>CM035843.1:104240223-105642723 GCA_020510985.1 Pholidichthys leucotaenia | reverse complement strand
ATCCTCTGGAAAATCAAATCTACATTGTCTAAAATAGTATCTTATTTCCCTTTTTTTCTACACAAAAAAACCCCTTTCATTGTGTTAAGATGTGTTCAGACCAAATGCGAACAAGCAATTTTTTTGTGTGGTAGGATTACATTTTAACTCAATGTAAACAGACATTACTTTACAGTCTGAGTGAGTAGCAGACAGGTGAAGTTGCCTTTATAACTTCTGCAGCTGTGTTCAACCTGCTGTGGAAATTCCCAAAACACCATCGTGCTTAGGTTTACATTATCTGATGGGGTCTCACCTGAAAAAAAAAATGTCCCTGCTGTAGAGGAGCTGGAAATAATGAGGCGATTTTGTTTAAAAGCAGCGTTTTAATATTCAGCTCTCCTAACTTGTCTCATCTGGTGCAGAGCGTGGCAGAAGGTAAAAGAGGCAGAGTTCTGCCAGCTCGCTGGTTAAATACAGGCACACATCAAAAGACAGGCATTACAAAGGCTGATACCCCTCTTTATCTTAATCCCCCCATTGTCCTGTTATCTCCTCTCCTCTTCTTGGGAGGTGATGGAAATTCCCCTCCTCGCCTTGGGGGGTGAGGGTGACTCCTCGGTGTCCGCCGTCGCGTCCTGGGACGTCTTTGTTCTTCACACGGTGGGTGAGATTCCTTTGTCCTTTCAGAGGTGTGAAGTTCCTTACATATGCAGTCACTAAGCATTTCACATGTTCAGACATATGTAGGTATGGAATATATGAGTAATATAGACCACACCTGCCTCCAAAATTTCACCTGGATGATGGATGACACTGCTAGCCTGCTAGCCTTGTTAACAAGTCCATGGGTATAGAAAGTGGCCTCAGCACACCATACCGAATCTCTGGAGCATTCATTCTCTAGTCTTGGTATTTACAGTGGGGCAAAAAAGTATTTAGTCAGCCACCAATTGTGCAAGTTCTCCCACTTAAAAGATGAGAGAGGTCTCCAGTTTCCATCATAGGTATACCTCAACTATGAGAGACAAAATGAGGAAAAAAAAAAATCCAGAAAATCACACTGAAGGATTTTTAATGAATTAATTGGTAAATTCCTCGGTAAAATAAGTATTTGGCCAGTAACAAAAGTTCATCTCAGTACTTTGTTATATACCCTTTGTTGGCAATGACAGAGGTCAAATGTTTTCTGTAAGTCTTCACAAGGTTTTCACACACTGTTGCTGGTATCTTGGCCCATTCCTCCATGCAGATCTCCTCTAGAGCAGTGATGTTTTGGGGCTGTCGCTGGGCAACACGGACTTTCAACTCCCTCCAAAGATTTTCTATGGGGTTGAGACCTGGAGACTGGCTAGGCCACTCCAGGACCTTGAAATGCTTCTTGCGAAGCCACTCCTTCGTTGCCCGGGCGGTGTGTTTGGGATCATTGTCATGCTGAAAGACCCAGCCATGTTTCATCTTCAATGCCCTTGCTGATGGAAGGAGGTTTTCACTCAAAATCTCACGATACATGGCCCCATTCATTCTTTCCTTTACATGGATCAGTCGTCCTGGTCCCTTTGCAGAAAAACAGCCCCAAAGCATGATGTTTCCACCCCCATGCTTCACAGTACGTATGGTGTTCTTTCTCCTCCAAACACGACAAGTTGAGTTTTTACAATAAAGTTCTATTTTGGTTTCATCTGACATATGACATTCTCCCAATCCTCTCCTGGATCATCCAAATGCTCTCTAGCAAGCTTCAGACGGGCCTGGACATGTACTGGCTTAAGCAGGGGGACACGTCTGGCACTGCAGGATTTGAGTCCCTAGCGGCGTAGTGTGTTACTGATGTAGCCTTTGTTACTTTGGTCCCAGCTCTCTGCAGGTCATTCACTAGGTCCCCCTGTGTGGTTCTGGGATTTTTGCTCACCGTTCTCGTGATCATTTTGACCCCACGGGGTGAGATCTTGCGTGGAGCCCCAGATCAAGGGAGATTATCAGTGTTCTTGTATGTCTTCCATTTTCTAATAATTGCTTCCACAGTTGATTTCTTCACGCCAAGCTGCTTATCTATTGCAGATTCAGTCTTCCCAGCCTGGTGCAGGTCTACAATTTTGTTTCTGGTGTCCTTTGACAGCTCTTTGGTCTTGGTCATAGCAGAGTTTGGAGTCTGACTGTTTGAGGTTGTGGACAGGTGTCTTTTATACTGATAATGAGTTCAAACAGGTGCCATTAATACAGGTAACGAGTGGAGGACAGAGAAGTCTCTTAAAGAAGAAGTTACAGGTCTGTGAGAGCCAGAAATCTTGCTTGTTTGTAGGTGACCAAATACTTATTTTACCGAGGAATTTACCAATTAATTCATTAAAAATCCTTCAATGTGATTTTCTGGATTTTTTTTTTCTCATTTTGTCTCCCATAGTTGAGGTATGCCTATGATGAAAATTGGAGACCTCTCTCATCTTTTAAGTGGTAGAACTTGCACAATTTGTGGCTGACTAAATACTTTTTCCCCCCCCACTGTATGGGTAACAGAGAAGGGGGGGTAAGAGGAGAAAGGGGGAGAGAAAGACATCTCAGAGACAGTTCAAATGCCTATCACAGTCCTGGTATCTTAGCAGGTCAGTATGACATGAGAGCTTATCCTGGGTGGTGAACAAAGGAAGAGACGCCACAGACATCCTGGAAACAGGGTGCCTAATGTACACAAACTAGGAGTTTTAGTGCATTCCTGGGACACAAAGTAAAGCAGGCACATCAAAGAGATTATCGATGTAGCTTAGATCATCCTTTACGCTTGTAGTGACCCTCAGTCAGTGCTTGCACGCATCCTCTGAAGTCCAATAATTGCTCACAGAAACATGCCAAGAATATATCAGACATATTATATGAAATATAATATGAAAGAATAATATAAAGGAATATATGAACTTATCCTAGATGGAATGCACATATAAACATTAAACATGGCATAGGAAAGGCATGATACATCTTAAGTATAATAATACATTATTAATAACAATAATAATGTGGATAATATGGAATTTTTCTATCATGAGCTTAACTGAAAATTCACAGCAAAAAAACACAGACATGACACATTTCAGTGATGTGGGTTTTGATATGTCTTGTAAGTCATTAAAAAACATGTTACACTCCCTTCCCAAGGTTCCAAGGTTGTCATAGCCAGGAGCGGCACTGGGGTTAAGCTCCCAGTGCTCATAAAATGCTCCTTATGGCGTGCGTCTCGAAAAGCCTCTGACAACTAAGTCCAACTCCTAGCCTGCCCGTGTGGTTTAGTCTCTAAGCCTGGCGGAACTGCTTTTACTAATAGGAGAAGGGGCGAGGGCAGATCTCTGGCGCCTTAAAACCAGATGCTTCGGGTAGATGGTGGCTCGTCAACCTGGGAAGGTAGCCCATCTAGGGGAAGGTAAACCCTGATTTCAAACCTCCGCTGCCTTGCGGCACACCCGGTCACGGGAAAGGCTTTGGGAGTCAACCCTGAGGAAAAATCTGGAGTCGGAGTCCCTAAGGCAGTTCTCTGTTGTGCTCAACATCGTTCTGGCAGCTCCTGCGACGGCGCTGGTGCCAAACTGCAGCAGCCCTTCTGTTCCTTTGGATTCATCAGTGACGTGGAGAGGGGGGACATGCTGCATGGGTAACATCTTGTCCTCCATATCTTCCTGCCCAGGCTTGAATCCTACCAACGCCCAACGCTGGAAGGTAGAATGCGCATCGGCCTGTTCAGCCACAGGCGGTGCTGTTCCAGCAGAGTAGACGTTTAGGATTCTCTTCCATGGTCATCATAGACCGACGGAGGCCGACGTACGTACTCCCTCCCCTGTTGGGTCTACAGTGGGGAAAATAAGTATTGAACACACCAACATTTTTCTCATTAAACATATTTCTGAGGAAGCCACTGACCTGAGATTTTCACCAGATATCAGTAACAACCCAAGTAATTCATACATACAAAGAAATCAAGACAACTGTGTTCACAAAACGAGTTAGATTCAAAGATTTTTATTTGTCAATAGTACTATATGTACAGGGCATACAGGAGAATTGAAATGGCATTTCTCTCTCGCTTCAGTGGTGTGCACAATATTAAAAAAAAGGAATAAGGCTGGCAAAACAACAACAGCAGTCTATGTACAGTAATGACACAGGGAATAAGTATTGAACACACTTGGCAAAATTCATTTAATATTTAGTAGAAAAGCCTTTGTTGGTAATAACGACACCTTGTGTATGGAGAAACTAGGCACAGACATTGCTCAGGAGTGATTTTAGCCCATTCTTCTACACAAACTGTCTTCAAATCTTGAAGGTTCCGTGATTGTCTTCTGTGAACTCTGATCTTCAGTTTCTTCCATAGATTTTCAATTGGATTCAGGTCAGGTGACTGACTGGGCCATTTTAGCAGCTTTATTTTCCTTCTCTGGAGCCAGTTGAGAGTTTCCTTGGCTGTGTGTTTAGGATCATTGTTTTGCTGAAATGTCCACCCTCATTTCATCTTCAGGATCTTGGCAGATGGCAATAGGTTTTTATCAAGGATGTCTCTGTACATTTGTCCATTCAGCTTTCCTTCAGTTATATGAAGTCTGCCTGTATCATGTGCTGAAAAACACCCCCACACCATGATGAGATGCACAGTGCCATTTCTCCTCTAAACATGCTGTGTTGTGGCATCCAAAAAGTTCAATTTTGGTCTCATCTGACCAGAATATATTCTTCCAGTATTTTACTGCCTTGCCCAAATGTTGTACAGCAAACTTTAAACAAGCTTCAACATGCTTTTTCTTTAGCAATGGAGTCTTGCGAGGTGAGCGGGCATAGAGCCCATGTCAACTGAGTGCATTACTTATTTTCTTTGAAACAGCAGTACCTACTAACTCCAGGTATTTCTGGAACTCTCCACGAGTGGTCTTTGGCTCTTGGATAACTCTTATGATAATTCTTCTGACTCCTCTGTCAGAAATCTTGCGAGGACCTCCTGGTTGTGGCCGGTTTATGGTAAAATTATGTTCTTTCCACTTTCGAATGAGTGTCCAGCAGTGCTCACTGGAACATTCAGCAGTTTAGAAATGCACCTGTAACCAATGCCATCATTATATTTTGCAACAATATGGTTGCGAAGGTTTAGAGCAGGGGTGGGCAGTGAGGGCCATTCCACTGCAGATTTTCTGTTACACCCAGTGTCTTCAGCAGGTGTTTTCAGTTAGTAGCAATCCTTGAAGCTGATCAGAGCAAACACCTGCTGAAGACACTAGGTGGAACAGAAAACCTGCAGTGGAATGGCCCTCCATGACACATGATTGCCTACACTTGGTCTAGAGAGAGCTCTTTGCGGTGTGACAATTTGATATTCACAGACCTTTTTAAAGGCTGTCAGTCAGGACTTAACCAGCTGAAATTAATTTGCACTGATGGAGGATGGGGTGGCTTCCTAAATTCTGATGGATTTCAGCTGGTTTCTTGGCATTCTATGCCTTTTTGCACCTCTTTTTCTTCATGTGTTCAATACTTATTCCCTGTATCATTCTAATTTATTAAATATAACTTGTTTTGTGAACACAGTTGCCTTGATTTCTTTGTATATATGGATTACTTGGGTTGTTACTGATATCTGGTGAAAATCTCAGGTCAATGGCTCCATCAGAAATATGTTTAATGAGAAAAATGTTGACGTGTTCAATACTTGTTTTCCCCACTGTATCATGGGTAAAACAATTTAATTAAAGTATTAAAAGTTATTATAAGAGTAGTCTATAAATAATATACAGTACATAGAAGAAGCCATCTCTATTGTCACTCAGTACATACAGCCAATCATGTAAAGTAGAACAAAATTACGTTTCTCCTATCTACAATGTTAATCACATGTAGAATTAGAGGGGCTATTGCCATGCAAAGCACCTGCACAAACAACCTCTCTTTCCCCCATTCTATTGCACTGAGCACCCAGCTAGAAGGCGGGAAGTACTATTTTTATATGGTCTTTGGTTTGACCCAGCTGGGACTTGAACCCCCAACCTCCCGGTTGTGGGGTGGATCACCTAGGCCACCACTCTGGTAATATGTGCTGTATAAAGCTACTTTTGGCAAAGTAAATCTGCTTGGCACAATAAGGGAAGCAGATTTCTGTTCTGCTTACCTAGCTGCTTGACAGAACAAGGGGAAAACAAAACAACAACAACAAAAAAAAAACATGTTACAGGCATCCACCCATCTTCTTCCGCTTAATCCTTTTCGGGTCGCGGGGGGGCTGGAGCCTATCCCAGCATCTTTGGGCGAGAGGCAGGGTACACCCTGGACAGATCGCCAGTCCATCGCATGTTACAGGCATGTTAACAAGAAAAAACACTTGATTTTTGGTGGAGTGTCACCTAACTCATCACTCCATCACTGTCATGGCCGAAAAGGACATTTTTACATCTTATAAATGCAGGTTTATTTATTACCTGAGAAAGCAAGGTTACTATATTTGTTGTTGCGCTGCAATTAATTGTTTTGGTAGTTGACTAATCTAATGACTTTTTTTTTGATTAGTCGACTAATCACAATTATTTCTGTTATATCTGCCATCTCTGCTTCCTGTTGGCACAGCTCCTGTTCAAGGTTCCAGCACATGTTTAACTTCACCTGTTTGAATGAATGAATGAATCTTTATTTCAGATAGATTAAAAGTAAAGACTAAAGATTAAATTGTTTAAGTGCACACCTGAGAACATCACTTTGTTCTCAGTGTCTGCCTGTAATTTTTTTTTTTTTTTTTTGGTTGCTCCCTTTCGGGGTTGCCACAGCGTATCATTTTATATCACAATTCACATGTCAATTTGGCAAGGATTTTTTTTTTTTACTCTGGATGCCCTTCCTGACACAATCCTACCCATTTATCTGGGCTTGGGACCAGCACAGGGAGTACACTGGCTTGTGCACCCCCTGTGGCTGGGTAAGTAACTTTCCTTCTCCCATTCCATTATGCTGAGCACCAAGCTAGAAGGTGGAAAGTACCATTTTTATGTGGTCTCTGGTATGATCCGGCCGGGGCTTGAACCCATGACCTCCAATGTGGGGCAGATGCTCTACCTCTAGGCCACCACTCCGGTTAGTCTCTGCTTTTAATATAATGCTTTTATTAAAGGTTCCATAGCTAAATAAAATAATGACCCATCAAACATTAGTTTGAAACTTGAGCTTGCCAGCTTAATCAAAAGTGTTTGTAGCAACACAATAGTCAGACATTATAAAACCATAATTTATTTAGCTCATAATGCACAAACAATAAAGGTGGCAATTTTTCACATTTTAGAGTCTGAAATATTAATATTTTTTTAGAATTTTTCCCAAAAAAGGGCACACAGGCGATTAGTCAACTATCAATATTTAGTTGATGATTAATTTTCTGACAACAGACTAGTCAATTAATTGACTAATCATTGCAGCACTAATTTGTAGGCTGCTAGTTTTGACTTAATTTGACTGAAATATAATGCGATTGTGAATCAACTTCTAAGTTTGTAATTGTAGTTATTCCATCCATCCATCCATCCATCTTCTACCGCTTTTCCGGAGGTCCGGGTCGCGGAGGCAGCAGTTCAAGCAGAGAAGCCCAGACTTCCCTCTCCCCAGCCACCTGCTCCAGCTCTTCAGAGGGGATACCAAGGCGTTCCCAGACTAGCTGGGAGACATAGTCTCTCCACCGAGTCCTGGGTCTGCCCCGGGGTCTCCTCCCAGTGGGACGTGCCTGAAACACCTCAAGTGGGAGGCGTCCAGGAGGCATCCTAATCAGATGCCCATACCACCTCAACTGACTCCTTTCAATGTGGAGGAGCAGCGGTTCTACTCTGAGCCTCTCCCGGATGACTGAGCTCCTCACCCTATCTCTGAGGGTGAGTCCAGCAATCCTACGGAGAAAGCTCATTTCAGCCGCTTGTATCCGCGATCTCGTTCTTTCGGTCATTACCCAAAGCTCGTGACCATAGGTGAGAGTAGGAACGTAGATTGACTGGTAAATCGACAGCTTTGCCTTAGAACTAAGCTCCCTCTTCACCACAACAGACCGGTACAACGTCCGCATCACTGCAGATGCTGCTCCAATCCGTCTGTCGATCTCTCGCTCCATTTTCCCCTCACTCGTGAACAAGACCCCAAGATACTTAAACTCCTCCACTTGGGGCAGGAGCCTGTCCCCAACCCGGAGAGGACAATCCACCTTTTTCCGGCTGAGGACCATGGACTCGGACTTGGAGGTGCTGATTCTCATCCCAGCCGCTTCACACTCAGCGGCAAACCGTCCCAGCAAGAGCTGTAGGTCATTGCTGGATGAAGCCAACAGGACAACATCATCTGCAAACAACAGAGATGAGATCCTGTGGTCACCAAGCATGACACCCTCCATTCCCTGGCTGCGCCTAGAAATCCTGTCCATAAAAATTATGAACAGGAGCGGTGACAAAGGGCAGCCCTGGCGGAGTCCAACTCTCACTGGGAATGACTCCGACCGAGTGTTGGCAATGCGAACTAAACTCTCACAACGGTCGTACAGAGACCGAATAGCTCGTAACAACAAGCCCGATACCCCATACTCCCGAAGCACCCCCCACAAAAATCCACGAGGGACGCGGTCAAATGCCTTCTCCAAGTCCACAAAACACATGTAAACTGGTTGGGACTGTAGTTATTCCATTATGTGTTAATGATTTTTCAAAGTTTCAATAGCAAATCAACGATTATCGTGATAATATCGTTAATCGCAATTTGACTAGAATAACCGTGAGATGCAATTCATCCTTTTGCTCCTCAAACTCTCTCAGTCTGTGTCAGTTGCCAGGTTTGACCCACAGGAGGCGCAGTGGTCCGCTGAAGGAAGGCTCCTGTTGCTCCAACTGTGGTTAATCCTCCACGCTGTGTGTGTGGAGTGGAGTCGGACCCACCGGCGGGTTTACGACGCTCCTCGGTGTTTTGAAAGCGCGCTGTATCCGCGACCGGGTACGCAGTTCTGCTGATTATATGAAAGAATGGTGTTAAGTGGCGCAGAGCCGACCCGGTGAGATGGAGAAAAGCGCCACAGAGGATGACTGCGTGGATTCAGGAGCTGAGACTGCAGGGTGAGTGAAGCAAACACTGGGCTATACTTCATTCTTATCCCGGCGTACTTCATAGGCTACTACATAGACTAATATATGAATTATGATGTAACAGCGGCATATGGAACAAATCTATAACCTAACTGTAAGTGATGGGGCAAGAAATGGGGCATTAAATGACTTTTGTTCCCTCTGTTTCAGCCCTTAAACAAAGATGCGGCTCTGTTGCTCCTGTGGTATGTTATCGTTGTTGGATGCATTGTGTAAAACGACCAAATCAGACTCACGTGTCTTTCTGTTGTGTTTTAGCGTAGAGTTCCTTTTTTGTGCCTGACTGCGTTTGAGAGAGAAAGTGTAAAATTATGACTGGAGAAGACGCCTTCATTTAGACCTGATAGCGAAATTTCAGCAAAGAAAAGTCTGAGTTCAGCTCTGAAGTTTATTGAAGCCCAGAGAGGAAGGTTGGTGCCCTTTCAGACAGGAGTTGTCATTTGTTTTCGATTATTTCCTTGGTTTTTAGGCAATGTTTGGGTAATACAGCTTCTTATATCTCAGAACCAGCAAGCTTGACAGTAGCACTGGCCACAGTCTTAATGATATATCATAAATTTGATTTTTTTTCTAGCAAATTTTCAACTTTCTTCTTATAAATTTTCAGCTTTTCTCTTTTAAATTTGAGATTTCCCCCCTAAAAGTCAAGCCTTTTCCTTGTATATATATACAACTCATTGTGGGTTTTGTCTAAAATTTGCATCTTATAAATTTGAGGCTTTTTTCCTCGTAAATTTGTTACTTTTTCTATTTTTTTAATGGAGCCACTGGTTATGGACATAATACCTGGGACATATGTACTCATTGCAACCACAGCTCTAATAATCAGCTTTAATGAAACAGAATATAAACTTATTTATAAAACAAATGTTGGATGGCTACTGTCTAGTTATTGCTTACTTAGTCATTCTTCCAAATTATGTCAAAAATAGTCATTCAAAATAAACTTGGAACAAAACCTTATTAAATGGCAGTGTGTTTATCATTCAAGATATTTCTCAAAATTTCTCAAAAAAGAAAAAAAGGCAGGCACTGGAAATAATAATTCTAGGGACATGGGCCAATATGGATACTGGGATGCTGGGGCTCAAAATTTGGTGCTACACCCCAATTAATCAAACAATTTTCCACATTTTAGTTTATTCCCTCCACTAAGGAGGTTATGTAATCGGAGTGATTTGTCTGTTTGTCCGTCCGAATGCATACCTCCACCAAGGCTATTATCTTCTCACACTGTGTTAGCAAGAATCCTCCAAAACAAACCCATTACATTTTGGAGGTGATCCATGAGGGACGGAAGGAGCCTTGGCAGAGGTATGCGCTCTCTGGGTGCTTTTCTAGTTTGAACTGTGCAGTTGTGAACACTCAAGGGTTATATTTTGACAAATAAAGCCATAACAACCTTTCTAAAATATGTGAACGTGAAATACAGTCATAGAGAGTGGGGGGTGTATCTAACACTGCATGTGTGTAAGTGGTGTGCAACCATGCACGTGCACGCCTCTTTAGATTAGATGCTGCTCACCAAGCAAACAGCTGCCTAAGCTTCCCAGCACCCCCCCCCACACACACACACATGAGAAAACATAATCTGAAGAGCGAGGAAAAGGTTGTTATCCTTTCTTTGTCAGAGTAAAACTGTTAAATTTTAACAACACACCTTTAAAAGCTAACATTATTTTAAGAGTGACTTATTTTCTTGTTAATTTGCAGCTTACTCTGGTAAATTTTCTATTTTTTTCCCTCAGAACTTTGTGCCTTTTCTTGTAAATTTTCTTGTAAATTAATGACTTTTCCCCCTAAAATTTGCACCTTTTTTCTTGTATATGTGTTACTTTTCTTTTTTAAAATTCTTTGTAATTGTTTTATTGAAATTGTTTTTTCCATCCATCCATCGTCTACTGTTTGTCGGGGGTCCGGGTCACAGAGGCAGCAGTCTAAACAGACACCCAGACCCATTTAGTTAGTTAGTTAGTTAGTTATTGGGGGGAGATGTTTTTTTTTCTTCCATTTCAAAAGCTAGAGGAACTCTTCCCCACTGCTAACTTTAAAGTTTTTTTTAATACAGGGTAGAGTAACACAAGTGTTACTAATCCCGCCAATTAAAGACGCACTCCGGCAGCTCTAAAACCACCTCAAAAACAAATGTGTATTGCCCAAAATAGTATATTGTGGCTTTTTACCCACAAAAAAACATTTATTGCCTTAGAATTGCTTGGAAAGAGTTTTTACATCTTCCACATACTTAAGTATGACGGATCTATGAATATTCTAATTAGCTCCACCCATGACCCCGCCCACCAGTAGTGTATGCTGCAAGGCCAGCCGAGAGGGGAGGGTTCCCCTGACCTGAGAACACCGAAGACTGCTTCACTAAACAATGGCCAACTCACTTCCCTCCTCCAGAGGCAGCGAAGGGTTTAATGTCTACTCACCCCATCCTCCTTGGCAGGAACGGAATGGAGTGCCCGGGGGGTTTTGTGTCCTCCCTGAAAACCCCTTCACTGAACCAAGTCAAACGAATGCAAAAAGGACGGGTGGCAGTCTTGGCGCCTTCATCCCCTGAGAGCGGACATCCCTCTCTAGTTCAGCCTTCCAACTGTGTGCCTCCGGTCCTCTGGGACCCCGCACGTGCGATGCAGCAGCCGGTGGACTCCAAGCTGACCACACCCCGTGTGCGCTATGGGGTTCTGGAATATGGTAGCCCCAGCGGTGGAAAACTACGGGTAGTCGCGGTCGGTTTAGCATTGTCCCCGGGAAGGGACACTGACTGTCAGTGTGGTCAGTGGTAGGTAGAGGAGTATTAGCCAAATGGTTGTTACTCACCGCAGGACCCTCGGTGACAGTTTGAGTCGGTCCTCTCGGCTCATTATCTCGCCGGTTCACTGAGGGCCCTATTCAAGCCGGGTCCCTGCCCTCCCCTCACTCCCTTCTCTCTGCTTCTCATCCGCTCTCTCTGCCTCCATGCCCAGAGCCACGTCAGCTCCTCCCTCTTCCCCCGAGGTAGTGAACTCAGGTCTGTAGCCATGCCCAGTGCTTACCCTAATTGGTTATAGCATTAACCAATCAGGCTAAGCAGGAATGCTTACATAGCTAGAAACGCTCTGTCCAAAGTCACTCATTTGGGGGTGGGGGGGGTGAGCTTAACTGTAAATTCCATCCATCCATCCATCCATCCATCTTCTTCTGCTTAATCCTTTTCGGGTCGCGGGGGGGCTGGAGCCTATCCCAGCATCTTTGGGCGAGAGGCAGGGTACACCCTGGACAGATCGCCAGTCCATCGCAGGGCCAACAGAGAGACAGACAACCATTCACTCTTACAGTCATACCTAAGGACAATTTAGAATCCCCAGTTTTGATGCCAATTAACCTAACTTGCATGTTTTTGGCATGTGGGAGGAAACCGGAGAAATCCTGGAGTAAACCCACGCAAATTCACAGCAGAAAAACAGACTTGGGACTGGGGTCGGATTTCGCTCTTGATATGACTTGTGAGTCACAAAAAACATGTTACAGACATGTTAATAAGAGAAAAAACGTGATTTTTGGTGGCCACTTTAAGACTCTGTTCCCATGCAGACCTGATCTTGTTAATGTCATCATCAGTAACACCTACAGTAGGGGTCATCAACTGCAGTTGTCCAAGGGCCAGAATTTTTCTCGGTGGACACTGTGAGAGCCAGATCCTCTCTTAAATTAAAATTAATATTGTATCATAAGTAACATATTACTATTTGATATATTAATTTTCCTTAAAAATTTATGTTATTTTTTTAGATGAGTATGAGTAAGAGCAAGAAAGCATGTACTGTACTTGAAAACTTAATTGAGATGTGAATTTATTCTTGACAGTTCGTTTTTTTCCCATTAACTTATGACAGTTTTCTTGCAAATTAAGGACTTTTTTGTTGTACATTTTTAAAGATTTTTGTCACTTGAATTGTGAACTTTTTTCCTCATTATTTTTGTTTTTACTGCTGTAAATTTGGGACTATTGTACATTTGAGATTTGTTCTCATAAATTTGTAAGACGTTTTCTCATAAATTTCAGGCATTTAGCTTGTAAATTTAGTACTTTTTCCTGCATCAATCTGTGGATTTTTCACTAAATTTGTCTTTTTAAAAATGAATTTATTATGTTTTTCCTAACGAATTTGAAAAGCTTGTGGTAAATTTGTGACTTTTTCACATAAAAGCCTTACTTTTACCTCACTTAAACGTAATTTGCAGAGCCAGAGTAGAACAATGATTTCAACAGTGATTCTCAAAAAAAATGAATTCATAAAATTAATTAAAATGATCAAAGATACAGGCCTGATGTAATATTATGCAAGTTTTTGTGCCTAAAACTCCCCACCACTACAGTGAAAACCAGTTTTGTTTTAAACCTAAATAATGGCAGGTATGCATTCTCCACCATACTGAATAATTTCAGAAAGACCCAGAAATGTGTCTTATGTCTGTTTTCTATGACCCTAGGCCCTACAGTTGCTATAATTATTTGAAGCTACCGTGGGGGTCAGTTGTCTGGTAGCTTTGGGGGTTAACATTTCTTTTTCTGTCCTGCTGTGCTGAGCACCAAGCTAGATGGCAGAAAACACTATATTTATATGGTATTTGGTATTATCCGGTCAGGGCGTGAAGCTGCTAGCTGTGGGGTGGATGCTCTACAACTAGGCCGCCACTGTGGTAAATGCCAGTTAAAGGCATTAAATACTTAGCTGCTAGCTAAATTGTTTGTTGATTGTTTGGTCTGTGACATAATAGGTCATCCAGGACAAGAAAAGCTCCACTACTAACAAGGTGAAAGATAGGCTATCACCATATTACAAAGGAATCATCACACTTAAATCGATCCACCCTCTCCTGCTTGTAGTCCAATTAAATGGCTTAGTCAGCAGACGATTTATTTTTTAAATAATGGAGATTGGGGGAATTCACCAATTAAGCATGAGGTACAAATGTATTAATGTAAATTTGGTACAGATTTGCAAGAATAAAGGTGAAAACTATGATAAAAGATGACAATTTAAAAAATTAAAAAAGGCACAAATTATAATTTAATTACACAGAATAAAAAGTAACCACATCCAGATGAGACTTGCAAATTTAAGAGAAAGAAGCTGAAAATTTGCAAGAAAAAAAATGCAATTTTTTTGAGAAAAAAAGTTGCAAATTTTTGAGAAAAAAAAGGTAAAAATGTAAATAAAAATTCACAAATTTATGAGAAAGAAGTTGAAAATTTCCAGTAAAAAGATTGCAAACTTACAGGAAAAAATTGCCAATTTGCAAGAAAAAAAAAGAGGAAATTTATGAGAAAAAAGTTGAAAATTTATGAAAAAAAATGTGAAAACTTACAGGGAAAAAAACTGCAAGTTTACAAGAAAAACATTTGTAGTTTTATGAGGAAAAAAAGTCAAATTTTTGCAGAAAAAAGTTACAAATCTCCAAGAAAAAAGTTGCAGATTTATGAGGAAAAAAGCTGCAAATCTACGAGAAAAAAGTTGAACATTTATAAGAATTTTTTTTGTGCATTTCTGCTCAGAATTGCTTGTTCAGTCATGCTATTCAGTTATGTAACATGATATATAGAAAGGTTTATGCGGGTGATAGTCCCCCCCCCCCTCGATTTACACCTGTTAATGGGGCTGGAGTATGGCAGGTTAACAAGGGAGATGCTTTTGGGTCATTTTGCTAACAAGGAGGATAGCACTGGGCTTAGTCAAGCGATAACCGTAGCTTGAATTAACTGCATAGAAATGAACAGAGTTTTACAGTATTACAATAGCTGCTGAGAAACCGGCCTGTATATCAGTACAGCAGGGCAGCCTTGCATGTCTTTAAATCTCTTCTGGCAGTGTAAAGAAATGGCTGTTCCGGTGGAAGTAGTCTCATAAAGTTATAGTTTTATGAAGAATGGATTTCTTCCATCTACATCGGTTTCCGTTAAATCATGACAGGAATCCTTCCTGAGCATAACCAGAGCCTGTCTGTAGAGGTGACAGACCATAAAATAACCCTTTGGAACATTCATGGGATTAAGGATTTATTACGTTAGAGTTTTCCTCTTCATTCTCTTCCTTTTGTCCTCCTCTGTTGCCTCTTCTCCCCACGCTGATCGGCAAACATCTGAATCAGCTCAGCTCGGGTCAGGCGAGCTGTTTAGACTCACTTTAGAGAACACTGGGACACTCTGCACTCGGTTGTGTGTGCGCAGACTGCTGCCTGTCTTCGCCTCACTTTGTGTTTGTTATCTTTGGATGGCGATGAAGCGAGGCACCGTGGCCAGACTGGGAGTGGCAGCCGGGATGCTAGAAGCAAAGTTCTCACACCCAAAGGAGCCATCAAAACAAACCCGCAATTGCACACACGACTACCGCCAAGTCATAAACCTTAAAAGAGTGTTTTTAAACTTTTTTTACATTGTCCTGGTCCTCTGGGCATGTGGAGACAGTCTCACCAGGGGTCGTTAGCCTCTTCTATGGAAAAGAACCATTTTGAGCAATTTTGGCTCAAAAAAATCTGCGTGGAGCCATGAAACATATCTGAGCCTTAAAGTAAAGGTACAAGAGGCAAGCTATAAGAACAAACTGGCCTGTTGGCATTAGTAAGCAACCCAACCAGCATGCCCATGTGGGCCACACTGTTAATCTGGGCTATTTTATGGGTCCCATCTGTGTTTGGCCACATGGACTTTATGGCGCCAGTGTCACTGAAACCTGCTCACCCGCTTTAAACCCATGTGGGGCCCAGTGGAGTTAAAGCAGATTACCTGCTTACCTGTGCAACAGGTAAAGTCCGTGTGGGCAAGCACAGATGGGACCAAGATGGAAACCATAGACCGGGGGTAGGCAATCATGTGCCATGGAGGGCCATTCCACTGCAGGTTTTCTGTCCCACCCAGTTTCCTCAGCAGGTGTTTGCCCTTATCAACTTCAAGGATTGCTAATCATTGAAAAGACCTGCTGAAGAGACTGGGTGGGGCAGAAAACCTGCAGTGGATGGCCCTCACTGCCCACCCCTGCCATGACAAACCCATATGGGACACATAAGACAGCCCAGATTTAATCTATAGTGGAGCCCACATGGACATGCTGGCTGGGCAAGCATGTAGTGTTTTTTATTTCATAAGTTTCTAGTTATTACTTTTTTGCTGACTTTTTCTGTTTTCTCTCTTAAATTTGTAACTTTTCTTGCAAATATGCAGCTTTTGCATCTAAATTTACTTTTCCTTTTAGGTATTTCCTACGTTTTTGCACATTTGTACATTTTTGGACGTTCTCACATCCATCTTCAATGTCTCCCTCAACCAGAACATAGTCCCCTCCTGCTTCAAAACTACAACCATCGTCCCCCTCCCCAAAAAGAGCCCACCGACCTGTCTGAATGATTATAGGCCGGTAGCTCTCACTCCAATCATCATGAAGTGCTCCGAGAGAGTGGTGCTGTCCCTCATTCAGGATAACATACCGGATACCCTGGACCCCCTGCAGTACGCCTACCGGCCCAACAGGTCCACCTCAAATGCCATTGCTGCAGCACTCCATTATTCTCTCTCCCACCTGGAAGATAAAGACTCCTACATCAGGATGCTCTTTGTCGGCTACAGCTCCGCCTTCAACACGGTTATCCCCCACAAACTCACCAACAAACTGTGTTCACTTGGCCTGCACCCCACCCTCTGTGACTGGCTACTGGACTTTCTGACGAGCAGGTCCCAGTCTGTCAGGATGGGTAACAGGACTTCAGCCAACATCATTACAAACACAGGTGTCCCACAGGGTTGCGTTCTCAGCCCCATACTCTACAGCCTCTTCACCCATGCCTGTGTTGCCTCCCACAAGGACAATATCATCTTAAAGTTTGCAGATGACATAGCAGTGATAGGACACATCGCTGGCGGTGATGAAGCATCTTACAGGAGGGAGGTGGCCAGCCTGGTGTCATGGTGTGAGAACAACAACCTCACCCTCAACACAGACAAGACGAAGGAGATAATAGTGGACATGAGGAAGGGGAGGAGGAGACCCCATCGGCCGCTGTTCATCCAGAAGCTTGAGGTGGAGAGAGTGAGCAGCTTTAAATACCTGGGCATCCACATCAGCGAGGACCTTACGTGGGCACTCAACACCACAGAGCTGGTTAAGAGAGCTCAACAGCGGCTGTGCTTTCTGAGGAGGCTGAAGAAGTTTGGCATGTCCCCCAGGATCCTCAACAATTTCTACAGCTGCATCATCGAGAGCATCTTGACCAACTACATCACTGCGTGGTACGGAAGCACTACTTAAAGAGCTGCCGTCATCCTCCAGGACCCCACACACCCCCAGCACAGAATGTTCACACTTCTACCCTCAGGCCTGAGGTACAGCAGTGTGAAATGCAGGACATCCAGACTAAAAAACTCCTTCTTTCCCACTGCCATCAGACTCCTGAATAAATAGCAAACTCCGGACACAGCTTTGCAAATAGGAATTCACACACTGGTTGCTAAATTTGCACATTGCTCACTTGCACAGTGTACATAGTCTCACCCTGTCTCATGTCCATATCGTCTCTGCTGCTAAATTATCATTGTACAGTCTACTGAGTATTATCATTACAGAGAAATTCTCACACTGGGTGCTAATTTGTACTTTGCTCATTTGCACATTGCTCATTTGCACACTGTACGTAGGCTTCTGCCATCTCAGGTTCATATCATCTCTGATATTAATACACCATTGTGCATTATAGTCATCCAGTGAATTTTCAATTTTCATTCTTCTTGTTTCCTCTAGTTTAACTGCTTTTGCTGCTTTAACTGTCCTAATTGCCTAATGTGTGTTATTAGTATTCATTAGCATTAGTACTTAGTATTAAAGTGTGTTTAAGGTGTCCTAATTGCCTAATGTGTGTTATTAGTGTGTGTTATTAGTATTCATTAGTGTTAGGTGTGTTATTACCTTATTAGTATTGATGTGTGCCTGTTACCTTGGCATTCATTCAGAGAGCAGAGTAAGAATTTCATTGCTCAGAAAATGTTGCATTTCTTAACTGTGCACATGATTATAAAGCCTTTGAATCTTGAATTTGTGAGCGCTATCACTTAAACCAAGTGCGATGGCGAGGGGTCGTTGTTGGCCTATGCTCCATGGCACGCTATGGGCTTAAGTAAGTTAAGTATCACTTAAACCTGCATTTTTATTTTTGTGCCAATTTTTCTAACTCCCTGCCACTTTTAAGATAAGATAAGATAAGATAAGCCTTTATTAGTCCCACAACGGGGAAATTCCAGGATTGCAACAGCACAGGGATAGCAACACTCAGAGCAACAATCAGAAGGCAAGAAAAAAAAACAAAAAAAAAAAACCAAGCAAGCAAGAGCAGCTAATATACATATGTACGTATTACTATAAAATATATATATATACACACACACACAGACACACAGTGCAGAGCATTGTAGCTGGATGGAATAAATATATGAATATATGAACACAGTGCAGAGCATTGTAGCTAGATGGAATAAATATGTAAATATATAAACACCCACAGTACGGAGCATTGCAGCTAGGTGGAATAAATATGCAAGTATATAAACACACACAGTGCGGAGCAATGTAGCTAGATGGAATAATATGTAGATATATAAATATATAAACACACCCAGTGCTGAGCATTGTAGCTAGATGGAATAAATATGTAAATATATAAACACACACAGTGCAGAGCATTGTTGCTAGATGGAATGAAACAGCATAACCGTCTACTTAGTTATCCTACATGGTATGATTATGTGCCCATACATATTCTCACCCTCCATAGCGACCGGTAAGTTCCTAGTTGTATGCCGGAGGGGACCATTGTGTAAGTCTATTGCATCTTTTGCATTCAAAAAACTATTAGTTTGTTACGTCTTTTTGCTATCTCTGCGAGCAGCCCTGCTTAGGTTGTACAGTCTGACAGCCGTTGGTAGGAAGGACCTACGAAACCTCTCGGTTGTGCACCTGGGATGATGTAGTCTGCTGCTAAATGAGCTCCTCAGTGCATTCAGTATGTCCTGCATAGGGTGGAACTCGGACTCCAGCAGAGATGACAGTTTAGCCACCGTCCTTCTCTCTCCTATCTCCTCCATCGGATCAAGGCGCTGCCCCAGGACAGAGCTAGCTTTCTTAATCAGTTTGTTCAGTCTCTTCCTATCGGCTGCAGTAATGCCACTGCCCCAGCAGACCACTCCAAAAGTGATGGCTGATGCCACCACCGTGTCATAGAATGACTTCAGCAGCGCCCCTTGTACACCAAAAGACCTGAGTCTCCTCAGCAGGAACAGCCTGCGCTGTCCCTTCTTGTAGAGTGCATCAGTATTGTGTGACCAGTCTAGTTTATTGTTCAGATGAATACCCAGGTACTTATAGGATGTCACCATCTCGATGTCTGTTCCCTGTATATTTACTGGTACTGTGAGGGGCTGCCCATGCCTGCGGCAGTCCACCACCAGCTCCTTAGTTTTCCTCGCGTTGATCTGGAGGCAGTTCCGATGGCACCAGTCCACGAAGTCCTGGATAAGCCCTCTGTACTCAGCTTCATCTCCATTGGAGATGAGGCCAACGATCGCAGAGTCATCAGAGAACTTCTGTAGATGGCAGTGTGTTGTGTTGTGTGAGAAGTCCGCAGTATAAAGAGTGAACAGGAAGGGAGCCAGCACCGTTCCCTGGGGGGCCCCCGTGCTACTGATGATCGTGTCGGACACACAGTCCCGGGTTCTCACAAACTGAGGCCGGTTCGTGAGGTAGTCCAGGATCCATGATGACAGGTGCTGGTCCACCCCTGCGCGCAGCAGCTTGTCCTTCAGGATCATCGGTTGGATGGTGTTGAAAGCACTGGAGAAGTCAAAGAACATGATCCTCACCATATTCCCGGGCTTCTCCAGGTGGGACAGAGAACGGTGAAGGAGGAAGATCACCGCATCCTCCACCCCAATGCCATGCTGGTAGGCGAACTGGAGTGGATCCATCGCTGGTTCCACCAGGGGGCGGAGGTGAGCAAGGAGCAGTCTCTCCAGGGTCTTCATCAAGTGGGACGTCAAGGCCACCGGTCTGTAGCTGTTCAGGTCTTTGGGGTGGGAAGTTTTTGGTACAGGTACCACACAAGATGTTTTCCACAGCTGTGGTACCCTCCCCAGTTTCAGGCTCATGTTGAAACTGGGGAGGGTACCACACTCTGTGCAAATTTGTCACAAATTTGCACATTTTTTCATGTAAAATTTTGAATTCTTTCTTGACATTCTTCTCATAATTGCATAACCCTTTTTCTCATATTTTGTAACATTTTGTTTTGTAAAATTTCAGCAGTTTTCTCATAAATGTACAACTTTTTTTAGTAAACAGGACAAAAAAAAAAGCTAGGACAATTATACATATTCAAAAGACTTTGACTTGTGTCCTTTCCTTGAACTTTCCAATCATTTTTAATTGCCTGCTTGTCTTTCCTTTCACTTCTACATTTCCTTTGTAGAACCCTCTCATCGTTTTCCTTCTTACCTTTATGTCTTCACTGCTGCTTCTTCCTTCACTCTCATCCGTTTTTTTCTCTGCACCATTAATGCACCTTAAGCTAGATTGATAACCTCCTACTGCAGGAAGCAAACATGCTCCTCTGTTTCCTGCAGCTCCGGGGACCGGGTGGGGGGGGGGTTATTAATTTAGAGATGGAGATAGAGGTGGGGGAACAGTGAGCTCTGGTTGTCAGCTGACTCCCGTGGGACTAATGTGCTCAGGTTGTGTCATATACTGTATATGTGTGAACCCGTGTTTTTACAGCTGGTTAAGGGATGCATGTTTGGTTTGGGCGTATGTGTGTTTTACATGTGCAGAGTGACTATAACACTAGCACAAATCAAAGGTCAAAACTGTGAGCTTTGAGCTGGTCATGTCTCTTCTCTGAACCTGAGTACAGTAGGTGATTTGAAGGGGATTTCTATCCCCCTTGTTAGCAAAATGATCGAAAAGCATTCCTCTTGTTAACACACCATGCCCCATCCCCATTGTTAAAATATAACAAAGTACCTACTGCCTGAGTGTATGGGTGAATAAGGAGTGAGTTATTCGACTTCAACAAATACAGAACATATATAATTCTCTATAGCTTGGATTACTGTGACCCTTGAGACTTCCGCTACATGTAATCTGTCATGATCGGAGCACGGCGGATTCTGTCATGCTCAGTCTCATTGTCTTTTTCCATATTTGTATATTTGTTGTATTTTTAAGTTCTTAGTTTCCTGTCATTTTTATCCTTGGTTGGTTTTCATATATCTTGTATTATTTCTCAGTTCTACTCATTCTCGGGTTTATGTTCATCGCTGTCTTGTTATTAACATATTTGGTATTTGCTTGTATTTATCCTTTAGTCTTTATTTGTCCTCATTTCAGGTCTCACTTTATATTTATACTTTTGTGTTCTCTCTCTCTCTCTCTCCGGGGCTGCGGCTGTCAGGGGCACTTCCGAGTTTTGCTCTGGTAGTGGGCGGTGCCCCTGTCAAACTGTCAGTCCTGTCTCCTCTCCTCTCATGACTCACAGCTGATCTCTATCATGTAATCACTTTCTCCTCTTGCTCTATTTAACCCCGCAGCGCTGATCATTCGGTGCTGCGGTCTTCTTGGTGTTCAGACGTGCTCTCCTAGTCTGCATCATATTTTTGTAAGTATCTTCTCGCTCTGACAGGTATCCCCTGTCAATCCACGGTTAGTGTGTTGCTAGTAGTCCTGACGAGCTTCCCTCATCTTCTGGCATTTTCCCCACGCCTTAGCCTTTAGGCTTTTCTGGGCAAGGTGACTCCTATCCAGCCATTCCTATTATTTTTGTGTTTTTGTGGATTGTGGACTCTATGTTTATTGGTTTTTGCAAGTGTTGTACCTTTGTTATTTTGTCCACTTGGTGCCCGGAGTTGGTTAACCCCTTGACGCCTGAATTTATTATTTACACAACAGTACTTTTGTTTCTTGTACATGGTGTGTCTTGAGTTATTATTAAATACACAACTCACAGTTCCTGCTTGTAGCGTCGTCAATCAGCCCCGTTAGGGCAGAGTTCATGACAGAAGACCGCAGCCAGTAAAGACGCCAGCGGTCTGTGAGTGTGCTTTTCCTTTTTCTTTTTCCCCCCTAATTCCCTCCCGCATTTTTGTCTTTTCCGGGGTTTTTGCTATGTCTTCCACCCTGGATTTTTCAACTCTTGGACTGAGCGAGGAGGAGCGTGCAACAGCGACACTCATCGCCAATTTTGCCTTGGGGGCTGGAGCCTCCCGCTCTCCCAAAGAGGCTTGGGGGTTTGTGGACAGCGCGGCCCGGGTGATCGAGACATATCCCAGTCTCTGGAACTATCCGGGCCTCACAGTTCTCCTCGCCTCCGTGGTCGACGCCCAACGCAAACTCAGTGGGCGGGCAATGGACTCCCCTTCGGTGTCACTGGAGCACAAGAAGAAGTGCACCCAGGGGCGAAAGGCTCGCTCTTCCCGTCCGGTGCCCGTATCCTCGCTCATCCACCAGACGGGCCCCGGAGGTCCCGGATAGACACTATCTGGCCCCGACTTAGCAGCTCCGCCTCCTCCTCCCAAGCAGTGGCCCACACCATTGGCCGAGGAGCTGGAGGAGTGCAGGTGGGTTAAATTAGCAGAAACAGAGCTGCTGCTGGAATATAAGCCATGACTCCTCCCGGATGTTGTCCAGGAGCTGGAGGAGGTTCCACTGCACCATGAGCCGATATCTCCGCCTCCTTGCCAGAGGACCTCCACCATGCTTGGAAGGAGATCATCTGGATCTGCAGCAGCAGTTACCATCACGCCCTGGGAACACAGGTAAGTGCTTTTTCATTCTCCATCACATAAAAACAAATTATCTTGTCTAGTTCCTGGTGGTGAGGCTCAACCACAGCAGCCCATTGAGTCCTCACTATCAGCTGCTGTTATCACTATCTCACCTGCTTCCCCCGTGTCTCCTCCAAATTCCCCTGAGTGTTTGCCAGTTCCAGGACGGAGCTGCCGGACAATGGAGGAGCCTGCGGCCCTGGAGGACCTGATTCCAGCCCCGCAGCCATGATCTGGATGGTGGGAAAGTGCTACCTGTGACCTGAAGCTCGAGCCGACAGCAACGTGTCCCCTGGTTTCTGCTGTGCGGGAGTCAGCGCCAGCAGTGAAGCGACCTCCAGCTGCTACGTCAGATGAGCCATCTGCGTCGGCTGTTTCACCTGGTGGTCCTGAGGCTGCACCTACCATCACACCTGCTGCCGAGGTTGCCACAGTAGGTTCGCCAGAATTCTGGATGGTGGTGGAGCTCAAGTTCAGGCAAGTGCTCTGTTCTGTTTCTTCTTCCGCAGTTTCAGAGAATTCTTGTCTGGCTCAGGGTGGGGAGGATCGGTTGCAGACGTCCTCTGCTCCTGAGTCTTCCTCACCAGGCTCCACTGCTGCTGGTGATTCCTCTCTGGTGTTTTCTTTGTGTTTTTCTGCTAAGGTGACCGTGCTGAGAGAGAGTGCCCAGATGGAGGAACTCGAGACGACCCTGCCTGGATCGCCGGAGTCCTGGACGGCGGTGGAGCTCGGGTCCAGGCAAGTGCTCTGTTCTGTTTCTCCTTTCGCAAACTCAGAGAAATCTTGTCTGGCTCATGGTGGGGAGGGTCAGCTGCAGATGTCCTCTGCTCTTGAGTTCTAATCGCCGGGCTCCACCGCTGTTCGGTGATTCTACTCCAGTTTTTCCCTTTCTGCCCTTCTCCCAAGGTGACCATGTCGAGAGGGGGCATCCAGATGGAGAGACTTGAGACATCCCTGCTAGGATCGCCGGAGTCCTGGACGGTAGTGGATTCAGAGATAAGGCAAGTACTCTGTTCTGTTTTCACATCATCAGATCTAGAAATTTCTTGTCCCGCTCATGCTGGGGAGAGCAGGTCGCAGCTGCCAACTGCCTCTGAGCTCTCCTTACCAGGCTCCACTGCTGCCGGTGGTAGTAACCCGGTGTTTATGTCTTCTCTTTTGCTCAAGTCCTCGTCTGGGTCCTTGGATGATTGCCCTCCTCTTTTGCCTGAGGTCACCGTGGGGTTGTTATCATCGCCTGAGGTCTTTGCGGGTCCTCCCCTGCCTTCACCCAAGGATGCCATGGGTCCTCATCCTTCGTCCGAGGTCGCCATGAGTCCTCTTACTCCATCCGAGGTCGCCGCAGGTCCTCTTCCTCCATCTGAGCCCACCGTGGATGCAGCCATGTCCCAGTCTGGGACTACCGTGGGTGCAGCCAAGTTCCAGTCCGCGACCACCGTGGGTGCAGCCACGTCCCAGTCTGGGACCACCATGGGTGCAGCTTTGCCCCAGCCTTGGGCCACCGTGGGTGCAGCTTCGCCCCAGCCCGGGGCCACCGTGGGTGCAGCTTCACCCCAGTCCGGAGCCACCATGGGTGCTGCTTCACTCCAGCCCAAGGCCACCACGAGTGCTGCTTCACTCCAGCCTGAGGTCACCCCGGGTGCTGCTTCACTCCAGCCCGAGGCCATCGTGGGTGCTGCTTCACTCCAGCCCGAGGCCACAGCGGGTGCTGCTTCCCCCCAGTCCGAGGCCACCATGGGTGCTGTTTCCCCCCAGTCCGAGGCTACCGCGGGTGCTGCTTCACTCCAGCCCGGAGCCACCGCGGGTGCTGCTTCGCTCCAGCCCGGGGTCACTGCGGGTGCTACTGGCCTGTCCAAAAGCATCATGGTTCCTCTGCCTGACATCATTGTGGTCCTCTCTCCTCTGCCTGACATTGTCGTGGTTCCCTCTCCTCTGGTAAAACAGTACTTTTGTTTCTTGTACACGGCATATCTTGAGTTGTTATTAAATATGCACCTCACAGTTCCTGCTTGTGGCATCGTCAGTCAGCCCCGTTAGGGCAGAGTTGATGACATAATCCTTGTTTAGCACAATGACTGACAGAAATGAAGACTTCTGACAGGGATCGTTTCTACCTTTTTAGGAGTTCTTTGCAAGATTGTATGTTAGAGGGCTTTATTTTTTTAATGAGGAAGAAAAAAATCACAAATTTGCAAGAAAGTCATGTTAAAAGAAAATTTTGCCATTTATGAGAAAAAAGTTGAAAATTTATGAGGAAAAAAAATCACAAATTTATAAGGAAAAAAGTTGCAAATTATGAATACAGTTTGTTGTGCTATGATAATTTCCCTGTTGTGGGACTAATAAAGGCTTATCTTACCTTATCTTATCTTATCTTATCTTATCTTATCTTATAAATCCATGTGACCATGATGCAGAAATGTCACCATCTTCTCTGGGCCAAAGCTCATTTAAAACAGGCTGAGGCAAAGCAAAAAATTGCTCTGTTGTCATACGAATTGAAATTTTAAATTCGTTTTGGAAATTATGAACACCATGTCCTCCACACAAAAGGGGACTAGGATCATCTAGTTTGTTATTGGCATTCAATTCAAAACCCTGCTTCTGTGATGGTATGGGGGTGCATTAGTGCTAATGGAACTGGCATTTTGCACCATCAGTGCTGACAGGCATATACAGGTTTTAGGGCAACACATGCTCTCATCCAGGTGAGGGAAGGCCTTTCGTTTTTCAGCAAGACAATGCTAAACCACGTACTGTATCTATCACAACAGCATAGGCTTCATAGTAGAAAAGTCCTGGTCCTGGACTGACCCGTCTGTTGCATCATGAAGTCCAAAATATGACAAAGAAGGCCCAGGACTGCTGAGCAGCTAGAATTGTATGTCAGTCAAGACTGGGACAGGAATCTTTTCACTAAAGTCTATAGTAACTCATCTCCTTGGTTCCCAGACAGTTTCAGGCTGTTAAAAGTAGAGAGGCTCCTACGAAGTGGTAAACATGGCCCTGTCCCAACTGTTTTGAGATGTGCTGCTGCCATCTAATTCAAGATGAATGTCTCACTTTCAACAGTTGATATGCTTTCTGTGCTCTAAGAGTGGATTCACACTACAACGTTTGGACCAACTTCTACTGACGTTTTGGTAAACATCTGGCTCTGCTGGCAAAAAAGTTAATGATAGTTGGTATTTGTTGGCAAACGCTGGTGAAAGTTGTGTTCTTTGAAAATTTTCAGCATGCTGAAAATTTGCCGGTTTGGAAATACACGTTGGTGAACGTTTTGAAAAATCAGAGAAATTAGTCCAAATGTTGGTGAAATAACGTTCATGAGCAGTTTTTTTTAATCCAGCACACACCAGCTTTTACAAATTTTTACAAACTTTTGCTAGCATTTGCCAGCATTGCATTCAGCATTTGCAAACTTTTGCCAATTTAAGCTAGCATTATGTGGAGCTGTTGTCAACTTAGGTTAAATTAAGCAAACAAATACTCAGCGCAGGTCAGTGTTAGGTGACACTCATATAAAGATCAGCGTTTGTGGAGGCTTCCTGCCATTCTGGACCTGCTTTTGGAGTGAACACATCTCCCTTGGGCATACGTTTCAGTATTTTTTTTTTGTTTTATATTCCTATGTAGTTACTTCTGTATACCCTTTTCCCCTGTTCATTCATTCATTCATTCTTCTAAAAAAATAATACAAGTAGAGGGCATTCAGAGAGCACATACCTCCACCAAGGCTCCATCCTTCCCTCCCTTTGTCCTCCCCTCCATCGCTTTGTCTGTCCATATTGCCATCCATCTGTACATTGTGAGATAGGGCCTTGGCGGAGGTATGCACTCACGGATTACCTCCAACATCTAATGAGTTCATCTTTGGGCCAAGAGCCACCTCTGCTGAAAATGTCATCCAACTGTGAGTTTTTGCGTGATCCTGCTAACAGACAGAGAAACGGCAGCCAAAACAATATGACTACATTATATTACAATACAAGACTGTCATAATTGCAGTGACCATGCTGAGGCTGGGCAATTCCACCTTAAATCAGCATCATGGTTTATTGAATCTGTCAGGTCGGTTTTCGTTTTTTTTGTTCCTCCTCTCTTCTCCCTTACAGTTTACTGACAAGGTTCATAATTATTAAGCAGTATTACACAACAGTGCGGTATCATATCACTGTGGTGCGTAGTAAATGAGCATAATAGAACAAGCCTATTGTGATTTCACAAACAAAAAAAATTAGACATGCTACAATTTGTATGTATTCTGCAGATCATATAAATGTTTAATGTGTTTAATTAGTCCATAATATTCAGTTTAGTTATTTTATTTTCCTTAATTTCTTTGTTCCATCTGATTGCTGAAGTGATCAAACTTTAAAAATTCCTATTTCTGTATGTGAAACATTACACAACATAACAAATATAATTTTTTGTAAGTTGTGTGTGTTTTTTCAACTGATTTAAGACAATTTTGCACCGCTGAATCCGAAAATGACATCCGTTTCTCTCAATCAGGTCAAGTTTTTATGCTAAGTTGGAAGCAGTTGTACAGTTGTACTGTAAATTGAATAGTAGACATTGATAAAGGTAAGTACATGTAAACTGAATGGTATGTCATCATTGTTCAAAATTCATAGAATTTCAAGAAATAAAAAAGAATTTTGCATCATATAAAGCAAAAATACCCGTACATGTAAGCAAAAATGTAAAAAACGGGGCTATAGTTCAAAAAGTTGACCTGATTGAGCAAAACCAATGTGATTTTTGGATTCAGCACATCAAAATTGTCCTAAATCAGCTAAAAAAAAACTTAGACAATAAATTTGGTGTTGACCAGTGTTATTTTCACTAACTTCAAACATCATTTAATTATTGTTTAATTTCCAATACCCACTTATCGTAAATTAGTTTTCTGTTGATTAGTTTCCAACAAAACTATGGGGATTAACTTGTGATCAGAAAGTGGAGAATATTATGTGAAGACCAGTTGAAGACTGGAACCAAGGAGCTTAAAAAGGAGGAGGGAAATGAAGGTCACCTTTTACCTGTGGGAGTAGGTCAGTAGTGCTCTGCTCTGTGGGGCTGTGGTGTAAAACTATCTTATCAAATACAGGAAAGAAATTTCTCCAAGCTTTTTCCTGAAACTTACTGGACGTAAGATCGCCCTCTTGTTGAGCCACAAATCAATCTGAGATTGTAACAAATAGTTAGCGTTGCTCCATGTAAATTTGAACATTTTAATATACCAGTATTCCCCATCAGATAATGCTCCAAGTTAAAAATTCTCCCAGTTATAAACTAGAAAAGCACTCAGAGAGCACATACCTCCACCAAGGCTCCTTCCATCCCTCATGGATCACCTCCAAAATGTAATGGGTTTGTGTGTAGGCCACAAGCCAGTTCTGATGAAAATTGCATCAAAGTCTATCCACTAGTTTTGGAGGACTCTTGCAAACACACTAGGGCTGGGAACGATCCCTAATTTCCAGAATTGATTCGATTCCGATTCTTGAGATTCTGAATCGATTCGATTCCGATTCGATTCGATTCGATCCCGATTCGATCTGGGGAATTACCATTTTAATAGCCATTTTACTTCCCATGAAACAAAAATCTTTGAGACCTAATGCTGCAAATTGTACCAAGAATCTTCTAACTTTGTTAATACATAAATTATCACATATAGAACTGACCCCAAATCAGTTACAATAATGCACT
Source organism: Pholidichthys leucotaenia (assembly GCA_020510985.1). NCBI lineage: Eukaryota > Metazoa > Chordata > Actinopteri > Cichliformes > Pholidichthyidae > Pholidichthys > Pholidichthys leucotaenia. The sequence continues at coordinate 105,614,058 of CM035843.1, read as the reverse complement.
TTTTATTATTTAACTTATCATTTCATAAAGTGCTCACAGGTGCTTTCTTTAGTGCAAAGGGTGTGTCGTGTCAAGTTCACCACCCAGAGTAAGTGAACAAATTCAATGCATGAACCATGCATACATAATCTCACTGTATTTCAGTCCCTCCAGGATTTTGTCAGCTGTTTTTGTGATTGTTGTGGCCCAAAAAGCCTGAATTTGTGGGAGCTTTTCCAAAAAGTTATGGCACTTTTAGAGTTTTTTTGCACTCCAAGTTGTGTGAGGAAGCACAAATTTTAAAGCAGCTGCTTTTTCCATAGTTTACAGTGATGCTATTCTATGTAACACCACAAGAAAAGCACAGGATTGCCAAAAATTTCCTGTTACTGATTTATTTAGAATTAAATGCTCAATAAAATTGTAAAAAAAAAAAAAAAATGACCAAAATTGTATGGTCGTAGTAGTTTTTGTGTAATCCTGCTGCACAAATACATACAAAGTCCTTGGTGGAGGTATGCACTCTCAGATCATCACCAAGATTTAATGGGTTTATCCCTGGCCCAAGGGCTACCTCTGGCGAAAATTTAGGCTGACTTAGGCAAACTCTGCATAACTTAGCCCACCACTCAGGAACTTTTACAAACTGAGCACAACTTTCACCAACGTTTATTTCCAAACGTCGGCAAATTGTCAGCAGCTTGAAATTTTTCAAGAAATACAACTTTCACCAGCATTTGCCAACAAACACCAACTATCATTAACTTTTATCAACTTTTGCCAGCAGTGCCAGACATTTGCCAAAACTGTCAGGAGCTGAGCCAGCTTTGTTTCCCGGCTCGGTCCTAACCTCCCTGTGGGTTTAGGTGCCGCTGTATATGTGCATAGTATGTATTTCCATGCTGCTTCCTTACCCATAGCCACTGCTCTCTGGCCGGCAGCTGTGAGGCAGCCCTCTTTGGCTCACTCTTGAACGCTGGCTGACAGCCTGCCGGTCCGAACATGCCTCCTCCCTCATTACTGTCAGCTGTTCCCATTCCTGTTTGCCATCTCCCCGCTCCTCGCCCAGATGCTCCCATTCACACCATCACCAGCAATGCATGTACTTAAGCAGCCTTTTGCCAGTCACACATTGCTGGGTCATTGTATTGTCTACTGATGTACATAGTAGTGTTTGTTGTGTGCCACGGAGGGTTAGCCACTTCCACTTTAGCTGTGGCTTCTGCTGTGTCCTTGGAGCAATGTCAGCTCTGGGATGCTGTTGTGGTTAATCACTTCTTCTCATGCGTTCGCCGGGTGATGCCGGCCTAGGAACATCCATTGTAAGTTTCTTTGTGTTTTTGTACGTCCTCACCCTTTTTGGAACTGTTTGTCATTTCGTTAATAAATGTGTTGTGGTGTAACCTGCACGTAAATTCTCATCATTTCTCCCCTCTCCATGTGCTGCGTAAAAGCGCATGGAGGGGTCATGACAGAATGACCCAGCCTTAAAAAGGATTTAGCGGGTTACACCCTCACATCACTTGTTCTTTCTGGACTGTGTTTTTCACCCACCTGTGTTGGAGTTCGCTATGGATTCAGCGGGCCGGAGTTATCCTTTGAGCCTGGGATGGGAATGCTGCCGAGCGTTAATGGACATCGATGGGCTAATCGCATCGGCAAACGAATATTCCACCCCGGAGGACATACTCTGGTACCTTCAGCTTGCTCGGCATGCAGAGGGAATGGAAAGGATCACCCGGCTGGCAGCACTGTGGCGTGGGTGCGGTGAAGGGGTGAAGAAATCCCTGAAGAAGACTGGGCTTGCGCCAAAGGGAGAGCGCTCCCAGGGATCTGTTTTCCCTGCTTCCCGCCAGAGTGTGATGCCCGCTTCTGTTCCGGCTCATCCAGCTCCAGCACCCGACAGTCGACATCGTCCTGCGTGAAAGCGCCGGGAGAAGCCTTCTCCTCCTTCAGCTGCTATCATCCCTCCAGCTGCTGCAAGGTCAGACAGGGCTGCCCTGGGAACGTCTACCACCGTCACCAGGGAGACAGCTCCTCTACTTTCGACGGAGGGGGACGGCAATCAGCCTGCTTCAGCCATGAACAACAAACTTCAGGAGAACAGGCAAATGTTTTTCTGTTCTATTCAATTAAATCATGAAGGACCTTGTCTGTCTCCCGAGAGAGAGGCCCAGCCTCAGAAGTCCGCTGGGTCCTCTCCTCCGGCTGCAGTTGTTAGCTTACCCTCTATTTCCTCTGTGTCTCCTCCCTTTATCCCTGAGTGCCCGTCGGTCCTGGAACCGAACCGCCAGATGTTGGAGGAGTTTGGGGCCCTGGATGATCTTGCCCAGGGGCCTGCACAGAGGTGTTTCCCTGCAACCACGCCAGTGGAGTCCTCAGCATTGGAGCCACTGCAGGGTTATGAAGGGACTGCAATGACCATCTCGCCTGCTGGGGAGGATTCTGCAACAGAGTGGGAGCCAGAGATGGACCTCCTCGAGGCCAGACCCGGGATGTCATCGTCAAGTTCGACGGAGTCCTGGATGGTGGTGGAGCTCCAGCTCAGCCAAGTTCTCTCTCTTATATTTCTCATGTCTGTATTGGAGAGATCTTGCCTGGCTCTAGGTGATGGAAGTCAGGTGCAGCCCTCGGCTGCATCTGAACTCACTTCGCCGGGCTCCGCCGCTACCAGTGACCCTAACCACCTTTCTTCTCTTGCTGTCTCTGAGCCTTCATCTAGGGTCGCCGGAGAGGGTGCACCGTCGCCAGAGGTCGTCGTGGGTCTGGTCCGACCTGCGGAGGACGCCGCTGCTCTAGCTCCTCCTGCCAGGGTCGTCAGGGCTCCCCCCATCGACTGCCTCCTCAGCGTGGTGCTCCTGCAGGTTGGCCTGCTTGCCGTGGGGGCAGCTAGGCTTTATCGTGGGTGCAGCAGGGGTCCAACCGGGCTCAACCTCGGGTGCAGCTAGGCTCCTGCCGGAGTCTACCGCAGGTGCAGCAGGGGCCAAACCCGGACTCACCGCGGGTGCAGCAAGGGTTCAACCAGGCTTCACCGTGGGTGCAGCAGGGCTCCAGCCGGAGTCCACTGCGGGTGCAGCCCTGGTCCAGTCGGACCCCGCTGCGGGTGCTATGAGGCCCCAGGTCGGGACCGCCGCAGGTGCTACTCCCTCCTGGGTCAAGGCCGTCGGGGCCATGGCCGGTCAGCTTGAGGACATCGGGGTCTGCACCCCTCGGCCGGACGCCATCTTGGCCCTCTTCGCACCTTTCCGGTCTTGGTGGCTCTACGGTGTGGGCAGGCTGCCGGAAGGACTTAATCTCTGGGCCAGATGGCCCTTGTTTTCCAGCAGGCCTCAGGACTCTGTTCGCCGGACTGCCTGCTGGGCCTTGGACTCTGGGCGGCCTCCTGAGCCCCAACGCCCGTGGACTTGGGGGGGGGGGGTGAGTGGGTTTTTTTTTTCTGTTGTGGGCCCTGGGCGGGGTTGTTTTTGTTCCCTCCTGACCTGTTCCCCCACCTCCCACCCTGTGTTTATTGTTGCTGTTGTTCCTGCTGGGGGGGGGGATCCTCGGGATGTTACCTTGGGTGTCTGGGTTTCCACCTCTTGAGAGGGGGGCTCTGTCAGGAGCCGAGCCGGCTTGGTTTCCCCAACTCGGTCCTGACCTCCCTGTGGGTTTAGGTGCCGCTGTATATGTGTATATTGTGTATTTCCATGCTGCTTCCTTACCCATAGCCACTGCTCTCTGGCCAGCAGCTGTGAGGCAGCCCTCTTTGGCTCACTCTTGAACACTGGCTGACAGCCTGCTGGTCCGACCACGCCTCCTCCCTCATTACCGTCAGCTGTTCCCATTCCCATTTGCCATCTGCCCGCTCCTCGCTCAGGTGCTCCCAATCACACCATCACCAGTAATGCATGTACTTAAGCAGCCTTTTGCCAGTCACGCATTGCTGGGTCATTGTATTGTCTACTGATGTACATAGTAGTGTTTGCTGTGTGCCACGGAGGGTTAGCCACTTCCACTTTAGCTGTGGCTTCTGCTGTGTCCTTGGAGCGCTGTCGGCTCTGGGATGCCGTCGTGGTTAATCACTTCTCATGCGTTCGCTGGGCGATGCTGGCCTGGGAACGTCCATTGTAAGTTTCTTTGTGTTTTTGTACGTCCTCACCCTTTTTGGAACTGTTTGTCATTTCGTTAATAAATGTGTTGTGGTGTAACCTGCACGTAAATCCTCATCATTTCTCCCCTCTCCATGCGCTGCATAAAAGCGCACGGGGGGTCATGACAAAAATGTCAGTAAAAGTTGGTTCAAACGTTATAGTGTGAATCCACCCAAAAAAGCAGGTCCAGGATGGCAGGAAGCCTCCACAAACGCTGATCTTTATATAAGCGTTGCCTGACGCTGATGTCAGCTGACTTGCACTGAGTATTAGTTTGCTTAAGTTAACCTAAGTTGGAAACAGCTACACATACTCTAGCCTAAGTTGGCAAAAGTTTGCCAATGCTGAACGCAGTGCTGGCAAATGCTCGTACAAGTATGTAAAGGTTTGTAAAAAATTTTGTGCGCTGGATTACAAAAAAAAAACCTGCTAACAAACGTAATTTCACTGACATTTGAACTAATTTCTCAGATTTTTCAAAACGTCTGTAAAAGTTGGTCCAAACACTATAGTGTGAACCCAGCTTAAGATAGTGGTTTATGAGCTTTGCAGACCATTGCATTCTGTTTTTATTTATATTTTACTCAGCATCCCAACTTTTTCAGAATTGGGGTTGCAGTTTTCACTTAAAGTAGCAATTTAATTAATCTGCAAAACCCTGAAGACACATCTGTCATAAATGGAATTTTCTTTTTTATTAATGTATATTTCTTTCGATATATGCAGCCATACAAAGCAGAATTACTGTATTTGCTCATAGAATAGTAGCAGTCGTTCTTGTGTTTTGTCCCCTTAGTTAGAAACCACTCTGAAATGTCTGAGTGCATTCTTGGTGACCTTCCCAGCTGGACCTCTCCTACTGTTTAGCCAGATGTCAGCACTCCATTTGAAATAGAAGCGTGCGATTCTGTAAATCATGCAGATTGTTATTCATGCTGTAACATAAACTCTTGTCTCCTCTCTCTGTCCTTTCCTTCTCTCTGTCCAAATTGCCTCTCCCTGTTTTTTTCTCCTTTGGTTCTCTCTTTCTTTCCTCCGCAGGTCTGATTACAGTCCCTTGTCTTCAACGAGCAGTAAGTAAAACGAACAGCGACAAACACGTAGACACACGGCTCAGGCCAGGGACTTTATCTTGCTAATACACACTGACAAAATAAATCCACTGACAGGGGAGGATTGTGTTTGTCTTTAGTGATCACCAAGACCCACCACAGACTTAAGGGAGGAATCTTTGGTGAAAACAAGCTGCTGGATTAAATTTTCTTTTTTTTTTTTCTTGTCTACTTAAGCATACATACAGTATGGTAACTGTTGATACATGTTTTCATTGTGTACCCTACATTACATACGGTATAGACATAATGGGCCTTATGCCTGCTTCTTTGTCCATTTCGGCTCATGGAGGCTTTTTTCTCGGCTTGCTGTCCTGCAGCATGTTTCATTGCTTCTTGATTTTGCGATGAGGGAGGATGGCATCCCCCTTGTTAGCATAATTACCCCAAAACCATCCCCTTGTTTACCTGCCATCCCCATAGAGTCCAAGGATAATTTATACAGTACAATGGAGTATGTCAGTGAGAGTATAGTTGCAAATATACAAGAAAAATTTGGAAAATTTGTAAGAAAAAAATTGCTAATTTAATTAAAAAAAAGGTACAAAAATTTATCACAGAAGGGACAAATTTAGAGAAAAATAAAGTCACAAATTTTTATTGAAAAATATTTCAAATTTACCCCCCCCCCAAAAAAAAATTATAAATTGCCAAGAAAAATTTCACAAATTTGCAAGAAAATAGGAAATTGATGACAGAAAAAAGTTTTTTAAAAATTACAAATGTACAGCTCTTTTTTTTGTAAATTGGCTTTTTTTCCCTAGTAAATTCATTACTTTAGTCTTGTAAATTTATGGCTTTTTTGTTCTTGAAAATGTGGTTTTATCCCTTATTGTGTGGCTTTTTTTGCCTCATGGATTTACATTTTTCCTTGTAAAGTTGGGACTCTTATTGTAAATTAGCATCTTTTATCATATTTTTACACCTTTATCTCTTGTAGATTTGTATTTAATTTAGATTCATCTATTTATATCCAGTGCTGCTGTGGCCGTTTGGCCATGGCGGTGGATAAACTGAACTAGTTCCAGTCTCGTCAGAGACATAGGTTCGACTCCCACAGCTGCAAACAAACACTTTCCTCATCCATCCAGGTGGATGCCCTGAATTTCCCTCTGGGGATCAATAAAGTATACTATATATAGGGAAAACCCTACAGTTGGTTTTCAGCCTGCTAATTAATATTAATGAGCCTTTAATCTGATTGGATAAAGGTTTTTTGAGTGGGCCAATCATAAATAAAGCAAGTGTTGTTGCTTTGTGACATCATAAAACCCAAGAAGTGCAGTAAAGGCAGAGCATATTTCTTTGTGAAGTGAGCTTTTTCATATTTGAGAAGCACGTACGTGACCCATGGCTATGTTTTTATAAGATTAAAACCTAGAAAGACTCCATTGTGCACAATATGGGTCAGTTTAATTTAATTTAACTCTCCACAGTGCTGTTTGTAAAATAATTGATGATCATCTGTAAAACAGATTCCACACAGCCTGTTTGAAGCCAGAACGCTTGAATCTTTGATGGAGCAGGGTTTTTTTTTTTTTTTTTTTTTATCCCCCACCGGCTCCGTCTGCCCGTCCATCCATCTGTCCATCTGTCCCACTTTTGTGAAATCAGCTCCTCTTACAGTTTTGGTCTGATTGTTTTGAAACTTGGTACCATGGTTTAATATACACCGAGGATGCGCATATTGCAGTTTGGCTCTGATGGGATGATTTTTTTGTGGGAATTGTAGCCCCTGACCAATGACCTCTTGTTTCACCTCACTTCATAGACAGTAACTGTCTTCTGAAATCAACTCCTCCTACAGTTTTGTTCCAGTTGTTTTGAAACTTGATTCCGTGGTTTGATATACTCTGATGATGCACGCATTGCAGTTTCACTCTCATCGGATGACCTTGAGGCCAAGGGTCAGGTCAGATTTTTCCCTAAATCTTGTAAACACAGTAACTACTGAAAGAAATAATGTAGGTTCAGGTTCAGGTTCAGGTTACTTTATTTGTACCTGTAGGTAGATTTGTTTTGCAGTCTGGTGACATCCATATTTACAAGCCACAATTACATTCAACATAGACACAAACACAGGCACACATGAAGCTGACTATAAACATGATGAAAAATACTCAAGGCTCCATCAATCAGGGTATAAAAAGACAAAGAGATGAGGGAAAAACCAGAGGTAAGAGAGAAGGGTCATATTAAAAGTTAAAAACTAGTCAAAGAGGTTAAAAAACTCAAAGGTCTAAAACCCAATAAAATATTTAGAACCCAAGTGACATCCTACGAAAATAAGTAAATATAAAATGAAGTTAATAAATAGGTACCTAAATTATGTACAATATATTTTTACAGCTTGTTCAACTCTTTGACAGCAGCAGGGATAAAGCTGTTTTTGTAGCGCTGGGTTCTACTTTTTGGGACAGCAAACCTCCGTCTTGAGGGAAGAAGCTGAAAGTGGCAGTGCAAAGGGTGGGAGTCATCATTTAAAATGGAGGTAGCAATCCTCTGTACTTGTCTGGTGTACAGGGATGTCAGGCTCAGCTGTGGCTCACCAAGAAAACGACTGGACCATCTAACTACCTGATCCAAGGATTTCCTCTGTTTTAGTTTTATCTGACCAAACCATGACACTAAAGAAAAGGATACAACAGATTCAATAAAAGCCCGATAAAACATTGTCATTATGGTTCGGTCAACTTGGAAGCGTGCAAGTTTTCTCAAGCAATGCAAATGTTGCTGACCCTTTTTGCACACCCTTTCACAGTTCTCTTCAAAGTTTAAATTACTATCAATAATCGTCCCAAGATATTTGTACGATTGTACACATTCAGTGGTCTGGCCTTTTAGTACGGTGACTTTGTGCCTGGGATTTTTCCTCCTAAAGTCAATAATCATGTCTTTAGGTTTTTCAAATCAATACAGTAGTTGTATCTAATACACATGTTGGATGACTTACACTCTCACCTAACTGTGGGTTTGGGGTCAAGAGGTCAAAGGTTCAAAGTTAACATTGCAGTTGCACTATGGTAAATGTTACATTTGCTATTACTATAAAATGAGTAAAGCTAGGGCCACCAAACCTGGTACACAGGTTCACCTTGGAATCCTGACCTCTGACTGTGGATTTGAGGTCAAAAGGTCAAAGGTCAAGATTAATATTCCCTATGCCTTATTACTGTACAACGAGTAACGTTAGGGTCACCAAACTTGGTACACAGCTTCACGCTGTGACCCTGAAGTGTGGCTATGGTTTGGGGGTCACAAGGTCAAAGGGCAAGGTTAAAATGCCTTATAAAGTATATCTCAACAACAAAGAAAGCTAGGGTCACCAAACCCGGTACACAGGTTCACTCTGAGACCGTAACCTCTGACTACAGGTTTGGGGTCAAAAGGTCAAGGTTTGCACTCCCTATGATATCTTACTATAGAATGTGTAAAGCTCTGTAGGGTCACCATACTTGCTACACAGGTTCACCTTGGGATCCTGACCTACAACTATGGGTTGTATACTTTGTTGTATATCCGTGGATGATGGGCTTATCATAATTTGGTTCTGTCACAGTAATTATATTGAAAAGTTGAAAACTGCTCTCCGTCAGTAAGTATTGTGATCTTCAAAGAAAACGGAGGCGGGGGATATTGCACTCTCCACAGAGCGCTCTTGTTTCTTATGCTTTGTGATATTGTTGGGTTTGATACAATATGGTGTGATAGTGTTGAAATCACAGCTATTTCCGGCTATAAAGTAGAGTAGGCTATGCAGATGCAACAGGCCCCCCTTAGCCACTGCCCCCAAACTACAAGTTTACCCACAGCATTTGAAGGGAGAGAATTAAAATAACATTTTTTTCTCATAAATTTGCCACTTTTTTCTTGTAAATCTGCCAAAAAAAATTCTTATAAATTAGTAACTTTTTTCTCAAAGTTGGACATTTTTTCTATCAGTTTTCTTTCTTTTAAATTTTTATTATATAGTTGAAACCATAAGTTTAGATACACTGTATAAAAAGACATATTGTAGAGGAATGAAAGAGACGAGACACGAGCGCTGCAGATGGAGACTTTATTCCTCTATCAGCAAAGACTGACTCTCTGGGTGCCAAAGCCAACCTTTTATACATCTTACACATTATCTTCTTTGGCACAAAGAGTACATATCATCACAGTAGCGTACCGTACATCACAATACATTCACACCTGCAGTCTCAGGTGTGCAGGCACATTCTTAATATCTTTTCTCCCCCCTTGCGCTCTGGTGCCTAACTCTGCATCTCATCCTTTCAACCCCCCCCCCCCCCACACACACACACACAGGGTGCCACAGCACCTGTATTCAACTCTCCTGCCTGAGGCACATGCATTACCATTTCTCACTCTTTCTCCTGTTCCCAAAGTCACTGGGTGCGAGTAAGACCTTCCGGTGTGCCACCACATGCCCCCCCCCATTCTGAACACCCAGAAGGGGCCTTAACCGTCCGGTGCCTTAGGCTTGAGCAATCGCTCATACCGGCTGTAACGTGGAGCTGCCAGGCTGACTGAAGGACCTTCCTGTTGAGGTGGATAGGGAGAAGACTTGGTCTCTGGTGCACAGTTCTCTGTAGGGGGAAAAGGTGGGGAGGGGAAAGCTTTGGTCTCCTGCAAACGGTTCTCTGAAGGGGGAAAACAAACCTGTGGACCCCCCGCGGGCAGGCAACCACGCTGGGGAGCCTGGGCCAGCACCACCTGCTCATCTGCCAAAACACAAGCAGGCTTCAGCCTGTCTATGCAGATGGTTTTCTCCCCTCCCCCCCCCCAAGATCTAACACAAAATTTTTCACCCCCATTTCCAAAACTCTCAAAGGGCCGTCGTAAGGTGGGTGGAGCGCGGTTTAGTGGGCGTTGTGCCTAACGAAAATGAGCTTGGCGTTCTCCAAACTCTTAAGAATGAAAGTGCGGGGAAAACAATGGTGCACCGGCCCTGGAATGCTACTAGCCCCTGCACTGGGAAAAATGCGCGCGGACGAGTTGGTACCGGGACTTTCCAGCAAAAATTCCTCTGGGATTCGCAACAGTTGACAAAAAAACGAGCTCTGCCGGGGAAGCTGCTAAATTTTCTTTGGGCGTGGAGCGCAACCCCAGTAGGACCCAAGGCAGGCGGTCAACCCAATTTGCATCCATCAGTGAGGCTCTGTGCGCTGCTTTAAGTGACCTGTGGAACGTCTCGCACAAACCATTAGCCTTGGCTGCACGGTGGCGCAGTGGTTTAGCGCTGTGGCAGCACAGTTTTACCCTCGGCCGGGGGATCGTGGGGATCATGAGATCGTGGGTTCGATCCCAGCCCCCGACCAACAGTGAGCTGTGTGGAGTTTGCATGTTCTCCCCATGTTGCGTGGGTTTACTCCGGGATTTCTCCGGTTTCCTCCCGCATACCAAAAACATGTAGGTTTAGGGCGCTCGCGCACGCAGCGACCAGCAGCCGGTGGCTTGTCACCAGACTGCAAACCAAATCTACCTACGGGTACAAATAAGTAACAAAAAAAAACAAAAAAAAACCCATTAGCCTGCGAGTTGTAAGCAGTGGTTCGGTGGATTTTGACTCCCAGGCTCTCGGCCATCGTGGACCAGAGTTCCAAAACAAACTGTGGACTCCTGTTGGACATGATGTTCGACGGGGAACCGAAATGTGCGACCCAGGATGACAAAAATGCACGGGCCACGTCAGCAGATGTGGTGGAAACCAGCGGAACCGCCTCTGGCCAATATGTAGTGCGGTCCACTATTGTTAAAAGATGCATGAACCCCTGTGATGGCGGAAGGGGGCCCACTAAATCCATGTGTACATGATCGAACTTCCTGCTTGGAATCCGGAAAGGTTCAAGGGGGGCCTTGGTGTGCCTCTGAACCTTGGCCCATTGGCACGCAATGCACGCCACAGCCCACTCTTTCACATCCTTGCATAAGCGGGGCCAGACAAATTTAGATCCCACCAGCTTAACCGAAGCCTATACACCAGGGTGTGAAAAAGAGTGGACGGACTTGAAAATGTGACAGTGCCACGCGCACGGAACCACCGGGTGGGGCCAACTGGTGGAGTCGTCGCAAAGCAAGGCGGGGGGGACCCTCTTGTACCGCCCTGCTTTCCAGTTTTAGGCTGGTACCCATGGAGTGAAGCGTGCAAATGTCCTTGTCTCCTGGTTGGTTGGCGGCCATGGCGGACAAATCAATACCCATGTAGACGGGGGAAACCAGCGGGCACAACAGGCAGTCAGCCATGGCATTAAGTTTACCGGTTACATGTTGAATGTCAGTAGTGAACTCTGAAATTGCAGCTAGGTGCTGTTGCTGCCGAGCCGACCACAGCTCCAAGACTTCATACATTGTGTAGATTAGGGGCTTGTGGTCGACAAACGTGGTAAATTTGCGACCCTCAAGCCAGAACTGAAAATGATGCTTGGCCAGGTGGATGGCCAACAGCTCTCTGTCAAAAGCGCTATACTTACGCTCACTGTTGCGCAACGTACGGCTGAAAAAAGTGAGAGGCTGCCATGAACCAGAGACGTACTGCTCCACCACGGCTCCTACCGCGACGTCCAACGCGTCTGTCATGAGCACTATCTGCGCTGACGGGGATGGGTGGGCCAGCAAAGCCGTGCTAGCGAGCGCTGTGTTAGCAAGCGCTGTGTTAGTGAGCGCCATTTTAGTGAGCGCCGTTTTAGCTCCGGTGAATGCCTGGACCCGAGCTGGGGTCTAGTCAACACTATCCGCGGGTTTCTTTTTCTTGAGCGCGCCGTACAGCGGTTGCAGCAGCTGGGCTGCCCAGGGAAGGAAACAGTTGTAGAAACTGACTATCCCCAAAATTTCCTGCAGTGCCCTCACTGTCTGCGGATGTGGGAACTCTGACACCGCTTGTACCTTGTCCAGCAGTGGAACCGCGCCCTCCAGCGAGATGCGGTGGCCCAAAAAGTCAATCACTGGCAGCCCGATCTAACACTTCGCTGGATTAACTATCAGCCTGTGTGCTTCCAGCCGACGGAAAACTTGCTTCAGATGGGCGAGGTGCTTCTCCTCTGACGCGCTAGCCACTAGAATGCCATCTAGGTAGACAAAAACGAAGTGCAAGTCACAGAGCACCGCGTCCATCATTCTCTTGAAAGTTTGGGCCACACCTTTTAACCCGAACGGTATGCTTAAAAACTTAAAAAGGCCGAATGGAGTTATCACCACCATTTTTGGGACATCCTCAGTGCGAACCGGGACCCAGTGGTAACCGTGGACCAGATCCACTTTGGAAAAAATGCACGTCCCAGCCAGGCGCACAGAAAAATCTTGGATGTGCAGGATGGGGTAGCGGTCGTGTTCCGTGACACTGTTCAAGTGACGGAAATCACTGCATGGTCACCACGACCCATCAGACTTGGGCACCATGTGCAGCGGGGACACCCAAGGGATGTTGGAGCACCTAATGATCCCTAGACTTTCCAAGTTAGCAAATTTCTCATGCGCGATGGCTAGCTTAGCTGCGTCGAGGCGACGCGGACGCGTAAAAACCGGTGGGCCCTTCGTAGTGATAAAATGCTCAACCCCATGCTTGGTTATGGTAGCGGAAAAGGTGGGCACCGTAAGTGTGGGAAACTTGGAAAAGCAAACGCTGATACTCATCCCTCGAGGCTAAAAAATTTGCATGTAGCGGTTTCTTCCTGTTAAAAGGGAGTTTTTCCTCTCCACCGTCGCCAAGTGCTTGCTCACAGGGGATCGCCTGATTGCTGGGGTCTTTCTGCAATTATGCGGGTTTCCCCTACAGTTGAAAGTGCTATGAGATGACTGTTGTTGTGAAATGGCGCTATATAAATAAAGTTGAATTGAATTGAATGTGTTGGTGGCCCAGCTCCCCAAGCCATACAACGTAGCGATGCAAAAGACACAGTATCCACTAAACATCTGTTAGCAACATCGACAAGGAGATCCTAAGCGCACAGAAAATCAGCACCTAAGATAGGAACCGAACAGGCATCCATCCATCCATCCATCCATCTTCTACCGCTTTTCCGGAGGTCCGGGTCGCGGAGGCAGCAGTTCAAGCAGAGAAGGCCAGACTTCCCTCTCCCCAACCACCTGCTGCAACTCTTCAGAGAGGATACCAAGGCGTTTCCAGACCAGCTGGGAGACATAGTCTCTCCAATGAGTCCTGGGTCTGCCCTGGGGTCTCCTCCCAGTGCCCGAAACACCTCAAGTGGGAGGCATCCAGGAGGCATCCTAATCAGGTGCCCATACCACCTCAACTGGCTCCTTTCAATGTGGAGGAGCAGTGGTTCTACTCTGAGCCTCTCCCGGATGAATGAGCTCCTCACCCTATGTCTGAGGGTGAGTCCAGCAATCCTATGGAGAAAGCTCATTTCAGCCGCTTGCATCCGTGATCTCGTTCTTTCGGTCATTACCCAAAGCTCGTGAACATAGGTGAGAGTAGGAACGTAAATTGACTGGTAAATCGACAGCTTTGCCTTAGAACTCAGCTCCCTCTTCACCACAACAGACCGGTACAATGTCCACATCACTGCAGATGCCGCTCCAATCTGTCTGTTAATCTTTCGCTCCATTCTCCCCTCACTCGTGATTAAGACCCCAAGATGAGCCTGTCCCCAACCCGGAGAGGACAATCCACCTTTTTCCGGCTGAGGACCATGGACTCAGACTTGGAGGTGCTGATTCTCATCTCAGCTGCTTCACACTCAGCGGCAAACCGTCCCAGCAAGAACTGTAGGTCATTGCTGGATGAAGCCAACAGGACAGCATCATCTGCAAACAACAGAGATGAGATCCTGTGGTCACCAAGCATGACACCTTCCGTTCCCTGGCTCCGCCTAGAAATCCTGTCCATAAAAATTATGAACAGAATTGGTGACAAAGGGCAGCCCTGGCGGAGTCCAACTGTCACTGGGAATGAGTCCGACCGAGTGTTGGCAATACGAACCAAACTCTCACGACAGTCGTACAGAGACCGAATAGCTTGTAACAACAAGCCCGATACCCCATACTCCCGAAGCACCCCCCACCAAAAACCACAAGGGATGCAGTCAAATGCCTTCTCTAATTCCACAAAACACATGTAAATTGGTTGGGCAAACTCCCACGAACCCTTGAGAATTCTTGTCAGGGTAAAGAGCTGGTCTGATGTGCCACGGCCAGGACGAAAACCACATTGCTCCTCCTGAATCCGAGGTTCGACCAACGACCGGACTCTCCTCTCCAGTACCTTGGCATAGACCTTCCCAGGGAGGCTGAAGAGTGTGATCCCTCCAAAGTTGGAGCACACCCTCCGGTCCCCTTTTTTGAAGAGAGCAACAACCACCCTGGTTTGCCATGCCAAAGGCGCTGCCCCCGACCTCCACGCAGTGTTGCAGAGGCGTGTCAACCATGACAGCCCTACAACATCCAGGGCCTTGAGGTACTCAGGGCGAATCTCGTCCACCCCCAGGGTCCGACCACCAAAGAAATTTTTAACCACCTTGGCGATCTCAGCCCCTGTGATAGGTGAGTCATCCCCCTCGTCCACAAGACCTGCTTCCTCTGTGGAAGGTGTATCAGTGGGATTGAGGAGATCCTCAAAGTATTCCTTCCACCGCCCGACGATATCCCCGGTCGAAGTCAACAGTGCCCCATCCACACCATACACAGTGTGGACAGGGAGCTGCTTCCCCCTCCTGAGCCGCTGGACAGTTTGCCAAAATCTCTTTGAGGCTGACCAAAAGTCTTGTTCCATGGCCTCACCAAACTCCTCCCAAACCCGAGTTTTTGCTTCAGCAACGACCCGAGCTGCACTCCGCTTGGCCTGCCAGTACACCTCAGCTGCTTCGGGAGTCCCACAAGTCAACCAAGCCTGATAGGACTCCTTCTTCAGCTTAATGGCCCCCCTCACCACTGGTGTCCACCACTTGGTTCGGGAGTTGCCACCACGAGATGCCCCGACGATCTTGCGGCTGCAGTTCTGGGCCGCTGCTTCAACAATAGAGGTGGAGAACATGGCCCATTCAGACTCCAAGTCTCCAGACTTCCTTGGAATGTGGTTGAAGTTCTACCGGAGGTGGGGGTTGAAGACCTCCCGGACAGGGCCCTCAGCCAGAC
Organism: Pholidichthys leucotaenia; assembly: GCA_020510985.1. Lineage (NCBI taxonomy): Eukaryota > Metazoa > Chordata > Actinopteri > Cichliformes > Pholidichthyidae > Pholidichthys > Pholidichthys leucotaenia. The sequence goes on along the minus strand of CM035843.1, from coordinate 105,598,742 downwards.
GTTCCCAACACACCCTCACTATACGTTTGGGTCTACCAGGTCTGAACGGCATCCTCCCCTGCCATAGGATCCAACTCACCACCAGGTGGTGATCAGTTGACAGCTCTGCACCTCTCTTTACTTGAGTGTCCAAGACATACGGTCGCAGGTCTGATGACATGATAACAAAATCGATCATCGACCTGTGACCTAGGGTGTCCTGGTGCCAGGTGCACATATGGACACCCTTATACTTGAATATGGTGTTTGTTATGGACAAACTGTGGTTAGCACAGAAGTCCAATAACTGAACACCACTCGGGTTCAGATCGGGCAGGCCGTTCCTCCCAATCACCCCCTTCCAGGTTTCACTGTCATTACCCACGTGCACATTGAAGTTCCCCAGTGGGACAATGGAACCTCCAAGAGGAGCACCCTCCGGCACCCCAGTCAGAGACTCCAAAAAGGGTGGGTACTCTGAAACATCATTTGGTGCATAGGCACAAATGATGGTCAGGACCCATTTTGCAACCCAAAGGCGCAGGGAAGCAACCCTTTCGTCCACTGGGGAAAACTCCAATATAGAGGCAGCAAGGTGGGGGGATACAAGAATATCCACCCCTGCTCGTCGCCTCTCGCCCGGGGCAATTCCAGAGAAGGCCAAGCTCCAGCCCCTCTCCAGGAGACTGGTTCTGGAACTGGACCGGAGCTATGTGTTGAGGTGAGGCCAACTATATCTAGCTGGTATCTCTCAACCTCATACACCAGCTCAGGCTCCTTCCCCACCAGAGAGGTGACATTCCACGTACCAAAAGCCAATTTAGAAAGCTTGGGATCAGTCCGCCAAGGTCTCCGCCTTTGACCACCACCTGATCCACATAGCACTGGACCCCCATAATCCCTTCTGCAGGTGGTGAGCCCACTGGAGGGCGGACACATGTAACTCCTTTGAGCTGAGCCTGGCTGGGTCCCATGGGTAGAAACCCGACCACCGGACGCTAGCCATTGAGCCCTTCCCCAAGGCCAGGCTCCAGGGTGGGGCCCTGGTAACCCCATACCAGGCGGGGTACACTGAATCCTTGATCTAGTATTTACCATGAGAGTCTGTTGGATCGTTCTTAGTCTGGCCCTTCACCCAGGACCAGTTTGTCTTGGGGTGACCCTATCAGAGGCAAATTGCCCCGGACAACATAGCTCCTGGGATCACTGGGGCACGCAAACCCCCCACCACGATAAGGTGACGATCCATGAGGGGCCGAACAGGCAGCTACCACAAAGTCCCACTTGTAGTTGCATCAATGCAAACACACAATTACCGACCTTTCTCCAAACATCTTGATGGGGGATCTGTTGGCAGCCGTTAGTGACGGGCCGCAGCCTTTCGCCAGTCTATCAGCGGCGACTGGCAAAATAAGGCTCTTCTGGGAACCAGAGTCCACCAAAAACCGTCTCTCGTAACATGTGTCCTCAATGAAGAGCAGCTTCTACCTGTTGTTAGTGGTTGTAGCTGCCACTGACCGCTGGTTGGTCCGCTTTTCCGGCCTCTTGAAACGACACAGTGGCCAACAATTTTGCGCATTGGAGCCAAAATGCTGGTGGTAACAGCACACCATCCCATTCATTCATCTCCGAGTGGCTGTCCCGGCCACCACCTTCGGCTCCTCGACCTCTTTGGACTCCGCCGAAGATCCCAGTCTCACTGCCTGGACGCCGAAATTCCTCTTTGCCAGGATAATGCAGTCTGCCTCCTCTGCCAGTGAGCGGTAGTCCCTGGCCACCAGCAGCAGTGAGTTGGCCAGGATTGCCTGTGCCAAAGCCGGTAGTTTCTTCAGGAAGAGGTGCGCGAAGAGGAAGGATCCGTCGTCTGCGCCCAGCAAAGCCAGCATACTCTCCATTAACTCCACAGCCGATCCGTCTCCTAATTCCGAGTGTGTGAGGAGCTTTTCCCCTCTCTCTCCGGCGGAGAGGGTATCATGCCACAACAGCAGCTGCTTGAGAGCTTCGTACTTTCCCTGAGCTGGGGGGGCCCGGAGCAGGCTCATGGCACACTGAGTGGAGCGCCGGTCCAGCGAAGCCACCACATAATGGTACATTGTGTCGTCAGAAGAAATTCCGCGGAGGGTGAACTGAGCTTCCACGTGAATGAACCAGGCGGCTGGGTCATGGAGCCAAAAGTCCGGGAGTTTGACCGCCACAGCAAACTCCTAGCGCGGATGTTCCCACGGAGGTGCTCGGTCCGTCTTGCATTTTCACGTCAGGTCATCAGTGTAGAGGAATGAAAGAGACAAGACACGAGTGCTGCAGATGGAGACTTTATTTCTCTATCAGCAAAGTAAGAGTGACTCTCTGGGTGCCAAAGCCAACCTTTTATACATCTTACACATTATCTTTGGCACCAAGAGTACATATCATCACAATAGTGTAGCATACATCACAATACATTCACACCTGCAGTCCCACGTGTGAAGACATATTCTTAATATCTTTTCTCCACCCTTGCGCTCTGGCGCCTAACTCTGCATCTCATCCTTTCCACTCTTCTCCCCCAGGGTGCCACAGTACCTGTATTTGGCTCTCCCACCTGAGGCACATGCATTACCATTTCTCACTCCTTCCCCCCGTTCCCAAAGTCACTGGGTGCAAGTAAGACCTCCTGGTGTGCCACCACAATATGACCTTTTTTTTTTCTCGCTGTCTGACTTTAAATCAGACTAAACTTTTCCTCTTTTAGGTCAGTTAGGATTAACAAAATTATTTCTATTTGTCATGATCCTGTAATGGTTTGCTCTGGCTGCCTATTCTCCTCAGCTGCGTGCACACCTGCTCCTCATCACGGCCAGGGTTTTTTTAAACCACGCTGCCCTGGGATCAGTGCAGAGTCGTCTGTCTACACTCCATGAGACCTTCTCTCACCGTCATCGTTGTTCCTGAGCTTCCTAGCCTCAGCCTACCTTCGTCCTCGCATCCAGCTTCCTGCCCGCCAGTGTCAGGAGGAATCACTCCACAGCTCAAGTAAGCCCTCGCTCATTCTCCTTAAATCCTCCTCAGTCCCCTGTGCACAGGCGGAGCTCCGTGGTGGCGGACCTCCCTCCTTCCTGTCAGCGGACCGAGCTGCACCGCTCCACCTCAGACACACCGACACCCTTCAGCAGCAGCCGGAACAGCGGACACTGTCCTCCTGGCCGTAGCCGCCGAGCTGAACCTGAGCCTCTCTACATCTCCACAAACAGTAAGCCCTGGACTGTACTGTACATCTCCACCTGTGATTGCCACTAACAGTCCCTGTCTCTGTCTGTCCCTAGGGTTGCCAGGTTGTACGGTGTTCTGCTCTCCCCCAGCTGCCACAAGACCACACACCCACACACTCACACACCTTCATTGTTATTCAATAAATATAATTGTATCTATTTCAGAGTCCGAGTCTGCTCAATGGGTCTATTTACCATGTCAGATCCGGGGGCATGGGTGGGCACCGTGCTCAACCATCTGATAAGTTTGGTGTTTTTCTGTCTGTTTCATTGTTATTTTGCTCAGTTTTTGTCATTGTGCATTTGTAGTTATATTCTCATGTTGGGGTTGTGCTGTGGTTTCCGATTATGTTTTATTTTGACAGCGCTGTGCAGCTTCCGGCTGTCAAACTGGTCGGAGCTGCGCACCTGTTATTCATTCCGTTATTTTCTCCACTCATGTACCCACACCTGTGACTGATCATGTATTGCATATAAGGGCACAGCAAACCTCTGTGGTTTTGTCGTGTCCTTCTTCCACGTTACTCCGTCCTCAGGAGCAGAGCTGTGCATCCTGAGTGTGTTTGGAGCTGCTGTTGAGGAGAGTAGGAGAGCTCCGTCCAGGTATGTGTTTCCCTTATTTCCAGTCGTGAGCCCCCGCAGTCTTCAGGAGAGCTCCGGCTGGATTCCGCCCCTTGTTCGGTGTTCCCAGCTTCACGTCCCCTTGGACGTCAAGCCCCATTCTCCTCCAGCGTTTGTCATAGTATATTTGTTTGTTAGCACCATGCACTCTATGATTTAGTATTTGTTTGTTAGCGTTTTGTCTGTTTTTACGTTAATAAATGTGCAGAAACCACAGTGTGTGTTTGGTGTCCTTCAGTAGCCCTTGAAAAGGGCCGTTCACAACACTGTTTGCATACCTGCCAACTACTCCGGTTTTGGCGTAATGGTTCCGGTTTTCAAGACCCCATTCCGGGTTACGGCTTTATTAATCAAAATTACGGTTTTTCACTAAAAATTCAGTCAAAAATTTTAAATCGTAAAAAAAACACGAAAGCAATTCCAAACACGAGATCGCTAGGAATCGTATCTAAATTTAGAACATAGTAGCATCAGTAGCGTTTCTTTTCGTGGTTCGCTGCTACGCTCTACCTGAAGCGGTTGTTAAGCTAACACTATCGCTATTGAGGGTAGTGAGGTTTCTATTCTCGCGCGAAATCCCGGAGAGGCGTGCGTACATGGCGAGATGTAAACACGATGTAAACTGCTGCAGACGTTCGCACGACTGCGCTTCAACCCTGGCAAATGGACCAAGCCTTGTCAAGCTTGGTGTATCATGTAAACACATAAAATATCAGAGCGATTTTGCCGTCTTTTACGCGCGTGTCTGTCATACAGTGCTAGTATACCCTGCTGATATTTCTAGTCTTCTAGTTACCTCCGCCAAGGAGGTTATGTGATCATCAGCGTTGGTTTGTCTGTTTGTTTGTTAGCAAGATAACTCAAAAAGTTATGGACGGATTTTCATGAAATTTTCACAGATTGTCAGAAATGGGGTATCCTACAGATGATTAGATTTTGGTGGTGATCCAGATCACCGTCTGAATCCAGGATTTTTTTAAAGGATTCTTGTTTTGTTTTTTTTTTTTGTTTTTTTTTTATTTAACATTGCGAGATAGGGCCATTTTCAATATTTTATTTATGATGTTAAACACTGTATGGGGGGAACTGTGGCGCTTGGCGGAGGTCTACGCTGTCCGAGTGCTTTTCTAGTATTCATAATACATCACATCTGGCCTATTCGAAGTTCTATGCAGTGTTAAGATAGTCTTTTGAATGCAAACTTAATGAATGAATGAATCTTTATTTCGGATAGATTAAAAGTACAGGTTAAAAGAAACTGAATAATATAACAAAGGGGGAAAGAAAATCCAACAAGATCAAATTAGACAATAACTCCTCTGATTATACAGTTCAACATAAGTTATCTGAAATGGGTGATGGCTGAAGCCGCAGCTTATATTGCCCACCCATATTCCATCCAAGAATTCAAAAGAAAAACAAAACAAGAGCGATTACAATTCAGAACAAAGCTATGACAAAATGTGACAAAAAAAAAAAACTAAGCTACAACACAACACAGACTGGATATGACAGTCCTTATGTGATTTTACATGTCATCTTGCATATATGTTTGGAGTATTTCTTCCTTTAGTTTTTGTTTAAATTGTCCAAGCGTTGTACATGATTTTAATTCAGGTCCAAAATCGTTCCATAATCTGACTCCTTGCACTGAAACACAGTGTTGCTTGGTGGTAGTTCTCACTGAAGGTTTTTGAAATATACATGTTCCTCTGAAATGATATTGTTTCTCCCTTATTTGGAACAGCTTTTGGATATTTGCGGGCAGTGATAGATTCTATAGATAGATCTACGTTCCTACTCTCACCTATGGTCACGAGCTTTGGGTAATGACCGAAAGAACGAGATCGCGGATACAAGCGGCTGAAATGAGCTTTCTCCGTAGGATTGCTGGACTCACCCTCAGAGATAGGGTGAGGAGCTCAGTCATCCGGGAGAGGCTCAGAGTAGAACCGCTGCTCCTCCACATTGAAAGGAGTCAGTTGAGGTGGTATGGGCATCTGATTAGGATGCCTCCTGGACGCCTCCCACTTGAGGTGTTTCAGGCACGTCCCACTGGGAGGAGACCCCGGGGCAGACCCAGGACTCGGTGGAGAGACTATGTCTCCCAGCTGGTCTGGGAACGCCTTGGTATCCCCTCTGAAGAGCTGGAGCAGGTGGCTGGGGAGAGGGAAGTCTGGGCTTCTCTGCTTGAACTGCTGCCTCCGCAACCCGGACCTCCGGAAAAGCGGTAGAAGATGGATGGATGGATGGATGATAGATTCTTAGCTTTAAACATTATTACTGCAGTTTTAAAGTCAACCAGATCTTTCAACTTGAGAGCTTTTAATTTAAGAAAAAGTGGGTTTGTTGGTTCCCTGTAAGCAGCTTTGTTTATTATTCTAATAGCTCTCTTCTGAAGCATAAAGACTGGATATATGTTTGTTTTATATGTATTTCCCCATACTTCAGTACAATATGTCATGTATGGGAGTATTAATGAATGATACAAGGTATATAGTGTGGGTTATTGATTCAGCAAATATTTCGCTCTGTGTAGTATTGCGATTGATTTAGATATTTTACCTTTAATATAATTAATATGTGACTTCTATGTCAAATGCTAATATTTGTTTGACACTGCGGCCCCTGGACCCCGGCTAGCTACTAGGCTTTTCAGGTTTGAAAGTTGAAGAAATATGAAGTTGTTAGCTACATTCTAACTTGATTTAATGCTAATATTTGTTTGGCGTCGGGGGGCTTCGCCCCCCTGAACCCCCCACCAGGACTTTATCCTGGACCTACCGGGGCCTGCGGCCCCTGGACCCTGGCTAGCTACTAGGCTTTTCAGGTTTGAAAGTTGAAGAAATATGAGGTTGTTAGCTACATTTAACTAGATTTAATGCTAATATTTGTTTGGCAAATATTAGCATTATTATTATTAGCTCTCGGCATCCTCTCGGCGCCACACGAGTAGGCTGCCTTTTTGCAACAGCGGCTCGATTCCGAGTTTTTTTCCCTTCCTCTCTTTTTTGACCAGTCTTTTTTTTTCACCCCACTTATATCACGGACACACAGATCGTCCCAAATGTCTCCTGAGCCGGTGGACGGAGCCACTGTTTATAGCAGGATACGATACAACAGGGAAGAGCTGCTAGCATTTAACCGCCACCCGGTCCCATTGGAAAAACTCGACATACCGAGAGAATTGAGGCGAAAGCGTCGCGGCTGCCGGGTTGGAGTAAGGCGGAGGACAAAAAATATAAGGTACAGACCCTCCCTTCCATCTGTTGTCATGGGAAATGTACGGTCGATACTGGGAAAGTTAGATGAGCTAGCGGCTATCTCCCGTTATGATAGCACTTACCGGGAGTGCTCTCTCCTTTTGTTTACTGAGACGTGGCTAACTGAACTAGCAGCAGATGCTAACATTGAGCTGGAGGGTTTTCACATGATACGAGCTGACCGAACACCAGACAGTGGCAAAGCTAGGGGCGGTGGAGTGATAATGTATGTTAACAACAACTGGTGCAGACCGGGACATATCACTGTTAAACAACGACACTGCAGCAAAGACTTTGAGTTGCTAGCTGTTAGCATGAGGCCTACATATCTCCCGAGAGAACACTCACACGTGATCTGCATTGTTGTTTATGCAAATCCGACGGCGAACGCTGGGACAGCGCGTGACGTCATCCATTCAGTAACCAGCAGGCTGCAGACAGAACTCCCAGATGCTCTTCTCCTCATCTCAGGCGATTTCAACCATGTTTCACTGTCTCCCATTCTACCCACGTTCACCCAGTATGTCACATGCCACACTAGAGACAATAAAACACTGGATTTATTCTACGCAAACACTAAGGAGGCGTACACCTCATCACAACTCCCCCCACTCGGGAGATCGGATCACAACTTGGTTCATCTCCGGCCGGTGTACAAACCCCTAGTGCACAGACAACCTCCGGCCATGCACACTGTGGAGTTATGGTCTGAGGAGACAATGGACACTCTAAAGGACTGTTTTGAAGCCACCGCCTGGAAGCAGCTCTGCGATCTACATGGTGAGGACATCGATGGCCTCATTCACACCTTCACAGGCTACCTCAGCTTCTGTGTGGACAAATCAGTTCCCACCAAGACCATACGGCGTCACTCAAACAACAAACCCTGGATCAACCCTGAGATAAAAACACTTCTGAGAGAGAAGAAGAGGATCTTCAGGTCGGGGAACAGGGAGATGCTGAAGTCCGTACAGAGGGAGCTGAGGAGAAAGATCAGAGAAGGCAAGGACAGCTTCAGGAAGAAGATGGAGGACAAGCTGCAACAGAGCGACATCAGCGGGGTCTGGAGAAACCTCAAAACCATCTCGGGGCTCCAGAATACCTCCCCCCAGGCCATGGGGGGCAGGGAGTGGGCGAACAACCTGAATCTGTTTTTCAATAGATTTGACCAACCGCCCTCCCCCCTGTCTGCACAACAACCACTGCTGCCTCTAAGAAATCAAGTCCTGCTGCCCACTCCCCACTCCACCGACACCCCCCCACTCCCAACACACAACCCCCCATCCTGACCCTGACCAAGACCCAGGTGAGGACGGAGCTGAGGAAGATCAAGGCGAGGAAGGCGTCGGGACCGGACGGCATCAGTGCAAAGCTCCTCAAGTCCTGTGCAGACCAGCTGTGTGGGATTGTGACGTATATCTTCAACATGAGCCTGAAACTGGGGAGGGTACCACAGCTGTGGAAAACATCTTGTGTGGTACCTGTACCAAAAACTTCCCACCCCAAAGACCTGAACAGCTACAGACCGGTGGCCTTGACGTCCCACTTGATGAAGACCCTGGAGAGACTGCTCCTTGCTCATCTCCGCCCCCTGGTGGAACCAGCGATGGATCCACTCCAGTTCGCCTACCAGTATGGCATTGGGGTGGAGGATGCGGTGATCTTCCTCCTTCACCGTTCTCTGTCCCACCTGGAGAAGCCCGGGAATATGGTGAGGATCATGTTCTTTGACTTCTCCAGTGCTTTCAACACCATCCAACCGATGATCCTGAAGGACAAGCTGCTGCGCGCAGGGGTGGACCAGCACCTGTCATCATGGATCCTGGACTACCTCACGAACCGGCCTCAGTTTGTGAGAACCCGGGACTGTGTTTCCGACACGATCATCAGTAGCACGGGGGCCCCCCAGGGAACGGTGCTGGCTCCCTTCCTGTTCACTCTTTATACTGCGGACTTCTCACACAACACAACACACTGCCATCTACAGAAGTTCTCTGATGACTCTGCGATCGTTGGTCTCATCTCCAACGGAGATGAAGCTGAGTACAGAGGGCTTATCCAGGACTTCGTGGACTGGTGTCATCGGAACTGCCTCCAGATCAACGCGAGGAAAACTAAGGAGCTGGTGGTGGACTGCCGCAGGCATGGGCAGCCCCTCACAGCACCAGTAAATATACAGGGAACAGACATCGAGATGGTGACATCCTATAAGTACCTGGGTGTTCATCTGAACAATAAACTAGACTGGTCACACAATACTGACGCACTCTACAAGAAGGGACAGCGCAGGCTGTTCCTGCTGAGGAGACTCAGGTCTTTTGGTGTACAAGGGGCGCTGCTGAAGTCATTCTATGACACGGTGGTGGCATCAGCCATCACTTTTGGAGTGGTCTGCTGGGGCAGTGGCATTACTGCAGCCGATAGGAAGAGACTGAACAAACTGATTAAGAAAGCTAGCTCTGTCCTGGGGCAGCGCCTTGATCCGATGGAGGAGATAGGAGAGAGAAGGACGGTGGCTAAACTGTCATCTCTGCTGGAGTCCGAGTTCCACCCTATGCAGGACATACTGGATGCACTGAGGAGCTCATTTAGCAGCAGACTACATCATCCCAAGTGCACAACCGAGAGGTTTCGTAGGTCCTTCCTACCAACGGCTGTCAGACTGTACAACCTAAGCAGGGCTGCTCGCAGAGATAGCAAAAAGACGTAACAAACTAATAGTTTTTTGAATGCAAAAGATGCAATAGACTTACACAATGGTCCTCTCCGGCATACAACTAGGAACATACCGGTCGCTATGGAGGGTGAGAATATGTATGGGCACATAATCATACCATGTAGGATAACTAAGTAGTCGGTTATGCTGTTTCATCCCATCTAGCAACAATGCTCTGCACTGTGTGTGTTTATATATTTACATATTTATTCCATCTAGCTACAATGCTCAGCACTGGGTGTGTTTATATTTATATATCTATATATTTATTCCATCTAGCTACAATGCTCCGCACTGTGTTTTTATATATCTACATATTATTCCATCCAGCTACAATGCTCTGCACTGTGTGTCTGTGTGTGTGTGTATATATACAGTATATCTTATAGTAATATGTACATATGTACTGTATATTAGCTGCTCTTGCTTGCTTGTTTTTTTTTCTTGCCTTCTGATTGTTGCTCTGAGTGTTGCTATCCCTGTGCTGTTGCAATCCTGGAATTTCCCCGTTGTGGGACTAATAAAGGCTTATCTTATCTTATCTTATTAGCATTAGCATTATTAGCATTAGCATTAGCATCGGCCCCTGGACCCCGGCTAGCTACTAGGCTTTTCAGGTTTGAAAAGTTGGCAGGTATGTGTTTGCTAAATGCCAGAATAATGAGAGAGAATCTTTGAAAAAAAATTTTTTTATTACTTTCTTCAAAGTCAGAAATTTACATACACTAAGATGACTATGCCTTTAAATGATTTGGGAAAGCCCAGATAATGATTTCATGGCTTTGGAAGCTTCTGATAGGTTAACTGACAGCATTTGAGTTAAGTGGGGGCACACCTGTGAATGTATTTTAAGGCACACCTCAGACACACTGACCATGTGACATCATGGGAAAATCAAAAGAAATCAACCAAGATATCAGGAAGAGAACTGTGGACCTTCACAAGTCTGGTTCATCGTTGGGTACAATTTCCAGATGCCTGAAAGTGCTATCTTCATCTGTTCAAACAATTATACACGAATATAAACACCATGGGAATGTCCAGCCATCATATCACTCAGGAAGGAGATGGGTTCTGTGTCCCAGAGATAAACGTGTTTTGGTACGAAATGTGTGTATCAACCCCAGAACAAAAGCAAAAGACCTTGTGAAGATGCTGTCTGAAGCTGGTAAAAGAGTGTCATTATCCACAGTAAAACGAGTCCTCTACCGACATGGACTGAAAGGCCGCTCAGTGAGGAAGAAGCCATTTCTACAAAAGTAGCATAAAAAAAGTCATATTGCGGTGGCATGAAATAAGCAGCGTTGGTGAAGGTTTTATGCAGGTTTATTAAATCACACTGCCGTCACAGAACTCCGCTCCAGCCCTAAGTGTGGGCAGGCTGGAGCGGCGTCCTCAGGCTCTCAGAGAAGCGACACAGCGTGTGCGTGTCAGCAGCAGATGCAGGAGTGAGAGAGAGAGAATGAGAGACAGAATCGTGCAGCATATATACCCAGTTACAACAATACATGAAAGAGCATTCACAGCAGTTGGTAAGGGTATTGATCTCAGCCTCTAGGTCACAGTAAGGACAGGACGCATGAACACAATGCATGAATGGCACATTAACATCACAATGCATGAATGGCACATTACATCTCAGTAGTGCAGCGGAAAAAAACCAGGAGTAGCGAGCTGACTGTCCTTAGTCTGTTGTGGGGGTTTTCCCAAACCCGCCACACTGCTCCCCCCCAGAGAGCTCGGCAGGGGGCTGAGACCTCGATAGTGCAGCTTGGCAGCGAGCAGGGAAGGATCTGTGCTGGCGAAGGTGGAGGGGGGTGGGGGGTAGTAAATGCTGGCCGGGGACGGTGAAATCGTCCGGGCCGCGCAAAAATTGCTTGTTGCTCCGCGATGTCGAGGGCTGTCCCGTTGAACTTGCGGAGATCACAAGAAGAAAAATTAGTCTCTGACTCCTCTCGCGGCCATGAAGAAAAACAGGAGCGGCGAGGCTGTATAGCGGCTGTAAGAAAAAAAGAAACAAAAGCAGAGGGACTTGGCGTGATGACTTTAGGTGCGGGCGCAGCCCTAAAGCCTTCGGGAAAAGCTGACGGCTGAATCCCCTTGTGCGCCGTGGCTGTGACCGTTAGAAAATCCTGTGAGCGAGCTGCTTGCATGCTTCAGGTGTACGAGCAGCCCTGAAGGCTCTGTGTGCAGCGGCGAAGAATGCTGGCGGTCTGTGGAGCCCTATTTTTCCCGTGCGTGGTGCGCCGTCCTCGTAACTCCCCGGTGCGTGTGCCGGGGTTCTGTGCGTGGGTGGGCCACTGGAAGGGCGAGTCAGGGTCCAGAATCTTGGTGGAGATCAGCGCAATCAGCACCGATAATATCCAAGTTGAGCTGTGGCTGCAGATTGGCCATGGTGCGTTCAGGTCCACGCGCTGTGTTCTCCGCCGGCCCTGGAGGTCGCCGTCGTGGAGAGGGGACGAGGTGCATGCGCTCTCGTGTGGAGGAGCTGCGAGCGCGGCCGGTCCAGCGTGGATGAGCAGATCTCAGACGTGCAGATCTCATCATGAAGAACGGGTCACCAGTGTAGCTGTCCAGACCAGAAGGTTGCTTTGCACAAAACGTGTGCATGTTCGGGGTCACCAGTGCGGCGGCATGAAATAAGCAGCGTTGGTGAAGGTTTTATGCAGGTTTATTAAATCACACTGCCGTCACAGAACTCCGCTCCAGCCCTAAGTGTGGGCAGGCTGGAGCAGCGTCCTCAGGCTCTCAGAGAAGAGACACAGCGTGTGCGTGTCAGCAGCAGATGCAGGAGTGAGAGAGAGAGAATGAGAGACAGAATCGTGCAGCATATATACCCAGTTACAACAATACATGAAAGAGCATTCACAGCAGTTGGTAACGGTATTGATCTCAGCCTCTAGGTCACAGTAAGGACAGGACGCATGAACACAATGCATGAATGGCTCATTAACATCACAATGCATGAATGGCACATTACATCTCAGTAGTGCAGTGGAAAAAACCAGGAGTAGCGAGCTGTCTGTCCTTAGTCTGTTGTGGGGGTTTTCCCAAACCCGCCACAATATTACAGTTTGCAAATGCACACAGGGGCAAAGACCTTGATTTTTGGAGACATGTCCTGTGGTCTGATGAAACTAAAATTAAATTGTTTGGCTATAATGACTATTGTTACATTTGGAGTTAAAAGGGGGAAGCTTACAAGCCTTAGAACACCATTCTAAATGTGAAGTACAGGGGTGGCAGTATTATGTCGTGGAGGTGTTTTGCTGCAGGAGGAACTGGTGCACTTCACAAAATAGATGACATCAAGAGGAAAGAACATGTGGAAATATTGGAGTAACACCTCAAGCCATCAGCCAGGAAGTTAAAGCTTGGGCACAAATTTGTCTTCCAAAAGAACAATGACCCTAAGCATACTGCCAAATTAGTTACAAAGTGACTTAAGGACAACAAAGTCAATTTTGGAGTGTCCATCACAAAGCCCTGGTCTCAATCCCATAGAACATTTGTGGGCAGTGCTGAAAAGACGTGTGAGCAAGGTGGACTACAAACCTGACTCAGTTACACCAGTTCTGTCAGGAGGAATGGGCCAAAATTCCAGTAAACTATTGTGAGAAGCTTGTGGAAGGATACCCAAAACGTTTTACCCAAGTCATGCAGTTTATTTATTTAATGCTTATTTGAAAGAGACAATGCACATTGGTGAATATTAGTACAAAATACTAGTGTAAACATGTCGAAGTTAGCAGACTGCTAATTTACATTTGTAGTCCTTTGGCGGGTTAGAGGGTACACTATAAAAGACCAAATTACACAGAAGACAAAAGACAAAAAAGTTTAAAGTTACACTGCCAAGAATTACGTTTTTTCTGTTGTTTCATGTCTGTAACATGTTTTTTGTGACTTACAAGACATATCCAGAGCAAAATCTGACCGCAGTCCCAAGTCTGTGTTTTCTGCTGTGAATGTTCAGTTAAGCTCCACCTCCTCCAAAACGGGCGACTTTGGACAGAGCGTTTCTAGCTTTGTAAGCATTCCTGCTTAGCCTGATTGGTTATAACAACAACCAATCAGGCTGAGCACTGGGCATGGCTGTAGCCATGTCTGTAGCCATGCCCATCACTGGGCATGGCTACAGACCTGAGTTCATTACCTCGGGGGAAGAGGGAGGAGCTGAGGAGCAAGCAGGCAGAGGAGAGGCAGAGAGGAGGGAGTGAGGGGAGAGGGAGGACCCAGGTTGGATGGGGCCCTCAGTGAGTCGGCAAGATAATGAGCTGAAAGGACCGGCTCAAACTGTCACCAAGGGTCCAACAATACTTTGGCCAATACTCCTCTAACTACCACTGACCACGCTGACGGTCAGTGTCCCTTTCAGGGGACGGCGCAGCCACCCATAGTTTTCCACCACTGGGGCTACCGTATTCTGGAACCCCGTAGCGCACGCGGGGTGACCGGAGTCCACCGGTTGCTGCACCGTATGTGTGAGATCCCGGAGGATCGAAGGTACATGGTCGGAAGGCCAACCCAGAGAGAGACATCTGCTGTCAGGGAATGAAGGCACCAAGACTGCCACCTGTCCATTTTGCATTCGTTTGACTCGGTTTGGTGAAGGGGTTTTGCGCTACATTCCGTCACAGCCAGGGAGGACGGAGGATAAGTTTAGCGGAGCTGGGGAAGGCTGGAATTGCAGCATACACTACTGGTGGGTGGGAGTATGGGTGGAACTAATTGTAATATTCATAGCTCTGTGCATACTTAAGTAGGTGGAAGATATAAAAGCTCTTTCCAAGCAATTCTAAGACAATGAAAGTTTTTTTTGTGGGATTCAAGCCACAATATACTATTTTGGGCAATACACATTGTTTTTAAAGTGGTTTTAGAGCCGCCAGAGTGTGTCTTTAAAGGCAATGCTACCAAAAACTAAAGAAATGTACGTAAACTTCTGATGTTGAAGAAAGTAATTAAAAAAAAATTCTGTCTCTCATTATTCTGGCATTTAGCAAATAGAAATAATTTTGTTAATCCTAACTGACCTAAAACAGGAAAAGTTTAGTCTGATTTAATCTCAGACAGTGAGGAAAAAAAAGGTTGTGTCTTTTTATACCGTGTAGGTATACTTCTGGTTTCAACTGTATATATTAGTTGGAGATGTTTTTTTTTTTTTTCATTTTAAGTGCTTTGATCTCTTCCCCAGTACAAGAATAGGGACCCACAAAACAATCTTGCATAGGATCTTCAAAAACCTCAAAATGGCGCTAGTTGAAATCAAAACCCCTTCTGGATTTATCTTTAAGAAAGTGGAACTCACTGCTGTTTTTCTGTTCACAGTGTCTGTATAGTTTGTGCGTATGTGTGCAGCTGGGAAGTTTTGTGATACAAGAGGTCATGACCTGTCCTTTAGCCTGGATGCCAGGTCTCCAGGCTTTCACAATGGGGGGATTATATCCAATATTAGCCCATTAATCTGGTCTGCAGGAAGCTGCGTTATCTCAACTGCACCGCACCCACAAGTATCCAGGAAGCATTAAACAAACACACACGTGCACTCAAACACAGAGTGATCCAGTAGTGCGTGTCTGATTTGATCCCCCCCCCTCATATTTCCTGTGTCATCACTGTATCTGATGAGCTTCTACCCACTATTGTCACTGCTGGAGGTCAGACAGGGAACAAAATGTTCAGCGCTGCATTGTTCGACAACTCAAAAATTCACAAATACACTGCTGGACTAGAGGAACAAAAGGTATATCTATCTTGTTTGTATTTAGCAAAGGTTGTTTTGTGTGGACCATGACTACTGTGATGTCACTTATAATATTGATTTACAAGGTCTTCTTCTTCTAAAACATCAACCCTCTCCATGTCCTCCTTCACTACATCCATGAATCCTCTCTGTGATTAATCTTCTCTGTGGTCCTCCTCTTTTCCTCCTGCCTGGCAGCTCCATCTTCATCATCCTCATCTACGATCCCTCCTCATGTCCAAACCATGTCAGCCTTGCCTTTCTTACTTTGTCTCTAAACTTCTCAGCCTGAGCTGTCCCTCAGATATACTCATTTCTAATCCTGCCCATCCCAATAAGAATCTTTGCATCTTCAACTCTGCCACCTCCAGCTCCAACTCCTGTCTTTTTGTCAGTGCCACCATCTCCAAACCATACATCATAGCAGTTCTCACTACTGTCTTGTGTGTCTTTCACTATAACTGCTATGTTTCTGTCACAAATCACCCCTGACACTTGCCTCCACTCACTCCACCCTGCCTGCACTCTCTTCTTCACCTTGTGCATTTTTCATTGCTTTGGTTGGTTCACCCCAGGTATTAGTTTACAAGGTCATGGTATGAAATATGTGGCTGTCTCGGTATTGCTGTTGTAAAAGAGAGATACAGACATGCAAGTATAAACGGCAAGCTTTATTATACTACTGAACTCTAACGTGAACCATACAACGCTGTTAACAGTCTTATTTTATTTCTTGTGATCGAGGTCATAAACCCATTAGAACGGGTCATAGTGTATGACAGCTGACTTGCTGTTACCCATAGACTTCTATAGAAACAGATTTTTTTTGCAGCCATAGATGGCACCATCTGCTGGTCATTAGCTAGAAAGCAGAAATAAGGCATTTAAGCTCTGCTTTTCAGATAGGGAAGCTATGCCCATCTTTTTTGATTCACAAGGTGTTAGTGGAGCTTTTGTTGGGGGGGGGGGGTTGGCTTGGCAAAGTAAATTAATGAGCCATGAGAGGATATGCATCAGCAAAGATGTGGGGATTAAAATTGATATTGTTGAAAAAAGGCAGAACAAATGTTCAGGTTTTTAGTGTTTTCTCTCAGGGAGCTGGTTATGTTTTAAAGCAGTTTTGGGGCATTTTTGATATTGTACAGTCCTGAGTGGGCATGGCCACAATAACTTCTGGGTATTCACCAATATGATGGTAGAAAGGATTTCTGGGTATGAAATTACTAACAGATGAAAGATCGTACCATCCATCCATCCATCCGTCCATCCATCTTCTACTGCTTAACTGGGGGTCTGGGTCACAGGGGCAGCAGTCCAAGTAAAGAAGCCCAGATTGCTGCCTGTTTCACATAGCAACACGATCCCCATGATCCCTCCTGCAGATACTGAGCCCACTGGAGGGTGAACCCATGTGGCTCCTTTTAGTACACTGGGTCCTTGTTTTAACATTTTCATGGGGATCCAATGGACTGTTCTTAGCCTGGCCCTTCACCCATGACCAGTTTGTCCTGGGAGACCTTGCCAGGCACAAGTTGCCCCTAACGACGTAGCTCCTGGGATCAGCGAGGCACCCAAACCCCTCCACCGCAATAAGGTGGCGATCCATGGATGGGAAAAGTATCTCATTTGCCGTGTAAATGATGTTTTGTTGAAATTAGTCTTCCAGTATGTTTTAGTAGCTGTTAATGCTGTTCTGATTGTTTTACCCAGGTTTGCTTTTTACTAAAATGTAGACCTACAAATAAGAGAATAATGTCGTATTATAATGTAGCATTTTTATTTACTAAAATTATGTCAGGCCTGAGTCTTGGCACTCCTGCTAAATCTTAACTCTCAACAAAATCCTGTTAATGTGTTGCAGTAAATCTCTCAACTTGATTTAGCACACTGTCAATGTGAATAAATTGAGATGTGGGCCTAAAATAATATATTGTTGCAGAATAAGAAGGCGACTGCAAAGACAAAACATTTATTTAAGTGTCGGGTGGTGTGTTTAGACCTTGACTGGTGTGTGTGTGTGTGTGTGTGTGTGTGTGTGTGTGTTTTCTGGTGTTTATGCGAAGGAGGATGGTGTTAATGTTTAGTCAGCAGTGGGCCACCACGAGTGAGATTGCTGTAGTAATTAATCATGACCAGAGAGCATATTTTTCTAGGGCATTTGCTGTAATTACAATAACTGTATGGCAGCTTTTGTACAAAGCGAGGAGTAGAGGATTTACGACAAAAGCTGATATTGTGTAATAGTTTAAATAAAAGTCCGAGCTGAATTCAAGGTGGAATCATGTTGATAATGCATAACAGTGTTTTCATAGATTGACAGTGCTTTCATATATCTTGCAGGGATTAATTACTCACTGAGATAACATCAGCACAAAAACTATTTTTTAGGCCCATTCCCCCTGGGCAATTCCCTCCTGAGCAACTCCCGGCTGGATACCTCTCCCAATATTAATACATCCCGGTGCTGTTTTTATTATATGCATTTTCAACTTTCTGTACCATTTTTTATTTTTGTGTTATGTTTTCTACAGTTATAAAGGGTTTTTTCAATTATCACTGTTTGCACATTTTTTATATTTTTGGCTAATTCTGGCAAAGCCAAAAAGGTCTAACATGATGGTGTGCCATCCATGCGTCTGTCCATCCATATTTCACAGGAATCGCTACTCCTCCTTGGCAATTGCCCAGATGGTCACCAAAGTCACTCACAGTGATCCTTAGGTGGCTCTTCATCCAGGTTGTGCTCCAGGTCACAGTGAACGATCAGCTCTTGGCACTCACAATTTCATGAAAATTGCCCTGATTCTCAACAAACTTGTGCACAACGATCCTCAAGTGGATCTTCATCTAGGTTGAGCTCAGGGTCAAGGGGAAGGTCAAACTGTCAGAAGATCTTATATCGCAGTTGATTTCATAAAAATGGCTACGCCTCCTAGGCAATTGCCCTGACACTTACCAAACTCACAAACAATGATCCTCAGATGGGCCTGCATCCATGTGGTACTCAAGATGAAGGTTTGAAATCAAATTCCAGGAGATCTGAGCGCACTTGGCATGATTTCATCAACCTGGAATACGATACTCCATCATTGATGGTCTGGTTGACTTTCATTGTATGTTTTCAACTTTATGCATCATTTTTTATATATTTTCTCTGATTCAAGATTTGTGAATTAACCATGTTTCCAGATTTTTTTTTTTTTTTTTTAGAATTTATTTTTATTTTGTATATTTTCAGCTTACTGTATTTTGTCAACTGATGTAATTTGAAGTACAGAATTAGATAACACACTACACTTTTAGTCTGGTTCTAGGCAGAATAGTTTTGTGGAAATTTCTCGGGGTGAATGGGCCTGATTTATAAAGGTGGCGTCATTGTCAGGTCAAAATTTATTTCTATAGCATATTTAAAACAACCGCAGCTGACCAAAGTGCTGCACGCCTCATACACATAACATATATTTTTTAAAAATTGTTCATTGCTTGTAATATATACAACATCATAGTGTAGTGTTTCTTTTATAAATTCTTGCTCTTTGTTTTGGGACGTGCCAGGACTGAGAAACGTTTTATCTTATATTATTAAAATTCACTTCTGTACTACAGTGGAAGTGAACAGACAGGCAGCAGGTACACTAGATGACAGAATTTTTAAAAAAAATAATTAGTCAATCAGAAAATCTTACTGAAGGAATGAACAGATGGATAGGAAAATAATTTCTGAAGATGTGGCAGGAAAAAAAGGGTTTATACTGAATTCTGTGTTCTTGTTTGTGGTCTAAATAGCTGAGAACAGTGGCATTCGGTCCACATTTTGCTATTCAGTGTTATTCTCCCTAGCATCTTTCCTCTGCAGAATATTTAGGCTAAATTCGGAGTATCATCATGTTTATACAGGTGGTCTTTGCCGCCTTTAACCTCAGCTCAGACCAACAGTAACCCCCAATGTGGACAGACTGATACGAAGCTAAACTGTCAGCATCAATTAGAATAATAGTAATATAATACAAACTAGTGATTTAGCTGGCATATAGTCATGAAATAATTATTTAAATCTGATTATAAAATATATCTTAAGGACAGCCTGGTACTGTAAATCAAACTTAACAGTTGATTCCTAGAAATATTGTCCTGGATAGTGACTGGAAATATCTGTGCTGCAATAAAAGTCCTGTTGTAATCTGTCTTCAAATTCTGCAGCCAGTGTGTGTCAGAACTCAAGAGAAGGTGGATTTTTGATTCAAGAAGCTCCAGATCCCAACACTGAGTCACACAGCTTCTCTTTCAACTGTTCATAGCATGCGAGGGTCCGCTCAGTCTGAATGACCTGTAACCCCGTTCCCAAAGGGTTTCTGTATGTATGTGTGTTTCAGTGTAACACCGGGGGGGGGGGGGGGGGGGGAGCTGTCAGAATAATGGATGTTTTGAGGCCACATGGGTGGGGGAGTGACAACAGTAAGATGCCAAGCAGACGGTCACATAAATATACCAACAGAGACGTAAACATAAAGGGGACGTGCGTGATTTGTCACACTTTAAAAAAATATATCTACTGTAGATGTATTTATTACATGCAGATGTTAAAAAAATGTGAACTATGACAACCGAAGTCAGCCAGAGTGTGAATGATAAAAAGTAAACTAGAGGTGATTTGGGGGACCCAGATTTTTTTAGGCTATATGTATAGAGTATACAAGTATTTTCTGGGAAAGAAATGATGAATTAAAAAGAATAAATCTAACAGAGTGTGAGCATATTCAACAGTTTGGTGATTTTTATTTAAATTACTTAATAAAACACAATGACAGGATTGGAGGTGGATAGAGTAGCCAGAAATTGCACTCAAGTAAAAGTAGTGTTACCTTAGGATATTATATACTGAAGAAAAAGTAAGAGACGCAGATGTGGCCTTGCTGCATCAGCCCTGCAGACACTATGGAAACCTCTCTGGCGCCATCGTTCAATCCCCTGAAAGGCGAAGCTCCGCATATACAATGCTCTCTCCATCCTACTCTATGGGTCAGAGACATGGCCACTGAATAAGACTCTGGCCTCAAGAGTGGATGAGTTTGATAGTTGGCCCCTCAGGACATTCGAGAACATCAGGTAGCCCCAGCGCACTTCTAATGACGCGCTCCAAGCCCGCACACATCAGCCTGCAGCATCCCACTTTATTACACAGTGGCATATCCGCTGGTTTGGCCATGTCCTCCACCTCCCATCAGAACACCCGACAAAAGCCATCCTCATGATTGACCCGAGGGCTTCAGGGTGGAAAAGACCTCGGGGCAAGCCACGCACCAGATGGCTCGATGTGGTGGAGAGTAGAGCTGCAATTAATGATTATTTTGGTAGTTGACTAATCTAACTACGAGTTAGATTAGTCAATTAGACTAATCTAACTACCGAGTTCCACCCTATGCAGGACATACTGAATGCACTGAGGAGCTCATTTAGCAGCAGACTACATCATCCCAGGTGCACAACCGAGAGGTTTCGTAGGTCCTTCCTACCAACGGCTGTCAGACTGTACAACCTAAGCAGGGCTGCTCGCAGAGATAGCAAAAAGACGTAACAAACTAATAGTTTTTTGAATGCAAAAGATGCAATAGACTTACACAATGGTCCTCTCCGGCATACAACTAGGAACATACCGGTCGCTATGGAGGGTGAGAATATGTATGGGCACATAATCATACCATGTAGGATAACTAAGTAGACGGTTATGCTGTTTCATTCCATCTAGCAACAATGCTCTGCACTGTGTGTGTTTATATATTTGCATATTTATTCCATCTAGCTACAATGCTCCGTACTGTGGGTGTTTATATATTTATATATCTACATATTATTCCATCTAGCTACATTGCTCCGCACTGTGTGTGTTTATATACTTGCATATTTATTCCACCTAGCTGCAATGCTCCGTACTGTGGGTGTTTATATATTTACATATTTATTCCATCTAGCTACAATGCTCTGCACTGTGTGTTCATATATTCATATATTTATTCCATCCAGCTACAATGCTCTGCACTGTGTGTCTGTGTGTGTGTGTATATATATATATTTTATAGTAATACGTACATATGTTTATTAGCTGCTCTTGCTTGCTTGTTTTTTTTTTGTTTTTTGTTTTTTTTCTTGCCTTCTGATTGTTGCTCTGAGTGTTGCTATCCCTGTGCTGTTGCAATCCTGGAATTTCCCCGTTGTGGGACTAATAAAGGCTTATCTTATCTTATCTTATCTTAACAACTATTTTTTCGATTAGTCGTGATTATTTCTGTCATGTCCGTCAGCTCAGCTTCCTGCTGGCACAGCTCCTGTTCGGGGCTCTAGGTCATGTTTTACCTCACCTGTTTAAGCCTGCACACCTGTGAAAGTCACTTTGTTATCAGTCTCTGCCTTAACATAATGTAGCCTATTATACATAGCTAAATAGAATAATGACCCATCAAACGAGTTGGAAACTTGAACTTGACAGTTTAATCAGAAGTGTTTGTAGCAACACAATTAAATAATAGATGTTAAAGTGTAAAAACTCAAAAGGCTGTTGTAACTGTGTGTTAAAAACAAACGAGAGTAATATTCAACTCCATTAAAGTAAAAAAAAGAAAATAACAAGCTAGTCCATCCTGTTTGAAACATTGCTGGGTCTAGAAGTTTAAAAGTTTAATTAAGCTTCAGAGGAAAGTTAAAATAACTTCTAGTCCGAAATAAAAAACACTTTAAATATCAGTGCAGGAATGTGAGCCTTCACTACACATACAGTGAAGTATTTAAGCCATTTTAAATTTATTTGTGCTGATTATGGTTATCTTTTTAATTAAATTACAAATCATGGTATTCTAATTTACCAAGATGCACTAATATTCAGAATGAAGGCTGATATTACGGTGACAATAGTAGAGAATACGAAAAAAGTAAGCTGCTCATGTAATTTACCCATTTACTGCAGTTAATATATTAGCCAGCATAACGGAAGCAGCTCAGCTGTCATCAACCATCATCAAAGAGAGATTATTGTCCAACAGCAGGTAAACTATTTAAACGGCACACACTAATAGTGTGGTCAGTTTTCTAAAGCTGAGAGGGTCGCTTATTGAAAATAAGAAGCGCTAATGTTACTTGCTAACCTTACCGGTGCAGTCTGCTTAGAGGTGGCCCGAGACGGAGGAATGGAGAGGAAGAGGGAATGGATGCATCGCTGTAGTGTAGCTGTGATATGACAACACTGCTTTACAGTCTACATTTAACTTGTTTCATGTATTAATTTTCGGTAAAATCCTCCCGTACTTTGGAAACTTTTGGCCTTCTCCGTGATTTTCTCTCTGTGTCGCCATGATGCGTTCCTCTTTTTCTTCGCTGGAACAGTTAAACTGAACATTCCCACGGCATGCATATAAACTTTAAAATTAATCGATTTGTCAACAATAAAAATCTGCGCCGACAAATTCTTATGATTGACATTATCGACAACATTGACTAATCGTTTCAGCCCTAGTGGAGAGAGCCCTCCGACAGCTCGGAGTCGCTGTTGACAGTGCAGAGGAGCTGGCCCAAAACTGGCAATGTTGGCATGCACTGGTTAACCTGATTGACTCTACGCATAGTGATGGCTACCCAGCCCTCACCCCGCAGGAGTAGTAAGCAAGTCTCCAAAAAAGTTACTTGAGTAAGAGTAAGAAAGTATCAACTGAAAAAGTGACTTGAGTAGTGAGGCTACAGTGGCTCAGGCAATAGAGCAGGTTGTCCAATAAGTGAAGGGTTAGTGGTTTGACCCCCGCTCCCCCCTGTAGACACTTTACTGGTGTCCAAAACAGGAATGTGAATAAATGTTTGGTGGTGGTTGGAGAGGCCGTTGGCATGGATTAGCAACTATGTTTCCATCAGTCTGCTTCAGGGCAGCAGTGGCTACAGAGGTAGCTTACCCCATCTGTCTGTGGAGTGAATGAATAATGGATTCACTGTAAAGCACTTTGGGTGTTATGAAAAGCACTATATAAATTCAGTCCATTTTTAGTGAGTAATGACTTTACTGTTGCTCATTGTTGAGTTTTTGCTCTAAAATTTGTAGCTATTTTCTCAAAAATTGATACCATTTCCTTGTAAATTTGAAGCTTTTTTTCTCATTAGAAACTTTATTCTCATAAATTTTGGGTGCTTTTCTTGTAAATTAGCCACTTTTTTTTTTTTTTTTTTTTTACAAATTGGCAACTTGTTTTCATAAGTTTGCCATTTTTTGGGGTCATTTTAAAAAAATAAATTTTCAACTGGTAGATTTGCATGCAGATTTATTGTCATTTTTTACTCCTAAATGTTTTATCTGATTAAAATAAGCTTTTCACATTCACCTGTTGGTATAATTCAAATCTTGGCACCAGAAATTCACTATTGTTACTAAATATTCAGTCATTTTTGGTTATTTCACCATAAACATGCACATTTCTGACCAGCTTTCGTATCAGTGAAATTAAAAGTTACTCAGAGTACCACCAAATGTACTTCAAAGATTTACTCAAGTGAAGTAGTACCCCTGGCCTGCTGACAACAAGAGCACTGGCTGACTGAATTTTTGTGCAAAGTCACCTGAAATCAAAATTATCCCAGATTTTTCAAATGCAACTATGGGATCAATATGAAAAGCCTATGAGATTTTATTCATAACTTATCACATTTACAAGGTTTTTGAGAGCTGATCTCTGACCTTGACCTGAGGTCAAGATCACCAAAATCCAAACTAATCTCAGACTGCAAAGATAAAACTATGGTATCAGTGTCAACCATGCGTGTCATTTCCTTTCTGAGGTATCATGTTTGCTATGTTTTTTTGAAAAACTGACCTGTGACCTGTGACCTTGAGTTCAAGGTCACCCAAATTTGAACTCATCTGAGGTTTCTCATAGCTACACTATGTTATTAATATCAGAAGCCTCCTTCCTTTCCTTCTCGAGTTATCAAGTTTACAAGAGTTATGGAAATTCTGACTTCTGACCTTGAACTTGGGGTCAAGTTCTAATCGTCTGATTAGAATGAGAATTCTTCTGGAATGAAGGACAAGCTTTTGTGCTGGCCCTGGTGGACGTTGTCTCCATCCAGGGAACCTCAGGGTCAAGGTCACAAAATTCGAACTCGTCAACGATTTTTCATAGATACAACTATGGCATCAATTTGAAAAACCTGTTACGCCTTTTTCTAGTTATCACATCCACAAGGTGTTGCTGACAGTGATGGCCACCCACCTGGTGGATGACAACAATATTCCATCAGTCTTTTAGATGCTGAGGGGAAAAAAGTGTCATGCAACTCACAAAAGTACAATTTTGTTAAAAAGCTACTTGAGTACATGTCATTGAGTAAATGTAACTAGATACCACCCATCTCTGTGCATGATTGATTGTGGTCTTATAAAAGCCACGCAGGCATTAGACTGATGTATTTATTTAGGCATTTCCAGGATCAGTCTGTGACCAGCACGTGTTTGCAGAGACGAGGACATGTACAGTATTTATTAGTATGCGTGAAATAGTATATAATTCCCTGCATTTATGCAGGAAACTTTTTTTTTTATTACAAATGGATTTAATTTTCTCTGTCAAAAATTACCCAGCTAAAATGTCCAGATTAATTCTAAATAATTAAAAGGAATAGTATTTCATGTTCTGCAGTAAATTATTTCTTCCTGTTCAGCAGGACTGTGAAAATGCAGACTTGCATCAAGCATTAATCAGCACTCTCTTATCTCCATCTATCTCTAGTATTTGCATTGGCTCTGCATCTTAAATCATGTCAGTCATGCCCTTTATATTGTGTTCATGTGGTAATTTTCTTTCCACAAAAGGACTTACTTGGCTCGCCCAGATGGCTGTCTCTAATGCCCGAGGACTACTTCATGTTATTTCAGCCCAAGCCGGCAGTAGAACTAAAAACACATGTGCACACATGATTTCATCTCCATTCTCTAAAACTACAAGACCTGCACTGTGGGGTTTTTTTGCCATAGGATTAAATATTTACTGGCCAAAGCACCAGGGCCTGTAAAATTATACTCCCCTCCCTACAGTAATCACAGGTCTGGCGTGTGCTTGAGTGGCAGTTAGACCTGCTGAACACAATGTAGATGTGTGGAAGTAGAATCAGCTGCAGATAGAAATATAAATGCAAACTGGGATGTGTCTCATATTTACAGCAGAGTGTGAAAATTTTTGTAGCTACAGTTGATGTAAAAAGTGTACCCACTCAGTCCTCTTAAAATGCTATGTTTTTGTGATGTAAAGAAAAAAAGACCTTGATAAATCATCTCAAACCTTTCCCACCTTTAATGTGGCCTATAAGCTGTACTAAACAATTGGAAAGCAAACAAATCTATTAGGGGTGAAAATATATATAAAAACACACTAAAATAAGATGGTTACATAGGTGTGAACACCCTTAAACTAATACTTTGTTGAAGCACCTTTTGCTTTATTTACCGCATTAAGTCATTCTGGGTACATTCCGGGTACGCCAGTACCCGGGCTTGCCCAGGGAAGCTAATGATCCTACCAGCAGACTAAATTCGAAGAGACGACACCTCAGTGCCAAGTCAAAGAAGAATCCTAGTCACAGTCCCAAAGCCGAAAGCAAACAGCCCCGAGAGCACCTTGCGGTAGGACCTGCCCTTCGCATACTACAACTAAATGTTGAAGGCCTATCTGCAGCCAAGCGAAGCCTTATTGAAGTCCTCGCCTTCCAACACTCGATTGATGTAATCTGCCTCCAAGAAACTCATATTGGCACAGAGGAAGCTGGCCGCTACACCATCAATGGCTTTGACCTCCTGTGCTATGTTCCACATGCCAAACATGGACGTGCCACCTATGTGCGTTCTGACATAGTTGAAGTAAACCACCTGACAACAACACATTTCTCAGACACCATAACCATTGGTGGCTTCCATATTGTCAATGTGTACAAGCCCCCTAGTGGCAACTTGAATCTGCAGGTCTTACCCACCCCACCCCACCCCACCCTGCCATCTATGTGGGGGACTTTAACAGCCATCACCCTGACTGGGGGTACCCAGCAGTGGATAGTGACGGGGAGGTACTTTCAGACTGGGCATCTAGAAATGATCTCGCTCTGATACACGACCCCAAACAAAGAGGAACCTTCCACTCTGCTAGGTGGAAGAAGGACTATTCTCCTGACCTGTGCTGGGTCAGCTCTTTGATTGGAACGCCATATCCTACACAGATCCTCATTCTTGACGATTTTCCACACAGCCAACACCGGCCCCTGCTTGTACACATTGGCCTACAACTTCCAGTCATAAACAGCCCAAGGAAGATGCGCTGGAACTTCCGCAAAGCCAACTGGAAGAAATTCAGTGAAACCCTGGATCGGAGTGCTGTTACCATCCCACTCCACACCATCACTGTAGATGAAGCATACAACCGCTTCTGCAGCGCAATCTTCAGGGCTGCTCACACTGCAATCCCACGAGGCTACCGACCCCTCTATGTCCCATGCCTGGACGGAGAAAGCGCTGCTCTCCTACAATCCTATCAAACATCAGGGGACCCAGAGATAGCAGACCATCTCATTGAATCGCTAAGTACAGCCCGGCGAAAGAAATGGGAGGAGACAGTTGCTGACCGAAGCTTTATCCACTCTAGCAGGAAATGTTGGAGCCTCATCCGTCGCCTAGGAGCTGCACAGAAGCCCCCTAGCCAAAGCCGAGCATCTGTCACACCCAACCAAGTTGCATCCCACCTACTGACCACCGTCAAAGCACCCCAAGACAAAGACACCAGAAGAGCAGTTACAACTGAGCTAAAAAAACACCAAAAAATGCCCATAGAGGAAACGAACCCTGAACCCTTCGAGGCTGCTGAACTGGAGAAAGTCCTACAGGGCCCGAAATGTGGAAAGGCAGCAGGATACGACAACATCTTCCCAGAATTCATGAAAAATCTTGGCCCCCGAGCCCTAACCTGGTTGACACAACTCTACACAAGGATCATACAAACAAACTCGATCCCAAAGAAATGGCGGACAGCAAAGGTCATTGCCATACCAAAACCTGGCAAAGACCACAAACTACCAGCAAGCTACCGCCCAATCTCCCTACTCAGCGTTCCTTATAAAATCATGGAGCGCCTAATACTGCAACGTATTTCTCCAGGAATAGAGGAAATTCTAAGTGTGGATCAAGCAGGTTTCCGCAAGGACCGCAGCACAGGAGAACAAGTACTGGCCCTAACCACCTTCATCGAAAATGGCTTCGAGAGCAGACTGAAGACAGGGGCTGTGTTTCTCGATCTTACAGCCGCCTATGATATGGTCTGGCACAAAGGCCTCCTCCTGAAACTTACAAAGGCGATCCCTGCCTGGGTAACAGCAATTATAAAAACCCTGCTGACCAACCGAAGGTTCAGAGTCCACCTCGGTCAGAACACAAGCGCATGGAGAACACAGAAAAACGGACTCCCACAAGGCTCAGTTCTAGCTCCAACCCTGTTCAACCTCTACATAAACGACCTGCCCACTACAAAATCCCGCAAATTCATCTATGCAGACGACATCTGTTTGGCGCTCCAAGCATCAGACTTTGAGTCACTGGAACGGGTGCTCACGGAAGATCTTGCCAAACTGGACCAGTTCTGCAAAACCTGGCACCTAAAACCAAGCCCAGCAAAAACCGTCTCCAGTGTATTCCATCTCCACAATGTAAAAGCTGCCAGAGAACTAAACATCCACCTGAGCGGACTCAAGCTTAAGCATGCCTCGAATCCAACCTACCTTGGAGTGACCCTTGACAGGACCCTGTCCTTCAAGGAACATTTAAAGGGGACAGCTGCTAAGGTGAAGGCACGAAACAACCTGCTCTGCAAGCTCGCTGGTGCAAAATGGGGGGCGGCAGCCTCCACCCTGCGCACCTCAGCACTGGCCCTTTCATACTCTGTAGCAGAATATTGTGCCCCTGTCTGGTCCAGGTCATCCTACACACACCACATAGACACTCAGCTTAACACAACCATGAGAACCATAACTGGGACAATCCGCTCAACACCGCTCCCCTGGCTCCCTGTACTGTCAAACATAGCCCCCCCCCACACACATCCGGCGAGCAGCACTAACTCAAAGGATGCTTCAAAAAGCCAAAGAGACTCCTCACTTACCAATCCATGCAGATATCTACACCCCACCCACTGCCCGACTTCCATCCAGACGGCCGATTTGGAAAAACCCTCCCCCAGCTGATTTCACCATCCAGACAGCTTGGCAAGAGGAATGGGAGACCAAGGAGATCCCAAACAAACACCTGGTGACAAACCTCAACCAACAGGTCCCGGGCACCAACCTCCCAAGGAGACAGTGGTCTACACTCAATCGCTTCAGGACTGGACATGGCCCCTGCTTGGCCAGCCTTCACAGATGGGGCAGTAGCCCTAGCCCACTGTGCACATGTGGAGAGGAGCAAACAATGGAACACATCATAGAGGCTTGCCCGCTCCAAAGACTGGAAGGAGGATTACACACCCTCCATACAGCAAACCAGGAGGCAACTGCTTGGCTTGAGGACTTTGCATTCGCTAAATAAATAAATTCTGGGTACATATGTTCCTGCCTTCATTCAAAATCAGTAAAATCATTAACCCCAAATAAAGCTCAGTTGTCTTAATAGTAGTAGGATTATTCTCATATTTACTCAGTTGCATCCTAGCAAAAGCCAAGGTTTGCAAACAGCTTAAAAGCCATCAATTGTTTCCCATTGTTGAAAGGTATTAGTCAAAAGAAGGGTACAAAACCATTTCAACTTACAGTGCATCTGGAAAGTATTCACAGCGCTTCACTTTTTCCACATTTTGTCATGTTACAGCCTTATTCCAAAATGGATTAAATTCATTTTTTTCCTCAAAATTCTACACACAATACCCCATAATGACAATGTGAAAAGTTTTATTTTTTTTGAGATTTTTGCAAATTTATTAAAAATAAAAAACTAAGAAATCACATGTACATAAGTATTCACTGCCTTTGCCATGAAGATCAAAATTGAGCTCTGGTGCATCCTGTTTCCACTGCTCACCCTTGAGATGTTTCTACAGGTTGGAGTCCACCTGTGGTAAATTCAGTTGATTGGACATGATTTGGAAAGGCACACACCTGTCTATATAAGGTCCCTCAGTTGACAGTGTATGTCAGAGCACAAACCAAGCATGAAATCAAAGGAATTGTCTGTAGACCTCTGAGACAGGATTGTCTTGAGGCACAAATCTGGGGAAGGGTTCAGATAAATTTCTGCTGCTTTGAAGATCCCAATGAGCACAGTGGCCTCCATCATCTGTAAATGAAAGAAGTTCGGAACCACCAGGACTCTTCCTAGAGCTGGCCGACCGTCTAAACTGAGCGATCGTCTGAGAAGGACCTTAGTCAGGGAGGTGACCAAGAACCCGATGGTCACTCTGTCAGAGCTCCAGCATTCCTCTGTGGGGAGAGGAGAACCTTCCAGATGGACAACCAACTCTCCAGCAATCCACCAATCAGGCCTGTATGGTAGAGTGGAAGCCACTCCTTAGTAAAAGGCACATGGCAGCCTGCCTGGAGCACCTGAAGGACTCTCAGACCATGAGAAAGAAAATTTTCTGGTCTGATGAGACAAAGATTGAACTGTTTGGCGTGAATGTCAGGCGTCATGTTTGGAGGAAACCAGGCACCGCTCATCATCAGGCCAATACCATCTCTACAGTAAAGCATGGTGGTAGCAGCATCATGCTGTGGGGATGCTTTTCAGTGGCAGGAACTGGGAGACTAGTCAGAACAGAGGGAAAGATGAATGCAGCAATGCACAGAGACATCCTGGATGAAAACCTGCTCCAGAGTGCTCTTGACCTCAGACTGGGGCGACGGTTCATCTTTCAGCAGGACCATGACCCTAAGCACACAGCCAAGATATCAAAGGAGTGGCTTCAGGACAACTCTGTGAATGTCCTTGATAGACCCAGCTAGAGCTCAGACTTGAATCCAATTGAACATCTCTGGAGAGGTCTGAAAATGGCTGTGCACCGATGCTTCCCATCCAACCTGATGGAGCTTGAGAGGTGCTGCAAAGAGAAATGGGCGAAACTGCCCAAAGATAGGTGTGCCAAGCTTGTGGCATCATATTCAAAAAGACTTGAGGCTGTAATTTCTGCCAAACGTGTATCAATAAAGTATTGAGCAAAGGCTATGAATACTTATGTACATGTGATTTCTTAGTATTTTATTTTTAATAAATTTGCAAAAATCTCAAAAAAACTTTTTTCATGTTGTCATTATAGGGTGTTGTGTGTAGAATTTTAAGGAAAAAATGAATTTGTTTCATTTTGGAATAAGGCTGTAACATACTAAAATGTGCAAAAAAGTGAAGCGCTGTGAATACTTTTCGGATGTACTATAGGGGTGTAACTGTACGCCTAAAATCAAGGTTCGGTATGTAGCTTGGTTTTAAGGTCATGGTTGGGTTCATTTTCGGTACAAAAAGGAAGCAAAATGCAAAACATAAAACTGCTTATCTTTTGTATAAGAAGGAACAGCTTTGACAAAGAACCAAATTACCAGCAGTAAATTCTTCAATAGATAAAATGTATAACAATAGAATAAGTAAATTCTCTTTTTAGGAAATAAACCATGCAGACAAATGGTAACTGGCGTTCACTTATGTAGTGCATTTTACTCATCTCCTGATGATCAAAGCACTTTACAGATCCTGCTATCCACCCATTCATGCACACACTGATGGTGGCAGAGTTGCCATACACTGGCTCTCGCCTGACCCACCAGGAGCATCTGGGGGTACATTGTCTTACTCAAGGACACTTTGACATACAGACTGCAGACAGAGCGGGAATCGAACCACTGACCCTCCGACCAGTAGTCGGCCATACTACACCTAGTCCACAGCTGCCCCCATTGTTGAGAAGTGCAACAATAGAAGTTTGAATAGTCTGAATTATTCTTTTGTTTTTAGGAAATTAAAGTTCCTTATTGCCTGACAGTGTTTTTAACCAGGGTGCTTTGGTATGTTGAGGTTTCTGTGAGAAATTAATCATCTAATTTCACTTGTTAATTGGTCAGTAATTTGTCATTGTTGTGTATAGGTTCTGAAGGCACCCATGCACAACAACAGCATGTCATAAATTGCCCTGGCAAGGGCGGATTGAGGACGCCAATTGCCGGCTGTGAGTTTTGCACAGTTAATGAAGACGAAAATACAAAATACACAAAACACTACACTTACACATAAAGGCAGGATTACAGGAGAAACAGTGCAGGGCTCACGTCTGGGGAAAAGGCAGGAGAACAGCCTGCCCAGACCCAGGCTGAGGCATCCAGACATGCTGAGAGGAAAAAACAAGAGAGAGCTGGACAGAGCGCATTCGCAAGAGGAAAAACTGACTGGAGATACCTTTCAGAGTACACAGTATGCTGCTGCAAATGAGACAGCATTGCAGCAAGCTTAAATAGGTACAGAGGATACACAGATGAATCACAGGTGCAGGTCACATGAGCGAGGAAAATGACCTAATTACTGACAGCTGTCAGCTGTGACAGCCCACGAACTAGAATCAAACAATGAAGTAACACGGGGCGCTGTCAGAAACAAAATCACAGGAGAATAGCAACAGAATGACTGTCTAAAGGTAAGGAATGATTATAAAATAAGAAACAGACCAAATAATCATAACAGGGAAAAATGGACCATAAGGGCGATGACATAATGAATACAAAAACAAGAGATACAAATACTGAAACACTCATGACAAAAGACAACTAATAAACATCCTACATCCAAAACCAACTTAAAACACAAGAATGAAACAAGGATGAAGAAAATACAGAAAATAATCTGAAATGAACTAAGAGCATGAGCACGGCTCTTCTACCCGTACTCAGCATCATGACAGCAAATTATTTGCAAGTTTTTGGACAATTAAAAAAAAATCTAAACATGCTATCATGATCTGGACAGGGTTAGACCCTGTCCACATCTTATGTTCCTCATTTTAACGTTTTATTCTTCTTATTAGTAGTAGTAGTAGTATCTTTTGCCATTCATTGTTATTGTTTCTGTATGGACTCTTATTTTGACAGTGTTCTTTGTTTACTTCCGGTTAGCGTAGCATCTTCTGTTTAGCCTCATCCTCGTACATTCTAATTTGGCACAGCTGCCTCTTGTTTTCCTAATTATTCCCTTCCCTATATATGCTGGCCTTGGGCATTAATCCCCATGACGTCCTTGTATTAATATCTCATTTTTCACCACACTGTTGGGGATTGTTATTGCTGTTTTTTCGTTCCGCTTGTCTGGACTTTTAATATTATTTCAGCACACAAGCTGTTCCTCATTTTGTGTTCTGCATTACTACTACAAACTCTGGAATAAATCTGCAAACTACAGTTCCGCGTTTGGGTTCTGAATTCCACCCTGGAGGGGCCAAGCATGACAGAAGGATGCCACCAGTTTGGACCCAGTGAACTGTTTGTTTGCAACTATGGATGGGTTTGTACTGCTGACTCAGATGGAATTAAAGTCCATGAACCACCTAAAGGAGTTGATCACCATGGCCCGCCGCTCCACCATTCCAGAAGAGGTGGCTTGGCTGTGGACGGCAGCAGCATGAGAGCTGGAGCGCATCCCGCATCTGAGGGTGTTCCCGTGGGTACAGGAGCTCCACATTTGTGGGACTTCGCGGTCCATCTCGCCACCAAGGACTGCAGTGGAGAAGCAAGGAGAGCATCAGCGACATTCCTCCCGACGTTCCACCCTGCCTCCAGTCAAACCTCCATAGATCTCCGTCAGACGATCTCCATAGCTGCCCAGAGGGAGTCGTCTGGCATTTCAGCGGCAGTAGAGCGGGAGACAAGGCAAGTACCATTTTCTCATTTTTCAACACCTATTAATGAGGGGTCTTGCCTTGTCCCCAATGGAGGAGCTCGATAGCATCCGCCAACCGCTGCTGAGTTCTCGCCACAGGGCTCTGCTGTAATCGCTGCTGTCGCTTCCATACCGTCATGCACACATGCCTCTCCTCTCTCTTCTTCCCCAAGCTTCATGCCTGAGGGCGTCACCCGCACCGCGGAGCTGTGGGACCTCATCAGGAAGCTGGAGGAGTGCTACAAGCTTTGCCTGCAGATGGAGGGAGGGCAGAATATGGTATGGAGGAACTTGGTGTGGGAGAGGGCTCATCAGCCAGTGGCTGCGAAGCCCCATCTCGGGGAGAACATTCCTGCTTTCCTCCATGAGTTCCTGCAGTTGGATGAATACTCCTTCACACCAGAGGTGGAGGAGCCGTCTGCCTTTGTCTCATCAGACACAGGGGTCTCCTCTCCAGCCGCAGCCCCGTCTTCAGCTTCTCTTCACCCACCCATTCCAGCCCACCCCTCCCCAGCTCTGCAGCCCCATTCCAGAAAGGGGGCGAGCGTTTCTGTGCTGACGACAGAGCATTCCCTGGTTTCGGCATTACAGAACCCAGTGACATCTGTGAGACGTTCCCTGGTCTTATTGCGCACGTCTCCTGACCCGGTTCCAGCTCAGCCCGAGGTGCATGCTCTGGTTCCAGTCCAGTTGGAGGGGTGCGCTCCGGTTCCAGCTATGCATCCTGAGGTGGTCACCCTGGCAGCAGGAGACCAGGAGTTAAGGCAAGTACCTTTTCATTCATTTCCTACTACCATTAGAGAAAGACCTTGCCTTACTCCTGCTGGGGGGACCCAGGTGCAGATCCTACCAGTTTTCGGGTTCTCCCCACAAGTCTCTACTGTTAATGACTATGATGTCACCTCACTGACCTCCTGTTCCCCCTCCTCGACCGAGGTGGCCATATCGAGGATGGAGCTGCAGGAGGACCAGGCCCAACCTACCGTCCAAGAGGTTAAGCGGCCTGTTCCACCCATCACAGTTCCTGTGGATGAGCAGTCTGCTCCACCCGTCGCAGTTCCTGAGGACGAGCAGTCCGCCCCACCCATCTCAGTTCCTGGGGTCAGTGAACCTCCTCCCGTCATTTCAGCAGTCGGGGGGTCTCAGTCTGCTGTCCTTGAGGTCAGTGTTCCACCGTTCCCTGCTTCTGGACTAAAGACTCCTATATTGGTAACCCCAGAGCTAGAGACTTTTGTGTTATTAGCATTTGAGCATGAGACTCCAATATTATTTTCTGAATTTGAAACCCCCTTGCTGTTTTCTACTAAGCAAGAATCCCTGGGGTTGCTTTCTCCAGAATATGGAGCCTCTATATTATTGTCCTCTGAGCAAAGGGCCCCTACTGTGTTTTCTCCTGATCAAGAGGCTCTTATTTTGTTTTCTTCAGGGCAAAGAGTTCCTATGTTTTTCCTGAGGTGAAGATTCCAGTATTATCACTATACCCTGAGTTTGAGGTTTCTGTGTTATTTCCTGTGCGCAAGACTCCTATGTTATTATCCTGCGAGCAAGAGGTTACTTTGTGGTCTCCAGAGCAAAGAGCTCCAATGCTATTTCCTGAGTTTAAAACTTCCATGCTGTTTTCTTTTGGGCAAAGGTGTTATGACCCGAGCGCCGGTTCTGATCGCGCTCGGGTTAAGTTATTTCTCGCTGCCGGCCTTGACAGCTGCGGGCTGTATTCTGGCCTCACCGGGCTCTTATTGTGAAAGTGCTCGGTGGGGCTTCCGCCTGTCAACGGCCGGTCAGCTGATTGTCATTACCGTCATTAGTGCTTCGCCCTTTTAAGCCCGGCACTGACGACGGTAAGACGCAGGAGTATTGGTCTACATTCTGTCAACGTCTCGTCTCGTTTTCCTTGTCAAGTCTGGGTCTACGCCTCGCCATGTTTGAGAGTGCCGTGAGACCTTCATGTCAGGTTCGTGTATCATAGTCTTGTCACAGTTAGCTCGTAGCGGCTGGGTTAGCCCTACGAGCCCAAGTCTCAGTTATGTGTGTGTTTGCCCTATAGGGGTTCATAGTTGTGTTTTGTCACGTCTGAAAATAAATAACATCTTAGCCAAACTCTCTGGTGAACTCTGTGGCGTCGCTTGGTGATCCGCGAGGATCACCACATGACAAAAGGGTTCCTATGTTATCCCCTGGGCTTAAGACCTCTATGTTGTTTTTTTGCTGAGCAAGAATTTCCTGTGTAGTTTTCCCCTGAGCAAAGAGCTCCTTTATTATTTTTTCCCCAGGGCAAAGGGCTCTTACTTTGTTTCCCTTGAAGCAAATGGTTCCTGTGTTGTTTTCTTCAGAGCAGGGGACCCCTATTTTTTTTTTCTCCAGGGATGGAGGCCCTTGCATTATTTTTTCCAAAGCGAGGAGTTCCCAAGGTATTTTCTCCTGAGTGTAGAATGCCGGTGTTGTCATTTCTTCCGGAGGTTGGAGCACCTGTGTGGCCACTATTTCCTGAATATAATGGGGTTATTTTCATCTTCTGAAATTATGGGCTCCCTGGTGTCTCCTCCTGGGGTTGAAATTTCAAAGTTATCTGCTCCAGAGCCTAGAGATTTTCAGTTGCCCCCCGGGCTTAAAAAGGGTTTTTGTGAACATCTCCTGAGTTTGAAGTACCTATGTTATCATTACCTTCTGAGGTTGAGGATTCCATGTTGACACTTCCTGAGGTGGGGGGCTCTATGTTATCTCCTGAGGTTGAAAGCCCCATGTTGACACCTCCTGAGCATGAGGGTCCCATGTTATCGTCGTCTCCTGAGTGTAAGAATTTCCTGTTGCCATCCCCTGAGCTTAAGGGTTCTCGATTGCCTTCCCCAGGGGTTAGAATTTCCGAAGGTAGAGTTTTCATGTCATTATCCTTCTCAATGTAATGCTTCTGCGTTGTTATCCTCCTTAAAAAAAAGCCCCTGTGTTGTTAGCTTCCATATTACAGACTCTTTTGCAACTGTTACCTGATCCTTGTACTCTCGCTGCACCATGTTCACCTTTCTGGTGGCCTTTGGACTTTGATAGGCCACCTGACGCACCATGCTTACCCATCCAGGGGCCCTTGGACTGGGGTAGACCACTGACCTGTTGTTTGTTCAGGTCCGGTGGCCCATGGACTTGGGTAGACCACCCGACTCGCTTTGTTATGGGTCTTGGGGCCTTGAGCCCTAAATGACATTGTGTTGGCTTTGGACCTTGCTGTGTGTGTGTGTGTGTGGGGGGGGGGGGTTACAGTTTGTTTCGGGCCACCTGACTTTGCACCTCCACCACCCACCCTGCAAGGTTTTGTTTTTTTTTCCTTTTCTTTCTCTCTAGTTGGTGTTACTCTAAGGCTGTGTGGGGTCAGGGTTAGACCCTGTCCACGCCTTATGTTCCTCATTTTAACTCTTTATTATTAGTAGTATCTTTTGCCATTCATTGTTATTGTTCTCTATGGACTCTTATTTTGACAGTGTTCTTTGTTTACTTTCGGTTAGTGTAGCATCTTCTGTTTAGCCTTATCCTCGTACATTCTAATTTGGCACAGCTGCCTCGTTTTCCTAATTATTCCCTTCCCTATACTATATGCTGACCACGGGCTTTAATCCCCGCGGCGTTCTTGTGTTAATATCTCGTTTTTCACCACACTGTTTGGGATTGTTATTGCTGTTTTTTTTTGTTTTTTTTTGTTCCACTTGTCTTGCTTACTACTCCTGCGGGGTGAGGGCTGGGTGGCCATCACCATACATAGAGCCAGTCAGGTTAACCAGTGCGTGCCAACATTACTGGTTTTGAGCCAGCTCTTCTGAGTCGTCAACAGCGACTTTGAGCTGTCGGAGGTCTCTTTCCATCACATCGAACCATCTGGTGAGTGGCTTGCCCTGAGGTCTTTTCCACCCTGAGGCCCTGGGGTCGAACATAAGGGTGGCTTTTGTTGGGTGTTCTGGTGGGAGGTGGAGGACATGGCCAAACCAGTGGATGCGGTCGCTGTGTAATAAGGTATCTTTATCCGCTTGTCTGGACTTTTAATATTATTTCAGCCCATGAGCTGTTCGTCATTTTGTGTTCTGCATTACTATTACAAACTCTGGAATAAATCTGCAAACTACAGTTCCGCATTTGGGTTCTGAATTCCACCCCAGAGGGCCACCCTTGAAAAACACTGGCCTAAATTGCAGCATTAACAGATAAAGCTTTTTCTTAAAAGGATGGTATTATTTTCTGCCTGAAGTGGGCACAAGAAATTTCATACTGGGGCTCAATTACCTTCAGCATGAATTTAAACCTCGTGTTCTTAACAACTGAATATGGCCTTAGATCTGCTGCTATAAAAACACCAGTGGCATTTGTTATTGCTTTGACTCAATCTGAAAAGCCCTGGAGAGGCTGTCTAAATGCTGCTGGAAGCTGCGCTTGCACCGTGCTAGTTTTTTTTTTTTTTTTGTGCTGCACTGATATTCATGTTCGCGTAGGTAGTGGCGTTTCAAATGGGTCAACAAGTTTGACATACTGCCAAAAGTATATCTGATGCTGTTTTCATCTTATTCACTTGCCTTTGTCTGTTCACATATTTCACCGGAAAGCCGAAGTGTTCCCATACTTGTAAAGAGGGTCTTCAAGCTCTGACTTCTATATTGCGTTACAGCAAGCCATGATGTTCGCTAGTCAGAGGCTGGGCTGTACTGTTTGTTTACATGTAGAGCTAATAGCGTGAGGCAGTTCCACTTCCTGCCCGTCACTCAACATGGTCCATGTAGAACCTCGGTATGCCTCTGTACCATACCGAAAAATCTGAATATGAATACATGTACCGTTACACTCCTATTTCAACTGCATTACATATACCATAAAACACAGTGAAGACAGTCATTAGTAAGTGGAGAAAATATGGGACATCAGTGATGTTTCTAAGCCCTGAACATCCTTCCAGATTTGAAGAAAAGATGAGATGAAAACTGGTCAGGGAGGCTGTCAAGAGGCCTACAGCAACACTGAAGGAACTGAGGGAAATTCAGGCAATTGGTGGTTGTGTAAAAAAAGGTGTAGCCCACCTAAATTTTGCCGAAAAATATCATTCTCTAAAATGCATGTGGAGAATTCTGTTATCTGATGTAATCAAGGCTAAACTTCTATGGTCACAATTCTAAAACATATTGGAGCATCACCATAGAACACCATACTCATGGTGAAGCATGGTGGTGGCAGCATCATGTGTTGGGGTTGGGTTTCTTTCAGCTGGAACTAAGGCTTCAATCACAGTGGAGAGAAATTTGAACAGTTCCAAATGCATATCAATTTTGACTGAAAACATTCAGGTGTCTCCTAGAAACGTGACGATGAAGAGGAATTTCATCTTTTTGCACAAAAATGATCTCAAACGTTTATGCAAATCAGCAAAAAATGTACTGGACCTATATCCAGTTGAAAATCTATGGAGTGCATGTTTAAGGAGGAATGGGCAAATATTGCCAAGTCAAGATCCTGATAGACTCCTATCCAAAAAGACTGAATGCTGTAATTAAATTCATTGGTGTTTCAATAAAACATTAGTTTAAGACTGTGCACACTTATGCAACAGATTATTGTTACTGTTTTGAAACCACTGCCTGGGAGCAGCTCTGCGATCCACATGGTGAAGACATCGATGGCCTCACTCACACCATCACGGACTACGTCAACCTCTGTGTGGACAACACCGTACCCACCAAGACCATACGGTGTTGCTCGAACAACACATCCTGGATCAACCCTGAGATTAAAACACTTCTGAGAGAGAAGAAGAGGATCTTCAGGTTGGGGAACAGGGAGATGCTGAAGTCCGTACAGAGGGAACTGAGGAGGAAGATCAGAGAAGGCAAGGACAGCTTCAGGAAGAAGATGGAGGACAAGCTGCAACAGAGTGACATCGGCGGGGTCTGGAGAAACCTTAAAACCATCTCTGGGCTCCAGAATACCTCCTCCCAGGCCACGGGGGGCAGGGAGTGGGCGAACAATCTGAACCTGTTTTTTAATAGGTTTGACAAACCGCCCTCCCCCCCAACTGCACACCAACCACTGCTGCCTCTAAAGTCATCGAGACCTGCTGTCCACACCCCACTCCACCAACCCCCCCTCCCCCACTCCCAGCACACAGCCCCCCAACATGACCCTCACTAAGACACAGGTGAGGATGGTGCTGAGGAAGATCGAGGCGAGGAAGGCCTCGGGACCGGACGGCATCAGCGCGAAGCTCCTCAAGTCCTGCGCAGACCAATCCCTGTGGGATTGTGGAGCACATCTTCAACCTGAGCCTGAAGCTGGGGAGGGTACCACAATTGTGGAAAACATCTTGTGTGGTACCTGTACCAAAGACTTCCCACCCCAAAGACCTGAACAGCTACAGACCAGTGGCCCTGACGTCTCACATGATGAAGACCCTGGAGAGACTGCTCCTTGCTCACCTCTGCCCCCTGGTGGGACCAGCGATGGATCCAGTCCAGTTCGCCTACCAGCATGGCATTGGGGTGAAGGATGCAGTGATATTCCTCCTTCACCATTCCCTGTCCCACCTGGAGAAGCCCGGGAACGCGGTGAGGATCATGTTCTTTGACTTCTCCAGTGCTTTCAACACCATCCAACCGATGATCCTGAAGGACAAGCTGCTGTGCGCAGGGGTGGACCAGCACCTGTCATCATGGATCCTGGACTACCTCACTAACCGGCCACAGTTTGTGAGAATCTGGGATTGTGTGTCCGACACGATCATCGGCAGCACGGGGGACCCCCAGGGAACGGTTTTGGCTCCCTTCCTGTTCACCCTTTATACTGCGGACTTCTCACACAACACAACACACTGCCATCTACAGAAGTTCTCTGACGACTTTGCGATCATCGGCCTCATCTCCAACGGAGATGAAGCTGAGTACAGAGGACTTATCCAGGACTTCGTGGACTGGTGCCATCGGAACTGCCTCCAGATCAACGCGAGGAAAACTAAGGAGCTGGTGGTGGATTGCCGCAGGCAAGGACAACCCCTCACAGCACCAGTAAACATCCAGGGAACAGACATTGAGATGGTGACATCCTACAAGTACCTGGGTGTTCATCTGAACAATAAACTAGACTGGTCACACAATACTGACGCACCCTATAAGAAGGGACAGCGCAGGCTGTTCCTACTGAGGAGGCTCAGGTCTTTTGGTGTACAAGGGGTGTTCTTGAAGACATTCTACGACACGGTGGTGGCATCAGGCATCACTTTTGGAGTGGTCTGCTGGGGCAACGGCATTACAGCAGCCGATAGGAAGAGACTGAACAAACTAATCAAGAAAGCTAGCTCTGTCCTGGGGCAACGCCTTGACCCAGTGGAGGAGATAGGGGAGAGAAGGATGGTGGCTAAACTGTCATCTCTGCTGGAGTCCGAGTCCCACCCCATACAGGACATACTGAACGCACTGAGGAGCTCATTTAGCAGTAGACTACATCATCCTAGGTGCGCGACTGAGAGGTTTCGCAGTTCCTTCCTACCTACGGCTGTCAGACTGTATAACCTAAGCAGGTCTGCTCACAGAGATAGCAAAAAAACATGACGACCTAATAGTATTGAATGCAAAATGGTCCCCTCCAGTATCGTCGTTGTCGGCCTCCGTCGGTCTATGATGACCATGGAAGAGAATCCTAAACGTCTACTCTGCTGGAACAGCACCCCCTGTGGCTGAACAGGCCGATGCACACCGGTGTTCTACCTTCCAGCATTGGGCG
This sequence comes from Pholidichthys leucotaenia, assembly GCA_020510985.1. Classification (NCBI taxonomy): domain Eukaryota; kingdom Metazoa; phylum Chordata; class Actinopteri; order Cichliformes; family Pholidichthyidae; genus Pholidichthys; species Pholidichthys leucotaenia. The sequence continues at coordinate 105,557,530 of CM035843.1, read as the reverse complement.
TTAGTAGGATTCAAGCCTGGGCAGGAAGATATGGAGGACAAGATGTTACCCATGCAGCATGTCCCCCCTCTCCACGTCACTGATGAATCCAAAGGAACAGCAGGGCTGCTATAGTTTGGCACCAGCACCGTCGCAGGAGCTGCCAGAACGATGTTGAGCACAACAGAGAACTGCCTTAGGGGCTCCGACTCTGGATTTTTCCTCAGGGTTGACTCCCGAAGCCTTTCCCGTGACCGGGTGTGCCGCAAGGCAGCGGAGGTTTGAAATCAGGGTTTACCTTCCCCTAGATGGGCTACCTTCCCAGGTTGACGAGCCACCATCTACCCGAAGCATCTGGTTTTAAGGCGCCAGAGATCCGCCCTCGCCCAGTCTGCTATTAGTAAAAGCAGTTCCACCGGGCTTAGAGACTAAACCACTCGGGCAGGCTAGGAGTTGGACTTAGTTGTCAGAGGCTTTTTGAGACGCACGCCATAAGGAGCATTTTATGAGCACTGGGAGCTTAACCCCAGTGCCGCTCCTGGCTATGACAACCTTGGAACCAAGGTTGTATACCTCCAGTATACAACTAGGACAATATCAGTTGCTACGGAGGGTGACAATATGTATGAGTACATATTCATACTATGTAGGGCAACTAAATAGATGGTTATGCTGTTTAAGATAAGATAAGATAAGATAAGATAAGCCTTTATTAGTCCCACAATGGGGAAATTCCAGGATTGCAACAGCACAGGGATAGCAACACTCAGAGCAACAATCAGAAGGCAAGAAAAAACAACATCTAGTAAACATATGTCCATATTACTATAAATGTATATATATAGACACACAGTGCAGAGCATTATGGTTGGTTGGTGAATGTGCAGCAGAAAGTCTAAGTTCTCTCTCCGCGGATGCGGCGGGCCAGCTGGAAGTCTTTGGGCATGATGGTGACCCCCTTAGCGAAGAAGAGACCACCAGGTGGGCCTCGCTGGTCTCCTGCAGAGCCATGACGGCGAAGCTCAGGAAACGCAGGACAGTCTTGAAGTCCTGAGCGATCTCCCTCACCAGGCGCTGGACGGGCAGCTTTATTTATTGCATCTAGCTACAATGCTTTGCACTGTGTATATATATTTATATATTTATGTCGTCGTCGGCCTCCGTCGGTCTATGATGACCATGGAAGAGAATCCTAAACGTCTACTCTGCTGGAACAGTACCACCTGTGGCTGAACAGGCCGATGCGCGAATGGCAGTCCCTGTCACACACGGACTTATATTTATATATTTATGTATTTATACATATATATTTATGTGTATATATGTATAATCACTGCTCTTATTTTCTATCTTCTAAATTATTGCTCTGAGTGTTGCTATCCCTGTGCTGTTGCAATCCTGGAATTTCCCCATTGTGGGACTAATAAAGGCTTATCTTATCTGATCTTATCTTATCTTATCTTATTATGCATTTTATTATTTAAAAAAATCTTTCCTCCAAACAGATTTGTTTGCTTTTCACTTCAATTTTGTAGTTTACAGGTCACATTAAAGGTGATAAAAGTTATAAAAGGGTTCTTAAAGTGATCACAAAAACCTGGCATCTTAACAGGGGCGTGTTTACTTTTTATACCCACTGCCTGCTACATGCGTACATTTTGAGGAGTCATATCTTTGTCAAAGCTATAATTTATTCAGTGGTTGTATTTTATATTCTAAGTAAAATCAGAGTCAGCTCTAAACATCACATGCCACCTTCTTTCTGTGAGAATGTGGTTCAGGTTTCACACTTGCATTCACACTCAGACACTGGTGAAGGTGATGCATCGGTCTGTGGAAGTGCGGAGAAACTCTACAGAGTATCTTTTTACACACACAAACCACTTACAGCGATGTCAGCCAAGGCACTTTCAACACCGTCAGTTTGAATGGCACCTGATGGCTCAGGGACCACCCAGCAGCCAACATCCACACACATGCACATCCAACCTTGAGTCACATTCTTCAGAGTTGAATACTCAGGCTTTTCTAAAAGGCAGCTTGGATGAGGTACAGAGATGGGTGGTATCTCTGCATTTACTCTTACAAAGTTTTGCTTTCCAGAATATTTCTGTTGCAGGGTACTTTTCGCACTTCTGTATGTCTATGAAGAAAAGATGTACTTTTACCCACTTAAATCTGGTTGTACTTTCTGGGTTAGTTGTTTTCAGTGATTTGTGTGTCCAGTTTTTCTTTGATTGTCAGACACTGAATATCTGTTTCAGCTGAGATCTACCTCTGCCCCCACCCTCCATTTTCATGGTTTCACCCAGGAACAGAACTGCCACAATCTAATACACATCTCTGACCACAAATTAAAACTGTATTATTATTATTATTATATACAAAAAACATGGATATTTGCTGTCATTTTTTGCATTTTGCTAAGCAATGCTGTTTCTGTAAAGCGAAGTACACAAATGCGCCCCGTCAGCCACTAGGGTCCCCCAAGCTGCAAGTTCCCCTTTAATATTTTTTGGGACGAGAATTCAAGTAATCTTCTCATATTTCTTTTCTCAAAAATGTTCTACTTTTTTGTAAATTTTTATAAAAAAAATTGACTTGGTGGCCCTTGGACTAAAGATGAACCCATTAGATTTAGATTAGATGATCTTGCAGTGTTTTAGCAGGATTACGCAAAAACTACTGGATGGATTTGGATGAAATTTTGGCCAGCAGTGGCCCTTGGGCTATAGATGAACCCATATGAGCGCATACCTCCACCAACGCCCTATGTCACATTGTATGGCAGACGGAGGTACAGACAGACAAAGGAAGAGAAGGACGGAGCCTTGATGGAAGTATGTGCTTGAGTGTCCTCTAGCTGTAATTGTGACTGTACTGGTAATTTTTTTTTTTTGTTATTAAAGTTTTTATTGAACTTTTTAACATACAGAACAAACTAACACATCTAGCACAATAAACAACAGTAGGGAGTGGTATCCTGGCTATCCCAAAAGTTTCCCCATTTGTCACACCTCTTCCTGGCACAAACACAAGCTGTAATATTAATTGAAGTGCGTACACAAGCAGGTTAACATCTCCAAAATAAAAGTTCATTACAATTAGTGACTGGAATTGAAGTGCATCACTGTTGTATTGAGGGTCCTGACTCTGTTGAGCATAATGCAGGGTCTCTATCCCTCTTTATATAGTTCCAGAACTGATCCCAAGATGTGTTCTTGTCCTCCATGTCCCCTTTTAGTCTGTGCAGCATGGATTCATAAGATGCCATTTTCACCATTAAGTCAACCCACTCTTCTATGGTGGGGCTTTTGTCCATTCTCCAATGTGTTAAAATTGTTCTGGATGCTGTCACTAATCCAACCATGATGACAGAAAACACACTCTAGTATTTGGCATTTGAGATTTGTCTCCCAAAAGACATAAGTCCGGGGTCAAAGGAACTGTGGACCCATGCCAATTGCTTAAAACTTCAACAACTTTTCCCCAGAAGGGTGCAACTCTAGGACGTTCCCAAATACAGTGAAGAAACGTTCCCACTTCCATTTTACATTTCCAACAAGAATTGTCCTTTATCAGTTTCATTCTATGTAGCCTTGATGGGGTGTGATAGTATCAATGTATAGGTTTATGCTGTATGAATTTCCCCCTTGCTTCCCTTATATATTTTCCACAACCTGACAGGATATCCAGCCATCTTTCTTGTATAAGATCTGTTTTCAACTCTCCCTGCCACAACAATTTCACATTGGTGGCTTCTCCACTTACACAACAGTTAATTAAAATATAAAATTTGGAGGCTGTGTGGTACTTTCGTGGCATATTGATATAGTCCAAAATACAATTATCTACTGATTCATCCAATTTAAATTTTGAAGTTATACAACTTTTTATTTGTAGGTATTTCCAGAAATTGTCTTTACCCTCCAAATTGAAATCCTTAACCAGATCAGCAAAGGACCTAAACATTCCATCTTTATACAAGTCTCCTATTGTAAGTATGCCATTTGAGTGCCACTGCCTCCAGTATACAAGTGTTTTCCCTATACAGATAGCGGGGTTGTTCCTCAGAGATGCGTATGTTTGTACATTATGTGACAACTTAAGAATACGGTGGGACTCATCTCACACCGCTCTAGAGTGGATAAGGATTGGATTTGCTGTATTAACTTTCTGAGTTAGTCTCTCTTTTGGATTAAATGGAGAGGAAAATTTAGTTTCAATATTTATCCATTCTATTTTGTTTTCATGTTGTTCCCAAATCTTAGCTATCTTGGCCATTTCAAAGGACAGATAGTATAATTGTGGATTTGGTAGTCCCAACCCTCCATTCCCTCTGGGAGCATATAACTTACTTAACCTAATCCTAGGTTTCTTCCCTTCCCATAAGAATTGCCAGATCATATTCTCATATCTTTTGAATAAAATGGGCGGTATTATGATAGGTAACATCATAACCACATAATTTAATTGTGGGGTTATTACCATTTTTATAATATTAACCTTCTCCCAAAGTGTAAGTTTTAGCTTGCTCCATTTTTCCATATTTGTTTGAATCCTTTGTAACACCGGGTTCAAATTCAGCGAGAGCATCTCTTCCAATTCTCGACTAAGCCTAATTCCCAAATATTTCATTCTTCTAGGAACCCAATTAAATTTAAAATTTTTCCACCATATATGGGTGACACACGGCAGATAGGGGCATGGCCTCTGACTTGTCCCAGTTTATTGTATATCCTGAAACCTTGGAATATGACTGAATAGTATGCAGTAAATGTGGCAGTGAGCTGAGAGGGTCTGTCACCATGGCCATGATGTCATCCGCATACATCAATAATTTGTGTTCTTGGCCATGACTTTGATTTCCTTAATGCTCTCATTTGATCTAATTGCGATAGCTAATGTTTCCAGAAAAATATTTTAAAAAAATTAAAAAGCAGGGGGCTGAGAGAGCAACCTTGATGGGTCCCTCTAGAAAGACCAAAAAAAGGTGATATGGTGTTATTAGTTGTAACTGCTGCCTTTGGAGCCATGACCTACAGCCCTTGCTGGGACAGTTTGCTGCTGAGTGTGAAGCGGCTGGGATGAGAATCAGCACCTCCAAGTCCGAGTCCATGATCCTCAGCCGGAAAAAGGTGGATTGTCCTCAGTGGGTTGGGGAGAGGCTCCTGCCCTAAGTGGAGGAGTTTAAGTATCTTGGGGTCTTACTCACGAGTGAGGGGAAAATGGAGCGAGAGATTGACAGACGGATTGGAAGAGCATCTGCAGTGATGCAGACGTTGTACCGGTCTGTTGTGGTGAAGAGCGAGCTGAGTTCTAAGGCAAAGCTGTCGATTTACCAGTCAGTCTACGTTCCTACTCTCACATATGGTCACGAGCTTTGGGTAATGACCGAAAGAACAAGATCGCGGATACAAGCGGCTGAAATGAGCTTTCTCCGTAGGATTGCTGGACTCACCCTCAGAGATAGGGTGAGGAGCTCAGTCATCCGGGAGAGGCTCAGAGTAGAACCACTGCTCCTCCACATTGAAAGGAGTCAGTTGAGGTGGTATGGGCATCTGATTAGGATGCCTCCTGGACGCCTCCCACTTGAGGTGTTTCGGGCACATCCCACTGGGAGGAGACCCCGGGGCAGACCCAGGACTCGGTGGAGAGACTATGTCTCCCAGCTAGTCTGGGAACGCCTTGGTATCCTCTCTGAAGAGCTGGAGCAGGTGGCTAGGGAGAGGGAAGTATGGGCTTCTCTGCTTGAACTGCTGCCTCCGCGACCCGGACCTCCGGAAAAGCGGTAGAAGATGGATGGATGGATGGATGGATGCTGCCTTTGGATTTTTATAAAATATCTGAACCCATCTCACAAAATGTGGACCAAAGCCAAGGTGTGACAAGGAGGAAAAAAGAAAGTCCCACCCCACCTTGTCAAATGCCTTCTCGGCATCTGAAGAAATGGCCACTATTGGAGTATCTTTAGTTTGGCTCATCCATGTTAGGTGCAGCAGCTTCCTTATATTCTCAGATGATGATCTATTCTTCATGAAACCCACCTGATTAGGGTGTATGATACTGGAAAGCACCTGTTGGAGACCCAAGGGCAATATCTTTGTTAAAATTTTACAATCCAGGTTAAGCAGGCTGATAGGCCTATAGTTAGATGGCTCTGTTGCATCCTTGTCCTTTTTAGGGATTAGAGATATCAGTGCTTCATTGAATGTGGGTGGCACCTGTCTTAATTCAAAGACTTCCTGATATACCTTCTGCAAAACTGGGGCAAACATGTCAATGTACTCTTTATAATATTCTGCAGGAAGACCGTCGTGGCGTGGTGACTTCCCTGTTTTCATTAATGAAATGGCCTTTCTCACTTCTCCGTCAGTTATTGCAGACTCCAATTTCGCCACTTGTTCTGGGGGTAGCTTGGGCATCTCAGTCTTTGAGAGGAAAGAGTCATTCCCCATCTGGTTCTCATTTTGAGGTAGAGTTGATGTATACAGTGTCTCGTAAAATTTTTGAAATAGTTGTTTATTCCTTTAAATGTAGTTAATAGGTTGCCCTCCTGTTTGATCCCTGGGATTGTGTTTGAGAAATCTTTCTCTTTTACTTGTATAGCTAATAATTTCCCAGTTTTTTCTCCTCCTTCATAAAAATCAGTCTTTAGTCTAAACATGGCATAAGCCACTTTGTTATTATATAATTCATGCAACTGAAATTTTATCCTGCACAGTTCCTGATATTGTTGTTCTGAATAGCGTTCAGAAAGTTTGTTTTCCTTTAACTTTATTTCATTTTCTTAATCCTTAATTTTTTGTAGGTTCTCTCTTTTCCTCTTGGTGGAGTATGCTATCAGCTTCCCCCTTATATAGGCTTTAGATGCTTCTCAAACTGTCTTAATTTCCTTTGTGCTTCCAATATTTGTTTCAAAGAAAAAATTTAAGTCCTCCCCAGTTCAATCAATCAATCAACTTTATTTATAAAGCACTTTAAAAGCAACACTCGCTACACAAAGTGCTGTACAGCAAGAGAACATAAAAGCAGGGCACTAACACAAAGGGCGCTAACACAAGAACCACAGTAAAAAAAAAAAAATAAATTCATAAATAAAATAAAAAGTAAAATAAATAAAAATCCATTTCATTCAATAAAATCAATGTCTCATACTGGGTTGAAGGCCAGGGAGTAAAAATGTGTTTTAAGACATGTTTTAAAAATGGACAGTGAAGGTGCTTGTCTAATGTCCAGGGGTAAATCATTCCATAACCTGGGGGCCATGATCGAAAAGGCTCTGTCCCCTCTGAGCTTGCGCCTCGCCTTTGGTACCTCCAAAAGCAGCTGTTCAGCTGACCTAAGGGACCGGGTGGGAGCGTAGGGATGCAGAAGCTCAGAGAGGTAAGGCGGAGCAAGACCATTCAAGGATTTAAAAACAAATAAAAGAATTTTAAAATGAACTCTAAAATACACGGGCAGCCAGTGGAGTGAAGCTAAGATGGGTGTGATGTGATCTCTTCCACGTGCACCTGTTAAAAGACGAGCAGCGGCGTTTTGAACCAGCTGCAGACAGGAAAGAGATGACTGGCTGACACCGGCGTAAAGTGCGTTACAGTAATCCAGCCGAGATGAAATAAAAGCATGGATTACTGTTTCCTAGTGTGGTCTAGAGAGAATGGGTTTTACTTTTGCTAAACGCCTTAGATGAAAGAAGCTGGATTTTACCACAGAACGAATCTGCGTGTCTAATTTAAAATCATTGTCCATGATAAAACCAAGGTTCCTAGCTGTGGATTTAACATAAGGAGTAAGGGGGCCCAAGTATACAGGAAGGGACTCACAGGGGCGACTAGGTCCAAACACCATCACTTTGGTCTTCTTATCATTAAAATTTATTTAATAGATATTAAATAATTATCACTGATATTTAATAATCACCACTGTTGAAAACAAATCATAAAAAAGCCAGGCTTGAATTTGCCAAGCTGCATGTTGACAAGCCACAAAGCTTCTGGGAGAATGTCCTATGGACAGACGAGACAAAACTGCAACTTTTTGGCAAGGCACATCAGCTGTATGTTCACAGACGCAAAAATGAAGCATACCAAGAAAAGAGCACTGTCCCTACTGTGAAACATGGAGGAGGTTCTGTTATGTTCTGGGGCTGCTTTGCTGCATCTGGCACAGGGTGTCTTGAATCTGTGCAGGGTACAATGAAATCTCAAGACTATCAAGGTATTCTAGAGAGAAATGTGCTGCCCAGTGTCAGACAGCTTGGTCTCAGTCGCAGGTCATGGGTCTTGCAACAGGGTAATGACCCAAAACACACAGCTAAAAACACCCAAGAATGGCTAAGAGTGAAATATTGGACTGTTCTAAAGTGGCCTTCTATGAGCCCTGATCTAAATCCTATTGAACATCTGTGGAAGGAGCTGAAACATACCGTCTGGAGAAGGCACCCTTCAAACCTGAGACAACTGGAGCAGTTTGCTCATGAGGAGTGGGCCAAAATACCTGCTGAGAGGTGCAGAAGTCTCATTGACAGTTACAGAAATCGTTTAATTGCAGTGATTGCCTCAAAAGGTTGTGCAACAAAATATTAAGTTAAGGGTACCATCATTTTTATCCAGGCCTGTTTCATGAGTTTGTTTTTTAAAATAATTCTGTTGAACCACAATTCAAAAGCATTGTCTGGTTTTCATTGGTTAATTTTCATAGAATTTTTATTTATTAGCCTACCACTTTTGTCAGATTCAAGTTATTTCTGTGACCATTGTGGGTTTTTCTTTCATTAACAGAGGGGTACCAACAATTTTGTCCACGTGTGTATCACAACTGGTTACACTATTTATCAGAGAGCTTCCAATTAGAAACATATTTATTTTAGAGTAGGATTTATGACAGTGGGAATAAAAAGTGTATTCCCTCTTATTTGGGTGAATCAACCTCCATACATCAGTTAGATTCCAGTCCTTTCAACATTTGAATTGCATCCTTGCCCCTTGTCCTTAGTATTCCCCCAATTCTACTTTTATCCAAAATGGGGTGTATAACTTCATTAAAATTCCCTCCTCATATCATATGCCCATCCATATCTCCTAAAATCTTATTCGCCTCATGAAAAAAAGGTGGTTCCTCTTTATTAGGGGCATAAATATTGCACAATATCACCTTCACACCTTCTGTTATTGCATTTATACATATTATTCTTCCCTCTCTATCTTTTACTTCTTTGAGAAGAACAAAATGTTGACATAATTACTGGCCCAGGGAACACGCACGCAGGCTCAGGTGAGATTCAAAGGCTTTATTCAACAACAAGAAATGTATGGATGCGTGTATGCGGAATGTGAATGGTCTGTGGGTGAACGAGGAGCGCCGGGGGCAGAATGGCACGCCGTGCAGCTAGGCAACCTTATGGAAAGAGCAGAGATAGGAATATGAGTTCACCTTCACCATGCGGGGTTAATGTACCGAATGTTGCTTACTTGCAGATGCATCGGTGGCTGGCGTTGGCAAAGGATCTCTAGCCTGGGAGACAGCGCCCTGCTGCACGCACGACGAGGAGTGGATGAGGAGGGAGAGGAGTTGGCGAGGACGGGAGGAATCCGCCGCCAGGGAATCCACCTGTGCACAGGGGAGAGACTGGAAGACAGGTGAGTGAAGATACAGCTTACTTGCTGGTAGGAGATACTTCAGGTCGGGAAGGAACGATCCTGCGGAGGGATTGAGAGCGTTGATTAACAGACGGCTCCAGACCGATGTTCTGGGCCGAGTGGGTTAAATAGTCCGTGATTGACGAAGCGCAGGTGTGCGCGCAGCTGAGGCAGATGACTGGGAACGGCGAGTTGTGACAGTACTCCCCCCCTGAGCAGCGCCTCCTGGTGCGCCCGGTGGAACTCCGTGATAAGATCTTATCCAGCACAAAGGAAGAGCGCACCCAGGATCTCCACTCCGGGCCATACCCCTCCCAATCCACCAGGTACTGCAGCCCACGACCTCGGCGACGGGAGTCCAGGATGGAGGCAACCCCCCATGCCGGGTGGCCGTCGATCGTCATGGGAGGGGGCGGTCCCCTAGGAGAAGGACAGAGTGGGTCGGAGATCACGGGTTTGACCTTGGAAACGTGAAACATGGGGCAAACACGGGGGGGGGGGGGGCAAACGCACATCCACCGGGTTGATTACCTTAGAGATGGTGAAGGGACCAATAAAGCGTGGCGCCAACTTCCTCTTCTCGGCCTTGAGATTAACGTCCCGGGCCGATAGCCAGACCTGTTGGCCCACCTGGTAACCGGGAGCAGGCTTCCTGTGATGATTAGCTGTAGTGCTGTTGCGCGCCGCCGTGCGTAAAAGCGCCTCGCGCGTCCTGGTCCACAGGCTCCGGCAGCGCCTCAGGTGTGCCTGGATGGATGGAACTGCTACCTCGGTCTCCTGGTCGGGGAACAAAGGGGGATTGTAGCCCAATGACGCCTGGAAGGGGGACATCCCAATAGCCGACGACAGTGTTGAATTGTGGGCATATTCCACCCAGGCCAGGTAAGAGCTCCAGGAGGATGGGTTGGAGGAGGTGACGCAGCGCAGGGCAGCTTCCAGCTCCTGGTTAGCGCGCTCACACTGCCCGTTGGAATGGAGGTGGTGACCGGAGGAGAGGCTCACTGTGGCCCCCAGGGCGTTGCAAAAACACCTCCACACTTGGGACACAAACTGGGGCCCCCGATCAGATACAACGTCTGTTGGGATCCCGTGCTGTCTGACCACATGTTGGACTAGGAAATCGGCTGTTTCCCGTGCCGTGGGGAGACCATGGAGAGGCACAAAGTGAGCGGCCTTGGAGAATCGGTCCACAATAGTCAGGACGGTGTCGTATGAATTAGAAACGGGGAGGCCAGTAACGAAGTCGAGGGCTATATGTGACCAGGGTCTGCCCGGGACTGGCAGGGGATGGAGCAGTCCTACAGGAGGAGAGTTTGGGGTCTTGCTCGTAGCGCACTGGGGGCAGGCCTGGACGTAATTGGCGACGTCCTTCTGAAGTCCGGGCCACCAAAAAGAGCGCTGAAGGAGGTCCACCAGCCGGGAGATGCCAGGATGACAGGCGAGCTTGGACGTGTGGGCCCAATGGATGACATCCCCCCGAACCGCCGATGGCACAAAGAGCCTCCCAGCCGGGCCGCCGCCAGGGTCCGGTTCGGTCTCCTCCGCCCTCCGGATCTTGTCCCTGATGGACCAGGAAACCGCCCCCACAATACACGAGTCGGGCAGGATGGTGTGGTCCCGCTCCTCCAGGGTCTCAGGGGCAAACTGCCTGGACAGTGCGTCGGGTTTCCCATTCTTGGAGCCTGGACGGTAGGTGATCGTGAACCTGAAGCGTGCGAAAAACAGAGACCAGCGCGCCTGGCGGGCATTCAGGCGTTTGGCCGACCTCAGGTACTCCGGGTTCTTGTGGTCCGTCCAGACCACAAAAGGCTGCGCTGCCCCCTCCAGCCAGTGACACCATTCCTGCAGCGCGAGCTTTACTTCCAGAAGCTCCCTGTTGCTGACGTCATAATTGCGCTCAGCCGCAGACAGACGCCGGGAGAAGAAAGCGCAGGGGCGCATCACCCCATCCACCGGAGAACGTTGGGACAGAACTGCCCCCACCCCCATGTCAGACGCGTCCACTTCAACCAAGCACTGCAGCGTGGGGTCAACCTGGGTCAGGACCCGGGAGGAGGAGAACTCCGCCTTCAAGGTCTCAAATGCTGCTGCTGCCTCCTCAGTCCACTGGAAGGGCACCTTGGGAGAGGTGAGGCGGGTCAGGGGGGTGACGATGGAGCTGTAGTTAGGTACAAAACGGCGGTAAAACTTAGCCAAACTGATGAACTGTTGTACCTGTTTCCTGGAAGAAGGGGTGGGCCACTTGACCACCGCTTTGACCTTGGCAGGGTCGGGGAGGATCTGATCGTGGGATATGATAAAACCCAGGAAAGGGGTCGTCTTGGCGAAAAACTCGCATTTCTCTCCCTTAACATACAGTCTGTTCTCCAAAAGCCGCTGCCGAACCCGCCTCACATGGGCTTGGTGCTCCTCCCGAGACCTGGAGAAGATCAGGATGTCATCTAAGTATACGAATACGAAGACCACCAGTAAGTCTCGCAGGACGTCGTTAATGAGTTGTTGGAAGACGGCAGGGGCATTGGTGGCCCAAACGACATGACCAGGTATTCGAAGTGACCGCTGGGTGTCCGAAATGCTGGTTTCCACTCATCACCCTCCTGGATCCGGACGAGATGGTATGCGCTGCGGAGGTCCAGTTTGGTGAACCAGGTGGCCCCCTGGTTGGAGGGGAAGGCAGAGTCCATGAGTGGCAGGGTGTATCTGTCCTTCACCGTGATGTCATTCAGGGCCTGGAAGTTGATGCACGGCCGCAGGGATCCATCCTTTTTGGAGACGAAGAAAAACCCAGCTCCGAGTGGAGACGAGGAGGGGCAGATGATGCCGGCGCTGAGCGACTCCCTGATGTATGTGTCCATGGCCTCCTGCTCTGGGGCAGACAGATTGTAGAGGCGACCGGATGGTAACGGCGCCCCCAGGCGGAGGTTTATGGTGCAGTCATACGGGCGGTGGGGGGGAAGAGACATCGCCTTTGACTTGCTAAAGAGGAGCCCCAGATCGTGGAACTCCGGAGGCACCAGGGTGAGGTCCGGGGGAGATGAGTCAGGGGCAGGAAGAGGAGAGGATGGGGCACAAGCTGCAGACTGGAGGCAGGTGCCCATGCAAAACGAGCTCCACGAGAGGACGCTGCCGGATTGCCAATCAAGCACGGGGTTGTGGAGGCGTAGCCACGGGTAGCCCAAGATGACGGTGGATGTCGAAGTGGACAGGACGAACAGGCTGAGGTCTTCTTGATGGTTGCCAGAGACAATAACTGACACCGGCTTGGTGCGATGCGTCACTACTCCCAGGGGAGAACAAGAGAGAGTGACGAGGTTGAGGGGAGTTGGTAATGCTAGACAAGGGATGCCCAAGCGGGTTGCCAGGCTCTTGGAAATAAAGTTTTGTTCTGCCCCCGAGTGGAATTGTGACAGAACCTAATGGGCAGTGAACAATTTGAGAGGGGATTTGGCTGGTTGGCGTCCGCGAGGCCCCCTACAGTGACTCGCCCCCCCCCCCCCCCCCGTTTGGCTTGATCGGGCAATGCTCCACGGAGAGCTGGTCACCCCCGCAATACATGCAGAGGCCCAGCTCCCGGCGGCGCTGTCTCTCCGCTAGGGGGAGCTTGGTTCGCCCGGCCAACATCACCTCAGACTCATCAGCGGACTCCGGAGCAGGTAACGCCAGGGGGCGAGACTGAGAGGCGCGGGCGGGGGTTCCGCGCGAGCGGCTGTTCCGCACGAGCGGCTGTAGGACTTCCGCTCGGCGGCCCGCTCTCGCAGCCTGTTATCTAAACTGATAGTTAGGGAGATTAATTCAGATAGCCACCCCGGAAGATCCCGGCTAGCCAACTCATCCCGCAGACTAGAACAGAGGCTGTGGAGGAAGATGCTGCAGAGAGACGCCTCGCCCCAGCTAACCTCTTCCGCTGCCACCCGGAAGTCAACAGCGTAATCGGCCGCCGACCGGCTACCCTGGCGAAGGTTAAGGAGCCGATCGGCTAGGACGCTGTCACGATGCGAGTGGTCAAAAACCTCAAAGAAATCTCGCACGATTTGGGCATAGGAGAGGTTCGCGTAGCTGGGCTTTGCCATGACGGCGTAAGCCCAAGCTAACGCTCGCCCCTCCAAAAGGTTAGCCACGTACCCAATCCGGCTGTGGTCTGAGGGAAAATCCCCGGGAACGCGCTGAAACACCGACTCACACTGCAGGATGAACCCCCGCGCTTCACCGAGTTTCCCGTTAAAGCGTGCGGGAGTGGGGATTGGAGTGAGTCGGGTGGGCGCTCCCGAGCTAGGCTGGCTAGCCACGGGAATGGCGGAAGCTGATCCACCATGATGAGCCGGGGGGAACGCCTGCTGGGGGTCGAGGCGATCCAGCCGGTGAGTAATAGTCGTTAATTGGTTGAGTATAACTTGTTGTTGATGAGCGATCAAGTCCACCCGAGCCTCGAGGGTGGAAAGACAGCGTGCGAGCCCGCTGTCCGCTGGGCCGCCTTGCTGGAGCCGTACTGACATAATTACTGGCCCAGGGAACACGCACGCAGGCTCAGGTGAGATTCAAAGGCTTTATTCAACAACAAGAAATGTATGGATGCGTGTATGCGGAATGTGAATGGTCTGTGGGTGAACGAGGAGCGCCGGGAGCAGAATGGCACGCCGTGCAGCCAGGCAGCCCTATGGAAAGAGCAGAGACAGGAATATGAGTTCACCTTCACCATGCGGGGTTAATGTACCGAATGTTGCTTACTTGCAGATGTAACGGTGGCTGGCGTTGGCAAAGGATCTCTAGCCTGGGAGACAGCGCCCTGCTGCACGCACGACGAGGAGTGGATGAGGAGGGAGAGGAGTTGGCGAGGACGGGAGGAATCCACCGCCAGGGAATCCACCTGTGCACAGGGGAGAGACTGGAAGACAGGTGAGTGAAGATACAGCTTACTTGCTGGTAGGAGATACTGCAGGTCGGGAAGGAACGATCCTGCGGAGGGTTTGAGAGCGTTGATTAACAGACGGCTCCAGATCGATGTTCTGGGCCGAGTGGGTTAAATAGTCCGTGATTGACGAGGCGCAGGTGTGCGCGCAGCTGAGGCAGATGACTGGGAACGGCGAGTTGTGACAAATGTATGTTCTTCTTAATTAAAATAATTACCCCATTACGGGAACTTGACAAGGAGCTATGAAATGTATGGCCTACCCAGCCCACCTTAAATCTGGACTCCTCCCCCTCATTTAAATGCGTCTCCTGTAAGAAAATTATGTCAGCTTGGGTATTTTTCAAATATGTTAAAATCTTACGTGTCTTAATTGGATTCTCGCTACCATTTATATTCCACGTCACACACTTAATATATTTCCCTGTCGTATTTTGTCAGTTTCCTTTACACATCTGTCCATTTCACTTAACATTCTAAAGCTATGTTGTTTATGCCATTTATAGGACCACAAATTACCACCCATGAATGCCATATACCCCTTATTGATACATAGCATGGAACAAGAACATTTCCAATTCAAAGAACAGCTAACACAAACAAAAACTAACCCAAAACACCTGCTGCCTGACATATGCAG
Source organism: Pholidichthys leucotaenia (assembly GCA_020510985.1). Taxonomy (NCBI): domain Eukaryota; kingdom Metazoa; phylum Chordata; class Actinopteri; order Cichliformes; family Pholidichthyidae; genus Pholidichthys; species Pholidichthys leucotaenia. Next base: position 105,542,364 of record CM035843.1, on the reverse strand, counting down.
CCTTTAAAAATCAAAATAAATCCAGCAAAAACAAAAAGAAAAACCTTATCTGGTCCGTAGTACCGCCCTTCCACCTCTTTCAGCGACGGCTTGGTCAGCTCATCATCGCTCCTTAATTCAGTACATCATCAGTGTGGCTCATTTAGTGTTAATGTTTATGTGGTTGATGTCATTGCTCCTCCTCTGCGCACTCCTCCGGGCCGCCGTCCCAGATGAGCTTCTCCACTGCAGCTGCTGTGTTGAAACTCCTGCTTTTCCCCCTCCATGTAAACCGTAGTGTTGCCGGATGGGCAAGTGTGTACTTCACATTTAGCTCTCGAGGTTTGCGTTTCACAGCTGCAAACGCCTTCTCTTCTCAGCCAGCTCCTTGGTCATGTCAGGAAACACCGATAGCTTGCATTTCTCCCACTCGAATCCACATTTTTCCTTTGCTGCGTTAACAACTTTATCCCTCATTGACTGTCTCAGAAATCGTATTATCACTGGTCTAGGCTGTCGGTCTGGGTCCGGCATTGGCGCCCATGTACGGTGCGCTCTTTCAATCTCAAACTCCATGTCTGCTTCCACATTAAGCCTCTTGTCCAAATTTTTTTTTCACACAGCTGTAGCGATATATGATTTATAATTATGATCAGGTATAAGATTATTTAATTTGTATTAATGTATTGGGTCCTGAGATTTACTCCAGGTCCACACACAGAAAAAGTTTATAGTAGACACTCGTTGGGGCACCAGCTCACCTATTTGGTGAATACTTTAGTCATTAATTTCACTTTATACCCATTTAGTCACTCAATAAATTAATTAATAATCAGTCTCAAAATATTAGTGAATTCGATACTGGGGCTTCGAAACCAGACTCAGAATGAAATAAATTCCCAACAACTTCTCTCATTTTCACGTATTTATTAAATGAAATGATGATTAAAGGACATTGAAATGATTTGTATTAACCATTAAATTAAACTTGTAAATGAGAGAGTAACAATGTGAACATTTGCAGAACCAGGGTGAAAATGTAAGCTGAATTTAGACCAGTTTGAAGTTGACAGATTATGGAAAACTCAACGCAAATTTATGGGGAAAATTAAACTAATTATATGGAAAATTCTGGATTACTCTTAAGAAAATGAAAACAGAATTTTAATGAAAAGAAGAGTTATATTAATTGCGCTTTAATTTTGTATCTGATCAGATGCAGAATTATTCTCAAATCTCAGATGTTTTTATTCACTTTCAGCAGATGGAACAGAATACAGCTCACGTGAATCCTTGCATGGTGGTTTGTTCAGCGGCTTCTCCTGAAGCTTTAGTTGTAGATGACACCCAAAACCAGAAAATCTTGCCAGCAGATATTCGGACAATGTACGGCAGCTTCCAAAGTCCACAGTCACAAGATGAAATTTTGACTGCGATAGTAGTTGGAGCTTAGGTCAAGCGTAATGGCGAGGTTAGTTTCTTCAGTGGCGCGTAATGGCGAGCTGCGTCAAGGCTTTCATGGATCAGCGGCTTCTCCCAAGGGAATTCGAGAATAATTATAAAATCTGATCCCAATACAAAATTAAACGACAACTTTCTGACTTAGTGAAGTGAAAATAGCTTCTAGTGTGGAGATGGTCACTCAAAGGTCTTAAAGGCCAAATGTCACGTAATTTTTTTTTCTAAATGACAACGAATTTAGATAAAATACACATAGCTTAAACCAAATATTCATACCGGAGACCATATCACCCACCTGTATTTACATAATTGCACAAAATACACCAGGTGAAGGCCCCACCTTGCTTGCTGGCTTGTGACAGCCAGTCCAGACCACGCCCATGTTTTTGACATCACCAATTGTACCCTGGCTGCCCTGCCTATCCACATTCACACTTATCAACATTGGACAATCATGACGGAAAGTGACAGCGATTGTGAACAAATTAGTTTAGTTTTGTCTTTTTTTTTTTTGTCAGTGGTTCAGACAGTGACAGAGGCATAGAACCTTACAGGTTCGAGCCGTCCGAGACGGAATCAGATGCTTTGTCTGATGACAACAGTTCCAACGATGACCAGAGAGCAGAACCAGTGGAAAATGTCATTGAACTGGACATTAATCGCCTCCAGAATTGCGAAGCCGAAGGGGGTCTGTCGAGGGCGCCCCATAAATATTGATTTTTCGGAAGCCATTATTATTACAGTGGAGGAGAGCCGCTGCTGTCAAGAAATTGACCAGATCAATATGAAAATGGAGGCGCATACCTGTCAAGTGAGCCGTTTTCGCCGTATTTTGGTGGGCGGAGTGGTGGTGGACACTTTTCTGGGAAATGTTTTAAATGTAGTTTGTGTTGTTATTGTCAAATATTTTAAGGAAAATACGGGGAAAATGCAATTTTAGCAAAAACGGGCGTATTGCCATTTCTGTACGCCCAAAAGGAAAAATATACTGGAAAAAAAATTGAGTGTTTTGCGGAGCACGTCCTGTGTGTGATCAGCCACAGCTGGTGCTGGCAGATCGCTCAGCGTGAGCTATTCGCACTACCATGAGAAGTGTGGAGTCACTCATTAGTTTAATTGTCTGGGCGGGCTGATCGCTCAGCGTGAGCTATTCGCACTACCATGAGAAGTGTGGAGTCACTCATTAGTTTAATTGTCTGGGCGGGCTGATCGCTCAGCTTGAGCTATTCTCACTACAATGAGAAGTCATTAGGACAATGGTTTAACACGTTGAGCTGTGCAGCGGTTGCGGAACAGACAGAGATCGCCTGACAAATACAGAATTCTGCTTTTTTTTTTTATTTGGCGCCGGACGCTGAGTTGTGTTGTTATTGTCAAATATCCATGAATCCTTAAAATATTTGACAATAACAACACGAGTTGCATTTGGGGCATTTCCCAGAGAGGTGTCCCTTGTTACTCCGCCGTTCCTTATAGCCGCTTTTTACGGTGTTGAAGTACGGCGAAAACGTCTCACTTGACAGGTATGAAAACATTTCCCAGAGAAGTGTCCCTTATTACCCAGCTGTCCCTGATAGTCCCGTTTTAAGGTATGGGTGAAATATCCAATTTTTTCTTTCTTGTTGCTCACTTCAACCTTCCAGTCTCCATATAAACAATCAATTGAAATACCCCAAGCATCAAACTAGGGTACAATCGATTTCGTCACTTCCGCCTTCTTCCCCAGGCGATTCCAGGGGCCGTGTCAGGCCAAGCGCGGCAGTTTTAAATTAACGAATATTCCGTTGTTACTGAAGCATATGCACCAAGACCCGAACGGATCGGTTCCCTTTTATATCTAGTTTCAAGATATTTAAAGTACCCTGTTACGTGACATTTGGCCTTTAAAGAAAAATATAAAAATACAAATAAAGTAAAAAACGGTGGGTTTAAAGAAAGTTTAACAGGAAAAAAAATAGAAACAGACATCTAGGAATGGGAGTTTGACTCCGAATTAAGATGTGAGCTCAGGAAAGGAAAAATTAATTCCTAGACGGTCTGCAACTCTCAAGAGGTCCGTAGAAGGAAAAAAGAGAAGTCTCCTTTGTTCTGTGGAAATGAAGTGATCTCTGATCTGCAGGAGGGCGTCTTCCCCTCCTTATAACTCCAGCCGAGTTTTGTGGGCTTCTGGGGATTGACAAAACCCCAAGCCAATAGTCTTCTTTCGTGGGCGGGCTTTATGAACTTTAGTCCAATGAACAAACAGGCTTTTGTCTGTAAGGAACCAATGGAATGAAAGAGCTGGAGCCCAGCATAGGCTGGGTGATGATTGGCTGATACCGGTCCTCACAGAATGACATATTTTAATACTGAAGATTCATCAATATACTTATGTATAAATTCTAACTTAATTCAGTGATTCATGCAACTTTATAACTAGTGCTTTTAAATTAACATGCAAGAATAAACATTAATTTAAACATTTTAACATGCACATATTTAAGATCAAGGATTAATATATTTCAAACCCATTACTGATTGTCCACACCGAATATCAGAGTCCATTTGCTTTTCCATGGTGTCCTGAAAAAGAGGATAATCTGAGAATTGAGTTTTGTAACATGAATGCAGTCATTTCAAAAAGTTCACTGGTTAAATCCAGCATGTCCCGGACTTGCCAGTAGAGGGCAGTGTTGAGCTGTGGATATTTTGTAGTGACCATATGAGGCACTCCACAAAGGTCTGTTCTTTGTCCACGTTTTATTGGCCAATAAATGGTCAGGAGAAAGTGCATTAGAAGGAATTCCAGAGACTGGTTTAACAAAGGAATGTTAATTCAGCTGTGGTCCTGGGATGAAAGAGCAGTTCTTGACTGTCCTTTTCCTGGGTGAAACAATGTCTTTAAGATGAAGAATAATTTTATTGATGAGCCAAAGCAACATGATGCTACACAGCTTAACATCGTACCGTTAGTGCCGAAGGTTTCCTTGAGGCCAATCGTATGCGGTCCCACATTACTTCAGTCTGCTTGCATCTCTTCTCCTCGGCCATGTGCATCCGCCCTGTTGTCTCTTCCAGGAGGGTGATACGTGTTTCAGTCTCCGATAGTCTTTCTTGCATGGCCACCACCGTCGTTTTTAGTTCGGTTTGTAGCGGTTTGATTCAACCCCCCACAACACAGAGACAGAACACAGAGACAGTCAGCTCGCACTCCTGGGTTTTTCCCGCTGCACTACTGAGATGAAATGTGCCATGCATGTGTTGTGATGAAATGTGCCATGCATGTATTGTGATGAAATGTGCCATGCATGTATCGTGATGCAGTGTGCCTTTCATGTATTGTGATGCAATGTGCCATTCATTTATAGTATTCATGCGTCCTGTCCTTACTGTGACCTAGAGGCTGAGATCAATTTGTAGATGTGCCTTGTAACCTCTTTGTCCTGCAAGCCAGAGCAGAGGCTGCATCTGCCTATTGTTATGTAAGTCTTACAAATGCAAATGTCTCATGCCTGTCCTGCAGTCCCTTTGATCAGACCAACTGCTGTGAATCTGCTTTGATGTACTGTTTGAGTTTGGTATAAATACTGCACGGGTTCTGTAACACACCCTCTCACTCTCCATTCCACTTCTGCAACTGCCGCTGCTGGACACAGACATTGTGTCCTCCTTCTCTGAGAGCTGTGGGCTCGCTCCCGGCGCGCATGCACGGCGCCGGGAGCGGAGCTCGTGACGGCTGGATGATATGATTAAACTCTACTTAAAACCTACATCGCTGCTTATTATTTTTTATCATCCGCTTCACTGGTGACCCCTTGAAGACGCACACGCTTTTTGCGATGCAGCCTTCTGATTTGGACGGCCACGCTGGCGAACCGACGCTGAAAAAACCATGCTGCCGGCGAACACAGCAGCCTGACGCAAACGAGCCGCTCTCCCTTCGGCTTCAGGGAGACCTCGACGCAGAGCCAACACAGGCGAGCCATTCTCCGGACATCACCCACGACCGGGAAAACTGCAGAAAACGTCATGGCGCGACCCTCGCCTGAGATCGGGACGTCCACGCTGGACCAACCGAGGGGCACAGAACGTTTTCCCCCTCTTACCGCTACTCCTCCCTCTCAGCAATCCTACTTATCTAACCGAGCCTGAGGAACAAAGATCGTCTATTCCCTCCCACCACTCCAACGCATCTGCACGAGCCTGAGGGACAAAAGATTGTCTATTTCCTCTCACCGCTCCAACGCACCATGGCCAATCTGCAGCCACAGCTCAACCTGGATTTTATCGGCGCCGTCCGCGCCAATCTCCACCAAGTTTCTGCACCCTGACTCGTCACTCCAGCGGCCCACCCAAGCACAGAACCCCCGCGCGCGCACCGGGGAGTTACGAGGACGGCACACCACGCACGGGGCAATAATGGCTTCACTGACCGCCTTCCTTCTGCTGCACACTGGCCCTTCAGGCTTGCTTGTACACCTGAGGCCCGCAGCTTGTTCACTGGATTTTATGGTCTTAGCCACGGCACACAAGGGGAATTCAGCCGTCAGCTGTTCCCGGGGGGGCTTTGGGGTTGCTCCTGCACCTAAAGCCAACACGCCAGTCCCTCTGCTTTTGTTTCTTTTTTTTTTCGTACAGCCGCTCCTGCTTTTCTTCATGGCCACGGGAGGATTCAGAGACAATTTTTCTTCTTCTGACCTCCGCATGTTCAGACGGGACATCGCGGAGCAGCAAACACTTTTGGCGCGACTCGAACGGTTTTCCCGCGCCCGGTCAGCATTTGCTACCCCCCCTCCCCCTCCTCCTGCACAGAGCTTTTCCCTGCTCGCTGCCCAAACTGCAACATCGAGGTCACGGTCCCCTACCGTGCCCTCTGGGGGGGAGCAGTGTAGCGGTTTGATTCAACCCCCCACAACACAGAGACAGAACACAGAGACAGTCAGCTCGCACTCCTGGGTTTTTCCCGCTGCACTACTAAGATGAAATGTGCCATGCATGTGTTGTGATGAAATGTGCCATGCATGTATTGTGATGAAATGTGCCATGCATGTATCGTGATGCAGTGTGCCTTTCATGTATTGTGATGCAATGTGCCATTCATTTATAGTGTTCATGCGTCCTGTCCTTACTGTGACCTAGAGGCTGAGATCAATATGTAGATGTGCCTTGTAACCTCTTTGTCCTGCAAGCCAGAGCAGAGGCTGCATCTGCCTATTGTTATGTAAGTCTTACAAATGCAAATGTCTCATGCCTGTCCTGCAGTCCCTTTGATCAGACCAACTGCTGTGAATCTGCTTTGATGTACTGTTTGAGTTTGGTATAAATACTGCACGGGTTCTGTAACACACCCTCTCACTCTCCATTCCACTTCTGCAACTGCCGCTGCTGGACACAGACATTGTGTCCTCCTTCTCTGAGAGCCGTGGGCTCGCTCCCGGCGCGCATGCACGGCGCCGGGAGCGGAGCTCGTGACGGCTGGATGATATGATTAAACTCTACTTAAAACCTACATCGCTGCTTATTATTTTTTATCATCCGCTTCAGGTTGTTGTTTCCTTGATAGTAGAAGCATCTGCTGCAACAGCCTGTAGCGTGGAGTTAACTTTTGTAATTTCTGTAAATAAACTTTCCCAACATGGGGGTGCTTCTCCGCTGCTATTCTCTTCATGAGGGGGGCCGCTCCGGGTGCCATGTGGCCTAGATTCTTTGCGCTCTTCTTCATTGGTATTTGGAGTTTAACAAGTAATCACAGTTGTCATGTAATGCTCGGGTAACAATAAATATTCACACAGTAATATAACTTAAAAAATACAGGTAATTTCGAGCCATTCAGTAAATTAGCGTACTGCGGAGCAAAGAGTTACTAACCAGCAGCCATCTTCGATAGCGTCCCCACGCAACTCCCTGTACTTGTAAATTTTTAACTTTTTTCTCATAAATTGGTAGAGTTTTTTGTGAATTTGCAACTTTTTCATTTTTTAAAACTTTTTCTTGTAAATTTGCAACTTTTTTCCCCTCATAATTTTTTCAACTTTTTTCTTATAAATGTGTGGGGTTTTTTAATTGAAAATGTGCAGCTTTTTCTCAGATTTTTTTTTTAATATAAATTTGAGATTTCTTTTCTTGAAAATTTGCAGATTTTTTCTAATTTATTTTTTACTTTTTCTTGTAAATTAGCAATTTTTCTCATAATTTTTTTTACAACTTTTTTACTATAAATTTGCAACTTTTACGCCATAAATTGTCATTTATTTTTAAATTTGGGATTTTTCTTGTAAATTTGCAACTTTTTGGTGTAAATTTTCAACTTTTTTCTCATAAACTTGTGACTTTTTTCTTTCAAATTTGCACCATTTATATGGATGCTTGTTAATTTATTATTCGAGTATGTAATGTTGTGGGCAGTGGCTAGACTTTGCTTAAGCTGGTCTAGAATTGAGACATAAGGCAGCTCCTTCCTTCCACTAGCCTGGGTGTACCCCTTGGGCAAGTGTTAGCACACCCTAGCCCCCCTCAACCTGGGTCATGGTTTGAACCTGTTTTAGGGGCAGGTGAGGCTTCTTAGTTGCTGTGGAGACAACTCATCTAGGAGAAGGTAATCTCTGATATTAAAAACCAGTGACCATGGGTAGTGGGAGCTCGTTAGCCCTGTAAGGCTTTCTCTTAATGCTAGTGTCACAAATAAAAACACTCTTCTAATTTTCCGTAAGCCAGCACGGAAGAGTAGGCTGTTAAAACTGATGTGGAATATAGCCAACCAAAGATCTGTAGACCAGAGGGAGCCACCTCCGGACCCTCACTTCCTCTGGGGATCAATAAAGTATACAAAACAGCAGTCTCGGACTGGTGTGCAACAAGCAATCAGAGGAAACGCAAAACCTCATAAGTACTTAAACATATGCACATATAACCCAAGAACTATCAATGATCTGAATAATGACGCTCTTGATATCATGCTTCAAAGAGCTTGAAGGCACCAAATGAGACAGAACTGGACTCTCAGAAACTAAAGTAAAAGACTCAAAGATCAAAGTATTAGGCAACTATGACTATCAGATTTTCCTCTCTGGTAATGATACATCTAGATCAAATGGTGTTGGTTTTCTGGTAAACAAATGTGTTTCAGCCATTGACAAGGATAAACCTATCTCTGATAGACTCGCTGTCATGAGTATGAAGGGTAAATTTTCTAAATTGGTATTTATTCAGTGCTATTTCCCAGTGTCTATGCATACTGATGAAGAAGTGATGGATATGTACGACAAAATCCAAACCATCATCAGTAATGTTCCATCACGGGATCACTTATTCGTTATGGGCGATTTCAACTGCAAAATAGGTAACCTTCACCTGAACTATCCTTCTGCTGTAGGTAAATATACCATTGGCAATGCAAATCTTCGCGGTGAGCTTCTTGCAAAATTCTGTGTCAAGAACAATTTAATCATCACCAATACTCTGTTTAAAAAATGAAAACATCACACTTGGACATCACCTGATGGGAAAACAGAACCAAATTTCATCCTAACATGTACAACATCAATTTGTCAACAGGTACTGAATAGTGGAGCTCTCAATGTACCAGATATTTCTGATCATAGAATGGTAAGAACAAAGGTTAGAATAAATTTTTGCTGGCCAAAGAAGAAACCAAGCGAGCCAAAGTACAGTCTTGAAGCCTTACACAATTCAGATATCAAGAGATGTTTTCAATTTGAACTGAGTAACAGATTCTCTTCCCTTGAGGAAGTTAATGAACCAGAAGCTGTTTATGGGAATATTACTACAATCATCAATGATTCCATCAGCAAGAACCTCCCAAAACAAAGATTGTCTGGGCCAAACTGGATGCCAGCAGAGACAAAACAAGCTATTGTAAACAAAAATAAAATCAGAACACAAATGGAGCATCTTCAACAGAGTATAAGATAGCCAAAGCAAAATCCAATATATATGTGAAGAAAGATAAGCTAAAACAATTAGAAAAGGATATACAGTAGATACGCTAACCAATCTTACCCCACATAAGCAATACTATGCAGATAAGAACAGTAATATTCTGACCAACAAAACTCAGATTCTAGAGCGTTGGGCCGAATTTTATGAAGAGCTTTACCAAGACGACTGTACCAACTGTCATAGACGATAGCAATGAAGACCCCATTCCCCTAGTACTTATGGAAGAAATTGAACAGGCAATGCGGAATCTGAAGAATGGTAAAAGTCCTGGCTTGGACAACATTTATTCAGAATACTTGAAAGCAGGAGGTGAAGCTCTCAAAAAAGCACTATTACAGTGTGTCTGGAAAGTATTCACAGCGCTTCACTTTTTCCACATTTTGTTATGTTACAGCCTTATTCCAAAACAGAATAAATACATTTTTCCTCAAAATTTTACACACAATACTCCATAATGACAGTGTAAAAAAAAAAGTTGGTTTTTTTTTTTTTTAGATTTTTGCAAATTTATTAAAAATAAGAAACTAAGAAATCACATGTACAAGTAAGTATTCACAGCCTTTGCTCAATACTTTGTTGGTGCACCTTTGGCAGAAATTACAGCCTTAAGTCTTTTTGAATATGATACCACAAACTTGGCACTCCTATCTTTGGGCAGTTTGGCCCATTCCTCTTTGCAGCACCTCCCAAGCTCCATCAGGTTGGATGGGAAGCGTCGGTGCACAGCCATTTTCAGATCACTCCAGAGATGTTGAATTGGATTCAAGTCTGGGCTCTGGCTGGGCCACTCAAGGACATTCACAGAGTTGTCCTGAAGCCACTCCTTTGATAGCTTGGCTGTGTGCTTAGGGTCGTCCTGCTGAAAGAAGAACCGTCGCCCCAGTCTGAGGTCAAGAGTGCTCTGGAGTAGGTTTTCATCCAGGATGTCTCTGTACATTGCTGCATTCATCTTCCAGTTCCTGATGCGGAAAAACACCACCATGCTTGACTGTAGGGATGGTATTGGCCTGGTGATGAGCGATGCCTGGTTTCCTCCAAGTATGACGCCTGGCATTCACTCCAAACAGTTCAATCTTTGTCTCATCAGACCAGAGAATTTTCTTTCTCATGGTCTGAGAGTCCTTTAGGTGCCTTTTGGCAAACTCCAGGCAGGCTGCCATGTGCCTTTTACTAAGGAGTGGCTTCCATCTGGCCACTCTACCATACAAGCCTGATTGGTGGATTGCTGCAGAGATGGTTGTCCTTCTGGAAGGTTCTCCTCTGTCCACAGAGGAATGTCTTCCTCAGATTTGTGCCTCGAGACAATCCTGTCTTGGAGGTCTGCAGTCAATTCCTTTGACTTCATGCTTGGTTTGTGCTCTGACATGCACTGTCAACTGTGGGACCTTATATAGACAGGTGTGTGCCTTTCCAAATCATGTCCAATCAACTGAATTTACCACAGGTGGACCCCAATTAAGATGTAGAAACATCTCAAGGATGATCAGTGGAAACAGGATGCACCTGAACTCAATTTTGAACTTCATGGCAAAGGTTGTGAATACTTATATACACGTGATTTCTTAGTTTTTTATTTTTAATAAATTTGCAAAAATCTCAAAAAACTTTTTTCACGTTGTCATTATGGGGTATTGTGTGTAGAATTTTGAGGAAACAAATGAATTTAATTCATTTTGGAATAAGGCTGTAACATAACAAAATGTTGAAAAAGTGAAGCGCTGTGAATACTTTGCGGATGCACTGTACACCTTTTCAATTGCATTCTCATCTCTGGAATGGTTCCCAAAGCATTTAAAGAAGCCCTCATTATTGTATTGTTCAAGAAGAAAAACCATCTGGACTGTGAAAACTGTCGACTATAAGTTTCTTAAGCCATATCTACAAACTTTTCATTAGCATAATAGCAGCACACATAAAATATGACCTCTGTGCCTTCTTTCCAGCATCACAAGCTGCTTGTCAGCCTGGTAGAGGAACTATTGAACATATCATTGTCTTAGAATAAATCCTTGAAAAATCTATAAAATTCAATGGTCCGGTCTTCAATGCTTTTATAGATTTTCCTTAAGCCTTTGATAGTATAAAACTTAGTTGCCTCTGGGAACTTCATGAAGAAACAAGTCTCAATAAGAAATAAATCAATCTTCTCAAATTGACCTTTGACAACTCCACAGCTGATATAAAAACCGACACAGGGATAACTAGACCAGTGCAAATACTCAGAGGTATAAAGCAAGGTGATATTCTGTCAGAGCTGCTATTGTCTCAAAAACTGAAGCTGTTTGCAGCTCTGGCTTCTCTATTGGAGGCCATCTTCTTTCCAACATAAGCTATGCTGATGACATATCTGCATTGAGTGATTCAAAATAAGACTTACAATTGTTCCTTGATACACTAGCCACTTATTCTGCAGAAGTTGGACTCTATATAAATATCTCTAAAACTAAGTGCATGACAGCTGATCAAAGCCATCTTACAATCTACAACAAGTCCATTAAGCAAGTTTCTGAATTTGTTTACCTAGGTCATAAACTGTCCTCTACCAATGATGGCACCACTACTGTTAAACACAGAATTGCCCTTGGTTGGCCAACATTTGAGAAAAATAAAGAACTTCTAACATCTAAATGGGTTCCATATAGAATTAAGGCCAAAATTTACAATACCTACATTCTAACTGTTGTTCTTCATGGGTTTGAATGTGTAAACTGGACGTCCACACTCTGCAACTCTGTTGAAACCTTCCAAAACCACATTATGAGAGCTATGACTAATCACAAGCTTACAGATCATGTCTCTATCGATGAACTTCGCCATTTAACATCATTAACTCTACTTATGTCCATTGTGAAAAGTAAAGCTCAGAAGCTCTATGGTCACATTAAACGTTCACAATCAGGCCTTTCAAAAATATGTCTTGAAGGCATGATTAATAATGGCAGAAGAAACAGAGGAAGACAACACAGATGCTGACGGGATAATATTTATGAATGGACTAAAAGGAACTTGTATACCCTAAACCAGGCCACCCAGGACAGAGATTTGTGGAAAGACATCTCCCATGCTGGTGCACAATCTGCTGCAGGAGAGAGAGAGTTACATGATGATGTAATGTTTAAATTTTTTTTTTCTGCTCATCTAAGCAATGACCCAAGTTTATTTTTTTAAATGTTTTTGTTGGGATTTTTTTTCCCATTTTGAGGGGGAACTCTTCCACTTAACAAAAATATAAAAATAGGGGTCCCCCCGACACAGTCTTGCACAGGGCCCCCCAAAAAGCAAGAAACTGCCCTGCTGCTAAGGTTATTTTCATGGCTGCTGTCCCAATCTCATTTAAGACATATTGTGACATTTGTTGTCTAAATGTTGACATCCATTAAGATCAGAAGACATTGGCAAACTTGGACTATTTCCACACCAATCTTCCTGCTCCAGTCTATCACCCCTAATGTTAGTTCTACATGTCTTACCTATTTGTTTCTTTACTATGAATCTAGCAGCATTTTTAAGCCAAGAGCAGTGGCTCCACCTTTCAGTCTGATAGCTGTTATCCTCTGTGAAACTTCAGGGTCGGCCACTCTCACACACAGAGCTCTTTGTATATTTGGCTCTTGGAAAGGAAGTCAGCAATTCTCTTTATTTTCAGGTCCTGCTTGTGCTGTTCTTTTTAAATCATGTCAAGCAAGGAAGCTAAGCCACTTTTTTGTGTGTCCTTTGTAGACAGCCGAGTAAACAAGCCTGTTCTTATTTTTGATGGCACCATTAAATGCAGTATAGTTTAGTGATGCACAGAAAAGCAGACTTGCAGTTTTCTGTAAACATCTGACTGATGTTTGAGATGCAACTGACAAGCAGACACCCTCACAGAAGCTTTCACTTAAAGTGTTATTTTAAATCAGTTGCTGTTAACTTTTTTTATGGGAACTGCTAATGTATATGTCTAGAGTTAATCACATAAATCCATTTTTTTTTTGCTCTAGCAATTATTTCCAATCCTCACTGATACAGCTCAGTGTTGAAACACATACTGTATCTTGTGCTCTACTTGCATCATGTGGAATTCTTGCCTTTCCTTTTCTTTCCTCCAGTAGAATTGCCTTAAATTTTGAAAAAAAAAAAAAAAGTGTGGCCTGCAGTCAGTTCACATACATGTTTGTATTGCTGCCACCCTAATCAGATTAGCCTAAAAACTGACTGAGAACATCAGAGAGAATCAAGATGGAGCGAGATGAGAAGAGCATGGCAGAAAAACTGAGCTTAACTTAGATGTCTCACACTGATTTTATAAACAGCTTAGTGGATATCTCATTTAGTGTAATTTTTATATGCTGTTATTAAATTTGGTAAATTGTTGAGTAGAGCCTGACCGATAAAAGATTTTAAAGCCAATACAGATATTTTGATGTTTTAAAAATCTGATACCCCCCTCTTCCAGATATAAAACATTGAACACATGATCCTGGCATTTTGTACTTTATATAATTTTACTTTAAGTCTTAAAACGAGATGACAGTGTTCTAGGGCTGAGCAATTTGACCTTGAAATCAGCATCCCAGTTATTTGAATCTTTCATGCTGGTTTCTTTTTTTTTGCATTTCTTTTTCCTCCTTTCTTTTCCCTTATAGTTCACTGACAAGCTCAAAATTAAGCATTACACAAGAGTGTGGTATCAATGAATATGTCCGTGAAGTGATTCATTAATAAGTGAGCATAATATAGTAATTTCACACACATATAACCAAATTAAATATTGTTTAGTGCAGAAGTCAGTGTTTGTACACATACCTCTTGAGGGTTTGTGGGTCATGTGACTCACGACAGCAGCTGAGTAGCTTGGTAGCTGTGTTGGGAGAGTCCTTTATGCAGCAATGATTATGTTACCACATAGGGGCTACAAGTCTCTGATCACAATCCAAAGACATGCATGTTGGGTTAATTGGCTGTTCTAAATTGTCCCTAGATATCTGTTTCCTGTGGGCCCTTAGAACAGAGGGTTAGTACTAGTGAAAGCGCTTTGAGTGGTCTTTGTGACTAGAAAAGCGCTATATAAGTGCAGGTTAGTTAGTTAATTAGTGATCGGATTCTTAAATCCAACCTCAGCATGTCCATATTGTTGTCCATTTCCCACTGTAAAAATGTTGAGCTGACACAGATAGCCGTTAGCAGCTAACAGTGATTTTGCTTTGTGGCAGGCCGTGCTAGTTTAAGTGCACTTTACTTACTTTTTCTTGCCATCTTCAGATGAAATAAAGAGTCACTCATCACATACTATGCGGACAGACACTGCATTTCTTTTCAATCCATGTTCTGCTGCTTCCAAACAGCACTAACTGCACAGCTACTGGGGTGCGGACTTATGTGATCACTCACGTTAAAGAGGCAGGACGTGAAAGCTCTCATATACTGTACACATGCATACAACAGGGAGAGGGGGAACCCCCCCCACCACCACCAAAACCCCCCCAAAACTGACATGACCAAGATTACGCTGGTTTAACACCATCATATTGTTGGTTTTGGTTTTATTTATTTATTTAATTTCCCAGCCCTACATTGCACTTTAACGATAATCTTGTTTCATTGTCACAAGAAATGGAACGTCAACCTGAAGTATGACGAAGTTATTAATGTTTTGACAAGGCTTTGGATTCAAAGACTGAGAAAATGTACAAAACATTGCAAACTTGTCTTATTCACAAACACAACAAAATGAGTGGATTTCCTTGTACTTTTCAAACTTTTATTTATATTAAAATTTATTTATTTAATAGCAGGGTGAACAGAATGTATTGAAAATAACACTCAAAACTGCAGATTGACAGCAAAGCTAAAGGCAGACATCTTATCTGTCTGTCTCTCCTCGCTGAGATTCAATTCAATTCAACTTTATTTGTATAGTGTCATTTCTTCATTTTTGTATATTTATTTATTTTATATCAAGCCTTTTATGTGCATTTCTTTGGCACCAGTCAGTCAAAGTGAGGAACAAGCATCCTTTTTTTCCCCTTATTTTTTGTCCAGATGACAAAAAGGGGCCCCTGTCTTAAGTTTCCTCCTCTAGTTGTTTCGCCTTACACCAAAGGCCAAGTTAACTAAAGCTGTGACCGTACCTCTGCACACAGACAGACCAACACACTGTGAGACAAGCCTGAGTTTTTGCTGCTAATCACTCTCATATGTGCTGGGGCCACTGGAAGAGGCATGCTGTTTTATCTCACGTCGTCATCAGCATGTGTTGGCAGTTAACACTTTTAAACACAGAGCGGAGGCACAAGTCTCTGAGAATTAGAAAACACAGTTTTGTATATAAATGAACATGTGATTAAGTGCATGTAGAAGATGGTGATGCTTGAGTTCAATAGCTGGTGGAGTCAGTTTTACCCTGAAGACTCAAGTGGATTAAGAGCTTAGAGACACACTCCTCCAGGGCTTTGCACACAAGCCCACTTCATTCCCTTTACAGGATTGGGAGTGACTTAATCTCATATTTATTCTCCTCTGTGCCAGCTCCCCATTAGTCTTTATTGCTGAGAGAAGTCATAAATGCTGAATGTACACAGGGTGCTTTGAAATTTAAGGTGAACTGTGGAACAGGAATGTGGACTTTAGAATGGTGTCCAAAAAAATAAGTGTGTGTACAGTATATACAGGTGCAGCTCAAAAAATTAGGGTATTGTGAAAAAAGAGGGTTTTTTATGTAAGGCTATGTAATTGATTTAAAACTAGAAAAGCACTCAGAGAGCACATACCTCTGCCAGGCTCCTTCCGTCCCTCATGGATCACCTCCAAAATGTAATGGGTTCATGTGTAGGCCACAAGCCAGTTCTGGTGAAAATTGCATCAATGTCTATCCAGTACTGTTTTGGAGGATTCTTGCTAACACACTGTGAGAAGATAAGAGCCTTGTCAGAGGTATGCATTCGCAGATCATCACCGAAATGCTATGGGTTCCTCTGTAGGCCAAGGATCACCTCTGGTGAAAATTTCATCCAAATCCACCCAGTAGTTTTTGTGTAATCCTGCTGCACAAATACAAACAAGGTCCTGGCTGGAGGTATGCACTCTCAGATCATTACCAGAATGTAATGGGTTCATCTTTGGCCCAAGGGCTACCTCTGATGAAATTTTCTGGTGAAAGTGCGTGTACTTCGTGGCCGTTTGCCAGTAACGCACTGCTGGTCCATAGTATTGTCATCTTTGTTGTTAGTCTGCCAGTATTTTCAGCACTGTCATGACACGTTAGTCGCTCCATGTTCGCCGTGGTTCTTGTGCGTCTTTGAAGCGATGTCGGCTCTGGGGCGCACCTGTGGCTAACACGTCTCCTCTCATTCGTTCTCTGGGCAATGCCGGCCCCCGAACGCCATCAGTAAGTGTGTTTGTATTTTTTGTACGTCTTCACCTTTTTGGGAATTGTCTGTCTTTCTGTATTAAATGTGCTGTGGTGAACCCTGCACATAAATCCTTGTTATTTCATCCTCCCTCTCCGTGCCCTGCGTAAGAGCGCACGGAGGGTTATGATAAATGGATTTACGCGCAGGATTCACCACAACACATGTATTGAATATAAAGACTGATCCCAAAAGGTGAAGACTTACAAAAAATACACAAAAACACAAACAGTAGGCATTCGTGGCCGACATCGCCCAGCAAACATGGAGAGGAAACATGTTGACCACGGTTGAACCCCAGAGCCGACATCGCTACAAGGGCGCAACAGAACCACAGCTGTGTGGAGTGGCTAATATGTCATGATAGTGTTGGCAATATTGGCTTGCTGACAACACGGCAGATGATGCACACAGAACATGAACAGCTGACTGTCACTGAGTCTGACTTGCTAGGCACAGTGCCCGCTTGGCACGGCTCAAACCTATACGGTTTGATGCCCCCAGATTCTTCACTGTCATCCCATTCTTCAGAACTATAATCGTCTGAACATTGGACAACACAAACCAATTCCAGACTACATGTGCTGGAACCATCGTCGGTGTTTTCTACCCCTTCCCTCCTGTGTGTACAATGGGCAGCCAAGCGCTGTGTTCTGTTGATGACGATACAACATGGCCGTGCGGTTTTCCAGCCACTGACGCAATTGGTGACGTGGTGCTCATGAAAATGTCGGATATTCGCGTGAACAAAAGCCTATTTGTCTTAGAACTGCACAGACCAACCTATTTCGTTATATTGTATTATGTGTTGAAAAATTAGATGAAGTCAAAAATGTGTCATCAGCACTTTAATGAAATAAATTAATTTAAATGACCAAAGATGCAGTTATTTCTGTTATAATATTTCTATATATTTGTGTTGGGTTTTTTTTTTAGAAATCTCCTCACCACCCAGACAGCAGGAAAAACCTCCCTTATTTTGAAATCCAAATGTTTGCACGTTTAGTTTGTCGGAAGGCTGCTGACGGATTAAAGTCACTGACTTTGTGAATTTTGGTCATCTTAACTTGCCAGGTACATAATAGGGAACATAACTTAATATTGTAGTGGCTGGTGAAATATATCCTCAGCAATTCATCAGTCCCCCTTGCCTTTTTCTTCATATGAAGCCGGCTGCATATGAATTCTAACTACATCTGTTAGCAAAACGACTCTTCCATTATTGCTCCCGTTACCAGCGGGTTAAAACCATGATAAATGCCTCCATTGCTTACATACAGTGGGGCAAAAAAGTATTTAGTCAGCCACCAATTGTGCAAGTTCTCCCACTTAAAAGATGAGAGAGGTCTCCAATTTTCATCATAGGTATACCTCAACTATGAGAGACAAAATGAAAAAAAAAAAAATCCAGAAAATTACATTGTCTGATTTTTTAAAGAATTTATTTGCAAATTATGGTGGAAAATAAGTATTTGGTCACCTACAAACAAGCAGGATTTCTGGCTCTCACAGACCTGTAACTTCTTCTTTAAGAGGCTCCTCTGTCCTCCACTTGTTACCTGTATTAATGGCACCTGTTTGAACTCATTATCAGTATAAAAGACACCTGTCCACAACCTCAAACAGTCAGACTCCAAACTCCACTATGGCCAAGACCAAAGAGCTGTCAAAGGACACCAGAAACAAAATTGTAGACCTGCACCAGGCTGGGAAAACTGAATCTGCAATAGGTAAGCAGTTTGGTGTGAAGAAATCAACTGTGGGAGCAATTATTAGAAAATGGAAGACATACAAGACCACTGATAATCTCCCTCGATCTGGGGCTCCACGCAAGATCTCACCCCATGGGGTCAAAATGATCACGAGAACGGTGAGCAAAAATCCCAGAACCACACGGGGGAACCTAGTGAATGACCTGCAGAGAGCTGGGACCAAAGTAACAAAGGCTACCATCAGTAACACACTACGCCACCAGGGACTCAAATCCTGCAGTGCCAGACGTGTCCCCCTGCTTAAGCTAGTACATGTCCAGGCCCGTCTGAAGTTTGCTAGAGAGCATTTGGATGATCCAGAAGAGGACTGGGAGAATGTCATATGGTCAGATGAAACCAAAATAGAACTTTATTGTAAAAACTCAACTTATCGTGTTTGGAGGAGAAAGAATGCTGAGTTGCATCCAAAGAACACCATACCTGCTGTGAAGCATGGGGGTGGAAACATCATGCTTTGGGGCTGTTTTTCTGCAAAGGGACCAGGATGACTGATCTGTGTAAAGGAAAGAATGAATGGGGCCATGTATCGTGAGATTTTGAGTGAAAACCTCCTTTCATCAGCAAGGGCATTGAAGATGAAACGTGGCTGGGTCTTTCAGCATGACAATGATCCCAAACACACCGCCCGGGCAACGAAGGAGTGGCTTCGTAAGAAGCATTTCAAGGTCCTGGAGTGGCCTAGCCAGTCTCCAGATCTCAACCCCATAGAAAATCTTTGGAGGGAGTTGAAAGTTCGTGTTGCCCAGCGACAGCCCCAAAACATCACTGCTCTAGAGGAGATCTGCATGGAGGAATGGGCCAAAATACCAGCAACAGTGTGTGAAAACCTTGTGAAAACTTACAGAAAACATTTGACCTCTGTCATTGCCAACAAAGGGTATATAACAAAGTACTGAGATGAGCTTTTGTTATTGACCAAATACTTATTTTCCACCATAATTTGCAAATAAATTCTTTAAAAATCAGACAATGTGATTTTCTGGATTTTTTTTTTTTGTCTCTCATAGTTGAGGTATACCTATGATGAAAATTGGAGACCTCTCTCATCTTTTAAGTCAGAGAACTTGCACAATTGGCAGCCGACTAAATACTTTTTTGCCCCACTGTACCTCTTCTGATTTTTTTTTTCCACGTGTAAAGTACTTTAATAAACTCATGTTTCTCTCAGACAGTCACGGTAGGAAGACACTCTGCCTGGCAACTGGGAACGCTCACGTGGGCGAGGCGCTTCTGAACTCCACGCGGATGACGGTCACGCGCTTTGTTTGTGTGCGTGCTTGCGGACTGTCATTGCTTCATATATTTTTCTTACATTTATATTTCCTCATAAGAATGGTGGAAATTTTCCAGGGGTGGCGGGTTGCCACCCAGAAATGTTACCAGAGGAAACCCTGGACCTCGAGTGTCTCTCTACTTTATGCAAATGATGAGGAGGGGGTGACCTTTTATAATAGCAGTTGTTAATGAAAAGTAAACACATATTCAGCAACTGCACCATTTATTTCTCAACTTGACTGTTTTCAGAAACATGTTTCACTGTTGACTTTAGAAGATATGGGAGAAAGTTTACCATCCCAGCACCAGCTTGGATGCAGACAAACTTCTTGAACAGCCCGCACACTGGTTAAACGCGTCGACCAATGAGGTGCAGCTCGTGTGTTTTGCCAAGCAGGGTATACATATCTCAGTCATTTGTTGTAGCTCCAACGGTAACACCCCATTCTCCTGACGGATGTCTGAAGCGGAGGCCTCATAGGAACTATAGTGTCAAAAGACGCCCAGGTGGACATGTACCATTAGGCTTTAAGCTTGATGTGTTTATAGTTAGGATTAGATTTTTTTTAAAAAGCAGTCACAACTGGTATCTATTCAACTTTTTTTTTTTTTAAATAGGTGCACCCTTATAAATAAAATAATTAAAAATAACCCTGGATGTTGTAATGAAATAAGTCCATCCTGCGCAAACTAGCCTGGTATATTGCAGAAGTTGAGGCTCTGTGTACATTTTTTTAATGTGACATTATATGTAAATATGGATCCCCCCCCCCCCACACACACACACACTCAATGATATCTCATTTTGGAAGAGGAATGCTGACTTTTTTTTTTCTCTTGTGCACCTATAGTTTTTAGTTTAATCAGTCAGTACAGACACAAATTAGCTGGTGCTTAAAATGTAAGATGTAGCTGGGTGTCTTTTAATATTTTATTGTCTGCTGTGTTTTTCATCAGTCTGCCATTGAGATAAGGAGGCCCAGGAACTTTTCATAGTACAAGCCCAATTGATGAACTGTAAAAACTCATAAGAGAATACTGTACCAGTTCATGAATTGTTTTTACCAAGGTGAAAGTTCCTTCATATATTCTTATTTGCTGCTATATTTTCATCTACAGTAGTGTGAGAAAGTGTTTCTCCCCTTCCTGAGGTGTTTGTCACACTTAAATGTTTCAGATCATCTAACAAATTTAAATATTAGATAAAGATAACACAAGTTAACACAAAATTCAGTTTTTAAATGAAGGTGTTTATTATTAAGGGGGAAAAAAATCCAAACCTACATGGCACTGTGTGAAAAAGTGATCACCCCCGAAACCTAATAACTGGTTGGGCCACCCTTCGCAGCAACAACTGCAATCAAACGTTTGCAATAACTGGCAATGAGTCTTTTACAGCACTGTGGAGGAATTTTGGCCCACTCATCTTTGCAGAATTGTTGTAATTCAGCCACATTGGATGGTTTTCGAGCATGAATCACCTTTTTATGGTCGCTACAGCATCTCAATCGGATTCAGGTCAGGACTTTGAGTAGACCACTCCAAAGTCTTCATTTTGTTTTTCTTAAGCCATTCAGAGGTGGACTTGCTGGTGTGTTTTCGATCATTGTCCTGCTGCAGAGCCCAAGTGCACTTCAGCTTGAGGTCACGAACAGATGGCCGGACATTCTCCTTCAGGATTTTTTGGTAGACAGCAGAATTCATGGTTCCATTTACCACAGCAAGTCTTCCAGGTCCTGAAGCAGCAAAACAGCCCCAGACCATCACACTACCACCACCATATTTTACGGTTGGCATGATGTTCCTTTTCTGAAATGCTGTGTTACTTTTACGCCGGATGTAATGGGACACGCACCTTCCAAAAAGTTCAGCTTTTGTCTCATTAGTCAACAGAGTATTTTCCCAAAAGTCTTGGGGATCATCAAGATGTTTTTTGGCAAAACTGAGACAAGCGTTTATGTTCTTTTTGCTCAGCAGTGGTTTTCGTCTTGGAACTCTGCCATGCAGGCCATTTTTGCCCAGTCTCTTTCTTATGGTGGAGTCATGAATACTGACCTTAACTGAGGCAAGTGAGGCCTGCAGTTCTTTGGATGTTGTTGTGGGATCTTTTGTGACCTCTTGGATGAGTCGTCACTGCGTTTGTGGGGTAATTTTGGTCAGCTGGTCACTCCTGGGAAGATTCACCACTGTTCCATGTTTTTGCCATTTGTGGATAATGGCTCTCATTGTGGTTTGCTGCAGTTCCAAAGCTTTAGAAATGGCTTTATAACCTTTTCCAGACTGATAGATCTCAATTACTTTGTTTCTTATTTGTTCCTGAATTTCTTTGGATTGCAGCATGATGTCTAGCTTTTGAGGATCTTTTGGTCTACTTCACTTTGTCAGGCAGGTCCTATTTAAGTGATTTCTTGATTGCGAACAGGTGTGGCAGTAATAAGGCCTGGGTGTGGCTAGAGAAATTGAACTCAGCTTTCCAAAGATGTGATAAACCACAGTTAATTTATGTTTTAACAGGGGGGCAGTCGCTTTTTCACACAGGGCCATGTAGGTTTGGATTTTTTATTTTTTTTTACCCTTAATAATAAACACCTTCATTTAAAAACTGCATTTTGTGTTTACTTGTGTTATCTTTGTCTAATATTTAAATTTGTTTTACCTGAAACATTAAGTGTGACAAACATACAAACAAATGAGAAATCAGGAAGGGGGCAAACACTTTCTCACACTACTGTATCTTTCCAATTAGGAAGAAGTCACACAGTTAATAAATGTCCATAAATAACTCAGTGGCTTCAGAAAAGTGATACTGTGAGAGTTGTGTGCAGTGGGAGTCAATCTAAAGACGTCAAGCTGTCTGTTTGACAGCACACTGTGGCGTACAGTAATAAATACCCTTAAAGATCCCCCTCATCCTGTCTTTGGTGTTCTCATGCCAGCCGTTCATCAGGGAGGCAAATAGAGACTCTAATGAGATCAGAGACATGTGCACTTGTCCCTCTGTGTGTGTGGGGGGGGGGGGGGTGCCCTATCAGATTGGACTTTTCTTGATCCTATTTCCTTTCAGTCTTAGAACAAACAGGAATGTTGGGTTAAGGTTGGGTTAATTTCAGAACCTGTCAGTTCATCAGATGACTTTGCCACTTGGAGCAAAGTTATACTTTTTTCCCCATGTGATCTATGGATATCCAGGCCAAAATTTCATTTCTGCCAGTGTGTAAAATGTGGATGATTTAAAAAAAAAATTTAGCTAAATCTAGACTGTTTTACCAGTAATACTTACCTGAATGCAACCAGTCATGGTGTCAAGACTTGAAATTCTTTCCCTGCAGATTGTAAATGTTCATACTGTATCTAAAATTGTTTTCTAAGAATTTGGGATGGGGTGGTAATCTTTTATCAAGCTATAATTTGCACAAAAATCTCCCTTTTCAAACTTATGGCTTCAAAATCAAATAAAGGATCATTCTTACTGGTTGCAGTTTGATGTCTTCATTGTTCTTGTGGCAAATCCAGTTGTAAAAATGTCCGTTCCATAATTCTGTCATTGCTTTCAGTCATACAGCTGTTTTTCAAAGGTTTTCAAACCCACCAAATTTTCATTGGCTACTTTTCATTAAGCTGGATGAGCCAAAGTAATTTCATAAATATGCAACTAATACAAAAAAAGTAGGCAAGGAGTACAACATCTGAGTCTTTCAAAATGTTTAGAATTGTTTCGTTGCCATAAGCTGTTCTTCTTCAGATGCTGGATAAGCAAAAAGCTACACATGTTCCCAGTCATTAACCACATTTAAACTCAGGTTAGGGCATTAGTGCCAACTTTTAAAAAACATTTACCATATTTCTGTGGTACATTTGTGTACTTTCCACTGATTTTGTTTTCTCTGAGGCCTTTTACACCTTTAATTGACACCTTTTGAGCTTTCTTTGTAACCTGACATTTAGAAAATGTCACCTCTTTGGTTGAGAAGAAACTGTCCTTTTGCAAAGGCCAAAGGGGGCTCATGAGACAGAGCACAACCCTGTTTGGCCTCTTCGTTTCATGAAGGGAATCTGGCAACAACCACACAGTTTGCCGTGCCAGGGACAAGTAGACCGTGTGTCCTTTCACAAAATAGGACAAGGCCCATGAGAACACAGATAGAGACCATAGAAAAAGTTTTGAAAAGTATACATGATACACAGTGGTAAGAGGAGATGGCATGAGTGCACACTTTATATACGAAAACCATAGTACTGCCAAAACAACAGGTTTGCTGCACCTGTGTCATGATACAGAGGTTTTCCAGGTCAGGGGTTCAGGGAGAGGGTGCACCTTAATGCATCGCCCCTGCTGTGATCTGGAACATTCCTCGGGGCCTCAGTAATGACTCCTAATGGCACTAATGAGCCTCCGCAGAGGAGCCCAGCTTCATGTGAGTCTGTAAAAAGAAGGGTGGATAGAAAGGCAAACAACAAAATTAGAAGAAAGAGTTAAGATGGGGGTGAGTGAAATGGATACAGTTGGTGGAGGAGAAAAGAGCATAGAGACATAATGTAAGGAAAGGGTTGGCAGAGGAACAGAGAACAAGTTTGAGAAAAAAAAAGCCAGTCACATGAGAGGTGGTCCTGTCATACATGTACAAATATTGTTTGATCTTTATCTGCTTTAGCTGCCTTATCTAAAACATGGCTTTACTGCAGTGAAATAGACTATAACTCACTGAGGTTCCATGTATGTACAATAGGTAAAATAAGTATTGAACACGTCACCTTTTTTCTCAGTAAATATATTTCTAATGGGGCTATTGTAATGAAATTTTCACCAAATGTCAGTAGCAAATACTGGAAGAATATAGTCTGGTCAGATGAGACCAAAACTGAACCCTTCGGATGCCATAATACACAACATGCTTGGAAGAGAAATGGTACTGCACATCACCCCAAAAACAGCATACCAATAGTGAAGTTTGGAGGTGGGAATATTGTGGTGTGGGGCTGTTTTTCAGCATATGTACTGGAAAAATTCATATAATTAAAGGAAGGAAGAATGGAAAATGTACCAAGACATTCTTGATAAAAAAAAAAAATCTGCTGCCATCTACCAGGATGATGATGAAACAAGGGTGGACATTTCAGCAAGACAGTGATCCCAAACACAGCCAAGGAAACGCTCAAGAGAAAGAAAATAAACCTGCTAGAATGGCCCAGCCAATCACCTGACTTGAATCCAATTGAAAATCTATGGAAAGTACTAAAGATCAGAGTTCATAGAAGAGACCCACGGAACCTTTGAGATTTGAAGTCTGTTTGGAAGAATGGGCCAAAATCACACCTGAGCAATGCATGTGACTAGTTTCTCCATACAGGAGTCTTGAAGCTATCATTACCAACAAAAGCTTTTGTGCGAAGTATTAAATAACTTTCAGTAAGTGTGTTCAATACTTTTTCCCTGTGTCATTCTATTTTATTATATATAACTACATTTGTAAACTTATTTGATTTGTTTTCTTTGTATATATGGATTACTTGGGTTGCTACCAACATCTGGTGAAAATTTCATGTCAGTAGCACCTTTAGAAATATATTTACTGAGAAAAATGGTAACATGGTCAATACTTATTTTACCTGCTGTATATACAACATGAAATCTTTTTCTTCTGTGTATATCTATAAAAACAATTAGTTAAGTCTTTTCTTCTTCCTGCTTTTTGATTATAAATTGTCCCATCACTGCTTTTGTGGTTCTTAAATCTCTTCTCTTGTCTCTTCTGTGTCTGCTGGTGGAGGTGACTTATCCATGGACGAGCTCCAGGATCCCTTCCTTGTCAGCGTCCACCTGATCGTTGACCCCGGTCAGGGCAAGTTGCTGCAGCGGGCGGCTGATGCAGTGCTGGCGTGGGTTCACCCAGATCTGCAGCTCTTCAGAGTCTCTGAGCGGGCCTCCATTTCACAGCGGCCCCGGGCAAAGCGACATCCAAATGGCACCCCGGCTTCGGCCTGCCAGCCCGCTCTGGCAGTCATTCTCTTCCTCCAGGAGGCGTATGGCGGCGAGGAGCAGATTCTGATGCTGCACCACAGTCTGCAGAGGCCGCCCTGGCGCTATCACCACACTGAAAAGGTCAGCAATGGCCGGCGGATGCTGCCTTTGATGCCGTGCAGCCAGGACTTTTTCACGCTGTCCTCTGGCACGCCACTGTGGGCCGTCCGGCAGGTCCACTACGGGAAGGAAATTGTGAGATTTACAATCTACTGCCGGCATGAAAACTATGTTGATATGGTGCGGCTGTACAAGCTGCTGCTTCAGAGGAGAGTTGCACAAAAGAAGGAAGACTTTTGTTTCTTCGTTGTGTACTCTAACCCTGACATGGAAATTCAGTTGTCCTTTAAGAGGCTCCCACGGGGTCAAAATCCCGTGGTCCTGGATTCAGCAGTGATGGAGGTGAGGGTCCGGGACGTTGGAGTATTGGTGCCCCTGCTGCCACACCCATGCAGTCCAATCAGTGAGGTCCGCTGGCGGACGGAGGACTACGATGGGAATAAGATCCTTCTGCAGGTGAGTTTTTTTAAGTGCATACCATGTCTTCAACACCGGCGTTAAATAATTTAACTCTATTGTTAAGAACTGTCTAAACTTCAGTTTGTAAGACAAATTCTTGGAATCTGTATGTATAAATTTCTGTTATTAGAATAGTTGATGTGTCTAAGTAAAACAAAGAAGAGTTTCATAGGAGAAAGAAAAAGAAGACCAGACTTATAACAGACTCATAATCCAAAAATTACAACGTTGTCAAAGAGGTGTTTAGTCTTTTTAATGTGGCCCTCAATTTAATCCACCCACCCTCCCAACTAAATTGACTGAATGTTGCTAGAAAACTTGTGTGCGAACTGAAAACTTGCATGAAGACTTGCACAAAACGGTCGTTGTTGAAAGAGTATCGGTTTCAGAGGGGATGTGTGTCCAGGCAGTGGGAGATAAGCAGTGTTGAAAGTTCAAGCTGATTAAGCTGCAGTCCATTACTGGGATTGGAACTTGACTGAGAGAAACAATAAGCTAATCTGTCGCGACAATGGACCATATGCATGAAGCTTAAGAGCCACCTGGACTAAAATCATGTGGTCCCCAAAAAAACACATTCCGTATGTAAAACTAGATGCCTCAGAGTTACAATTTCACATCAGAATGCGGGTTAAACGTAGTGTGTTTAACTTTTAGAAACTTGCTTAAATAAACTGCAGCCCTATTGGCTCCATTCATTTCATTGATTCATGTTGAATCCATGGAGATGTTTGATATAATCCAACAGTGCTCAACCACAAAAGTAGTACAAAGAATAACCACACAGCATTGTTTGAGGGAGCACTGAGCTGCAGTGTGGAGGCATCCATGTTTGTTGTGATAAGCACTGGCACAAGGAGTACACTGGTTTTGTGCTTCCCCCTGTGGCTGGGTAACTGCTGTAACTTTCCTAATCCCATTCTATTATGCTGCACACCAAGCTAGAAGGTGGAAAGTACCATTTTTATGCTGCTGCCAGGGGTTTGAACCCACAACCTCCTGACTGTGGGGCGGATGCTCCACCACTAGGCCACCACTCTGGTTTCCGCTGTAATATTTTATTGGCTGTAAATGTTAATTTTTGCCACTGCTGATAAACAATTTTAAATGCTTTATTGGTATGCCGATAACATGCCAATATTATCATGCATCTCTAGTTGCAACCCGTTTCAAGTGCATAGCGTCAAAATCAGCATTCAGCTTCACCTCATAATGTTCTCCTACTGCAGTCCTGCATACAGAGATCCCACAATATGCATTGATTTTCTTGCAAGAAATTACATCAGCATTCATATAGTCAAACAGTTAAGAATACCTGTAGTGAGTTGAGCAGAAACCATCCATTCTCTGCAAAGGAGAACAGATATTAATGAAAGGATGACAAGAAAACCATATATGTGTCTTCAACTTGATGCTGATCTTCTCAGAGGTAATATTCTGTCCAACATTGTTGCTAGGCAGCCCATCCCCTGATTTGGTAATAATGCTGAAGAATGGTAAATCAACTGTAATCTGATCAAATAAGTTGCACTTTTTTATATATTGTTAATCAGGTCATAGATTAGATAATTCATTTCAGCTTGAAGAAAATTAGTTTTTAGAGTAAGAGTCCAAAAGGCACATCTAAACTATCCATCCATCCATCTTCTTCCACTTAATCCTTTTCGGGTTGTGGGGGGGCTGGAGCCTATCGCAGCATCTTTGGGCGAGAGGCAGGGTACACCCTGGACAGATCCCCTAAACTAAATTAAAATTAAATCATCCTTTATTGTCATTCAACTGTACAACCAATCATGTACAGTAGAACAAGATTGTGTTTTACCTATCTACAGTGTTAATCACATACACCCCAAGTGTAGAATCAGAGGGCCGCTGCCATGCAAGACACCACCACAGATTTCCTTCCTCCATTCCATTATTGCTGAGCACCAAGCTGGACGGCAGGAAGTTCCACTTTTATATGGTCTTCGGCATGACCCGGCCGGGATTTGAACCCCTGCCTCCCGGGTGTGGGGCGGATGCTGTACCAACTGAGCCACCACTCCGGTACTGGCTGTAACTAATGGTTAGATAAATAATTTAGACTCACTAGCTTGAAATAGGCACATAGCTGTAAGCATTTTCTTATTCGCTCTCACATATGGTACAGTGGCGTGAAAAAGTGTTTGCCCCTTTCCTGATTTCTCATTTTTTTGTATGTTTGTCACACTTAAATGTTTCAGATCATCAAACAAATTTAAATATTAGACAAAGATAACGCAAGTAAACACAAAATGCAGTTTTTAAATGAAGGTGTTTAATATCAAGGGCAAAAAAATCCAAACCTACATAGCCCTGTGTGAAAAAGTGATTGCCCCCCCCCCTTCCCGTTAAAACATAAATTAACTGTGGTTTATCATATTTTTGGAAAGCTGAGTTCAATTTCTCCAGCCACACCCAGGCCTGATTGCTGCCACACCTGTTTGCAATCAAGAAATCACTTAAATAGGACCTGCCTGACAAAGTGAAGTAGACCAAAAGATCCTCAAAAGCTAGACATCATGCTGCAATCCAAAGAAATTCAGGAACAAATGAGAAACAAAGTAATTGAGATCTATCAGTCTGGAAAATGTTATAAAGCCATTTCTAAAGCTTTGGGACTGCAGCAAACCACAGTGAGAGCCATTATCCACAAATAGCGAAAACATGGAACAGTGGCAAACCTTCCCAGGAGTGGCCAGCCGACCAAAATTACCCCAAGAGTGCAGCGACGACTCATCCAAGAGGTCACAATAGACCCCACAACAACATCCAAAGAACTGCAGGCCTCACTTGCCTCAGTTAAGGTCAGTGTTCATGACTTCACCATAAGAAAGAGACTGGGCAAAAATGGCCTGCATGACAGAGTGCCAAGACGAAAGCCACTGCTGAGCAAAAAGAATAAAGGCTCGTTTCAGTTTTGCCAGAAAACATCTTAATGATCCCCAAGACTTTTGGGAAAATACTCTGTGGACTGACGAGACAAAAGCTGAACTTTTTGGAAGGTGTGTGTCCCATTACATCTGATGTAAAAGTAACGCAGCATTTCAGAAAAGGAACATTATACCAACAGTAAAATATGGTGGTGGTAGTGTGATGGTCTGGGGTTGTTTTGCTGCTTCAGGACCTGGAAGACTTGCTGTGGTAAATGGGACCATGAATTCTGCTGTCTACCAAAAAATCCTGAAGGAGAATGTCCGGCCATCTGTTCGTGACCTCAAGCTGAAGTGCACTTGGGTTCTGCAACAGGACAATGATCGAAAACAAACCAGCAAGTCCACCTCTGAATGGCTTAAGAAAAACAAAATGAAGACTTTGGAGTGGCCTAGTCAAAGTTCTGACCTGAATCTGATTGAGATGCTGTGGCATGACCTTAAAAAGGCGGTTCATGCTCAAAAACCCTCCAATGTGGCTGAATTACAACAATTCTGCAAAGATGAGTGGGCCAAAATTCCTCCACAGCGCTGTAAAAGACTCATTGCCAGTTATCGCAAATGCTTGATTGCAGTTGTTGCTGCTAAGGGTGGCCCAACCAGTTATTAGGTTTAGAGGGCAATCACTTTTTCACACAGGGCTATGTAGGTTTGGATTTTTTTCCCTTAATAATAAACGCCTTCATTTAAAAACTGCATTTTGTGTTTACTTGTGTTGTCTTTGTCTAATATTTAAATTTGTTTGATGATCTGAAACATTTAAGTGTGACAAACATACAAAAAATGAGAAATCAGGAAGGGGGCAAACACTTTTTCACACCACTGGTATATCCTGTTATGATGGTGAACGCTCATATTTAATGTGACCAAAATGTAAAACGATACAGTCATTGTATATACTTCTCATCTCTGTTAGGGAAAAACTCATGCTTCTGAGTTCTCTAAATACTCATTTTGCAGCACTTTCCAACACTAGCCTTAATGTGGTCATCTCAGAAACATCCCTCACCGCAGCTCTGCACTCCTGCCATTTAAACCGTCTTTTTTTAAAAGTTCTGCTAATCACAGGATAGTAGGCATAAAAGAAGAGGAACAACTTGTTTTACATGTTGGATATGCAGAGGGGGTGCACTAAGGTCCAGGTTGAGATTAAAAACAAGTATTTCAAAGTGGAAATTAGCATAACTGTCATTTCAATCAAATGTTCTTTCATCTATTGTGTTGTGCAGTTAAGGATTAGTGTCCTGGTGTAATGATTTTTGGCTTGCTGAGGTCAGATATCCGGCTGACCCGGCTTATCCTGAGACAACTGAAGCTTACAAGAGTAAGGGTTTGATAATTGGCGTGTCAACAACCTCATTACCCAGCAACCCCTGCTGTGCATCGTCAGCTCTGCTGTAGTTTGTTTCCATCACAGAAGAATGGATCATATTGGTATATTCTGTTAGAGACATGAACAAATATTGTCTGTCCCAAAGGAAAGGCTGATCAAATGCATCATTTCTAAATTATATTTGCCACAGTGATTTCCTTTCATTTTTGTGGTTACATATCCTGCTTCCTCATCCTATAACAGGTGTCACAATCTAATCTGTTCAGCAGTAGTTTTCAGTTATGCTGTTGTACAATAGAAATTGCAGACTCTTTTCTTTCATCTGAGCTGTTTTCACCGTTACTCTGGGTGATAAGCATCTGTCTTGTGGTTTGTGTCCACAGGTCCGTTTTTTTTTTGTTTTTTTTTTCCTCAGAAGGCATCATATCAGGGATGCATTGCAGTGTGGGGAGAGGCATAACCATGTGGTTAAATAGTCAACAGTCAAAGAGCTCTGTCCCAGGGGAAAGACTCTCATTGGTCCTGCTGCTGAGAACACACAGGGTGCGCCTGACTGATTGATGGATCTGGCCGATTTTTATTACTTTCCTTCAAAGTCAGAAGTTTACGTGCATTTCCTTAGCATTTGGTAGCATTGCCTTTAAACTGTATGACTTGGGTCAAACAGTTTGGGTATCTTTCCACAAGCTTCTTACAATAGTTTACTGGAATTTTGGGCCATTCATCCTGATAGAACTGATGTAACTGAGTCAGATTTGGAGGCTGCCTCACACGTCTTTTCAGCTCCACCCACAGATTTTCTATGGTTATTAAGATCAGGGCTTCGTGATGGCCACTTCAAAACATTGACATTGCTGTCCTTAAGCCACTTTGTAACTGATTCAGCGGTATGTGTAGGGTCATTGTCCATTTGGAAGACCCATTCGCACCTAAGCTTTAACTTCCTGGCTGATGTCTTGAGATGTTGCTTCAATATTTCTACAAAACTAGTGCATACCCGTGCATGCCCATAGAAACTCATGCATGCCCATAGAGGGGATGCATTGGAACAGAATTCTTGCCAGTTACAGGACTGTTGGTATAGCAACACAGCACTAAGTGGCAATCACATGCGACAACTTTTATATGCAACAAAACATAAAAATCACACAAAATATGCCCTGCCATCTGGGGCTGTTTGCCCCTGCTTGTTACTTCTTCTCCTGCCTGTCACTCTTCTGTGTTATGTTGCTTACCTGTCTATATACTGTATGTCTTGTAGGGAGTCATGTGCTCTGTCTATGTGCCATCATACAGACATCGTCTGGTGGGTCTTCTTCTTCGTTCAGACCACTGAAGGGTCTCCTCCTGTCTCAGACGGCTTTGTTGTTCACAGTCATGCCTGCGGCGTACTGGTGGAACCTGAGGTGTTTCATGTTCATGGCATCTTTTTTGACGTGCAGCAGTTGTCATCATTCTATTGCTCTCCATCTGGTGGGTCTTCTTCTTCATTGAGACCACTGGTTGAGGGATAGGTGCGTCGTAATTCCAGTTCATGGACAGGATCATGAAAATAGATCTGAGCAAAAAGAGGCTTTCCAGCATGGACTCACTGTATATGACATCATAAAGACATGGAGGCAGCCTTGATGCATATGACATCATAAAGACATGTTGCCCGATATCTGTCACTGTGTATGACATCATAAAGACACCTTTGTCTATGTGCTGTCATATAGGCATTGCGAGTCGTCCTATGATGCCTGAGTTCATGGTCTATATGACATCA
The DNA here is from genome assembly GCA_020510985.1 of Pholidichthys leucotaenia. Taxonomy (NCBI): domain Eukaryota; kingdom Metazoa; phylum Chordata; class Actinopteri; order Cichliformes; family Pholidichthyidae; genus Pholidichthys; species Pholidichthys leucotaenia. The sequence goes on along the minus strand of CM035843.1, from coordinate 105,509,961 downwards.
TAAAGACACATTTGTCTATGTGTCCTATGATACCTGAGTTCAAAGACACATGGTCTATGTGTCTAATGTGTCAAATGTGTCTTGTGTCAAATGTGTCATGTGTCAAATGTGTCTTTATGATATCATATAGACTCTATATGATATCATAAAGACACATTTGTCTATGTGTCCTATGATGCCTGAGTTCAAAGACATATGGCCTATATGACATCATAAAGACACATTTGTCTATGTGTCCTATGATGTCTGCGTTCATAGGATGTCCTATGATGTTCTGGCAGAGATCATAGGCTGTCCTATGATGTCCTATGAAGCGTGACAGACACACAGACAGACACACACACACAGATTTCTTGCTTTTATAGAGTGATGTTCTTTCCTCATGATGCCATCTATTTTGTGAAGCACACAAGTCACTCCTGCAGCAAAACACCCCCACAACATGATGCTGCCACCCCTGTACTTCACAGTTGGGATGGTGTTCTGACGCTTGCAATCTTCCTTCTTTTTCCTCCAAATGTAACGATGGTTATTATGGCCAAACAGTTCAATTTTAGTTTCATCAGACCACAGGACATGTCTCCAAAAATTTAGGTCTTTGTCCCTGTGTGCATTTGCAAACTGTAATCTCACTTTCTTATGTTGCTTTTGGAGTAATGGCTTTTTCTTCGCTGAGTAGCCTTTCAGCCCATATTGGTACAGGACTTGTTTCACTGTGGATAATGACATGCTTTTACCAGCTTCAGCTAGCATCTTTGCAAGGTCTTTTACGTTCGTTCTAGGGTTGATACGCACATTTCGCACTGAAACATATTCATCTCTGGGACACAGAACCAGTCTTCTTCCTGAGCAGTATGATGGCTGGATATTTCCATAGTGTTTATACTTGTGTATAATTGTTTGAACAGATGAACATGGCACCTTCAGGCATCTGGAAATTGTACCCAAGGATGAACCAGACTTGTGGAGGTCCACAATTCTCTTCCTGACATCTTGGCTGATATCTTTTGATTTTCCTATGATGCCACATAAGGAAGTAGTGTGTTTGAAGTGTGCCATAAAATATATCCACAGTTGTGCCTCCAGATAACTCAAACATTTTCAGTTAACCTATCAGAAGCTTCCAAAGCCATGACATCATCATCATCATCGGGGCTTTCCCAAATTGTTTAAACACATAGTAATCTTAGTTTATGTAAGCACCGCAGAGTCCAAAAGAGAGCTGACGTCATCCTCCGGGACCCCACCCACCCCCAACACAGACTGTTCACTCTTTTGCCCTCAGGTCAGAGGTACAGAAGTGTGAAATGCCGGACAACCAGACTAAAAAACTCCTTCTTTCCCACTGCCATCAGACTCATGAACAGACAACAACTCCCAAAACTCTAATACAGCTTTGCATATAGGAACTCACACACCGGCTGCTAAATTTGCACACTGCTCACCTGTACAGTAGATATAGTATCACCTGTCTGATGTCCATATCATCTCTGCTGCTACTTACCAATAATTTGTAATTATACACTGCTTGTTGCACAATGCTCATTTGCACACTGTACATAAGTCTATGCCATCTCAGGTTCACATCAGGTTGCACACTGCTCATTCGCACACTGTACATAGGTTCATGCCATCTCAGGTTCACATCATCTCTGATATCAATATACCACAATCACTTTAGTCATCCAGTGACTTCATTTTCATTCCTCTACTGCCTAACTGTGTGTTGGTGTATGTGTCTTAGCATCCATCAGTACTAGGATTGAGTTAGTGTGTCATGACCTATTAGAATTGTTGTTTCTGTACCTTTAACCTGGCATTCGTTTGGACAGCAAAGTAAGAATTTCATTGCTCAGGAAATGTAGCATTTCTTAATTGTGCACATGATAATAAAGCCTTTGAATCTTTTGAATTCTTATAGTTTGCTTTTAAATTCTTATATATTCCTTTTGCAATTTGCTGTAATGCTTTAATGTTTTTACGTAAAGCACTTTGAATTGTCTTGTACACAAAATGTGCTATACAAATAAACTTGCCTTTGAAGAAAGTAATAAAAAATAATCTCAAAATTCTCTATAATTCTCTCTCTCATTACTCTGTAAGTAATTTTGGTAATCTTCCCCGACCTAAAGTAATGTTCAGTCTGATTTAATGTCAGACAGTGAAGGAAAAAAGGTTATGTCTTTTTATTCAGTGTGTGTAAACTTCAGTCAGTGAAAGCTTTATTTGTATACCACTTCTCGTGCAAAAAATTGTAACAAAGTGGTTCACACATCTATCTATAAATGCAGCAAATCTGTCTGTGTGTGTGTGTTTGTCTGTCTGTTCCACGCATATCTCTTGAACCATTTGTCAGACTGGCCTCAGATTTTAAACATGCTTTCCTAAGGGTACGAGGGTGTACATCCCTGAGTATGGAGGTGTTCAGAAAAAATATGTAATTACACAACATAACAAAAATAATTTTTTTGTAAGTTGTCTGTGTTTTTTCAACTGATATAAGACAATTTTGCACCACTGAATCCGAAAATGACATCCGTTTCTCTCGATCAGGTCAGGTTTTTATGTTAAGTTATAAGCAGTGTTTTATGTTAAGTTATAAGCAGTTGTGCAGTTGTACTGTAAATTGAATAGTAGACATTGTGTTTTAGTAAAACATTGTGTTTTAATGTTTTTGGGGTTTTTTTAATAGTAGACATTGTGTTTTAACTGTATGTTTGTTCATGGTTACATGCCAGATATGTTGATGGATTCTGTTATTATTCCCTTGGTGAAAAACAAGTGTGCCAGTCTGTCTGATATGAACAATTACAGACCTATAGCTGTTGCAAATATTATATCTAAATTGTTAGAGGGTTTAATTCTGAACAGAATTGAGGATTATCTGTGGACAAATGACAATCAGTTTGGTTTCAAGTCAGCTCATTCAACTGATAAGGCTGTTTATCTACTCCATGAATTTGTTGACTACTTCAGAAGTCAATCCACTAGTGTTTATGCTACGTTTTTAGATGCTAGCAAAGCTTCTGATAGGATTAACCACTGGTGTTTGTTTAGAAAATTGATCGATCGAGGTATTCCTGTTTATATTGTTAGCATCCTGTTATACTGGTACAGAAGGCAGTCTATGGTTGTTAGGTGGGGCAATGTTACCTCATCTAAATTTTGTGTGACCAATGGTGTTAAACAAGGTGGTATACTGTCACCCTTGTTGTTTAATGTCTATGTTGATGATCTCAGTGTACTGTTGAACAATACTAATGTTGGTGGCTCCATTGATGGTGCACTGTTAAATCACATTTTCTATGCTGATGATCTTTGTTAAGTTTGTCTACTGCAGCTATGCAACATCTCCTCTCGGTATGTGAGAAATTTGGTGAAAAAAATGACATCTTGTTCAACTGTACTAAATCTATGTGTATGGCATTCAAACCGAAGGGTGTCAAAACTTCGGATCCTGTTATGCCACTTTGTGGTAATAGTTTGAACTTTGTTGAAAAAGCCAAATACCTAGGTGTGTGGATTGAATGTGATAAGACCAATGTTGACGGTAATAGGCAACTCAGGAAACTCTATGCTCAAACAAATTTACTGTTGCGAAATTTCCATAGGTGTTCTCCTGATGTTAAATGTATGTTGTTCAAGACTTTCTGTACCTCAGTGTATTGCTCGCCTCTATGGTTTAATAGCAATGTTGCTGTTAGGAACAAAATCCGCATTGCATATAATAATTCCCTAAGAAGGTTGTTAGCTATACCTCGTAGGTCGAGTGCAAGAGAGATGTTAGTGTCCTTGAATATTCCGTCTTTTGGCGAGTTGTTACAAAAGAATGTCTATAGTTTTATGAGAAGGTTGCTGGCATGTAACAACCATTTTATATCCGCAACTGTTAACTCGTCACTCACACTTCACTCCAGCATTTGGAAGTGGTGGCGTTGTGGAAATGTGAGAATGACGAGACAGAGTTCTCTCTCGAGTCAGCTTTATTCACATCTCCAACATCACGAAGCAGAAAAAAGAGAGCCACACAGGGAACTCTCGTCCTCAAATACCAGGACTCTTACAGTTCACAAGTCACATGTCTCACAGACCACATTGCATTATAATGACAGTAACAATGCATCCTCTCTCCATATCACCCCCACTGCCTACAATGCATCCCCTCTTTAATCCTTTAATTATACCCGCACAGTCTCAAGCTTTGCATACCAAAGCTAACACTCTTGCAGCTTCCTGTAATCACCAAGGAAGCTCTGCTTTTGTTCTGATCTAAATTGTGAGTCCAAAAACAGGTCACGTATGTGTGTCCACCACACAAAGCCCCCCCAACATTTTAGAACAAACAAGGGAATAACAACATGCATGCCGTGATAGTATCAATACACATCAGTCCACATGCTGTCTGGGCTTCCGTCTCCTGCCGTATCTGCTGTAGCTGGGATTCAACGTCTCTGCGGCGCTGTCACGCTGGGGGTTTGCCGTCTGGGGGTGGAAACCTTTTGTCAGCACCTGTGGGTGTTCTGGGGAAACATTACTCTGTGAAGCCCCCCGCGGGGGTCTACCTCGCCGCGGGGCCCTCGCCAACAGCACTTGCTCATCTGCCACCACAAAAGCGGGTTTGAGTCTGTTTATGCCAACTTTCTCTTTCCTACCCCCCAAATCTAGCAAAAACTGCTTGTCCCCTGTTTCTAACACTCTGAAGGGTCCGTCATAAGGCGGTCGCAGCGGGGTTCGATGCGCATCGTGTCTGACAAAAACAAACTCTGCGTTCTTCAAAGTTTTAGGCACAAAAACGCGCAGAAAACTGTGGTGCGCGGGGCCGGGCAGCGTGCTTGATTCTATGTTACTCCGCAACAGCTGAGACGGGGAGGCATCTGGAGCAGGGTTATCTGGGAGAAACTCCCCAGGGAGCCGGAGTGGCTGCGCAAACACGAGCTCCGCTGGGGAGGCTTCTAAGTCCTCTTTAGGTGCAGAACGCAACCCCAATAACACCCACGGTAACTTGTCTACCCAATTTGTACCCGTCAGTGACGCCCTGAGAGCTGCTTTCAATGACCTATGAAAACGTTCGCATAACCCGTTAGCCTGCGGATTGTACGCGGTTGTGCGGTGAATTGTGACACCCAGGCTGCGGGCCATTGTCGACCAAAGCTCGGACACAAATTGAGGGCCTCTGTTGGACGTAAAGACCGACGGAACGCCGAAACGCGCCACCCAAGCTGTTAAAAACGCGCGCGCAACCTCCTCGGCCGTGGTTGATGCCAGCGGGACCACTTCAGGCCAGCGCGTGGTACGGTCCACCATTGTGAGAAGGTGTGTGCACCCTTGTGACGGCGGGAGGGGGCCCACGAGGTCCACATGAACGTGATCGAACCTCTTGGCCGGAATGTGAAACGGCTCCAAAGGAGCCCTCGTGTGCCTGTGTACTTTGGCTCGTTGACACGCCGTGCAGGCTGCTGCCCACTCTTTAACTTGTTTGTGGAGGCTCGGCCACACAAATTTCTCTCCTACCATTTTGACCGACGCGCGCACTCCCGGGTGCGCCAAAGAATGAATCGAGTCAAAAACGCGGCGGCGCCATGCAGCTGGTACTACTGGACGCGGCCGTCCCGTGGAGACATCGCAGATTAGGGGGGGGCATACCGTCTTGCAGCACCCTGCTGTCCAGCCTTAACCCTGTTGGTCCAGACTGAAGCGCGCGCACCTCCGCGTCACCAACCTGCTCCGCGGCCATGGCTGCGTAATCTACTCCTACGCTGACTGGGGCCGCCACGGCACGCGAGAGGCAATCTGCCACTGCATTGAGTTTGCCTGCCACATGCTGGATATCAGTGGTAAACTCTGATATCGCGGCCAGCTGTCTCTGCTGCCGGCCTGACCATGGTTCGGAAACCTTGGCCATCGCGAATGTTAGCGGTTTGTGGTCAACGAACGCGGTGAAAGAGCGTCCTTCTAGCCAGAACTGAAAGTGGCGAATGGCCAAATGGAGAGCGAGCAGCTCCCTGTCGAACGCGCTGTATTTACGTTCGCTATCGCGCAAGGTCCTGCTGAAAAATGCGAGGGGCTGCCAAACCCCGGCTACATGTTGCTCCACGACCGCCCCTATGGCCACCTCTGATGCGTCAGTGGTGAGCGCTATGCGGGCCGTTGGGTCTGGGTGTGCCAACAACGCAGCCTTTGCCAAGGCTGCTTTCACCTTCGAGAACGCTTGGTCCCGCTCCGGGGACCACTCGACTTTATCCGCGGGTTTCTTTTTTTTGAGCGCGGCATACAGCGGCTGCATGAGTTGCGCCGCGCGGGGGAGAAAACGGTTATAAAAATTCACCATTCCCAAAAACTCCTGCAACGCCCTGACCGTCTGCGGCCGGGGAAAATCTGCCACCACGCGCACTTTGTCAGGAAGCGGATCTGCTCCTTCGGGGGAGATGCGGTGTCATAAAAAATCGATCTGCGCCACCCCGAACTGACACTTCGCTGGGTTGATTATTAACCCGTGATCTCCCAACCTTCGGAAAACTGTGGCCAGGTGTTTTTCGTGTTCGTCTTCGGACACGCTGGCTACTAAAATATCGTCCAAGTAGACGAACACGAAAGGGAGATCGCGAAGCACCGCGTCCATCATGCGTTGGAACGTCTGAGCAGCCCCTTTAAGTCCGAATGGCATGCGTAAAAACTCGAATAGGCCAAACGGAGTTATTACCGCTGTTTTGGGTATGTCCTCAGCGCGCACTGGGACTTGGTGGTAACCGCGGACCAAGTCTATTTTAGAAAAAATGCGCGCCCCTGCCAAATGAACAGAAAAATCTTGGATATGCGGGATTGGGTAGCAGTCGTGCGCTGTAGCGTTGTTTAACCTGCGGAAATCCCCGCAAGGTCGCCATGATCCGTCGGCTTTCGGGACCATGTGCAGCGGGGAAGCCCACAGGCTGTTTGAACGTCTGATAATGCCCAACCTCTCCAGGTTGGCGAACTCCTCGCGCGCTATGGCCAGTTTAACTGTGTCCAAGCGCCGAGCTTTCGCAAAAACGGGCGGTCCGGTAGTGGTAATAAAATGCTCCACCCCGTGCTTAGCGACTGTTGCCGAAAATGTGGGGACCGTGAGTGCTGGGAACTGAGTGAGCAGTGTGTGGAACTTACCGCTTGCAGCTGTGATGTTGGCTTGTGCTGTTGGCGGGGCCACTCGCGCTGTACAGGGGATAGAATCAAAAGAAAGTGCATTAACCAGGCGCCTGTTAGCAAGATCAACCAACAAACCATGTGAGCACAGAAAATCAGCCCCCAACATATTGAAATTTACTGCTGTTACAACAAAAGTCCACTCAAATGTACGGCCATGTAGAGACAGAAGCAGAGTCTTCTCACCAAAGGTCTTAATCTCCGAGCCGTTCGCTGCTGTCACCCGGGGACCTCCGGAGCCAGCTAGTCTGTCCGCGTAGGAAGGTGTGATGAAACTCAACTGGGAGCCTGTGTCGACGAAGAACTGCCTCCCCGAGCGTGCGTCCGACAAGTAGAGCAGCTTGTTCTCCTCCCCGAGGGCCGCAGCTGCTACCGACCCCCGGTCTTGGCGTTTCCCGAACGCCCGAACTGGCACGGTGGTACACATTTGCGTGCCCTCGCTGCGAAGCGGCGATGGTAGAAACAAAGGACGTCCGATCCGCGTTCCCTGGCTTCTGCCGCCGCTGTCGTCGGTGAGCCTGGTACCGCTGCCTCTGGCCTCCTGTCGTCTCCGGTCGTCGCGCTGAGTTCCGCTGCAGCGGCCGTGGCTGCGCGCCGCTTGGTGGCGTTGACAATCCGCTGCGCCTCTCGGCCTAGCGCGTGGTAGTCCTGTTGGGCCAACAGTGGCAAACTGGCCAGGGTCGCTGTCGCTGCTGACGGTAGAGTCCTGAGGAAGAGGTGGGTGAAAATGAAGTGATCGTCGTCAGAGTCTTTCAACCTCAACAACTTCTCCATCAGGTTCGCGGGCATGTCATTTTCCGACTCCGTCAGCGCCAGGAGCCTCTCTGCTTGCTCCTCTGCTGAGGGGGTGAATTGCTGGATGAGTGCAGCCTTCAACGTGCCGTATTTGTCGCTGTCTGGCGGCTGGTCGATCAGGCTCTCCACATGCTGGGCCGTGTTGTTGTCCAGCTTTGCGACTACGTGGTAGAATTTTGTGGCGTCTACCAATATCCCCCGGAGGTTGAACTGCGCCTCAACCGCGTTGAACCAGGAGCGTGGATTGTTCTGCCAGAAATCCGGTAGCGGCATTCGCTTGGCTGGGGGCTCCTGACGAGGCTGGCCCGGGGGAATTCTCCTCTTGCATGATACGTCTTGGGTCACCAGTGTGGAAATGTGAGAATGACGAGACAGAGTTCTCTTTCGAGTCAGCTTTATTCACATTTCCAACATCACGAAGCAGAAAAAAGAGAGCCACACAGGGAACTCTCGTCCTCAAATACCAGGACTCTTACAGTTCACAAGTCACATGTCTCACAGACTACATTGCATTATAATGACAGTAACAATGCATCCTCTCTCCATGATATCACCCCCAATGTCTACAATGCATCCCCTCTTTAATCCTTTAATTATACCCCCACAGTCTCAAGCTTTGCATACCAAAGCTAACACTCTTGCAGCTTCCTGTAATCACCAAGGAAGCTCTGCCTTTGTTCTGATCAAAAATGTGAGTCCAGAAACAGGTCACGTATGTGTGTCCACCACAGAGTTCTATTTTATACTGAGTTCATTATTGTATTTTATTGTTGTTATATGAGCGCCGTGTGATTGCTGAATTTTATACACTTTTATTTTTACACGTTTTATACACTTTTATTTTTTACATGTTTTGTATATACTGTGAACCTTGAGTTTGAAATAAACGTTTGAATTGAATTGAATTGATAAAGGTAAGTACATGTAAATTGGATGTTACGTCACATTGTTCAAAATTCACAGAATTTCAAGAAATAAAAAAGAATTTTGCATCATATAAAGCGAAAATACCTGTACATGTAGACAAAAACGTAAGAAAACCTGTGGCCATAGTTCAAAACGTTGAACTGATTGAGCAAAACCAATTTGATTTTTGGATTCAGCACATCAAAATTGTCCTAAATCAGCTAAAAAAAAACTTCGACAATAAAGTTGGTGTTGACCAGTGTTATTGTTAATAAAAGTTTTCACTTCTACCGCTATTATTCTGATGTAGTGCCCTCACCATTCCACACGGGGCCACTAGGTGTCGATACTTCGATACCAGGTAGTCAGTACTTTGGTATCGACACTTTTTGACTGTTATTTGTTTTACCGCACTGTTTTTCCTAATTCATTTTGCCTGATCACCTTTTACCTGCTGCGTCGCCGTTTTAATCACAGGCGAAGCCATGCTAGGTAGTTAGTAGCCAATGGAGCTAACTGCTGGAGAACCGTCGCATTAAAGTTATGTTTTTTTTGAGTTGTATGCATTAAAGTTTTGTGTGAAAACCGGTGAAAAACAAGCCCAGGCATAACAGACGATCTGCTGCGTCACATGATTATGGCAGCCTATCAGATGTCAGAGCCAAAGACTCACTGCGCAGCCTCAGTCATGCTCAAGCCTTTGCATTTGCCCCGTCAAGCACTCACTGACTCCCCGCCCGCGGTAACACTAAGCAGCAGAATTTTGAAAAATAAAATGAGCGCTATTTAACTTTGTAAAATAGCAGTGTAAAAATAAATAAAAATTTAAAAAACATTGCATTGTGGGGAAAAAAAAGTACGCATATAGGCTGCTTGGTATTACCATATAATTTGGATGAATGGTGAAACATTTCAGAAGTAAAAATATTTGACTCCAGCTGACTTGACTGAGCTTTCATACGCTGTATGAATATGATGAATGCATACTTACCCGCCTGGATCACTGCGACTCAATAGGATTTAGGATTCAATATGATTTGTTTTGAGATTATTTTTTCAATTGTTACCCTCACCTCTTCCCAAAACATTCTAATTATTCTACATTCCCATACACAATGAAATAGGGTTCCTTTACTTTCCATGCATTTTGTGCACGTATCTGGTATGTTTTTGTTATATCTATTTAATTCCTCCGGTGTAACATACATCCGCATTAACCATTTAAAATGTATCAATTTAAGACGTACATTTATTGATTTGGTTTGAGCTTCTGTACAAGCCAATTCCCATTGTTCCTCTGAAATTTCAGTTTGCAGATCTTCTTTCCAGTAGTTTAATCTTTTCTGTGAGTTTTCACTTGAGGATAGTGTCAATGAGTTATAAAACTCTGAAATAATACCCTTTCTTTTACTATCTTTCATCAACATTTTTTCTAAGGATGAATAAATAGGTCGAGTGAGAGCTTTATTTTGATTTGATCGAATAAAGTTTCTAAGTTGAAGATATTTAAAAAAAATGTATTCTATTAAGATTAAATTTGATCCTCAGCTCTTCAAAAGACATTGTTATCTGCACATGGCAAATATAAATCTTGAATCTTTTGAATCCCTTTTAAATTCCATACTTTAAATACAGCATCCGCTCTCCCTGGTTTAAAATATTGATTACCCCATATTGGGCTAAATTGTGACAATAAGTGTGGTTCGTTTAAATAATTTTTAGTTTCACACCATATTTTGATCATATGCTTTACAAATGGATTTTTAACTTGTTTTTGTAATTTTTTTTGCCGAATCTGAGTATATGAATATGGGAAGAGGTAAAGGTAAATTGTATGATTCCATTTCAGTCCAGTGAGGGAGATCATTTAATGAAAAATAATATGTCATAGACCTCAGTTGTGCCGACCAATAATACAACATAAAATTTGGACATTTCAGACCTCCACGATCAAATGGTAAATATAATAAAGACAGACGTAATCTAGCCCTCCTGTTGTTCCATATAAATTCCACTAACTTTTTTTTAATTCTTGAGAATAAATCTAAAGGTGGTGGTAAGGGAATGTATTGAAATAAATAAAGTATTTTAGGTAAGATATTACTTTTAAGTATATTGATTCTCCCGATCATCGACATTGGTAGTAACATCCATCTCTGAATTAACTCATTAATATCTGTCATTAAGGCTTCATAGTTGACACTGGCGACTGATTCTAGCTTAGGCACAATTTGGATTCCTAAATATTTAAACTGATTTACAACGTTGAATTGATTTACCTCAGGGGCTGGGTAATTTCTCTGGGTCTCATTTAGCATTAATATTGAAGATTTAGTTTTATTTATTTTATATCCTGATATTTCCCCAAAATTCTTTATTAAATTCAACAAGGTCGGAATTGATTTTTTAAGATTCGACATAAACAAAATTATGTCATCGGCGTACAGGGAGATTTTATGTTCTGTTGGTCCAACTTTAATTCCATATATTTGTGAATGTAAACGTATCGCCATCGCTAAAGGTTCAATTGCCATAGTAAACAGTAAAGGTGAAAGTGGACAGCCTTGTCGACATCCTCTATTGATTTTTATTGATTTTGAAATATTGTTATTTGTTAGGATTTCTACTGTAGCATTATTGTATATTATCTGAACCCATTTTATGAAATTATTTCCAAGTCCAAACCTTTGTAAGACTTCAAAAAGAAAGGGCCATTCGACTCTATCAAAGGCCTTTTCGGCGTCCGGTGATAGGAGAGTTGTATCCGGTGCTTCTTTATTAGAATAAATAATATTAAATAGTCTTCTTACATTATGGAAGCCTTGTCTTCCCTTTATAAAGCCATTCTGATCTCGATTAATAATATTTGGTAAAATTTCTTGTATTCGTCTTGCTAAAATTTTACAGATTATCTTAAGGTCGGCATTTAATAGGCTTATTGGTCTCATATTTTCACATTTATTAGAGGGTTTACCTGGTTTTGGCAACAGTATAATTAAGGCATTATTCATGTATGATGGTAAATTACTATTTTGAAATGCTTCTAAATCCATTTCCAAAAAAGGTTTTATTAATTTATTCTTAAATTTTTTATAAAGGTCAACTGGAAGACCATCTGGTCCTGCACTTTTTCCTGATTTCATATTATCAATGGCTAGCCCAACTTCTTCTTGACTAATTTTAGACTCCAGTATCTCCCTGTTTTCATTTGGAATACACGGTATAGATAGTTCGTTCAAAAACCCATTTAGTTTTGTTAAGTCAGATTCATTTTTGGTATCATATAATTTTTCATAGTAATCTCTAAAGGCTCTATTAATTTCTAAAGGATCTATAACTACCTGTCCTTTACTTATAATACTGGTAATTGGTGTTTTAAATTCTAATTGTTTAATCTGCCATGCCAATAATTTTCCTGATTTTTCACCTTGTTCATAAAAAGATTGTTTCAATCTTAGAAGACTCGAGGCAGCTCTATTCGCTGATTTTTTGTCATATTCAGCTCTCAAAATCAGTAATTCGTTCTCCAACCTTGGATCACTTCCTGCATACACTTTTTCTTGAAGACTTTTTATTTTATGTTCCAATTGGACTCTCTCCTCTCGAGTCTTCTTAGATTTTGAACCTGTATAACTAATAATATGTCCCCTAATAAAAGCTTTGAAAGCCTCCCACTTTACACATGCTGATGTTTGTGTAGTATTGATGTCAAAGAACTCATCTATCTGTTTTTCTATGTACTTAACAAATTCCTCATCCTGAAGCCATTTATGCTGAAATTGCCATCTACCTGATTCCTTTGTCAATTTCTTATCTACATATATTAGACAGCAGGGTGCATGATCAGAGATCACGATGTTATCATAAAAGCAGTTTTGAATCTTGGACCTTAATTCTGTGGAGATCAAAAAATAATCAATACGTGAGAATGTCTTGTAGGTATTGGAATAACAAGAGTAGGCTTTAACTTGTGGTTTCATTTCTCTCCATATATCTAGCAATCTCAATTCTTTCATAAAATGATTAATGGTCATCCTACATCCATTGTGCGTACAGTCCAGTCCTGTTAATCTATCTATACCGGGATTCAATGTACAATTAAAATCCCCTGCTATTATATGTTGCCCTGTAAGTGATGATAAGATAAGAAATAAATTAGCAAAGAACTTTTGATCATCTATATTGGGACCATATAAGTTCACCAAATTTATATTTTCTAATAGCAAAGATCCTTGAATGATTAAATATCTTCCAAATTTGTCTCCAATTACATTTTTCACTTGAAATGGGACTGATTTATGTATGAGAGTCATAACTCCCATGGCTCGGGATGAAAATGATGAGGTGAAAACACTTCCTTGCCATCTACTCCTAATTCTTTTTACATCCTCCTCTATTAGATGAGTTTCTTGTAAAAACACAATTTTTGAACCCATGTCTTTTATTTTATTCATAACTTGTTTAAGTTTTTTTAAATTTTGTAGACCTCTGCAATTCCATGAAGTTAAATTAAGATTAACGCTTTGGTTTATGATCAATAGGGAGTTTGGGATTACCTTGCAGTGTAAACATGCTCATACAGAGAAGCAAAAAAAATGAGTGGTTGAACATTCATCCTACAAACTACACACAAACAAATTCCCCCTTCCCACATTTGTGACGATCCCCCCAAAATCAAAAGAAAAATTCTGTCTCCCGATATAGCCATCGACCGCTCCACACCCACGAGGATCAGCCAAAGCCACTCCTTCTTCATCCTCCCAATCACCCTAACTCTACTGCTTTTAATGACGTAACATTAACTCTCCTCTGTAGTTTTCCAACTTAACTCCAAAATTTTTAGCAACTTTGTACATCATAGTTTTTTTTTTTGTTATTTTTGTTTTTTTTAATATATAATACAATCTATATTTTGTAAACTTGCTATTTGCTTCAAGTCAGTCAGATGCCTGTGCAAATGCTTAAATATTCTACCTTATATTTTGTTCATGCTTAGCTCCCACCAGTCTCTTCTTGGATCTTCTTGATGAACTCCTGCGCCTCCTCTGGGGTCTTGAAGATGTGTGTTCTGCCCCCATACGTGGTCAACAGTCTCGCAGGATAAATTACACCATGACGAATCCCAAGGTTGCGCAGCTCTTTACGTACGGGATCAAACTGCTTCCTCAATTGTTGGATTCCTGTGGCCAAATCTGGGTAGAACCGCACCTGCTGGTCCTGGTGTTTAATCTCTCCTTTAGCTCGTGCAGCGTTGAAGATCTTCATCCTGTCTCTGTTGCTGAGGAACTTCATAATTAGGGTCCTCGGTGGTCCCTTATCTCTCCGTGGGCCAATACGGTGTGCGCTTTCCAGAACCACTGCTGATTGCAGCTCCGCGCTGCCCAGCGCCTCCGGAATCCACTTTTCCAGAAAGGAACATGAGTCCCGACCTTCGGATTCCTCCGGTAGACCCACCAGCCTCAAGTTGTTCTGTCTCGACCGGGACTCCAAATCCAGGACATTATCTTCCAGACATTTATTTTTTTTTTCCAAAGTGCGCACCTTTAATTGAAGACCAGTGACATCATCCTCAGCACTACAGACACGAAGCTCCACCTGCGCCATTCGTTCTACACAGTCACCCAATTCCTTTCTCATTCCTTCCAACGCTGCCATAATCCCATCAAATTTAGAGGAAAAATCTGCTCTCATTGAACTTATGGCAGCTAGCACCGCACCTGTGCCGTTTCCCGCAGATACCGCACCGCTGCTAGCTTCCTCCGCCATATATGGAGCTTTATCTACTGCGTCACAGACGTGAAAGTCCGTTAATTTGGACTGTTTCGGCGGCTCGCTTTTTCCTCTACCTGGTTTTCCAGCTTTAGGCTTCACCGACATATCCTCGCCCAAACGCTGGGAGACGTTCTGTCCCAAATGAGAGAGTTATTTGCCGATTTTTTTTCTCCAGGAGCAGAGCAGAGTGAGACGTGTCCTTCACGTGGCAGCCATAACCGGAAGTCCATTCATTATTTTTATTATAATTGAAAAAAAAAATCATTTAAATTTTTTTATTTGCTCATTCTATTTTGTTATCATTTTACAAGCACTTCTTTTCAAGTATTTATATTCATGACTTTTATTAATATTTTATATTGCTGTTGCAATAAAGTTGTTAAATGAACCTTATATCTGTAAATTTCTGCATTATATTTTACATTTACGTTGATGTTTATGTTAGGACTGCCTGACTTATTCTGCATATTCCATGAAATTATATGCATTACAGTCTTTCCAAAACCTTCAAATTACTTTAATTTACAGTTTCTTAATAGTTCATAAGTCTTTAAATAATTAAACTGCACTACTTGCAGTGTCAACCTGGTCACACTGCCATCCACTACTTTATCGGCAGAGATACAGGGAGATAAATTGATTGGCTTACTAGATATTTGCCTAAGCTCCTAAAACCCAGCAATTCATCTTTGTCCTCTGTAGCTGGCATTATATGTTATCTCATATCTCTCATACTATACACAACACTCTGTTAAGTCCTGCTGTTCCTTAGAATAGACAAGTGGAGCTGTAAAATATCACATGTTCGTGGGTGCGACCTTCCCAGCCTCTCTGGCCCACTTTCAAACACAGCCTACATTTGGGCCTGTAAAGTCTAATTGGCCTACCTGTTTCAGACACGAATACTTGCTTTCTACAGGCATGGACTATAGTTGAAATAAAACACAATTAAGACCCCCCCCCCACACACACACACACACACAAAGTAAACTTGTGGTTTCAACTGTATTTGACATCAAAAAACACTGGTTTAAATGTTTTAGACGACATTACTGCACATGCTGGGTGCCTGGACCTAATTTGCATAAAGTTAAAACATTTCAGCTTTATGCAAATAGACAGTATGGGCAACTTGACACACTGCAGCCTGAATCTTACCACACCAGAGCCAAATGCTTTGTGTTGCGTTTCACACTGACATTAAAGGTACACATCCACTCTATCCTGTCCACTTCCTTTTCATTGTCTATGTGAAATGCAATGCAAAGCATTTGGCTTTGGTGCAGTGAGATTCGGTCTAGATCACTTATTACATTTCACATTGGAAAACATCACTAAAAAATAAACTCTTCATAGTATTTGCTTTGTCTGGCCAGTTTGATGACGAATCAAAAATAACATTTTATCTACAGATCAAGTGATCATTTCAGCCTCTTCCCACTTTAACGACTGGTTTATATACTGTGTAAGTATTGAATTTAAGCCATCAGTATCAACAAGAATATTTATTAATGTTAGAAATAGAGACTCAGTTATTTCCTGAGTCTTGACTTGAGGAAGTGGTAAATCACAGTCGTATTTACTGTTCAACATATGGAAACCTGCAAATGTCCCTCCATCATGGAAATAATTGCCCCAAGGCTGCTGTGTGGAAAGTTATTGCCTGTGCCTGTATTGTGTGCTCAGAAAGCCAGATGACAGAGGAGATGCAGGAGTAGAGAACAGAAACATGGAGAAATCATCAGCGGAGAGTGGTAGATGGAACTTTACATTTTAATAAGCACAGAGAAATGAAATGCATACTGCTGCAGTTACCTCACACGCTTTAAAACAAGAGCATTTACGTCAGAGCAGGGGAATGCTTCTTCAAATGTTTCCTGCTATTTTGTGGGCAACTTTATGTTGCTGATATATTACAGATATTCTGAACGCTGGTCAATGACCTCTTTAGACACTTTGCCCCATAAAACGAGGTGTAACACACAGGAGGCCCCTCTGGATGCTGATGACTTTCCTTGCTGCTGGTAGGATTCATATACAGTAAAATGGTCAGGTTGGGGTGTGTGTGGAGCTTTTGGAAACCCCGGGGTTCCCTTATAACCGGATGTCACATGAAGGTGATGATTAAATGATCTCCTTCCTTTTTTTGAGTTTGACCATCTATGCAACACCCAAAAAGATGCAGAAATTGCTCTTGAGAACTTGGGGGTGGGAATCACCAGAGACCTCATGATGCAGTACTATCACGATACTATGATTCCTTAAGTATTGTGATATCCTGATAGACTGAGTATTGTGATACCATGAAACATATATTTAATTTTTCCCCCTTATTCAATATTCAAATTGTGTCCACAAAGTAAAACTGTCAACAACTGTATTCGGTCTGTTTAAATTATTGCGGTCATTTTTGTTTCGGTGACTGAAGGATCTCAGTCCTTCGTGGGATGGTGTGCTGTTGTGATCACATGTGGTTTCACTGCTCCAGACTGGTCCACACAAGGGAACTCCTCACCTCTGGGCTTCACTTCTTGGTGGAGTTTCGCTACCACTGTGGCGGTCATGTGCCTGGGCACCAGCATCTTAATTATGTGGCAGGGGCCTTTGTCTTCAGTGGCACTGTATGGATGCAGATCTTTGTATGTGGCGTGCACAATGGACTGTTGTCTTCTGGGCTTGCTTGGAGTTTGGAGGCATTTTAGTTGTTTATGGAGTTAGCTGACTTTTACCTGCCACTGTCACCTGCTAACGCTGCCTGCTGGATGGTCCATATAGGAGTATGACGGGCCCACATGTTCGTAGTCTTCCCTGAGTGTTTTGTCTTGAGTGGCATCTGTTAACTGTGCTGCCACTGGATGGGATGGTGCTGATAGGGGTGGATGGTGGCCCTCATGCTTGTGATGTTCCCCCAATTTTTTTTTTTTTTTTGTGCAGTGCTCCTTGCGCATGCACATACACACACAAAATATATGATTATCGAAAACATATACAAGGTTATTTTCTACAACCATTTTTCAAATATTTTCCACATATTCCTTCAAAAGCATGTTCTGAAAAATCATTTTGAAACGAATCACACTTGAACATTGTTGTAGTCCCACTGAGAAACTATTCCACAGTTTTATTCGACCAATGGAAATGCTTAAGGATTTCATAGTTGTATTTTCAAAGTTGTGCATTAAGAGTCTTCAAGTTTAACCTTGCTCTGAGGACATAATCCCCCCGTCTGTCAAAAAACATCCTCTGAATATTTCCTGGTAACATTTTACATCGGGCTTTATGCATAATTTATGCAGTTTTATATTTAACAAGATCCATGAACTTTAAAGGTTTTGACTTTAAAAAAATGATGTCAGTGTGATCTCTAAGGTAGTATCTCACAACGCGGCAAATGCTGAGGAACGTTCATGATTGCTGTGCTTTTTGGGTTTTGTCAGGATTTGTAAAAGGTTGCCAAACAGTTCGCCAACAGTTTTTCTTGTCGCTCAAAAATTTTGAACATGTTGAACATGTTCAAAATTTTATGCCAATGTATTTTTCTGCAAACAGTTGCAAGATAGTTGTAAGCATTTGCAAACGGTTGTAACACGTGTCACTAAAGTTTTTTTTCGTCTAATAGTGAACACTAGCAAGTGTTCAAGACCCTTTACATCAAAACTGTTGATGACCTTAAAAACCGTGTGCAAACTACAGTATTTTACGAACCCTGATGAAACCCAAAAAGTGCAGCATTTGTTAACATTTCTCAACATTTGCTACTCCGTGAGATACTAGTTTGATTTTTGCCAACATTTGTCAGAAAAGCTGGCAAATCCAAAGATCCACATTCATCAGACTTTGCCACACCATGTGATACCCTTAGCGGCACGTGTTACTATCTATTACAAACGCTTACAACTGTTTGCAGAAAAATACATACACAGAGAAAATTTGAACATGTTCAAAATTATTTTGCAATAAGAAAAGCTGTTTGGGACCTTAAAAACTGTTTTACGAAACCCAAAAAGCACCGTTCGTGAACATTCCTCAGCATTCACTTCTTTGTGAGATACAGGGCTTAATCCTGCATGATGTAGACAGAAATTTACATATATGTAATTAATAAAAGATCGATACTTGCATTTAGTGATCGAAGCATGATTGCGAGTACTAAGTATCATGACATACCCAAGGATTATGCAAAAACTGCTGGATGAAAATGGATGAAATTTTCACCAGAGGTGGCCATTGGGCTACATATGAATCCATTATATTTTTGAGGTGATCCAGGTAGTGCTGCTTGTTAACGATAAGCATGGTCTCAGAGACGGCACAATAGAAAAACAACACAATAAACACTTAAGCTTTACAGACCTTATGGTTTATTTTCAGGTGTTCCATGAGTGCATACCTCCACCAAGGCCCTATCTCGCAATGCTAAAAAAGTGAAAAAGTGATCCAGAAGCTGCATCCTGACCCGACGTGCCTCCAAAATCTAATGGGTTTGTCCACAGCCCAATGGCCACCTCTGCTGAAAATGTAATCAAAATCCATCCAGTACTGTGTGTGTGATCCTGCTAACAAACAGGCAAACAGACAGACAAACAAACCAGCATTCTGAGAGATATAGGTGAGAGGTGTGTGCTCTCTGAGTGCCCTCTAGTTGCACAATATATCATCAAACTTTAATACAGTGAACATACCTCATGTAAATGATACCAAAGTTAAGCATTTCAAAAAAAAAATAAAAAATTACCATTTGGGTACAGATATCTTGATTGAAAATCTCAGACTTTATACTTGTCAAGTGTTAATTTTGGACCCTGGCCTTTAGGCCATGAAGTGTACTGCTCCTGTGGTGGTAGAAGCATAAACATTTGTGGGAAAAGTTGTGAAAGACCACAAAATAAGCCATCAGCAGGTTCTGTCAAAGGACTCACAAAAGGAAAAACTTGGCTGATATTGCAGCTGTTGCTATTCGAGCAATAGCAATATCATAAAAATCAGGAAGACCATTTTGCACAATACGAGCCCTTTAATCCCTTGAGAGAAATATAGCACCCTTTTAATTTTTTACAGTAAAACCAGTTACATTTGTATTAATACATACGATGTTCATGACAATTAAACTGCATTCAGTGTTTCTTTTTCTTCACCCTCAGGTCCAAGGGGCGTACTTCAAGCACAGACAGGATCCCTGCCACACATCAACTGTCCCTGGATCGTCGTCTTCAACTCCGTCCACCTTCACCCGAACTCAGAGGTGTGTGGTAACTACATTTACTCATGTACAGCGGTGTGAAAAAGTGTTGCCCCTTTCCTGAGTTCTCATTTTTTTGTATGTTTGTCACACTTAAATGTTTCAGATCATTAAACAAATTTAAATATTAGACAAAGATAACACAAGTAAACACAAAATGTAGTTTTTTTTGGACTTGCTGATTTGTTTTGGATCATTGTCCTGCTGCAGAACCCAAGTGCGCTTCAGTGTGAGGTTACGAACAGATGGCCGGACATTCTCCTTCAGGATTTTTTGGTAGACAGCAGAATTCATGGTTCCATTTACCACAGCAAGTCTTCCAGGTCCTGAAGCAGCAAAACAGCCCCAGACCATCACACTACCACCACCATATTTTACTGTTGGCATGATGTTCCTTTTCTGAAATGCTGTGTTACTTTTACGCCAGATGTAATGGGACACACACCTTGTAAAAAGTTAAGCTTTTGTCTCGTCAGTCCACAGTATTTTCCCAAAAGTCTTGGGGATCATCAAGATGTTTTCTGGCAAAACTGAGACGAGCCTTTATGTTCTTTTTGCTCAGCAGTGGTTTTCGTCTTGGAACTCTGCCATGCAGGCCATTTTTGCCCAGTCTCTTTCTTATGATGGAGTCATGAACACTGACCTTAACTAAGGCAAGTGAGGCCTGCAGTTCTTTGGATGTTGTTGTGGGGTCTTTTGTGACCTCTTGGATGAGTCGTTGCTGCACTCTTGGGGTAATTTTGGTCGGCTGGCCACTCCTGGGAAGGTTCACCACTGTTCCATGTTTTTGCCATTTGTGGATAATGGCTCTCACTGTGGTTCACTGGAGTTTCAAATCTTTAGAAATGGCTAGAACATTGAACTCAGCTTTCAAAGATTTGATAAACCACAGTTAATTTATGTTTTAACAGGGGGGCAATCACTTTTTCACACAGGGCCATGTAGGTTTGGATTTTTTTTTTTTACCCTTAATAATAAACACCTTCAATTAAAAAATGCATTTTGTGTTTACTTGTGTTATCTTTGTCTAATATTTAAAATTGCTTGATGAGCTGAAACATTTAAGTGTGACAAACATACAAAAAAATGAGAAATCAGGAAGAGGGCAAACACTTTTTCACACCACTGTATATTTACTCAGGTAACTCTTCACAGAATGGTACTTTACTGAATAGTTTTGCTGCAAGATATTTTTTACTCCTTGAGTACATTTATGAAGGAAAAAATATACTTTTACTCAAGTAAATTTGGATGTACTCTTTGAGTTACCTTTGATTTCACTGATTTGAAAAGTGGTTTGAAATTGGATAGTATGTAATAATTGTTTTGAAATCAGAACTGACTCCATCTTCATTCATTTTAATAATTTTAGCATTTTTTTCTAGCTCAATTGAAAAACAAATACAAGAAAAATGTTGCAAATTTAAGTATAAAAACAACAAATTTATCATAAGGCTCACAACATGTAAAAAATTTTGAATTTTTAAAAATGTCTTAAATTTATGAGGAAAAACCTCACAGATTAATTTTCTCATATATATAAGGAAAAACTAGAAAAGCACTCAGAGAGCGCATGCCTCTGCCAAGGCTCCTTTCATCCCTCATGGATCACCTCCAAAATGTAATGGGTTTGTGTGTAGGCCACGAGCCAGTTCTGGTGAAAATTGCATCAGTGTCTATCCAGTACTGTTTTGGAGGATTCTTGCTAACACACTGTGAGAAGATAAGAGTCTTGGCTGAGGTATGCATTCTTAGATCATCACCAAAATGTAACGGGTTCCTTTCTAGCCCAAGAACCACCTCTGGTGAAAATTTCATCCAAATCCATCCTGTAGTTTTTGTGTAATCCTGCTGCACAAATACAAACAAAGCCCTTGGTGGAGGTATGCACTCTCAGAACATCACCAAAATCTAATCATCTGTTCTCTATTCCATTATACACCTTTTCTGAAAATTTCATCAAAATCCGTTCATAACTTTTTGAGTAATGTTGCTAACAGACAGACAGACAAACCAACGAACATCAGCGAAAACATTACCTTCTTCCTTGGCGGAGATAAAAACAGATTTATAATTCAGAAATTGAAATTTATTGGCCTGACGCCGTGTCCTCGGGCAAGGCACTTTACCCACTTTGTATGAATGTTTGGTGATTGCCAGAGGTGGATTCGCAGCCATGTTTCCCTCAGTGCTTTGGATGCCATTAAAATTGCTACAGTATATATTACTTGAGTAGCTGTTGAATAGATACTTTCTCTTATTCAAGTAACTTTTCTGGGGACAAACCTTACTTAACACTAATATTGTGAAGTCTGGAATCGGCGAAGATACATATCAGACATACAGAGCTCCAGAACGATGACATGCTCAGCCACATGTACAGTGGCATAAAATATTTTACCGTTTGCCGGGTGAAAGCCTAAGTGTGAAAGCACACTTCACACTTAGGCTTTAGTTTGTTTCAATTGAACTCGTTTTCTCCATTAGTGCAGTTCGTTTAGTCTGGTGAGAACACAGTAATCGCACTCAGGTGCGCACCAAAACAACCGTACCCAGACGTCCTAAAAGAGGTGGTCTCGATTCGACTGAACTGGTGAACTCTGGTGCGGTCCTCCAGGTGAGAAAGGGACCACACTAAAACAGGACCAGCGGCAAACGGTAAAACATTTTTTGCTATTGTACATGTTGCTGAGCAACGAACACCATCTCCTGAACTGTCTTGATATGCGCATTTGCCAATTCCAATACATTAATATTATTTTCCATCCATAGCCACGCTTCATTTTCAAACTGTACGATTTGCTGAAGGTTGCATATGCATGTAATACAGACGTGGACAAAATTGCTGGTACCCCTCTGTTAATGAAAGAAAAACCCACAATGGTCACAGAAATAACTTGAATCTGACAAAAGTGGTAATAAATAAAAATTCTATGAAAATTAACCAATGAAAATCAGACAATGCTTTTGAATTGTGGTTCAACAGAATTATTTTAAAAAACAAACTCATGAAACAGGCCTGGACAAAAGTGATGGTACCCCTAGAAAAGATTGAAAATAATGTGACCATAGGGACATGTTCAACCAAGATGTGTCCTCTAATTAACATCACAGGTGTCTACAAACTTGTAATTAGTCAGTCGGCCTATTTAAAGGGTGACAAGTAGTCACTGTGCTGTTTGGTGACATGGTGTGTACCACACTAAACATGGACCAGAGTAAGCAAAGAAGAGAGTTGTCTTAGTAGATTAGAAAGAAAATTATAGACAAGCATGTTAAAAGTAAAGGCTATAAGACCATCTCCAAGCAGCATGATGTTCCTGTGACTACAGTTGCACATATTATTCAGAAATTTAAGATCCACGGGACTGTAGCCAACCTCCCTGGACGTGGCCGCAGGAGGAGACGGATAATACGAATGGTAACAAAAGAGCCCAGAACAACCTCTAAACACATTCAAGGTGAACTCCAAGGTCAAGCTACATCAGTGTCAGATCGCACCATCCGTCGTTGTTTGAGCCAAAGTGGACTTTATGGGAGACGACCAAGGAGGACACCACTGTTGAAAACAAATCATAAAAAAGCCAGACTGGAATTTGCCAAACTGCAAACAGATGAAAGAAGCTGGATTTTACCACAGAACGAATCTGCGTGTCTAATTTAAAATCATTGTCCATGATAAAACTAAGGTTCCTAGCTGTGGATTTAACATAAGGAGTAAAGGGGGCCCAAGTATACAGGAAGGGACTCACAGGGGCGACTAGGTCCAAACACCATCACTTTGGTCTTCTTATCATTAAAATTTATTTAATAGATATTAAATAATCATCACTGTGCGGCGGCATGAAATAAAGCGGTGTTGTGAAGGTTTTAAGCAGGTTTATTAAATCACACCGCCGTCACAGGATCCACGCTCCAGTGCATGTGTGAGCAGACCGGAGCAGGATCCTCAGGCTCTCAGAGGAGGGGACACAGAGTGTGTGTGTCCAGCAGCAGCAGTTGAAGAGAGAGAGAGAGACAGAGTCGTGCAGCATATATACCCAACAACAGACAATACATCAAAGGGCATTCACAGCAGTTGGTATGAGCATTTGCATATGAGAGGCACAGTAAGGACAGGATGCATGAATGGCACATTAACATCACAATGCATGAATGGCACATTACATCACAGCAGTGCAGTGGAAAAAACCAGGAGTAGCGAGCTGACTGTCCGTAGTCTGTTGTGGGGGTTTTCCCAAACCCGCCACAACTGATGTTTAATAATCACCACTGTTGAAAACAAATCATAAAAAAGCCAGGCTGGAATTTGCCAAACTGCATTTTGACAAGCCACAAAGCTTCTGGGAGAATGTCCTATGGACAGAGGAGACAAAACTGGAACTTTTTGGCAAGGCACATCAGCTCTATGTTCACAGATGCAAAAATGATTCATACCAAGAAAAGAACACTGTCCCTACTGTGCAACATGGAGGAGGTTCTGTTATGTTCTGGGGCTGCTTTGCCTCATCTGGCACAGGGTGTCTTGAATCTGTGCAGGGTACAATGCAATCTCAAGACTATCAAGGTATTCTAGAGAGAAATGTGCTGCCCAGTGTCAGACAGCTTGGTCTCAGTCGCAGGTCATGGGTCTTGCAACAGGATAATGACCCAAAACACACAGCTAAAAACACCCAAGAATGACTAAGAGCGAAACATTGGACTATTCTAAAGAGGCCTTCTGTGAGACCTGATTTAAATCCTATTGAACATCTGTGGAAGGAGCTGAAACATGCCGTCTGGAGAAGGCACCCTTCAAACCTGCGACAACTGGAGCAGTTTGCTCATGAGGAGTGGGCCAAAATACCTGCTGAGAGGTGCAGAAGTCTCATTGACAGTTACAGAAATCGTTTGATTGCAGTGATTGCCTCAAAAGGTTGTGCAACAAAATATTAAGTTAAGGGTACCATCATTTTTGTCCAGGCCTGTTTCATGAGTTTGTTTTTTAAAATAATTCTGTTGAACCACAATTCAAAAGCATTGTCTGATTTTCATTGGTTAATTTTCATAGAATTTTTATTTATTACCACTTTTGTCAGATTCAAGTTATTTCTGTGACCATTGTGGGGTTTTCTTTCATTAACAGAGGGGTACCAACAATTTTGTCCATGGCTGTATAATTACGTGTAATAAATGATAACCAGGGCGATGGAACCCCCCCTCGATTACGCTCTATTGCATTATTTTCCACCCAGAAATGCATAATTGCACAGTAGTCATGCTGCTTCCTGTATTTACCTTTTCTGTTCTTGTGGCAAAAAAAAATCTGACCAGCAAGAACAGAGAATGTTCTGACGCAAGTCTTGCGGGATTTAACGTGATGCAATTTGGTCTGCTTGAATTTTTGCCTGTGTGAAAGGGAACCGAAGCGAGGAGAAAATGATACAAACTAACAAGCTTATCAACTGATTTGGACCAGAGTAAATGAATTTATGTGTGAAAGCACCCTCAGAGTAAGAAAGTACTGTAGCTACTTAAAAAGTGACTTGAGGTAGGATTTTATCGTCACAGTTTGAGAGTTTTTTCTCCTAAATTTTTCATGACAGTTTTCTTTGAAATTTACTACTTTCCCTTGTAAATTTGAATTTTTTTTTCACTTAAATTTTTAACTTTTATCCTCAATATTTGTGTTTTTGCCCTTGTAAATTTAGGATTATTGTACATTTGAGACTTTATGCTCACAATTTTATGAGGTTTTCTCAAAACTTTGACATTTTTTTCTGGTAAATTTAATACTTTAATTACTATTTAATACTTTCTCATCAATCTGTGGGTTTTTTACTCCTAGTTTTATTTCTACTTTATAATGAATTTATGCTTTTTTCCTGTTAAGTTTGTGGTAAAATTGTGACTTTTTCATACATATCTAAATGGTAATTTGCAGAGCCAGAACAAAATAATGAGTTTACCTCTGATTTTGAATAAAATTATGAATAAAACTATGTTTAACTCAACAAAATTCACTAAAATGACCAAAGATGCAGTTGCTTCTGCTGTAATATTATGTTATAGCCTAATAACGTTTATGGTCTCCACCCCCTGCTCCTCTGTCAAAACCTCCTAAGTTAGTAGCCTATGAATTGTCTCTCTTACAAAATAAATTCAGACAGACCCAAAAATATTCAACATTTTGCACAATAGTCAAAAGCCAAGGCTGGCATCATAAAGGTGAATCACCTTTGGGAGGAGCTGCTGGCAGGTGGCTGGCTCTGCTCTTTTCCCACTGTGCAGGATGAGCTATGTGATGCTGCATTCACTTACACTCAGAAATCAGATTTTTTTTTGTAAATATACATTAGTAATTAATAAAACACATTTAGGCTGAGGTGTTTTTTTTTGTGAGGGGGGCACAGTAACTCCTTTGGGTGGACACAGCCCACGAATGACCCCCCCCCCATGGTGCCAACTCTGCCTATGTGCCTCATTTACTGTGTGGTTATTTTTAATATTTTATGTGTAGAACGTGTACAGCACTTTGGTCCGCTGTGGTTGTTTTAAATGTGCTATAGAAATAAATTTTGGCTTGACTTTTTGACTTGATTTACAACAAAACTATTCCTGAATTTAGTGATGTTCTAGGGGCCAGATGGAAAGCTCTGGCGGGCCGGATGTGGCCCGCGGGCTGCTAGTTGACTTTCACTGATGTAAAGGATCTGCTGCTCACATCTTGGTGCCAAATACTGCAGCACACCCGCAGGAGTCTAGTGGAGTCCATGCCTCAAAGGGTCAGGGCTGTTTTGGCAGCACAAGGGGGGAGCAACACAATTAGGCAGGTGGTGATAATGTCATGCCTGATCAGTTTAAGGAATGGTACTTTTTACTCGAGTGTTATTTCTGGGTACTGTACTTACCTCTGCACGAACTGCTTCCTCCCACAGGACCCACCGCCACCACCAGCGTGTGCCATCCCGGCCCAGAGTCCACCACCAGACCTCCCAGTGCTCCCTCCCCCTCGCCTGTGAGGAGCTGGACGAGCAGGAGCAATGGCCCGAACAGCCTTATCCTGACAGCTGCAGGTCTCAGTGGAGAGGCCATCGGTCTGGGTCCCTCTTCTCCCTACCAAACCTGGGCTCAGGCAGCTCCCACTCTGCCTGCTCCTCTCCCGGGCCCCCTCCCATCCAACATCACAGGAGCCACTCTCTTAACCGGAGCTCCTCGCTCATCCCGCCCTTCCGGCTCAACGTGGATGCTTTAATCGGGGCGGAGGAGACCGATGTGGACACGGGGAAGAAAGTAAACCCAGGCAGTGGCGTGGACCTAACAGTGGTGTCGGCATATGAGAGACCAAGCCTGTCACACACTCTGAGGCCAGTGTCGGCCCCACCAGAGGACATCGGACCACGCTTCTCTCCCGTGACCCCGGAGAGCACCTACAGGTCAGCCACTCTTGGCAGGATTCCACACAGCTTTCCCCTCAAGAACACTGCATCTGACGTCTTGGGATCATATCCCCCAAGTAGCAGCATGAGCACAAGCGCTGCGGCGTCAATAAGCAACGCGTCTATAAGTCAGTCAGACAGCTGCAGCATAATTAGCACCTCACTTAGTGCAGAGAAAGTAGAGGAAGAAGACCAAGAATTCTACATTTGAAGTGAACTTTGTGTGGTCAGTAATGTCACTTTCAGCACTGAGACAACCCACTCAGATTTACTCTGCCCCCTGGTGTCTGATGGTGGAACTACAGCAATGTGACATTTATTTGATGTTCTTAACGATTTGTTGTCATGTTTCCGTGCATGTAGATATAAGCTCTGTAAATATAAAGCCACATATTATGCAGGTTATGAACCAATCACACATCAATGTACAGAAAATGCTCAATAAAAATTCAGTTACTTTACTTTTAAGTGTGATGTGCATTGTATAAAAGTCTATAACATTTAAGAAGATTTTGATGTTTTAAGTGTCTCGAGTAGCATAATAAATTATCAGAGGTGGGTAGGAGCTAGTTACATGTCCTCAAGTATATGTGTTCAAGTAGCTTTCATAAAATTGTACTTTACTGAGTAGTTTGAGAGTTTTTTTTTTGTTTGTTTTTTTGCTTTTTTTGGTGAGAAACTTTCTACTCTCAAATACATTATTTACTTACTTGACATTTTAAAATTTATTTGAAATCATTGTTCTTAAATCCTGGCTCAGGAAATGTTTAAATTATTAGTTTTTACCTTTTTTCCGTTTCTTACAATTTGGATTATATTAAGTGTGTACATGTGGGTAGTTTATAATTATGTCTGTAGTCTAAGGGAAAAAATGAAATTTGCAAGTGTAAAGTCACAAATTTTCAAAGAAAAGTTTGAAATTTATGAAAAAAATGAAAGTCTCAAATGTACAATTAAAAGAACACAAGTTTAGGATAAAATAAGATAAAAACATAAGAAAAGTGTAAATGTGCATTTCAAATGTACATGAAAATGTTGCAAATTTATGTTACAAAAAACAGAAAAATATGTTAGTTTGTTTTCAAAGAAAGAAAGTCACAACTTCTGAGAAAAAAACTTAAAATTTAGCAACAATGAAATCATTACTCAAGTAACTTTCGTTGATATTTTCATACTCTTACTGAAATAACTTTTTTTTGCATCTACTCTTACTTGTTCTTTTAAAAATGAACGGCGCAAACTTTGTTTCTCCAAAACAGACATTTTTCGGAAAATAAGAAAAATCTTGTTGTTTCTGATTGATTTAGCAGTTATGAAATTGATTCACATGACTTTTCTAATGCAAATTGTTTTTTATTATTAAAAACATCAAAAGAAAAAAAGGTTAACCAATAGAATGAGCTATACAAAAAACAAACAAACAGATAATGTAGTTATGAGGTTTGCATCGGACAGTGACCATAAACAAAGTGTGCGACTAAAAAACTCACCTTCAGTGCAAGGAGATGGTGCCATCTTGGGGTGATAGGAGAGAGTGCTACCTGTGGTGTGTTTCTTACGTCCAGTCTATTCCAGCACTTGGCTTTGGTTGCAGTTACTGCTGAAGATCCCTTGTCACAAAGATAAGAGGGAAAGTATGATGCTCTCAGTGCCGCCTCATTTGTTGATCAAGTCCCCTTCAAGATTTGCTTCTGTCCTTCTTGTTTAGGTTTATTTTGCTCAGAGAACTTCAAAGGTTTGCCTTTCAGTGCGGGGTGCTTGATTTCCATGTGCCAAAGCAGTTTAGAAGGCTTCACGGACTCATTTGGCAGCTTGTTGCTGCATTACGCAGAGCAGATTGGAGCACCCGTGCCAGTAAAGCCACATTTTAAATAGGACTCCTGGTATTTACAACATGCATCTTTTTTTCCACTGCTCATTAGTGACTGAGACCATGCAGACACAACAGGCAGGAAGTCAGGCAGGAAGAGAATATCCAGTACAAATCGTCAAAATTAAACACTTCTACAGTACAGAGGAAGAGAATAAATTATTCATTTTTTTTCTCTGCGGTTCTCTGCTACCCACTACCAAGTGATCCCACCAGTGGGTCGTGACCTACAGGTCGGGGACCACTGGTGTAATGGCTTTGTTCTTTACGGTATAAGAAAATATAATATTTTGGTAATATTAAGGAAGGTGAAATACTTGGACTGTGGTTTGGAAAGGACACTAAAATAGATTGTTAGACTGTTATCCTTAGGCCTGCTTATGTCATATTCACACAAACTGTCCATTTTAAGTGTATAATGAAGTTCAGTGTTTAGTCAGCTCATGACTTTTCCAGGTGAGTATCCAACACAAATGCTGCCTTATGGTCACTTGTAGGGTTCTGTATGCACAAAATAAAAGAGAAAAAATTTATTCTGCTCTTGTTCTCAGTGATCCTTTTGTGTGGAGTTTGCATGTTCTCTGCGTGGGTTTCCTGCCACAGGCCAAAAACACGCAAGTTAGGTTAATGGGAGATTCTAAAGTGGCCCTAGGTGTGAATGCGTGTGAATGGTGAAGGGATTGGTGCCGCACTGTGGCTGCTTCATCCACCAAGGTGGGTGCCCTGAATTTAAAATAATTTCCCCATTGTGGGACTAATAAAGGTGTATAAAATAAAAAATAACTTTTTTTTATTTGAATATAAGGAGGCTTCTTTGAGTGTCCCTAGATCCTTAAAAATTTTAAATCTTAAATGTGTTTATCCAAAACTAAGGTCCCACTTATTCTAAAAAACCAATAACAATTAATCCTAAATGTCTCCATCAGGTCTCAAATATGCCTCACATTACAAAGAGTAAAGAAAGAATTTAGTTTATTGTTTTATTTTACTGTTTTTGTACAATTAATTCTTTGCATTAATTTTGGGGAATTTGTAATTACTCTTATTGCATTGTAGTATAATGGCTTTGCGGTGTTGCCAAACATCTGTGGTAATTTCACTTCCACTAAAATGGTTTGGACAAAAAGATACAGAATGTGGTCACTTTTATTATTTTGTGAATGTAAGGTCTTGAAATTTGATCACATGCCCTTAAGAAAGGTCTTAAAAAGTTTCTATTTTTGATTTCCTTATACCAGAAGGTACTGAGTCTTAAAGTCTTGACAGTGTGGCTAGGAATGCAGGATTACACTTTTTAATATATGTGAAACTGAAACGCTTTTTAAAATAAAATGTTCTGTGTACTGCAGTACTAAACAATGCTGCCCTCTTGTGCTTGACTTTGAGGTTATTAATGGGGTGGCTTTTGCAAAGTAGCACCTGCTGAATATAACAGCAACATTTCTGCATAACATTAAAAATGTGGTATAAGGTTTTCAAAGGCAAATTTTGCCATATTTACTGCATTTATATTTAGTGTTTTATAAATAAGAAAATATATTAATGTGACTTGAATCTAAATGCTAAATGTTAAGTCTGAATGTTAAATATTATATCTAAATATAAATGTTAAATCTAAATGCTAAATCTTAGTGGGTCTCCCAGCTGGCCTGAGAACGTCTTGGTATCCTCTCTGAAGAGCTGAAGCAGGTGGCCGGAGGGAAGTCTGGGCTTCTCTGTTTGGACTGCTGCCTCTACGACCCGGACCTCCGGAAAAGCAATAGAAAATGGATGGATAAATCTTAATGGTAAATGTTAAATTTAATTACAAACATTAAATTTAAATGCTAAATGTTACATCTAAAGATTAAACGTTATATATAAATGCTAAATAGAAATCTAAATGTTAAATGTTGAATCTAAATGCTAAAAATAAATATAAATCTAAGTGTTAAATGTTAAGTCTAAATATTAAATGTTATATCTAAATGCTATATATAAAACCAGATGTTAAATAATGAATGATGAGACCATGGTCTCGCACAGCCACATTCAAAACGAGCTGCTCTCGGCTCACTTCGCCAGCGGACAGGTGCAGCACTGTGAGCTGACAACAGCCACATTCAACACCCCCCCCCCCCGCCCAGTCGCCGGTGGACGGGGGACTGGTTGTTAGTAAAAGGTAAATACATATTTGGCAACTACACATTTATCTCTTGCCTCGACTGTTTTCAGAAAAATGTTTCACTTTTTACTTTTGAAGATATAGGCAAAACCTTAACGTTCGGAAGTGTCTTGAACAGAGTAGCAGCCCACCCACCAGGAGTCGCAGCAACCAATCACGTGCAAGCCCTGAAGGTCAGGAGTGTGGCGACCAATCATGTGCAAGCCCTGCAGGCTGCCAATTAGAATATTGAGATATGCCTGCATACTTAATTTAAAATCCGAGGACACAGTCCAAGGGCGGATAATTTTTTCATACATAAGGAGTTGTTCAGAACTCCTTATACAAAGATATAGAGTGATGATAATCAAGTCAGTGGCGGTAATGCACCTGTAAGCTAGTTGTCAACCGCCAATCAAATCTAGAAGAAGAAGAAAAAGAAAATCTCTTTCCAAGCAATTCTAAGGAAATGAAATTTTTTTTGTGGCTAAAAAGCCACAATATACTATTTTGGGCAATACATATTTGTTTTTGAGGTGGTTTTAGAGCTGCCAGAGTGCACCTTTAAATTTAAATGTTAAATCTAAATGTTAAATTCATATGCTACATATAAATTTAAATGTTAACTAAATGCTAAATCTACGTAAGTATTAAATACCAAATGTTAAAGGTTAAATTGTGGTGACACAAAGCAGATGACACTCCACCCAGTACTTTGGGGTGTTGGGGGGCCAGCCAAGGGTGCCAGAGTGCTGGGGGGTATGAAATAAATAAAGATGTGCCTTTCGCCCCCGCCGTGCCAGGCTCACACCTGAGGACGCAGGGGCCTGAATGTTTTGTACTAAGCCTTGCTCTGTGACATGTATGTTAATGTGTATGTTGATGTGTGTTTGTGCTTCGTAACTGGTATGTTAATGTGTTTACCCTGAGTGCCAGAGGCGGGAAGAAAATGTATAAAGCAGTTCGCTTTGGCACTCAGAATGAGTCTGTTCTGTGTTGGAGGAGAAATAAAGTTCTGTGTCGTCAGCTCGTGTCTCGTCTGCTTTCATCCTCCACAAAATGTGGATGTTAAGATGTTAAATCCAAATGCTAAATGTTAACTCTAAATGTTAAATTATATACAAATTGCTAATATTTATCTATATGATTAGTGATGAATCTGGATGTTAAGATAAATATAAATGTTAAATTTAAAAAGTTAAATCTAAAGTCAAATGTTAAATCTAAATGCTAAATTTTAAATCTAAATGTTAAAAAATTAAGCCTAAATGCTAAATGTTACATCTAAATGCTATATATAAATCCAAATGCTCATATGATAAAAATAAATTTAAAATGTTAACTTTAAATCTAATTGCTAAATATTAAATCTAAATGCTAAACCTAACTAAATGTTGACACTGAATACTTAACTAATATGCAGAACAGAGTTCTGCTCAGAAGAGTCATCACCATTACCAACACGTGGTCAGAGCAATGGCAGGAGTACCAGGCTGGCAGCTGCAGATAGCTCTGGGACAGCCACTGTGCCAGCATGTGTTGTTATTAGCTGTCAGACAAATTTGTTTGTCTTTTGGTCTCTATGAGCGATGTTCAGGATTCTCCTGAAATATTTCAACTCAAAAGCCTGGATGCGGCACTTCATTTCTTCTACCAGCGTCCATGCTTCGCAGCCGTACAAGGCAATGGCAGCTATAAGGGCCTTGTACAGCCTGGCCCTTGTATGGAGCCTGATGTTGTGGCTTTTCCACAAGCGTGCCAACGTTGCCATAGAGGACAGCCTAGTCTTGATTTCTTGTGTGCTTGTGCCCTCTGTGTTGATGACGACGCCCAGGTACTTGAACGTCTCTACCTCAGAGGAAGTATCAAAAGCCCAGTAAAGGCTTAAGGCCAATGTTGCCAGTTCTGCTTATTTCCCATGATTTTGAGCTTATTTTTTCAGAAAGTTGCTTGTGAAAATGAGCAATTGCAGGTTGCAGGTTTTAGATTTAGACTTTTCTAGTACATTAATAGACATGATACTTCTTCTTTCGGCTGCTTCTTTTAGGGGTCGCCACAGCGAATCATCTGCCTCCATCTCACCCTATGCCTTTCATCTTCCTCTGTAACACCAACCCTCTCCATGTCCTCTTTCACTGCATCCACGAGTCTTCTCTGTGGTCTTCCTCTTTTCCTCCTGCCTGGCAGCTCCATCTTTTATATTTTTAAAACTTATCTTAAAACTCATTTTTACTCTTTGTCCTTCAACCCAACATGAGACATTGATTTTACTTGTTTTATTGCTTTTATTATATGACTGTCATTTTTACCTGTTTTGTTTTATATGTTTTTATTTGCATTTTATTGTCTTTTATTTATTTCTATGTCTTACATGTCTTTCACATTTTATCTTTCCCTGATGTCACTTCGTGTCAGCTGTAGTTGTTTTTAAAGTGCTTTAGAAAGAAAGTTGGATTGGATTGGAATTAAAGGAGCCTTTAAAGGCCAAATGTCACGTAACAGGGTACTTTAAATATCTTGAAACTAGATATAAAAGGGAACCGATCCGTTCGGGTCTTGGTGCATATGCTTCAGTAACAACGGAATATTCGTTAATTTAAAACTGCCGCGCTTGGCCTGACACGGCCCCTGGAATCGCCTGGGGAAGAAGGCGGAAGTGACGAAATCGATTGCACCCTAGTTTGATGCTTGGGGTATTTCAATTGATTGTTTATATGGAGACTGGAAGGTTGAAGTGAGCAACAAGAAAGAAAAAATTGGATATTTCACCTATACCTTAAAACGGGACTATCAGGGACAGCTGGGTAATAAGGGACACTTCTCTGGGAAATGTTTTCATACCTGTCAAGTGAGACGTTTTCGCCGTACTTCAACACCGTAAAAAGCGGCTATAAGGAACGGCGGAGCAACAAGGCACACCTCTCTGGGATCTGTCTGTTCCGCAACCGCTGCACAGCTCAACGTGTTAAACCATTGTCCTAATTACTTCTCATGGTAGTGAGAATAGCTGACGCTAAGCGATCAGCCCGCCCAGACAATTAAACTAATGAGTGACTCCACACTTCGAACAGTAGTGAGAAGAGCTCCCGCTGAGCGATCAGCCCACCCCAGCTGTGGGTGATCACACACAGGACTGCTCCTCAAGACACTCAGTTTTTTTTCCAGTATATTTTTTCTTTTGGGCGTACAGAAATGGCAATACGCCCGTTTTTGCTAAAATTGCATTTTCCCCGTATTTTCCTTAAAATATTTGACAATAACAACACGAACTACATTTAAAACATTTCCCAGAAAAGTGTCCCAAACCACTGCGCCGTCCCCCACGGCCGCGCTTGGCACCAAAACACGGCGAAAACGTCTCCCTTGACAGGTATGCGCCTCCATTTTCATATTGATCTGGTCAATTTCTTGACAGCAGCGGCTCTCCTCCACTGTAATAATAATGGCTTCCGAAAAATCAATATTTATGGGGCGCCCTGGACAGACCCCCTTCGGCTTCGCAATTCTGGAGGCGATTAATGTCCAGTTCAATGACATTTTCCACTGGTTCTGCTCTCTGGTCATCGTTGGAACTGTTGTCATCAGACAAAGCATCTGATTCCGTCTCGGACGGCTCGAACCGGTAAGGTTCTATGCCTCTGTCACTGTCTGAACCACTGACAAAAAAAAAAAAGACAAAACTAAACTAATTTGTTCACAATCGCTGTCACTTTCCGTCATGATTGTCCAATGTTGATAAGTGTGAATGTGGATAGGCAGGGCAGCCAGGGTACAACTGGTGATGTCAAAAACATGGGCGTGGTCTGGACTGGCTGTCACAAGCCAGCAAGCAAGGTGGGGCCTTCACCTGGTGTATTTTGTGCAATTATGTAAATACAGGTGGGTGATATGGTCTCCGGTATGAATATTTGGTTTAAGCTATGTGTATTTTATCTAAATTCGTTGTCATTTAGAAAAAAAAATTACGTGACATTTGGCCTTTAAATAGGACGCTCCCCCTTCACTCTGTCTGGCCACGTCATCGTTATCACCAGCCTGTATCCTGCCTCAGTCTTGAATTTTTAACCTTGTCTTGTTTTGCTGTGCTTTTGACCTTGTGTTTGCCCTAGACCCTGAAACTGCCTGTTGCCTTGGTACCCCTACCTAAACTGTTTGCCTGCTGTGCTTTGATCCCTTGCCTGCCCTGGACTAACAAGCTCACCTCTCGGATTGGATTTAGAAATTCCTGGATTGTGCGCACCAACCCACATCCCAAGTAAGTCAGCTTACCTCCATCTGTCTTCACTGCTTCTCACTCCCTCTCCCCAGCAAGCAGGCCTGGCCAACCTGTCTCCAGCAAACCCCCAGATGCTCCTCAGCAGCACCACAGCACCTTCACCCCTGGAAACTTGCCCTCCAGCGTGGAGGATCTTCATCAGTTCCCTGCCACCCTCACCTGCAGAAACTATAAGCACAAAACCCAACATTAAAAGCCTTGCTATTGTCATTTACACTTACCCATTCCTCTGCTCTCTCCTCAGGCTTGCCAGAACTTCGCTGATTTCTTCTTTGCACATTTTCTTGCAAATTATTGTAAATAAAATTATTGTTACACCTTATTCCTTGTTTCCATTTGTGCCTGCTTTTGGGTCAAATATCTGTGAACCCTGACATTAA
Source organism: Pholidichthys leucotaenia (assembly GCA_020510985.1). Lineage (NCBI taxonomy): Eukaryota > Metazoa > Chordata > Actinopteri > Cichliformes > Pholidichthyidae > Pholidichthys > Pholidichthys leucotaenia. The sequence goes on along the minus strand of CM035843.1, from coordinate 105,473,986 downwards.
CAACCTTTGTCCAATATATCCATTATCCCTCCTCTGCACATGTCCAAACCATCTCAGCCTTGCCTCTCTTATTTTGTCTCCAAACTGCTTAACCTGAACTGTCCCTCTGATATACTCATTTCAAATCCTGTCCCTCCTAGTCACTCCCAATGAAAATCTTAGCATCTTCAACTCTGCCACCTCCAGTTCTACCTCCTGTCTTTTTGTCAGCACCACAGTCTCCAAACCATACATCATAGCAGGTCTCACTACCATCTTGTAAATCTTACCTTTCACTCCAGCTACTACCCTTCTGTCACAAATCACCTCTGACACTCGTCTCCACCCACTCCACCCTACCTGCACTCTCTTTTTCACCTCTCTTGTACATTTTCCATTGCTTTGGATGGTTGACCCAAGGTATTGAAACTTATGTACTTTCACTACCTCTCCTTCTTGCATCTTCACCATTACACATGCCTCCCTCTCATTCACACTCATGTATTCTGTCTTGCTTCTACTGACTTTCATTCCCTTCTCTCCAGAGCAAACCTCCACCTCTCCAGGTTCTCTTCCACCTGCTCCCAATTCTCACTACAGATCACAATGTCGTCTGCAAATATCCTGGTCCATGGAGACTCCTGCCTGACCTCGCCTGTTAGCCTGTCAATTACCATGCCAAACAAGAAGGGGCTCAGAGCTGATCCCTGTTGTAATCCCATCCCCACCTTGAATCCATCCGTTATTCCTACAGCACACATCACCACCGTCTCGCTGTCCTCATACATGTTCTGCACCACCCTCACATACTTCTCTGCCACTCCTGACTTCCTCATATAGTACCACACTTTCTCTCTTGACACCCTATCATATGCTTTCTCTTGATCCACAAAAGACGCAATGCAACTCCTTCTGACCTTCTCTATACTTCTCCATCAACACTCTTAAAGCAAACATTGCATCTGTAGTGTCATGCAGTGGCCCTCGCGAGCCACCATAAGACGCCACACAGTCACCAGTGAATTTCAGTGAGTTTTATTACGGTGAAAAGTAACAACACAAGATGCAGGGGCAATGACACATAAGTCTACACACATCCAGAGGCGTAAGGCTAAACAGCTCTCTTACAGGTCCATAGGAGGAGACGGTCATACACAGGCAAGGTTGTTGGAGTAATGGCTACACAGGCTGCTGAGGCAGAGACACACAGAGGTCTACTCACACCGGGAGGGGTAAGGCTAACAGCTCACTTACTGGTCCTGGAGAAGCGAAGGTCAACCACAGGCAGACGAGGTAGGTAACAGTCCAAAGCATCCGTAGCTCAGACGAAGAACGACTGACACTGCTGCGTCTTACCGCCACCAGTGCCGGGCTTAAGACGGCGAAGCACTAACGACGATAATTACAAACAGCTGACCGACCGTTGACAGGCGGAAGCCCCACCGAGCACTTTCACAATAGGAGCCCAGTGAGGCCGGAATACAGCCCGCAACTGTCAAGGCCGGCAGCGAAACATAACTTAGCCCGAGCGCGATCAGAACAGGCGCTCGGGTCATAACAGTACCCTCCCTCCACGGGCGGACTCCGAACGCCCCAAGGAACCACCCTGCCCCCCCCAAGGTGGGAGGTTGGGGGACAGATGTGGAGGGAGAGAACCAACCCATGAACGAGACCTTAAACCAAAAGGAAAAAGAATACATCAATTTCTCCCAGAACCATGACGAAACCAGAAAAAACAAGACATGACCAAAAATAATACAAGGGATACAAAACCAAAAAGAGCATAAGTACCTGACACCGAACGTCTTCCCACAGGGACAACAGACAACCCGTCTAATTCCAAAGTACATAATCCCACGTGGTAAAGAACTCAAAGTAAGGATCTCTTCAAAAACCCAAACTTAACATGCCAAAATCATACTCCCAAACAACCTAAATACATGATAACTATGGAACAAGAAATACCTGGAAACACACGATAACTATGGAACAAAAAATACATGGAAACACACATGGAGCAATCTAAAATTGCTTGGCATAACGTGACTACGACTAGACCGTGACTTTCAAAAAAACATGAGGCAACCTAAGCACAAACAAAACAAGAAATACATGCAAACACACATGGAGCAATCTAAAATTGCTTTGACACAACTTGGCTATAACTAGACCGTGGCTTTCAAAAAAACAAACAAAAAAAAAAAAACATGAGGCAATCTAAAATTGCTCTGACATAACTTAGCTATAGATAGACTGTAGCTTACAAAAAAAAGAAACATGGAGCAATCTAAAATTGCTCTGACTTGACTTAACTATGACTAAACTATGGCCTACAAAAAAAAAAGAAACATGAGGCAATCTAAAATTGCCTGACTTAACTTGACTATGACTAAACTGTGGCTTTCCAAAAAAAGGAAACATGAAGCAATCTAAAATTGCTTGACTTAACTTGACTATGACTAAACTATGGCTTTCCAAAAAAAAAAGGAAACATGAGGCAATCTAAAATTGCTTTGACTTGACTATGACTAGACTGTGGCCTTCAAAAAGAAGAAACATGAGGCAATCTAAAATTGCTTTGACTTGACTTGACTATGACTACGTGAAGCAATAAAAAAGAAATTGCTAAACGTACTTGACATGACTAGGCACCGTATGGGCCCACAGACAGTCCCACAAACACAGTACATGATCAGGTGGCCTACCCCAGTTCCAGGCCCCCAGAAACAAGTCCTCTGGTGGCCCAACCAGGTCACCCTGTAGCAAACACAGTTTATTGGGTGGCCAACCCAAGACGCCGAACGCACGAAGCAGTTCCTCGGGTGGCCGACCCGCATCCCACAACCACCAGGACCGCGGAGGAAATGCATGCAGCCGCCCGCCTGAAGACGACAAGACAGGAGAGCGCCAGTCTGCCAAACACAAACCTCTAACGGCCCCCAGCTGGTGGCTCCTGAGAGGGGAACAACCAAAGACTTGGACCCCCTCGAATCCTGATTGGGTCACAGCCGCACCTGCGCTGGACCCCCACTGGACCTCGTCGGACCCCGATTGGGTCATCGCTGCACCCACATCGAACCCCGACTGGGTCACCTCGGCCCACGCGTCGGACCCCGACTGGGTCAGGACTGCACCGGCGACGACCTCCATCTCCGAACCTGGAACCCCCAGTCCCGTGACCTTGACTGGCTCCGGACCGGTAACGCTGTGGAGGTGCTCAGAAAACAGAAGAGGACCGGGATCAGTTCCACCGGCAGCGCCAGAGCCCAGCGAGACGAGCTCGGGTGCAGCAGACAGCTGCCCCTCACTCGCCTCCCCATGAGGCAGGCAAAAATGCTCTAACACACCATACAGGAAAACAAGGAAGAGCACTTGCCTGCACTCGGGCTCTGGAGCCGTCCAGGACTTCGCCGATCCAGGTTCAAGAAGACACTCGTCGTCGGGCTCCCACTCAGCTGCGTCGGGTTCCACAGCCGGCCTGATGGTCTCTGCAGCTGGATCCTCACGCGCTGGCGTCCACGCCAATAACCCTTATGGCGTGGGGGCAGAGGACCCTCGACCTGCTGACTTGGGCTGCATCCCTGAGGACCCCTGGGGACGCTCTCTCGTTGGCACTGGCTCCTCATTGCAGTCCGTTCTCCTCCTCTGTCCAAAACAAGGCTGCAGGGCCGGGATATTTCCCAGAGCCGCAGGCCTCCCCCTCGTTCGACGGCGTGGGACTGACGCCGTGGACCGCTCCGCAGGAGGAGACACAGAGGCAGCAGGTTTAGTACAAATGGCTACAGCTGGGGAAAGAAACTCAGGGAGCTGCGAACCCCGAGCTTCACCCCCAGGAGTCAGACAAGACAGATCACTATGATAAACAGGACAGTGAAATTGGACTTGCCTGTCTCCCGGAGGGAAGATGGTATCAGCTGTAGTGGACATTGCTCCTTCCCTCGCTCGCTGGGTGGTAGAAAAGGACCCATGGACAGGGCCCACCGGCATAGGACTCAGCTCACTCACAGCAGCTGGCTGATTGAGGGGGTCATCCCGGCGGCCCGGAACTGGATCCGGAGCAGGAGCTTGCCGAAGATGCGCCCGGCCGTGGCGGCGACGCCTTCGCCGGCCCCCAGACGGTGCGAACTCCCGAAACCGATTGAGGACAGGATCGGGATCCATAGGCAAAGAGCAGGAGTGCCTCTTCTCCTGCTTCATGCCGCGTTCCTCCTCCATCATCAGGTATATTTCGCGTTGCGCGGCGATGTCTTCCCTCCTTGTGTCGACTTCCGGGTGGTCGGCGTAGCGGGGAGAGAGATGACAAAGAATATCTTCGGCAGCGTCCAGGTACCAGTGTATGCCGTGGTCATAATCCAGCAGGGAAGCGGAGATGAGCAGCTCATCCACGACTTCCAGCACACCTGTCAGCTCGCGGCTCGGACTCCAAACGCGGCCCCTCCGCGATGGCATTCTTCACATACACAGTACCCAGACAGGAAAAAGCAAATGTCCAAAAACTCGAACCCACTGGTGAATTGCGTCTCGGGTTGGTGTCACCGTAAACGCCGTTTTGGCAGCAGTGTACTGTCATGCGGTGGCCCTCGCGAGCCACCATAAGACGCCACACAGTCACCAGTGAATTTCAGTGAGTTTTATTACGGTGAAAAGTAACAACACAAGATGCAGGGGCAATGACACATAAGTCTACACACATCCGGAGGCGTAAGGCTAAACAGCTCTCTTACAGGTCCATAGGAGGAGATGGTCATACACAGGCAAGGTTGTTGGAGTAATGGCTACACAGGCTGCTGAGGCAGAGACACACAGAGGTCTACTCACACCGGGAGGGGTAAGGCTAACAGCTCACTTACTGGTCCTGGAGAAGCGACGGTCAACCACAGGCAGACGAGGTAGGTAACAGTCCAAAGCATCCGTAGCTCAGACGAAGAACGACTGACACTGCTGCGTCTTACCGCCGCCAGTGCCGGGCTTAAGACGGCGAAGCACTAACGACGATAATTACAAACAGCTGACCGACTGTTGACAGGCGGAAGCCCCACCGAGCACTTTCACAATAGGAGCCCGGTGAGGCCGGAATACAGCCCGCAACTGTCAAGGCCGGCAGCCTTGACAGTTGACAAAAAAAAAAAAAAAAAAAAAAAAAACATAACTATCATAACATGTAGTGCTCTTTCTTGGCATGAAACCGTACTGCTGCTCACCAATTGTCACCTTTCCTCTTAACCTGGCTTCAACAACTCTTTCCCATATCTTCATAGTGTGGCTGATCAACTTTATGCCTCTATAGTTACTACAGCTCTGAACATCACCTTTGTTCTTGAAAATTGGTACCAAAACACTTCTGCTCCACTCCTCAGGCATCCTCTCACGCTCCAAGATTGTGTTAAACAATCTGGTTAAAAAGTCCACTGCCATCTCTTCTAAACATCTCCATACCTCCACAGGTATGCCATCTGGCCCAGCTGCCTTTCCATTCTTCATCCTCTTCAAAGCTGCCCTCACTTCTGCCTTGCTAATCCTTGGGACTTCTTTGTTCACTATCTTGCCTTCATCCATCCTCCTCTCGCTCTCATTTTCTTTATTCATCAGCTCTTCAAAGTACTCTTTCCACCTTCTCAACATACTCTCATTTGTTAGTACATTACCATTAATGTCCTTAATCAACCTAACCTGCTGTGCATCCTTTCCAGCTCGAGCTCTCTGTCTAGCCAATCGATACAAGTCGTATTCTCCTTCCTTAGTGTCAAGCCTCTCATACAACTCACTATATGCCTTTTCCTTTGCCCTTGCCATCTCTCTCTTTGCCATGCGCCTTGATTCCAAATACTTCTGTCTACTTTCTTCATCTTCCTGACTATCCCACTTTTTCTTTGCTAACCTCTTCCTTTAAATACTTTCCTGTACCTCATCATTCCACCACCAAGTCTCCTTGTCTTCCTTCCTCTATCCACTGGATACACCACATACTCTTCTATCCGTTTTCCTCAATACTTTTGCTGTACTTTCACAGTCATCTGGTAATTCTTCCCTACCATCCAGAGCCTGTATCAACTCCTTCCTGAACTCTGTGCGACCTTCTTCCTTCTGTAACTTCCCCCACTTAATCTTTGGCTCTGACTTCACTGTATTCCTCTTCTTGCTTTCCAAAGTCACCCTACAGACTACCATTCGATGCTGTCTAGCTACATTCTCCCCAAAATCCACAACCATCTGTCCTTCCACATTTCTTTCCTTAAGACCATACCTACCCAGGATCTCCTCATCACCTCTGTTCCCTTCACCTACATGTCCATTGAAGTCCGCTCCAATCACCACTCTCTTTCCTCTTGGAACCCTCTCTATCACTTCATCTAACTTACTCCAGAATTCCTCTTTCTCTTCTACCTGACATCCAACTTGTGGGGCATATGCACTGACAACATTCAACATCACACCTTTGACTTCTAGCTTCAAACTCATGATCCTGTCTGACTTCCTCTTTAACCTCCTGAACACTCTTCACATACTCTTCCTTCAAGATTACTCCAACATTTCTCTTCCTATCTACACCATGGTAGAACAGTTTAAATCCACCTCCAGTGCTCCTAGCCTTGCTTCCCTTCCATCTGGTTTCTTGAACACACAGTATATCTACCTTTATTCTCTCCATTATATCAGCCAACTCTCTGCCTTTACCAGTCATAGTCTCTACATTTCACGTCCCCACTCTCACCTCCACACTTCTACCTTTCCTCTTCTCTCTCTCCCTCCTAACATGCCTTCCCCCCTCTCCTCCTCCTCCTCGATCTTCGACCAACAGTAGCCCAGTTTCCACCAGCACCCTGCCAGTTAACAGCACCGGTGGCGGCCGTTGTAACCCGGGCCTCGATCGATCCAATATGAAAGTCTCATTTGTCATGATCCGAATGTTTTATTTGGCAAAGATTTTACATCAGATGCCCTTCCTGATACAACCCTCCCTATTTACTCGGGCTTGGGACCGGCATTAGGAGTACACTGGCTTGTGCACCCCCTGTGGCTGGGTTAATAGTTATAACAGTTCATGATGTAATTTCAATACATGATTTTCTCTTTGAGATATTTGGTTACCATTAAAAAGAACCACACGGTTTTTTTTTTAAAAAAACCCCTAATGTCTATTGTATATGAATGAATTTTGAGAACCCACCCTGTTTTCCAGGAGTCCTTGAAACACCACCATATCATCAGAACTGTTTTGCTGAAGTATGTAACTCTCTTCTCCATCTGGGGAAATCTTTTAACGACCTCTTGTTTCAGCTCGATCTGAGTTAAATGCTTCTCTGCACCAGCTTGAGTGCATAACCAGGTGTGAGTCTGCCTGTGTGGTCTACATACAGCCTGAAGAGGAAAATCCAGTAATGGCCCACACTGGTTGTCATGGTAAAAAATGATGACGCGAATTCACCATCAACTGATCAACAGAGACTCTTATGATGTGTTCTTTCTGCCATGCAATGGTTACACACTGTGAAGTCTGGAAAACGCATCTGTCTCAAAAAAGTTTAGGTCCTGAGATACTTGACAAAGCTTTGTTCAATAGTTTAAATGTACCAATATTTTTCTTAGCATGTTTTTTGGAGTATTACATTTTTCAAAAGTAACAGCCCAAATTGATGCTCTCTTTCAGTATCCAAAATGAAGTTTACCTCATGCATATTTAGGTGAATGTCCATTACAAACATTGCAATGTGTTCGCACTAAGCTTTCGGAGATCTGGTTAAAACACGAGGGGGGGCTGAAAAGTTCAAAGTGGTCATATTTGACCAAATGTGGTTTATTTTTAAACTGCAGGGATCCAACCACTGCAACACTGATATAAGACGTGTGTGGACCGAAAGGGAGACTATGTTGAAAAATAAACCACATTTGGTCAGATATGACCAATATGAACTTTTCAGCCCCCTCTCGTATAGATATAAATATAAGGAGAAATACAGTATATACTATACTGTATATATTGACATCCATTTCTCCAGTTACAGTTTTGGTAATCAGGCTTTTTGGAAAAATACAAAAAAAACCCACAGCATATAATTTGACTTTAACGTGTGTATGAAGGTCCTAATTATTGATTATTACTATTAAGTTGCACGGTTGTAGGGGAGACCGGGGACAGTTGTAACATTTTTGACATTTCTGTCTCTAACTTTGAGGTCTTTTAACCCAGTGTTTTCAAACTGCTATATAAACTAACTTCCAGTGTCTGCTAATAAATGACCTAGAAAATGTCTGTGCAACACAAACAGCAAATGCATGACTTAATCTCAAACACAAGGTGTGAAGTGTTACAATTGAACCCATAGTCCGGGTCAGTTGTAATGTACCTTGGGCTAAAATGTAGCATTATGAAATAAGGACCATGACAATGATTTAAGATACTGGAAGTTTTTTATTCAAAACCTTTAAACAAAACTGCTGAGGTCCCACAGATTATAGCACTTAAACTGCTACTGCTAACATCTGAACATTTACAGTATAATAAACAGTACAAAAGGTGCAACTGCACTAGTTTCAACAATCAAACATTAGTATGTGCATTTGTGGGGAGTGGGTTTTATGTGCCTAGTTCTTTAGTCACTGTCACACAGACAGTGGTAACAGGTGTATGGCACTCCTGGAGTGCAGGTTTTGTGGGCCCACAGATGACATGTCATGCACTTAACCCAGACTTCTTTTGGCTTTGAGTTATTGAAGTGTTCCATGCAGATGATACAGAAATTGTCATCATCAGAGGAATCTGACTCCTGTGGCTCAATGTTCCATGTTTTCTCTTTTTCTTTCCTGGAGTTTTCTTTTGTAGCCTAGGTCGTTGTTTTGGTTTGTCTTGTTTGCTGCACTGACTTTTTTTTGGTACGCTTATTCTGTTTTATCTTCTCAGACCTCAACTTCTGCTTTACTTCCATTGCCATCTTGACAGATGTATCAGTAAGTATTGCTGTTTGTTTCCCCCTCCGTCCTGTTAAAGGGAGTTTCCGTTGTTCGGCTTTTGGTAAAGGTCACACAGCAATTGGGCTAAAGTCAAAGTAAGTCAGTATTTCTTCAGCAGAGCTTGTAGCCTTTTGAGTGGCTGGACTCAAAATATGTTTTATGTTTAAATATGTTTATGACTTCCAGTCATAAACAGCCCAAGGAAGATGCGCTGGAACTTCCGCAAAGCCAACTGGAAGAAATTCAGTGAAACCCTGGATTGGAGTGCTGTTACCATCCCACTCCACACCATCACTGTAGATGAAGCATACAACCGCTTCTGCAGCGCAATCTTCAAGGCTGCTCACACTGCAATCCCACGAGGCTACTGACCCCTCTATGTCCCATGCCTGGACGGAGAAAGCGCTGCCCTCCTACAATCCCATCAAACATCAGGGGACCCAGTGATAGCAGACCATCTCATTGAATCGCTAAGTACAGCCCGGCGAAAGAAATGGGAGGAGACACTTGCTGACCAGAGCTTTAAGATAAGATAAGATAAGATAAGATAAGCCTTTATTAGTCCCACAACGGGGAAATTCCAGGATTGCAACAGCACAGGGATAGCAACACTCAGAGCAACAATCAGAAGGCAAGAAAAAAAACAAGCAAGCAAGAGCAGCTAATATACATATGTACATATTACTATAAAATATGTATATACACACACACACATGTGACAGAGATCATCCTGCGCAGTTCGCCCCACACGGGACACGAACCCGCGACCTCTCAGTCAACTAACACAGTTCGAGCATGGGAGACACAGCACGATCGCGCTGAGCTAAAGGTCCGACCGATAGCTCAGCGCTACCGATACTGTATGAGGCTTTGGGAGGGAGGTTTACTAACGTTCTACGCCGAACAGTACTAGTTGGCATCTGTTACACTCTCCCCCTTAAACCTCACTCCCATGCCGGGTTCACGGCACCATTGTGACAGAGATCATCCTGCGCAGTTCGCCCCACACGGGACACGAACCTGCGACCTCTCAGTCAACTAACACAGTTCGAGCATGGGAGACACAGCACGATCGCGCTGAGCTAAAGGTCCGACCGATAGCTCAGCGCTACCGATACTGTATGAGGCTTTGGGAGGGAGGTTTACTAACGTTCTACGCCGAACAGTACTAGTTGGCATCCGTTACACTCAGACACACAGTGCAGAGCATTGTAGCTGGATGGAATAAATATATGAATATATGAACACACAGTGCAGAGCATTGTAGCTAGATGGAATAAATATGTAAATATATAAACACCCACAGTACGGAGCATTGCAGCTAGGTGGAATAAATATGCAAGTATATAAACACACACAGTGTGGAGCAATGTAGCTAGATGGAATAATATGTAGATATATAAAAACACAGTGCGGAGCATTGTAGCTAGATGGAATAAATATATAGATATATAAATATAAACACACCCAGTGCTGAGCATTGTAGCTAGATGGAATAAATATGTAAATATATAAACACACACAGTGCAGAGCATTGTTGCTAGATGGGATGAAACAGCATAACCGTCTACTTAGTTATCCTACATGGTATGATTATGTGCCCATACATATTCTCACCCTCCATAGCGACCGGTATGTTCCTAGTTGTATGCCGGAGAGGACCATTGTGTAAGTCTATTGCATCTTTTGCATTCAAAAAACTATTAGTTTGTTACGTCTTTTTGCTATCTCTGCGAGCAGCCCTGCTTAGGTTGTACAGTCTGACAGCCGTTGGTAGGAAGGACCTACGAAACCTCTCGGTTGTGCACCTGGGATGATGTAGTCTGCTGCTAAATGAGCTCCTCAGTGCATCCAGTATGTCCTGCATAGGGTGGAACTCGGACTCCAGCAGAGATGACAGTTTAGCCACCGTCCTTCTCTCTCCTATCTCCTCCATCGGATCAAGGCGCTGCCCCAGGACAGAGCTAGCTTTCTTAATCTTTACCCACTCTAGCAGGAAATGTTGGAGCCTCATCCGTCGCCTAGGAGCTGCACAGAAGCCCCGAGCCAAAGCCGAGCATCTGTCACACCCAACCAAGTTGTATCCCACCTACTGACCATCGCCAAAGCACCCCAAGACAAAGACACCAGAAGAGCAGTTACAACTGAGCTAAAAAAACACCAAAAAATGCCCGTAGGGGAAACAAACCCTGAACCCTTTGAGGCTGCTGAATTGGAGAAAGTCCTACAGGGCCTGAAATGTGGAAAGGCAGCAGGATACGACATCTTCCCAGAATTCATGAAAAATCTTGGCCCCCGAGCCCTAACCTGGTTGACACAACTCTACACAAGGATCATACAAACAAACTCGATCCCAAAGAAATGGCGGACAGCAAAGGTCATTGCCATACCAAAACCTGGCAAAGACCACAAACTACCAGCAAGCTACCGCCCAATCTCCTTACTCAGCGTTCCTTATAAAATCATGGAGCACCTAATACTGCAAAGTATTTCCCCAGGAATAGAGGAAATTCTAAGTGTGGATCAAGCAGGTTTCCGCAAGGACCGCAGCACAGGAGAACAAGTACTGGCCCTAACCACCTTCATCGAAAATGGCTTCGAGAGCAGACTGAAAACAGGGGCTGTGTTTCTCGATCTTACAGCCGCCTATGATACGGTCTGGCACAAAGGCCTCCTCCTGAAACTTACAAAGGCGATCTTGCCAAACTGGACCAGCTCTGCAAAACCTAGCACCTAAAACCAAGCCCAGCAAAAACCGTCTCCAGTGTATTCCATCTCCACAATGTAAAAGCTGCTAGAGAACTAAACATCCACCTGAGCGGACTCAAGCTTAAGCATGCCCCGAATCCAACCTACCTTGGAGTGACCTTTGACAGGACCCTATCCTTCAAGGAACATTTAAAGGGGATGGCTGCTAAGGTGAAGGCACGAAACAACCTGCTCTGCAAGCTCGCTGGTGCAAAATGGGGGGCGGCAGCCTCCACCCTGCGCACCTCAGCACTGGCCCTTTCATACTCTGTTGCAGAATATTGTGCCCCTGTCTGGGCCAGGTCATCCTACACACACCACGTAGACACCCAGCTCAACATAACCATGAGAACCATAACTGGGACAATCCGCTCAACACCACTCCCCTGGCTTCCTGTACTGTCAAACATAGCCCCCCCACACATCCGGCGAGCAGCACTAACTCAAAGGATGCTTCAAAAAAGCCAAAGACTCTCCTCACTTACCAATCCATGCAGATATCTACACCCCACCCACTGCCCGACTTCCATCCAGACGGCCGATTTGGAAAAACCCTCCCCCAGCTGACTTCACCATCCAGACAGCTTGGCAAGAAGAATGGGAGACCAAGGAGGTCCCAAACAAACACCTAATGACAAACCCCAACCAACAGGTCCCGGGCACCAACCTCCCAAGGAGACAGTGGTCTACACTCAGTAGCTTCAGGACTGGACATGGCCCCTGCTTGGCCAGCCTTCACAGATGGGGCAGTATCCCTAGCCCACTGTGCGCATGTGGAGAGGAGCAAACAATGGAACACATCATAGAGGCTTGCCCGCTCCAAAGACTGGAAGGAGGATTACACACCCTCCATACAGCAAACCAGGAGGCAACTGCTTGGCTTGAGGACTTTGCATTCACTAAATAAATAAATAAATAAATAAGTGGCTGGAGAAGTGGCTTACTTGGTAGCTGGAGCACAGGCTTGGTCGGAAGATGGGAGTAGAAGCACAAAAGCACAAAATGGTCTGCATAACGCATGCGAGGGGAACACAAACATGGGAGGAATTGTGTTGCCGATGGCATTGATTGCACATGCGATTGGCACTAGTGAACTCCTTTTGGCAGATGTCATGGCTCCTATTTGTTTGGTTCCACATTTTGCAATCACTCTGTCAGGGGTCTGCACAGTAGTGGTGCAAGTTTCATCAACATTCCAAATGTTGTTTGCGGTCAGGTTGTGCCTTTTTATCATTTCATCAAGCTTTCCAAAAAAAAAGTGCCATGTTGTGTTTATTAGAACTGGTGGCCCTTGCAAGGCTAGTGGCCTCAGCCCTTCTAATGGAAAGAATTTGGTTTTGCTTCATAAAGCTGGAAAACCAGTCTGGACCAGCAGTTGAAGTCTCATCCCATGACTTTGGATTTTTGCAGCATTATTTTTTGGCAAGCTGATATGCAAGTTCTCTCACCTGTAATGTTAGTCATATAAAAAAACGTTAACTATTTCCCCATTCAATATAGTTTACATTGCTACCAGCATAACTTTCATAAATTCAGCCTGACTTATCCTTTACCAACTCCTGTGTGCCTACCTCCGGTGGACACAGTCCACAGTATGTATTAGCAGCACCTTCCAGATACTGTACTTTGTCAACATCTTTTCTTGTTCATCAGTGAACACCTTTGTTGCAGAGTTGTAGCCTACTCGTGGAAGTTCGCTTGATCCTTGATCTTCTAACTTCTTCCTCGCTTTGTAGAATCTATATAGTGTGACATGGCATATGCCATACAATTTTGCCACAGATCTGACTGACTTTCCCTAGATATTTACATCAGTGGATGCCCTCTTCAAAAAGTCGAGAGGCACCCCCCTGTCAGTCATGCTCTTCTGGGACCTAGGCATGTTAAAACAACAACAAAAAAGTAGCTAGTTAAAAATCTTTTTTTTTTTACTCATGCATTCATTGAAATTTAGCTTGGGGTAGGTTGTAACATTTTAGAAAGTGTTACAACCTACCCCAAGCAAGTTTGTTATAACTGTCCCTGAGTGCATTAGCAATGAGTTAGCTTGCCTTACAACTAACAGCTAAAACATTACCACAGGAACACAACTGGTGGGGGGCGGTCCAAGATGGCTACCGAGTAACACCATGTATTCAGAGCTCATGCACAAAATCTGTTGTTTTTGGCTTTAAGAAGAGCCCTCTTCCCCAAAGACCATGCAATACTCAGCCTAACAGCTACTGAATCCATTCTCATGCCGAGTCACAAGAGAAAAAGAATGCAGAAGAGCAAAAACAACTCGCCAGAAGTCCATTATGGCAACACTACAGCAACCTCGTGTCACAACTATGCTAGCTCCATGTCTGTAGCAGCAGAAGTAGGAATGGCTGAGGTGGAGTTTCCTCTTCTACTTGTGACTCCGTGCAAATCTCCTGTGGCTAAAAAAGCTCTTTACAAACCTGGCGAAAATCTCTCAGTAAATCCCAAGGCTGAGTTTCATCATCTCCACCCTATCCAAGTTAATAAATGACCGTGCTGACTCCATTGAAGTGCTGGTGGGTGAAAACTCAAAAGAAAATCGATGAAAACTTACTTAAGATTGAAGGCTTAAAGAAAACGCTTGACTTTGCCTGCAGTGAAATTAAGGACACACAAAAGAGAATGCAAATTATAGATTCTCGTCTTAAAGAAGAAGAACTAAAGGTGGCTAAACTTCAAATCCGTGTTTGTAAGTTGGAATTGTATTCAAGACGATCGAACCTGAAGCTCTATGGCGTTCCTGAGAAGACAAACGAAAATGTGAAAGCCAAAGTTATCGAGCTCTGCCAAAAGATTCTCCCCAACTCCAGTGACAGACCAGCTGAAACCACTATTGATGTAGCTCATCAGCTGGGCAAACCAAACGCTAACATCAACAGACCAAGACCCATCATCATTCGATTTATCCAAAGGTCCTACCATGACAACATATGGAAGGCAGCCAAAAACCACAGTTTCCTGCAGGATAACAAACTACGCTTCACTGAAGATTTACCCCACTCTGTCAGGGAGGCCAGGCTGAAGCTGTGGCCGGCCATAAAGAAAGCTTGAAGTGAGAGGAAATCAACATTTTACGTTGGAGCACGGGCCGTCATTGAAGGCCAGAAAATCGCCTGAGGTATTTGTAAAGTGGCTTAAATCTGGTCATTCTTTTACAATAGCTTAACACTTTGGCCACTCTCTTCACTTAAAAACTCAGCACCCACAGGGAGAGACTAGGAACCATGCTTGGAACACAGACATTTCCTTAAAAAAATAGACACTCTTATTTCTTCCAAGTACCCACCAGGTGGAGCTGTTGTCTATGTTACAGAGACTGTCTCAAACCAGCTCTTCTGATACCTTTAAACTAGAAGACCCAGAGAGGGGCCATTTGGCCTTTTTGGCTAGAAAACCCATAGGGGGACCATCAAGTGGCCACAAGAGGGCTAATGTCTGGGTCTTCTAGTGTTAAAATTTGTTGGACTCCCTCATGTTCAATTAAAATGTTTGTCTCATCAAACCGAAAACGTGAGTTAGACTGTTACAGTGCAGTTAAGCTCAGTGAGACTATATTTTATCAACACTAGTTTCACAGTTTCTCTAAAGTTCTTAGTATAAGGTTTGTCTTTCTCTATTGTTTCTTTAAATGCCAGGGGGTTAAGAAATACTCTTAAACGTAAAGCTTTATTTTTGTTCATCAAACAACTTAACACTGATCTCTGTTTCTGTCAGGAATCTCACTCAACTTCCCACAATGTCAACTTCTGGAAAACTCAATGGGGAAATGACTTGTGGTTCTCTCAACATACAGAGTGATCAGCAGGTGTTTTTGTGGTGTCATGAGTGTGGCATGTGTGTGTGCTGCCATACCCGCCCCTGACGTGATGTCAGGCGGGCACGGCCCTTGTATATAAATAGTTCTGTTCTCTGTAATAAAGGTGGTTGTTTGGGTGTTGGTTCCCTGCAAGACGAGACTCCGACTCCTTATTCATACATAACAGTTTGGCGACGAGAAGTAAACTCTTGGGAGTGTATGGACTACCTCAACCCTTAAATCCATTTCTGGAGTACGCGGGAGAGCCGGTGATCCTGTGGCCGAAGTGGCGGGCCACGTTTGAGGATTACTTCGGGGCGCTGGGTTTAAGCAGACTCGACGGGAGACGACAACGAGTGCTTCTGACCCACCATCTCAGTGCGGAGGGCCGAAGAATTCTCACTACATTGGGAGAGACGGAGGTGTATGAGGATGCTGTCGAGCGGCTGGCCGAATTCTTTGCCAGGCAGACGAGTACCATGAAGCTGTGGGTGGCGGGAGTTTTGGCGCCAAGGGAGGCTAGGCTAGTTAGCTTGGAGAAGCTAACGGTCCATTCATTATCTATGGGCAAGCTAGCCGCAAAGATAACTGTGCGTCGAAAGACAGCTCCAGGCTACCAGCTAGACATCGAGGTGGGACCGGAACTGCGAGAGGAGGAGTCCCCGGTCACTGAAGACGACGGGCCAGCTACGAAGTGCAGAATGGTGCAGGACCGGAGCACTGATGAGTTTGACAGTGCGGTGTGCGACGACAGTGGAGAGGGAGAACAACAGGAGTCATCCCCGCAGCTGGAGGCTGGGCAGTAGGAGAGCGGAACCATGTAGGCTGAGAGCCCCGAGAGGAAACAGCGGCAATCGGGCACAAAGACAACGCAGTGGAGCGCCTGGGATGAGGGTGCTGGGAGCAGTGATGGAGTGCCCGGGTCGGAGAGTGACACCGACGAGAGCGAAGCTGAGAGCTCCAGGGGAGAGCAGCTACGGCTGTGCGTGGAGACAGCACAGCGGAGCACCTGGGACAAGGGTGCTGAGAGCAGCGGTGAGGTGCCCGGGTCGGCAAGCGGTGCTGACGAGCAGGCTTCAGGTCTCCCCGGAGTTCAGCCACAGGGGGCCAGAGTAGTTGGAGCCACGACGGCGGTGTTGAGAGCAGTGGGGGGCGGACTGACGTGCACGGAGGGACAGCATGCCGGACAGCAGTGCGGTGGGTCCCGAGGAAGAAACCAGTCAGTGGCAAATAGGGACAATATCATGAAAAAGGTGGTTTTTGATCCTGGAGGCAGACGGCGGCCAGGGGCGCACACGTCATGGGGCTGACCTGGGCCCCTAGGCTGATTTTACCCCTGGCTGCCAATGGATATAGGTGTGACTTGAAAAAAAAAATTAATGTAAATACATGTACATAATGCCGGTGTGCATGAGAGTATGCATGTGGTGTGTTATGGGATTATTTTATGTATTTTAAGAGACTTGGTCCAATTTTAGTTGTTTTGTATGAATGTGGTAGGCTATTTCATTACAGTTAATTATTCCTCGCTCCCTTAGTGTGTGATTCGGGTCCTAAATTGGGGAGGGTCTCGATTGTGTGTGTGGTCGTACACTTTTGTAAGGGGGAGGGGAATTGTGGTGTCGTGAGTGTGGTGTGTGTGTGCTGCCGTACCCGCCACTGGCGTGACGTCAGGCGGGCACGGTCCTTGTATATAAACAGTTCTGTTCTCTGTAATAAAGGTGGTTGGTTGGCTGTTGGTTCCCTGCAAGATGAGACTCCGACTCCTTATTCATACATAACAGTTTTAACTAAAAAATGGGTTTAATGGTGACCTTTTGCACACTGAAGCTGATCCTCATGGTCACTTTCTTTGTCATGTCATCAGCTGTAACAAGATTACCTTTATTGTTTTTAATTTATATGGTTACAATAATGCATCAGAAAACTTTCAATTATTTTCCTTTATTGAAGACAGGCTTAAAAATTGATTAACAAAAGTCCCAAACTCCTATATTTTAATTGGAGGAGACTTTAATATTATTCTCAGTCTTCTAAAAGATAAATGGCCACAATCTAAAACCACTAACTGTCATGATCTGAGCACGGGGGGATCCTGCCGTGCTCTGTCTCTTTGCTTTTTGTCTATATTTGTATGGTGTTGTATTTTTGAAGTCTTATTACTGTTATTTTATCTTTGGTTGATTTTTCACATATTCTGTATTGTTTCTTAGTCTGATTTATTTTCCTGTTTACGTTCATTATAGTTTTGTTATTTACATATTTGAGGTTACTTGTCTTTATTTGGTCATCACATTATATTCGTATTCTGTTTTTTTTTCTCTCCCTCTCCGGGGCTGCAGCTGTCGGTGGCACTTCCGAGTTTGTTGCTCTGTTGTGGGCGGTGCTCCTGTCAGCTGTCAGTCCCGTCTTCTCCCTCTCATTAATTCCAGCTGACCCCTGTTGTAATCATTGTTACCTCCTGCCCGCTCATGTGATTCACACCTGCCATCATTTGTAATCATTTGTTTCTGGCCCTGTTTAAGGGTTGTTATTTTCCTCCCTCGCTGCCAGAGTCTTACATAGCCATTTCCACCAGAACCCTTCCCCTGTTCTGGTGAGCTTTGTACCTACTCCATCCGTTCGTAAGTTTGTTTTATTATGTGTTTGGATTTTTGTGTTAGTGCACTGTTTGTGACTTTTGTGTTTCTGTTAATAAAGACCAAAAACTACAGTTCAGCGCATGGGTCTCTGTTCCTGCCTCAAGGGGCAATTCATGACACTAACGGTAACCCATTTCTTAAACATTTTATGTAAAGATTTGATCTGATTTATATATACAGGGAGAAGTATACAGATTCATTTTCATATACTTGGAGTAACAAAAACAAAACAAATTTATCACAATTAGACTTCTGGTTAATCTCTAATTAAAAGGCAAGAAGAGCAAACAATCATTACTAACATTTCTCTACTTTGTCAAAGTCTGCCTGCTGACTTAAAAGAGGAGAATAAGCTGGAGCTGAGTAATCTGCAAGAAAGACTGGATAATATACAAAAGGAAAGTGGAAGGTGCTTTTGTTAGGTCCCGCAAACGCTGGTTAGAAGAAGGGGAACAAAATTCATCTTACTTTTTCAAATTGGAACAATACCATGCAAAAGCAAACACTATTCATCAATTAGTGATTGAGAACAGTTTAGTAGATGACCCTAACCTGATATCCATTCATTGCTCTAACTTTTATAAGAAATTATATACCTCTGAATATTCCGACAATGAAGCTAAACTGTTTCTAGCGTCTCTACAAAATATTACTGTTGTCAAAGATATGGACAAAGACTTTTGCGATCGTCCTTTATCAGCAACAGAAGTATACAGCGCCGTATGTAATCTTAAGGACAACAAATCTCCAGGAACAGACAGGCTGTCTTCCGAATTTTATAAACTATTTTCCTCATAGTTGGCCCCCTTTTTATTACAAGTTTTTAACAAAAGCATTCTGGCTACTAACCTGCCCTGGAGTTGACTCAAGGACTGATCACTTTAATTCCAAAGCCTCACAAAGATCCGCTGTACATTGACAATTGGCGTCCTATCTGCCTTCTTAATAATGACTATAAAATTCTGGCCCTAATAGTCGCCTCTAGAATCAAAACAGTTTTGAATTATTTAATTGATGAAGAGCAATCAGGCTTTTTGCCCAATAGACATATCTTCAACAATATCAGGCTTGTTCTGGATCTTCAGAACTATTCACATTTAATACAAGATAACAGTTTCACTTTATTTTTTAGATTTTTTAAGGCTTTTGATTCAGTTGAGCACAACTTTCTCTTTCTGTCCTTTAATAAATCTGGCTTTGGTAACTTTTGTGTGACGCTGTTAAAACCTTATTTAGCTAGAAAAGCACTCAGAGAACGCATACCTCCGCCAAGGCTCCTTCAGTCTGTCATGGATCACCTCCAAAATGTAATGGGTTCGTGTGTAGGCCTAGAGCCACTTTTGGTGAAAATTGCATCAAAGTCTGTCGATTAGTTTTGGAGTATTGTGGGTGACTCACTGTGAGAAGAGCCTTGGCTGAGGTATGCATTCCCAGATCATCACCAAAATGTAATGGGTTCCTCTGTAGCCCAAGAACCACCTGTGGTGAAAATTTCATCCAAATCCATCCAGTAGTTTTTGTGTAATCCTGCTGCACAAATACAAAAAAGCCCTTGGTGGAGGTATGCACTCTCAGATCATCACCAAAATCTAATCATCTGTTCCCCGTGCCATTACACACCTTTCCTGAAAATTTCGTCAAAATCCGTTTGTAACTTTTTGAGTTATGTTGGTAACAGACAGAAAGACAGACAGACAAACGCCGGTAAAAACATTACCTCCTTGGCGGAGGTAATAATGCAGCTGCTATGGGGTGCCATTTGTACAAAGAAAGTCACAATTCTTTCAGTGATATATTTTACATATTTAGCTCACTTTTCTCACATTTAGCCAATACATTCATAAATAAAATAAAAGCTAAATATCAAATTTTAAATCTAAATCTAAATGTTAAATCTAAATATTATATCTGTCTAAATGTTTTATCTAAATGTAAATATTAAATCTAAATCTAAATGTTTTATCTAAATCTAAATATTTAATCTAAATTTAAATATTAAATTTAAATACTAAATTTATATCTAAATATTAAATCTAAATCTAAATGCTAAATTTAAATCTAAATGCTAAATATATATCTAAATATTATATTTAAAGCTAAATGTTAAATGTCTCGCCAAGTGTTTTGCTAAATATTTAGAAAATATGCAAATTAACTCTGCCCCCCGAGTGGCTTCATACCACATGATCTACCCACTTTACAGACACGTGGCAGATGTAGTCAGGAAAGTATGGCGGGGAACTTGCTGCAACTGGGAGATATTGAACGATCTGTGATGGCAGGTGTGCGGGCTGCACTTCAAGGTGCAGTTCCACTAGCAACATCCACGCCATTAATGGTGAGTTAAAATTTTTTAATTTTATTTTCTTAATAGATTCTGGAGGTAGGTAAAAGGGAGGGGGCTGAAACGTTCATGGCTGCCTAAGAAGGAGTTATGTTCGTAGGTGCTGAGCCAGCTAGTATTTGTGCTTCAGTGGCCGAGGAACAAGAGGACAGAGCTGAGAGTGAGAGAACTGTCAAGAGTATGGATACAATAAACCACTGCATCTTGGTCAGCCTATGAACTTTTCAGCACCCCCTCATACTGTTATTAGCGCTCATGACTGGGTGCTAATGAGACGCTAATATAAATCCCTCTTCAGTACACCTGGGGTCTAGCTGTACCCCAGACGTGTTTATTTGTTGATATTTTTTCAAAGAGTAATGCTAACGATCTTTCCTTTTAGGTAGTTGTCAGTCTACATGTGTACTACATATTTAATTTAAATTTGATGTGCACAGTGATAAATTGTCTTAATAAAAAAATGCGCTTGGGGTCGGGTTAGACCCCACTCATTTTATGGAAGGAAAAATTAATATGTATGCATCTAAATATGATACTGTGGAGCGTGTAAATGAAGAGGCAGATTTGTTTCAGCCGATTTATTACACATCTCTCACATCAAGCATAGACAGAATGACATTCAAGTAGAAGCTCTTCTCTTAAATACCATGACATTCTTCTAGAATCTTCTCACACACAAAAGATGATCCTCTCATCCAATCACTCATCCTTGACACGTCCCTGTTATCTTACTAGGGAACCCTCGCTCTTTGTTCTTGTCTAAGATGGTATACAATTAGGCTCTCCCCAGGTTGCCACACCACCACCCCCAGCAACTTAGATAGGACAAAAGGATAACAGTCCACATGCTGTGATAGAACCATTAACATCAGTCCACATGCTGCTTGGGCTTCAGTCTTCTCCCATATCTGCTGTAACCAGAATTCGCCGCCTCCGCGGCGCTGCCCTGCCTTTGGGGGGGTGTTGTTTGGGGGGGAAAACTTTCAGTCTGTCCGTGTGGATGCTCTGAGGAGTTGTCTCTCTGAGGAGCTCCCCGTGGGGGTCTTCCACATCGAGGGGCCCTCGCCAACAGCACTTGCTCGTCCGCCACAACGAAAGCAGGTTTGAGTCTGTCTATGCCAATTTTTTCCCTCCTACCCCCCAAGTCTAGCAAAAAATGCTTATCCCCTGTTTCCAGCACTCTGAATGGTCCATCATAGGGTGGGCGCAGTGGAGGGCGGTGGGCGTTGTGTCTGACAAAAACGAACTCCGCGTTCTTCAAAGTTTTAGGCACAAAAATGCACGGAAAACTGTGGTGGGCAGGGCCCGGCAGCGTGCCTGTGTCTACGCCACGCTGCAAAAGCTGAGACGGGCAGCTGCCCAGTGTGGGATTATCTGGCAGAAACTCGCCGGGCAGCCGGAGTGGTTGTGCAAAAACGAGTTCTGCTGGGGAAGCTTCCAGATCCTCTTTAGGCGCACAGTGCAACCCCAATAAAACCCACGGTAGCCTGTCTACCCAATTTGCATCGGTCAATGAAGCCCTGAGAGCCGCTTTCAATGATCTATGAAAACGTTCGCATAACCCATTAGCCTGTGGGTTGTAGGCGGTTGTGCAGTGAATTGTAATACCCAGGCTGCGGGCCATCGCTGACCAGAGTTCGGAAACAAATTGAGGGCCTCTGTCGGACGTAATGTCCGACGGGACTCCAAAACGCGCTACCCATGCTGTTAAAAAAGCGCGCGCCACCTCCTCGGACGTGGTTGCCGCCAGCGGAACTGCTTCCGGCCAGCGCGTGGTGCGGTCCACCATTGTCAGGAGGTGCGTGCCCCCCTGTGATGGCGGGAGGGGGCCCACGAGGTCCACGTGAACATGGTCGAACCTCTTAGCCGGAATACGAAACGGCTCCAAGGGAGCCTTCGTGTGTCTGTGTACTTTGGCTCGTTGGCACGCCACGCAGGCTGCCGCCCACTCTTTCACTTGTTTGTGAAGGCTCGGCCACACGAATTTCTCCCCTACCATTTTGACCTACGCGCGCACTCCTGGGTGCGCCAAAGAATGAATCGAGTCAAACACGCGGCGGTGCCACGCGGCCGGGACCACAGGACGCGGGCGACCCGTGGAGACATCGCAGATTAGGGGGGGCATGCCGTCTTGCAGCACCCTGCTCTCCAGCCTTAACCCTGTTGGTCCAGAATGGAGCGCACGCACGTCCGCGTCACTAACCGGCTCCGCGGCCATGGCTGCATAATCTATCCCCACGCAGACCGGGGCCGCCACGGCGCGCAAGAGGCAGTCTGCCACTACATTCAGTTTACCCGACACATGCTGAATATCGATAGTAAACTCTGAGATCGTGGCCAGCTGTCTCTGCTGCCGGCCTGACCACGGTTCTGAAACCTTGGCCATCGCGAATGTTAGCGGCTTGTGGTCAACGAACGCGGTGAAACTGCGCCCTTCCAGCCAGAACTGGAAGTGGCGAATGGCCAGGTGGAGCGCCAGCAACTCCCTGTCGAACGCGCTGTATTTACGTTCACTGTCGCGCAAAGTCCTGCTGAAAAAGGCGAGCGGCTGCCAAGCCCCGGCTACGCGCTGCTCCATGACCACCCCTATGGCCACATCTGAAGCGTCAGTGGTGAGCGCTATGCGGGCCATTGGGTCTGGATGTGCCAGCAATGCAGCGTTTGCCAGGGCCGCTTTGACTTCTGAAAACACCCACTCTCGCTCCGGGGTCCATTCGACCCTATCTGCGGGTTTCTGTTTTTTGAGCGCGGCGTACAATGGTTGCATGAGCTGCGCTGCGCGGGGAAGGAAATGGTTATAAAAGTTTACCATTCCCAAAAATTCTTGTAGCGCCCTGACCGTTTGCGGCCAGGGAAAATCAGCCACTGCACGCACCTTGTCAGGCAGTGGGATCGCTCCTTCGGGAGAGACGTGGTGCCCCAAAAAAATCAATATCCGTCACTCCAAACTGACATTTCGCTGGGTTGATTATTAACCCGTGCTCTTCCAACCTCCGGAAAACTGTCATGAGGTGGGTTTCGTGTTCATCTTCAGACACGCTGGCTACCAGGATATCGTCCAGGTAGACGAACACGAACGAGAGATTGCGCAGCACTGCATCCATCATGCACTGGAACGTCTGTGCCGCTCCTTTCAACCCGAATGGCATGCGCAAAAACTCGAATAAACCGAACAGAGTTATTACCGCTGTTTTGGGTATGTCCTCAGCGCGCACTGGGACTTGGTGGTAACCGCGGACCAGGTCTATCTTGGAAAAAATGCGCGCCCCGGCGAGGTGAACGGAAAAATCTTGTATGTGGGGAATTGGGTAGCGATCGTGCGCTGTGGCGTTGTTCAACCTGCGGAAATCCCCGCACGGTCGCCACGAGCCCTCAGCTTTAGGGACCATGTGTAGCGGGGATGCCCATGGGCTGTTTGAGCGCCTGATGATGCCCAACCTTTCCAGATTGGCGAACTCCTCGCGCGCTATGGCCAGTTAAGCTGCGTCCAAGCGCCGAGGTCGTGCAAAAAGGGGGGCCCGGTGGTGGTGATAAAATGCTCCACCCCGTGTTTAGCGATGGCTGCCGAAAACGTCGGGACTGTGAGTGCTGGGAACTGGGTGAGCAGTGTGTGGAACTTACCGCCTGCTGCTGTGACGTTGGCTTGTGCTGTCAGCTGGGTCACTCGAGCTATACAGGGGAGAGAGTCGAAAGTGCATTAACTAGGCGCCTGTTAGCAAGATCAACCAGTAAATTATGTGTACACAGAAAATCAGCCCCCAGTATATGATAATCGAATGCTGCTATGACAAAAGTCCACTCATATGTACGGCCATGTACAGACAAGAGTAGAGTCTTCTCACCAAAGGTCTTAATCTCCGAGCCGTTCGCTGCCACCATCTCGGGGCCGCTATATCCTGCCAGCCGGTCAGCGTAGGTCGGCCGGATGAAACTCTTCTGGGCGCCGGTGTCCACGAGGAAATGCCTCCCTGAGCGTGTGTCCGTCAGGTAGAGCAGCTTGTTCTCCTCCCCAAGGGTCGCCGCTGCTACTGACCCTCGGCCTTGGCGTTTTCCCGAGCGCTGGAACTGGCACGGTGGCGTACATCTGCGTGCGTTCTCTCCGAAGCGGCGGTGGTAGGAACAGAGCGTGTCTCTCTGGCGCTCCTTGGCCCCCGCTGCTGCTGCCGTCGGTGGCTCCTCGCCTCTTCCGGTCGTCGCGCCGAGCTCCGTTGCTGCCGCGATGGTCGTGAACGCCCTGGTGGCGATGATGATCCGGTCTGCTTCCCGGGCTAGCGTACGATATTCCCGCTCGGCCAGCAACGGCGAATTGGCCAGGGTCGCTCTCGCCGCTGTCGGAAGGTTCCAGAGGAAGAGGTGTGTAAACAGAAAGTGGTCGTCGTCCGTGCCCTTTAACCTCAGCATCTTCTCCATTAGGTCTATGGCCGACCCATCTCCCAACTCGGTCTGCGTCAGAAGTCTCTCTGCTCTCTCACCGTCCGAGAGTGTGTAGAATCAGAATCAGAATCAGAATCAGAATCAGCTTTATTGGCCAAGTATGCACAACACATACAAGGAATTTGACTTTGGCTAAAAGCTTGCTCTCGTTGTTCAGGTGGAGGATTTAAATAAGATTTAAATAAGGATTCAATGACAACAGAGTATGTACAGTAAATTACAGTCTGTCCACGTTTCTATAAAAGGATGCAAATATATACAGGAATATATGCAGTTATTTACTCAGACTATCCACACTTTGCAGAAATATATGAAAAGATATACAGTCACACAGTATTTCAATGTGAATTCAGATTCAGTGATATAATGTGAATGAAGTAAAAAGCAGTGTGAGAGTTATGTGCAATGTAAGAATGGATGAAAAGTCACGAGTACAGCAACAGGTAGGACCAGGTGAATGTTAGGAGTTCATCAGAGTGATGGCTTGAGGAAAGAAACTGTTCCTGTGACGGGTGGTTTTGACCTTCAGTGATCTGTAACAACGACCAGAAGATAGGAGTTCAAACAGTTTGTGGCCGGGGTGTGACGGGTCAGCACAGATGTTTCCCGCCCGTTTCCTGGTTATGGACCGATATAAGTTCTCAATGGAGGGTAGGTCGGTACCAATGATCCTCTCCGCAGACTTAATGATCCGCTGCAGTCTGGTCTTGTCCTGTTTAGTGGCAGATCCAAACCAGACAGTGATGGAAAAGCAGAGGACAGATTGGATGATGGCGGTGTAGAAGACAACCAGCAGCTCCTGAGGCAAATCAAACTTCTTGAGCTGACGCAGAAAAAACAACCTCTGCTGGGCCTTTTTCCGGACAGTGGGAGGACCACTTCAGGTTCTGGGAGATTGTGGTACCCAGAAACTTGAAGGAGTCCACAGTGGACACTGTGCTGTTGAGGATGGTGAGTGGGGGGAATGAAGGAGGGTGTCGCCTGAAATCCACAGTTATCTCCACCGTTTTGGCTGGGTTAAGTTCAAGATGGTTCTGGCCGCACCAGAGGATCAGCTGCTCCACCTCCCGCCTGTATGCAGACTCATCACCATCCCGGATCAAACCGATGACTGTGGTGTCGTCCGCAAACTTCAGGAGCTTCACCGAAGGGTCCTCTGAGGTGCAGTCATTGGAGTAGAGGGAGAAGAGCAGTGGGGAAAGGACACATCCTTGGGGGGCGCCAGTACTAATTTTTCGGGAGCTGGATGTAAATCTCCCTAGCTTCACCTGTTGCCACCTGTCAGTCAGAAAGCTGGAGATCCACTGGCAGGTGGAGGAGGGCACCTTGAGCTGGAGGAGTTTCTGATGAAGAATGCCTGGGATGATGGTGTTGAACGCTGAGCTGAAGTCGACAAACAGGATCCTGGCGTACGTCCCTGGGGAGTCGAAGTGTTGCAGGATGTAGTGTAGTCCCATATTCACTGCATCATCCACTGACCTGTTTGACCGGTAGGCAAACTGCAGTGGGTCCATCAGGGGGCCTATGACGACCTTCAGGTGGTTCAGCACCAATCTCTCCAAGGATTTTATGACCACAGACGTCAAGGCAACAGGTCTGTAGTCATTTAATCCTGTAACAGAGGGTTTCTTGGGAACTGGAATGATGATGGAGCGTTTGAAGCAGGAAGGCACTTCACGCAGCTCCAGTGATCTATTAAAGATCCGGGTGAAGATGGGGGCCAACTCGTTGGAGCAGACTCTCAGGCAGGACGGAGACACACCATCAGGTCCTGCAGCCTTCTTGATCTTTTGTCTCTGAAAGACCCAGCGCACCTCCTCTTCACAGATTGTTAGTGCTGGTGGGAGGTCAGAGTGGAGGAGGGATGGAGTTCCTGGGGCTGCAGATAATCCTTTTGTGTGGGTGGGAGGTGAGAACTGTAGGTTCAAACCTACAGTAAAAGCTGTTTAGGTCGTTAGCCAGCTGGAGGTTTTCCACAGGGTGGGGGGATGGTCTCCTGTAGTTGGTGATATTCTGCAGGCCTCTCCAAACAGAAGCAGAGTTGTTGGCTGAGAAGTTTTGTTGTAACTTCTCACTGTAGCTCCTCTTAGCAAGCCTGGTCTCCTTCGTCAGCATGTTTCTAGCCCGCTTGTACAGAGTCCAGTCACCAGTCCTGTAGGCCTCCTCCTTGGTCTGACGTAGCTGCTTCAGTTTAGGAGTGAACCAGGGTTTATGGTTGTTGTATGTGCAGAAGGTCTTGGTCTTCACACACATGTCCTCACAAAAACTGATGTATGATGTCACAGTGTCAGTGAGTTCATTTAGGTTAATGGCTGCATCTTCAAAAACACTCCAGTCTGTGCAGTCAAAGCAGGCTTGTAACTCCAGCTTTGATTCCTCAGTCCATTTCTTCACAGTCCTTACAACAGACTTGGAAGTTTTTAGTTTCTGTCTGTATGTTGGAATAAGATGGAGCAGACAGTGGTCAGAAAAACCCAGAGCTGCACAGAGGACGGCATGATAGGCGTTTCTTAAAACTGTGTAACAGTGGTCAAGTGTATTTGTGTCCCTGGTGGGACATTTAATATGCTGTCTGTATTTAGGAAGTTCATTTGTGAGATTAGCTCTATTGAAATCACCCAGAATGATAAGCAGAGAGTCTGGATGTTTTTCCTCCACGTCTGCTATCTGGTCAGCGAGGTGCTGCAGGGCCTCCTTTGTACAAGCAACAGGCGGGATGTAAATTCCGACCAGAATAAACGAGGAGAACTCTCGCGGTAAATAAAAGGGTTTACAGTTTATTAACAGTGACTCTAGGTTAGGGCTACAAAACTTCTTCAACACTGTGACATCAGTACACCAACCTTCGTTTATGTAGAAGCAGATTCCACCGCTGGATGAGCGCAGCCTTCAGCGCCTTGTACTTGCTGTCGGTTGGTGGCTGATCGAGCAGGCTCTCTACGTGCTGAGCCGTGCGGGCGTCGAGCGCTGCGACCACATAGTGGAACTTGGTGTCATCTGCCGATATCCCCCGGAGGGCGAACTGTGCCTCGATGATGTGGAACCAGGAGCGCGGGTTGTGCTGCCAGAAATCTGGTAGCTTGGTTGCGACAGCACATGCGTGGCTGGAGGTTCCCGTCGAGGTCGGCTCCGGGGATCTTGATTCGTGTTCCATGATACGTCTTGGGTCACCAGTGTGGAGCGTGTAAATGAAGAGGCAGATTTGTTTCAGCCGATTTATTACACATCTCTCACATCAAGCATAGACAGAATGACATTCAACTAGAAGCTCTTCTCTTAAATACCATGACATTCTTCTAGAATCTTCTCACACACAAAAGATGATCCTCTCATCCAATCGTAATCAACCCACTCATCCTCGACACCTCCCTGTTATCTTACTAGAGAACCCCCGCTCTTTGTTCTTGTCTAAGATGGTATACAATTAGGCTCTCCCCAGGTTGCCACAATACAACAATTCTTTGGTGAAGTTTATAACCAGTGGGTTCTACTTGTGCTGTAAAATGTGTCTTCTTTGTTTAGTTCATGATGTCTGAGCAAATAAGATGCAAGGTACCACAGTAAGCTCTACCGCGGTAGATAAAGCATCAGAAAGTTGAGAAATTAGCATCTGATTTAATGAAAACATATTATTTTGTGTTGCAACTTTCATTTATGACAATAGTTTTAGCAATTTGTAAATACATCATCTTAGAAAGTGTAGCCCGGCTGGACCCCAAGGTTTTTGTTAGAAAGTTGAAATTAACATGTTTTTAATGTTATTTTCCATGTGCTTGCACTAGTTTTACTTTTTTTTTTTAAAATCACATAGATATGTAGATATTGTAATAAAAAGTGATGAGTGTATCAGGGGTATATCAGTTCATGTTCCATTTTGCATAGTCAGAGCAAGGTTTGAAATCTGTGTTTTGTTTTATATATCCTTTTACGCTTGTTATAATAAATAAATAGTGAAGATTAGTTAGTTAGATATTACACAAAGTGCTTGCATACACATATCTTTTAGCTCCACACCCACACACATACAGTTGTGTTCAAAATAATAGCAGTCCCACATCACTAGCAAGATAAATCACTGTTTTTGTTAGAATTTCAACTTCTACACTGCAAGTAAGTTTCTAGAAGGTTTAGTAAAGGTATAGAAAACCAACAGACCCAACAGGCATGACGTGCATGCTGCTGATTCTGTGAAACTGAATCATTAACTGAAAGGGGCGTGTTCAAAAATATAGCAGTGCTGAGTTCACTTAGTGAGGTCATTGATTCTGTGAAAAAAAATAGGTGTTAAACAGGTGGCCCTTATTTAAGGATCAAGGCAACTGACACTGCATATGCTGGCTGTGCATTTGTCCTTGAAAAACAGAGTAAAATGGGTCGTTCAAGACACTGTTCAGAAGAAGAGCGTTCTTTGATTAAGAAATTAATAAAAGAGGGGAAAACCTATAAAGAAGTGCAGAAAATGATAGGCTGTTCAGCTAAAATGATATCAAATGCTTTAAAATGGCAGCCAAAACCAGAAAGCGAGGAAGAAAAAGAAAAACAACTATTCAAATGGATCGGAGAATAACCAAACTGGCAAAGGCTCAGCCAATGATCAGCTCCAGGAGGATCAAAGAAGATCTAAGGTTGCCTGAGTACTGTAACAATCAGACGACGTCTATGTGAAGCCAAGCTACCAGCAAGAAGCCCTCGCGAAGTCCCATCGTTAAAAAAAAGACATGTGCTGAAGCGGTTACAATTTGCATTGACTGGCCTAAAAAGAAATGGCGTAATATTTTGTGGACTGATGAGAGTAAGATTGTTCTTTTTGGGTCTAAGGGCCACAGACAGTTTGTCAGACGTCCTGCAAACACTGAATTCAAGCCACAGTACACAGTGAAGATGGTGAAGCATGGTGGTGCAAGCATCATGATATGGAGATGTTTCTCGTACTATGGTGTTGGTCCTATTTATCGCATACCAGGGATCATGGATCAGTTTGAGTACATCAGAATACTGGAAGAGTCATGTTGCTGTATGCCGAAGAGGAAATGCCTTTGAAATGGGTGTTTCAACAAGACAATGACCCCAAACACACTAAAGACAGATGTCAACACTGCTATTTTTTTGAACATTATATTTCTTGACTTTCTGTAAAATATTATCAAATTCAATTACTTTTTCCAATTTTCTTGCTTTGAAATAGAATGTGGTGTCCCCAATGCAGTTGTGTTCATTAAAATACAATTTATTTGAAGAATTTTGACGTTTATTCACATTTTTCAACACACTGCTATTATTTTGAACACAACTGTACATACACACCAGTCACTCACACACACGTCACACACACATACACCATTTACACATACACATCTGTTACTTACCCACACATGCACACACACACAAACTCTATAATGAAGTCTCTGTTCCTGCTTCTATATATGGGCATAGGGGCCACATAAGCAGGAGGTGGATGCCATAAAGGACAAAAGAGGAGACATATGGACACTAAGAGGAAGCCATAAAGCCATAAAGGCAGGATGCATCTGGACACCAAGAGGACCGGTTTTAACTAGTTTGGACAATGGCCAGTGTATTGTTGGAAAGTTACTGGGAAACGCCCAATAACCTGAAGCATATAAGTAGCTGTGAATTCCTTTGTTCTGGGTCTTTCACCAGAGGGGGCTGGGAAAGACCCACAGCCGTGTTCTGACTCCCTGCGTGTTTCAATAAAAAGATAAACTGAGAAATAGTATTTCTTCTGTGATTATTGATTGGTTAACTGAAAAGATTCTGCTGTCCTATTTTAATTTTTACAGTTTCTATTTCCTCTCTTGACTCCATTTTTATGGAGTCAATAACTACAGCAGGCACAACAATAAGCAAGTACCAGACACCTGATGTTATTTTCATGTGAGATGAATGAAAAACCTATAGGCAGTATATACTTTCATGAGTAATCATTGTAATGCAATTTCTTTTCAGTCTTCATTCTTTGAGCATTTATACAGGAAAAATCCTCACCTCGTTTCCACTACCTTTAGCAACCATAAAAATGAGTCACCATTTATAAACATTCAGTATTACAATTTCAATATAAAAAACATCTAACAAAAGTATTGTCACAGCCAGTAACAGTATTTACACAATTTTCAGTTGTTACGTCATGCATTTATGCCTTCTTTCGATTTTCCATAATGCAATCATTCTGCTTTAGTCATTATAGGTACCGTGGGGCAAAAAAGTATTTAGTCAGCCACCAATTGTGCAAGTTCTCCCACTTAAAAGATGAGAGAGGTCTTCAGTTTTCATCATAGGTATACCTCAACTATGTGAGACAAAATGAGAAAAAAAAATCCAGAAAATCACATTGAAAGATTTTTAATGAATTAATTGGTAAATTCCTCGGTAAAATAAGCATTTGGTCAATAACAAAAGTTCATCTCAGTACTTTGTTATAGACCCTTTGTTGGCAATGACAGAGGTCAAACGTTTTCTGTAAGTCTTCACAAGGTTTTCACACACTGTTGCTGGTATTTTGGCCCATTCCTCCATGCAGATCTCCTCTAGAGCAATGATGTTTTGGGGCTGTCGCTGGGCAACACGGACTTTCAACTCCCTCCAAAGATTTTCTGTGGGGTTGAGATCTGGAGACTGGCTAGGCCACTCCAGGACCTTGAAATGCTTCTTACGAAGCCACTCCTTCGCTGTCCGGGCGGTGTGTTTGGGATCATTGTCGTGCTGAAAGATCCAGCCACGTTTCATCTTCAATGCCCTTGCTGATGGAAGGAGGTTTTCACTCAAAATCTCACGATACATGGCCCCATTCATTCTTTCCTTTACACGGATCAGTCGTCCTGGTCCCTTTGCAGAAAAACAGCCCCAAAGCATGATGTTTCCACCCTCATCCTTCACAGTAGGTATGGTGTTCTTTCTTCTCCAAACACGACAAGTTGAGTTTTTACCAAAAAGTTCTATTTTGGTTTCATCTGACCATATGACATTCTCCCAATCCTCTTCTGGATCATCCAAATGCTCGCTAGCAAACTTCAGACGGGCCTGGACATGTACTGGCTTAAGCAGGGGGACACGTCTGGCACTGCAGGATTTGAGTCCCTAACGACGTAGTGTGTTACTGATGGCAGCCTTTGTTACTTTGGTCCCAGCTCTCTGCAGGTCATTCACTAGGTCCCCCCGTGTGGTTCTGGGATTTTTGCTCACCGTTCTCGTGATAATTTTGACCCCACGGGGTGAGATCTTGCGTGGAGCCCCAGATCGAGGGAGATTATCAGTGGTCTTGTATGTCTTCCATTTTCTAATAACTGGTCCCACAGTTGATTTCTTCACACCAAGATGCTTACCTATTGCAGATTCAGTCTTCCCAGCCTGGTGCAGGTCTACAATTTTGTTTCTGGTGTCCTTTGACAGCTCTTTGGTCTTGGCCATAGTGGAGTTTGGAGTCTGACTGTTTGAGGTTGTGGACAGGAGTCTTTTATACTGATAATGAGTTCAAACAGGTGCCATTACTACAGGTAATGAGTGGAGGACAGAGGAGCCTCTTAAAGAAGAAGTTACAGGTCTGTGAGAGCCAGAAATCTTGCTTGTTTGTAGGTGACCAAACACTTATTTTCCACCATAATTTGCAAATACATTTTTTAAAAATCAGACAATGTGATTTTCTGGATTTTTTTTTTCTCATTTTGTCTCTCATAGTTGAGGTATACCTCTGATGAAAATTGGAGACCTCTCTCATCTTTTAGAGTGGGAGAACGTGCACAATTGGTGGCTGACTAAATACTTTTTTACCCCACTGTATATTGTCAATACCAACATTTTTTCTTGCAGACACACTGGTAGTCATGATATTAAACCTGACTGTTCTCATCACTTGAATCCTTGTCGCTGTCTTCCTGTTGAGCTAATATGAGATACTGGCGTGCTACAGCAACATGTACTGTTTTTCAGTAAGGCCTCTACAACAGGGAATGCAGCAACATCCTACACACATCAGGATGGCAATTCTAATCATAAGGGATAATATTATGTTTTTTATCACTCCTGCCCACTGTCCAAAAAAGGATTGTAGCCAGGCAGTGATGACATCGGGTTCATACCCAGTATCTTGGCCAAAACTCAGTCCAAAGAATATTCTTTCCAACCCCTGTTCAAGGAAATAATATGAGTGTGATCTTTTGGCCAATTCTCCAATTAAATTTAAATTCAGCTGGTATATCCGTTGTTCAGACTGCATCATGTGGTTTGTACTCCAGGTCCCTCTTTAAATGCCCTGACTGTCTGACTTGATCCAGATACATCATGATGGCGTGGTCATTCAGTTGTACAGGGGCGCAAACACCTCCCAGTTAGAGGGCAGGTGTGAGTAGACTCTATGCCCACAGATCCACCATCCTCCATTTAGTTCAAAGGTGCTGTTCTGCCCTGGTGCCATTGATGCTGGGACTACGACCGCAGAGGATGGTTTGGAGGAACTGTTTGAAATGTTCCTAAGTCCTGAGCAGGAGAAATTCTTTATTTGTCCTACTAGCAAGGAACTCTGCATATCTTCAATAGTTATTTGTTAATACATGGCTGTGGTGATGTAGATCAGGTATCCGGGAATGAATGAATGAATCTTTATTTTGGATAGATTAGATGTAAAGATTAAAAGAAAGGAACAGAATAATATAACAAAGGGGGAAAAAATCTAACAAGGTCAAGTTAAACAATAACTCCTCGGATTATACAGTTTAACATAAGTTATCCAAAATGGGTGATGGCTGAAGCCGCAGCTTATATTGCCCACCTATATTCCATCTAAGAATTCAAAAGGAAAATAAAATAAAAGTGATTACAAATCAGAACAAAGCTAAGACAAAACGTGACAAAAAACTAAGCAACAGCACAACACAGACTGAATATGATAATCCTTATGTGATTTTACATGTCATCTTGTATATATATTTGGAGTGTTTCTTCCTTTAGTTTTTGTTTAAAATGTCCAAGCGTTGTACATGATTTTAATTCAAGTTATGTCATGTTCCAAATATTCTACATATCTCAGTGTGTGTTTGAATATAGTGTTATTGCTTAAAAATAACTATAGTAAGAGTTTCACAATTAGGATTAGGACGAATAGTAGACCATGCCTACGCTCTCTAAGGGGTCTTTTCCAGGTATATTTACTCCAACATAATATTATCCAGCATCAGACAACTTCGGAGATGTTATAGTTATTCTAATAGGGTTACAAATTGTGCATTCCTTACGGCCGTATGTGAGGCTCGTGCTCGCAGCACATGCCCATGGTAGGGTGACTGTATAATGTCGTTGTCGGCCTCCGTCGGTCTATGATGACCATGGAAGAGAATCCTAAACGTCTACTCTGCTGGAACAGCACTGCCTGTGGCTGAACAGGCCGATGTGCGAATGGCAGTCCCTGTCACACAGGTCGCACTTGTGGGTGGTCTCCGTGCTACTGGGTCTGTGGCGGTTCTTCCTGCGTGTCCTTTTTTCATCTGCTGCAGCAGTCAGTCTCTCTTCACCCGCCTTGAGCTGTCTGGTCAGGGTGCCTCTCCATTCGGAGCGGTCCGTTGCAAGGTCCTCCCAGCGCTCTGTATTGATCTCCAGGGCCTTCATGTCTCTCTTGCAGACGTCTCTAAAGCGCAGCTGTGGGCGGCCAACGTCTCTCCTGCCAGTCGCCAGTTCTCCGTAGAGGACGTCTTTGGGGATTCTGCCGTCCTCCATACGGTGAACGTGGCCTAGCCGGCGGACCCTGCACTGCCTGAGTAGAGTGAACATGGAGGGAAGGCCGGCGCGGGACAGAACTTCTGTGTTGGGCACTTTGTCCTGCCAGGATATGTCCAGGATGTGGCGAATGCAGCGCAAGTGGAAGGAGTTCAGTCTCTTTTCCTGTTGTCCACGTCTCACTCCCGTAGAGCAGTGTGCTGATGACGCAGGCGTTGTACACTGCCATCTTCGTCTTGACAGAGAGTTTGGGATTCTCCCACACTCGTGTGGTGAGGCGAGCGAGTGTGAAGGCTGATTTTCCAATCCTCTTGTCAATCTCTGTATCAAGGGAGAGGTTGTTGCTGATCGTGGACCCCAGGTACGTGAACTGATTCAAGACCTCCAGCTCGTAGTCGTCGATGGTGATGGTTGGTGGTGCTTCCATGCCTTGCGCCAAGACATTAGTCTTCTTCAGGCTGATGGTAAGCCTGAAGTCCTTGCATGCCTGGGAGAAGCGGTCCATCAGGGTCTGAAGCTCCTGCTGTGTGTGGGTTGCGACTGCAGCGTCGTCTGCGAACAGCATGTCTCTGATTAGAGCCTCGCGTACTTTGGTTCTGTATAATGTAGTATTGAGGCGGCAGATAAAATAAAGGCAGTGATGAGAGGTTTTAAGTAGGTTTATTAAATCATACCGCCATCATAGGAACTCCGCTCCAGCCCTTGTGTGAGCAGACTGGAGCAGGGTCCTCAGGCTCTCAGCAAAGAGACACAGGATGTGTGTGTCAGCAGCAGCAGTTGAAGAGTGAGAGAGAGATTTACAGAATAGTGCAGCATATATACCCAACTACAGACAATACATGAAAGGCATTCACAGCAGTAGGTATGGGCATTTGCATTTGAGAGACACAGTGAGGACAGGATGCGTGAACACAATGCATGAATGGCACATTAACATCACAGTAGTGAAACAATGCATGAATGGCACATTAACATCACTGTAGTGAAGCGGAAAAAGCCAGAAGTAGCGGGCTGTCTGTAGACATTAATACACACATTGCTGTGCCTGTCCCTAGTCTGTTGTGGGGGTTATCCCAAACCGCCACACGCTCCCCCCCAGAGGGCTCGGCAGGGGGCCGAGACCTCGATAGTCCAGCTTTGGCAGCGAGCAGGGAAGGCTCTGTGCGGTGGAGGTGGAGGGGGGTGGGGGGTAGTAAATGCCGGCCGGAGACGGTGAAAACGTCTGAGCCGCGCAAAAATTGCTTGTGGGTCCGCGATGTTGAAGGGCTGTCCCGTTGAACGTGTGGAAATCCACAAGAAGAAAAATTAGTCACTGGCTCCTCCCGCGATTAAGTCCTGCAAGGATTAATAGTGGCCGTGAAGAAAAGCAAGGGCGGCTGTAAGAAAAAAACAAAGGCAAAGGGACTTGGCGTGTTGACTTTAGGTGCGGGCACAACCTTAAAGCCCTCGGGAACCGCAGACTGCCAAATTCCCTATGTGTGCCGTGGCTGAGACCATTAGCAAATCCTTCGAGCATGCTGCGTGCGTGCCTCAGGTGTACGAGCAACCCTGAAGGGCCTGTGTGCAGCGGCGAAGGAGAATGGGGGTCTGTAGAGCCGTATGCGTCCCGTGCATGGTGCGCCGTCTTCGTAACTCCCGGTGCGTGTGCCGGGGCTTTGTGCGTGGGTGGGCCAGCTGGGGAGGAGAACCAGGGTCAGGCTGCTTGATCATCCCTGTTCATTGTGTTGGAGCGGTGAAAGTGAGTAGACGATCTTTGTCCCTCGAGCTCATGTAGATGCGTTGGAGCGGTGAGAGGGAGGAGACGATCTTTGTCACTCGCTCGGCCATGGTGCGTTCAGGTCCATGTGCTGCATTCTCCATCGGCCATGGAGGTCGCCGTTGTGGAGAGGGGACGAGGTGCATGCGCTCTCGTGTGGGGGAGCTGTGAGCACGGCCGATCCAGCGTGGATGTGCCGATCTAGGCGTGCAGATCCCACCATGAAGTTTGCTGTGGCTTTCTCGGTCGTGGGTGATGTCCGGAGAGTTCCCTGAAGCAGAAGGGAGCTGCTGTGTTCGCTTGTCGTCGGAGCATCACCGCCGGGTGCTGCGTTCGCCAGCAGCGTGGCTGTCCAAGCCAGAAGGTTGCGATGCACAAAGCGTGTGCATTCTCGGGGTCACCAATGAGGCGGATGATAAAATAAAGGCAGCGAAGTGAGGTTTTAAGTAGGTTTATTAAATCATACCGCCATCATAGGAACTCCGCTCCAGCCCTTGTGTGAGCAGACTGGAGCGGGGTCCTCAGGCTCTCAGCAAAGAGACACAGGATGTGTGTGTCAGCAGCAACAGTTGAAGAGTGAGAGAGAGATTTACAGAATAGTGCAGCATATATACCCAACTACAGACAATACATGAAAGGCATTCACAGCAGTAGGTATGGGCATTTGCATTTGAGAGACACAGTGAGGACAGGATGCGTGAACACAATGCATGAATGGCACATTAACATCACAGTAGTGAAACAATGCATGAATGGCACATTAACATCACAGTAGTGAAGCGGAAAAAGCCAGAATTAGCGGGCTGTCTGTAGACATTAATACACACATTGCCGTGCCTGTCCCTAGTCTGTTGTGGGGGTTATCCCAAACCGCCACAGTATATGTGTTTTCTTAATTTATGATGGGTGTTAGAATATTTAAGAGTCATCGGGTCCTGTGTGACTGAACACATCAGCCCAGTTACATGGAGGAGTGCACATGTACTTATGACTCTTTTCATATATTACAGACTCAGATTCGTAGTGCATGGAGTGGTCACAATTATATATATCACAATAGTCAAACTGGCTCTGAGAAGACTTCCTGACCACCAGAGTTTAGGTGGAGAAGAGAGGACCTGGGGGGGTGATGTATTGTCTCTGGGGAGTGAATGACAATGTGATTCTGTACTCTGATGTCCCGGGTATAAAAAGGGGAGATGTGGGAAGTTAGTTCTCTTTCTGTTTGAGAAGATGTTGGAGACACGTGATTGTTAATAAACCTGAATTGAGAAATAAATTCAGCCTCTTCATTTCACGCTCTCCACACCCTTTCCATAACTACAATCAGATGTTTCCTTTGTTCCTGGTATCCCTGGCATTCCAACAAAATGTGCTGAACTGTTTCCAGAGAACCACAATGTGCACAGCTGCCAGTTGGGTGTTTACCTATTCTATATAGTGTCTGGTTTAAAGTAGTATGTCCTATTCTTAATCAGGTGATGAGTATCTCTTCTTTCCTGTTTCTGCCAACTCCCATTCCAGAGTTTACCTGCTTTTGAATGTAATAAAAATGTCTTCCTGTATCTATTGAGTCCCAATATTCTTGCCACTTTTCCACTATATAGTATTTAATTATTGATTTGCCTTCTGCCTTACTGAGTGAGATTTCTAAATTTATTGCTTGCAGTTTTAATGATTGTTTTGCAAATAAATCCACATCCTCGTTACCCTCTATTCCAACATGGACTGGAACCCAAAGAAAGTTTATTGACTGACCTTTACTGTAGAGGCTGTAAATTAAGGAGTGGATTTCTACAATTACTGTAGGTCCTGCCTACATGACTGCAGTGACTGAACACTCTTGAGAGTCACCCAACTATCTTAAGCAATGACTGCATTATTCCTATAATTTATCTCCAACCACTGTAAAGCTAATATAATGGCAACTAGCTCAACTGTGTATACTGATAAGTGATTACTGGTTCTTTTGATAGATATTTTATATTGAGGAATGTATATTGCAGATCCATTACGACCGGTTGTAGGATACTTGGAACCAGTGGTAAATGCTATCAGCCTGTTTCTGAAGTTCTGTTCTATATATTTATGCACTATATAATCTGTTCCTGATTGCTTATATTTCCTCCGCAGTTGTTGTATTTCAAAATCTACCAGTGGCATCTCAAACAGCCATGGAGGAATAACAGACCACAGGACCGTTGGGCTAAAATCTATGTATTTTAATCCTGCCTGCTCAGCAATTGCATCACTTATCCATCCAAAGCTACCAATGTTGGACTCATTGTGTTCCCAGCAATCATTAGGAATAGCTTTTGCCGGATGTGACCTCTTACGCCCCTTCAAGTTGATCCAGTATGCCAGCATTAATTTGGTTCTTCTTAATCTTAAGGGCATTTTGCCCGTCTCTACTTGGATTGCTGATACTGGAGAAGTTTTAAGTGCATCACAGCATAACCTAAAAGCCTTTGTCTGCTCTATGTCCAGTTGGTTCAGGTGACAATCAGCAGCTGACATGAATGCAACACAACCATAGTCTAGTGTAGCTCTCATTAGACCTCGATACACCCTCAACAGAGAGGCCCTAGAGGCCCCCCAGTCCTGTCCTGCCAGACTTCTCAAAATATTTATTTTCTTACATTTTCCTTTAGTTTTTTCACTATGCTGCTTCCAAGTTAGTTTTTCATCAAACAAAACACATAAATACTGAACTACCTTTACTTGCTCTAACTTTTGGTTATAAAGTTTTAAAGAAATTTCTTTGTGACTTTTAGAGAGGCAAATTATTTGTGTCTTTGAGACCGATAATTTAAAAGGCCACCGGTTCGCCCATTGTTCAACCAGGTCTATTGCTGCCTGCATTTTCCTCTGAATGTACACAAGATTATGTCCCCTTATCGTTAAGGCCCCATCATCTGCATACAAGGCCTTCCCTATTCCACTATTGATTCCTTCAAAAATATCATTAATCATAATATTAAACAAAACAGAGCTACATACGCTGCCTTGGGGGGGATACCATTTTCAACTTGATATATTTTGGAGCACTCTGTACCAACTCTTACCTCAGTCATTCTATTATACAGGAAATCTAATACCCAGTTGTATAATTTACCTTCAATACCAAACTGATTTAATTTAATCAGCAATCCTTCCTTCCACAGCACGTCATATGCTTTTTCTACATCAAAGAAGACAGCTATCACATTTTCCCTATTTACCTGGGCTTTTCTAATTTCAGATTCCAGGTGCAAAATGGAATCCATAGTATTTCTCCCTTTTCGGAACCCACTTTGAAAAGGAGAAAGACATTCCATCCTTTCCAAAATATAATTCAGCCTTTCAGTCACCATTCATTCCATTTTTTTCCCTAATGGTGAGGTAAGAGCTATTGGCCTATAATTATTGGGATATGATTAATCTTTCCCTGGCTTTAAGATTGGTACTATAACTGATTGTTTCCACGCCCTTGGAATCTTCCCAATTTCCCAAACTTTATTAAATAGCTTTAATATTGTTTGAAGTGCACTCTCCTCCATGTGCGACAACATCCTATTACATATGCCATCCTTCCCTGGTGAAGACTGCTTCGATTTCAGAATAGCCCTTTTCAATTCCGACAGAGTGAATGGCAAATCTATCATGTCCCTTGAAGTATTCTTCCTTATGTTTACATGTGGGTGTTTGGATAAAGTGCTTTCCCTGTTTTGTCTAATTGTGTTTGGTAGGTTTTCTGAACTATGAATCTTCACTAAAGTTTGTGCCAAAAGTTCTGCTTTGTCTATATTAGTAATAGCTACAGCATTTCACTATTACTCTCCAACACTGGTATTTTGTACTCTCTTCTAATACCATTAATTTTCTTAATCATTCCCCAAATTGTCATGGTGCGGTTCTCGCGGACCACTAATGAGACGCTATAGGCAGCTGTAGAGTTTGCATATTTATTAAAGGAAGACAAGGATACAAAATAATGAGCCACGTGGGGCAAAACACAAATAAAGACTAAGACTAGGACACACCAACAATAAACTGAGAACTAGGAAGACTGATGGGAGACAAGGATACAACACTTACATGCAAATACCAAGGGTGGAACCTAATGCTGAAAGGAACAGGCTTCGGATGTTGGGAAACCAGTCTGGATAAGGTGAGGTCGCAGCCCCAAGTGACAGAAGCTGCTCCCTTAACCCTTGTGTGACCCCCGGGGGTCACCCGGACCCCACCTCCTCGTATCTTGTCCCAGCGCCCCCTAGCGGTCTGGGTGTGTGTTTGGCGGCGGTGGTTAGACCGGAAACTCAACCCACTATATCGACATCCCCCCCCCCCCATCGCATCATAGCGCCCCCCTAGCGTCCTGGGGTGGGGTAGTGGGGGTGGGGGTCAAGAAGACCCCCCGTCGCCACCAAAAGCCGGAAACCCCAACCCCAAGACCCCCCCATCGCATCATAGCGCCCCCCTAGCGTCCTGGGGTGGGGTAGTGGTGGTGGGGGTCAAGAAGACCCCCCGTCGCCACCAAAAGCCGGAAACCCCAACCCCAAGACCCCTCCATCATATCATAGTGCCCCCTAGCGGTCTGGGTGTGTGTTTGGCGGCGGTGGTTAGACCGGAAACTCAACCCACTATATCGACATCCCCCCCCCCCCCCCCCATCGCATCATAGCGCCCCACTAGCGTCCTGGGGTGGGTAGTGGGGGTGGGGGTCAAGAAGACCCCCCGTCGCCACCAAAAGCCGGAAACCCCAACCCCAAGACCCCCCCATCGCATCATAGCGCCC
Organism: Pholidichthys leucotaenia; assembly: GCA_020510985.1. Taxonomy (NCBI): domain Eukaryota; kingdom Metazoa; phylum Chordata; class Actinopteri; order Cichliformes; family Pholidichthyidae; genus Pholidichthys; species Pholidichthys leucotaenia. Next base: position 105,432,814 of record CM035843.1, on the reverse strand, counting down.
CCCTAGCGTCCTGGGGTGGGGTAGTGGTGGTGGGGGTCAAGAAGACCCCCCGTCGCCACCAAAAGCCGGAAACCCCAACCCCAAGACCCCTCCATCATAGTCACTTATTAGTGTTCAGCAGTCTGACGGCAGAGGGGAAGAAGCTGCGAAATCCTATGAGAAAAAATAGCCTTCCTATAGGAAACCAAAGAAATGACAGTGGTTTGAGTCGACGATGAATTTGGAGGAAATTTTCACCAGAAGGGACTCTACGCCTGGAATCAAACCCAATAAATTTATAGGGATCACACATGTCAGCTTGTGTATAGAGAATGTTTGGGGTATCCATTTCTTTATTTTTGTCTAAATTGTCCAAGCATCGTACATACTTCTGTGCAATACGTGATGTATGGGAGCATTAATGAATGTTAAAAAAAAAGTGTATATAGTGTTTCTTTTTTTGGGAGGGGAGAGAAACGTCAGGTCTCTATCCTGTTAAAATATAAGTCAGTGGAATGCAGAGAGTGAGTGCACTGCGTTTGTCTATGAGCGCGCGCGCACACACACACACACACACACGCTCACACGGGGACAGTTTCTTTCCTCATTTCATCACTCTGAAACACACGCTCTCACACACATGCATACATCCTTGTATGCGTTGTGCATATTTGGTCAGCTTTCTGTCCATTGTGCTTTTAAGGTCTCCCCCCCCCAAAAAAAAACAAAAAAAAAACAAAAAACCCCAACACCGGTCACAGGGACAGATTCTTTAGCCCAAGTCAAAGGTCCTTGTATGCGTTGTGCATATTTGGTCAGCTTTCTGTGTGTGCTCTCTCACACACACAGAGAGAGTGGTGGTCAGGGGCTGTCCACACACGCACACACGTTTGAGTCAATGATGAAGAATGTTTGGGCATTTATTCTTTTATTTAGCTTTATTTACCTTTTATTTATTTATGTTATATACCTAAACTCAGTGTAAATGGTGTAGAGATTGAAAGGGTATCCGAAACTAAATTTCTTGCAGTAATAATTGATAATAAACTGTGTTGGAAGTCACATATTAATTATATTAAGGGTGAAGTATCCAAATCAATTGCAATATTACACAGAGTGAAATATTTGCTGAATCGACCCACACTATATACCTTGTATCATTCATTAATACTCCCATACATGACATATTGTAATGAAGTATGGGGAATACATATAAAACAAACATACATCCGCTCTTTATGCTTCAAAAGAGAGCTATTAGAATAATAAACAAAGCGGCTTACAGGGAACCAACAAACCCACTTTTTCTTAAACCAAAAGCTCTCAAGTTGAAAGATCTGGTTGACTTTAAAACTGCAATAATAATAATAATGTTCAAAGTGAAGAATCTATCACTGCCCGCAAATATCCAAAAGTTGTTCCAAATAAGGGAGAGACAAAATCACTTCAGAGGAACATGTATATTTCAAAAGCCTACAGTGAGAACTACCACCAAGCAACACTGTGTCTCAGTGCAAGGAGTCAGATTACGGAACGATTTTGGACCCGAATTAAAATCATGTACAACGTTTGGACAATTTAAACAAAAACTAAAGGAAGAAATACTCCAAACATATATATATACAAGATGACACGTAAAATCACATAAGGATTGTCATATCCAGTCTGCGTTGTGCTGTTACTTAGTTGTTGTTGGGGTTTTTTTTTGTCACATTTTGTCTTAGCTTTGTTCTGAATTGTAATCGCTCTTGTTTTGTTTTTTTTTTTCCTTTGAATTCTTGGATGGAATATGGGTGGGCAATATAAGCTGCGGCTTCAGCCATCACCCATTTCGGATAACATTTGTTGAACTGTATAATCAGAGGAGTCACTGTCTAATTTGGCCTTGTTGGATTTTCATTTCCCCCTTTTGCTATATTATTCAGTTCCTTTTAACCTGTACTATCCGAAACAAATAAAGATTCATTCATTCATAAATAAATAAAGATTTATTCATTCATTTGAGTTTAAACCACCCGTCACAGGAACAGTTTCTTTCCTCAAGCCATCGTCACTGTGATGAACTCCCAACATTCACCTAGTCCTACCTGTTTGCTGTACTCATGACTTTTCATCCATTATTACATTGCACATAAGTCTCACACTGCTTTTTACTTCGTTCACATTATGTCACCGAATCTGATTTCACATTGAAATACTGTATGACTGTATATTTTTTTTTTCCATATATTTCTGCAAAGTGTGGATAGTCTGAGTAAATAACTGCATATATTCCTGTATACCGTATATTTGCATCTTTAAAAATAAACTAATCAGCCAAGACATAAAATGAACGAGCGATGACGTCTGGGGAGAAAAAATCCCTCCGAGGCCAGAAAATGCTACAATTACCTACTACTCCTTACAGACCCATAAAACGGACAAGAGATTACGTCTTGGGGATGGGGGGAGGGGGGGTCCTTCACGAAACCGGGCCGTAGTGCCGTACTCATGACTTTTCATCCATTATTACATTGCACATACGTCTCACACTGCTTTTTACATAAAATGAACGAGCGATGACGTCTGGGGGAGAAAAATCCCTCCGAGGCCAAAAAATGCTACAATTACCTACTACTCCTTACAGACCCATAAAACGGACAAGAGATTACGTCTTGGGGATGGGGGGGGGGGTCCTTCACGAAACCGGGCCATAGTACCAAGGTCCAGTCGCGAACTTGCCCATCGTCCCCCGAGGACGGACGACAGGAAGTCACGTTACTAAGGGTCCCTCGCTTCGGGTCCGTGACTGCCAATTCCCTCGAGGACGAAAAAAAAAAAAAAGAAGCCCAAGGACCTCACTCTCTTTTCTTTCCCTCTCGCTCGCTCCCTAGCATCTCTACGACATGTCGCTCACGCGTCCATGGACCGGGAGGAAAGAGGAAGAAGAAGACGAAGAAGAAATAGAAGTAGAAGTAGAATCCCCCTCTCCCGTCGTGTCTTCTTCTTCTTTTTCGGTCCCGTACCGGCTCCGCAGTACCACGGGGGCGACGATTACGAGTCGGTATATGCGAAGCGGCACCGCTCCACGGGACCCCGCTGCGATACCGGACCGCGAGCGACTCCCGACGTCCCCGAGAGCCCGCCGAGACAAAGACCGCGGGGACGTCGAGGAAGGACAACTGCAACACGAAGAAGAAGAAGAAGAAGAAGAAGAAGAAGAAGAAGAAGAAGAAGAAGAAGAAGAAATAGAAGTAGAAGTAGAATCCCCCTCTCCCGTCGTGTCTTCTTCTTCTTTTTCGGTCCCGTACCGGCTCCGCAGTAGCACGGGGGCGACGATTACGAGTCGGTATATGCGAAGCGGCACCGCTCCACGGGACCCCGCTGCGATACCGGACCGCGAGCGACTCCCGACGTCCCCGAGAGCCCGCCGAGACAAAGACCGCGGGGACGTCGAGGAAGGACAACGGCAACACGAAGAAGAAGAAGAAGAAGAAGAAGAAGAAGAAGAAGTAGAAGAAGTAGACGAAGAAGACGACAAAGAAGAAGAAGAAGATGGAGAAGAAGACGAAGGTGAAGAAGAGGAGTCTGATACAGGGGAGGACGACGAGGAAGAAGACGAGGAATCGGACATAGAGGAGGACGACGAGGATGATGAAGAAGAAGAAGAAGAAGAAGAAGAAGAAGAAGAAGAAGAAGAAGAAGGACAGTATCACTATGACTATCGCGACGCTCCCGCAGAATCGATGACCTCGAGTCGAGGGAACATCACGTGGAGCTCGAGGCCCGCCCCGCAGTCGCGGCAGCGCGGGCGCCGACGTCGGCCTCGACTTGAGCGCCAGGGCCCCACGGGGACGGCGCGCGAGGCCGTCGCGGACGTGGCCTCGGCGTTCCTCGCTTACTTTCAGCCCGAGCTGGAGGACGAGGTGATCGCCATGACCAACCTGGAAGGCGCCAGGAGGACGTCGCGAGGGCTCGACGGGTGGAGGCCCATGGATCGGACCGACCTGCGCGCCTACGTGGGGCTGCTGATCCTCGCGGGCGTGTACAGGTCGCGAGGCGAGGCGTGCGAGAGCCTCTGGGACGCCGAGAGCGGACGCCCCGTCTTCCGGTCCGTCATGTCCCTCAAGACCTTCCGCTCGTACTCGAGCGTCCTGCGTTTCGACGATCGCGACACCAGAGAAGCCAGACGCTATTCCTCTTCTCCTTCCTCTTCTTCTTGTTCCTCATCGGGAGACAAGCTGGCGCCCATCAGGCGCGTGTGGGACGCGTGGCAGAGGAGGCTGTCGCTCCTGTACGAGCCCGGACCCGAGGTCACCGTGGACGAACGACTGGTTCCCTTTAGGGGTAAGTAGCCGTGGTGTTGGGTGTAAAAAAAACAAAAACAAAAAATATAGAAATCTAACTGCGTCTCTCTCTCTCTCTCTCTCTCTCTCTCTCTCTCTCTCTCTCTCTCTCTCTCTCTCTCTCCCCCCCCAAAAAAAAAAAAAAAATTAATCCACTTTCTCTTGGTCGTTTGTTTGTTTTCTTTTCCTTTGTGTAACCCCCACCCCCACCCCCTCCCCAGGTCGCTGTCCCTTCAGACAGTACATGCCCAGCAAGCCCGCCAAGTACGGCATCAAGCTGTGGGTGACGTGCGACGCCCGCTCCAGCTACGCATGGAAGATGCAGGTCTACACCGGCAAACACGAAAGGGGAGGTCTCCCCGAAAAGAACCTGGCCACCCGAGTCGTCCTCGAGCTCACCGAGGGACTGGGACCCGGGCGGAACGTCACCTGCGACAACTTCTTCACGTCCCACGAGCTCGCGCGCAGGCTCCTCGCCGAACGGGGCCTGACCCTGCTGGGGACCCTGCGCGTCAACAGGCCCGAGATCCCGCGAGAGCTGCTCGACGTCAGGGGCAGGGCGGTCGGCTCCTCGTCCTTCGCGTTCTCCTCGTCCGGGGCTCCCGACGTCGCCCTGGTGTCCTACCTCGCCAAGAGGAACAAGAACGTGCTGCTCCTCGCCACCGCCGACAGGTACCTGCGAGGCCCGCTGCTGAGCGACCGCGCCGATCGCAAACCCCTCGCGGTGCTCCACTACAATCGCACCAAGGGAGGCGTCGACAACCTAGACAAGGTCGCGGCCACGTACAGCTGCAGGAGAAAAACCTGCCGCTGGCCCCTGGTCCTGTTCCACAACATGGTGGACGTTTCTGCGTACAACGCCTTCGTCCTGTGGCGGGAGCTCAATCCCGCGTGGATGGCCGGCAGACGCAACAGGCGCAGGTTGTTCACGGAACAGCTGGGCAAGGCGCTCGTGGCCCCGCTCGTGATCAGGAAGAGGAGGAGAGAGAGGGCGAGGGAGAGGGAGAGGATCCCCCGCCGCGGCGACGACGACGACGACGATGACGACCCCGAGGCCGCCTCGCGAGGAGGAGTACCCCCGCGGTCTTTGGAAGAAAAGAGGAAGAGGTGTCGCGTGTGTCCCAGGAGCAAGGACATCAAGACCAAAACGGTGTGCCGTGGGTGTCGCTTGCACGTGTGCGGAAGATGCGCGCTCAAGTACTGCCCCGCCTGCGCTCCCGCCAGCCGCGGTCCTCTTGCCTCCTCCTCCTCCTCCTCCTCCTCCTCCTCCTCGGTCGAATAGCAAGTCCTCCACAAACCACCGGGTGGGTAGATCGACTGTCTATTCCTTGGAAAAAAAAATACAAAAGGGGGGGTCATATCGACCCCATCTCACCCAAAACACCGAGGTGGGGGTGGGGGGGTCTAGTCGACCCCCACCCCCATCCACAAGTCCTCAACACAAAACCACCCGGAGATCAACTATCTATTCCTTGGAGAGAAAAAAAAAAAAGCAAGCGGGGGGTCGATATGACCCCCTCAGAAAAATAGAAAGGGGGTCCATATGACCCCCTCCGAGGTGGGGGGGGGGGTCTAGTCGACCCCCACCCCTCACCCCAAGTCCTCAACACAAAACCACCCAGAGATCAACTATCTATTCCTTGGAGAGAGAGAGAGAGAGAGAGAGAGAGAGAGAGAGAGAGAGAGAGAGAGAGAGAGAAAATCAAGTGGGGGGTCAATATGACCCCCTCAGAAAAATACAAAGGGGGTCCATATGACCCCCTCTCATCCAAAGTCTCAAGGTTGGGGGGTCTAGTCGACCCCGAGACCACCCCCCTCCTTCCTCGATGAACCACTGGGGAGATCAGCCATCTATTCCATGGAAAAGAAACAGCGGGTCGATATGACCCCCTTGAAATATCCAAAAGGGGGGTCGAGACGACCCCCCCCCCCGGAAAATACTCAGGGGGGGTCGACATGACCCCTTTCACCCAAAACCCCGAGGTGGGACACCCCCCCCACCTAAAAAAAAAAAACACTGGCAGATAAACTATCCATTCTGGAAAAAAAACAAACAAAAAAAACCAGGGGTCCATATGACCCCCACCCCACCACCATCGTTATGTGGCACGTGGAAACACAAGGGTTAAATAGGGAAAGATAATTAATCAGCTGATGAGGCGTCGTCAGCTGAATCAAATCAACACCAGCTGTCACTACTGAGCTCGGCTCTGACAGCCGGAAGCCCTGCTGAAACGCTGTCAAAATAAGAGCTCAGAGAGCCCTCAAGGAATTAATAAAGAATGGGAAGAAAATACTGCATGACCCGAGCGCGGACGAGATCGCCGCTCAGACCATGACACAAATAGCTGATAGTTGTCGCTCATGTAGGTTAATTTTGTCTTTTTTTAATTATTTACCTTTTGTTCTTATTAAAGACTAAAACAGAAAGATGTTTTTACCTTCTTTAAATGTTTCGACTGTTCACTGCAGCCTTCGTCAGAAGTGTCAGCTGATTACTGCGAGATGTCATTTTTAACAGCTGACTTTCGTAGGCGGGGCCAGTCCATCAGACTTGTCAGATCCACCTAGCTGGCCCCGCTTTCCGCCGTCCGATGGTCTCTGGAGAATGTAGTCCCAGGTGTGGGAAAGCATAAAGGCACCCTCATCCCGGTTCATGCTATCGTTTCCCCGCTTCCTGATTTCTATGGCCTCCTTGATCCACTATTTGTATCTATTGCTCGCCGATCCAATAATTTTTGCGCTGTCCCAGTCCATGATGTGATTATTTCTTTTGCAGTGATCTGATATAGCTGATTTTAATGTTTCTTGTTCAGCCTTTTCTTTTTGTGATCTCGTGAGTCGTCCTTGTGTTTCCTTCTCATATTCTTTCTGGTGGTCTTTTTTCTTTGTGGTGAATGATCTTCCAGTTTCTCCAATGTAGGATTTGTTGCATGATCTGCATGATATTTCATGTACTACACTACATTTTTTGTCTTGTTCTATTTTGTCCTTGGGGTGTACTAATAACTGTCTTAATTTTTTGTGTGGTTTTACTGCTGTGTTTATTTTGTATTTTTTCATGATCCTTCGAATTGGTTCTTTTATCCCTCGGATGTATGGTATAGTTATGGTGTCCTTGTTTTTGATTTCGGCTTTTGTTCTGTGTCTTGTTTCTTGTTTGTTTTCTTTGTTTTTTTGACTTGTTGTTTCCCCTCGTTTATGGCCCATGTTGGATATTGGCAGCGTATGAGCACATGTTTTATATGGTTTTCTTCCTCCTGTCTGTCTTCTTGGTCTGTGATGATGGTGGCCTGTTTGTACAACGTCCTGTCAACTGATAGTTTGTGTGCTGTGGGGTGTTTTGATGTCCATAGTAGGTCTATAGCAGGTATTGAACATGTAAAGAAGGTAAAAAACATCTCCTTTCTATTTTTGTCTTTAATAGGAACAAAAGGTAAATCTGATAGTTGTGTTTCTCTTCCTGTAGTATTACAATACTGTCTCCAAAATAAACGCTTAGCTGTTTTAATTGTTTTCCTAACAATTGCCTGATAACGTTTGTACTCAATTGCTGCCTCCAAAGTATGATGCTTTTTCACTTGTCTGAATGCCCTATTTCTATTTTTAATAGCTTTATTACAGTTATCATCCCACCAAGGAAGATTCTTTTGTTGTCTATAACCTGTACTTTTTGGTATTGTTTGATTTGCAGACTCTATTATAATCCCACTGACACTTTTACTAAATTTCTCCCCATCAATAATGTCCTCACTATTTAACTGCTCACATCTAGTCTTACACAGATATTTAAATTTATCCCAATCTGCCTTATCCAATTTCCATCTTGTGCCAGACTCTATCCCTTCTTCTCCCGCTTCTAGACTAATTTTAACTCTTACTGGGTAATGATCACTCCCATTAGCTGACCGACTTAATACCTCCCAAGATGTGATTCCTGCAATCACATTTGAAATGAAAGTTAGGTCTAACACACTTTCTGAGACTAGATTACTGCTAAATCTAGTACCTTTCCCATCATTCATGCATACTAAGTCCCTATCCTCTAAAAATTCCTCAATTACTGTGCCATTTATATCTATATTCCTGCTACCCCACAGTGTGTTATGAGCATTAAAATCCCCACACCAAATCACCTTACCCTGTGCTTGTCTATTTACAGTGTTCAAAGTGTCGACTCTCAATCTGTTACATGTATTATAGTAATTAATAATTGCTATTTCATCTTTTACGGCCCATATTTTTACCATTATTGATTCATGTTCTTTCCCTATGTCCATTATTTTGTGATTTGTTCCATTATGCACAAAAGTTGCTACACTCCCTCCTCTACCAGTTTCCCTGTCATTCCTTATAGATGTATATCCTTGAATGGCAAAATCCAACTGAGGTTTTAGCCGTTTCCTGTATACACATTACCTGGGGTTTGTCTTGCATATCAGATATAAACTTTTTGAATTCTTGCCCATTTGATATTAAACTCCTGGCATTCCATTGCAAAATCGTGATTACCATTATGACCCACCAGCCCATGATGTCTGTGAACATAAAGATCCCCCACTTAACAAGTCCTAAACTGCTTCCCAATGTAACCCCTTAATGCAAAGATATTTTTTTGCTGTTTTCACAATGATTTTTGATTTTTTCTGTTTTCTTGGAAGTCTGTGCAGTGCAGTTTATCACATCTACCACAAATAAGACAAAATTATTTTCCTTCATAACCAGAGTATCTTCCTTAATTCTACTGCATGCACTGCAAGCCTGCACATTTTCCCTGTTTTAGTCCACTCCCACTTTTTTAGCTGGCACCTTTTTCACAGCTTCTGCATATGTTAATCCCTGGAAGATTTTTACCTGCTGAATCTCTGCTGCTGTTTTGCTGGCTTCACAACCTCAATAGGCAGAGCTACTGTATGTTCACCACTACAGTTACAGCACTTTAATTTGGCTCCCCTTTCACACTTGCCATATTCATGTTCGCCAGAGCATCTGGCACATCGTTGTCTACCTTTGCATATCGCTGCTACATGACCAAATTTTTGACACTTGAAACACCTGAGCGGAGGAGGATTGTAAAGTCTGACTTCATAGTTCATGTAGCCAATACACAGCTTACCTGGCAGTGTTGTTTCATCAAATTTTAACATTATCGACTATCACATTTTTCACCATTTCTGTTAGCTTTCAATCTTTGTACCTCTGTCACTTTTGCTCCAGTTAAGTTTTTCATTATTTCATCAGTTGAGACAGCCATTGAAATGCCCGATATAACTCCTCTCATTGCCTTATTTCCTTCCAATATTGAACACTGCACATTTTTCCCATCCATCTTATTGACTCTGATTGCTTTTCTTTGTTGAACACTATCTTTACATGTGACTAGTAATGAACCACTACGAAGAATTCTTGCATTTAAAACTTCTCCAAGTAACTTAATTGCTTTTGTGAGCTTAATTGGGTTCCACTCACGAAATGACGCCCCTTCCTGAATAAGCTTAATGATTACTTTACACTCCTCCTTCTGTTTATTCCAGGATTGTTCATCTTCTGGTTCATCAGCGCTTGATGACACTCTTGACTGTTTTTCTTTAAGTTTACGTTTGCTTCTTTTAGACTCCACCGAATTCCAGACTTCCTCTTTCCTGCTTCCTACCTCCATTCCTCCTAGTTCAATCCCTGTTTCATCACCTTCCGCTGCCTGCTCTGCCATCTCCTATCCATTCACAACCCGGTTGTGTCACCACCTCCTACTCTCCGAGTCTTTGGCTCCAAAACCGTGAGTTTTTCCTTCCGTCTTCTGTTGTTTCTAGCTCCCATGCTCGTAATCGAGTCGGCTTCTCTTGCAAGTCCTCAGAATCGGCCACCGCCTCTGTCTTTCACCAAAAACTCTCTCTCTAAACTTGCCTTTTTCCAAGGGGAGGAGCTTAAGGGAATATTCACAGCAAAAAAAAAAACAATAACAAAAACATGACAAATTGGAGTGATTTTGTTCGATATATCTTGTAAGTCATAAAAATAACATGCTACAGACATGTTAACAAGAAAAAACTCAGTTTTTGGTGGAGTGTCACTTTAAGAATTGATATGCCAAATGAGGCATACTTTAGTTGTGGCAACAAATGTGTCATGTCATTAGTTAAACATATATGCTAAGGTATATTAAATCCACTATGAATTGTTGGATGCACTGTACATTTTAAACTGTAAATTTACAATAGTCCAAAATTACAGTTACAAAAGTTACAAAGTTACAATTATAAAAGAAAAAGTTGTATTTATAAGAAAAAAGTCACAAATTACAAGACAAAAATTTGGGCAACTTTCTTGCTGTGAGGCGACACTGAGCTGCCCTATGAGAAAAAGTATTTTTTTTTTTTTTAAAGGCCACTAATTTACAAGAAAAACTTTGTTGAGAATAAAGTCGTTTACTCACTTCTCAATTAACTTTTTAGCTGGTACTTTTTAATTCTTGTTCAAGTCATTTTTGGTGACTATTCTTACTTGTTCTTGAGCAATTAATATAAAGTAATGCTACTTTAACTTGAGTGCAATTTCTAACTCCTCTATCCACCTTCGGATGTGAAATCTCACAACTTATCCCTGTAGCTTGAAGGCTAAATGCAGTTTTTAGCAGTAGATGGCGCTATAGTGCAACCCATAGGCTTAACTACTTGCTTAAAAAAGGTACAATTGCTTGACAGTTCAGAAATGTTTTTATTAAAAGCCTCACAAAGAATGCTTTTCTTGTATTTCATGCATTACTTCCTACACAATAATGTTACTTATCCACATTTCCCACACATCTTCTGGTGTTTAATCACTCCCCTCCAGCTTCCTGACTTCAAGATAACAAGTGCCAACATTTTTCCCATGCTTCTCAGGAGCCATGCTGGGTGATTCCTTCTTGGGACATGTCCCCTCACGTCGCCCCTCTTCCAGTGCCAGCACTAGTGGCTCTAATCTGCCAGGCGTACCTGGCAGATCGCTCTGGCGACACCGGTGTTGTTGCAGCCTGGCCCGGCCCTGCACACCGGCATCCCCTATAATCCTTAATGAACTGCCCAAAGGGCCTGGAGCCTGAAGGGAAGTAGGGCAGTGGAGGTGAAGTGGTGTGAGTCTAGTCAGTCACAGCAAACTGCATCTCAGACTCAGCATCATGAACAAAAGGCTTGCAAGTAGGGTCTTTTACTATCCAACTTCTTTTTTTTCCATACAAGGCCTAATGTCCTCAGTGGGGAGGGAACTGTGGTCAAGGGTCATAATGGAGAGCCCGGGGATAGTCTCCACTAGTTAGGGATTAAGTTGCTGCCATGAGGAGAGAGGTGGAGAAATCACAGAGTCACACAGACACTCATCAATGAACATATTTGTTTGTGAAAGGAAAAACTAACTAAAAGAGTTCTGAGAGAACAAACCTCTGCCAAGATAGCTCCTAGATCAAACTAAATTTTTATCACCTTGTCGAGTCAACATAATAATGTTGGAACTAACTATTATACAACAGTTAGTTCCAACCAAGCAATCTGATTGGACAATAGGAATTCTAGGATGTATATACCCCCCAATTACAGCACTCAGAAGCTTAAGATGTACCAAGCCAATTCAGCACTCTTCTAATAGTCTTTAATTACAGTAACTGTTGTGGTCTGGTATAAGAATTGTGATGCTGTGTTGTGTATCTAAAGGTGCTTCCACACCAAACCCATTTCATCCGGACTTTTGGACATTTTAGTTTGGTTTGGACCAAAATTTTAGGTGTGGAAAATGCGGTGTAGTGTGTGTGTGATGCCGTACCCGCCCACTGGCGTGACGTCAGGCAGGCACGGGCCACTGTATATATAGTTTTGTGTGTGTCTAATAAAGAGTAGTTCGCTGTTCAGTTCAGCAAGGTTCCTGTCTCACATTACTCATACATAACATTTTGGCGACAAGAATAATTATGGAAGCGTATGGGCTACTCAACCCCTGGTGCCGTTTCTGAAGTACACGGGAGAGCCGGTGATCCTGCGGCCAAAGTGGAGGGCCATGTTTGAGGGTTACATCGGGGCGCTGGGCCTAGGTGGACTCGACGGGAGAAGACAACGAGCACTCCTGGCCCATCACTTCAGCACGGCGGGCCGAAGAATTCTCGGTACGTTAGGAGAGACAGAGCACTATGAGGATGCTATCGAGCGGTTAGCCGAATTTTTTGCCGAGCAGATGAGGACCACGATGCTGTGGGTGGCGGGAGTGTTGGCGCCAAATGAGGCTAAGCTAGTTAGCTGGGAGAAGCTAACGGCACAGTCAGTGTCTATGGACGGGCTAGCCACAAAGCTAACTGCTCGCTAAAAGAGGGCTCCAGACTACCAGCTGGGCATTGAGGGGGGACCGGGGGAGTCCCTGGTAACTGAAGACGGCGGGCCAGCCGCGACGCACAGGAAGGTGGAGGACCGGAGCGCTGATGAGGTGGACAGCGTGGTGTGGGACGATAGTGGAGAGGGAGAGCAGCAGGAGTTATCCCCGCAGCTGGAGGCTAGGCAGTGAGTGAGTGGGACCACGGAGGCTGAGAGCCCCGGGGAAGAGCAGCGACAGTCGGGCACAGAGACGACGCAGCAGAGCGCCTGGAACGTGGGTGCTGAGAGCAGCGACGAAACGCCTGGGTCAGAGAGTGGAGCCGACGACAGTGATGCTGAGAGCCCAGAGGGAGAGCAGCTGCAGCCGGACATGGAGTAGATGCAGCAGAGCGCCTGGGACGAGGGTGCTGAGAGTAGCGACAGTGCGCATGGGTCGGAGAGTGACGCAGACGAGAGCGAAGCTGAGAGCCCCGGGAGAGAGCAGTTACGACCGGGCATGGAGACAGTGCAACGGCGCACCTGGGACGAGGGTGCTGAGAGCAGTGGTTAGGTGTTCCCCGGAGTTCAGCCACAGGGGGCCAGAGTGTTTCGAGCCATGACGGCAGTGTTGAAAGCGGTCAGGAGCGGACTGACGAGCACGGAGGGACGGTGTGCTGGACAGCAGCACAGCAGCTCCCGAGGAGTGACGCAGTTGGCGGTGAAGAGGGACATTATGGCAAGAGAGATTGTTTTTGATCCCGGAGGCAGACGGTGGCTACGGGCGCACATGTCGTGGGGCTGCCTGGGGCCTCCGAGCAGGTCTCATCTTCAGCGGCCAGGGGTGTGTATGATTTAGGGCTACCCTGGACCCCCGGGCCGGTTTTACCGCTGGCTGGCAGTGGACAGAGGTGTGACTTGAACACTATTAATGTAAATATGAATATATGCTGCTGGTGTGCATGCGAGTGTGTGCAATATGGGATTATTTTATATATTTTAGAGACATGGTCCAAATTTTGGGGCAGCACAGTGGTGGAGTGGTTAGCACTGCGGCAGCACAGCAACTCACCCTTGGCCGGGGGATCCTGGGTTTGATCCCAGCCCCCAACCAACAGTGATCTGTGTGGAGTTTGCATGTTCTCCCCGTGCCTGCGTGGGTTTACTCCAGGATTTCTCTGGTTTCATCCCAGATGCCAAAAACATGCAAGTTAGGTTAATTGGAATCAAACTAGGGATTCTAAATTGTCCTTAGGTATGACTGTGAGAGTGAATGGTTGTCTGTCTCTCTGTGTTGGCCCTGCGATGGACTGGCAATCTGTCCAGAGTGGACCCTGCCTCTCGCCCAAAGACGCTGGGATAGGCTCCAGCCCCCACCCCCTCCACCCCCACCCGTGACCCGAAAAGGATTAAGCGGAAGAAGATGGATGGACAGTCCAAATTTTGGATAAGTGTGTTAGGATATTTTATTACAGTTAACTATTCCTCGTTCCCTTAGTGCGTGATTTGGGTCCTAAATTGTGGAGGGTCTCAATTGTGTATGTGGTCTTACACTTTTGTAAGGGGGAGGGGAATGTGGTGTAGTGTGTGATGCCGTCTACTGGCGTGATGTCAGGCGGGCACGGCCCACTGTGTATACAGTTATGTGTGTGTCTAATAAAGAGTAGTTCGCTGTTCAATTCAGCACGGTTCCTGTCTCACATTATTCATACTTAACAGAAACCTCCCCCAAACCACGGCCCGGACCAAAGAGCCAAAATTTGGTCTCATAAAAAAGAGGTAGTCTTGGTCGGAATGAAACTGAACCAGTTTGTTTAGAGTGTGAAAGAAATTTTCCAGAAAGGTTTGTACTCTCAGACCTCACATGGGAAGTTAAAGGAGGAAGGAAAAATGAGTCGTGGTAGCACTCAGAGAGAGGAAATCTCCATGACAATGGGTATAAATGTTCAGTAGTGGTCAGAGAGGCTGCTGGCACGGATTGGCAGCCATGCTTACGTCAGTCTGCCCCAGGGCAGCTGTGGCTACAGCAGTAGTTTACCGCTACCATTGTCTATCTGTGGAGTGAATGAACAATGGCTCTATGGCTTCCCATAGAGTTTAGAATTAAGTTTAAAATCCTTCTTCTTACTTACAAAGCTCTAAACAATCAGGCTCCTTTTTATTTAAAAGATCTGATACTACCGTATTATCCTAACAGAGCACTACGCTCCCAAAATGCAGGATTACTTGTAATACCTAGAATCTCCAAAAGTACAATGGGAGGCAGAGCCTTCAGTTATCAAGCTCCTCTCCTGTGGAATCAGCTGCCAATCTGGATTCGGGAGTCAGACTCGATCTCTGTTTTTAAGAATAGGGCTAAAACCTACCTTTTTGATATAGCCTACAATTAGGGAGGGATCATGTGTTTCTGAACCCTCCCTTAGTTATGCTGCTAATAGGTTTAGTCAGTCGGGGGACCTCCAGTAATGCACTGGGCCTCACTCCTTTCCTCACTCTCTATGAAAATTTTTTTTTGCTGGTCATTAACATTTGTTTGTTCTCTCCCATAGATTGAGTCTCCATCGTGCTGTTTGCTCTCTACATGTCTGTTCTTTCCTTCTTCTCTATCCCCTCACCCCCCAGCCAGTCGCAGCAGATGACTGCCCCTCCCTGAGCCTGGTTCTGCTGGAGGTTTCTTCCTGTTAAAAGGGAGTTTTTCCTCTCCACCGTCGCCAAGTGCTTGCTCACAGGGGATCGCCTGATTGCTGGGGTCTTTCTGCAACTGTGGGGGTTCCCCCCTACAGTTGATAGTGCTATGAGATGACTGTTGTTGTGAAATGATGCTATATAAATAAAGTTGAATTGAATTGAATTGAATTGAATTGAATAATGGATTTTCATTATAAAGCGCTTTGGGTTTCTTGAAAGGCGCTATATAAATGCAAATTATTATAAAACTTTAAGAATGGTATTATACAGCAGGAGTCAGGCAGACAAAAGAAAAGAAGAAAAGCTGCATGGCTCAGGCTCATCCATGGGTTTCAGGTATATAGAAAAGTTAATCAGTTTTGTTAATTATTGCTTAAACTTTGTGTGTGTGTGACATGCAGATGCAGGTTGCTAATTAGTTAACGACTGTTATTGTGACTAAGCAGACTGCAGACCTGCTGCAGATGTTTTCTCCCTCTGTGAGAATCATGATTGTCCTGCCAGCAGTTGTATTTCATCAGTCTAAACTACATGTAACTGTGAATGACTAAATATTTAATGTTTTCTGTGTCAGAGCTCTGACTGCAGTTTAGGAGTTAAGAGAAGGATGTTTGTGTGCCACAGAGCTTCATGAATTATTAATCTATCATCAAAAATCACATCTCTGATCACGGTTATAATTTTAATATTCCTGTGAAGTTTTCAGAGTTCAGATTGTTGTTTGCACTTTACCTGTCAGTTTATAATGATCTTACAATATTGACTAACTTTACAATTTAAATATTGCTAGGATTAAATAACTTGTATTCTTAAGGTACTGGTAATTTTCAGTCCTATTCTTTATCTGTTGCTGTTTGATAGTGTTAAAAATCCACACAATGACCTCTGGGTTGATATAAATGAAAAGTTAAACATTTCCCATCTGTGACTTGATGGTATGATGTGATTTATTCACACATAGTATGTGTATATTACAGCTTTACAACCTCTATTACTTCTAATAAAATAGATCAAAATAAACTTTTATCCTGAAATAATAAAATGTATGAAAGTCTTAATAGTGCAGGAAGCAGATCAGATATTGTGTGTACAGATTTTCCAGAATGTCACCATTTAAATTTGACTTTTTATAAAAGAAAATTCCTTAAGTATTTCTTGAATAAACTTCATGTCTGAAGTGATTTTTACTTTTGCCAGGTAAGTTATCTTTGTGCTGGTGTTTGCTTGTTTGTCTGTTAGCAGGATTACACAAACTACTGGATGAATTTGGATGAACTTTTCAGCAGAGGTGGTCCTTAGGCTACAGAGGAACCCATGAGATTTTGATGATGATCCGAGAGTGCATACCTCCCCCAAGGCTCTATCTTCTCACATTGTGTTGGCAAGATTATTCAAAAACTACTGGACAGAGTTTGAAGAAATTTTCACCAGCAGTGGCTCTTGGGGTAAGCATGAACCCATTACAGTTTGGAGGTGATCCATGAGTGCATACCTCCACCAAGGCTCTGTCTTCTAGCAATGGTTTAGCAGGATTACACAAAAACTACTGGATGGATTTTGGTGAAATTCCCACCAGCGGTGGCCCTTGGGCTACAGAGGAATCCATTAGATTCTGGAGGTCATCCATGAGTGCATCCCTCCACCAAGGCCCTATCTTGCAATGCACAGAGGGATGGAGGCAGGGAGGTACAGACAGAATGATGGGGGGGGGGGGGGGGGGCTTGGCAGTGGTATGCACTCTCTGAGTGCTTTTCCAGTTAGATAATGTAATAGATCATCAAATACAAGGTTTTATTTAAGTTGTAATCTAGTAACTGTGTTTTCATTTCTTTTGTGAAAATACAGTGCAATATAAAGTTATTGTTGTTTAAAGTCTTTATACTTTCTTTAAACCTTTGAATCTTTCAGTTCAATCCTGAAGACTGAGAATCTTGAACAAAAAATGTGCTAATTAATTTGGCTTGTATTTCTGAATTGATTTAACCTGTTGCACTCCTGTGTACCACGGACGGGCACGTCTCTGCGTCCTAGAGCGCACGAGGGCGCTCCCGTGCGCTCTAGGACGCATGAGGGCGCTGCGCCAAAAGCGCACTGAAAAAAAAGCTGCATTTCCGTTCTTCCACTGCAGACACAGCCGCGAACAGATCAGATATGATTGACCGCTCATTCAACTAATAAGAGCCTTGAATTGGGTTTCTGAAACCTTGAAGAACCAATGACTGAAAACCTAGCAAGAAGGACCCGCCTACCAACGCTGCGAATGCAGCGAGCCAATTGAAGCACAGAAGTTCGAAAGCTGTTTTGTGTAAGGCTGGGTGAAGAGAGACTGACTGCTGCAGATGAAAAAAGGACCCGCAGGAAGAACCGTCACAGACCCAGCAGCACGGAGACCACCCACAAGTGCGACCTGTGTGACAGGGACTGCCATTCGCACATCGGCCTGTTCAGCCACAGGCGGTGCTTTTTTTTTTTTATTCCAGCAGAATAGACGTTTAGGATTCTCTTCCATGGTCATCATAGACCGACGGAGGCCGACGACGAAGGTCGTAAATCATTCGCCCAAACCGCAATCATGGAAGCGCAAAACCGCAATAATGGAATTATGTTTTGACCGGGTCGCGAGACCAGAACCACGAGTCCGTAACAAGGGACCAGCGTCGCGTTTGTCTGACAATGAGGAAGAGAAGTTCGCCAGGACACTGCTGCTGTGAAGAGGTAAGTGTTATAAGCTAAATTATTCTTTATCCCGGAAAATTGTAATCAAAAATGACTTTTGACCGATCGGTAAATTACAACTGTGCGGCGCACGAAGTCCGAAGTCCGTGTGCCGCGGTACACGGTTCATGCGCCGCATCCGGACCGTGAACACCCCCCCTCCGCTACTCTTCTGTAGCGAGGGGGGGGGGGAAGCCGCGGTGACTGCGCCGCGGTCGCCACATCGCATGACTATTCCGTCATGTAGTGATGGCCAATGTCCGTCCTCTGTAGCGAGGGGGAGGGACACCCCACACACACACACACACACAGCCCTGAGTGTCACCTTTCATTAGAGCCCAAGATGAAGCTTCTATATTGAATCATTCAAAAGTTACAGACGTTTTTCCAAACT
This sequence comes from Pholidichthys leucotaenia, assembly GCA_020510985.1. Taxonomy (NCBI): domain Eukaryota; kingdom Metazoa; phylum Chordata; class Actinopteri; order Cichliformes; family Pholidichthyidae; genus Pholidichthys; species Pholidichthys leucotaenia. The sequence goes on along the minus strand of CM035843.1, from coordinate 105,414,404 downwards.
GTGCCATTTGGCACAATTTGGCACAGTTCAAAAACGCCTGGGAACTACCTGAGGAAAAAGCTGTGTAATATATTCATTTTTTGTGATATTGTTACAAAATTTTGACCTCAGCTGGATAACACTTGGTTCTACATTTCTGTTGCATTTTCCAGCCCGGATCTGAAGCTGTGTGTTATTTGCAAGCATTTGTATCCAAAAAAAACACGCAGGCCAAATTTATTTTCTTCAAGTTTAGTATGTTTAGATGACTGTAACTCAGTGGCCGGAGCACTTAGACTGTTTTGCCAAAAAATTCAAAGTGTTTTCTTTTAAATGAGACCAACCCCATGAAGATGCTGCAAAGGGTTGAAGAACAGCTTTCGATTTACTTTGGGCACGTTATTTTTTGGCGTTTTTAGGGAAATTGACCCGAGTGCAAGGGGTTAAGGTCATTGTTAAAATTTGCAAGGAGACATTCAGGAGTACCAAGAGGATCCCGACCCACAATCATCTACAGCAGATCTCAACTCTCTACATTACAAAAATGTGTATATAAATATAGTCAAAGTGAAATAAAAAAAGTCTGAAATATTTCACTGTGTGTAATTAACACTGAGTATATGAAAGTTTATCCATAAACTGTAAAATACTTTCTGTCACAATTTACTTACATACACTAGTATGTTATAGATTTCTCCTGTTTACTTTACTAAGGATTGTAATCTGAATTTTTTAGCCAGTTCTAACTAATGTCTTTGCAAAGTTTGCACAGTTTATAACTTTTTTCTGTAGCGTGTGACTAATTTTATAATCTATAGCACTGATAATGTAAATATGTTGTTTTGGCATATTGACTGAAAGCTGCACATCCACATATTTGGGTGTGGGGCTGTTTGTTCATTTGGGCCTGTTGTATATGTTGTTGATGTGATATATTGAAAGGTTTTCTTCAATTTTAAGATTGCACTGAGACATTTTGAGATTTATTTATTTATTTATTTTTTTTTGGGGGGGGCACCAAATAAAAGTTATTCTTGGGGCACCCAAATAGCTAGCAGCAGCTCTGGTACAGTTTCTACTGGAGCTCCAAAATGCATGCCATCTTCTGACTCTTTACTTCCTCTGAAAATGCCTATAGGAAGAGAATGTAAACAAAAGCAGAGATACCAATTGAGCTAGCTAGCAGGCTGCTCACCTAAAAGGACTGGACCAATGGACTCGTATGGAAACGTATGTATATAAACTGATAACTGGTAGACAAAAGAAAAACATAATTTATTCATAAATGTAAAATGATAATAAAGCCATTACATTCTATGCTTGTTGTTTGCGTTAGTGACATCTAAGAGTAGCAGTTGGGAATTACTTGTTTTCACGCAGTGATACCAATCTTGGTGGAACAATATGCAATAAATAAACAAACCAGTCATACTCTGTTGTTGCTTATTACTTTGAATTTATAATTTGTGTTTGTGGAACTGTTGTATAAAAGCAATATTACACTTAAAGTGAACCTGTATTATGAATATAGCACCTCTGTGATTCAGTTGTAGGCCCAACATTCAGTGGAGGGCCAAAGACATCACCATGATTAATTGCACAATTAACTAAACAAGAATAAATCTCTGTGATCGTGCTGATCTGTAAGTCATCCAGACGCCAGTGAAAAACGTTGATTTCATTCAGACAGTAAATGCTAAAAGTCTTTGTCATATAAGTTTCCCTTGAGTTGTTTCAACATATTAACTTGATAATAGCAGCTCATTTCAGGGAGGGGAGGCTCTGCCTTCTTCAGTCCAGTTTGTGATCCAGATCACCATCAAAATCACTACTAAGCTGGGACAAACTCTACTACTGGTAAACATTTTCTTGTAAATCTGTACATTAATTTTTGTGTATAATCTTACTAACAATTTTACACAACTTTGTATACTGTAGGTACCTCACATGTATACCTGAATTTTCCATTCTTAAAATAACAAATGCCCTATCTTGCAATGTCAGGGCTTTAGTACTCTAAAGAGGCAAAATTACTACAGCAGTAAAGGCACCATTACATAAACAGAACCATAATGAATGTGTCTGTTTTCCTGTTATTTCACGTTAAATGTCTGATCAAAAGTTGTTCTGTTTTAGAGAAAGGTATAAGGGATCATCATCTAGAGTCCAGCATTTCTAGTATTTGGCTGACCGGATCATAGCCGATCCCTCACACCCTGGTCATGTACTGTTTGCCCCCCTCCCCTCTGGTAGAAGACTTCGGTCCATCCAGACTAAAACCTCCCGTCACATGAACAGCTTCTTCCCCTCTGCCATTAGACTGCTGAACACTAAGTGACTCTCGTGCACCATGTACAGCAGCTCAACCAGACTCATGTCAATCATCACTGTTTTCTTCCTGCATTACCGACTGCACTATATAGTTCTCCACAGTATCTGCTGCTGGCTAATATATATTTTAACTGTTGACCAGTATCACTTAATCTTATCCTACACTTTATTACATGTATAGTTTATTTCTCTTATCTTATCATGTTTAATGTTGCAGCATTGTACCGAGACAAATTCCTAGTTTGTGTACTACATGAACAATGGCAATAAACCTGATTCTGATTCTGATTCTGATTCTGACTTCCATTCCCTGAGCCGCAGCACTTGTGTGGCAGATAATTATTTTACTGGCACTTCTTGGTTCTTTTCAACGAATGGCTTCAGACATTTTGTAACCATTTGTCTGGATAATGTCAAAACACTACATGATTTAATAGCTGATACTTGCTGCTGTTGACTTGTGAGACTTAACCTGGACCCCTAAATGACAGGAAAGCTTTGACTTGCAGTGCAGGCTTGGTTGTTGCCTGGTACAAACTGTCTGGCCTGCCAACTAAATAATTCAGCTTGCCAGGGCTGGAACCAAGTGGCATCTGACCCCACTGTGGCAGTTTAAAGAGGCATGTGAGTGACTGGTTGGCTGTTTTAGCATGTCCTTGTGAAATAGTGACAAGTGCTCCTATTTACCTGCATGTAAGTAAATGTTTATCGGGCCTCGGCTTCCTCTGATCGAAAAGCCTATTCTAAACTGCTGAGTGACGCTGTAGAGTAAACTGACCTCCACTCTGACCTCTCTGTGCATCGGCAGCCTGCTTTGCAGTGTGTCCAGAGATCAGAAACATAGAGTACAAAACATTATTTCCACTTCACAAACATGAACCTCAAACATTCTGTTCTTCCAAAGGCCCCACATTCCCCAAGATGAAAGCTGCTGTTAATGGTGGCATCTTTTCAAAGAATTGTCTTTGGTCAGTCACCGTGCTTTCTCATCTCCTCCAACAAAGTCCTTAAAATTCCAAATTCCTGCCTTCGGAGTCTGAGCGTTGGGTTTTAAAGAATGTGGTGACTTTGTTTAATGAAGCCAAGCCACAGCTTCACTAATTAGTCAAGTCCAGTAATGGCTGGAATCCTCCATTAGACAAAGCAGCCAAATACTTGATGGCTACCAATCATGCTCTCGTCTTCATGGGAAAAATACCCACAATTTTGCTGACTATCACGTCCCCAATTAAGAAGGGGGCAGTTGAACGGGCTTTCACTCCATAGCAGACTGGATTTAGATGAACTAAAAGGCAGATCATATCAAAGTAATAATGCTTAATAGATGCAGATTATTATTAGAATTTAAGAATAGTTTATGTTATAATAATGAGGGTCAACTCAGACTGTTTGAATGGCAGGGGTGAGGAAATAAAAAGGGTATCTACAATATTGGACCACAGCAGTATGTAAAATCTATAAAGTATCATTTTTAATATTAAAATGAAATTGAGATTGACACTAGGTTAGTTTAAAACATGGAAAGTAAAACTTCTATGATAAAAATAAGATAAGCCTTTATTAGTCCCACAATGGGGAAATTCCAGGATTGCAGCAGCAAAGGGATAGCAGCACTCAGAGCAATAGTAAATAAGATAATAAAATAAGAACTGGTTAGCCAAAGCAGTAAATAAATATACATATGTACACAATTATAGTTAGTTAAATTACCTGACAGAATATAAATATGGACCCAGACAGTATATTTCACATTTGAATCAACAGTGTTGTTGACACTCTCTATAATAATTGTAATTGTCTTAGTTGTGTATTGGAGGGAACGATCTCTATTGTGCAAAGTTGTGATGTTTAGTACATTTAATATGACCTCTATGAGCAGCACCGGTTAGATTATAAAGTCTGACAGCCGTAGATAGGAAAGACCTGTGGAACCTCTCCGTCGTGCACCTAGGATGGCACAGCCTACCGTTAAATGAGCTCCTCAGTGCGTTCAGCATGTCCCGCATGGGGTGGGACTTGGACTCCAGCAGAGATGACAGCTTAGCCACCATCCTCCTCTCTCCTATTTCCTCCACTGGGTCAAGGCGTTGCCCCAGAACACAGCTGGCTTTTATGATCAGCCTGTTCAGTCTCTTCCTGTTGGCTACCGTGATGCTGCTGCCCCATCAGCCACTCCAAATGTGATAGCTGATGCCACCACCGAATCGTAGGTCTTCAGAAGTGCCCCTTGCATAAAATACAAACATGAACTATAAACTTTTGAAATATTTATTTCTAATAAACATTCTGTAGAGACATACTTTAGAATATAAGGAAGTTTCCATTGGAAGGGAGTTCACCAATCCATGTACTCTTTGTTCTTTCAATATTTAGCTTCTGAAACAAAAACAGAAACAACCAGAAATAGCCATTATATGGTTATGGCCTTGTCAAAATAAGATAAGATAAGATAAGATAAGATATGCCTTTATTAGTCCCACAACGGGGAAATTCCAGGATTGCAACAGCACAGGGATAGCTACACTCAGAGCAACAATCAGAAGGCAAGAAAAAAAACAAGCAAGCAAGAGCAGCTAATATACAGTACATATGTACATATTACTATAAAATATATATATACACACAGACACACAGTGCAGAGCATTGTAGCTGGATGGAATAAATATATGAATATATAAACACACAGTGCAGAGCATTGTAGCTAGATGGAATAAATATGTAAATATATAAACACCCACAGTACGGAGCATTGCAGCTAGGTAGAATAAATATGTAAGTATATAAACACACACAGTGCGGAGCAATGTAGCTAGATGGAATAATATGTAGATATATAAAAACACAGTGCGGAGCATTGTAGCTAGATGGAATAAATATGTAAATATATAAACACACACAGTGCAGAGCATTGTTGCTAGATGGGATGAAACAGCATAACCGTCTACTTAGTTATCCTACATGGTATGATTATGTGCCCATACATATTCTCACCCTCCATAGCGACCGGTATTTTCCTAGTTGTATGCCGGAGGGGACCATTGTGTAAGTCTATTGCATCTTTTGCATTCAAAAAACTATTAGTTTGTTACGTCTTTTTGCTACCTCTGCGAGCAGCCCTGCTTAGGTTGTACAGTCTGACAGCCGTTGGTAGGAAGGACCTACGAAACCTCTCGGTTGTGCACCTGGGATGATGTAGTCTGCTGCTAAATGAGCTCCTCAGTGCATTCAGTATGTCCTGCATAGGGTGGAACTCGGACTCCAGCAGAGATGACAGTTTAGCCACCGTCCTTCTCTCTCCTATCTCCTCCACCGGATCAAGGCGCTGCCCCAGGACAGAGCTAGCTTTCTTAATCAGTTTGTTCAGTCTCTTCCTATCGGCTGCAGTAATGCCACTGCCCCAGCAGACCACTCCAAAAGTGATGGCTGATGCCACCACCATGCCATAGAATGTCTTCAGCAGCGCCCCTTGTACACCAAAAGACCTGAGTCTCCTCAGCAGGAACAGCCTGCGCTGTCCCTTCTTGTAGAGTGTGTCAGTATTGTGTGACCAGTCTAGTTTATTGTTCAGATGAACACCCAGGTACTTATAGGATGTCACCATCTCGATGTCTGTTCCCTGTATATTTACTGGTGCTGTGAGGGGCTGCCCATGCCTGCGGCAGTCCACCACCAGCTCCTTAGTTTTCCTTGCGTTGATCTGGAGGCAGTTCCGATGGCACCAGTCCACGAAGTCCTGGATAAGCCCTCTGTACTCAGCTTCATCTCCATTGGAGATGAGGCCAACGATCGCAGAGTCATCAGAGAACTTCTGTAGATGGCAGTGTGTTGTGTTGTGTGAGAAGTCCGCAGTATAAAGAGTGAACAGGAAGGGAGCCAGCACCGTTCCCTGGGGGGCCCCCGTGCTACTGATGATCGTGTCGGACACACAGTCCCGGGTTCTCACAAACTGAGGCCGGTTCGTGAGGTAGTCCAGGATCCATGATGACAGGTGCTGGTCCACCCCTGCGCGCAGCAGCTTGTCCTTCAGGATCATCGGTTGGATGGTGTTGAAAGCACTGGAGGAGTCAAAGAACATGATCCTCACCATATTCCCGGGCTTCTCCAGGTGGGACAGAGAACGGTGAAGGAGGAAGATCACCGCATCCTCCACCCCAATGCCATGCTGGTAGGCGAACTGGAGTGGCTCCATCGCTGGTTCCACCAGGGGGCAGAGGTGAGCAAGGAGCAGTCTCTCTAGGGTCTTCATCAAGTGGGACGTCAAGGCCACCGGTCTGTAGCTGTTCAGGTCTTTGGGGTGGGAAGTTTTTGGTACAGGTACCACACAAGATGTTTTCCACAGCTGTGGTACCCTCCCCAGCTTCAGGCTCAGGTTGAAGATGTACGTCACAATCCCACACAGCTGGTCTGCACAGGACTTGAGGAGCTTTGCGCTGATGCCGTCCGGTCCCGACGCCTTCCTCGCCTTGATCTTCCTCAGCTCCGTCCTCACCTGGGTCCTGGTCAGGGTCAGGATGGGGGGCTGTGCGTTGGGAGTGGGGGGGTGTTGGTGGAGTGGGGAGTGGGCAGCAGGACTTGATGTCTTTAGAGGCAGCAGTGGTTGTTGTGCAGTCAGGGGGGAGGGCGGTTGGTCAAACCTATTGAAAAACAGATTCAGGTTGTTCGCCCACTCCCTGCCCCCCGTGGCCTGGGGGGAGGTATTCTGGAGCCCAGAGATGGTTTTGAGGTTTCTCCAGACCCTGCTGATGTCGCTCTGTTGCAACTTGTCCTCCATCTTCTTCCTGAAGCTGTCCTTGCCTTCTCTGATCTTTCTCCTCAGCTCCCTCTGTACGGACTTCAACATCTCCCTGTTCCCCGACCTGAAGATCCTCTTCTTCTCTCTCAGAAGTGTTTTAATCTCAGGGTTGATCCAGGGTTTGTTGTTTGAGCAACACCGTATGGTCTTGGTGGGAACGGATTTGTCCACACAGAAGCTGAGGTAGCCCGTGAAGGTGTGAATGAGGCCATCGATGTCCTCACCATGTGGATCGCAGAGCTGCTTCCAGGCGGTAGCTTCAAAACAGCCTTTTAGAGTGTCCATTGTCTCCTCAGACCATAACTCCACTGTGCGCATGGCCGGACGTTGTCTGTGCACTAGGGGTTTGTACACCGGCCGGAGATGAACCAAGTTGTGATCCGATCTCCCGAGTGGGGGGAGTTGTGATGAGGTGTACGCCTCCTTAGTGTTTGCGTAGAATAAGTCCAGTGTTTTATTGTCTCTAGTGTGGCATGTGACATACTGGGTGAACGTGGGTAGAATGGGAGACAGTGAAACATGGTTGAAATCGCCTGAGATGAGGAGAAGAGCATCTGGGTGTTCTGTCTGCAGCCTGCTGGTTACTGAATGGATGACGTCACGCGCTGTCCCAGCGTTCGCCGTCGGATTTGCATAAACAACAATGCAGATCACGTGTGAGTGTTCTCTCGGGAGATATGTAGGCCTCATGCTAACAGCTAGCAACTCAATGTCTTTGCTGCAGTGTCGTTGTTTAACAGTGATATGTCCCGGTCTGCACCAGTTGTTGTTAACATACATTATCACTCCACCGCCCCTTGCTTTGCCACTGTCTGGTGTTCGGTCTGCCCGTATCATGTGGAAACCCTCCAGCTCAATGTTAGCATCTGCTGCTAGTTCAGTTAGCCACGTCTCAGAAAACAAAAGGAGAGAGCACTCCCGATATGTGCTATCATAACGGCAGATAGCCGCTAGCTCATCTACCTTTCCCAGTATAGAGCGTACATTTCCCATGACAACAGATGGAAGGGAGGGTATGTACCTTATATTTTTTGTCCTCCGCCTTACTCCAGCCCGGCAGCCGCGGCGTTTTCGCCTCAGTTCTCTCGGTATGTCGAGTTTTTCCAATGGGACCGGGTGGCGGTTGAATGCTAGCAGCTCTTCCCTGCTGTATTGTATCCTGCTATAAACAGTGGCTCCGTCCACCGGCTCAGGAGGCATTTGGGACAATCTGTGTGTCCGTGATATAAATGGAGTGAAAAAAAGATGGATCAAAAAGAGAGAGGAAGGGAAAAAGACTCGGAATCGAGCCGCTGTTGCAAAAGGCAGCCGACTCGTGTGGCGGCGGGAGAGAAAAAAAAAAAAAAAGATAAAAAAAAAAATAAAATCAGAACTGAGCCAAAACGAGATAACAAATCTGATTTTGTTAGTGGTTTGGGGTTTTTTGGGGTCAGGCAGGGTTCTCTGTGAACTATTATGTTTGCAGATGACATTGTGATCTGTAGTGAAATTAGGGAGCAGGTGGATGAGAACCTGGAGAGGTGGCGGTATGTACTGGAGAAAAGAGGAATAAAAGTTTGTCGAAGCAAGACAGAATACTGTCATGTGATGAGTCTGGGTCTCTGCCAGACTCAGCTTCATGGCATTTTTTCCTTTGCATTTATGTATATTTATTTTATTTGTTGCTTTTGAGTTTCATTGTTGCCTTTTTATGTTTCTATTTTATGTTTTGAGTTCTATGTGTTTCTCTGGGTTGACAGCTGTTGGCTGTGTTTCTGGGGTTACGCTCCACTGGGGGCGTCACCCGCCAGGCTGTCAACTGCCCCTCCCTCACCTGTCATTACCACCCAGCTGATTCTAATCACCAGTTTTGTTCCTTCTCCTACTCCAGGTCCCGCACCTGTTTTCACTCAGGTTATTATTCCATTTTGTACTTATATTCAGTTTGTTCATTCAGTCCTCGTTGGTTCATTGTAAGCCTGCATAGAAGCCTTTCCTGTCATCCTCCCAGCCTCTGAAGCCTTTCCGTTTCTTCAGAGCACACCTAGCTCTGAGGCATCTCTGTAAGTTAATCCTTGTTTGGCATTTTTGTATTATTGGCACCTTTGGACTGTTCTGTTCTTTTGTTTATTAAACACACTAACTCCATCCAGTGTGTGGGCTTGTCTCTCTCTTGCTGCGCCTCGGAGAGGGGCATATGACAAATACATGTGTGTGTGAATAAGAGGGAGGCAGGTGTAACGGTAAAATGCAAGGAATAGAGGTAGTGAAGGTTAATGAGTTTAAATTCCTGGGGACAATTATCCAAAGCAATGGACAGTGCACAAGAGAGGTGAAGAGAGTGCCTGCAAGGTGGAGTGGGTGGAGACGAGTGTCAGAGGTGATTTGTGACAGAAGAATAGCAGGTAAAGTGAAAGGTAAAATTTACAAGACAGTAGTGAGACCTGCTATGATGTATGGTTTGGAGACAGTAGCACTGACAAAAAGACAGGAGGTGGAGCTAGAGGTGGCAGAGTTGAAGATGCTAAGATTTTCATTGGGAGTGACTAAGAGGGACAAGATTAGAAATTAATATATCAGAGGGCTCAGGTTGAACAATTTGGAGACAAAGTAAGAGAGGCAAGACGGAGATGGTTTGGACACGTGCACATATGCAGAAGAGGGATAGCGGATATATTGGACAAAGGATGTTGAAGATGGAGCTACCAGACAGGAGGAGAAGAGGAAGACCACAGATTCATGGATGTAGTGAAGGACATGGAGAAGGTTGGTATTACAGAGGAAGATGCAAGGGATAGGGTGAGATGGAGGCAGATGATCCCCTGTGGTGACCCCTAAAGGGAGCAGCAGAAAGAAGAAGAGAAGTTCTGGTCAGCCAGAAGTTAGGAAAAAAACGTGTCACAGTTTTTTATTGTGTTAATTTATTGAAAAGTCAATGTGATTATTTCTATAACAAAAGCATTACTAGCAAAAGCAACAGCTGAATCTGATATTTTACAAAAAAGGACAAGGAGGTCTAAATATGAAAAAAGTTAAATGAATTTCTGACTGTAACCAAAACAATAACACACAAAAAAAACCTAACAGAATCCCGTTTTTGTCTCAATTATGATTTTATTTTGATAAAGCCAAAACCATAACAGCTATTTCTGGCTGTAGAAAGAAATATTGAAAGAAGGAAGAGTACACAGCTTTTCATCATTAGAGGGACACCTAACTGCACTTCATATTTTCTCAGCAGCAGGCCCACCCTTAACAGCTCTGTATACCACTTTTTTTCCAATGAGAAAGGGCACATTTTGGGACATTCATGCAGTAGTAGCATGGTGGTCACTTCATTACCCTTTTCCATTGGAAAGGCACCTACAGGGTACCTCATGTGCTACTGCAACACCACTAAAAGAGTATTCATGACAATATACTCAACTTTCCCAGTACAATATATACACTCACCAGTAACCACCCGCATTTGTTAATATAAATATCTAATCAGCCAATCACATGGCAGCAATTCAGTGCCTTTAGGCATGTAGAGATGGTCAAGATTTGCTGCTGAAGTTCAAATCAAGCATCAGAATGGGGAAAAAGGTGATTTAATTGATCTGAATATAGCATGGTTGTTGTTTCAAGACAGGCTGGCCTCAATATTTCAGAAACTGCTAATCTTCTTGGATTTTCACAAGCAACCATGTGTTTTTAAATCCCTTTTGTAAAGCACTTTGATTAACATGTGTTTTTAAATGTGCTAAATAAATCATTTTTTAACTCCTATACATAACCATTTATCACAACCAAGGTATACATGTTATGTCTGGAAAACTGGAAAGACTGACAGAGTGGCACTTGATGGGAACACAAACTTTATTACACAAACTCTATGCTGGTGGTGCAGAGTATTGTTGTTGGGAGGCCGAACTAAAGGGAGCCGAAGAAAAGGCTGCAAAATGGCTGTCCCTCACATTTATGTGCTCGGCGTGATGACGTCACTGAGTGACCGCGTCGTCACGCCGACACTGACTAACCCTGTAGGTTTCACAACACCACAGCACCCCCCCATTCCCGAAAGCAGAAAACACACATGAACGAATTAACCCTCCCCAATCTGGTACACAAAGAACCCCAAAACTAGCTACAGCCAGTCGGTGGACTATTGCATGGTCCAGCGTGGCTGAGTGGTTTATTATGCCACTTCTGTTGGCAGCCGCGCCCCTAGCTACACACAGTCCTTCTTTTATACTGAAGAAGGCAGTTCAGTTCAAGGGGCCCTGAGGCAAGCCCGTGGTGGACGCGCCCCTGGAGGCGCCGACTGCAGCGGACCTGGGCACCATCCTGCTGGAGCCACGGCTCGCTCGTCAGCAACATTCAAGCCAGGGTCCCACACCAGCTGGGTCAACTCCAACACTGCGTCCCGATCTGCGGCAGCTGCTCTTACCTTCCGCAGATGGCTGGCTTGCCATCTCGAACCATCAGCCATCTGGACGGCAGCTGGTCTCAGCTGCGCGGCGATCTTCATGGGTGTCAGTGGTGGTGACGATGTTGAGGCCAACTGCAGGTCTGGGTGTTCAGATATGCGAACCCAAACCCAGTCCATCGCTGTGAGTGGCGCTCTGTTCGGCATTGTGGTTGTGATGGTGTGGTTGTCACGTCTGCTGTGGGGCATCCACCAGGTTGTGGTGGTTCTGCTGCATCCTATTGGGTCATGGACTTTTCGTCCTTCTGCTCAGCAGCGGCTCCTGGAGGCTGATGCCGGTGGTGGATTCGGAAGACATCCGGTGATCTGAGGCAAGGCCAATCGCTGCTCTCTCTCTGTGCTGTGTTCTCTCTCTGTGCTGTATTCACCCTCTGTGTTGCGCTCTTTGGCTACCTTGTCACAGATTAGCACATCTTCTAAGGGCCCGAAGACGCATGTGCTTGCTAAGACTCGGAGCTCCGTAGCATAATGTTGAGTTGGCACACCTGCATGTTGTTTGCGGCGGAAGAAGATGATTCTTCGGGACATAACGTTGGTCGTGTCATTGTAATATTTCTGCATCAGTCACGCATTTGCCGAATGAGTTTGCTTGACCCGCGTCATCCTTCTTTGCCTAGACTGAGAACCAGCACGCTCTGCAGCTTCTCGTCGTCAGTGTCACTCAGGCTAGCCACTTCAACATAATCTTTAAACATGTCAAACCAGCAACACCATGGGACGGGCGACTCACCTGGGGTCTCCAGAAACGGCTGTAGTGGCTTCAAACACACTTCCAGATGCACTTTCGTCTGCAGGAACAATGATGTATTTTCCTCCGGAAGACCCATTTTTCTCCTCGTCACCATTGGTTATGCCTGGAAAACTGGAAAGACTGACAGAGACAAATTTTATTACACAGACTCTGTGGTGGTGGTACAGAGTATTGTTGTTGGGAGGTCGAGCTAATGGGAGCCAAAAAATAGGCCGCAAAATGGCCGACTCTCATATTTATGTGTTCGAAGACATGACGTCACTGAACGGCCGCGTCATCACGCCAACGCTGACTAACCCTGAGGTTTCACAACACCACAATATAGAAGAGCATCTCTGAAAGAACAATACATTGATCCTTGAAACAGATGGGCTACAGCAGCAGAAGACCTAAACTGGTGCTACTCCTGTTAGCTAAGACCAGGAAACTGAAGCTACAATTCACACAGATTTACCAAAATTGAAAAATAAAAAAATATTAAAAACATTGCCTGATCTAAGTCTCAGTATTTGCTGCAACATTTGGAGGTTTAGCATACACACATGGACAAAATTGTTGGTACCCCCTCTGTTAATGAAAGAAAAACCCACAATGGTCACAGAAATAACTTGAATCTGACAAAAGTGGTAATAAATAAAAATTCTATGAAAATTAACCAATGAAAATCAGACAATGTTTTTGAATTGTGGTTCAACAGAATTATTTTAAAAAACAAACTCATGAAACAGGCCTGGACAAAAATGATGGTACCTGTGGTCTATATTAATCATATATCCCATAACCTACATATGTATAAGCATGTGAGAATGTTTGGTGATTACATATGTAAAGCGACTTCACACCTCAGAACAGGACAAAGAGGTCTCAACCGCCAGTGAAGATCAAAGAGCATCCGAGGCATTGCGGTGGAGACCGGATAGGTCGCCCTGACCCCCCAGGGCCAGGTGGAGGGGTACGAAGACAAAAGAGGGGATTAAGATAGTGAGGGATGTCAGCTTTTGATATGCATGTCTTTTGTTATGTGCGAGTATAAGTTGGTAGAGCCGAAGGTGTTCGCGCTCTTACTTCTTCTGCTGCTGCACCTAGATGAGACTTGTTAGAGGAGCTGATAATAAACTTTGGTTTATGAATCACATCGCCTCGTTATTTCAGGCTCTTCTACACTGGTGACCCTGATGCGAGAATGGACCAGAGGCGTTCCCCCGCGATCGACTCATCTGTGGCGACCCAGGCAGACGCCGGCGCCCATGCAGACAGGGGAACAGATGGACGACGTTCCCCCACGGCAGAAGTGATAGAGAGGGCTCAACCGAGCACCAGCGCCGCGGAGAGAGCCGAAGCAAGGCACTCTCACCCTGCGGACACATCAGTGACGGTCCACACAAGCGCCGTCACCGTCAAGCTGCCGGACTTCTGGCAGGAAGACCCCGCCTCGTGGTTTCAGCAAGCTGAAGCCCAATTTGCACTTGCGGGCATCACGGCTGACGATACAAAGTTCTATCACATCGTCGCCAAACTCAACACCGCCACTTCGAGATGTGCGCGGAGCATAATCCAGCGGCCGCCGGCCCAGGACAAATATAAAGAACTGAAAGCGACCATCGTGGCAAATTACGTCCCCTCAGTCGAGGAGAGAGCCGAGAAGATCCTGGCGGTCTATGGCCACAGAGGATGCAGACCCAAGGCCCTCATGGAGGACTTGCTGCAACTTAAAGAAGAGGACAACGACAACTTCCTCTTCCAATTCATATTCCTCAGTACGCTGCCACCACACATGAGAGGGACACTTGCCAACATGCGATGCAGCACCCAGCAAGACTTCCGCACGCTGGCTCACGAAGCTCAACGGCTCGTCAATGCCTGCAAGGAGCAGACACCCACAGCAGCATCCGCAGACCTCAACGCTGATGTCCGGAGCCACGAGGAGCCACAAACCACCGAGCAGAATCAGCCCGTGGTGACAGCGACACGGCCAAGACGTAACAGACGGAGCGACGTTTGTTATTACCACCACCGCTTTGCCGAGAAGGCTTACAAATGCTTTCCCCCCTGCAAATTCATGATTTCGGGAAAACGCCAAAGCCGAGAGCCGTTAACAGCGGCGGTTCTCGACGAAAAAAGCAAGCTTTTATATGTGACGGACGGACACACCAGCAAGCAGTTCCTTATCGACACGGGAGCTCAACTAAGTTTTGTCATGCCCTCCCAAGCAGACCGGGCCATGGGCCCCCGGGGCAATGGAGCGGTGGCAGCCAACGGCTCCATCATCGACACTTTTGGCGAAAAGAGCCTGCCCCTCTGCATCCACGGCCGCAACTACAGATGGACATTTGTTGTAGCGGCGGTGAGTTTTAACTTGTTGGGCGCAGATTTTTTGTGTGCACATGGGTTATTAGTTGATCTAGCGAACAGATGCTTGGTTAATGCACTGTCCTTTGCTTCTATTCCCTGCTCAGCTCGAATTTCTCCACCACCCGTGCAGGCCAGCGTCACCACAGCAGGAGGTAAGTTTGATCAACTCCTCACCCAATTTCCAGCACTCACAATTCCCAAATTCTCAGCCACAGTGGCTAAACACGGGGTCGAACACTTTATTCCCACAACGGGCCCACCCGTATTCGCCAAAGCTCGGCGCTTAGATGCGACCAAGCTCGCCATAGCTCGGGACGAGTTTACCACCCTTGAAAAATTAGGCATTATCAGACGCTCGAAAAGCCCCTGGGCGTCACCACTTCACATGGTCCCGAAATCCGACGGTTCTTGGAGACTGTGCGGCAATTACCGCAGATTAAACAATGCGACAGCGCATGACCGCTACCCAATTCCTCACATTCAAGATTTTTCACTACATCTGGCGGGTGCGCGCATTTTTTCAAAAATAGACCTGGTCCGCGGCTATCATCAAGTCCCAGTTCGAGCAGAGGACATTCCTAAAACAGCTGTAATAACCCCCTTCGGTCTTTTTGAATTTTTGTGGATGCCTTTCGGCCTTAAAGGCGCCGCTCAAACCTTTCAGCGGATGATGGACGCAGTATTACGCGACCTCCCCTTCGTGTTCGTCTACCTCGACGATATGCTGGTAGCCAGCTCGTCTGAGGAAGAACACGAGCAGCATCTCACTATGGTTTTTCAGAGACTAGAAGAGCACGGGTTAATAATCAATCCAGCCAAATGCAAATTCGGCGTGTCTCAAATTGATTTTTTAGGACACAGAGTTTCACCGAAGGGGGCAGTCCCACTGCCAGACAAAGTTCACGCAGTAAAAAGTTTCCCACGGCCACAAACGGTCAAATCGCTGCAAGAATTTTTGGGAATGGTTAATTTTTACAACCGTTTCCTCCCCCACGCAGCTCAGCTCATGCAGCCCCTATATGACGCACTCAGAAAACAAAAACCTTCCAACGCGGTCGAATGGACCCCGGAGCGCAAACGCGCCTTCGCGGAAGTAAAAAGCGCCCTAGCTAATGCCACATTGTTGGTTCACCCCGATCCCTCGGCCCGCATTGCGCTAACCACAGACGCTTCAGACCTGGCCATAGGGGCAGTTGTAGAACAACACGTCAGCGGAATCTGGCAACCTTTGGCATTCTTCAGCAAATCGCTAAACCAAACTGAGCGTAAATACAGCACTTTTGACAGGGAGCTGCTAGCGCTTCATTTATCCATCCGCCACTTCCAGTTCTGGTTGGAAGGGCGGCGTTTCACGGCTTTTGTAGACCACAAACCGCTCACCTTTGCGATGGCTAAAATTTCCGAACCGTGGTCAGGCAGGCAACAGAGACAGCTAGCTGCGATTTCAGAGTTCACCACAGACATTCGACATGTGGCAGGCAAACTTAACGTGGTAGCAGACTGTCTCTCTCGCGCTGTGACATCGCCAGAGCATGAGGAGACAGATTATACTACCTCAGCCGCAGAACTCTTCGCCAACACGGACACATACGCGGCCCCAATCCATGCAGGGATAGATTATGCAGCCATGGCGGAGGAGCAAAGTAGTGACGCGGACGTGCGCGCACTCCTGTCTGGACCAACAGGGTTAAGGCTGGAGGAAAGGGGTTTACGCGACAGTGTGCCCCCCCTAATATGGGACATCTCAACCGGCCGACCTCGCCCGTTACTCCCAGCTGCATGGCGCCGCCGTATTTTCGACTCGATTCACTCCCTCGCGCACCCAGGTGTGCGCGCTTCGGTTAAAATGGTCGCTGAAAAGTTTGTGTGGCCTGGCCTGCGCAAAAACGTAAAAGAATGGGCAAAGACTTGCATTTCTTGTCAGCGCGCCAAAGTACACAAACACACAAAAGCCCCTCTAGAGCCTTTTCGAATCCCTGCTAGAAGGTTTGACCACGTTCATGTCGACCTCGTGGGGCCACTACCTTCCTCCCAAGGTTTCACACATCTGTTAACAATAATTGACCGCACCACGCGCTGGCCGGAGGCAAACCCTCTGGCGTCAACCACAGTGAAGGAAGTCGCTCGCGTTTTTTTGACAAACTGGGTGGCACGTTTCGGCGTCCCATCGGACATCACGTCCGATAGGGGGCCTCAATTTGTCTCGGAGCTTTGGTCAGCCATGGCCAGCAGCTTAGGGGCGACAATTCACCGCACCACCGCTTATCACCCTCAGGCTAATGGGTTATGTGAGCGTTTTCACAGATCTTTAAAGGCCGCCCTCAGAGCCTCACTAACGGATACAAATTGGGTAAATAAACTTCCCTGGGTTTTATTGGGGTTGCATGCTGCACCTAAAGAGGATCTAGATGCCTCCCCAGCAGAATTAGTTTTTGCACAACCTCTCAGGCTCCCAGGTGAATTTTTACCAGAGAACCCAGAGCCAGGGCATCTTCCTGCCCCGAGGTTTTTAGGCAGCAACGGACCGGACTCTCTCCCCGGACCAGCACATCACTCTTTTCCACGGGTTTTTGTCCCCCAAGCCTTAAAAAACGCTGAATTCGTTTTTGTTAAGCATGAAGCTTTAAAACCAACTTTCCGCCCACCATACAATGGACCATTCAGAGTGCTGGAACCTGGTGATAAGCATTTTGTGCTTGATTTTGGGGATAGAAAAGAAACAGTCAGCATTGACAGACTTAAACCCGCCTTCTTGTTGAGAGACGAGCCTGCACGGTTGGCGAGAGCACCTCGGCGGGGTAGACCCCCCAAGAGAAAAGACTCAGCCCCCCTGCAGGGAACAAATAATCACTCTCCTCCCCAAGCTGCAGATTCCTTACAGGAAGGTCCCACCAAGACGCCCAAGCGGACCCACAGCAGATTTGGGAGAAGATTAAAACCCAGACAGCACAAGGACTGATGCAAACTACTCAACAGTTGTTCACTGACATAACGCACGGCCCAGGAGACACACACGCAGGCTCAGGATAGATTTAACAGCTTTATTAGCAACAGGGAAGTGTATGGCTGCGTGTCTGTGGAATAAGAATGTATTGGTGGTGGCGTCTGCGTCAGGCACGGGGACAGGAGGCCGTACAGCCGGACAACCCTGTGGGAGAGAGCAGAGGGAGAAGGGTAACGGGCACCACACCAATACAGGGAAATGATGATGATAGCTGGCTTACTTGGTTGTGACAGGTGGCTGGCGTCGACAAGGGCGGAGCCCGGGAGACAGCGACCTGTGGTACCTGTGGCAGCAGCGTAGAGCCAACGGCGAGGTGATGAAGTCCGCCGCTGGGGATGTCCACCTGTGCACAGGGGAAAGCTAGAGGAGAGAGGTAAGGGGAGCTTACCCAGGATATCTTCGCTAGTAGGTTTGAGATCCGTAGTAGCAAAGGGGCCGAAGTAGAGAGACGGCTTCAGGCCAAAGCCCAGGGCAGAGTGGATTAAATACCTCGCCGCTGACGAGGAGCAGGTGTGCGCGCGGCTGGTGCCGCTGATGAGCAGCGAGTCATAACAGTACTCCCCCCTCTGGCAGTGCCTCCTGGCGATGGTTTTTCTGGGTGTGCTCGATGAAACTCAGAAATGAGTGACCGGTCCAACACCAGCGAGGAAGGCACCCACTGTGGGATCGTCACTTCCTTGTGGTAACGTATCATCACTTCCTGTTTTGCTGTCTGCCTGTGTGGTTTGCTCTCTAGCCACTAGCTATGGCTACTAGCTCTCTTTCCTCCCCTCCTCTGGTGTGCTCTCTCTGTCAGATGTTTAGCTACACCTCTGCCTCTTTTAGACATAACAGTAAATGTAATAAATGTTGTCTTTTTGAGGCGCTCGAGGCGAGGTTGTCTGATTTGGAATCCCGGCTCCGCTGCATTGAAACACCGTCTGCGCCAGTTAATCTTGACGGACGCCCATTAGCTGCAGCGGAGCTAGCTAGCTTAGGTCCCACTGTCAGCGGTCCCTCGGCTCTCCTCAGCAGCGAGGAGACTGGGTGGGTGACGGTGAGAAGGAAGCCTAGTCGCAAAGCCCCGGTACACCACCAACCTGTTCACGTTTCTAATCGTTTTTCCCCGCTCAGCGACACACCCGCTGAGGAAAAAACTCTGATCATCGGCGACTCTGTAGTCAGAAACGTGAACCTAGAGACTCCAGCGGTCATAGTCCAATGCATTCCTGGGGCCAGAGCAGGCGACATCGAGTCAAATTTGAAAATGCTGGCTAAAAGTAACTGTAAATATTCCACAATTGTTATTCACGCCGGCATTAATGACATCTGTCTCCGGCAGTCGGAAGTCACGAAACTTAATATAGAATCGGTGTGTGACTTTGCCAAAACGATGTCAGCCACTGTAGTATTCTCTGGGCCCCTCCCTAATCTGACCAGTGATGACATGTTTAGCCGCTCGTCATCCTTGAACCGCTGGCTGTCTGTGTGGTGTCCTAAAAATGACGTGGGCTACATTGACAATTGGAGCTCTTTTTGGGGAAAACCTGGTCTTATGAGACGAGACAGCATTCATCCCACTTTGGATGGTGCTTCTCATTTATCTAATAATCTGGCATCTTTTTTATCCAAATTTCCAAAACCATGACTACTCAGAGTTGGGACCAGGAAGCAGAGTCGCAGTCTTACACGCCTCTCTGCAGCTCCTCTTCATCCGCCACCCCTCAGCTTAGCCCCTGACTTCCCCATCAGAGAATCGTTGTCTGCTCCCTCCAAAGTGAATAAAAATATAATGTATAAGCATCCCAAAGTGATAAAGCAAAATATTGGTAAAACTCAAATTAAACATAAAGCCTCTAAATTGAATGATTTGGCCTCTGTTCCTCCTCATAATTTAAAAATTAAATGTAGTTTATTAAATATTAGGTCTCTAACTCCCAAGTCTCTGTTAGTCCATGATTTGTTAATTGATCATCAGATTGATTTAATTTCCCTCACAGAGACTTGGTTAGGACAAGAGGATTATGTTGGTTTAAATGAATCAACTCCCTCTGGTTATTTAAACTGTCAAAATCCCAGAAGTTCTGGTCGTGGAGGAGGAGTAGCAACAATTTACCATTCCTAATTACTAGTTAATGTAAAGCAAAAAACATGTTATAATTCCTTTGAGGGCCTGGTCCTCAGTATTGGGCACTTTAGTAATTTTAGGTTAAACCCTATTTTATTTGCCATAGTTTATCGTCCCCCATCAACCTACTCAGAATTTTTATCCGAATTTGCTGATTTCTTAGCTGATTTAGTGCTGAAATCTGATAGAATAATTATAGTAGGGGACTTTAATATACATGTGGATGTAGATAGTGACTGCCTTAATGTGGCATTCAATTCAATATAAGATTCGATTGGGTTTTCTCAGAAAGTAGGAAATTCTACTCATTACCTCCACCATACATTGGACCTTGTTTTGACATATGGCATAGAAATAGAAAATCTTGTAGTGTTTCCTCATAACCCTGTACTGTCAGACCATTGTCTGTTAACCTTTGCTTTTACTATTTCTGACTATTTGGCTCCTAAAGAAAAATATTATTACAGTAGATGCCTCTCCGATGATGCTGTTTCCAAATTTATGCAGATTGTTTCCTCTATGCCATGTGTCAACACAACGGAAATAAGCTATAGACAGCTTGCTCCTTCTGTAATTGATAACATGGTGGATGGTGTTTCAGCTTCTCTGCATCAGACTCTAGACTTGGTGGCCCCCTTAAAAAAGAAAAAGTCTAATCAGAGATTTCTAACTCCTTGGTTCAACACAGAAACTCGTACCTTAAAACAGAAGACTCGTCAATTAGAAAGAAAATGGCGCTCTACTAATTTAGATGAAATCTATTTAGCTTGGAGAAATCATCTTCTAATTTATAAAAAATCTCTTAGAAAAGCTAGAACGAGTTATTACTCTGCATTAATAGAAGAGAACAAGAATAATCCCAGGTTTCTTTTCAGTACTGTAGCCAGGTTGACAAAGAGTCAGGACTCTGTCAATCCTAGCATTCCCTTAGAGCTTACTAGTCAGGACTTTATGAACTTTTTCAATAATAAAATTTCATCCATCAGAGATAAAATCAATCAGATTCTTCCCACAGTTAACTTAAATACTGTAACTACTACAACTCCTTCTATTGATGTCTGTCTTGATGAGTTTACTCCAATCGACCTTTGTGAGTTAGACAAAATAGTTTCCTCATCCAAACCTTCAACTTGTCTTTTAGACCCTATTCCTACCAGGTTATTTAAAGAAGTCTTCCCACTTATTGGTAGCTTTATTCTTCATATAATCAATTCTTCATTAACTTTAGGCCATGTACCGCAGGCTTTTAAAACGGCTGTAATTAAACCCTTACTCAAAAAGCCAACGCTAGATCCAGGAGCTTTAGCTAACTATAGACCAATCTCTAATCTCCCTTTCATTTCAAAAATCTTAGAAAGAGTTGTTGCTACGCAGTTATTTGACCACCTGCAGGGAAATGGTTTACTTGAAGAGTTTCAATCTGGGTTTAGAATCCATCAAGTACTGAAACAGCCTTAGCGAAGGTCACTAACGACCTCCTTATTGCATCTGATAATGGACTAGTTTCTGTACTTGTCCTTTTAGACCTTAGTGCAGCTTTTGATACTATCGATCATAATATTCTACTTGATAGATTAGAACACTATGTTGGACTTAATGGAACTTTGTTGCAATGGTTTAGATCTTATTTATCTGATAGGTTCCAGTTTGTTCATGTAAATAATGAGTTTTCTTTCAACTCAAAGCTTAGTCATGGAGTTCCACAGGGATCTGTGCTAGGCCCTACTCTTTTTAGTTTATATATGCTTCCGTTAGGCAACATTATTAGAAAGCACTGTATACATTTTCATTGTTATGCAGATGACACACAATTATACCTGTCAATAGAGCCAGATGATAGTAATCAATTAGCCAAGTTAGAAGCCTGTCTTAAGGAAATCAAAGCTTGGATGACTTGTAATTTCCTGCTATTAAATTCAGATAAGACTGAAGTCATTCTTGTTGGTCCAAAAAACCTTAGAAATTCCTTTCCAAATCAAACTTTCAGTTTGGATGCGGTTACTCTTTCTCTTAATAGCTCTGTGAGGAACCTTGGAGTTATTTTTGATCAGGATTTGTCCTTCAATTCACATATTAAATTTGTTTCTAAGACTGCCTTCTATCATTTGCGTAATATTGCCAAGATTAGGAGCATCTTGTCTCAGAGTGATGCTGAGAAACTGATCCACGCTTTTGTTAGCTCGAGATTAGATTATTGTAATTCTTTATTATCAGGCTGTCCTAAAACATCTTTTAAAAGTCTTCAGCTGATCCAAAATGCTGCAGCAAGAGTTTTAACAGGTACTAGAAAGAGAGATCATATCTCTCCGGTTCTGGCCTCCCTTCATTGGCTCCCCATAGAGTTTAGAATTAAGTTTAAAATCCTTCTTCTTACTTACAAAGCTCTAAACAATCAGGCTCCTTTTTATTTAAAAGATCTGATACTACCGTATTATCCTAACAGAGCACTACGCTCCCAAAATGCAGGATTACTTGTAATACCTAGAATCTCCAAAAGTACAATGGGAGGCAGAGCCTTCAGTTATCAAGCTCCTCTCCTGTGGAATCAGCTGCCAATCTGGATTCGGGAGTCAGACTCGATCTCTGTTTTTAAGAATAGGGCTAAAACCTACCTTTTTGATATAGCCTACAATTAGGGAGGGATCATGTGTTTCTGAACCCTCCCTTAGTTATGCTGCTAATAGGTTTAGTCAGCCGGGGGACCTCCAGTAATGCACTGGGCCTCACTCCTTTCCTCACTCTCTATGAAATATTTTTTTTGCTGGTCATTAACATCTGTTTGTTCTCTCCCATAGATTGAGTCCCCATCGTGCTGTTTGCTCTCTACATGTATGTTCTTTTCTTCTTCTCTATCCCCTCACCCCCCAGCCAGTCGCAGCAGATGACTGCCCCTCCCTGAGCCTGGTTCTGCTGGAGGTTTCTTCCTGTTAAAAGGGAGTTTTTCCTCTCCACCGTCGCCAAGTGCTTGCTCACAGGGGATCGCCTGATTGCTGGGGTCTTTCTGCAACTGTGGGGGTTCCCCCCTACAGTTGATAGTGCTATGAGATGACTGTTGTTGTGAAATGGCGCTATATAAATAAAGTTGAATTGAATTGAATTGAATTGAATTGAATTGTCTCCACTCGGGTCCATAGCCCTCCCAATCCACAAGGTACTGCAATCCGCGACCCCGGCGTTGGGCGTCCAAGATGTCAGCGACGGTCCAGGCCGGATGGCCACCAATCATCCGGGGAGCGGGGTGCGCCACAGGTGGAGGGCAGAGGGGGTCAGAGACCACCGGTTTGATTTTGGAGACGTGGAAGGTGGAATGGATGCGGAGGGAGGAGGGAATAGCCACACACACAGCCACCGGGTTGATGATCCTGGTTATGGGATAAGGGCCGATGAACCGTTGAGCCAGCTTTCTCCTCTCACCCTTTAGGTTTACGTCCTGTGTGGATACCCAAACTTGCTGTCCCACCTGGTAGGCAGGTGCAGGTCTCCTATGTCGGTCCGCCGTAGACTTATTGCACTCCGCCGTGCGTAAAAGCGCATTACGCGCCGTGGACCAAAGGGAACGGCACCGCCTCAGATGTGCCTGGACAGAGGGAACAGCTAACTCGCCCTCCTGCGCGGGGAACAGAGGTGGATCATAGCCCAAGGATGCTTTAAAGGGCGACATCCCGATGGTCGTAGAGCGAGAGGTGTTGTGGGCGTACTCCACCCAGGCGAGATGAGAACTCCAGGACGTGGGTTTAGATGAAGTTACGCAGCGGAGCGTAGCCTCCAGCTCCTGGTTTGTCCGCTCACACTGCCCGTTAGACTGGGGGTGATGGCCGGAGGAGAGGCTTACCTTGGCTCCCAGGGCGTTGCAAAATGACTTCCAGACGTCCGAAGAAAACTGGGGGCCACGGTCGGAGACCACGTCGACCGGGATTCCATGCAGTCTGACCACGTGCTGGATGAGGAAGTCCGCCGTCTCCAAGGCTGAGGGAAGTCCACGTAGGGGCACGAAGTGGGCAGCCTTGGAAAAATGGTCAACAATGGTCAGAACTGTGTCAAAGTTGTTGGAGACAGGGAGCCCGGTAACGAAGTCCAGAGCAATGTGCGACCAGGGCCTACCAGGGACGGGCAGGGGCTGGAGCAGACCCGCAGGGGGGGCGTTACCTGACTTATTGGCAGCACAGACGGGGCAGGCCCGGACGTAACGGGCAGCATCCTTCCGCAGACCTGGCCACCAAAAGGATCGCTGGAGAAGGTCGATCATCCGCGAAGCTCCAGGATGGCAGGTGAGCTTGGAGGTATGGAGCCAGTGTATAACGTCCCCACGGATGGCAGATGGCACGAAGAGCCTCCCCTCCGGTCCGCCGCCAGGGTCCGGTTCCGATTCCTGCGCCCTCCGGATCTTGTCTTCTATGTCCCATGTAACAGCCCCCACGACGCACGACCTGGGCAAGATGATGTGAGCAACGTCATCTGCGGCCTCCGGGGCAAATTGCCTGGAGAGGGCATCGGGTAGGCCGTTCTTGGAGCCAGGCCTATATGTGATGCTGAACTTAAACCTTGCAAAGAACAGGGACCAACGCGCCTGGCGGGCATTCAGACGCTTGGCAGATCTCAGGTACTCCAGGTTCTTGTGGTCAGTGAGGACCACAAAAGGCAAGGCTGCCCCCTCCAGCCAATGACGCCATTCTTGAAGGGCCAGCTTGATGGCAAGAAGCTCTCTGTCCCCCACGTCGTAATTTCGTTCCGCCGGGGACAGGCGCCGAGAGAAGAAGGCGCAGGGTCGCTTGACTCCATTGGCTGGGGACCGCTGGGACAACACCGCCCCCACCCCCGTGTCCGAAGCATCCACCTCCACAATGCACTGCAGCGCGGGATCGACCTGGCTGAGGACCCGGGAGGAGGAGAACTCCGTCTTCAGCGCCTGGAAGGCCGAAGCGGCCTCTTCAGTCCACCGGAACGGGGTCTTAGGAGAGGTGAGGCGGGTCGGGGTCTGACGATGGCTCCAAAGTTCGGGACAAAGCGGCAGTAGAAATTGGCGAACCCAATGAACTGCTGAACTTGCTTTCAAGAGGTAGGTGTGGGCCAATCCACCACTGCTTTGATCTTCGCTGGGTCCGGAAGCACCTGGTCATGGGAGATGACGAACCCCAGGAAGGAAGTTGTTTTGGCGTAGAATTCACATTTTTCCGCTTTGACGTACAGACGGTTCTCCAGCAGTCTCTGCAGGACCCGCCTCACGTGGACCCGGTGTTCATCCCTGGACCTGGAGAAGATGAGAATGTCGTCCAGGTAGACGAATACGAACAGGCCGATGAAGTCCCGGAGGACGTCATTGATGAGGCGCTGAAAGACAGCTGGAGCGTTGGTCAACCCAAACGGCATCATAAGATATTCAAAATGCCCGTTTGGGGTTCGGAAGGCGGTTTTCCACTCATCTCCCTCCTGGATCCGGACGAGGTGGTAAGCGCTGCGGAGATCCAGCTTAGTAAACAAGGTCGCCCCCTGGAGGGAGTGGAAGGCAGTGTCCATAAGGGGCAGGGTGTACCGGTCCTTCTCCGTGATATCGTTGAGAGCCCGATAGTCGATACAAGGACGAAGAGATCCGTCCTTCTTTCCAATGAAGAAGAACCCTGCACCTACTGGAGAGGAGGACGGTCAGATGATCCCAGCACTGAGCGACTCCTTCAAGTAGCTGTTCATTGCCTCCTTCTCCGGCGCTGACAGACTGTAGCGGCGTCCTGAGGGTAAGGGCGCCCCCTGGCGGATGTTAATGGCGCAGTCGTAGGGCCGGTGAGGAGGTAGAGACATCGCCTTGGATTTACTGAAAACGGCACCCAGGTCGTGGAACTCTGAGGGCACTAGGGTGAGATCCGGGGGCGCGGTGTCCTGAGCTGTGGGAGGCGAGGACGGGGCGCAGGCCGCGGATTGGAGGCAGGTACCCATGCAGAAAGTGCTCCACGCTGAAACCTTCCCAGTCTTCCAGTCCAAGGTGGGGTTGTGGAGGAGGAGCCAGGGATAACCGAGGATGACAGGTGTTACTGAGGTGGGCAGGACGTAAAAGGAGATATCCTCCCGATGGTTTCCAGAGATGATCACCGGGACAGGGGATGTTTGGTGAGTTACCTTTCCCAGGGAAACTCGGGAGAGATTAACCAGGGCGAGAGGAGTATCGAGGGGGTGACAGTGGATGCCCAGTCGGGTTGCCAGGCTTTGTGAAATAAAGCTACCCTCCGCACCTGAATCCACCAGTGCATGTGTGAGATGCCCAGTGAGGTTGTGACAGAAGCGGATGGGCAGCGTCAAATGTGTGAGGGGATTTACCGATTAGCGTCCGCAAGGCCCCCTACAGTGACTCGCGGACCACCTCGTTTGGCTTCTCCGGACAATTCTCCACCGTGTGCTGGCTACCTCCGCAATACATGCAGAGGCCCAGGTCACGACGGCGCTGTTTCTCCGCCAGGGGGAGCTTTGTCCGGCCCGTCACCATTGGTTCCGACTCCTCGGAGACCTCCGGCGGCGATAACGCCAGGTGGCGAGCTTGGGGCAGACGTGCAGAGACACCCCGCGAGCGAGAAGACTGCTTCCGCTCGGAGGTGCGCTCGCGCAGCCTGTTATCCAAGCTGATGGTGAGAGAAATCAGCTCCGCCAGCGTCTCCGGGGTATCCCGTCCAGCCAGCTCATCCCTCAGACCGGAGTTTAGACTGCGGAGGAAGATGCCGCAGAGCAGCGCTCTTCCCAGCCAACTTCCTCCGCAGTAACCCGGAAGTCGATCGCGTATTCGGCTGCCGATCGGCTCCCCTGTTGGAGTCCGAGAAGACAGTTGACCTGGACACTGTCCAAACGCGAATGATCGAACACTTCCAGAAATTGTCGCACAAACTGGCCATAGGTGAGGGTAGCGTAGCTGGGCTTCACCATAATGGCGTAAGCCCAGGTAAGTGCACGACCCTCAAGGAGATTTCCTATATAGCCAATTCTGCTATGGTCTGAGGGAAAATCTCCGGGAACGCGAAGAAACACGGACTCACACTGCATAATAAAACCCCGAGCTCCACCCAGCTTACCGCTGAAGCGAGCAGGAGTGGGGATTGGTGTGAGCCGTGTTGGCGCACCCGGAGCAGGCTGGACGGCCACCGGAGCCGCAGGAGCCACGCCACCCGGACGAGCCGAGGGGAACGGCTGCTGGGGGTCCAAGCGGTCTAATCGGTTAGTGATGTTAATTAATTGATTCAATATCACCTGTTGCTGATAGGCTATTGAATCCACCCGAGCCTCGAGGGTGGAAAGACGGCGTGCGAGCCCGCTGTCTGCTGAGCCGCTCTGCTGAAGCCGTACTGACATAACGCACGGCCCAGGAGACACACACGCAGGCTCAGGATAGATTTAACAGCTTTATTAGCAACAGGGAAGTGTATGGCTGCGTGTCTGTGGAATAAGAATGTATTGGTGGTGGCGTCTGCGTCAGGCACGGGGACAGGAGGCCGTACAGCCGGACAACCCTGTGGGAGAGAGCAGAGGGAGAAGGGTAACGGGCACCACACCAATACAGGGAAATGATGATGATAGCTGGCTTACTTGGTTGTGACAGGTGGCTGGCGTCGACAAGGGCGGAGCCCGGGAGACAGCGACCTGTGGTACCTGTGGCAGCAGCGTAGAGCCAACGGCGAGGTGATGAAGTCCGCCACTGGGGATGTCCACCTGTGCACAGGGGAAAGCTAGAGGAGAGAGGTAAGGGGAGCTTACCCAGGATATCTTCGCTAGTAGGTTTGAGATCCGTAGTAGCAAAGGGGCCGAAGTAGAGAGACGGCTTCAGGTCGAAGCCCAGGGCAGAGTGGATTAAATACCTCGCCGCTGACGAGGAGCAGGTGTGCGCGCGGCTGGCGCCGCTGATGAGCGGCGAGTCATAACATTCACTAATTGTGCTGTAACAGTTTAGGACTGACTTGTGATTTTACTATGCTGTTATGATTACCACTGAACTCTCTTAGGAGCATGGCTGCTGGAAAGTTTCTTCTGTGTCAAGAGGTGTAGCAGTTAGTATGTCAATAATAATTATCTTAAACTGTGAATTTTTCTATTGTCCTTTTCTTAGTCGTTTGGGGGGGGGGCTGTGGTCTATATTAATCATATATCCCATAACCTACATATGTATAAGCATGTGAGAATGTTTGGTGATTACATATGTAAAGCGACTTCACACCTCAGAACAGGACAAAGAGGTCTCAACCGCCAGTGAAGATCAAAGAGCATCCGAGGCACTGCGGTGGAGACCGGATAGGTCGCCCTGACCCCCCAGGGCCAGGTGGAGGGGTACGAAGACAAAAGAGGGGATTAAGATAGTGAGGGATGTCAGCTTTTGATATGCATGTCTTTTGTTATGTGCGAGTATAAGTTGGTAGAGCCGAAGGTGTTCGTGCTCTTACTTCTTCTGCTGCTGCACCTAGATGAGACTTGTTAGAGGAGCTGATAATAAACTTTGGTTTATGAATCACATCGCCTCGTTATTTCAAGCTCCTCTACAGTACCCTTAACTTAATATTTTGTTGCACAACATTTTGAGGCAATCACTGCAATCAAACAATTTCTCTAACTGTCAGTGAGACTTCTGCACCTCTCAGCAGGTATTTTGGCCCACTCCTCATGAGCAAACTGCTCCAGTTGTCACAGGTTTGAAGGGTACCTTCTCCAGATGGCATGTTTCAACTCCTTTCACAGATGTTCAATAGGATTTAGATCAGGGCTCATAGAAGGCCACTTTAGAATAGTCCAATGTTTTGCTCTTAGTCATTCTTGGGTGTTTTTAGCTGTGTGTTTTGGGTCATTATCCTGCTGCAACACCCATGACCTGCGACTGAGACCAAGCTGTCTGACACTGGGCAGCACATTTCTCTCTAGAATACCTTGATAGTCTTGAGATTTCATTGTACCCTGCACAGATTCAAGACACCCTGTGCCAAATGCAGCAAAGCAGCCCCAGAACATAACAGAACCTCCTCCATGTTTCACAGTAGGGACAGTGTTCTTTTCTTGGTATGCTTCATTTTTGCATCTGTGAACATAGAGCTGATGTGCCTTGCCAAAAAGTTCCAGTTTTGTCTCGTCTGTCCATAGGACAGTCTCCCAGAGGCTTTGTGGCTTATCAACATGCAGTTTGGCAAATTCCAGTCTGGCTTTTTGTGATTTGTTTTCAACAGTGGTGTCCTCCTTGGTCGTCTCCCATGAAGTCCACTTTGGCTCAAACAACGATGAATGGTGCGATCTGACACTGATGTACCTTGACCTTGGAGTTCACCATGAATGTGTTTAGAGGTTGTTCTGGGCTCTTTTGTTACCATTCGTATTGTCCGTCTCCTCCTGCGACCACGTCCAGGGAGGTTGGCTGCAGTCCCATGGATCTTAAATTTCTGAATAATATGTGCAGCTGTAGTCACAGGAACATCAAGCTGCTTGGAGATAGTCTTATAGCCTTTACCCTTAACATGCTTGTCTATAATTTTCTTTCTAATCTCCTGAGAAAACTCTCTCCTTTGCTTCCTCTGGCCCATGTTTAGTGTGGTAAACATCATGTCACCAAACAGCACAGTGACTACTTGTCACCCTTTAAATAGGCCGACTGACTGATTACAAGTTTGTAGACACCTGTGATGTTAATTAGAGGACACATTTTGGTTGAACATGACCCTATGGTCACATTATTTTCAATCTTTTCTAGGGGTACCATCATTTTTATCCAGGCCTGTTTCATGAGTTTGTTTTTTAAAGTAATTCTGTTGAGCCACAATTCAAAAGCATTGTCTGATTTTCATTGGTTAATTTTCATGGAATTTTTATTTATTACCACTTTTGTCAGATTCAAGATATTTCTGTGACCATTGTGGGTTTTTCTTTCATTAACAGAGGGGTACCAACAATTTTGTCCACGTGTGTATGCTAAACCTCCAAATGTTGCAGCAAATACTGAGACTTAGAACAGGCAATGTTTTTAATATTTTTTTATTTTTCAATTTTGGTAAATCTGTGTGAATTGTAGCTTCAGTTTCCTGGTCTTAGCTAACAGGAGTAGCACCAGTTTAGGTCTTCTGCTGCTGTAGCCCATCTGTTTCAAGGATCAACGTATTGTTCTTTCAGAGATGCTCTTCTATATTGTGGTGTTGTGAAACCTCAGGGTTAGTCAGCGTTGGCGTGATGACGCGGCCGTTCAGTGACGTCATGTCGTCGAACACATAAATATGAGAGACGGCCATTTTGCGGCCATTTTTTTCGGCTCCCATTAGCTCGACCTCCCAACAACAATACTCTGTACCACCACCACAGAGTTTGTGTAATAAAATTTGTCTCTGTCAGTCATGGCTGTAAATGACATGAAGGAATGGATGCATGCACTGAGCATCAAGGAGCCAAGACACCTATAGCAGCTGTGTGATTGCTGTCCTCACGATTCTCCCTAAAAAGTCCATCAGACAGCTGCTTGAGTCCTCACTAAGACCAAGAAAGTAGATCATATAACTCCAGTCCTCAGATCTTTACACTGGCTTCCTGTCTGTCAAAGAATAGATTTCAAAACACTGCTGTTGGTTTATAAAGCTCTGAATGGTTTAGGGCCAAAATACATTTCAGATCTTCTGGTCCATTATGAACCACCCAGAGCCCTCAGGTCATCAGGGTCAGGCCTACTATCTGTGCCCAGAGTTAGAACCAAACATGGCGAAGCAGCATTCAGTTTTTATGTTCCTCAACTGTGGAACAAATTCCCAGAAAGCATCAGGGCTGCTGAAACTCTCAGCTGCTTTATATCGAGGTTAAAAACTTTCCTATTTGCAGCTGCCTTTCAGTAGAACAATTGTAATCTCCCACAATGCACTGTAACTTTTATTTCTTGCACTCTTATTTTATTTTAGCTTGTTTCTGCTTCTCTTTTTTTTTTAGTTTGCCTTTACATTCTTATGTGTTTCTTTTGCAACTTGCTGTAATGCTTTAATGTTTTATGTAAAGCACTTTGTGTTATGACCCCTCATGCGCCATTACGCAGTGCACAGAGGAATGAAAAACCCACGAGCAGGAGTAGAGTCATGCACTTTATTAAACAAAACCCCAAACTAGGTCCAGCAAAACAGTCACGATATAAACAGAGGGTTGCAATGATACAACTGAGGCCACCAGATGCTCAGCTGCCCGGGGAGAGGGAATGCCTAGTGCCACGGGGCAGCTGTCGGCACAAGGAGAATGGCAAACATGACTTACGGGCTGAGTCGATCCGTGCCCGAGCTGTCATGGAGCGGAGGACCCAAAGGGCTCCCTGAAACACCTGATGGAAAATAAATAGTGAAATGGGCCAAAATAGCCACAGTGTCAGAACTGGGTTTGGGATCACCAAACCCAGATTCATGACACTTTGAATTGTCTTTTACATGAAATGTGGTATACAAATAAACTTGCCTTGCCTTGATTCTAGCCTATCAAAATGAACCAATATCTCAAAAGAATGTTTCAGCTCCTTGTTGAATTCTGTTCTGAAGGCAATATTGCTCCGACCCAGTAATGACAAGGTGTAACAACTTAAAGTAGACAGTGCGTGCACATTTTGACATTAAGTGACCTCTTAGTTGTGGTAGCTTAATTTATAGATAAGAAAGATACATCACATTTATTATTTTACATCTGAACACTGCACTGATCCCCTATTCTCCAGCTGTACTCTGATGACTGGGATGCTTTTAATGGTTACATATTGGAACAGAAACACATCCATGATGAGTGAGTCCACATTCCAATTAGAAATGCTGACACAGTGTTGTGACAGAACAGAAATGTCTTTTGGTAATCACAACAAAGGCCAAATTATTTCTATAACGGAAAGGATGCTAATGGATATATTTGTGTGTGTTTGAAAGGCAGGAGAGAGAGAGAAAGAGCGAGAGAGAGAAAGGAAGTGAAAGAAAGAGAGGCTTCTTAAATCATGTTTGAATTACATCTTAAAGAGCCCTTATACTTTTGGGGGGTTTTCCTTTATTTTATTGGGTTATGTAGGATTTTTGTGACATGTGGTCTGCAAAGTCAAACAGCCTAAAGTCCAACTGCACAGGAGTTCTCCTCCACAAAAACTCAGGATTGCAACTCTGCCTAAAATGCCTCATTGGATTTGCTTTTTTCTTCCATGAGGTTATCATGTCATTACTTAACAGATACAAGCCTGCCTAGTCTGGCATGCCTGCTCCTTGGAGGAGAAGAGGAAGTTCCTCACTGAGCCTCAGAGCTAGGGTTGCCACCTTCAATACAGAAAAATAAAGGACCTTGTTATGTCCGTAAAGCGTGGCACAATAATGAGGTGAGTGGTGAACTGAACAGGACTTCATTACGGAACTCACAGTATACAGACTGATGCTCCCGCTAGGCAGAGAGGTGGTCGAAAGAGACCGTGCCTCTTCCGCATTGGCCCTTTAAACCCCGGGTGGCGGCAAAACCGGAAAGGTGGAGCCGCCACCCACAACCACAATAATACATGGTATTAATATTAATAAACAACATCACCCCCCCCCCAAAAGAGTCCAAAGTGCACACACACAAATACAGGCCCTCCCAAATTTATAACCCGAATCACACAATAACAATAAACAGAAATATGTGCACCCTATCCAAGCACACAAATAACTAAAGCTAGAGGGAGCCAGGTGGACTACTGACCCACCCCCACACTGTCATGAGCTGAGCACTGGAGGTTTCCGTCAGGCTCGGTCTCATGGCTTTTTCCTTATATTTATATATTTGTTGTATTTTGTGCTTTTTGGGTTTCTGTCATTTGAGTACTGTTTGCTATTTTCCTGTTTGTTTTAGTTTTGTTACACTTTTATTTTTTATAAATTTACATTTATATTTTAGTCTGCTTTGTTTGACATTTTATTCTTTATATCCTTACAGTTGTTCTTTCACCGGTTGACAGCTGTCAGTGGCGTGGTGCTCCATGTGGGTGTTGCCCTGTCAGCTGTCAGCTTCATCTTCTCCTCTTATTGCCCCCAGCTGGTCCAATTATGCATCATTGTTTTTGCCTGCCCGCTCATGTGACCCACATCGGTCACTACTTACGTAAATTGCTTTGATTTTATTTAAGGGTAGTATTTTCATTTCTACTTGCCGCTGTCTTGTTGGAGAAGTTTCTCTTCGTCTCCACCAGAGCCCTGTTCCTGCTCTGGTGTGCTATACTAGTAAGCTTACCCATTTGTTTGCATTTTCCATTAGAGCACTGTGTAGACTTTATGTTTGCTGGGTTTTTTTTAAATAAAATCTCCCAAACTCACAGTTCAGCCCCTGGGCCTCACTTTTCTGAGAGGTGGTCGAAAGAGACCGTGCCTCTTCCGCATCGGCCCTTTATACCCCGTGTGGCGGTGGAATCGAAAAGGTGGAGCTGCCACCCATAACCACAATAATGCATGGTACTAATATTAATAAACAACGCCACAGACCCCCCGCTCTGCCCCACCCCAAAGTGATATGGGGCACTAGTTGTGGTTTATCATAACTTAATCATGGTTTAAATAAAGTATTAACATAGTATTCATAGGCCAAAGTTTGAAGTGATTCTTTGACAATGTTTATAACTTTCACGTTCCATCCATCCATCCATCTTCTACCGCTTAATCCTTTTTGGGTTG
The DNA here is from genome assembly GCA_020510985.1 of Pholidichthys leucotaenia. Lineage (NCBI taxonomy): Eukaryota > Metazoa > Chordata > Actinopteri > Cichliformes > Pholidichthyidae > Pholidichthys > Pholidichthys leucotaenia. The sequence continues at coordinate 105,381,007 of CM035843.1, read as the reverse complement.
CAGGGGGGCTGGAGCCTATTCCAGCATCTTTGGGCGAGAGGCAGGGTACACCCTGGACAGATCGCCAGTCCATGGCAGGGGCAACACATAGAGACAGACAACCATTCACTCCCACAGTCATACCTAAGGATGATTTAGAATCCCCAGTTAACCTAACCTGCATGTCTTTGGCTTGTGGGAGGAAACCGGAGTACCCGGAGTAAACCTGCGCAGGCATGGGGAGAACATGCAAACTCCACACAGAAAGGTCACCGATGGTCTGGGGGTGGAATCGATCCCGTGACCTTTTTGCTATGCTGCCACTGTGCTAACCACTGCACCACTGTGCTGCCCTAACTTTCAAGTTTGAAAGTCAGAATGTTCCTGTTTACTACAAATGAAAGAAGCCTTTCAAAAAATCTGGGTGTGCAAATAATTTTTTTTAATTAGAATTGTACAATTTGTTTATCAACATTTTTTTCCCCATTTGTGTAGAGTACAACCACCCCAGCAGGCACAAGATGCTGATTCAGTGTTGTATTCTCGTTGATCTATGTCATGACGTTGTGCAATGTAAAATCAACGTTGTTTCAACATTGATTTGTTTCAATGTTGATTTGTTTCATCAAAACAACGTGATGAATCAACATTGTATGAATCAACGTTGATAAACATTGATTCATACAACGCTGTATGCTCAATTGACCATTTTGGTTCTATGTAGCCCATGATTCATTGCGTTGTTTCGTTAAACAAGCGCCATTTTGCAAACTTGTCTGGAATCGGATAATCCTCTTAGAGGTAAGAAAATCTTGAACTTATGTTTATTAATTCAGCAAAAACAATTTGATTCAAAATGTAAAACCCAGCGCTACAAAAACAGCTTTGTTCCTGCTGCTGTTAAAGAGTTGAACAAGATGTAACAATATATTGCACATAATTTAGTTGCCTATTTATTAATTTTATTTCATATTTACTTTTTTGTAGTTTTTTTTTAATTTGGGTTCTAAATCTTTTATTGGGTTTTAGACTTTTGAGTTTTTAACCTCTTTGGCTAGTCTTTAACTTTTTAATATGACCCTTCTCTCTTATCTCATTGTTTTTTTTCTCTTATCTCTTTGTCTTATGTCCTGATTGATGGAGCCTTGAGTACTTCTATCATGTTTATAGTCAGCTTCATGTGTGCCTGTGTTTGCGTTCATGTTGAATGTAATTGTGGCTTGTAAATATGGATGTCACCTGACTGCAAAACAAATCTACCTACGGGTACAAATAAAGTAACCTGAACCTGAACCTGAACCTGAATGCATATTTACTACAAATTCCATGCACATATTCATTTTTTTTTTACCACCGTTAGTCTGTTACGTTTTGCTGCCTCGCCATGATGACGTCATTAACCACGCCACGAAAACAAACTCTGTAGTGTCTGAAATCTGTTAATTTTATTGTTATATTGAGTTTACTATATAGCCCACTATATCTAAATTCACTATATAGCAGGTAAGGAAGGAGTGAACGAGTGAACAATCCGAACACAGCGCCGTATTCTCAAAAAGCGGTCGTAGGTGATGTTTTACGTAAGTTTGTGTTATGTATGCCCCTTTCAGGGCATAAATAAGGCACCAAACGCCAGCAGTGAGTTTGCTTATTTATTAATAAAAAGGAATAAAATAATGTGCCAGGAGGGGCAAAACACAAACAGTTATACACGCGACCTCGCAGGGGGATAACGTGAGACATACAAAGGAAAAATAAAGAATCAAAGCAGTCACTTACGTATTGTGACATATTAGGGGTTCACACAAGAAAAGGAGAAGATGGTTGCGACGAAACAGGCTTTATTGAAACACAACACTGAACCTCCGTTTCAATAAGGGTTGCACAAACATAATCATTCTTGCTCTAATTCTACCTATAACACTGCTGGGTCATTATAACACAGTTATAATGACACAGCAATATAATAACACAGTAATAACATTTTAACACACACGAAAATAACGTCCTCTGCTGGTAAAGCATGCTGGGAAAATCCCCGCCCCCTTAACATAGCCCCGACGTTACACTACCCCCACCCCCGGACTGGTTTCTGTACCCAGAATAATAGAAGTCCAACTCAAAAGTCCAACACGAACCCGTCCAGGTGTCGGGGCGGCCTCCGTTGCCAGCGACCAGCACGTACAGGCCCGCCAGTGTCCATCAGTGTCTCTGTCGGAGAATCTGGTCGGGGTGAAGGCTCCGGCTTGACCACCAGCGGGGCGGATGGCTGATACGGGGCGAGACGGTCACGGTGGAGTACCACGACCCGGTTCCTTTTCTTTAGCCTCACCCTGTACACCACATCCAACAGTCTCTGTAGAACCACGCACAGTCCCGACCAATGGCTCGCCAATTTCGGTGACCGTCCTCTTTTCCTCTCCGGCCAGAGAACCCAGACTCGATCTCCTGGTGCCCAGTCCCTCCCCTGGCAGTGGGAGTCATATGCCCGCTTCTGCTGACTCCCCATCGCTTCCAGGGCCTTCCAGGCGGGCCGCTGGCCCGCGTCCGGCCACTGCCGAACCTGGTAAATGACCGGATCTCTGTCCTGCTCGCTCTGCAGCTGCTGCGTGCCAAGGGCCTCTGTGACATCACCGCTGAGGGGAGCTGCCTGATTATCCGAGGGGAACTGTGTGCCGCTGTGTTATTCCTGCTCACAGCGGTCCGGAGAGCAGCAGCCCGTGGGACGGCCTGGTCTCGATCCTCTGCCTGCTGGCAGTGACGACAGTCCAACAGCTCCCACAGCTGGCATGTCTGTCCCGATTCCAGCCCGCTGCAGCTCTGCTTGAACAATTTCTCGACCACCTGCTGCGTCTCTGCTGACACGTTGACCCCTCCCCTTGCTGTCCCTGTGTGTGCTCGTGCTCCCTCTGCTCATGCTGGTGGCGCCGTTGTGTCCAGTCCTTGAGGTGGCCCGCCTGGTCTGGTCCGTCCTGGCGGTCCCTCAATCGCACAAGCCTCCGGGTTCCTTCCCTGGGTCCCGCTGTGGAGCGTGATGGTCCGGGTTCCCAGCTGGAGGAACAGTCTGGTGGTGTTGATCTTCACGTTCCACGCTGCGAGCAGGTCAAGTTCAATAATGCAGGGGTCTTGGATGTCAGCCAGCCAGAACGGGTGGTTTGTGTTCTGGCCGGCCACCCCCACCACGAGAACTCTCCGCCCCCACAATCTGGTGCGCTCACCGGTAGCTGTGGTGACATAGCACCCGGTGGGTTCCCACCCCTGCGGTGTCATCTCGTCCGTGCCCGGCAGCACACTGGGTCGGACCAAGGAGATGGTAGAACCGGTGTCAATCAGAGCCCGGATCAGCGTCTTGTCCAGGCTGCACTGTAAATACATCCCTGGCGAGTGTCCAATTTGGCCCATATGCGGTGACAGCTCATCGGTTTGTTGTGGGGTGGGTGCAGGGCACTACCGCACGATGTGTCCTGGCTCCCCACAGTGGAAGCACCCTTCCTTGCGCCGCTGAGGCCGTCTTCTCCGTGGGCGCGCTGTCGTGGTCTGCCGCAGTTCCTCCTCCCCGCTCTCAGCTGTGGCCTGGCAGGCTCTCTGTCTCGGTGCCAATGCATCAGCTGTACAATTCATCAGCAGTTCCACCCGCTCCGCTTCTGCCACAGCAGTCTCCCAGCCGCTTGCGGCGTTAATCCGGATGTGGCTCTGGAGATGGGCCGGGCGAAGACCCCAGATGAAGTTCCGGAGGGCGAGCTTCTCCACTACTTCTGGCTCGAAATCCGGGTAGCTGCGTCGTGTCAGCAGCCGTATGTCTGCTGCGTAGGCTCCCATGCTCTCCCGGCTGCCTCACCAGCGGTTGGCCAGCTGTTCCTCTGCGTGCTCAGCGTTGGCTGCTCTCCCAAACCACCTCCGGAGCGCTCCTTCTAGCGCTGGCCAGCTGCAGCGTTCCTCGGGCCAGAGATCGGACAGCGTGCGGAGAGCCCTTCCCTCCAGAGCCAGCGCGACCTGCACGGCGGTCTCTTCGGGTGGCCAGCTGTTCAGCACAGCAGCCAGCTCGACCTGGACCAGGTAGTCGTCCAGCAGGGTTTCATCGTTAAAGCGGGGAATCTTGGCCTGCTGCCGGATGGGTGGGACGGTTGCCTCTCGGTCGATCGCCGCTCCTGGCCGCAGTGGAATCGCCGGCCCGTCCTGCCCCAAAAAGGGTGGGGAGCGGGGCTGGTTTGCTCTGCTCAGCCCGCCCTACCTTGAAAAAGGCAGAAGGTGGGGTACGCTGGTCCCGTTGGGTCCGCTGCTCCGTTCATCCCGGCGAGCAACTCCGGGGGTCGGTGTCTCAGCTCTGTCGTCCATCCCCGGCTGAGCGATGAATGGCTCCAGCTGCTGGATCTCCGCTTGGATCCTGGCTTCCATCTGCTCCATGTCCCACTCCTGACACCAGTGTGATGTATTAGGGGTTCACACAAGAAAAGGAGAAGATGGTTACGAAAAAACACCGCTTTATTGAAACACAACACTGAACACAGACAGGAGGGGAGGTCATTTTCACAGACCTCCATTTCAATAAGGGTTGCACAAACATAATCATTCTTGCTCTAATTCTACCTATAACACTGCTGGGTCATTATAACGCAGTTATAATGACACCGCAATATAATGACACAGTAATAACATTTTAACACACACGAATATAACGTTCTCTGCTGGTAAAGCATGCTGGGAAAATCCCCGCCCCCCTTAACACAGCCCCGACATTACAATATAAATAGCGAGGGCGAAACCTGATGCTAAAAAGAGACTGGAGTCAAGGTTGGGGACTCCAGCCTAGGTTAGGCGAGGTCACAGCGAGGAGTGAACTCGCCAGCGATCTTAAATAGCGCACAGAGAACACAAACTACAAATGGGTGTGGAGTAAACATAATCAATAAACGCACTCAGCTGTGACAGGCAGCAAGCAGGCTTGACAGCAGGAAGTCCTGCCGCGGCGCTGTCAAAATAAAAACACCAATAATCTCCATAATAACTAAAACAGAATATAAAGATAGAAAAAGGGAAAAAAAATAATAAGTGACTTGAGCACGGGTCTGTCCCGCGCTCGGGATCACTACAGTTTGATTATATGTATCCCATGATTCATTGCATTGTTTTGTCAAAACAAGCACCATTTTAGAAACTTTTCAAACACAGCTGCTTGTGTCTCACCTGATTCATCCTCTTGCACAATATCTTGTTCGTTGGAAAAGAGCATTAATCCTCATTCAGGTAAGAAAATCTTGAGTGGTGTGTTATTTCTTTTGAGGAGTATATAATATACCCAGATAAAACCATATTGTTCTTGCAATCGATCTATTACGTGTTATGCACAAAGGTCTGAATCATGTGAAACAGTGTGGGCATGTTTTTTTTATGCACTAACCTAAATATTATACTTATAATGACAAAACAGCATTCAATACTGATTAGTTCTGGTTATTCAAAATTTCATAAATAAATAGAAATTCGTGTGTGCCACATGGCAAAATTACACTGTGGTGGACACAGTACACATGGCACTCCACCCAGGACAAAGGGGTTGGTGGGGGAGAAGATAGTTAGGGATACTAATGGAGAAAGGTGTGGGGAGCCAAACAAACAAAGATGTGCTTTTTGCCCCCCACCGTGCCAGGTTCACACCTGAGGACGCAGGGGTGCGAATGTATGGTGGCAAGACCTGCTCTGTGACATGTGTGTCAATGTTATGTTGATGTGTGTGCATGTCTTTCACGTCTGTATGTTAATGTGTTTACCCTGTGTGCCAGAGGTGGGAATAAAAGTGTGTCAAAGAGTTTGCTCAGGCACTCACAGGACAGTTGTTTTTTGTTGAATGTTGGAAGTTGAATAAAGTTTGAGTGTCGTCCAGCTCGCTGTCTCGTCTGCTTTCATCTTCCACAATACTAGTGATTGAATATGTAGGCCCTTGATCGGTGTTTTCATTTTGTATTGTTCAAACTGAATTTACCAACTGATCATGTTTATTGTAAATTGTTATAAATGTGTGTTTTTTTGATCTGGTTTTGAAAAATGCACTTTAAAAGTACAGTTGTGGTCTATATTAATCATATATTCCATAACCTACATATGTTGAAGCATGTGAGAATGTTTGGTGATTACATATGTAAGGCGACTTCACACCTCAGAACAGGAGAAAGAGATCTCAACCGCCAGTGAAGAACAAAGACCTTCCCAGACACTGCGGTGGAGACCGGAGGAGCTGCCCTCACCCCCCAGGGCCATGAGGAGGAGTACGAAGACAATGGGGGGATTAAGATAATGAGGGATGTCAGCTTTTGATATGCATGTCTTTTGTTATGTGCAAGTATAAGTTCATAGAGCCGAAGTTGTTCGGTCTCTTTTTCCTTCTTCTGCTGCTGCACTAGGATGAGACTTGTTAGAGGAGCTGATAATAAACTTTGGTTTATATATCACATCGCCTCGTTCTTCCAAGCTCTTCTACACAGTATTACTTTTTTTTTTTTTTTTTTTTTTAGCATAGTGCTACAACCTGCGTGGATCATAGAAGGGGCCTCCTCCCGCTGGCTGGCGATAACATATCCTGGCCAAGCAAATTTTTTTAATCCAAGTTTTTATCCCACCTCATGCAATTAATAGTACAACTAGCTGTATACATGTCGCTCAAGAAATGTTGGCGACAAAAAAATCATTAATAGCATATTTTCTAGATTTAAAAGGCGCTGACCAATTAAGCCAATTTATTTTTATGTTTAATGGAGGCAGGGGGAATGGAAAATGAAAATTATTTCTTTGAAATACACTTAAGGTTGAATAGTTCATTTACATTAGTTATAATGCAATTTTATTTATTTTTAGATTACAAAGTGATCAGTTTCAACTGAACTGAATATATTAACATGGTATCATCTCATTCACCTGTGCACACTAACACATGCAGTTTTATCAGTTTCTTTTTCTTTTTTTATTCTTTCATTTTACGTTTACAAACTTGCTCAAAATACATTTTGTTTCCTTTTAGTACAGTAAAGCTGGTGATACAAAAATGAGCTACTACTACAAAAGATGGAGATTCTGTGAAGCTGCTGTCCGTTCTATGTTAAATGAAAGCAGTGATGAAGATGGGGAACTACACTTCAAAACCATCCATCCATCCATCCATCCATCTTCTTCCGCGTAATCCTTTTCGGGTCGCGGGGGAGCTGGAGCCTATCCCAGCATCTTTGGGCGAGAGGCAGGGTACACCCTGGACAGATCGCTAGTCCACCACAGGGCCAACACAGAGACAGACAACCTTGTGATTCAAAATTACTTGACATCATGTACATGGAAAAGGAAGAAGTTGTGAGAATGCATGGCAAGAGAAAGCTACGAACAAAAGTTGATCTCAAAAGAAAGACTGTGTCTACCAGGGGCGTAGCTGGGGGGGATGGGGGGGCTGCAGCCCCCCCCCCAAAAAAAAGAAAAAAGGGAGAAAAAAGAAAAATGTAAATAAAGAACAGGTTTTGAGTAGTTTGCATTGAAAATGTTAAGAAATCTGTAGTTGACAGGGTGCTGTAGTTGACTTCGCCCCCGGCATTCAGAATGGTGGTGGTAGTTGGGGTTCAGCCCCCCCCCCCTTCACAAATTCCTGGCTACGCCACTGTCTACCACATAAGGATGGATTGGCAATATTCTTACCTGGAGCCGAGCCGGCTTGGTTACCCCTGGCTCAGTCCTGATCTCTCTGTGGGTTTAGGTGCTACTGTGTATGTGTATAGCTCAAGTAGGTTCATTTTGTCTTCTTTTAATTATTTACCTTTTGTTCTTATTAAAGACAAAAACAGAAAGGAGATGTTTTTACCTTCTTTACATGTTTCAACTGTTCACTGCAGTCTTCGTCAGTGAACAGAGTGACACTTCTGACGAAGGCTGCAGTGAACAGTCGAAATATGTAAAGAAGGTAAAAACATCTTTCTATTTTTGTCTTTAATAAGAACAAAAGTTAAATAAGTGTATGTGTATATTATGTATTCAGTGCTGTTCCTTACCCATAGCCACTGCCTTCTGGCTGGCAGCGGTGAGGCAGCCCTTTTGGCTCACGCTGGTGTGAGCGCTGTCTCACTGTCTGCCGGTCCGACCACGCCCCCTCTCTAATCACTGTCAGCTGTTTCCACTCCCGAATGCCATCTTCCCGCGCTGCGCCTAGGTGTTCCTAATTGTGTTTCGAGCAATGCTTGTACTTAAGCGGGGCTTCGCCAGTCAAGCATTGCTGGATTATTGTTGGTGTCTGGTGAAGGTGTTTGGTGCCACATCGTCGCTACTCCCTTCGATGTGTGTTATGCTCTCTGGACTTACTTGGACTTCTAGGACCGCTCCAATTCTGTAAGTACTAATTGTCGACATTTCCCCCGTGCCTGCCACGCTTTGGAACTTTGCCCAGTTTCGTCCCATGACTGTAGAGCGTCCTGGAGGACGCCATTGTAACCTTGAGCACTAATGATGTTTTGAACTGTGTGTGAGTGTTCCACCTGTTCAATAAATGTGTGTGCCTGCGCGTAAATCCTCATCCTTTCACCCCTCGCCGTGCGTAATGGAGAGGCGCACAGGAGGATTCTTGACAATTCCATCTCTTGCATGGCATAGAGCATTAAATCAAACTGTGCTGTAAGTAAACTAATGTATGGGGGTTGTTGTTAAAGTTTATACTTTTTTTTTGCTTTACAAATATAATATTTTCTTTAGGTTTCACACTATTCAAGTACAGATCATATCGTGACACACCTGAGTGTAAGAAATAATTTGATTGTCATTGTGTTTCAGTTGAAACATGTAGGCCCATGCTGTCTGGTTTGAGACTGATAGAGAGGAGGAAGGCGTAGTGCCACTGTGCTGGGTAAATCCCAGCAGCGAAATGCTGTACTGGCCAAAAAAAAAATGCGAGCAAGGCCATGAAGGACATTGCTAAACCATCTGAAAATTGGTTTAGGTTCAAACTTGTAAAGATCAAGTGTACATCAGGTACAAGATTGTTCAAACATGATGCATACGCTTGTATTTTTCACCATTTGGAAGTGTCGCAGATTGATCAAAATTAATGTCTTTAATACAGCTAACAAGTAGGAATGCGAGGAGCATGACCAGACAACAACAGTGGAGTGAAGTGATGGGGAAGTTACCACTGAGAAGAGGAAGGCCAAGAAGAGGTCCTTCCCCGACTTCGAAAGTGGTAATTTCACAGAGCAAGAGAAGATGCATTGGTTGAGCTGCAAAGTGAAATATATCCTTATTTTCATAATCTACAATTTACCTTTTTTCCGCAGAAGATGGGGACAGTTCTTTGGATGAGGACGAAGAAGAGACTCTTTCTACATAGTGCCAAGAATTTCTTGAAAGCCTCAGTAAGATTTCTTCAGGTCTATCAATTTAAGTGGACAATCTTTTCTGCATTTAGTTTTATGCCTTTATTAACTACTTGAAATAACTTATTTATAACTTTCACAACAGCTCCTCAACGTTCGCCAAGGAATCAAATACAGCTCCCGATTCCACCAAAGAAATTGAGTAAGTTACAAACATGGTCATGATGATGCAGTAGTCATACACTCACTTGAATTTAAATGTTATAATAACAGTTATATACGGTGGGGTAAAAAAAAGTATTTAGTCAGCCACCAATTGTGCAAGTTCTCCCACTTAAAAGATGAGAGAGGTCTCCAATTTTCATCATAGGTATACCTCAACTATGAGAGACAAAATAAGAAAAAAAATCCAGAAAATCACATTGAAGGATTTTTAATGAATTAATTGGTAAATTCCTCAGTAAAATAAGTATTTGGTCAATAACAAAAGTTCATCTCAATACTTTGTTATATACCCTTTGTTGGCAATGACAGAGGTCAAACATTTTCTGTAAGTTTTCACAAGGTTTTCACACACTGTTGCTGGTATTTTGGCCTATTCCTCCATGCAGATCTCCTCTAGAGCAGTGATGTTTTGGGGCTGTCACTGGGCAACACAGACTTTCAACTCCCTCCAAAGATTTTCTGTGGGGTTGAGATCTGGAGACTGGCTAGGCCACTCCAGGACCTTGAAATGCTTCTTACAAAGCCACTCCTTCGTTGCCCGGGCGCTGTGTTTGTGAGAAACGCTACTCCTCCTTAACTCTTCCTTCAGTTTTGATTGGATATATTGGAGATTTTTTGTGGATGTGTTCATCAGATATTCGACATTTTTATTTTTAGCTTTTTCATTGCATAAGAAGTTTCATGAGGTTTCTTTTGGTACTACTTTTTGTTTACTTTTAAATGTTAGCTCATATAATATGATCTGGTCTGTGTCATGTTCATCAAAATCCAATTAAAAGTCTCTATCTAGCAAACATTCTCGTTCCTGGAGGATACTCCATTGAGTCTCAGCCTAGGGGACCAAACGTGTCTAGATTTGTGGCTGTGAGTTCCAATATCCATAGCTCCCTTTAAATCCGTGGGCTTTTTTATTTTATCAGTGGAAAAGTTAGGTTAATTGGCATCAAAACTGGAGATTCTAAAAATGTCCTTAGGTATGACTGTGAGAGTGAATGGTTGTCTGTCTCTCTGTGTTAGCCCTGCGATGGGCTGACGATCTGTCCAGGGTGTACCCTGCCTCTTGCCCTAAGATGCTGGGATAGGCTCTAGCCCCCCCGCGACTCGAAAAAGATTAAGCGGAAGATAATATTATTTTATCTTCCCCTTAGAGTTTCAGAAGAAGGTGTTGCACGTTCTAAAAGAGATAAGGGATATCCTGTGCCATCATGATCACCATATGGACAGTGAAGGAACCGAAGAGTTGATCGAGCAGATATCAACTATAGATGCCATCTGCATTTTAGAAGAACAACTTCAAAATAACTACACAGCATGTAGTAATTTGGCAAGTATTCCTTTCTAATAAATAATCGTGTTAATCCATGTGAATTTGAGACTACACATACAAGCCTTCTCCATAGAGAATCTCAAAGTTTAATCTCTTTACTTCACAGAAACAGCAGCTGATGAAAGTAGGAGGGGTGAGCCTGAAAGAAAATGTGAGGAGGATGTGCAACAGGTACATAAATTATTTTGAAATAAATTATTTGGTCTTTTATTGCATATATTGAATAATGCATGCAGGTATTTCATGCTATATGCAAATTTACTTTATATATATACGTATATAAGGATGTGCAACAGGTACATAAATTATTTTGAAATAAATTATTTGGTCTTTATTGCATATATTGAATAATGCATGCAGGTATTTCATGCTATATGCAAATTTACTTTATATATATATATATATACTGTATATAAATATGGCGGTTCGGTTAACCCCCACAACAGATTAAGGACACTCAGCTCTCTTCTCTTGGTTTTTTCCGCTGCACTACTGAGATGTAATGTGCCATTCATGTATTGTGATGCAATGTGCCATGCATGTATTGTGATGCAATGTGCCACGCATGTATTGTGATGCAATGTGCCACGCATATATTGTGCCATACATGTATTGTGATGTAATGTGCCATTCATGTATAGTGTTCATGCGTCCTGTCCTTACTGTGACCTAGAGACAGTTCAATATGTAGATGTGCCTTGTAACCTCTTTGTCCTGCAAGCTGGAGCAGAGGCTGCATCTGCCTATTGTTATGTAGGTCTTACAAATGCAAATGTCTCATGCCTGTTCTGCAGTCCCTTTGATCAGACCAACTGCTGTGAATCTGCTTTGATGTATTGTTTGAGTTTGGTATAAATACTGCACAGGTTCTGTAACACATTCTCTCATTCCCACTTCTGCAGCTGCTGCTGCTAGACACAGACCTTGTGTCCTCCTTCTTTGAGAGCCGTGGGCTTGCTCCCAGCGCGCATGCACGGCGCCGGGAGCGGAGCCCGTGACGGCGGTATGATAATAAACTCTACTTAAAACCTTCAGCATTGCTTATTATTTTTTTATCATCCGCCGCATATACAGTATATATATATATATATATATATATATATATATATATATATATATATATATATATATATATGTATATACAATGGGGCGCCGTGCATGCGCGCCGGGAGCGGAGCCCGTGATGGCGGTATGATAATAAAACTTCCTTAAAACCACAGCATCGCTGCTTATTTTTTCATCCGCCGCACTGGTGACCCCTTGAAGACGCACACGCTTTGTGCGACGCAGCCTTCTGATTTGGACGGCCACGCTGGCGAACCGACGCTGAAAAAAACACGCTGCCAGCGAACACAGCAGCCTGACGCAAACGAGCCGCTCTCCCTTCGGCTTCAGGGAGACCTCGACGCGGAGCCAACACAGGCGAGCCGTTCTCCGGACATCACCCACGACCGGGAAAACTGCAGAAAACGTCATGGTGCGACCCTCACCTGAGATCGGGACATCCACGCTGGACCAGCCGAGGGGCACAGAACGTTTTCCCCCTCTCACCGCTACTCCTCCCTCTCAGCAATCCTACTCATCTAACCGAGCCTGAGGAACAAAGATCGTCTATTCCCTCCCACCGCTCCAACGCATCTGCACGAGCCTGAGGGACAAAAGATCGTCTATTTCCTCTCACCGCTCCAACGCACCATGGCCAATCTGCAGCCACAGCTCAATCCGGATTTTATCGGCGCCGTCTGCGCCGATCCCCACCAAGATTCTGCACCCTGGTTCTCCTCTCCAGCTGGCCCACCCACACACGAGCCCCGGCGCAAGCACCGAGGAGTTACGAGGACGGCGCATCACGCACGGGACAAATAACGGCTCCAGAGACCGCCATCGTCCTCCGCCGCTGCTCACAGAACCCTCAGGGCTGCTCGTTCACCTGAAGCAAGCACGCAGCTCGCCACTGGATTTTTTTTTAATGGTCTCAGCCACGGCACATAAGGGATTTCAGCCGTCAGCTGTTCCCGGGGGGTTTTAGGGTTGCTCCTGCACCTAAAGCCAACAAGCCGAGTCCCTCTGCTTCTTTTTTTCTTACAGCCGCTACGCAGCCTCGCCGCTCCTGTTTTCTTCATGGCCACGAGAGGAGCCAGAGACTAATTTTTCTTCTTGTGGACCTCTGCACGTTCAACGGGACAGCCCTTCGACATCGCGGACCCACAAGCAATTTTTGCGCGGCTCGGATGAGTTCACCATCCCCCTGCCGGCACTTACCCCCCTCCTCCCTCCCCCTCCGCCTGCAGTGAGCTTCTCCCACAGCTCGCTCCCATAGAGGGATTATCGAGGTCTCGGCCCCCTGCCGTGCCCTCTGGGGGGGAGCGTGTGTGGCGGTTCAGTTAACACCCACAACAGATTAAGGACACTCATCTCTCTTCTCTTGGTTTTTTCCGCTGCACTACTGAGATGTAATGTGCCATTCATGTATTGTGATGCAATGTGCCACGCATGTATTGTGCCATGCATGTATTGTGATGTAATGTGCCATTCATGTATAGTGTTCATGCGTCCTGTCCTTACTGTGACCTAGAGACAGTTCAATATGTAGATGTGCCTTGTAACCTCTTTGTCCTGCAAGCTGGAGCAGAGGCTGCATCTGCCTATTGTTATGTAGGTCTTACAAATGCAAATGTCTCATGCCTGTTCTGCAGTCCCTTTGATCAGACCAACTGCTGTGAATCTGCTTTGATGTATTGTTTGAGTTTGGTATAAATACTGCACAGGTTCTGTAACACATTCTCTCATTCCCACTTCTGCAACTGCTGCTGCTAGACACAGACCTTGTGTCCTCCTTCTTTGAGAGCCGTGGGCTTGCTCCCGGCGCGCATGCACGGCGCCGGGAGCGGAGCCCGTGACGGCGGTATGATAATAAACTCTACTTAAAACCTTCAGCATTGCTTATTATTTTTTTATCATCCGCCGCATATATATATTTATATATATATATATATATATATATATATGTATATACAATGGGGAAAAAAGTATTTAGTCAGCCACCAGTTGTGCAAGTTCTCCCACTTAAAAGATGAGAGAGGTCTCCAATTTTCATCATAGGTATACCTCAACTATGAAAGACAAAATGAGAAAAAAAAAATCCAGAAAATCACATTGAAGGATTTTTAATGAATTAATTGGTAAATTCCTCGGTAAAATAAGTATTTGGTCAATAACAAAAGTTCATCTCAATACTTTGTTATATACCCTTTGTTGGCAATGACAGAGGTCAAACGTTTTCTGTAAGTCTTCACAAGGTTTTCACACGCTGTTGCTGGTATTTTGGCCCATTCCTCCATGCAGATCTCCTCTAGAGCAGTGATGTTTTGGGGCTGTCGCTGGGCAACACAGACTTTTTTTTTTTTTTTTTTTTTTTTTACTTATTTGTACCCGTAGGTAGACTTGGTTTGCAGTAATGGGACACACACCTTCCCAAAAAGCTCAACGTTTGTCTTGTCAGCCCACAGAGTATTTTCCCAAAAGTCCTGGGGATCATCAAGATGTTTTCTGGCAAAACTGAGAGGAGCCTTTTTTTTTTTTTTTTTGTTACTTATTTGTACCCGTAGGTAGACTTGGTTTGCAGTCTGGTGACAAGCCACCGGCTGCTGGTCGCTGCGTGCGCGAGCGCCCTAAACCTACATGTTTTGGTGTGCGGGAGGAAACCGGAGAAATCCCGGAGTAAACCCACGCAACACGGGGAGAACATGCAAACTCCACACAGCTCACTGTTGGTCGGGGGCTGGGATCGAACCCACGATCTCATGATCCCCGCGGTCCCCCGGCCGAGGGTAAAACTGTGCTGCCACAGTGCTAAACCACTGCGCCACCGTGCAGCCCACTGCAGACTGGAGACTGGAGTGGAGACTGGAGACTTTCAACTCCCTCCAAAGATTTTCTATGGGGTTGAGATCTGGAGACTGGCTAGGCCACTCCAGGACCTTGAAATGCTTCTTACGAAGCCACTCCTTTGTTGCCTGGGCAGTGTGTTTGGGATCATTGTCATGCTGAAAGACCCAGCCACATTTCATCTTCAATGCCTCTGCTGATGGAAGGAGGTTTTCACTCAAAATCTCATGATACATGGCTCCATTCATTCTTTCCTTTACATGGATCAGTCGTCCTGGTCCCTTTGCAGAAAAACAGCCCCAAAGTATGATGTTTTCACCCCCATGCTTCACAGTAGGTATGGTGTTCTTTCTCCTCCAAACACGACAAGTTAAGTTTTTACCAAAAAGTTCTATTTTGGTTTCATCTGACCATATGACATTCTCCCAATCCTCTTCTGGATCATCCAAATGCTCTCTAGCAAACTTCAGACAGGCCTGGACATGTACTGGCTTAAGCAGGGGGACACGTCTGGCACTGCAGGATTTGAGTCCCTAGCGGCGTAGTGTGTTACTGATGTAGCCTTTGTTACTTTGGTCCCAGCTCTCTGCAGGTCATTCACTAGGTCCCCCCGTGTGGTTCTGGGATTTTTGCTCACCGTTCTCGTGATAATTTTGACCTCACGGGGTGAGATCTTGCGTGGAGCCCCAGATCGAGGGAGATTATCAGTGGTCTTGTATGTCTTCCATTTTCTAATAATTGCTCTCACAGTTGATTTCTTCACACCAAGCTGCTTACCTATTGCAGATTCAGTCTTCCCAGCCTGGTGCAGGTCTACAATTTTGTTTCTGGTGTCGTTTGACAGCTCTTTGGTCTTGGCCATAGTGGAGTTTGGAGTCTGACTGTTTGAGGTTGTGGACAGGTGTCTTTTACACTGCTAATGAGTTCAAACAGGTGCCATTAATACAGGTAATGAGTGGAGGACAGAGGAGCCTCTTAAAGAAGAAGTTACAGGTCTGTGAGAGCCAGAAATCTTGCTTGTTTGTAGGTGACCAAATACTTATTTTACCAAGGAATTTACCAATTAATTCATTAAAAATTCTTCAATGTGATTTTCTGGATTTTTTTTTCTCATTTTGTCTCTCATAGTTGAGGTATACCTATGATGAAAATTGGAGACCTCTCTCATCTTTTAAGGGGTGAACTTGCACAATTGGTGCCTGATTAAATACTTTTTTGCCCCACTGTATATATATATATATATATATATATATATAGAGAGAGAGAGAGAGAGAGAGAGAGAGAGAGAGAGAGAGAGAGCGAGAGAGAGAGAGAGAGAGAGAGTATTTGGAAAATAGACTGATGACCAATGACCTGATGGCAAAAATGAACTTTCAGGGGAAGAGGTTAAAGTTTGGTTTGGGAGCAAACCAAACTTTCACTTTTACCTTGGTTTGAAGGCAATACTCAATTGTCAATGTTGTTTCAACGTTGAAAATGTAACGGATTCTATAAAGGACTCTATAAAGCTGAGTGTACTTTCCAGCTTGCCTTGTACTCATTGTCTTTGAGGCTGTCAAGCCAATCATTGAGTTCTTTCCACTCCCGCCGGTACTTTTGCAGACGTTTACATCTGACTGATGCACAGGGCGGACTATCAGGACATGTTGCAGCTAGGGTTGCCAACTTTCTCACAGCCAAATAAGGGACAGAGGGTTGTTGACGTTAGTGTTGTCATAAGACTGGGATTTTTTACCTTGATAATACCTTAAAAAAATATTGCTATTCAATGTCATATTCAATACTACAAGGGAAAAAATGCTAAACTGTATACCTAGAAATTTCAGATTTTACAGAATACACAATCTCAGTTTAAAAATGTTTAATAGCTATGTTTTTAATAATGGATTGCATTTATATAGCACTTTTCATGATACCCAAAGACACTTTACAATGAGTCTGTTATTCATTCACTCCACAGACAATGATGGTGGTAAGCTACCACTGTAGCCACAGCTGCCCTGGGGCAGACTGATGGAAGCATGGCTGCCAGTCCATGCCAACAACCTCTTCAACCACCACTGAACATTTATTCACATGCATACAGTGCATCTGGAAAGTATTCACAGCACTTCACTTTTTCCACATTTTGTTATGTTACAGCCTTATTCCAAAAGGGATTAAATTCATTTTTTCCTCAAATTTCTATACACAATACCCCATAATGACAATGTGAAAAAAGTTTTTTTTTAAATTTTTGCAAATTTATTAAAAATAAAAAACTAAGAAATCACATGTACATAAGTATTCACAACCTTTGCTCAGTACTTTGTTGATGCACCTTTGGCAACAATTACAGCCTCAAGTCTTTTTGAATATGATACCACAAGCTTGGTACACCCATCTTTGGGCAGTTTCGCCCATTCCTCTTTGCAGCACCTCTCAAGCTCCATCAGGTTGGATGGGAAGTGTTGGTCCACAGGTATTTTCAGATCTCTCCAGAGATGTTCAACTGGATTCAAGTCTGGGCTCTGGCTGGGCCACTCAAGGACATTCACAGAGTTGTCCTGAAGCCACTCCTTTGATATTTTGGCTGTGTGTTTAGGGTCGTTGACCTGCTGAAAGATGAACCATCGCCCCAGTCTGAAGTCAAGAGCGCTCTGGAGCAGGTTTTTATCCAGGCTGTCTCTGTACATTGCTGCATTCATCTTTCCCTCTATCCTGACTAGTCTCCCAGTTCCTGCCGCTGAAAAACATCCCTACAGCATGATGCTACTACCAACATTGGTATGGTTATGAACGGTGCCTGGTTTCCTCCAAACATGATACCTGGCATTCATGCCATAGAGTTCAATCTTTGTCTCATCAGACCAACGAATTTTGTTTTGTATGGTCTGAGAGTCCTTGAGGTGCCTTTTGGCAAACTCCAGGTGGGCTCCCATGTGCCTTTTACTAAAGAGTGGCTTCCATCTGGTCACTCTACTATACAGGCCTGATTGGTGGATTGCTGAAGAGATGGTTGTCCTTCTGGAAGCTTCTCTTCTCTTCACAGACCAATGCTGGAGCTCTGACAGAGTGACCATGGGGTTCTTGGTCACTTCGCTGACTAAGGCCCTTCTTTATTGTTCAGTTTAGAAGGCTGGCCAGCTCTAGGAAGAGTCCTGGTGGTTCTGAACTTCTTCCATTTATGGATGATCGAGGCCACTGTGCTCATTGGGACCTTCAAAGCAGCAGAAATTTTTCTGTACCCTTTCCCAGATTTGTGCCTCGAGACAGTCCTCTCTCTGAGGTCTACAGACAATTCCTTTGACTTCATGCTTGGTTTGTGCTCTGACATGCACTGTCAACTGTGGGACCTTATATAGACAAGTGTGCGCCCTTCCAAATCATGTCCAATCAACTAAATTTACCACAGGTGGACTCCAATTAAGCTGTAGAAACATCTCAAGGATGATCAGTGGAAACAGGATGCACCTGAGCTCAATTTTGAGCTTCATGGCAAAGACTGTGAATACTTATGTACATGTGATTTCTTAGTTTTTTATTTTTAATAAATTTGCAAAAATCTAAAAATAAAATTCACATTGTCATTATGAGGTGTTGTGTGTAGAATTTTGAGGAAAAAAATGAATTTATTCCATTTTGGAATAAGGCTGTAACATAAAATGTGGAAAAAGTGAAGTGCTGTGAATACTTTCTGGATGCACTGTACATTGGTGTCATGAACCATGAACACGCTGGAGGCAAGGTAGGTAAAGTGTCTTGCGCAAGGAGACAACAGCAACCCCCGGTTATTGGGTGACCTGCTCTACCTCCTGGGCCACTGTGGCCTCATTTTTGTATCTCTTTGAGAAATAATCCACCTTTGAGCTAGAAAACAACTACACAGCAAAAAGTCAAATATAAGTAAAATGAAATAAATTAAGGATGTTTATGCTTGTTTTTTTGTCTGACAAGATATTTATTCTTGCTGTGTAGATTATGTGTAAGAAAATTTTACATGCTTTCCAATAGTTTTAACATGTTTTACGCAATCTGATAAGTCAGATTTTCTTGCTCTGTTGGGAGATAATTTTACTTAAAATTAAAAATTCTGGCAATAGATAATTCTAGTTAAAATTAGAAAAAATATCTGTCAACAAAATAAGATTAAGGAGCAGAATCCAGCCGGAGCGCACCCAAAAGGCAGCGGGGCTCACGACTGGAAATAAAGGGGAAATAACCTGGCGGAGCACTCCCGTTCTCCTCAACAGCAGATCAAATGCATTCAAAGCTGAGCAGGGCATCTGAGGACGGAGCAGTATGGAAGGACACGACAACGCAGAAAGATTGTCGTGCCCTTATATACCGTTTCCTAAATATGTGACAGGTGTGGATACATGAGTGGAGAAATAAACACAATCAATAACTGCACAATCAATGGCTGCACAGCCCACACCCAGTTTGACAGCCGGAAGCTGCGCAGCGCTGTCAAAATAAAATGCAAACTGGAAACCATAAGGAAACAACAACAACACAACCCCAAAATGTAAACATTACTACAAATACAAAATGACACAATAACTAGACAGGATAAATAAAGAAACAAACAGACAGAAAAAGACTAAACTTAACTGAAGACTGGGCATGGCGCCCACCTGTGCCCAGGATCATGACAATTGACTTTCTTCATTATTTGTACACAATAAGAGCTCTCAAGGCAGCGCTACACTGTGGTATCTAGTGTACAGAGGTTGCGTTAACTGAAAATTGTCTGTCATTGACAGATTTCTTTTTTAACATTCCTTCATCTTCTTCCGCTTAATCCTTTTCGGGTTGCGGGGGGGCTGGAGCCTATCCTAGCATCTTTGGGCGAGAGGTAGGGTACACCCTGGACAGATTGCCAGCCCATCGCAGGGCCAACACAGAGAGACAGACAACCATTCACTCTCACGGTCATTTTTTTTAACAATGACAGAAAAATCTGAAGGCTGTCTGTCATGTTGACCGATTACACTGAGGGTGATCTATTGAGGCTTTTACTTGTAACTTCCACCTGTCCATTTTATTTAGCAATTATCTAGTATTGTCTCTCCATTCTCTGTTCATCAGTTCAATAAGCAAATAAATGCATAATTTGCATGCTGTATCTTGTAGGCCTATGATTACATTTAAACAAAAACAAAAGCTATTCATCATCTTATGATATGAGAATTAAAATGACAGGTAATAGCAGATTATGACAGAATTTTTACAACCCTGTCTGTCAAAATGACATATAATGAGAAAGTGTAGCACAATGTCTTAGATGATTGCCATGGCTTTTACTTTTAAAGTAAATCAAAACAACATATGTGCATGTTGTGGAGGTAAAAGATCAGGAAAGATGTGACGAGCTGGAAGGTTGCAGGGTTTTATTTCCTCCAACATAATGAGACACACATTGTAGCTCTATGCGCTACTGTGCTGCTGAGGCATGTATAGCAAGCTCTTTTATACATGTTATACAAACAGAGAGAGAATGTATGGCACATTAGCATAGTGATATACATATCAGTCAATACCTATTATTAGCGTAACCAACTGGCACCCAGACGTCCTCTCTCTTATCCGAGGATGTATAAACAACAGTCCATTGTTCTGGTTGTCCCCCAGGGGCTCTCTGTCTGTATGTGAATGGTCCTCTGCTTCCTCCAGACCTGCTGAGTGTGAGGAATGTCCGGGTAGAGTGTGGTGGGTCACCACAGGGCACCCCCCAGAACACTCAGAAGGGGCTGTGATCCCCCCCCCCCGCCCTGTCGTTTGGGCTCCAGCTCCGGTAGAAGAGTGTCGGAGGGCATGTCAGTCCATGGGGGGGTGGGGGAGGGGTGGAAAAGACAGTGTGCTCCACTCCGGGTTCCAGCACGTTTAATGGCCGTGGATCGTGGGTGCACGGGGCTGGTGTGCGTCGTGCGTAATGGAACCAACCGGCGATCGACCTGCTTTAGGGAGTGAGGTGCGGGAAGACAGCTGTGGAGGAGGAGGAGGGGGGGGGAGTAAGTGAGTACTGGCCCGGGATGTCAAAGGTGTCTGGGCCGCGCAAAAATTGCATGTGGATCCGCGATGGTGAGGGACTTTCCCGGTCAACCTGGCGGTGATCCGCAGCAGCTGTGAAAAAATTAAGTCTCTGATTCCTCTCTCGGCTTGGTCCAGTGAGGATGTGGGGAAGGCGAACGGCCAAATTCCCCGAGGATGCGTAGCGGCTGTGAAGCAACTGCAGCTGTGTGAGGGACTTGGCGGTTTGGCTTTAGGTGCAGACGCAGCCCTAAAGCCATCGGGGACAGCAATCGGCTAAACTCCCGTTGTGTGCCGTGGCTGAGAAACCCATACAAAGTCCTGTGTGCGGGCTGTATGTCTGCTTCAGGTGCGTGAGCAGCCCTGAAGGTTCTGAGGATGGCGATCAGCCGTGTTTCTCGGGCATGTGCAGAGGTGAAGGACGCTGTATCAGTCTGTGGAGCCGGTTTGTCCCTGTGCGTGGCGCGCGCTTGGTGCAGTGACCACATAGCTGGAAGCTGCGCTGTCCTCGTAATCGTGCGGTGTGCGTGCGGGGCTTCTGTGCGCGGGAGGTCCGCTGTCCAGAGTGAGTCAGGGTCGGGGAGCTTGGTGGAAATCAATACAGACGGCACCGATGATTTCCCCGTTCAGGCTGCTTCCTTCGGTTCGCTCATGTCGCCGTTTATGGTGTGTGTTGGTCCCAGCGCTGCCCGCTCCGGAGAGCGCGCTCCAGTGTGGATGAAGAGGATGCTGGCGTCACCATGACACATCGAGGGTCACCAGTGTGGAGGTAAAAGATCAGGCGAGATGTGACGAGCTGGAAGGTTGCAGGGTTTTATTTCCTCCAACATAATGAGACACACATTGTAGCTCTATGCGCTACTGTGCTGCTGATGCATGTATAGCAAGCTCTTTTATACTGTACATGTTATACAAACAGAGAATGCATGGCACATTAGCATAGCGATATACATAGCAGCCAATACCTATTATTAGCGTGACCAACTGGCACCTGGATGTCCTCTCCCTAATCCGGGGATGTATAAACAACAGTCCATTGTTCTGGTTGTCCCCCAGGGGCTCTCTGTCCGTATGTGAATGGTCCTCTGCTTCCTCCAGACCTGCTGAGTGTGAGGAATGTCCATGTAGAGTGTGGTGGGTCACCACAATGTAACCGTTTTTACATTGCTGCTGCATTCAATCTCATGATTGTAGACAGCAACAAGAGATTTGTATCTATTGTATTTTTACATAGTTTACAGTATGTAACGTTAGGTAAACTCATCTTATCCAGAAGATCAACTTATCTCACAAATTCATTGAGCACAACCCAGAGATAGGGACTTGAGTCTGAGACTTGGACTAAAGTCCCACTTAAGTTGCATATACAGGGACTTCAGACTTGACTTTGACTTGACTCAAAAGACTTTAGACTTGACTTGGACTTGACTTCTGAACAATCTTTTAGTTTTAATGTTTCCATCAAAAACATTAAAGACATCATAAAAGACGTGCTGACCAACACCCATGTACAGAGTGTCCTGGAGAAAGAGTTTGAGATAACTCTGAATTTCCTTTAGGAATAAAAGTCATGTGAATTTCACTGTTAAAATCACAGATAATTGGATCCATGAAACATGACTTTCTCAAAAAAAGAACTGTCAAATTTTTGGAAAAATGCAGATGTTAAATATATGAGGGAAGTTTGTACTGTGTTTTATTGCATTTCATCAGCCTGTTTAAAGAAATAATATCCAACTGCTGACCAGCCCTGTTACTAAATGCCAATAGATAAAGGCTAATGTGGGGCATATTTTAAATTTCTTAGATATTATAATCAAAAAATGATTTAAGATTTGACTTGGACTTGATTTTCACGATTTAAGACTTGACTTAGACTTGCAACACATGACTTGTGAACATTGTTGTGTGTAGAATGTGGTGTGTGTGTGTGTGTGTGTGTGTGTGGCCCATGGGGTTTGCCGTACCCGCCCTGTGTGGTGATGTCAGGCGGGCTGTGGCACCTGTATATATTTCTGTGAGTGTTCAATAAAGGAGAGTTCGCCGCATGGCATAAGACAGACTCCAGACTCTGATTACTGACATAACAAACATCTCTTGCACAACCCTTAAATCAAGCAGACTGCACGTGTTCTAAAACTTATTCTGAGGTAAAGAAGTGTATTTGGTCAAAAAAATATATCACTTATCACTGGTGGGGAGGAGGCAGTGTGCAGAAGGCAGGTGGCAGAACTGGTGTCCTGGTGCCAGGAAAAATGATCCCTCCTTAAAGACACATTCTGGTGGAAATCCCCTTCAAACAATTTTTCATTGTCTAAAATGGTATCCTATGTCCTTTTCCCCCACAAAAACCACTTTTATGACTTTACAGTTGTGTCAGAGGAGCATGATTATTGGATCATGCTTCACCCTTCGTGTTTGTTTGTTTATTGTTATGGTTTATTCTGCTTAGGCATTAGTTTATATTTTAGTATGGTCTAGCTTCTTAGTTCTTACATCCCACTGGTCTTGTCTACCTTCTTAGTCTGTTTTGTTATCTTGTTTTATTTTTAATCCTGGGTCTTATTTTGAAGTACTTCCTGTCCTTGTTTAGTTTTATTTTTGTGATGTTCCTTTCCAGTTAGTAGTTATAATTCACAAATTAGGCTTTGTTGTGCAACCTCATTACTCTGATTATTTTCCTCTGTGTATCGCAGCTGTTATGAATGTCTCATCATGAAGTTTAAGTTGAGCACTCCCTTCCTGCTCTATGCTGCGACATTATTCCTGTTATGGTATTCTCCTGTGTCTCCAAGTCCTGGTTTGTAATCTTTGGTCCCTAGTTCTTAGTTTATTTCCTTCTGAGTTTAGTTTATTATTTTTCCAGTCACTGTGCTGCACTTTGTTTCATTGTTTAATAAACGCTTGTGAACTGGAAAAGCCTGCATTTGGGTCTAACTCTTCCGTGCCTGCCCGATACATGACAAGTTGCTTGTGAAAATCTTTTCCTTTCTCCTCTCCTTACATTCTAATTAGCCCCATCCATGAGGGCACTGATGGCGCAGCCTCTCCTGGAGGGCCAGAGTGCTAAGCGCTGAGAGCAACCACTCACAAGTCTACAAGCTGGCAAATTTGACCAGAAAATTCTAGTACTGAAGATCTAATGCTCAAAAAATGACAATACAATGCTGCTGTGACTGTGGAGGGTCCAAACAACTAGGCAGCATATACGGAGTACACGAGTGTCACAGAAAAGTAGCATGGTGCACACACCAATCACCACCACCATCCTCTGCCAGGACACGAGCTGCATACAGTCACCTAAAAGTACTGTACACTGCAAGTCCCCACCGGTGCTTGCGTGCCTATAATATTCAAAACTTCAAAAGTTAACATGGCCATGACTGTGGAAAGGAACAACCAGATCGATTGTGTATCACATGCAACCATACATGCACCAGGGAAGCACAGAACACAGTGGAGAGGCAAGGCTGGCAGCTCAAGGAGACTGGACACACTGAGTCACCCAGCTGGAGACATAGCGCCCCACCGGTGCAGCTCCATGACTGCCAAACACTCCATATTTATTCCGTTCACAATCGTCTCTGCACGCTCTCAACACACTCCAAACATATTTTATTTTGCTATGCTGCATTGGTGCAACACTGTCAGAAAATCACATCCAATTACACCTCTTTTCTCCTCTTGTATGAGCAGCAGCATCTCTGCAAACTAGTTTAAACACACAACCCCACATGGTGTAGCATCTAAATGTAGCCAGGCTTATCTGAATATTTGTGGATCATTTTCTCTGTAGCACATTTAGCTATTTGACACAAGGCTTTGACATTCACTGTATGTAAAATCATACCGTTAATCAAGTACAGTGGTGTGAAAAAATGTTTTTCTCTTTCCTGAGTTCTCATTTTTTTGTATGTTTGTCACACTTAAATGTTTCAGATCATCAAACAAATTTAAATATTAGACAAAGATAACACAAGTAAACACAAAATGCAGTTTTTAAATCAAGGTGCTTATTATTAAAGGAAAAACCTACATGGCCCTGTGTGAAGAAGTGATTGCTCCCTAAACCTAATAACTGGTTGGGCCACCCTTAGCAGCAACAACTGCAATCAAGCGTTTGCGATAACTGGTAATGAGTCTTTTACAATGCTGTGGGGGAATTTTGGTCCACTCATCTTTGCAGAATTGTTGTAATTCAGCCACATTGGAGGGTTTTCGAGCATGAACCTCCTTTTTAAGGTCATGCCACAGCATCTCAATCAGATTCAGGTCAGACTTTTGACTAGGCCACTCCAATGTCTTCATTTTGTTTTTCTTAAGCCATTCATAGGTGGACTTCCTGGTGTGTTTTGGATCATTGTCCTGCTGCAGAACCCAAGTGTGCTTCAGCTTGAGGTCACAAACAGATGGCTGGACATTCTCCTTCAGGATTTTTTGGTAGACAGCAGAATTCATGGTTCCATTTACCACAGCAAGTCTTCCAGGTCCTGAAGCAGCAAAAACAGCCCCAGACCATCACACTACCACCACCATATTTTACTGTTGGTATGATGTTCCTTTTCTGAAATGCTGTGTTACTTTTATGCTGGATGTAATGGGACACACACCTTCCCAAAAAGCTCAACGTTTGTCTTGTCAGCCCACAGAGTATTTTCCCAAAAGTCCTGGGGATCATCAAGATGTTTTCTGGCAAAACTGAGATGAGCCTTTTTTTTTTTTTTTTTTGTTACTTATTTGTACCCGTAGGTAGACTTGGTTTGCAGTCTGGTGACAAGCCAC
The DNA here is from genome assembly GCA_020510985.1 of Pholidichthys leucotaenia. Taxonomy (NCBI): domain Eukaryota; kingdom Metazoa; phylum Chordata; class Actinopteri; order Cichliformes; family Pholidichthyidae; genus Pholidichthys; species Pholidichthys leucotaenia. Next base: position 105,355,462 of record CM035843.1, on the reverse strand, counting down.
CGGCTGCTGGTCGCTGCGTGCGCAAGCGCCCTAAACCTACATGGTTTGGTGTGAGGGAGGAAACCGGAGAAATCCCGGAGTAAACCCGCGCAACACGGGGAGAACATGCAAACTCCACACAGCTCACTGTTGGTCGGAGGCTGGGATCGAACCCACGATCTCATGATCCCCGCGATCCCCCGGCCGAGGGTAAAACTGTGCTGCCACAGTGCTAAACCACTGCGCCACCGTGCAGCCTTTATGTTCTTTTTGCTCAGCAATGGTTTTCGTCTTTGAACTCTGCCATGCAGGCCATTTTTCCCCAGTCTCTTTCTTATTGTGGAGTCATGAACACTGACCTTAACTGAGGCAAATGAGGCCTGCAGTTCCTTGGTTGTTGTTGTGGGGTCTTTTGTGACCTCTTGGATGAGTTGTCGCTGTGCTCTTGGGGTAATTTTGGTCGGCCAGCCACTCCTGGAAAGGTTCACCACTGTTCCATGTTTTTTGCCATTTCTGGATAATGTCTCTCACTGTGGTTCGCTGGAGTCTCAAAGCTTTAGAAATGGCTTTATAACCTTTTTCAGACTAATAGAGCTCAGTTACTTTGTTTCTCATTTGTTCCTGAATTTTATGGATGGCAGCATAATGTCTAGCTTTTGAGGATTGTTTGGTTGACTTCACTTTCTCAGGCAGGTCCTATTTAAGTGATTTCTTGATTGAGAACAGGTGTGGCAGTAATTAAGCCTGGGTGCAGCTAGAAAAATTGAACTCAGCTTTCCAAAGATGTGATAAATGATGTGATAAACCCCAGTTAATTTATATTTTAACAGAGGGGCAATCACTTTTTCCCACAGGGTCATGTAGGTTTGGATTTTTTTAATCCTTAATAATAACACTTTCATTTAAAAACTGCATTTTGTGTTGACTTTTGTTATTTTTGTCTAATATTTAAATTTGTTTGATCTGAAACATTTAAGTGTGACAAATATACAAAAAAAAAAGAGAAATCATTAAGGGGCAAACACTTTTTCACATCAATGTATGTGTCCTGCTGTTAACATAAATCAAGCAAATAACAGGCTAATGGTGGCTAGTGCTATATTACACAAACAAATAATAAGTCCCATGATAACAAGACTTAGCAGTTGAACGAGATGCCCACTTGTATGCATGGTGGCCTCTGGATAATGGCCGGAACTGCATCAGTCTTTAAAAGTAGTTTAATGGTAAAACCTGTCTTAATATGGGTCAAGTTTTCAAAGCAGCTGTTGAAAAATGCTCACTGACACTGGACGCTAAGCTGACTCTTTAGTTCCACCCTCTTCCTCCAAAGCCATAGTCAGTGCTTAGTGTGGTGTAGTGAGTGTGGCGTGCGTGTGTGCTGCCATACCCGCCTCTGGTGTGATGTCAGGCGGGCACGGCCCTTGTGTATAAATAGTTTGGTTCTATACAATAAAGGTTGTTGGCTGCATGAAGATCGACTCTCATTATTAATACATAACATTTGGTGACGAGGAGAAACTATGGGGGTGTATGGGCTACCTCCACCACTATTTCTGTTTCTAGAGTACACAGGAGAGCCGGTGATCCTGTGGCCAAAGTGGAGGGCCATGTTTGAGAGTTACATCGGGGCACTGGGCCTAAGCGGACTCGATGGGAGGCGACGACGAGCGCTTTTGGCTCACCATCTCGGCGCGGAAGGCCGAAGAATTCTCGGTACATTGGGTGAAATGGAGTGTTACGAGGATGCTGTTGAGCGGCTGGCTGAGTACTTCACCGAGCATACAAGGACCACGAAGCTGTGGGTGGCGGGAGAGTTGGCACCAAATAGAGCTAAGCTAGTTAGCTTGGAGAAGCTAACGGCCCGCTCAGTGTCTATGGGCATATTATCCACAAAGCTAACAGCATGCCAAAAGCAAGTTCCAGGCTACCAGCTAGGCATCGAGGTGGGACTGGGGCCGCGAGTGGAGGAGTCCCCGGTCACTGAAGATGGCGGGCCAGCCAAGGAGTTCAGCACGGTACAGGATCGAAGCGCTGATGAGTTTTATGGCATGCTGTGCAACGACAGAGGAGAGGGAGAGCAGCAGGAGTCATCCCCGCAGCTGGAGGCTAGGCAGCGAGTGAGCGGGACCATGGAGGCTGAGAGCCCCAGGGAAGAGCAGCGACAGCCGGGCATGGAGGCGATGCAGCGGAGGGCCTGGGACGAGGGTGCCGAGAGCAGCGACGAAACACCCAGGTCGGAGAGTGACGCCGACGAGAGTGACGCCGACGAGAGTGACGCCGACGAGAGTGACGCCGACGATGAGAGTGACGCCGACGAGGGTGACGCCAACGAGGGTGGCGCCAACGAGAGTGATGCTGAGAGCCCCGAGGGAGAACAGCAACAGCCGGACACGAAGGCAGTGCATCAGAGTGCCCTGGATGAGACTGCTGGGCGTTACGGCAAGGCACCTGATGCAGTGAACAAAGCAGACGAGCAAGCTTCGGGTCTCCCTAGAGTTCAGCCACGGGAAGTCAGAGTGTTCAGAGCCACAACGGTGGTGTTGAAGGTGGTTGGGAGCGGACTGACGGGCATGGAGGGACGGTGTGCTGGACAGCAGCACGGCAGGTCCTGAGGAGTGACGCAGTTGGCGGTGAAGAGGGACGATAAGGCAGGAGAGATTGGTTTTGATCCTAGGGGCAGACGATGGCTACAGGCGCACATGTCGTGGGGCTGCCCGGGGCCTCAGAGCCGGTCTTATCTTCAGCTACCAGGGGAGTGGATAGTTTGGGGCTGTCCTGGGCCTCTGGGTCGGTTTTACCCCTGGCTGCCAACGGACATTGGCGTAACTTAAACGCTGAGATGTAAATATGTATATATACTCTGCTGGTGTGCATGAGAGGATGCATGTTATGGGATTATTTTATATGTCTTAGAGACATTGTCCATTTTTTGTTATTCTTTTGGATGAGTGTGTTAGGCTATTTTATTACAGTTAATTGTTCTCTGTTTTTTTAGTGCATGATTCGGGTCCTAAATTGGGGACTCAGTTGTGTGTGTGGTCTTACACTTTTGTAAGGGGGAGGGGAAGTGTGGCGCAGTGAGTGTGGCATGTGTGTGCTGCCGTACCTGCCCCTGGCGTGACGTCAGGCGGGTATGACCCTTGTGTATGAATAGTTCGGTTCTATATAATAAAGGTTGTTGGCTGCATAAAGATCGACTCTGACGCCCTCATTATTAATACATAACACTTAGTCCTGATTGAATCACGTTATAATGACATCACAAAAATGGACTGTCAAACCTTCCTTTTTCCAAGAAGAGGAGCTTAACTGAACTTTCACAGCAGAAAAACAAAGACATGACACATAAGAGTGATTTCACTCTTAAAAGGAACTCCGATTATATTGGCATGTTAGCTCTATATGCTTTATTTTTATGTTACTAACATAACTATAATATAATTTTTTGAAAATAATTCCCAGTTTTATATATTTTTAAAAAATTTTATTACAATGTAAATCGCCATTATTGTTTACGTCGCAATGCATTCTGGGTAGTGACGTAGAAGGGTTGCAGCCGTCTTATACAAGCCAAGAAGCGAAGCTACTAACTACTGTCATTTGTCAGTGAAAATGCCACATTGCACGGCTTTTGGATGTAATTTCCAATCAAAGGGAAATAAAGAGAGCGGGGTGAGCCTCCATAGCTTTCCTAAAGAGGGAAAGTGGAGGAAAAAGTGGGGCGGCAGCGGTTCAGCAGGTAGAGCAGGTCGTCTAATAACCTGATGGTTGGCGGTTCGCATCACGCTCTCCCCAGATATCCTGCCGTTGTGTCCCTGGGCAAGACACTTCACCTGCATTGCCTCCAGTGCCCATAACACTGGGTATGAATGCGTAAAAATGTTTAAATGCTCGGTGGTGGCCGGAGAGGCTGTTGGCGTGGATTGGCAGCCACATTTCCCTCACTCTGAGTCTGTGATCACGCGCTGTAGCGCATGCCTGATAAAGCTGACATATGTATTAATCACGCTGTGATAATAGCACAATATCGCTCAAAGCGCACGAGCGTGCGCTTTGCGCACCAGTGTCGCAGATGAAATAAGGGAACCCAGTGTTGAGGCACGGAATAAGTGCAGGCAGGACACGCGAACTGAAGTTTAAAAGGGTGTTTATTTCATACTCCAGCGCTGTGGAGCGAGCCCTTTTTTTTTTTTATTACTTATTTTGTACTAACCACAGTGCGCAGTGGGCAGCACAGTTTACCCTCGGCCGGGGGATCGCGGAGATCGTGGGTTCAATCCCTGCCCCCGGCCAACAGTGATCTGTGTGGAGTTTGCATGTTCTCCCCGTGTTTGCGTGGGTTTACTCCGGGATTTCTCTGGTTTCCTCCCACACGTCAAAAACATGCAGGTTAGGGAGTTAAGGGGCGCTTGCGCACACAGCGACTGGCAGCTGGTGGCTTGTCACCAGACTGCAAAACAAATCTACCTATGGGTATAAAATAAGTAATAAAAAAAAAGGGCTCGCTCCACAGCGCTGGAGTGAGCTTCGTGCTGGAGGATGAAATAAACACCCTTTTAAACTTCAGTTCGCCGTGTCCTGCCTGCACTTATTCCGTGCCTCAACACTGGGTTCCCTTATTTCATCCGCCACACTGGTGCGCAAAGCGCACAGATATTGTGCTTTATCATAGCTTGATTAATACATATGTCAGCTCTATCAAGTGTTGTGGGATGTGTCTTGTGCGTGTGTTTGGATGGGGCAGCAGCTCGGTGCGTGGACGTGAGTGAGTGATGGCGTTTGCGCAGCCGAGGCGCGCCCCTCCCCCCCCTCGGTGTGTGTGGCGAACGGTGTGTGATTTGGTGCGGATAAATACAAAGAGCGAGGCGACCGGAGCAGGTAGAATTTGTTGCTGACAACAGTGCGGTATATAAATAAAGCCCCAGCGCTTCAGCAAAACGGCCTGTGCTTCTGTGTACCACAAGAGTGAGGTTTACTCGGGAATTAAACCGCGGAGGAAGATACATCTCCCCTGCGTCCCAAAACCACGGTTAGGAGACGAAAGGCAGGAACGGTCAACACAAGCGTGCAATCACAGACATGTCTCATGCGTGCGCTTTGAGCAATATTGTGCTATTATCACAGCGTGATTAATACATATGTCAGCTTTATCAGGCATGCGCTACAGCGCGTGATCACAGACTCAGAGTGAGGGAAATGTGGCTGCCAATCCACGCCAACAGCCTCTCCGGCCACCACCGAGCATTTAAACATTTTTACACATTCATACCCAGTGTTATGGGCACTGGAGGCAATGCAGGTGAAGTGTCTTGCCCAGGGACACAACGGCAGGATATCTGGGGAGAGCGTGATGCGAACCGCCAACCATCGGGTTATTAGACGACCTGCTCTACCTGCTGAGCCGCTGCCGCCCCACTTTTTCCTCCACTTTCCCTCTTTAGGAAAGCTATGGAGGCTCACCCCGCTCTCTTTATTTCCCTTTGATTGGAAATTACATCTAAAAGCCGCGCAATGTGGCATTTTCACTGACAAATGGCAGTAGTTAGGAGCTTCACTTCTTGGCTTGTATAAGACAGAAAAAATGTCTGCAACCATTCTACGTCACTACCCAGAATGCATTGCGACGTAAACAAAAATCGTAATAAAGTTTTTTTTAAAAAATATATAAAACTGGGAATTATTTTCAAAAAAATTATATTATAGTTATGTTAGTAACATAAAAATAAAGCATATAAAGCTAACATGCCAATATAATCGGAGTTCCTTTTAATATGTCATCTTGCAAGTCATAAAAAACTTAATTTTCACTGGTGTGTCACTTTAAGTAAAAGTACAAGTTTTTCTTCAAAAATTTACTCAAAGGGGAGTAAAAATTATCCTACAATAGAGCTGCTGACAAAAGTATGATTTGTGAAAATGTTACCTGAGTACATGTACTTGAGTAAATGTGACTACCCACCCTCTGAATAGGCGCCCCTAAACACAATCATGCATAGGGCCCCCAAAATGCTAGAAACGGCCCTGATTGTACGTATTGATATTTTTAGATGCAGGGGGGCCTGTGTGGGGGTGTTTTCGCCCCGCTGGCCGCTCTGGGATTTGCTGGTAGGGGTCATGCCTCCCTCCTCCTGGCTCCTTATAGACGGATCCAGGAGGAGTGGTACGGACGTCGCCGATGGAGATCGCAAACACAGAGACTTCCCCCTCAAAACACGGTCTTATGACTACGGACCGCTTACGAGAGACACCCGGAGGACTGACGCAGAGACTGACGGGGAGCAGTGAGGGACAGTCGGACACAGAGAGGAGGCAGGGTCCGCTGAAGAGGCTGGATGTTTGGAGGCAGAGAACAGCTGGATTTTAACCGAGTCTACCTCACCTGTCCTCAGGTAATGTCCACCCATCACAGCCATGAAAGACTGTTAGCAGGTTACGATTTTATGCATTATTGCCCATGCAGCGATAATTCGAATAATGGTGACATGGCTTTCGGTCACTTGGCTGCTTAAAGAAAGAAAGACTCAGAAAACACTTTTTTTACAGAAGAAAAATGGAATTATAATAGAAAATAATATCGACCCACAAGAATAGAATAGTACATTTACAAGAAAAAAAAAAATCACAAATCCAAAACTAAAAATATGCCTCACAAGAAAAAAAGTAGAAATAATTCAGAAATTTCTGAAATAAAACAGAAGAAAATTTTCACAAATTTGGAAAAATAAATTTATAATAAAAAGCAGCAGGCATTCCAATAGTGATTGAGTTAATTCCAATTAAATGTTGTGATTAATCGATTATTTTGCCATTGGCAGCATATGGGCAAGAGTCAGAACATGTTCATTAATGGGGCAAAGTGCAATTAAATCTGATTAGCACAATTAATCACGATTATATGTTCACGCTAGAAAAAAAATGTATTTATGAGAAAACGGTCACAAAATTACAAGTAAAAAGGTGCACATTTATGTGGAAAAAAAAATCAGGAAAACAGTTGAAACCATGCATGAAAATTCACAGATTTATGAGGAAAAAAAAGTTTTGTCTGTGTGTTATAGTGCATTTTACTAAAGTTCACAGTTTACAAAAACATTTTCGAAGACAGTACCAACTCTTTTGGATTATTCACAGTTTACACTTATAATTTGGCTCTTTCACCTTTACTTTAAAGCTTGAACTGGTTTTTGGCTCCACGCAGATGTTTTTGGAGCCCTTTCCGTATTAGAGGCTGTTGACTCCTGATTGGTTCACCTGACTGGTATAGGGTGCCACTATAGTGCAGCTCAAAAAATTGTCCTATCATGACTGATTTTATTTTCAAAAACTATAAAAAATAATCAGCTAAATTAAATTGAAAGGGCGGGTGTGGGCCACTGTGAGTGTAATGAAGACTGAATGCATATATTTTTAATTATGAGACACATAAGTGATTAATTGTGAGAAATCCTGAGCATTATGAAGGAAATTTGCCAGGTCCCTAAATGCCTAATCATGTTTGAATTAAAAGATCCAAATTTTGCTATTGTGTGCTCCAGCCCATTATTTTGGAATGAAGCCATAACAACTAAGGTGCATGTTGACCTCAGTGACCCCTGTTTCATATTCATCTCCTTTCTTTTTATCCTACAGGATTTTATTTTTTGGACAGCCCGCTGTGCCTCGTGGACATGTGTCGTCTTCCAGTGTCCTCGATCCTGATTTGCTTGTGTTTGTTGGAGAGCGTCCACTCCAACAGCAGCTTCCAGGACAGCATGAGGGAGCTGCACGGCAGGTTCGCCGTCAGCCTCTACCAGACGCTCACAGAGACGGAGAACAACTCCAACCTGATCATTTCCCCAGTCAGCATCTCCTTGTCTCTGGCCTTGCTGCAGTTCGGTGCCAGGGGCAACACGCTGGGTCAGATGGAGGAAACACTGGGCTACAGTGTGAATGGTACAATTTTTCTTTTTTTTTTTTTTTTTTTTTAAAGTACAAATATGGACATGGGTGGATATTTCTTTTCACTGTTGAGGGGAAAATAAACAGAAGATTTTCTCAAGAGTAAATATTGAGTGGGACAATACAAATATTATTGCAGACAGGGCCATTTCTACAGTTTTGGGGGCCTTATCCAAGATTGTGTTTGGGGGCCTTGATTTTTTTTTAATGGGGAAGAGTTCAAACCCATAAAAAGAATAGCTTCCTACCCAACTAAAACACTAAAAAATAAACTTGGGTGAATGTCAAAATGAAGAGAAAAATTTTTGAACCATTGCAAAGAATTAAAAAAAAAACAGCATCTGAATAAAAAAGTTTAAAACTTACAAGAAAAAAAGTCACAAATTTATGAGAAAAAGGTTAAGAATTATGATGGAAAAGTTTCAAATTAATGAGAGACACATTGCAAGGTTATGAGGAAAAAATTAGCAAATTTTCAAGAAAAACGTTGCTAATTTACAAGAAAACAACAAATTTATGAAAAATAGTTTTAAGTGCATTTTATTCAGTCGTGTAACATGATACAGAAAGATTGACGATGATATTGGTGGGACATTTCTCTCTTTTTTACAAGTTGGGGGGACATGCTTCCCCCCCCCCCTTCAGTTTACACCTATGAATATGGGGATGCTATGGGTGTTCGCTTACATTCAGGTAGCATTAGCAGCTTCTCGGTGGCCCTCAGTGCCGTTGGTACCAGGTGGCGTGGAGCGGTGCTGCTGCTGCCGTTGGCCCCGCAGAGCCCAGCGGTGTCTGGAGCCATAATACCTGCCTCCGCACCAGCTCTAATCTCATTAACCACTGCTGCGGCTCGGCCTCCGGATGGAGAGGTCACTGCGTTTGATTACGGAGGAAATGAGATTTGGAGCTGCTGTTTCTTTTACCTCAGAGATATGATCACCACTGTCAGTCGGGGGGAAATAACGAAAGATTTCAGTAGCTGTTTAGCAGCACACATCAGCTGTAAAATTATTTCTATGAGCACTCTAACATTAATAATCGGCTTGCTAGTGCATTTCACATTTTGCACATTTGTAAAACGTTTGGAAGGTTTATTAAATAGACACCAAGCAAGCAGTTTTGTTTGCTGCCTTGCTTCTTCAAACATTGTAAATTTGATTAAAATGATTTTATTACTATTGTTGTTATGGAGAAAATGTCATTTTTCTAAATTTTTTTTAAGCAGAAAAATGAAACAGAGAGAATGAAACAGTAACTGAGGACTGATCTCCAGTTATTCTTTCTGCAGCCACTCACTATAAAGAAAATCTGTGCAGGACTGAAACAGATCTGTGAGATCTGCAGCACTCATTAGACTGGGGGAGTGTGAATTCAGCTGGGTACATTTCTGCTGAAGTAAGACTGTTAAGTTGAATAAATCTGCGATATTTCATGGAGACTTTAGAATACAGTATCTCATTGCTTTTTTTGTTTAGGTGTAATGTCATCAGGTGTAATAGAAGAACAAAAGGCTGAAGCTAGAAGAAATGCAGATGTATGGAAGTGTGACCCCACACATGAATGTGAACCGAAACTGCATTTTTTTCCCCTTGTGGGTCCCATGTGGGTTTGTGCATGGATTCCATGTTGGCCCCATCCATGTTTGCCCACATGGACTGTACAAGTTTACCTATTTTCACCTTTTTTTTCTCATAAATTTGCTATTTTCTTGTAAATTTGTGATGTTTACCTAATTTGATAAATTTGTTTTTGAAAATTTAAAAGTTTCTCATAAATGTGTTAGTTTTTCTTGTAAAATTGTGACTTTTTTTCTAGCCTATATGCTAACTTTTCTTGTAATTTTGGAACTTTCTCATAAAATTGCCACTTTTTTACTGTAATACTGCAACTTTTTCTCATACATTTGTTACTTTTATCCTTGTAAATTTGCTGTTTTCTTGTAAAATTTATACTTTTCCCCATAAATTTCTGACATTTTTCTTGTAAACTTGGAACTTTTTCAAAAGTTTTCAACTTTATTTTACTGTAAACTTACAACTTTTTCTCATAAATTTGGGTCTTTTTTTTCTCATAAATTTGTAATGTGATTTGTAAATATTCAGTTTATTTACTCATATTTGCTACTTTTTTATTAATTTGCAACTTTTTCCAAGTTTTTCCTCATAGTTTTGTGCCTTTTTTCTTGTAAGTTTGTAACTCTTTTCAAGTAATTTTACATTTTTTTCTTGTAAATGTGTAAACGTTTTTCTCCTAAATTTTCACTTTTTTTCTCCTAAATTTGCAACTTTTTTTCAGTAAATTTTCACATTTTGTTCTCATAATCTTATGACTTTCTTCTCATAATTTTGCCATTGGCGCCATGTTACTGAAACCTGCTCACTCACGTTAAACTCATGTGGGGCCCAGTTGGGTCCATATGGGCAGCCAGCAGATAAACCACATGGGACCCAGAAGACAGCCCAGATTTAACCTATTGTGGGGCCCATATGGGCATGCTGGCTGGGTTGCAGATACGGCTCATCGTCAAGTCTGAACTCCTCCCCCTCATCTTTCTTTCCCACAGACGCCCAGGTACAAGACTTCCTGCTGCACTCACAGGGCAGCATGACCAACAGCAGTCAGGGCGTGTGGCTGCAGCAGACCTGTACGTTACTCGTCCAGAGCGGGGTCCAGCTCCTGACTCAGTTCACTCAGCATGCAGCAGCCTGGGCTGACACCAGCGTGGTCCATGCCAACTTCAGCCAGCCCAGTCGCATTCACAGCCAGCCCGACCGAGTGACACACGATCATGGTAATCCAGACAGCTTTTAGAAAGCTGCTTGAAATGCATAAATCATTACTTTTATTCTGAAACTCATTTGTGCAAGAAAACTCAGCTATATGTGCACCACCAGAAAACAAAGAGCTGCTAACACCACCTAGTGACAGAAAATGAGTTCATGCAGCTTTAACCTCCCATAATTCTATTTCTCTTCTAAATGCATTCATTCATGTAGGTGAAGCAACTTGGATTTTTGCAATTTGTGTGTGTTTGTAACTTTAGAAATAATTTGCATCCATTAATCATTGCTGCAAAATACTTTTCCATTAGATCATAGTAGTCAAGCTGTAGACTATGAGCCCTTTTTGCTAGTCTTTGACCTTTCCCTGATGACCTCCCAGAGCCATGGCAGCTCCTGGCAGGAAGTGTCAGTGGTGACCTGTCAGGTTCAGGAGAACCCCAGGCTGAGGCCCTGTGGTGGGGGCAGCGTCAGCAGGTGGCCCTGGTCAACACGGTAGCCTTCAGGGGCGTCTGGCAGAAGCAGTTCATGTTCACCAACACCCAGAACCTGCCCTTCATCCTGTCTGACGGCAGCACCATTAAGGTGCCCATGATGTACCAGTCTGCAGAAGTTAGCTTTGGTAAGATGCAACAATCCACTCATATCTAGACATTAGTATGCTTTTGGCTGTAAGAGTGGCTTGTATATACTCACAAGATGTATCAAACAGCTGTAATCAGTTACAGTGTCGTGAAAAAGTGTTTGCCCCTTCCTGATTTCTCATTTTTTTGTACAGTATGTTTGTTACACTTAAATGTTTCAGATCATCAAACAAATTTAAATATTAGACAAATATAACACAAAATGCAGTTTTAAATGAAAGTATTATTAAGGATAAAAAAAAATCCAAACGTACATGGCCCTGTGTGAAAAAGTGACCCCCACCCCCTTTTAAAACATAAATTAACTGTGGTTTATCACATCTTTGGAAAGCTGAGTTCAATTTCTCTAGCCACACCCAGGCCTGATTACTGCCACACCTGTTCTCAATCAAGAAATCATTTAAATAGGACCTGCCTGACAAAGTGAAGTAGACCAAAAGGTCCTCAAAAGCTAGACATCATGCTGCAATCCAAAGAAACTCAGGAACAAATGAGAAACAAAGTAACTGAGCTCTATCAGTGTGAAAAAGGTTATAAAGCCATTTCTAAAGCTTTGGAACTCCAGCGAACCACAGTGAGAGACATAATCTGTCAAATGCGTGCATAAAATGCAGCGCATGTGGGAAGGAAACGAAAACCCGACACAGGAAAATGCTGTGTATGTGAATTTATTTAGCTTAACAGATGGCAAATGAATAATTGGCTCCAATGAGCACACAGAGAAAAACACAGGATAAACTCAACTGTACTCTCCGGTTCATTGGGTAACAGAGGAGGATAGATGAGCCCCACACGCTCCCAGGCGGGACTGGGCAGTGGAGAGAAAGGGCTGGACATAATACGGAAAAGAGCCCCTGGCGGAACGGTAGGCAACGTACTTACAATTAGAGGTCTTGACAGAGTAGGCAACTCTGGAGCGGGGATGACGTCCAATGAACCGGTGAGTGACAGGAGATCTGACAGAGGCTTAAATACTGACAATCATAATGAGGCAAATGAGCACAGGTGGGTGAGTGCGTGTGTGTGTGTGTGCGCATGTGTGTAGGAATGAATGAGTGTGTGTGTGTGAGTGAGTGTGTGGGCAGACAAGAAAATAATTGACAAAAGCTGTCAACACTGACAGGAGGAGGAGGCATGACTGTCAGCTGTCAGAGAGCGGGGCCACCCAGCGGTGCCCAGAGCACTGCCTGACAACAAATAAGGCAGACAACAGACACAAAAATAATACAAGAAAAGCAGCTACATCATGAAGCAGGGATTGGAAAAAATCCAAAACCCCACTCATAACATTATCCACAAATGGGGAAAACATGGAACAGTGGTGAACCTTCCCAGGAGAGGCCGGCCGACCAAAATTACACCAAGACTGCCGCAACGACTCATCCAAGAGGTCACAAAAGACCCCACAACAACATCCAAAGAACTGCAGGCCTCATTTGCCTCAGTTAAGGTCAGTGTTCATGACTCCACCATAAGAAAGAGACTGGGCAAAAATGGCCTGCGTGGCAGAGTTCCAAGATGAAAACCACTGCTGAGCAAAAAGAACATAAAGGCTTGTCTCAGTTTTGCCAGAAAACATCTTGATGATCCCCAAGACTTTTGGGAGAATACTCTGTGGACTGACAAGACAAAAGTTGAACCTTTTGGAAGGTATGTGTCCCATTACATCCGGCGTAAAAATAACACAGCATGTCAGAAAAGGAACATCATACCAACAGTAAAATATGGTGGTGGTGGTAGTGTGATGGTTTGGGGCTGTTTTGCTGCTTCAGGACCTGAAAGACTTGCTGTGGTAAATGGAACCATGAATTCTGCTGTCTACCAAAAAATCCTGAAGGAGAATGTCCGGCCATCTGTTCGTGACCTCAGGCTGAAGCGCACTTGGGTTCTGCATCAGGACAATGATCTAAAACCAGCAAGTCCACTTCTAAATGGCTTAAGAAAAACAAACTGAAGACTTTGGAGTGGCTTAGTGAAAGTTCTGACCTGAATCCGATTGAGATGCTGTGGCATGACCTTAAAAAGGCAGTTCATGCTCGAAAACCCTCCAATGTGGCTGAATTACAACAATTCTGCAAAGATGAGTAGGCCAGAATTCCTCCATGGTGCTGTAAAAGACTCATTGTCAGTTACTGCAAATGCTTGATTGCAGTTGTTGCTGCTAAGGGTGGCCCAACCAGTTATTAGGTTTAGGGGGCAATTACTTTTTCATACAGGGCATGTAGGTTTGGATTTTTTCCACCTTAATAATAAACGCCTTGATTTAAAAACTGCATTTTGTGTTTACTTGTGTTATCTTTATCTAATATTTAAATTTGTTTGATGATCTGAAACATTTAAGTGTGACAAACATACAAAAAAAATGAGAAATGAGGAAGGGGCAAACACTTTTTCACACCACTCTATGTTTATTCTTTTGAGAGGGTAGAGTAGCCTAAAATTGCATTTCCATTTGCAAAATTTATAATCATTCCAGGGTGTGCCACAGTCATGGAGACAAGCAAGAGAACGGGACCAGAGATCTTTTCAGACCTGACCTGAAAAGAGCAACTTACTGTGTATGAGTCATTGCCGTTTTCCAGTGTGTGCTATAACTCTTATTTGTGTACTCTGTCTTGTCCTCGGGAGGAGGGACCAATCCTCAGCTGTTTTGAAATAGAACTGCAGTACCATTTTAAAACACTAGTTGTCAGGATTACATTTTCCTTTAAGTAAGAATAAGAAATTAACTGCTAAAAAGGTTAATATAGTAGTAAATAACAACTTTACCTTTGGATATTTGTGAGATTTTTCTCTTAAATTTGTAACTTTTTCTCAAAAATGTACTTCTCTTTTTCCTTCTTTTTGCAAATTTGCAAAATTTTAATGTAAATTTAAAGTGTCTGTGACACGATTTAGGAACTATGGATCAATATTCAGTATGAATTTATCTTCAATCGTCCATATAGTTATTTCTTTTGACTTAAAACGCTAAATAAGTGGAAAAATATTTCCAAGTGAATTCAAATTTAGCGCCATGTTGCACTAACACGATCTCCTGAGACTCGCCTCATTTCCAGATATGACATCATGAGGTGAAGTTCATCTCGGCTGATCCATGTGCTGTCAATGTAAACAAGCTATTTAGCTTCTATATCAGCGAAGAAATGCCGAAACATTGCATGGCAGCTGGGTGTTCTAATTGCTCCAGTGAATGTACAAACCTGTTCTCATTCCCAAAAGATCCAGATCTTCTTAAAAAATGGATGAAGCAAGTACAGAGAACAAGGGACAAATGGCAACCAACACCATCTTCTGTACTCTGTAGCGATCATTTCACTTCGTTTGAAAACCATAGGTATGGCAGTCGGTTTTAGAACCCGTTTGTAACGAACTTTCAAGCCTAAAGATTCCTGTATAGCAGGCGCCTCCTCAAAACTGTTTGAACCAAGATGGACATTTTCCTACCCAGGTGGTGCAAATGGAATGCATACATTCCAATCAACAAGAACATGATGTAATCCTGACAACTAGTGTTTTAAAATGGTACTGCAGTCCAAATTTAACTGGAGAAGGTTGTTCCCTCCCTCCTCACTGCTCTCCTTACATGGAGGCAGTTTGCCAAGTTGAGAGAACAAGGACAATGTACAGGGAGTTATAGCACACAATGGCAAGGAACGGTGACTCCTATACAGTAAGTTGTGCCGTTTATACATACTTTGCAATATTGTATTGCCATATGACCTGAGAAGGGACAAAATGTCATTACAGTTGTTTAATAGGACCAATGAGAACACCTCCCACCTTTAATACAACTTGATCAGCACAAGAACTCACACCCCTGCTTAACTGAAGTCAAGAAACTGCCTCTGTCAACACTGGTGGCCTCTCATTGTAAAAGCTAACAGCAGAGCACCTGACTCTTGGGCGACAAGTGTCTGGCAAATGAGATGGAACAACACCAACTGCCAGCTAAAGACATTCATCTCCACCACATCCGACCTTCCACCAGGTCACAACCTGCAACGTGCCCACTGGGTCACGTTGAATCACCTCTGCTCAGGATATGGTCATTTAAGGCATTTATTCATAAAATCGGCCATGCAAATGACCCCTGCTGTCAGTGTGGTTAACTACAGACTGCCCAACATGTTTTGATGTGTCAAGAAATCAACATACAAGGATATATGAAGAACGTTGATTGAACTTTTAAAGACTGGGTCTCTACTACTGCTCTTGATATTTGACAACTTGTAGCAGTCATTGTTCATACACAAAAAAATAAAATGCAATATTTTTAGGTGAGCTAGATCTCTGGCCCCATTCTTTTTCTTGTCTCCATGACTGCAGCACATTGTCCTCTGCTGCTAACGTTTGCCTGTCTCTTATCTGGTAGTGCAGGGGGTCAAAATGTAATTCGTTCTGGTTTGAGGAAGTAGTATATGTCAACTGAAACTCAGGGACTAATGTGAACTTTGCAAATAGAAATATCAAGTTTGTAGTGCTGCTGCTGTAAAGGCCAATTTTGCAGATTAAATATTTATTCCAGTGACACCTCATGGTTAGTTTTAGATCTGTTGGGGTAAACAATCGTGAATATTTCCTTTGAACGTTCCTCACTTGAACACAGTGATGTGTGTGGCAGGTCAGTTCAGGACGGCATCAGACCAGCGTTACACTGTCTTAGAACTGCCCTTCCTGGGCCGCTCCCTGAGCCTGCAGGTGGTCCTGCCCAGTGAGAAGAAGATGCCGCTGTCCTCTCTCGAGTCTCAGCTCAGTGCACGGCAGCTGGCGTCCTGGTACAGCAGCCTGCGCAGAACCAAGATGGACATTTTCCTACCCAGGTGGTGCAAATGGAATGCATATTTGTAAAAGACGGTCTCAATGTTTCCTTATATTGAGATGATGTACAAGCGTTATGTCTGGTGTTTACAGGTTTAAGATGCACAACAAGTTCAACTTGCGGTCAGTACTCCCTGCTATGGGCATCAGTGACGCCTTTAGCCCAACAGTAGCCGATTTCAGAGGAATATCAGGTAAACTCAAGAAAATGGACATCCATTTTAGATGTAGTTCAGGCCAGTTTGTCGCTGCTCTGCTGGGAGTTGACTTTCTTCTGTCCTCTGGTAGAAGAGGGTCTTTATGTGTCTGATGCCTTTCATGAAGTAAGCATAGAAGTCATGGAGGAAGGGACGAAAGCAGCAGCTGCAACTGGTGAGTACTGACTGTTAAGATAATTAAATATGACACAAATATGGCTAAAAAAGTTGCTAAAATAAACCTTATTGTCCATGCAGCTATGGTGCTACTCAAAAGATCCCGTGCTCCTGTTTTCAAGGCGGACCGGCCATTCTTATTTATGCTTCGACATATTAACACAGGTAATATATTCCACATATAATATTTATTTGACTGCTGCTTATAAACTCGGGAAACTGGATGGTTTATCTTTGCAAAAAAGGTTGTATTCTTTTACATAGATTTCCAAAATACTGAGTGATAAACTATCCATAATTTTGGTAATTTTATGGGATTCATTGATCTTGAATCCATCTGTCACTCCTACAGCACACCTCACCACCCATCTTGCTGTCCTTATACATGTCCTGTACAGGGCTTGACATTAACTTTTTTGCTCACCGGCCAGTGTAGCTAGTGATTTTCCAAAGTCACTAGTTACTCAGCCTTTTCACTAGCCACAATTTTGTGGTTGGAAAATTATATTTAATATGATCAAATCTGACTACCGCATGCTAAATTTTACTTGAACTAAATCTGCAACCTTTTTAAATATAAATTACCCTTATACATACAGCGTGGAAAATAAGTCTCGGACATGTTAACATTTTTCTCATTAAACATATTTCTGATAGAGCCATTGACCTGAGATTTTCACGAGATATCAGTAATAACCCAAGTAATCGATACAAAGAAAGCAAGGCAACTGTGTTCACAAAACAAGTTGTATTTAATAAAGTGGAATGACACAGGGAATAAGTATTGAACATGTTAAGAAAAAGAGGTGCAAAAAGGCATAGAAAGCCAAGAAACCAGCTGAAATCCATCAGAATTTAAGAAGGCATCTCATCTCCCATTAGTGCAAAGTAATTTCAGGTGGTTAAGTCCTGATTGATAGCCTTTAAAAAGGTCTGTGAATATCAGATTGTCACACGACAAAGAACTCATGATCGGTAGAAGCAAAGAGCTCTCTCTAGACCTTTGCAACCTTATTGCTGCAAAACATAATGATGGCATTGGTTACAGGCACATTTCTAAACTGCTGAATGTTCCAGTGAACACTGTTGGAGCCATTTCAGAAGTGGAAAGAACATCATCTGACCATAAACCGGCCACGACCAAGAGCTCCTCGCAAGATTTCTGACAGAGGAGTCAAAAGAATTATCGCAAGAGTTATCCAAGAGCCAAAGACCACTCGTGGAGAGCTCTAGAAAGATCTGGAGTTAGCAGGAACTGCTGTTTCAGAGAAAACAATAAGTAATGCACTCAACCGACATGGGCTCTATGCCCGCTCACCTCAAAGACTCCATTACTGAAGAAAAAGCATATTGAAGCTTGTTTAAAGTTTGCTGCACAACATTTGGGCAAGCCAATAAAATACTGAGAGAATATCATCTGACCAGACTTGGTCAGATGAGACCAAAACTGAACTTTCTGGATGCCACAACACACAGCATGTTTGGAGAAGAAATGGCACTGCACATCCCATCATGGTGTGGGGGTGTTTTTCAGCACATGGTGCAGGCAGACTTCATATAATTGAAGGAAAGATGAATGGACAAATATACAAAGGCATCCTTGATAAGAACCTATTGCCATCTGCCAAGATGCTGAAGATGAAACGAGCATTGGCATTTCAGCAAGACAATGATCTCAAACACACAGCCAAGGAAACACTCAACTGGCTCCAGAGAAGGAAAATAAAGCTGCTAGAATGGCCCAGTCAGTCCCCTGACCTGAATCCAATGAAAATCTATGGAACAAACTGAAGATCAGAGTTCATAGAAGACACCCACAGAACCTTCAAGATCTGACAGTTTGTGTGGCCGAATGGGCTAAAATCACTCCTGAGCAATGGCTGCACCTAGTTTCTTCATACAGGAGGCATCTGGAAGCTGTTATTACCAACAAAGGCATTTCTACTAAATATTAAATGCATTTCACCAAGTTTGTTCAATACTTATTCCCCGAGTCATTCCACTTTATTAAATATAACTTGTTTTGTAAACATAGCTGCCTCAATTTCTTTGTATGTATGGATTATTTGGGTTGTTACTGATATCGTGAAAATCTCAGGTCAATGGCTCCATCAGAAATATGTTTAATGAGAAAAATGTTGATGTATTCAATACTTATTTTCCCGGTTGTACATAAAAATAGCAAGAGAAACACTGTTTAATTATTAACAGGAGTAAATACTGTAAAGCAGTCGAGAAAGATATTTGCAATATGAGAGTGAAGTACAGGTAGATTTGGGGTCTGTCCCAATTCTCATTTGTACCTCTTAACCTTTGTCTGTCCCCACCCCTTGGTCCTTGAAATCAAAGGCCAAGGGGTGGGGGTTGAAAATGACCCCTTTGAATTGGGACACCCCTTCAAGGCTACACGACGTCATTAGTAATTGCTGATGGATTTGATCTAAATGGACACTACCTGTTTTCACTAGAAAAAGAAAACTGATGAGAAAAAAGTCTTGTCTTGAGGAGAAAAATGTTTCAAATTTACATGAACAATTCTAATCAGTAGAAAAAGCCAGAAATTTACTAGAAAGAAAGTTGAAAATTCAGATAAAAACTTAGAACCCCCTGGCAGGCCGTTTTTGGCCTGCAGGCCACATGTTTGACACCCCTGGACCAGCACATTAAAAATAGATAATTAGAGGTTTTACTTCCATGAAATAGCTGCATATCATAGACATCATAGATAATCACAGATAAACAAAAGTTCACCTCAGAAGAAACTTCATTTGCTCTTTACAGCAACATAAAGTTTAATCACTTTTTCTCTGTCATACAAAAACTTAAATTTGCACAATTGTGGACAGTAAATGGGAACTTCTTGCTCTAAAAATAATCATATTTAACCACAGAGGTAGGAGCTGATGTAGTGGGAGAGTACACGTTATTCTCACGGCTGAGACAACAGGAGATCAGGGGCAGTTGTCCCCGTGATCTGATCACTGAAAGCAGCCGCTCTCTGCTCATTGCCATTCTCCAGACTGGAAAGAAAATGAGCTGACCTGCGGCTGCAGCTGACTGACAGTGGACCAGTGAGAATACACTGTGTGTGTGCAGATTGCCTATGCTTCCGTTAGGCAACATCATTAGAAAGCGTTGTATACATTTTCATTGTTATGCAGATGACACACAACTATACCTGTCAATGAACCCAGATGATAGTAATCAATTAGCCAAGTTAGAAGCCTGTCTTAAGGAAATCAAAGCTTGGATGACTTGTAATTTCCTGCTATTAAATTCAGATAAGACTGAAGTCATGCTTGTTGGTCCAAAAAACCTTAGAAATACCTTTCCAAATCAAACTCTTAGTTTGGATGTGGTTACTCTTTCTCTTAATAGTTCTGTGAGGAACCTTGGAGTTATTTTTGATCAAGATCTGTTTTTCAATTCATTCATTCATTCATTCATTCATTCATCTTCTTTCGCTTAATCCTTTTCGGGTCGTGGGGGGGCTGGAGCCTATCCCAGCATCTTTGGGCAAGAGGCAGGGTACACCCTGGACAGATCGCCAGTCCATGGCAGGGCCAACACAGAAAGACAGACAACCATTCACTCTCACAGTCATGCCTAAGGACAATTTAGAATCCCCAGTTTGATGCCAGTTAACCTAACTTGCATGTTTTTGGCATGTGGGAGGAAACCGGAGAAATCCCAGAGTAAACCCACGCAGACACGGGGAGAACATGCAAACTCCACACAGATCACTGTTGGTCAGAGGCTGGGATCAAACCCAGGATCCCCTGACCAAGGGTGAGTTGCTGTGTTGCCGCAGTGCTAACCACCCCGCCACCGTGCCACCCATTTTTCAATTCACATATTAAATTTGTTTCTAAGACTGCCTTCTATCATTTGCGTAATGTTGCCAAGATTAGGAGCATCTTGTCTCAGAGTGATGCTGAGAAACTGATCCACGCTTTTGTTAGCTCTAGATTAGATTATTGTAACTCTTTATTATCAGGTTATCCTAAACTATCTTTAAAAAGTATTCAGTTAATCCAAAATGCTGCTGCAAGAGTTTTAACAGGTACTAGTAAGAGAGATCATATCTCTCCGGTTTTGGCCTCCCTTCATTGGCTTCCCATAGAGTTCAGAATTAAGTTTAAAATCCTTCTTCTCACTTACAAAGCTCTAAACAATCAGGCCCCTTTTTATTTAAAAGATCTGATATTACTCTATCATCCTAATACAGCATTACGCTCCCAAAATGCTGAATTACTTGTAATACCTAGAATCTCCAAAAGTACAATGGGAGGCAGAGCCTTCAGTTATCAAGCTCCTTTCCTGTGGAACCAGTTACCAATCTGGATTCAGGAGCCAGACTCGATCTCTGTTTTTAAGAATAGGGTAAAAACCTTCCTTTTCGATATAACTTACAATTAGGGAGGGATCATGTGTCTCTAAACCCTCCCTTAGTTATGCTGCTAATAGATTTAGACAGCCGGGGGACCTCCAATAATGTACTGGGTTTCTCCCCTTTAATGTTTGCTCTCTACATGTCTGTTCTTTTCATCTTCTCTATCCCCTCACCCCCCAGCCAGTTGCAGCAGATGACTGCCCCTCCCTGCGCCTGGTTCTGCTAGAGGTTTCCTCCTGTTAAAAGGGAGTTTTTCCTCTCCACCGTCGCCAAGCGCTTGCTCACAGGGATCGCCTGATTGCTGGGGTCTTTCTGCAATTGTGGGGGTTTCCCCTACATTTGAAAGTGCTATGAGATGACTGTTGTTGTGAAATGGCACTATATAAATAAAGTTGAATTGAATTGGATAGTGCTTATGGGAGTTGTAGTTTTGTAGTCTCACTTTGCGATAGGTTTATTATTTAGATGTTTGAGAAAACTACAACCTGCCAAAGTGGCTAGTGGGAGTCGGTGTCCTACCCGCCACAGTGGAAGTATACCCGCCAGGGGCGGGTGTTAATGTCAAGGCCTGGTCCTGTACCACCCTCACATACATCTCTGTCATTCCTGACTTCCTTATACAATAGCCATACTTCCTCTCTTGGCTTTCTTTAGATCAACAAAGACAGCACAACTCCTACCTTCTTTGTTCTTTTCCGCTCTAAAAGCAAACATATCTGTAGTGGTATTTATCGACTATAATACAACTGAAATTTCCACATTCAGCAGTCGTACAGTTTAAGATGTCTGATCATAGATGTACAAAACAGATATTTGTTTGAGATATTTTGCAGTTTCATCCATGAGCTTATGAGTTAAAATCTTTTATTCTAATGACCTCTTATTTTTCAGAATAAATTACTTTGTGACATTCAGGTTCCAAATTTATAAACAGCTGGGAAGGTTGAAAATGTTCCCAAAACATGTAGTTTTGATTTGGCACCCTCTAGTGGGCAAAAAAGACAATTCTACCTTTGAATCAATCTATGGAAGCTGTTTTCATGAACTAAACATGTTTTCAAATAGTGTGATTCTACAGAGGATTAGGATTTTTGGGGGGGTGGAGTCATCACTTTTTTCACACTTTTGAGAAAAAAGTCGGACTTCTGAGATAAAACTCAAAATGTGGCAGCATGGTGGAGCAGTGGATAGCACTGTGTCAGCACACCAAGAAGGTCACGTGATCGATTCCACCCCTGACTATCGTGGGTTCGATCCCACACCCAGACCATTGGTGACCCTTCTGTGTGGAGTTTGCATGTTCTCCCAGTGTATGCGTGGGTTTACTTCGGGTACTCCGGTTTCCTCCCACGGGCCAAAAACATGCAGGTGTGGCGGGTTGGTGTAACCCCCATAACAGACTGGACAGACACAGCGCTCGGCTAGAGCAATTAACAGAACAGTGAAATGTGTGTATTAATGTCTACAGGCAGCCCCACTTCTTCTGGCTCACTACTGTGATGTTAATGTGCCTTTCATGCATTGTGTTCATGCGTCCTGTCCTTACTGTGACCTAGAGACTGAGATCAATATGTAGATGTGCCTTGTAACCTCTTTGTCTTGCAGCTGGAGCAGAGGCCAGCAATCTGCCTATTGTGATGTATGTCTCTCAAATGCAAATGTCTCATGCCTGTTCTGCAATCTCTTTGATCATACCAACTGCTGGGGAATGCTCTTTTATGTATTGTTGTAGTTGGGCATATATACTGCACTGTAATCCATGCTCATTCTCTCATTCACTCACTCTTCAGCTGCTACTGCAGACACACACTTTGTGTCTCCTCCTCTGAGAGCCTGAGGATCCCGCTCCGGTCTGCTCACACTTGCACCGGAGCGGGGATCCTGTGAAGGTGGTATGATTTAATAAACTCTACTTAAAACCTTCACCAACGCTGTTTTATTTCATGCCGCCTCACTGGTGACCCCGAACATGCACACGTTTTGTGCAACGCAACCTTCTGGTCTGGACGGCCACGCTGGCGACCCAACGCTGAAAAAAACACGCTGCCAGCGAACACAGCAGCCTGACGCAAACGATCTGCCCTCCCTTCTGCTTCAGGGAGACCTCGATGCGGAGCCAAAACAGGCGAGCTACTCTCCGGACATCACCCACGACCGGGAAAACTGCAGAAAACGTCATGGCGCGACCCTCGCCTGAGATCGGGACGTCCACGCTGGACCGGCCGAGGGACACAGAACGTTTTCTCCCTCTCACCGCTACTCCTCCCTCTCAGCGATCCTACTCATCTACCCGAGCCTGAGGAACAAAGATCGTCTATCTCCCCTCAACGCTCCAATGCACCATGACTAATCTGCAGCCACAGCTCATCATAGATGTTTATCGGCGCCTTCTGCACCGATCTCCACCAAGATTCCTTACCCTGGTTCTCCTCTCCAGCTGGCCCACCCATCACGGAACCCCGGCACACGCACCGGGGAGTTACGAGGACGGCGCACCACGCACGGGACACATACGGCTTCACTGACCGCCTTCCTTCTGCTGCACACTGGCCCTTCAGGCTTGCTCGTACACCTGAGGCACGCAGCTTGCTCACTGGATTTTATGGTCTTAGCCACGGCGCACAAGGGATTCAGCCGTCAGCTTTTCCCACATGCCAAGTCCCTCTGCTTTTGTTCCTTTTCTTCTTACAGCCGCTCCTGCTTTTCTTCATGGCCACGAGAGGAGTCAGAGACTAATTTTTCTTCTTGTGATCTCCGCAAGTTCAACGGGACAGCCCCTCGACATCGCGGAACAACAAGCAATTTTTGCACGGCCAGGACGATTTCACCACTCCCGGCCGGCACTTACCACCACCACCACCACCCCCTCCGCCTGCACAGAGCTTCTCCTGCTCGCTGCCCAAGCTGCATGATCGAGACCTCGGCCTCCTGCCGAGCCCTCTGGGAGGGAGCGTGTGGCGGGTTGGTGTAACCCCCATAACAGACTGGACAGACACAGCGCTCGGCTAGAGCAATTAACAGAACAGTGAAATGTGTGTATTAATGTCTACAGGCAGCCCCGCTTCTTCTGGCTCACTACTGTGATGTTAATGTGCCTTTCATGCATTGTGTTCATGCGTCCTGTCCTTACTGTGACCTAGAGACTGAGATCAATATGTAGATGTGCCTTGTAACCTCTTTGTCTTGCAGCTGGAGCAGAGGCCAGCAATCTGCCTATTGTGATGTATGTCTCTCAAATGCAAATGTCTCATGCCTGTTCTGCAATCTCTTTGATCATACCAACTGCTGGGGAATGCTCTTTTATGTATTGTTGTAGTTGGGCATATATACTGCACTGTAATCCATGCTCATTCTCTCATTCACTCACTCTTCAGCTGCTACTGCAGACACACACTTTGTGTCTCCTCCTCTGAGAGCCTGAGGATCCCGCTCCGGTCTGCTCACACTTGCACCGGAGCGGGGATCCTGTGAAGGTGGTATGATTTAATAAACTCTACTTAAAACCTTCACCAACGCTGTTTTATTTCATGCCGCCTCACAGGTTAGGTTAATTGGCATCAACTGGGGATTCTAAATTAACCTTAGGTATGAATGTGAGAATGAATGGTTGACTGGCGATCTGTCCAGGGTGTACCCTGCCTCTCGCCCAAAGATACTGGGATAGGCTCCAGCGCCCCCGCAACCTGAAAAGGATTAAGTGGTAGAAGATGGATGGATGGATGGAACTCAAAATGCGTTCACACCAAATGTGAAGCAAATTTTTTGTGAAGTGCAAATACATGTTAACACAGTGCAAACAACAAATACATATGAATTCATACATTCGCGTCTGAGGGATTTGTTAGTGATAATGAGTAATCAGCCTTGAGATTCTGCTGCCACCGGGGTAAAAGTATCAACACTGGAGAATAAACTAGCTTGAAAATGAGACTGCCACTCACCTGTGGACAGATGGACTGGGAGCTCTGGAGCGGAAATGTGTCTGTTGTTTGTCCACCCACGGACTTGGATGCTACAGATGTGCTAACGAGGGCTAGCAGGCTAGCACTGTAAACATCCATCATCCAGGTACAGTTTCAGGAGGAGGCAGTGACATTTTCCCAGCTGTGTGCCCCACCAGATACTGTTGTAAACTTAAACATGACGGCATTTTGGGGATTTTCACAGCAGGAAGAAAGCAGATGCACAAGTTATGAAGGCAACCCTGCCCCTCTTGGTGAGATGCACACAATGGCAGAGATGCGAATTTGCATCTATTCGCATATTTACATTCACGGGTTACTGTGCCACCTGAAAAACTTGCATTTGATCTGAACGCACCTTCAGAATCTTGAGGAAAAAATGTCAGAATTCTGAAGGTGCGTTCTGATCTCCCAATATTGTACTCTGAAGTGGACAGCATAGAGTATTCAGTCATATTAAGTGAGAATCCAAACTGTAGGGAGCAAATGATGTTCACTTCAAAGGGAACTGAGAACTAAGCATGGAAGTAAACAACTGCACATAATAATAATGCATCAGCTTTATATAACGTTTTTCATAGACACTTTACAATGGATACATTATTCATTCACTCCACAATGATAGTGCTAAGCTACTGCTGTAGCCACAGCTGCCCTGGGGCAGACTGATGGAAATGTGGCTACCAATCTGCGCCAACGGCCTCTGACCACTACTGAACATTTATACCCAGTGTCATGGACACTAGAGGAAAGGTGGGTAAAGTGTCTTGCCCAGGGACACAATGGCAGGATGTCTGGGGAGAGCGGGATTCGAACTGCCAACCCTTCGGTTATTAGATGACCCGCTCTACTTCCTAAGCCACTGCCGCCCCATACACCACCACCAGAAGTTGGCAAAAAGATTACCCATAAGTCATTGCACCTCAAATATAAGTAAAACAAACTATGATTACTAACGTTGATTCTTGTTTATATAAACTGATATTAATACAAATATATTTTTATTACCATTTTATTTAAGTACCAGCAGCCGGTGGCTTGTCACCAGACTGCAAACCAAATCTACCTACGGGTACAAATAAGTAACAAAAAGTACACAGTGGTATCAGTACTGTCCATGGTTACCATGGTAATGCATGGAGGAGGGAGATGATGTTGCAGGGTGTTTCAAATAGAGAAATTTTGTGAAGGGTAGTTCCCTTAACTGTTATTCCCTGTGAATGGAGCAGGAAGCACCGGTGATGTACACTGTGGACTGGAACGTGGCTCGAGTCAGAATTCTGAAATAAAACTCAGAATTCTTGACTTTTTCTCAGAATTGTGAAAAAAAAATGACTCCCACAAAAAAATTTTTCAATGGCCCTAATCCTTGTCCACATGATTCTCAACATGCAGTGGAAATGACCAACAATTTTGAAAACATATTGGTTATTTTTGTTTTGTGTTTCAGGATCCATCTTGTTCATGGGCCGAGTGGCGAACCCCGCAGACCAAGCACCCTAAGGCTCCCATATTTCTCCCACACACGTCTACACAAACACATTTCACTGCTGGTATTTATTTGTGGACCAAATGAAGAGTCCACACTCACTCCAGGAAGAGGGACACTATTTTTGTACGTTTATGTAAATAAAATTTTAATATGTTTTCACAGTTTCCATTTCAGTCATTGTTTCTAAAGCCTGAAATGATCAACAAAATGTGATGGGGAGGGGAGAAAAAAAAAACAACACAGAGTCACATCTTTACAGAACAATTTATTTACATGGCCCTTCACAGTGTAAAATAGAAACTTTATTCATGGAAATACTTACATACAAAAAGGCCATTTTCCCCACGGAACATTCTCTTTAAATAGTACTCTAGGGTTATTTACATCTTTACAGTGTATTCAAAATACTCTTTTGGTAGCGGCTTCTTCACACACGCAGACAAGTATGGCAGATTTTGGTCCCTGTCCATGGAAGGAGGGAATGGAAGAATCCGAAATCAATGCCCCGACCTCTAGACCCCAATTAAGGTGATTTGTGTATGTTTGAGTAAACCGAACAAAACTTGAACAAAAAGCAACAAAAAGTTTTTTTTAATCTTAAATTAAAATACATTAAATAAGGTTTCTCAAACATACACAAGTGACTTCACAGCTGAGCGTCGAGAAGCTGGTTTGGGATTCGAGGAGAGAGGGAGGAGTTTACGGGTTAAGTTATTTGGCAGCGATCACCACGTTGGGACAAGCTGGCATCCACGGCCTCAGGTTCGCTGACTCTCCAGCAGATGACAGTTTGGGGTGCGTGTCAGCGGTTTTGGGTGGAATTTAAACTGAAAGTTATTGCTGATTATGATACAGTAAATCTTAGTTCCTGAGCTTTGTTCCTCCACATGATGTCAGATTCTTAACGATGACTTCTCATAGTTTTCAGCATCATAAAAGACGAGAAGTGTTAGGACATTTATAGAATGCATTTTCCCTCAGCAGAAGAGGGAAAGTGAAATGTTCTACTATATAAATATTACATGTCAGGAAGCAGCACGTTAGCAGTTCATTGCTGAAGGTAATTCATCCCTAATTAAGAGCACAGCAGTGAGTTCTCCAGTTAGGAGAGTAGAACAGAAACTTAACCAACAGAAAAATAGGAAAATAAGTCACAAGGGGAGCATCTCAGAGTTGTCTACACCATCAATCCATCATATTGGTGCTCAATGAAATATTACGTCCAGACTGCTGTTTGTCTTTCTGAAGAAAGTCCTTGTTTACTCCACTGCCCACCCACCATTTGAAGGTTGATGAAACTTGAAAATTGAAGAATGTCTTAAGGAACCTTGAACAAACCATCTACACATCCACAATTCTGTGCTTGGGGTAACCCTTTTACCTGCAGCATCAATGTTCGGGGTCAGTACCACTAAAAAAAACAACAACAATAAATTAAAATATGGAGGAACAGATTAAATTATCCACCGAAGAGGTTGTTGTCGTCAGAGAGCTGGATGCCGTCTTGTCTTGTTGGAACAGTAAAAGGGGGAGGAGAAGGGTGTCAGGGTGAACGAAGGGTGGTCCATTTCATTAACAGGAAGTTCACTTTGGGAATGAGTTTATATTAGAGTGTCTCCACATGGTTCATGTTAGTGGATCTGTTGTGGAGCTCCTCCAGGAAGTTCTCCAGCTGTTCAATGAGAACTCGTTTCTTGAACCTGTGTAGGGAAGACAAAAAAAACCAAGCCTTTTTAAAACACTAAATTAAAAAAAAAAGTCCAATAAGAGCAAATGTGTATTTTCATTCTGCGTGTGGCTCTAAGACAGCGGTGTCAAATTCAGTCTTAATGAGGGCTAACAGGAGGGTTGTGAATCAAAAGTATTGTAATCTTCAATGATGGAGTAGCTCATTCTGGTCTGACAAAATCACCCCAAGAGTGCTCAGATCTCCTGACCATGGAGTTTGATCTTGAGCACAGCCTAGGTCCAGACCCACCTGAGGGTCATTGTGCATGAGTTTGCTGAACATTGGGGAAATTGCCTAGGAGGAGTAACAATTCTTATAAAATCAGAAATGTCCAGATCTCCTGACCTTTGACAATGACCTTGAGCTCAACCTGGATGCAGATAAACCTGATGATCATTGTGGGTGAGTTTGCTGAGAATTAGGGCAATTGCCCAGGAGGAGTAAGAATTTTCATAAAATCATACAAGCTCTCCTGACCTTTGAATTTGACCTTCAGCACAGCCCTGATGCAGACCCACCTGATGATCATTTGGCACGAATTAATGAGAGATGGTGAAAATTAAGGCAATTGTCCAGGATGAGTTTTATGAAACTGTGCAAGTGTCCAGATCTCCTGACCTCTGACCTTGAGCACAACTTGGATGCAGACCTGCCTGAGGAGCACTGCGAGTAAATTTGGTGAGCATCGAGGCAATTACCGAGAAGGAATAGCAATTCCCACACTGGAATGAGCTAAAAAGCAAGAAATTGTTGCAAATATACAAGGGGGGAAGTTACATATTCAGGAGACATATTTAGTAGAGAGTAGACAAAAGTTGTAAATCTATAAAGCTGGGAAAAAATTATATGGGGAAAAACTGAATTTACAAAAAGGGTGAAAAAATATAATATTTACAAGGTGAAAAAACTCAAGAACAGTCTCAAATTTTCATGTGGAGGGAAAATATGTGGATTTTAAAAAATGGGTACAAAAGTTGCAAATTGTTACAAAAGTTAAACAAAAATACAAATTTACAAACTGAGGATAAAATGTGGAGGAAGGAAAATGTAGCAAATTTACCAGGTGAAAAATTTCAAATTTACACCCCCCCCCCCCGGAAAAAACTGCCAATTTGAAAGGGTGTGTGTGTGTTGGGGGGGGGGGGGGGGGTAAGCAGCAGTCACAAACTTATGGCCCTTTTCCACAAGTACCTACTCAGCCCTACTCGCCTCAACTCTACTCGATTTGTAGGGTTTTCCATTAGTACCTGGTACCTGATACTTTTTTGAGACCTACCTTCAGTGAGGTTCCAACCATGCTGAGTCAAGCTGAAAATGTGACGTCAACAGATTACAGGCCACTGATTGGCCAGGGCGTAACATCAGTGGATGAGAGCGACGTCTTCACAAGATTCAAAACCACCATTTGTAAGTTTGGCAGTGAGCTTTTATTATTTCTGTGATAATCAATGAAATACGTAAATGGCCACACACCAAATCAACACCGTCACAAAACACTCACCATCTTCCCTGTGAGCAGCCATCAGCTTGGAGACCTCCTGGTATTTCACTTCGGAACGCACCGCTGGCGCCGGGGCTGAAAAGTTCATATAGTGGTCAAATTTGACCAAATGTGGTTATTTTTCAACAGTCTCCCCGTTGGTGCGCACAGTTCTTCCATCAGTGTTGCAGCACTTGGATCCCTGCGCTTGAAAAATAAACTACATTTGGTCAAATTTGACAACTATGAACTTTTCAGCCCCGTCGGCCCTGGTGCGGCGAAGCGAGCTGAAATGAAAAAGTATACTAGGAGTTCTCCCAGCTGATGGCTGCTCACAGGGAAGTGGTGAGTGTTTTGTGATTTTAAGTATCTTTTATGTTATTTATCAGTGAAAACTCCAGCATGTCAACAACATAACAGGATAACGGGCCGCCTTCCTGTAATGAACCCAACCCCATCCACTTGAGGTGCTACTTGGTAGCCGTGCACCGTGTCAAGCCGAGTAGAGTTGGGCTGAGTAGGTACTAGTGGAAAAGGGGCTTTACGTGAGGAAAAATGTTGCACATTGGCAAATGTGGAGAAGAGTTGGAAATTTATGAAAGAAAAACGATAAAAAGTTTATGAGGATGGAGAAAATGTAAAGTTTGCAAAAATGTAATTGGGTCAAAAAGCTTCACATTTATGAAGGTAAAATATTTACATTCATTAAAGGGTCGTGTCTGAACCCCAGGCCTTGATATTAACATGATAAAGGATTTCAGCAATTGTATTTTCAAGATCATTTCCTTAAAAATAACAGTGTGACATGATAAGATCCAGAGTGCCAAAAGGCAGCTTACTCACTGCTGTGAAAAATTCATTTTAAACTAGGTTTATACCAGGTTAAAACAAAACCTAAACAAAAAAAACTATAGTTTTCTTGAAGTCACAGGACTTCACAGGTGTTACAATGCCCATAAAAAGTTTTCAGCCCTTAGACGCTTTCCCTTTTTGTTGTAAGGTCCAGCCAGTTGGTGCAATAGAGATCACCTGAGTGCAGTAAATGTGTCAGAAGTGATTGTAGTATAAAGGCACCTATATGTGGAAGGTCCAGTCACTGATTAATCAGCATTTCTGCCTACAATTACACCATGAAAACAAAACAACACTTCAGGTAGCTCTGAGAAAAGGTTTTTTTTTTTAATCCTTCATTTATTCAGAGGAGGTCCACTGAGAAGCGACCTCTCTTTTTCAAGGACGTCCTGCTCACATTCACACCTGGACGCTGCCCAGCACAGCCACAGGCTGACCTGCGGCCACTGAGCAGCTCCACTGAACACTTGGAGCTA
Organism: Pholidichthys leucotaenia; assembly: GCA_020510985.1. NCBI lineage: Eukaryota > Metazoa > Chordata > Actinopteri > Cichliformes > Pholidichthyidae > Pholidichthys > Pholidichthys leucotaenia. Next base: position 105,324,539 of record CM035843.1, on the reverse strand, counting down.
CTGAAAAGTTACAGAAAAGTATGTCAGTGTATGGGAAAAAAAAATCCAAGTCAGGGTGATGGAGGGTGGTGGTCCATATCAACCAGCTTTAATTATAGGCAAGTATTTATACTGAACTCACTTTTCTTTGCCTTTTTTTTTTTCTTTTGCTTACACAAGTGCTTTTCCAAAAGCCAGTTTAGTAAGCCTCCCACTTGAGGCATTTCGGGCACATCCCACTGGGAGGAGACCCTGGGACAGACGTAGGACATGCTGGAGAGACGATGTCTCTCAGCTGAGATGGGAATTCCTTGGTGTCCCTTATGAAGAGTTAGAGGAGGAGACTGTGGAGAGGGAAGTCTGGGCTTCTCTACTTGGAATTGCTGCCTCCATGATCCGGATCCCCAGAAAAGCGGTAGAAAATGGATGGATGGACATTAGTGCTTTTACAGTGGTACATATTACAATAAACACAGTATAGTTTTAAATAATGAGGGGACCCCATATGCAGATGAGCACAATTAAAAGGCTTCATTAGTCCTTAATATGATTACTAACCCCACTGACCTCCTCCATGCTAGGAGTTACCAATCAGAGGAGACTCAGGTTGAAAGGATTATGCTTTGTTTTAAACCGGAGCGGTGGCCTAGTGGAAGAGCATCCACCCCACACCTGGCTGGGTTCAAACCCCAGCATGGTCTTTGTTTACCCAGCCACGGGGGAAGCACAAAACCAATTTGCTCCTAGTGCCAGTCCCAAGCCCAGATAAATGGGGAGGGTTGTGTCAGCAAGGGCATCCAGCGTAAAATCCCTGCCAAATCAAATACGTGGACCCATGATCCGCTGTAGCGACCCCAAATAAGAAGCAGCCAAAAGGTGTGTGTATGTGTGTGTGCCTTGTTTCAAACTGAATAAAACCACGGAGGTACAGCCGTGGACAAAACTGTTGGTTACCCCTCTGTTAATGAAAGAAAAAACCACAATGGTCACAGAAATAACTTGAATCTGACAAAAGTGGTAATAAATAAAAATTCTATGAAAATTAACCAATGAAAATCAGACAATGCTTTTGAATTGTGGTTCAACAGAATTACTTTAAAAAATAAACTCATGAAACAGGCCTGGACAAAAATGATGGTACCCCTAGAAAAGATTGAAAATAATGTGACCATAGGGACATGTTCAACAAAGATGTGTCCTCTAATTAACATCACAGGTGTCTACAAACTTGTAATCAGTCAGTCAGCCTATTTAAAGGGTGACAAGTAGTCACTGTACTGTTTGGTGACATGGTGTGTACCACACTAAACATGGACAAGAGGAAGCAAAGGAGAGAGTTGTCTCAGGAGATTAGAAAGAAAATTATAAACAAGCATGTTAAAGGTAAAGGCTATAAGACCATCTCCAAGCAGCTTGATGTTCCTGTGACTACAGTTGCACATATTATTCAGAAATTTAAGACCCATGGGACTGTAGCCACCCTCCCTGGACGTGGCCGCAGGAGGAGACGGATAATACGAATGGTAACAAAAGAGCCCAGAACAACCTCTAAACACATTCATGGTAAACTCCAAGGTCAAGGTACATCAGTGTCAGATCGCACCATCCGTCACTGTTTGAGCCAAAGTGGACTTCATGGGAGACGACCAAGGAGGACACCACTGTTGAAAACAAATCATAAAAAAGCCAGACTGGAATTTGCCAAACTGCATGTTGACAAGCCACAAAGCTTCTGGGAGAATGTCCTATGGACAGACGAGACAAAACTGGAACTTTTTGGCAAGGCACATCAGCTCTATGTTCACACACGCAAAAATGAAGCATACCAAGAAAAGAACACTGTCCCTACTGTGAAACATGGAGGAGGTTCTGTTATGTTCTGGGGCTGCTTTGCTGCATCTGGCACAGGGTGTCTTGAATCTGTGCAGGGTACAATGAAATCTCAAGACTATCAAGGTATTCTAGAGAGAAATGTGCTGCCCAGTATCAGACAGCTTGGTCTCAGTCACAGGTCATGGGTGTTGCAACAGGATAATGACCCAAAACACACAGCTAAAAACACCCAAGAATGGCTAACAGCGAAACACTGGACTATTCTAAAGTGGCCTTCTATGAGCCCTGATCTAAATCCTATTGAACATCTGTGGAAGGAGCTGAAACATGCCGTCTGGAGAAGGCACCCTTCAAGCCTGAGACAACTGGAGCAGTTTGCTCATGAGGAGTGGGCCAAAATACCTGCTGAGAGGTGCAGAAGTCTCATTGACCGTTACAGAAATCATTTGATTGCAGTGATTGCCTCAAAAGGTTGTACAACAAAATATTAAGTTAAGGGTACCATCATTTTTGTCCAGGCCTGTTTCATGAGTTTGTTTTTTAAAATAATTCTGTTGAACCACAATTCAAAAGCATTGTCTGATTTTCATTGGTTAATTTTCATAGAATTTTTATTTATTACCACTTTTGTCAGATTCAAGTTACTTCTGTGACCATTGTGGGTTTTTCTTTCATTAACAGAGGGGTACCAACAATTTTGTTCACGTGTGTACCACTAATGTACAGACCATAACGAACTCAAATCATGTAAAACTGTGTTCAGACCAAGCGCAGATTTTTCATGTGGCTTGATTACATGTAAACTTAATGCAAAGATGAGAATAGATGTGAAACCATCTCAGCGAGTTGCAGAGGGATGATGTTGCCTTCATCACTTCAACAGCTGCTTTTTAACTGCTGTGGAAATCCCCAAAACACTGTCATGTTTAGGTTTATTAGTTGTGTGGGAAAATGTCACCGCCTCCTCCAGAAACTGCACCTGGATGACGCTTGTTTGTTTACAGTGCTAGCCTACATTAGCACATCGGTACACAGGTGGATTGACTCCCAACATTTTGTCTCAGCTGCAGAGGTCCTAGCGCATCCGTCTGCAGGTGAGTGACAGTCTCATTTTCAAACTTGTTTAATCTCCGTGTTGATACTTTTACACCAGTGATGGTGGAATCTCTAGGCTGTTTAGCTATCGCAACCAGCTCCCTCGGATGTGAATGCGTGTGTATTTGTGTGTTTACATTAACTTTGCATGCAATCGCGCCACACAAAAAATTCACGTGTTTGGTCTGAAAACTATTACAGTAAAACAAAAAAAAAAATATTGTGATGGACACAATCACAACAGCATATTTGTGATGCTGTGCCAGCAGAAAACAAATCCAACATTGTACCTTGCTGCCTCTTTTATGATATTTTGGATGAAGATGAGCCGGGTGTCTAAAGTGCCCTGGATCTGTTTCAGGAAGAAGAAGATCTTGTCGTAGTCTGAAACACAAAGAGGACATGCTGCTGATCATCGTCTTTCTTAGAGAACCGAGTCCTTAACTAGATTATATGAAATGAAGCATTCGTAATTACTTTTTCTATTAATTTGTAAAGAGGACAGCACTCCATAAAAATAAAGTTTAATCCATACATTTGGCTGGGTCAAAGGTTACGGTAAGACTAAATGATAATATAACTAAAACACTGAGAATCCTTCTGTGCCTTGGTAGATGTGCCGTATATTCTCTCTCATTCTGTTAAAAGATGCATATCTGCATTTTTTTCCCTAAACTTACTTTCCATCATTTTGGAAAGTAACGAAATATACTGCAAAAAATAAATCACTTGTCTCAAAATATTTGACATGAAATTGGACATTCATTCATTTTCTTAACCACTTAAATTCTTTCAGGTCACAGGGGATAGACTGGGATAGACTGGAGCCTATCCCAGCTTCTTTGTTCAAGATACTGGGTACACCCTGGACAGTTTGCCAGTCCTTCACCAACACAGAGACACAGGGAACTATTCATTCTTACATTCATATCTAGGGGTAATTTAGAATGCCCAGCTGATGCTAATTTACCTAATGTGCATGTCTTTAGACTGTGAGAGAAAAACGGAGTCCTGAGAGGGACCCCACTGGACAAACTCCACACAGACAGGCCCCAGGTGGCCAGCTCATGGATTCAAACAAAGGACCTTTTTGGTGTGAGGCAACAGCGCCAACCACTGTACCAAAGTGTTGCCTAAAACAAACACTTGAAAAATGTCAATGATTTTTATTCAGAAGGTCCGAAAGAACCAGGTAAAACCATTTTGCAAGAAATCTCTTCTTTACAGTTCATTCATTCATCTTCTTCCGCTTAATCCTTTTCGGGTCGCTGGGGGGCTGGAGCCTATCCCAGCATCTTTGGGCGAGAGGCAGGGTACACCCTGGACAGATCGCCAGTCCATCGCAGGGCCAACACAAAGAGACAGACAACCATTCACTCTCACAGTCATGCCTAAGGACAATTTAGAATCCCCAGTTTTGATGCCAATTAACCTAACTTACATGTTTTTGGCATGTGGGAGGAAACCGGAGAAATCCCGGAGTAAACCCACGCAGACACGGGGAGAACATGCAAACTCCACACAGATCACTGTTGGTCGGGGGCTGGGATTGAACCCAGGATCCCCTGGCCAAGGGTGAGTTGCTGTGCTGCCGCAGTGCTAACCACTCTTCCACCGTGCCAGTCAGGTCAGAAATTCTTAATGTACTGTGCCCATAGATGGTGCTATAATAATCAATTTTACATTTTTGAAAAGAATTCAAGAACAGCTGGGCCTATACTCAAAATTCTTTCATCATTCTATTCTCTGAAATCTTCTGCAGCTTTTCTCCACTGGTCTTTTGCTCTAAAAAATGTTTTCTGCACCATATTTTCAAAACTGTGCAAGTGAAGGTAAAATAAAGTCCTCAAAGGTCATTCATTCAAACTGCTTGAAATTACACATGCATCATCTACGACAACCCATTTTGGTTTTACAGGCCAATGAATTCCCCCAGCTACTTGATTTAGTGATCCAAATGTAATAAAATTTCACACTCACAATCACACCTACACTCTTTAGAAGCATGCCGAATTTCATGAAATTCTGTTCATAGTGTGTACTACAAATAATCTTTACAAAATGTCTGCCAGCCTTGATGTCTTGTCAACAGAACATTTTATGTTGGGGAAGTAAGGGACTGAACTGTAAAAGTCCTGTGGTGTAGTGGGTTAAGGATGGTACATTAGAGCTCCAAATCCTGCCAACATCTTATAATTCTGGAACAACTAAAGTGCAAAAAATTATTCTCTTGGGCATGTTAAAGGCTAAAATATAGCACACCTTAGGTTTTAAATGCTGTTGGTAAACAGAACAATTTTTCAAGTTTTCTATTATGTTAATGTCAAACACTGAGATCTGCGGCACAGATTCTAAAACGTTTTGAAGTTTGGTTGCTTGTGTGCAGGAAAGGTTGCACTTATATGGACTTTTCTTTGACAAGGAGACAAAAACAATGCAGGCGAGACTTTTTTCAGTTTCAGAAGTCAGCACTACTTATAAACTGTTCTTTAATCCCAGTTTACCATATTTGGATACATACGTCTGCCAGGCTTTCTGATCTCCTTGGTGATGAGCTCCCTCAGCTCGTTGTTGACCTTCGTCGTTTCCGTTTGAATGTGCTTCTTGAGAGCTGTGGGTGAAAGGCAGCGCGGCAGTTGGTCTTCGATCAGTACCATCTCCAGTTCTCCCCCGCTGGCCAGGAGTGGTTCTCCTGTCCGGGAACGCCCATTCTCCTCCTCGTCCCGGTGTCGAAGGGCCTGGGCGTCGGCGGCTCTGTGATTCTCCTGGAGGCTGGTGGGGCCCGAGGGATGATCCAAATCTGAATCCGAGCCCCTGTCCGAGTCATAGTGGTTCTGATTCAGGTGGTTGATGATCAGTTCTGGTTCTGATTCCCCATCACTAACGTCTATGTCTAGAGGGAGGTACAGATTTGGGAGGGAAAACAATTATTCACCATTAAGTCACCAATTCAAAATCTTTTATCAGATTCAAATTCACTTCACAGAAATACAAGAAAGAAAAGTTAAAAGTAAAATGAAAGTTGAAATATCTTTCTGCAAGGTGGGTAGCCACAAGGCACATTTACTCTATTAACAAGAGCACTCTGAGGCGAGTGCAATATCCCCCAGCTCCATTTTCTTTGAAGATCCTAATACTTACTGACGCAAGATTACTGGGGCAAAACCAAATTATGATAAACCCATCACTGATGAAAGTATACAACCCATAGTTGTAGGGCAGGATCCCAAGATGAACCCATGTAGCAAGTTTGGTGACCCTAGAGAGCTTTACACGTTCTATAGTAAGAGAGCATAGGGAGTGCCAACCTTGACTTTTGACCTCAAACCCATAGGCAGAGTGAACCGTGTACCAGGTTTGGTGACCCTAGCTTTCTCTGTTAAGTTATCATATATAGTAAGCCATTTTGATGTTGACTTTTGACCTTGCCATCCCAAATCCATAGTCACACTTCAGGGTCACAGAGTGAGCCTGTGTACCAAGTTTGGTGAGCCTAGCATTACTCGCTGTATGGCAGTTTTACCCATTTTTTTCCCCCAGCGCCGTAAGGAGAGGCGGCCGTAACAGCAGCCGCTCTCGTGCCTTTGTGTCTTTATTAGCTTATTCTTGTATACAGTGTGTTCCATTTCATCAGGGCTCGGTAGTAAGACTTGGATTAACAACTGGACTAAGTTTTTCTATTTTTCTCCTGGTCTTATTTTTCTTCCTCGGGGCAATGGAGAACAACAGAAGTGGGGACCAACGCATTGTTTACACACGCGACCAGCTGACTGTGCTGAGGAGGCCAGTGCTGCTGCCTTGAGTGAAGCCCCTGATCCCAGATGAGCTGAAGAGGAGACACCACAGGCAAAGGGCTGGGACCAAGGTGAGGAGGAGGAGGAGGAGGAGAAGGAGGAAGCACAAGCCAGCTGTATTGATGTTCATCATGGGTAATGTGAGGTCGCTGGGAAACAAGGCGGATCAGCTCACCACGTTGGTCAGGACGCAAAGGGAATATCGTTGAGTGTAGTATGTGTTTTACAGAAACGTAGTTGCACTCACAGATTCTGGACAACAATGTAGTGACACCTGGCTTTAAGACTATCTGGTCGGACAGGGACATTATAAGTAGCAGGAAAAGGACGGAAGGAGGATTGGCACTTTTTGTGAATGAGAGGTGGTGTAATCCTGGACACATTTATGTGAAGGAACGGCGCTGCAGCCCGGACATTGAACTGCTTGCTGTGAGCGTGCGACCCTATTATATGCTGCGAGAGTTCACGTGTGCCATTGTGATTACTGTTTATGTCCCTCCGTCAGCTGATGCAGCAGTGGCCTGTGACATCATCAGCTCCACTACTGCCACAGCACCCTGACACATTTATGGCCATCGCGGGTGATTTTAATCACGTCTCACTGGGCAAAACACTACCAAACTTCAACCAGTTTGTTGACTGTCCCACCAGAGAAAATAAAACTCTGGATCAACTACTGTATATGCCATTGTCAAAGATGAATACAATGCCACTGCTCTACCCCCATTTGGCAGATGAGATCACAACCTGGTTCTGTTATCCCTCAAGTACGTTCCCCTCGTGCAAAAGCAGCCTGCTTATACACGGACTGTGAGGAGATGGACACAGGAGGTTGCTGATGCACTACAGGACTGCGTCACGATGACGGACTGGGATGTACTCTGTGAACCACATGGGATGGACATAGACAATATGACCGAATGCATCATAGAATACATCAGATTATGTGAAAACACAACCATGCCAGCTCAGACCGTACACTGTTTCCCCAACAACAAACCGTGAATCACCAGTGACCTGAAATCACTTCTTAACAAGAAGAAGAGGGCTTTTAGGTCTGGAGACAGGAAGGAACTGAGGACAGTGCAGCGTGAACTGAGAGAGATGCTGAGGAGGTGTAAAGACAATTACTGGAGGAAGTTGGAGGATAAACTCTAGCAAAGCAATGTGAAGGATATGTGGACGGGAATGAAACGCATCACTGGGTGTAAGGGGAGGGACAGACAGACATCGGGGAGCCTCAAGAGAGCTGAATCTGTTTTTTTAATAGGTTAACTCGTCATCTGTCACCCCCACAACCTAGCCAGATCCCCCCACACCCTTCTGTGCAGCACCTCTCCCTCCCTCACCCTCCTCTGAGGATATCAGCACCAGCCCCCCTCACATCACTGTGACCACAGACCAGGTTGAGAAACAGCTGGAGAGACTCCGTCAGCGGAGTCTGGAGAGAGTATCGGTGCTGTGGAGGATGTCATGCCTGGTTCCTGTCCCCAAGAAGTTGTCTCCATTGGACCTGAACGACTATCGACCAATTGCCCTCACATCTCATGTGATGAAGGTCCTGGAGAGACTAGTCTTAGCCCACCTGAGGCCACAGGTGAAGACATGGCTGGACCCTCTGCAGTTTGCATATCAGCCCCATTTAGGAGTTGAAGACGCCATCATCTACCTGCTGCAACAAGCTGATTTGCACCTGGATGGCAGAGGAGACACTGTGAGAATCATGTTCTTTGATTTCTGCAGTGTGTTTAACACCATCCTGCCATTGCTGCTAGATGAGAAGCAGTGGGGGATGGGGTCGACAGCAATGTGATCTCCTGGATTACTGACTACCTGACAGGCAGGCCACAGTTTTTTTGGCTGGGCAGTATTTTGTCTGATGTGGTGGTTAGTGATATGGGAGCTCCACAGGGGACTGTGCTTTCTCCTTTTCTCTTCACCTTATACACCACCAACTTTCAGTACAACACCGAGTCATGCTACCTGCAGAAATTCTCTGACGACTCGGCTGTTGTTGGGTGTATAAGAGGGGAGAGGAGGGAGAGTACAGGGCACTGGTAGACAGATTTGTGGACTATACTGAGCAGAACCACCTGAGACTGAATGTCAGCAAGACCAGAGAGATGGTGATTGACTTCAGGAAGAAGGGGATATCTTCACAGCCACTGCGGATTGGGGGGAGGATGTGGAGATAGTGGAGGACTACAAATACCTGGGTGTCGTGATCAGCAACGGACTGGACTGGAAATCTAACACCAATGCTGTGTACAAGAAGGGGATGAACAGACGCTACTTTCTGAGGAAGCTGAGATCCTTCAACATGTGCAACAAGATGCTGGAGCTTTTCTACCAGGCCGCTGTTGCCAGCGCCATCTTCTTTGCTACTGTCTGTTGGGATAGCAGTATCAGAGAGAGCAACACCAACAGACTTGACAAGATTATCAAGAAGTCTGGCTCTGTGATTGGTCTCAGGCCTGATACTTTTGAAAATGTGGCAGAGAGGAGGACACTGAACAAACTTATCCATCACGGACAATCCTTATCACCCCCTCCACCACACACTGGACAGGCAGTGAAGCACTTTCTCCAGCAGACTGCTACAGGTTCGCTGCCGAATGGTTAGGTACAGGAAATCTTTCCTGCTGCATGCCATTTCGCTGTACAATAACTCACTCTAATGTTGAAATCTTGGTCAAAACAATGCTGCCACACTGCACTTTGCAGTGTAATTGGTACCTCACATTTCACCCTGCGCCCGACAGTCCTGCATTGTACAGAGAGTATGTATCCACACAGGCCATCATCTTCGACGTACATAAAAGTTATCTAGGCAGTTTTACTTTCCCTGGGTAATTCCTTTTTCTATTTTGCTGTGTGTGTTTCTGTCGTTTTGGTTGTCTACTGTCATGCTGCTGTTACACTGTAATTTCCCAGTTTGGGATCAATAAAGTACATCTATCTATCCATCCATCCAATAGGGCACAAGGAATGTTAACCATGACCTTTTAACCCCAAATCCATAGTCAGAGGTCAGGATGCCAAGGTGAACCTGTGTACCAGGTTTGGTGGCCCTAGCTGTATTTGTTTAATAGTAATAGTGCAAATGGAATGTTAACTTTGACCTTTTGATCCCAAACCCATAGTAAGGTCTGGGTATAAGTCGTCCAAGATGTGTCTTAGATACTACTGTATCGATTTGAAAAGCCTATATCATTTCTTTCAGTAGTTATTGCGTTTGCAAGATTTAGGAAAAAAACTGACCTCTGACCTTGACCTCAAGGTTATCCGATCAGAGTCAAATTGCAACATGCACATCATCAGTGTATATCAAACCATGGTACCAAGTTGTTTCAAAACATTTGGAACAAAACTGTAGGAGTCAATTTCACAAAAGTGGGACAGACTGTCCCATAACATAATCCCATATAAGTGTTCAACACATGAAGTCATAACAGTGTTACACATGCATAAACAACCAGTTAATGCCTATGTTCAATACGACCTGAAAGATGCAAGACTATAGAGTACTAGTTTACTAACACTGTTATTCCCTTCTCCATTTTGTTTATTCTTTTTTTTTAAATTTCCTTATTGTATTTTTTTCCATTCTTTTTACCAGTGGAGACACAAATTTCATTGTACACTTGTGCAATGAGAATAAAAAGTGCTGACAACTGTGCTTAATAAATTACTTTAACTATTGTCACAAAACAGTATGTTACTGAGTAGTTTTACTGAAGGGTACTTTTAGCTCTTGCAAGCATGGAATAAGAAGTGAAAAGTGATCAGGTTTCAATAATCAGTACAATAGCAGAAAAAATGCATAACTGTTTATTTATTCTTTTTATTTAGTGGTCTTGCACCTGCTGATGGTCGGGGGCTGGCAGGGGGGGTTACTGGAGGGGTGTATGCTCTGCCCAAACGCAGCAAAGGTGACATGCAGCGGCGTCTCTTGGGCCCTCCACCTGGCACGTTATTGCTGTCCCCTGGCCTCTTGCCTTTGTTCTGAGGACCTGTCACAAACTCGTCTGCCTCATCGATCATCATACCCTGCAGAGAAAATGGGGTGGAGTTCAAGTAACATTTCCTTTCCACCAAATGTAGTCGTTAATACTGACCAGGGGATTCTCTTACCTTCTTATCCAGCTTGAAGGGGTTGCCAAACGTGTGCAAGCGTTTTGGCTGCTCTGGGTCAGCATCTCGAAGAGGCTGGGGAGCAGCTTTGAGGAAGTCTTGGTAGTTTCCCATCTGGGCGATTGGCACACTGTGGAGCTGGTCTGGAGGGGAGACAGAGAATGTCACCAAAAAGGAAACAGATACCCTTAAAAGAATAATTTATAACCAGCTGAAGAACCTTCTCACTGAAATAAAACAGAGCTCACTGGCAGCCCTACAGGAGTGGGAAGCAAATTTACCCGAGTCATGCCCTCTTAGAGTACAGACGCTGGTGTTGAGCAGGTTTCTCCTCATTCGGCTAAGCTGATCAAGCAGATGGCTGCGGGGGATGTCGTAGGGATTCCTAAAACTCTGAGGCTTCAGGCTCTGAGGAAGTCACAAAATAGAAGAGATTGTGAAAAAAATAAAACCTTTCGGTAAAGTCAAGCAGATGATCTGAGCTCAGTGTAGCCATAAGAAAGGAGATGTGCAGGTACATGGTATGAACTGATTATTTTTTTTTTTAATACTCAAGCCCTCCAAACTGAAAAAAAGGCAAACCCCCCCCCCCCCAAAACCCTGCAAATACAATCATGGAAATGAAAAGCTTTGTTTAAGACTAGATTAAAAACAACAACTTCACTTTAAACTGAAATGTAGCTCCTTAGACAACAGCTAATGACGATGTTGATGCCTGCTTAAACTCAAGGAAGTGTGAACAATACATTTCTCCTACCTTGTTGAGCAGGGCCAGATGAAAGCCTTGAAACTCTTTGGGGTTGAGTTCCATGGGCAGAGACGGAGCCTCTCCTGTGAGGCTCTGCAGCTGCTGGATGAAGTCCCTGCGCTGGGCTAAAGATATTCCTCCACCTCGCCACCGCACCTTGATGCCGGGCTCTGGGGGCGGCTTTTTACCGATCGAGGCAATCAGTCGGTCGTACTCTATTTTTGTCTAAATGAGAGCAAACATTGTGCCATGAGGAGAAATGCAGCAAAAAAGGCCACTTGCACATTGTATTGCATGTCTTGATTCACTTAGAATATAAAACAGGGTTTTCTCATTTCCCTTTTTACATATATAATTAGTTAAAGCCAGACAATGTATTAATATATGCATAAAGACTTCCTGTAATTAGCTGCTAGTTGACGCTGGTGTACAACAAGCATTCATTCATTCATCTTCTTCCGCTTAATCGTTTTCGGGTCGCGGGGGGGCTGGAGCCTATCCCAGCATCGTTTGGGCAAGAGGCAGGGTACACCCTGGACAGATCGCCAGTCCACCGCAGGGCCAACACAGAGAGACAGACAACCTTTCACTCTCACAGTCATACCTAAGGACAATTTAGAATCCCCAGTTTTGATGCCAGTTAACCTAACTTGCATGTTTTTGGCATGTAGGAGGAAACCGGAGAAATCCTGGAGTAAACCCACGCAGACACGGGGAGAACATGCAAACTTCTCACAGATCACTGTTGGTCGGGGGCTGGGATCGAACCCAGGATCCCCCGGCTAAGGGTGAGTTGCTGTGCTGCCGCAGTGCTAACCACTCCGCCACCGTGCCGCCCAACAAACATACTGAAGTAAAATACTGTACAGTATAACATCATATACCTTTAAAGGACATGTTTTACTTTTTGCTTGATTAAACGTCTGCTATGTACTGTTTGTATCAACACTTTAAAATATAATTCAGGCAAATCAGACAGTACAACTAAAATTCGCACTGCTGCTGAGTCTCAAGGCAATGGCATACTGTACCTGCATGTTGATCCAACAAAAAGCTTAAGAAACAAAAATCTACATGTCATACAGGCATTTTTCCCACTGAGGGACACTGTCAAAAAGGTACAGTGACTGGAACTACAGTTGAAACCAGAAGTTTGCATACACTGTATAAAAAGACATAACCGTTTTTCCTCCCCTCACTGTCTGACATTAAATCAGACCATACTTTTCCTGTTTTAGGTAATTTATGATTACCAAAATTATTTCTATTTGCTAATTTTTTTAAATATTTGATAAGTAATTTTTTTTAGAGAATTTTTCATCTTTCTTCAAAGTCAAAAGTTTACATGCACTAATATCAGGAAGAGAACTGTGGACCCAATATACTCCAAAACAGGGGTGTGCCATATCGTTCATGATAATACTGGTATAAATTTTGATACCGGTGTAAAAATGGATATCGCGATATTTGGAGTCTGCTGTATAACGTCACACTGTTAAGCTGCCCATGGAAGTTACGCACTAGCATAGAAACTGCAAAACAAACATGGTGTGGGAAGCTGCAGCTCCAAAGTCAGACCGTTTACATCCAGTTGAGTGGAAATATTTAAGATTCACTTTCTCTTCCAGACTGCTGTCATGTAAAAAAAAAAAACGGTGCAGCAATGTGGATAATCTGACTGCATTTTTTCCCACACATCAACACTGCTGGAGTGGTATTAATGTTGGACAATGTGCCGCTCAAAATGGCTGTAGATGTATTTTACTTATGTTTTGCCTGCTTCATCTTGATTGTATTCAACCACCCGAAGAGGGAGAAAAAAAAAAACATCTGTTCAGTGCAACGAGAGCCAAAAAGCCCCAGAACAGGTCCGTGCAAAGAGAGTAATGCAGGTAAAGTGATTCAGCATAAAACCAGACATCTGTGTGCAGTTAAGATGTAGCGGTTTATATTATTTTCTTGTAATATTTGATACAGAACTAAAAAATCTTTTAAACCAAATCTGATCTGCTGTATATAAACTGCAGAAATAAGAGTTTTTGTTTTGTTTTTCCTGAAGATGTTGAAGGTAAATAATGCTGACCTGTGAAACTGTCCATTTTGCATAAATGTACTCCCCTCCCATATTCTTTAATATCGTGAAAATTCACAGAAATGTCCTGATATAATTTTTTACGCCATACTGCCCACCCCTACTCCAGAACCAACATAAAAAAGTCAGGTTACAGTTTGCAAATGCACACAGGGGCAAAGACCTTAATTTTTGGAGACATGTCCTGTGGTCTGATGAAACTAAAATTGAACTGTTTGGCCATAATGACCATCAATACAATTGGAGGAAAAAGAGGGAAGTTTGCCACCCAGAAAACACCATCCCAACTGTGAAGTACATGGTTTCAGAATCATGTTGTGGGGGTGTTTCACTGCAGGAGGGACTGGTGTCCTTCAAAGTAGATGGCATCAAGAAGAAAGAACATTATATAGAAATATTGAAGCAACATCTCAAGACATCAGCCAGGAAGTTAAGCTTGGGTGCAAAAGGGTCTTCCAAATGGACAATGACCCTGATACTGACAAATTAGTTACAACAAAGTCAATGTTTTGGAGTGGCCATCACAAAGCCCTGATCACAATCCCATAAAAAATTTGTGAGCAAAGCTGAATAGATGTGTGTGAGCAAGGTGGCATGTATGTATGTAAACTTCTGACTTTGAAGAAAGTAATAAATTCTCTGAAAAATTATATAGCAAATAGAAATAATTTTAGTAATCCTAACTGACCTAAACCAGGAAAAGTTTAGTCTGATTTAATGTCAGACAGTGAGGGAAAAAAGGTTGTGTCCTTTTATACAGTGTATGTAAACTTCTGGTTTCAACTGTATATACCACCTCTGCTTTGATAAATATAGAAGTCAATACACAGCAGGCTAACATTCAAAGCAAACTGTTTTTCAGAACCATGTAGGGCAAATTCATAAGAAAAGTCACATATCTGACAAACAGTGATGCCGATCCAGTCCACTGAGCAAGAAGACAGACATTTGGATATTTGTGACCAGCCAGGGAAAAACCAGTAACAAGTCGGCCTGAAATGATTCCTAAAAAAACCCCACAGAAATACTTCGGGGGGTTTTTGAAAAATTTATGATTTTCATTTTGGTCTTTTTTTTTGCAAAATATGCTAGTTGAAATCATGAAGAAGTTACTCCATGCTTCAAATAATAGTGTGGGAAATTTTAAAACCGTGAACTCTGTATTTGAAATAGAGTAGTTTCAGAGGGAAATATCAGCGAGACTGCTTCCTAGTTTCAGGGGTGTGGATACCACAGCTGATTTACATATCCGGTTTGTTTGGCTATTCACATGTCTTTGTTATTCATTTCGGCCAATCAGCAGCACGTTCAGGTAAAAGAAGTACACGGCTACTTAAGCAGAGCTCCTTTTGAAAAGCACTGTAAGGGGGTTGGGGTTCATGCCAAGTCATGCAAATGACCAGCTTTTGTTACCACCGCCCATCTGGCTCCCCTGGAAGGTGACAATCCATGGAAACTTTGAACCCGATTTTCTCAGAGACATAGTTTGAGAGGTGCTACCATTTAAATGGCCACATCTTCTTCAAATCTTTTTGGATTTCCATGTGTTAGACATCATTGGAAAGCTTAGATTCCACACTTTTAGAATCTGTAAATAACTCAGAATACCCTTTGGGAGACTTGTTCCTGGTTTTTCCATGGCTGGTCACATTTGCTCTTGATTTCTCTCAGATATACTGGTATTTGAGACAGCCATAGAAAAAATTTCTACTTCAAGTACCCAAGCTAAAAACGCCCCCAGTAGCCCTTGGAACAAACCTGCTGACTGAGCTTCTTTAGGTAAGAAACCACGCTGTAGCTCAGGCCGTACTCCATGTTGTCAGCCAACAGGTTTGGTGCCCCCATGATTCTCAGAGCTTTTCTGAGTGACTGTGGAAATGGTACAGAAATAATGACATTAGATATCATGTATGGGTTTTGAATGTAAAGTTAGTGTAACAGTGATTAAACAGTTAAAAGAGTGACATTAGATCAACTGACCCCAATATAATAGGGAGGCATGGTCTTCAGGTAGTTTTCAAACGACTGCCGCCACTTTATGTTGGGCTTGAACTTGTGCACTTTGATTAAGTCGTCTGCAATAAGTAACCAAACACATACACTGAAAAATGAAATCCGCTGTCTGTGTATCACAAAATTAACCCATTATAATTTTCCAAGCCTATTCCAAATATACAGATGAGTAGTAACTAGTTACTTTTACTCAAGGACATGCATTTGGTAACTTTTTTTGGACAAAATTGTACTTTGGTGAGCAGGATAATTTTTACTCTTGCTTAAGTAAATTTTGAAGAAAAGATTTGGAAATTGGTCAGAATTATGATTTTTATTGTGCACTACACATAAATTTACTAAAATTACAGCAATTTTAAAGTATGATTTGGATTATATCTGAGGTAAATAAGATAACATAAACCTTTATTAGTCCCACAATGGGGATGTGGGAAGTTCATTTTTCTCAGACTAAAACATTTAGAAAAAAAAATCCTAAACTGGTGACAGTGCATTCACAAATCTACCAGGAAAACGCTGAGAATTTACAAAGAAAACTTGCAGATTTATGAAAAAAGCAAAGTTATAAGAAAAAAGTGCCAAGAAAAGCATTTCAAATTTGTGAGAATAAAGTCTCTAATGTACAAGAAAAAAAAAATTACAAGAACAAAATGTCAATTTATGAGAAAAAAAAGTTTCAAATTTACAAGAATACACTGCAATTTTTTGAGAAACTTTCAGAAAAGTAGCAAGACTGAAGGCTCTGCTCACAACTCAAGTAACTTTTTTTTTAGAAAATACTTTCTTACCAAGTATTTTTTGGGTGCTTACGCTTACTTATTCTTGAGCAACCAACATCATAATTTAACACCACTTTTACTTCAGCACAATTTCTGGCTATTCTACCCTCCTGAATTTAATGACTTCAACAGTTCTAGTTCTCATAGCGTTATGATCCATGCACAGACAGGCACAGGATCTACAGAAATGCCAATAAGAGGGAATGTGTCAAATGTGGCATGGATTGACGGGTCTTACCCAACAGCGGCAGGAGTACGGGGTAGTTGTAGGGCATTACAAACAAGTTAACGCAGTTCAGTGCTGTGCTGGCCTTCAGGTACCCGAAAGGTTGCCCTAGGTCACTGTACTTGGCACTATTACATACAAACACCTAAAAAAAAGAGACAAAAAGAGCAGAATTTTAAGTAGCCTGTCGGTGTTTTAGTCTGTTGGTTTATTAGGACATGCAGTAGGTCAGAATATCTATGAATTAGGGCCAGGCGATTAACCGAAAATTCACCAAAACAGACAGTCAAACCCTTAAAACTGACATAATTTTGCACATGTCGGTTATTTCACCTGTCTTAATACTTTCCCGACTGTTTAATGCACTGCCTCCTTATATGTGTGGACTTAGACACACACAATTAATTAAACTCAGTATGACCTAATTTGTGACAGTGAATGGAGCAATGATCTGGTACAAGCTGATATTTAATGTATTTAATGAGTCTCTCCGTGCAGAGCAGCAGTGGCTCCTATTTGAAGCTCACCTCTCTTTTCCTTCAGATATAGCCTGACAAAAAACTACTGCAAATACTAGACTAACAAATGATGAGTTGAAACAATGGACAGCTGCTTTAGTGTTAGCAACAGCTACCTAAGCTTCTCAATATGAAATAAAAAATATGAACTGATAACCGCAGTTTGAAAAAGAAACTAAATTATGGTCCCAGTGACTGAAACTTTCAAAGTAAAAGCAGAGCCTTTACAATAAAAGCAAGAAGATTTTACAATAATAAATTTGAATCTCATTCTCTCTGATGGACAAAAAACAAAGCAAAACTATAGTTTAGAAAAAAAATTATGAAAAAATATACTAATAACTCAGGTTATTTACTGGACATACCTCACCTCAATAAATAAATAAATAAATATTAAACTTAAAAAAAGTAAAAACCAAAACTGAAGTAAATCTTGGTGTTGATTTGAGGTCATATTACCCAGCCCCACTCTGAATCATGCCAGTGTCATAAACCCATAAATAAATCTGTCTGTATCTCCTAAAAATAACCTTTTATTTCACTAATGTCTCCTCCTCACCTTATCGTCGTCAGGTGCATTCATTACAAAACAGTTCCAAGCATGTAACACCTTTAATATGTGACCAACAAGTTATCCTCAACCAGCCTGGTACAAAGGTTATAAAAGTGTTTAA
Organism: Pholidichthys leucotaenia; assembly: GCA_020510985.1. Lineage (NCBI taxonomy): Eukaryota > Metazoa > Chordata > Actinopteri > Cichliformes > Pholidichthyidae > Pholidichthys > Pholidichthys leucotaenia. Next base: position 105,306,654 of record CM035843.1, on the reverse strand, counting down.
TAAAATATCAAGAGTTACTTTGTGTTGAACTGGTGACGATGGTGCTGTACCTGCCAGCAGGTGTGGGGAGATTTTCTCTCCAAAATATACTGTGTGAGCGGTGAGGGCTCCAGCTCGTACTTATCGAAGGGCACCTTGTCTATGACCATGGGTTCGGCGTCCAGACAGGAGAAGCGTACGTGAGGGTGGGCTGAGCGGGGAGGCTGGGAGAGCAGAGGATTATGCTGTTATTGGTACAAGTTACAGCACATTAACAAAACTCCTTGATTCAGTGTGTGTTTAAAGGGGCCTTTTAGTAGTTAGCAAAAAATAATTAGGCAAAAGAATAAACCAGAGCATGTCAACACTAGATGTCGTTACTGTCATCCAACAACCCCAATTTTGGTGAAGTTGGGACATGCAAAACGTGCAGTGCATCCGGAAAGTATTCACAGCGCTTCACTTTTTCCACATTTTGTTTTGTTACAGCCTTATTCCAAAAGGGATTAAATTCATTTTTTCCTCAAAATTCTACACACAACACCCCATAATGACAATGTGAAAAAAGGTTTTTTTTTTTTTTTTAGATTTTTGCAAATTTATTAAAAAAAAACCAAAACAAAACTCAGAAATCACATGTACATTAGTATTTACAGCCTTTGCCATGAAGCTCAAAATTAAGCTCAGGTGCATCCTGTTTCCACTGATCATCCTTCAGATGTTTCTCCAGCTTAATTGGAGTCCACCTGTGGTAAATTCAGTTAATTGGACATGATTTAGAAAGGCACACACCTGTCTATATAAGGTCCCACAGTTGACAGTGCATGTCAGAGCACAAAACAAGCATGAAGTCAAAGGAATTGTCTGTAAACCTCCGAGACAGGATTGTCTCGAGGTACAAATCTGGGGAAGGGTACAGAAAAATTTCTGCTGCTTTGAAGGTCTCAATGAGCACAGAGGCCTCCATCATCCGTAAATGGAAGAAGTTCGGAACCACCAGGACTCTTCCTAGAGCTGGCCGGCCTTCTAAACTGAGCGATCGGGGGAGAAGGGCTGTAGTCAGGGAGGTGATTAAAAACCCAATGGTCACTCTGACAGAGCTCCAGCATTGCTCTGTGGAGAGGGGAGAACCTTCCAGAAGGACAACCATCTCTGCAGCAATCCACCAATCAGGCCTGTATGGTAGAGTGGCCAGATGGAAGCCACTCCTTAGTAAAAGGCACATGGCAGATCCCCTGGAGTTTGTCAAAAGGCACCTGAAGGACTCTCAGACCATGAGAAACAAAATTCTCTGGTCTGATGAGACAAAGATTGAACTCTATGGCGTGAATGCCAGGCATCATGTTTGGAGGAAACCAGGCACCGCTTGTAACCATGCCAATGGTGGTAGCAGCATCATGCTGTGGGGATGTTTTTCAGCAGCAGGAACTGGGAGACTAGTCAGGATAGAGGGAAAGATGAATGCAGCAATGTACAGAGACATCCTGGATGAAAACCTGCTCCAGAGCACTCTTGACCTCAGACTGGGGCGATGGTTCACCTTTCAGCAGGACAACCACCCAAAGCATACAGCTAAGATATCGAAGGAGTGGCTTCAGCACAGCTCTGTGAATGTCCTTGAGTGGCCCAGCCAGAGCCCAAACTTGAATCCAACTGAACATCTCTGGAGAGATCTGAAAATGGCTGTGCACCGACGCTTCCCATCCAACCTGATGGAGCTTGAGAGGTGCTGCAAAGAGGAATGGGCGAAACTGCCCAAAGATAGGTGTGCCAAGCTTGTGGCATCATATTCAAAAAGACTTGAGGCTATAATTGCTGCCAAAGGTGCATCAACAAAATATTGAGCAAAGGCTTTGAATACTTAGGTACACGTGATTTCTTATTTTTTTAATCCCTTTTGGAATAAGGCTGTAACATAAAATGTGGAAAAAGTGAAGTGCTGTGAATACTTTCCAGATGCACCATAAATAAGAACAAAATACAATGATTTAAAAATCCTTTTCAATCCATATTCAATTGAACTCACTACAATGTATTTAATATTCAAACTGATAAACTTAATTTTTTTTTGCAAATATTTACTCATTTTGAATTTGATACGTACAACACGTTCCAAAAAAGCTGGGATGGGGCATGTTTACTGTCCTACATCACCTTTCCTTTTAATAATACTCAAAAAGCATATAAGAACAGAGGACCCTAACTGTTGAAGCTTTGTAAATGGAATTCTTTCCCATTCTTGTTGGATGTACGACTTCAGTTGCTTAACAGTCCGGGGTCTCCATTGTCACGTTTTGCGCTTCATAATGCGACACACATTTTCAGTGGGAGACAGTTCTGGACTGCAGCAAAGTCAGTCTAGTACCCATACTCTTACTATGAAACCACACTGTTGTAACACGTGCAGAATGTGGCTTAGCATTGTCTTGCTGAAATAAGCAGAGACGTTGCTTAAATGGCAGCATATGTTGCTCCAAAACCTGTATGTACCGTTCAGCATTAATGATGCCTTCACAGATGTGCAAGTAACCCATGCCATGGACACTAACACAGCACGATACCATCACAGATGCTGGCTTTTGAACTTAATACTGATAACAATCTGGATGGTCATTGTTCTCTTTAGTCCGGATGACACGACATCCATGATTTCCAAAAACAATTTGAAATGTGGACTTGTCAGACCACAGCACACTTTTCCACTTTGCGTCAGTCCATCTCAGATGAGCTTGGGGCCAGAGCATGTTGCAAGGTAGAGTTTTAATTTGCACTTTTAAATGTAGTGACAAACTGTGTCAACTGCCAATGGTTTTCCGAAGTGCTCCTGAGTCCACGTGGTCATATCTTTTACAAAATAATGCAGTGCCGCCTGAGGAATCGACTGGTCACAGACATTCAATGTTGGTTTTTGGCCTTGTTGCTAACCTGCAGAAATTTCTCCAGATTCTCTGATTCTTTTGATGATATTATGAACTGTAGATGATGAAATCTCTTAAATTCCTTGTGATTATATGCTGAGAAATTATGTTCTTAAACTGTTGGACGATTTTCCCATACAGTTGTTCACAAAGTGTTGAACCTCGCCCCATCCTTGCTTGTGAATGACTGAGCCTTTTGGGGATCCACTTTTATACCCAATCATGACACTCACCTGTTTCCAATTAACCTGTTTACCTGTGGAATGTTCCAAAAAGGTGGGTTGTTTTTTTTGTTTTTTTTTTGCATTCCTCAACTTTTCCAGTCTTTTCTTGCCCCTGTCCCAGCTTTTTGGAATGTGTTGCAGGAATTAAATTCAAAATGAGTGAATATTTGCAACAAAACAATAAAGTTTATCAGTTTGAACATTAAATATCTTGTCTTTGTAGTGTATTCAATTGAATACAGGTAGAAAAGGATTTTTAAATCATTGTATTTTGTTTTTATTTACGTTTTATATGTCCCAACTTCACCGGAATTGGGGTTGTATAAGGTGGGAAAGTTTTTTGATTTGCTAAGAAATTCTCTACTTCGTGCAAAGCCAAGAGAAAGAAAAGTGAAGCAGATGGCAGCTAGTATGTTTGTCCAACAGGTTTTTTTTGGGGGGGGTGTTAACAAAATACATGAAAATGCCACAAAGGCCACACCCAATATGCAATGCCAAACACAGAAAATCCTTCTCTGAGTTTGACTCAAGGCTCCAGTATCATGTGCCAATATCAAATTCTGGACAACATTAGCACCATTATGCCCAGGACACAGCACTGTCACCTGCCAACACGTCACATAACATCAACACTGCCTGGCCAAAAAAACATCTTGACACTGTTATTTTATTGGACTTCCTTTAGCTTTGATTAAGGCACACATTTTCAATGACATTATGCAAGGTCAAATCATTTATTTCAATCCAGTTGCATTCAGTTTTTGCCAATATCTTGCATCAATGATGGGAGCATTCATGATGAAAATGTTCACCACTATCCTTTCAGTTCTTAATAATGCATCGGGACATTTCCTAACCTAATTTTTAGTAGTTTCAGTTTCAATCTCCTCAGTCCTCCTAAGAAACATCTATTTCATAACCACGGGATACTTCTTCAACATAGCCGTTTAAGAAATTAGAAGCCATTTACTGCATCAGTTAGGGCTCAATAAATTGCTGCAGCTGAAACATGTTCATCACTGCATTAATAATTATCATTTGGAAGGTTCTTACCTATTTGTTAAATCCAGGTAGTGGCTTTTGTTTCTGCTGAGGGAGTGTATTTGGTAAACAGCATCATACAGTAGATTTGAATCTTTTGAATACCAAACTCCTACCATACTTGCTTTCCTCATCATGGTAGAAACAGTCTATGATGAATGTCAATGCAAAATAATTAAAAAAAAAAGCTGTAACATCCACATTCACTTCCTTATTGCATTGCAGTTATTACAGCAAATATTGGGTTTGAAGTGGTGCTCCCACTGAGTAAAGAGGATTACCCCCCCCCCCCAAAAAAAAATAAAATTAAAGAACATTTCATAGCTCCCAATGAACAGCAGGGATTCAAAAACATCAGAACCTTCCCATGACAATGATGGTGCATGTGACTGGTTGTTTCTTCTGCAGCAATCAGATCATAATCACAACAACCGTTTGTCTTTCAAAATAAAAGAAAAAAATGTAAGAAAACAGATAAGTGGACACACAGCTCTGATTACACTGTTCTCCATCTTACTAATGGTAGCTGCTGTTTTCTGATTGTGTCATCTTGATGCACTGCTGTCATATCACGACTATAATAATCAAACATTTCAACTCAGTGAGAAAGCAAGGAAAAAAGGCCTTCAAAATATGTATACTGTAGTTTCTGGGAGAGTTCCTCTGCTGAAAGTTGTCCTTAAAAGTTTTACTAGTTTGAGCTAGGAACACAACTTTTATGACAAGATCTTGACTAATCCTGCTCAGTATTTGCTAACTGTTAAAAATTGGGACAATCTCTGTAAAGTTTTGGTTTTACTGAGTCACTGACTAAATGCCTAGTTAAAAATCTAAAATAAAACCTAAGCTATTACAGGGCTAAAGGATAATGTTAAAAAAAAGGTATGTGCTGAAAACAGTGCAGCTGCTCTGCTTGTGTGCATTCATTCACATGCTCTTTACCAGTGTTGGGGAGTTCTGGTCTGGCCAGAAGGCTTCGGGGATGGGCCAGTGACCAATGGGGACACCAGTTTTAGGGTTGGGTCGTACATAGATCAGCTTGTGACAGCAATGCCAAGGCTGTGGACCAGCCTTTACCACCTCAGCTGGAGTGTCTGTATGGGAGCAAACAGAGGCAGTTCACCTCATGTATGAAGAACAAAGTGTTTATGTGATATCGCACATAATAAAATAGCTTTGGTGAAAGAGGCATCCACTGGCCATTTATGAACAACAGGAAAGAAAGGATCAGAGAGGATTACAATAAACCGCGAAAGGGAGAGAGCAGAGAGCTCCTCGACTAATCAAACAGATGTGACACAGCAGATGTCAAATGGGTCTTTTTAGAAAGAGCACATGAACAGATAACAGTGCATTAAAAACAAACAGAGGTGTCCTTTACCCTCTAGAGGAGGAGGGTCAGGTCCCGTCTTCTCAAAGTTGATCACGACCCCACTCTGGATTTTCTGTACCAGAGACTCCAGACACTGATTCAGCATACGTTGGGAGAAAACACTGTAGGAACGCCCTACAACACACAGATACACATCCATAAGTATAAATATGAACACTTAATACACTTTTCACTTTGTCTGGGTACTAAGAAAATTCATCACATATGAAAACCAGACCGTCAATTTTTTTTTTTTTTGACTTATTTTGTACCCGTAGGTAGATTTGTTCTGCAGTCCGGTGACAAGCCATCAGCTGCCGGTCGCTGCGTGCGCAAGTGCCCCTTAACTCCCTAACCTGCATGTTTTTGGCATGTGGGAGGAAACCGGAGAAATCCCGGAGTAAACCCACGCAAACACGGGGAGAACATGCAAACTCCACACAGATCACTGTTGACCGGGGGCAGGGATCGAACCCACGATCCCCCGGCCGAGGGTAAACTGTGCTGCCGCGGTGCTAACCACTGCGCCACCGTGCAGCCAATGACGGAGTTTCTGATTTTTTGTTAACATTGGTCCTAATTTGGCTCGAGAAATACCCATTACGGCACCTACAGGTGATAGAATAAGCAAAAACATTGCTATAAGACTCCATTTTCATAAAGAACACAGATGACAGAGAGGTCATTGAAATTGTTAAATCGTTTAAAACATCTATGGATTGTGATGTATTGACATGCTTTTAGTCAAAACTATCATTGAATGCTTAGTGAAGCCACTGACGTATATCTGTAACCTGTCTCTCAAACAGGTATATTTCCCAATGCAATGAAAATAGCTAAAGTAATTCTGATATACAAGATGGGTGACAGAGGGGAATTTTCAAACTATAGACCAATTTCACTATTGCCACAATTTTCCAAGATAATTGAAAAAATATTCTGTGAGAGAATTGACAACTTCATAATGAAGAGCAATTTATTGTGTGAGCAGCAATATGGGTTCAGACACACACAGACAACTGCATTTGCTCTAATGGAATTTATAGAAAAAATATCAACTGTCGTTGAAAATAAAGAGTATTCAGTTGGGGTATTCCTCAATCTTAAAAAAGCATTTGTTACAGTGGATCATAATTTATTATTAAAGAAACTACAAAATTATGGTATTGGGGGGTAGCACTGTCCTGGTTATGTAGTTACTTAAAGAACAGATATCAGTATATACAGTATGTGTTGGTAGCAAAAACTCAGTTACTGAAGGTTACTTGTGGAGTCCCACAGGGTTCAGTTTTGGGGCCATTGTTATTCAATATGTATATAAATGATATATGTAGTTTCGGAAAAAATGGATTTAATATTGTTTGGCAATGACACTAATTTGTTATGCAGTGGAAGCAATTTGGAACAACTTTTGGATACACTCGGAAAGGAATTAGGAAAGCTTAAACTGGTTTGATTCAAACAAATTAATGCTCAATTTAAGTAAGACAAAATTTATAGTTTTTAACAACCATCACAACAACTCAGTATCTAAACTCAGTGTAAATGGTATAGAGATTGAAAAGGTATCCAAAATTAAATTTCCAACATAGTTTATTATCAATTATTACTCCAAGAAGTCACATATTAATTATATTAAAGGTAAAATATCTAAATCAATTGCAATACTACACAGAGTGAAATATTTGCTGAATCAACCCACACTGTATACTTTGTATCATTCATTAATACTCCCTTACATGACATATTGTACTGAAGTATGGGGAAATACATATAAAACAAACATATATCCAATCTTTATGCTTCAGAAGACAGCTACTAGAATAATAAACAAAGCTGCTTACAAGGAACCAACAAACCCACTTTTTTTTTAAATTAAAAGCTCTCAAGCTGAAAGATCTGGTTGACTTTAAAACTGAAGTAATAATGTTTAAAGTGAAGAATCTATCACTGCCCGCAAATATCCAAAAGTTGTTCCAAATAAGGGAGAAACGATATCATTTCAGAGGAACATGTATATTTCAAAAACCTTCAGTGAGTACTACTACCAAGCAACACTGTGTCTCAGTGCAACGAGTCAGATTGTGGAATGCTTTTGGACCTGAATTAAAATCATGTACAACGCTTGGACAATTTAAACAAAAACTAAAGGAAGAAATACTCCAAACATATATACAAGATGACATGTAAAATCACATAAGGATTGTCATATTCAGTCTGTGTTGCGTTGTTGCTTAGATTTTTGTCACGTTTTGTCTTAGCTTTGTTCTGAATTGTAATCGTTCTTGTTTTTCTTTTGAATTCTTGGATGGAATATGGGTGGGCAATATAAGCTGCGGCTTCAGCCATCACCCATTTTGGATAACTTATGTTGAACTGTATATTCAGAGGAGTTATTGTTTAATTTGACCTTGTAAGATGTTTTTTTTTTCTCTTTTCCCTTTGTTATATTATTCAGTTCCTTTCTTTTAATCTTTACTTTTAATCTATCTGAAATAAAGATTCATTCATTCATTATTATTATATAACTTGTGTAGTGTGATTATTTAGAATTAGGATAAATGTTATTAACTATCAAAACAATTTAATCGATTATGAAACAACTTTAAAACTAGTATGCTGTGAAACAAGCCAAACTAATTTACAAATATTGTTTGACTTTTAAACAAATAGGACTGACGTTTAACAAATACATAAACTTGTCCTTAGCTTTATTCATGAGACTAGATACAGTGCATCTGTTAAGTATTCACAGCACTTCACTTTTTCCACATTTTGTTATGTTACAGCCTTATTCCAAAAAGGATTAAATAAATTTTTTTTCAGCAAAATTCTACACACAATACCCCATAATGACAACGTGAAAAAAGTTTTTTTTGAAATTTTTGCAAATTTATTAAAAATAAAAAACTAAGAAATCACATGTACATAAGTATTCACAGCCTTTGCTCAATACTTTGTTGATGCACCTTTGGCAGGAGTTACAGCCTCAAGTCTTTTTCAATATGATGCCACAAGCTTGGCACACCTATCTTTGGGCAGTTTCGCCCATTCCTCTTTGCAGCACCTCTCAAGCTCCATCAGGTTGGATGGGAAGCGTTGGTGCACAGCCCTTTTTAGAGCTCTCCAGAGATGTTCAATTGGATTCAAGTCTGGGCTCTGGCTGGGCCACTCAAGGACATTCACAGAGTTGTCCTCAAGCTACTCCTTCGATATCCTGGCTGTGTGGTTAAAGTCATTGTCTTGCTGAAAGATGAACCGTCACCCCAGTCGGACGTCCAGAGCGCTCTGGAGCATCTTTTCATCCAGGATGTCTCTGTACATTGCTGCATTCATCTTTCCCTCTATCCTGACTAGTCTCCCAGTTCCTGCCGCTGAAAAACATCCCCACAGCATGATGCTACTACCAACACTGGCGTGGTGATGAACGGTGCCTGGTTTCCTCTAAACATGACACCTGGCATTCATGCCAAAGAGTTCAATCTTTGTCTCATCAGACCAGAGAATTTTGTTTCTCATGGTTTGAGAGTCCTTCAGGTGCCTTTTGGCAAACTCCAGGTGGGCTGCCAGGTGCCTTTTACTAAGGAGTGGCTTCCGTCTGGCCACTCTACTATACAGGCCTGATTGGTGGATTGCTGCAGAGATGGTTGTCCTTCTGGAAGGTTCTTCTCTCTTCACAGAGCAATGCTGGAGCTCTGACAGAGTGACCACCGGGTTCTTGGTCACCTCCCTGACTAAGGCCCTTCTCCCCCGATCGCTCAGTTTAGACTGACGACCAGCTCTAGGAAGAGTCTTGGTGGTTCCGAACTTCTTCTATTTACGGATGATGGAGGCCACTGTGCTCATTGGGACCTTCAAAGCAGCAGAAATTTTTCTGTACCCTTCCCCAGATTTGTGCCTCGAGACAATCCTGTCTTGGATGTCTACAGACAATTCCTTTGACTTCATGCTTGGTTTGTCCTCTGACATGCACTGTCAACTGTGGGACCTTATATAGACAGGTGTGTGCCTTTCCAAATCATGTCCAATCAACTGAATTTACCACAGGTGGACTCCAATTAAGCTGTAGAAACATCTCAAGGATGATCAGTGGAAACAGGATGCACCTGAGCTCAATTTTGAGCTTCATGGCAAAGGCTGTGAATACTTATATACAAGTGATTTCTTAGTTTTTTGTTTTTAATAAATTTGAAAAAATCTCAAAAAAAAAAAAACTTTTTTCACCTTGTCATTATGGGGTATTGTGTGTAGAATTTTGAGGAAAAAAAATGAATTTAATCCCTTTTGGAATAAGGCTGTAACATGAAATGTGGAAAAAGTGAAGCACTGTGAATACTTTCCGGATGCACTGTAATTGTTATTTTTATGCAACTGTCTTGTGTTTGGCAAACACAAATCACATCAAGGCTGTTAGATGTCTCATGTGAAAACTCCTAAATTGAAATGGATGAAAAAAATTTTAAACAGTGAATGCAGAAAATGTTTTTTTTTTTTTTTTTGAGTGTAGAGCAGTGCAGCACTTATCCTTTCAACTCAATTTTGGTTTAGCAGTTTTAAAGGTTTCATCAACTGATTGATTTCTGGCCCCGTGGGGAGCTGAAAAGGACAGAAAATATTCTTACAATCTCCTTCTCTGAGATCAATGTTAGCAAAATCATGATCTATTTCACATTATAAAAAGTTTAGTCAATTTTAAGTTGTCTTCACCTGACCAAGGATGAACCAATATTTACTCATTTTTAATTCTCCTTTTAACACTGACGACTAAGAAAAACTGTGTGGCTTTCATCATTCCACTCTCGTTTTTTGGTTGCTTCTGATTTTTTTCTGTCAGCTATTTGATGCTGAGCAGGAATCAAAGACTCTGTTTAGAGCTTGTTTGCCAATTACTGCCTGCTGTTGGAACAGGGCTGGGACTGAGTCACACAATCAATTAGCCATAAAATGAAAATAATGGACCTGAGGAGATGGGGGGAAAAGAAGAAAAAGGTTAAACTCTGGCTCTATACAACCATTTAGACCACTGGAACAAGATCGCACACATGGAGCTCTGCACTTTATCGGGTTATAGCGCTCACCCCAGCCCTGGAATCTTGAATCTGTGAGGAACCAGCTCATATTCAAACCGATTTATTTACAACCCACATTTTGCCATTTACTATCAATGATGCAAGACGTTGTTCAACGAACAAAGCAGCATCTCACAGATTGTGAGAAAAAAAAAACAGAATGTAATGATAAATGAATGGCAGCTCTCCTAACCTATCTACAGTCCTCACACAAATGCGGACGTGCTGTGGACTGCACAGCATCCGTCACTGTGGGTGGACTCTTCCTGGATTTCAAAAATCAGAAACACGGGGACTCGGCAGTAAACTCTCTCTGATATCTCGGAAACAAATCAGTCAAAAGTGTTTCTGAAAACATCTGAGGTGAGGAAAAACTGTGTTTAGAAGCTGTATCCATCTGTGTGATAGAAACTACTGCTGGTTTAAATGTTTTGCATCGCAGATCTTCCCCATGCTACAGCGGAATCGTGAAAAATCTATTAAAACAACTGATTAAATTGACGAAAACTGACATAGTAAATGCTTGTCTTCTTTGACTTCTTGTTGATTCCGTCTTGATTTCCTTTCTCTTTCTCAAATAAATAAAAAAACTTCAAGGCACTCAGAGAGCGCAGACCTCTGCCAAGGCTCTGTCCATCCCTCCCTTCCTAAGTCCATCCTTCTGCCTATCCCGCCGTGTGTCAATTGTGAGACAGGGCCTTAGAGGAGGTATGTACTCATGGATCACCTCCAAAATCTAATGGGTTCATCCGTAGCTCCAGGACCACCTCTGGTGAAAATTTCATCAAAATCCATCCAGTAGTTTTTACATAATCCTGCTAACATGTTGCAAGAAGATATCATATCAGTGCGGCATGTGGTAAACGAACATAACATAATGGGCCTACTGTCATTTCACACACAAAAAATTAAATATCGTCCAGTGCTGAAGTTAGTGTATTTACATGCCATGTGGGTCATGTGGCTCTCAATGACATCCTTAGCTCCTCTCCCAGTACGTGCGCACGGAGGTACGTGCCTGTGCACGTAACTCCACAGACATGTTTTAAAGGGAAAGTACGTGAAAAGTGCAATGTTAATATATAAAAAAAATTTTAAATTCCTGGATCCACACAGTGACCCGGATCAGCACCAAACCCCAATTGTTTGTTCCTTGGCTCTTTTCCTACCTTCCCTCAAACTTTCACTGAAACCCATTCACTACTTTTTGAGTAGTCCTGCTAACAGACAAATGCCGGTAAAAACATACCTCCACCAAGTAAGTAATGATTAGAGAGTAAAACTTAATTCAACAAAAGTTAAATTTACCAGAAAAGAAAAAAAAAGACGCATGGCTGCTTTATTATTTTTTTTTTTTACCGTGGTTCTTGTGTTAGTGCCCTGCTTTTATGTTGCTGTACAGCACTTTGTGTAGCGAGTGTTGCTTTTAAAGTGCTTTATAAATAAAGTTGATTGATTGATTGATTGATTATTACTTCATACACAGACTGTATTTACTGATTCTTTTGTGATCACAGGAATACAATAGAATACATTTTAAATAAAAAAAACAAGTAACTACAGTGTAGCAACAAAAAAAAAATAAGTACATTACTTGTGACAGAAAAATATGAGTTGAACACAAGTAGAATTTCATCTGAATCTCAGATACCTAAATTAACTAAATCAATAACTGATTAATTAATGAAGATAGGAAGATCAGTTCGGCTATTTACAACAGAGTACAGCTCAGTCCTCGATAAAGGGATCGTGAAATTTCAAGTGTTCTCTACTGGCTCATCTTTATGGAGCTACTCAGTCATTTCCACTCAATGCAAATATACCATTTGCATGAAATGTGACTCTAAAAGCTTTGAATCTGCCCCAGCTTATTTGCAGCTGCATCCATTACTTGTACGGAGACAATAATTTGGACAGTCCTAAAAAGCTACAGCTCATTGGTCTAATTTAGCCTTCTGTACATTTACCAACTTCACCTTCAGTGACCTTATCATGCACCCATTCACTCGCTCATTTCAAAAGGCCATGGCTTTGTGTCAGGTCTGCCATCAGCAGTAATGGGGGGCAGCTCGTACCGTAGGCTGTCCCTGACAATTGGAGCTGTGTCATGTTCTGCATTCAGCACCGGTGACTGTGACACAGAGCTCTGGTGTGCATGTGCTAATCTTGACCTGCCATCAGCATCATTCTAGTCTGTTCTTCTGCCACAGCAAGGCAGCATGAGGAGTGAAGACAGGAGGGGAAACATCTATTACTATGGGTAAATACTGTATATTTTAAAAATTGATAGGTAAGCAGCAGAGGGGATTAGGAATCAAAATCACCAGACATGAAGTATGCGGAGATACAGTTAAGCAAGAGAAAGACCGATCTAGTCCTGGATCAGGTGGGAAACCCGAGTTTCACACCACACCAGTTAATTAATATGTTGAGAAATTCAAAAAAAAAACACAAGATATTGCAAAAAAATGTGGCAGTGTAAGCTTTAGAGAGTTTTTACAGCTGTTTCTGCAGCATCGTCAGCAGCAGTGTGGTTGTGATGTCACCAGATGCCACTACAGAACACACCGTCACTGTTAGTAATGGGAAATCTGCAGTAATTCACCCACTGATGAGAAGGAAAATGTAAGTCTGTATTCAAAACAGGGACCGCAGTCTTATATTATGAACCTGCTAGACATTATACAGACCAGTAAGAGGGACCATTTAGGAGAAATAACAGCCACAAGCCAGAAATTAATCTGTGATGTGAGGGAAACCAGTGGAGAACCACACAGCTATTATCATGAGTTGTTTAGCTTATGATTATTGTTGGTTTATGTTAGTTAATACTGTGACAAATCCTCTAAATTTATCTTTAACATGTGACAGCTTTATTTGAAGGCTGACTCTAAAATAGGGGTGAGCTTTAATCTGTAGTCAGACTGTTTTTACTCCATTATTAACGAGCCTGGTCATTGTCATCCCTTAGGTTTTAGCTAATATTAAATGAGGTATTAATGAGCTGGGGGAAATTCCTGATAACATAGACACACCTACGTTATCTGTCTTTTACAAACACACAATCAATCCTTTTCCTGCACCAATCCCCAGTGTTCTGTCTGCCCTTGTTAGCCATTAGCATCATTAACGCCTGGTTCTCCGCTAATCTCCTCTCCTTTTATGTTTGGCAAAAATCAAAGTTTTTGTCTCCATAATGTCCCCTAACCCATTTTTTTTTAAATGATTTTCACATTTTATATAATGTTAAAATAAATAACTTAAAGTGAAGAAAAAGCTGGAGGTGAAGGCAGAGCGGCTGTAATCCGTTGACAGAGCTCCTTTCTGTTTGAAAAAATTGAACAGCAAACATCCCAATTACTCCAAGGTTGGTGCAACCTGCACAAATAAGATAAGATAAGATAAGATAAGATAAGATAAGCCTTTATTAGTCCCACAATGGGGAAATTCCAGGATTGCAACAGCACAGGGATAGCAACACTCAGAGCAACAATCAGAAGGCAAGAAAAAACAACATCTAGCAAACATATGTCCATATTACTATAAATGTATATATATAGACACACAGTGCAGAGCATTATGGCTGGTGGATGTGCAGCAGAAAGTCTAAGCTCTCTCTCCGCGGATGCAGCGGGCCAGCTGGAAGTCTTTGGGCATGATGGTGACCCCCTTAGCGAAGAAGAGACCACCAGGTGGGTCTCGCTGGTCTCCTGCAGAGCCATGACGGCGAAACTCAGGAAACGCAGGACGGTCTTGAAGTCCTGAGCGATCTCCCTCACCAGGCGCTGGACGGGCAGCTTACGGATGAGCAGCTCCGTGGATTTCTGGTAGCGACGGATCTCTCTCAGAGCCACGGACCTGTGACGGCGAGGCCTCTTCACTCTGCCGGTGGCCAGAGCGCCTCTCCGAGCAGCCCTGGTGGCTAGCTGTCTCCTGGGGGGCTTCTTCCTCCAGTAGATTTTACGGGCGGTCTGCTTGGTTCTTGCCATCGCTCTTTATTATTCTGTCTTATATTTCTTTCACGCCGCCTAAACTCCAGCCCGGCACCCGCTTCGTTTTCGCTACAGCTCCCGGTATGTCGAGTTTCCCATTAGCACCGGGCGGCGGCCAAGTGCTAGCTAGCACTAGCTCCTCCCCGCTGTAACGTCTCCCGCTGCAAACCGTGGCTCCGTCCGCCGACCCGGGAGACCCCCGGGGCGATCCGTGCGTCCGTGATATATATACAGAGTGAAAGGTGTAGAAATAAGAAGGAAGATTAAAAAAAAGGCTGTTGCAACAGGCAGCCGACTCGTGTGGCGCCGCCGGTCCGGCAGAGCCGGAACCGGAAAAAATATAAATATATATATATATATATAAATATATAAATATAAAAATAGCAGTTATTACTACTACCAAGTATATCATCACTACCTATAGCTCCCACTACCACCACTGCTGTACAGAGAGACGTTTCCCCGTGATTATACAAACTACTTTTTTGGCGGGGGAAAGAGCTGCTTTAGGAGTAGAGCTGAAAATGGAAACATCAAGTAAAAATTTCTTTCTTAAGGTATTGTAGATCAAAATTAAACCTATACTAACAGCTAAAAGGTATATTTACAAGACATTATGAACACCAACTCCAGCTGAGCTTAACATGAGGACACTGGATTTGTACCGGGGTATTTAAAGCTCTAACTAGTAAAAAAAACAAACAAAAAACCCCCCCAAAACTAGTAAATATAAGTGTGAATGTTGAGCAAAGTGTTAGCGAGAGACAGCTAGAGGCTGTCCATCACTGGAGGGGAAGGGGATAAAAACAGCTGCCAAGGCAATCTTCTCTTCCATCACTACACTTCCCAAAAGATACAATACACTTCCCTTTCTTTCTATTGACAGTGATGATTCATCAGTTGTGCTACGGGATGAATTTAACAAAAAGCTATTTTAGATCTTAGGTTATAAAGACTTGGTGCCTGTCCCAGCATGTCTCCATCAGGCTCTGCTGCAGGAATTAGACCAGTGTCATTCCCAGGAGTAAAAAAGCCTTTGCAAACCATTTCACAAAATGAAACACATTATGGCAGCAAGAAGAAACAAATATTGGAATGGCTGACAAAAAAAGCACAACAGCCAAATTATATTTTCTTCTTTATGAACTCATTTGCAGCATCTAATAACCACCACTACCCAACAAAATGACTATGGGGCGCTTATCAATCACATATTGAGAAACAAGATTTTAGCAGCTACTTTTTTTTGTATTTTGTATTACTCCCAGAAGGAAATTCAGGGCATCCAGCTGGATGGATGAGACAGCCACAGTCAATCCCTTCACCATTCACACACACATTCACACCTAGGGCCACTTTTTAGAGTCTCCAATTAACCTGACTTGCATGTTTTTGGCCTGTGGGAGGAAACCGGAGTACCCGGGGTAAACATGCAAACTCCACACAGAAGGGTCACTGATGGTCAGGGTGTGGAATCGATCCCGTGACCTTCTTACTGTGCTGCCACAGTGCTAACCACTGCACCACCGAGCTGCATGTAAAAATTAAAGAATTGTAATCTATTACTCTTCATTTAGAACAGATGTGTCAAATTCAGTCATACTGAGAGCCAACAAAAGAGGAATGAATAAAGCCAGCAGCCAGGCATTCATTTTTATTGTCTCTTCTTTAAATGAAGAAGTATTGTCAATTAATTAAAAATACCTAGCATGCATTCAAAAGGTTGTTGCAAGTTTACTAAACAAGACAAATTTAGAGACCAGACAGTCAATGATGGAGGAGCTCATCCTGGCCTGATGAAAACAACCCCAAGAGTGCACAGATCTCTGGCCCATTGACCTAGATGCAGACCCATCTAGGATGTGCTTAAGGTCCAGGTCAATGGCCTAGGAGGAGAAAAGTTTTTCGTGAAATCATAAATGCCCGGACCTCTCAGGTCTTTGACGATGACCTTGACCTCAATTTGGATGCCGACCATCCTGAGGATCATTGTGAGTGAGTTTGATGAGCATCGGGGCAAATACCTAGGAATAATAGCGATTCCTGTGAAATGTGGAAGGACGAACGGATGGATGGACGCACGCTGCGTCATCACATCTACTGTATCTATAAATTCACGAAATCTCTGTCTGTGTTCGTGTGTCTGTCTGTTCCACGCATACCTCTTGAACCGTTTGTCAGACTGGCCTCAGATTTTAAACATGGTTTCCTGAGGTTACGAGGGTGTGCATCCCCGAGTATGGAGTTGCTCAGTCAAAATATGTAATTTTTAATCAATAAAAGTTTTAGCCGCCTCTCTAAAATTTTAGCCACCACTCTGTGTCTCTTCATGAGCTGGCTTTAAGAAGTGTGGGCGGGGTTTCAGATTGACTCTGTGCTGATTGGACAATACGCAGCATCACAACCCGTCAGTCACCCAAGTGTTCCCAGGACAAAACAAGGAAATGAAAGTTAGAAAGACAGAAAAAGATAATACTGAAGATTTAATGCTTAAAAAAAATTAAACTATAAAGTTGCCGTGATTGTGCAGGTCTAAAGGATAATCCGTCATGTGTGGAGAATGAGGTGCGCGAGCAGACTGGACGGAGCGTCAGCGAGGTCTGACAAATCAACATAACATGCTGGGAGAAGCAGCGGCCACACTATGGGCCCGACCTGGCTCAAAGGCACGTTAACTGATGGCGATAAAAACAAGTTATTTTCAATAAAGTGAAAAAAAGATAATGCATGGAGTGTGTTTTTGCCCCGAGGTGGATTTATCACGGAAAACAGCTGAGCTCTGTGATTCGAGCGATCAGCTGATTGGATCCACGGTGTTCTGACAGCATATCTATCAGAACAGCTGATATATGTTCCAGACATATAGAAGAATTGAAATACCATTTCTCTCTCTCTTCAGTGGCTGGAAAAACAACAACAACAGCAGTCCATGTACAGTCATGCTACCTGTAGTGCAAACAGCGATAAAAGATAAGACTTAAGGTTTAATGCTTAAAAAATTATACCATAAAGTTGCCGTGACTACGTAGGTCTAATGGATAATTCGGCATGAAGAACATGCGGTGGTGGTGGTGGTGGTGGTGGTGGGGGGGGCTGGCAAGAAGCAGCAGCTGAACCGGTGGATCGCAGTCCTTTGCAGGCACACGGGTAAAGCAGCAGCCGAGACTCCCATTAACTGGGCAGGCTGGGCTTGGCTCCCTGCGAAGGACTGCGATCCGCCTCCGCCTGTTCAGGTGCTGCTTCTCCAACACCGGTGTCCGACCGGACGCTCCACAATCGTTTGCGGGGAGGCATGTCCAGCCAGCCCGGTCAGTGGTAGACGGCAGTCCTGACTGCTGCCTCACTATGGAGCGGAATGGCCAGATCAACTGCATATCGCACGCGGACGCATATGCACGCTTTGACTAAATGACAACAAGACACAAAAATGCCCAAATAACAAAATACATCATTTTTATTTAAATATTTACAGACAAATGGGCAACACTGATGCAGCAGTTGCAGCCAAATGGGTCATTCCGGTGTATATGTGCACGCGCGTGCATGTGTGTGCGGTGAAGGGATTGGTGCCGTACTGTGGATGCCCTGAATTTGCCTCTGGGGATCAATAAAGGATACAAATACAAAAAAAAAAATAATAATAATGTTCGGTGTTTTGTACTTACGTATAATATTGCTACAATATAAAAGGATGCACTACAGTGGGTCTCAAATATCTGTAAACGTGTCCTGTTATAGTACTGCATGAGTTTATTGATGACAGACTATAAACTCCACATATAAACTAAATTATAATGATGAATGATCAACTCCCATTCCCCCAAAGTGCAAGATACACTATTATGAATATAACTCATAACAGATCACACAAATAAGTGATCAAACAAAAAATAAACAAGCGGTTCTCAAACAGTGGCTAATACTGGATGTCCCATTCATTTTCAATTATTCTGTAATTAATATTCACACAATCAAATAGATCTTAGTTCAGTCCATTTCATATTTGTCAAAGTCTAACATGTGATTGCCTACATATAGGCTACACCTCTGTATTCCACTTTCAAACACAGCCTACATTTGGGCCTGGAAAGCCTGACTGGGCTACCTGTTTCACACAGGAATTCTTGACAGCACTAGTAATGCTAACAAGAGATAAAAAGGTGCAAATTTATAAGACTGGGGAAAAGAATTTGCAAATTTCTGAGAAAGGAGGAAAGAAGTCACAAATTTACACAAGTGAGGAAAAAAGTCGCAAATTTAGGAAAGTGGGGAGAAAAAAGTTGCTAAATTTACAAGAGTGGTGGGGGGGCTAATTCATTAGGGGGCCATATCTAGTCTCTGGGCTTTCATATTGAAACCTGTGATGCAGACCAATACCTGCAGGCTACAACCAACCAACCAAAAACTGGATTACTTTCAGTTTAACAGCCTTTTTACTGACAAAGACATATTACGCCAAAGCATTATGATTAGAAGAAGCTAAAGGTCAGTGAAGATGTGTTTCCTTGGTTTATGACTGCAGTTTTTAATTTCTAATGAGCAAATCAACTGGATGATTTTGGGGGAAAATTATCAATATTTGAACCTGTTGAGCTGTTTTATCGATTCAAGGGCCACTGAATGTGCCCACTACAAACAAACATTTATCTTATTATGCCATGCTTTACAAGTCCAGCTCATGTATCGCAAAATCAAACTATATCTCACCATGAACTTAACTGAAATTCTTAAGCAATCTTACACAAGATGCGTTGTCGGGCATTAGATGTACCACAGCTGCAGTTGCTATATTAATTGATACTGTACAACCTCGAGTGTAATATTGCTTTTATACAACAGGTCTGCAAGCACAATTTATTAAATGACAGCAATACTGGACAAAATATTATGATTTGTTTGTTTAACCAGTTATTTTGGGCAGCTGAGAAACAAAACATCAGTTGTAAATGTAGCCAGTAACTGTTGCTAAACATCTCAATCAGCATGAAGATGTCTACTGTCATTTCACACACATGTAAGCAAATTAAATATTGTCAAGTGCAAAAGTTAGTGTTTGTAAAACATACCCGTCACCTATTGAGTCGGTACCGCAGAAGGACTGAGATCAAAATGTGGCCAATGCCGGTGGCTAGTTAGCATGCTAGTGATGTGGCTTTGGCACACTTCGCTTGCTTTTTCTTGGCATTTTGAGACGAAACAAATAGTCCACCACCACAAAGGTATTGTGGTTTGTTAATTGAGACAATAAATACAACTCTAGTGCTGCCTATAGATGTGAAACAGCTTAACGATGTTCATTCAAGGGCAGACTTTGTAAATTGAATAAAGTTTTTTTAAAAAGGGTGGGACTTCCTGGTCAGGTAAGAAATCTTTTCAAACAGCGCCTCACTATGGAAATTAAGGTATCCAACACAGTACTGCAATTCTCACAGAGTTGACAGTAAATTACTGTTTGCAATTAACGGTTACATGAACACCTTTGAAGTGGAGTGATACATATTCAGTGAAACATTGGAGTGCAATTATCGTGGAATATAGTAACTCCAGGAATCCCTGTTGTCCAATCAAATTGCTTGGTCTGAACTAACTGTTGTACAATGTAAATTAAATATGATTCCACAAAAAATCCAGATATGTACAAGGTGTGGAGCGCAAAAGCTATGCTGAGAAGGAAACAAACACCAAAAAAAATGTTCCAACAATTTCTACAATGCAGCTACGCAACACTTTATTTTTTTAATAAAACTCCTCCCTCCCGTTAACCACATTCATCTTTCCAACTCCAAACACTTTACACACCAGGTTTTCTTTCAAATTTTGTCAAAGACTAAAGCTGATCTTGAGACTACCAGATTCTTTGCCAGAGATTTGACAAAACTCCTCTAGAGCCCCAGACAACACACTGACTGTATTCCGAGGCTGAAAAAGTTCTGCCATGTGGAACCAACCCATGGGTCTACCTACCTCCAGTGACTTCACACATGGGAGTGATGGGAGAATCGTCTGGCGGGACACCACCAAGGGGCTCGGGCTCCACAGATGCGTTGCCGGGGATACGCAGCACTAAAGCAAACAGACGCTGGTCCCAGCGGAAGGGCTCCTTGGTCAGCTCGCTCCCCGGCAGCGGGGTGGTCAGGGGCAGATGGAGCTAGACAGTGGAGAGGGACAAATGAGGGGACGAGACAGCAGAGGACGTACTCTATATACAAGTGTTATGTTGTTTGGTTGGTTTAAACTATTGTGGATGAATAGAAATCAACAAGCACAATAATGATGAAGTAAACCACACACCACAGAAAAATCCTCTTTTATGAAGAGATCCTTCTGTAGGAGAAACATGGGTTAACAGATACATTAATCAGAAGCTACCCATGTAATGCCAAAGGGTAGTTTTCATTTTAACACATATATAAATTTGATTGTGAGAATCATTAGTGCAAAGCATTATTTTTTTCACATGCAGCAATATTTTTAATTATACAACCCAAGGAATTAATAGTTATAGATTAAAAAAATTATAGCTAATACAATAAATATATAGTAATTTTCTTTTTTTGGGCTGGTAATGTTATGAAAGCTAAGTTACAATTAATTATTTTTCTACAGCATGTGGGGCAAACACATAAACACACATTTGGCTTTGTTGGAATGAGCTAAAAAAAAAAATTGGTTTATTATTAAATGTCAGCAGCTATAATTCTACTAAACTTGTCACTAATGAGCGTGCCATGCCGCACCATTCATGATAATAACGGTATAAATTTTGATACAGGTGTAAAAATGAATATCGTGATGTTTGGGGTCTGCTGCATGATGATAACACAAGTTGCGCTGCTGACTGAAGCTATGCGTTACCATAGAAACTGCAAAACAAACATGGTGCAGGAAGCCGCCACTCCGTGGTCGGAGTGTCTGTGTCAAGCTCCATGGAAATATTTTAGTTTTAAGGCTATTTCGGACTGCTGCCATTTTATTAAACGGTGTGGCAATGCAGATAATCTGCCCACATTTTTCTTCCTGCACATCAACAACACCGCTCCAGGGCAAAGTTGCTGGAAGTGCTGTTGACATCCCAAGTGTCCAGAGTTCTATTTTTCCATTCCGTTTTGACTGCTTCAACTTGATTTTATTCAACTACCTGAAGGGGGAAAAACATTTAGTGCGATAAGAGCCAAAAAGCCCCAGGAGATGTCCGTGCACTGGAGACCTCTAATGCAGCTAGACTGACTCACCATAAAACCCCGACATCTAAGTGCACTTAGGATGTGATGGCTGATATTATTTTCTTGAAATATTTGGTACAGAATTTTTAAAAAACATGTTTGAAATTCAAGCTGAGCTGTTGTTCATAAACTGGAGAAATAAGTTTTGTTTTGACTAAATACGTTGAAGGTAAATAATGCTGGCCTGTAAAACTTTATATCACAAACTACTATTTTCTTCTTTTTAATTTAGAAAGAATATTATTATCATGAAAATTCAGAGATATCGTGATATCATTTTTAGGCCATATTGCCCACTCCTACTTATCACATCAGCACTTTTTATTTATTTAGTTAGTTAATTCCCTTCCACAGCATGTGGGACACCGTATGATGTATGGGGCGGCGCCTAACTCTGTTTCTCTGACCCTACGCCACACAGCTGGGGTCACTACTGTAAGTAGTGAAAACTACAGTGGAGGGGTCAGTCCTCTGGTATCTCTGTGCGTAACTTTCCTTTCCCTGTTCTATTATGCTGAGCACCAAGCTAGAAGGCACAAAGTACCATTTTTATATGGTCTTTGGTATGACCCGGCCAGGATTTGAAGCCCGGCCTCCCGCTGCTCTACCAACTAGGCCACCACTCTGGTTTAATTTCATTTATTTAACCTTTATTTATACAGGGGAAGTCCACTGATACGCAGACCCTTTTTCAAGGACACCCTGTCCACATTCACACATTTACACATTAGAATAAGTAATAATTTATTTCATTTATAATTCACTTGACATTTTGGGGCAAAATCTCAAAGTGTTACATAAATACAGTCACACCTGTGGCCACTGAGCAGCTCCACTAGAGCAGGTGGGGTTAAGTGCCTTGCTCAAGGGCACCACAATGGGATTAAGGAGGGTGGGGAAAACACTGCTATGTTATTTGTCACACCCAGATCTGATCCTGCTGGTGCAGGGACTGAACCGACGACACCAGTCCACATCCCTAACCATCAGGCCGTCACGACCCAACTTAAAACTTCCCATGTATTGAGCTGACTTGCTTTGGTTTTTTGGTTGTTTTTTTTTTCCTTTTAATGCTGTGAGAAAAACAAACATGAGCAATCTGCACCTTAATTTTAGATCTATTTCCAGACTGGACTACAAAGGCATGGAAAAATTAGAATTGGGTTGCACCATCTGTATAAATATGCTCATTTACAGTTTGGAGGATTTGGTTTGGTGAAGCTGTATGTTTATGTTAAACACTGTAGGATTTTCTCCTTTCCTTTATTTCTGCTCCCTTGTTTGTCCTGTTTTCCTGCCTGTGATTGAAATTCCATCTTAGCACCTGCCTCAGTTCATAAAATTCATATTCATGCAGCAACATTGTACCATGTTGCAATAAAACTAATGAAAATACAATTTAGATGAGCATCAATGTGCTTAGAGAAGGTCAAAAATAAAAATGTTTGACAAACAAGACAAAGACAAAATAATGTAGCCCTGCCAGACATGGAGGGCCTCTAGTTTTGTTAAAATTCATATAGAGCTGCTGGCTCCTCTATTCTTAAATCTGTTCCTTGACATCAAGTTGAGAGAAGGCTTCCGAGATGTCGTCCAGCCAAGCAGGAAGCCCTCCTGATTGGCTGAGACGCCTCACTTCCACACTCAGCAGATGATAGCTCACCTCATCTTGGACCCCGCTGCTGCTGGTCAACTTGTTGCCGTCAGTGACTGCGATGATGATAGCCGGTTCCAGGAAGAAAGGATTCCTTCCCTGCAAAGACAAAATAAAAATATGATTGCATGCTAAATTTATTCAGTTTTAAACACGTGACAGCAACTAATTGCACAAAAAAACAGGAGCAAAATTAATCTTGCTATTTAGCAGGTGTATACAGTATTTCTGGCACTTTGGCATGCGTGCTTATTTATATCAGGCAGTGCATCATCATATGGATAACTTACTTGGGACTTCTTAAAAGTAGGTTGGGAGTGTCAAATGGAGAAATTTAACTCAAGGGATCAATAAATAGTCTGCACCTATACCACGGAGGGAAGGGCTGGAGCATATGCTCACTCTATACTGCACAACAGCAGCGTATATCACCCGAGGAGCTAAACAAACAGTCTTTCTGCTAGACCCGCATTTGATGACACCAGCACTCCACACCGATAAAATGAAACAAGAGCTGTGCTACATTTATCACTTTGCATCAGCTTGGTGGGACCGGCTGAGAGGCCACAGAATAACTTTCTGAGACAATGGCGTTACAAAAACAACAACAACAACAAAAAAAACTCTCAGTGCCGACAGACAAGTCCCGTCAGCAGAAAGTCAGACTTCGCCACAGTCGAGCAGGCTTCATAAAGACCGCCATCCTTCTGACGAAGCCGAAATCATTAACGGTCAAGGCCCCCGCTCGCTTTGGACTCTACCTGTAGGCTGAGCTCTCTGCTGAATGATGAATCTGTCCAGCAGCACAAACAGCCCAAAGTAAACAGAGCAGGAGACTACCAAGATCTGCGGGTATCCATGACAACCTCCCGTTTACACCCCCCCCAATCCTTTCCTAAAATTCCTTTGAAAATTTTAGGCACTTTCTTAGTATGCGAGTGAGTTACAAGCTGCCGGATGAGCGTGAGATTCGTCCGTGCAACGTTAATTCTACTAATGCTGTGTGTTTTTGTCATGATGAGATGAAAACAATGTGGCCATCGTGCGTGTCTTTAATATAGGCCTAATACAGACTTACAGAGGCGTGTCCAATAAAAACCTTCACTCATCAGCATTTAAACTACTTATAAATCTATATTTATTATTACTTTTGTTTTGCTATGTTTTTCATTCATCAGAGACAAATGGATTTAAATTTGTAAGTAAAAATCATCTTGCTTTTATTGTAAAGACTTGGCTTTTACTTTGAAATTGAAAGGACTAGAAAAATCAAAATAATCAACCTGGGCAAAATCAAGTCAGTTTTTGGGGTGTAAATGTCGGTTTTGGCTGACTGCCCAGCCCTAATACAGGTAATTAGGAGGGCTAGGATGAGGTCTAACCATAGCCGTCTCTGGCTATAAAGCAGATTACACAAATGCTTCAGCCGCCCTCAGCCACTATAGAAGCCCAAGCTACAAGTTCACCCTAAACATTATTTGGCGGGAGTTTAAAAAAAAAAAAAACAACTTCAACTTTCTCATAAAATGTCATCTTTTTTTCTTGTAAATTTACCACTTTTTTCTCATAAATTTCCAGGAAAAACAGTGCAAATTTACAACAAAGTAGCAAATTTATGAGAAAAGTTGCAAATTTGTGTGGAAAAAAGTCACAACTTTATAAGGAAAGTTTCAAATTTAATCAAAAAAATTATAATTTTGAATTTATGCTGAGCATTAGTACTCCAAATGCAATTTATTCAGTTATGCAACATGATATGCATACAGCGGTTCGTGTTGATGTTGGGGGACCATGTTTTTAAGGCTTGACTGATGAATGTGATTTCAGCTTGTGCTCCAGACCCTTTGGAGCCCAGACATGTGACCACACAACCAAACATCCCGACCACATCATTTCCTCCCGTTCATCATTTCATTGTGGGACTAATAAAGGCTTTTCTTATCTAATTTCTTCTTCTCCTCCCCTGACTCTTTAATGAAACCGATCGGTGTCAAGATTACCCGCTAGCTGTCTCCCTCTCTTAAATTCACGCCCTCCTCCATCTCCCGGGGGAGAGTCGTCTCGGATGCCTGGCAACCCGCAGGGCTCTACGTTATTGTAGACAGAAACACTCCGGGGCAAAAATCACCTCCCTCACAGGCTCACTGCCCTCCATCACCAGAGGTGCGGAGAGCAGCCAAAAATATATAAATTACTCAAATACAGGCAACAGTAAGTATCTGCCCAAAAAAGAAAAAACTTAGTTGAGCAATTTGAATCCTGCCCATTTGTGATTCTGTTCTTATAAATTAGTGTATTTAGAAGAAACATTTCTACTTTTCTTTTGGAAATTTGTTTTTTTTTCTGCTTTGCTTTCCCTGTTCTATTATGCTGAGCACCAAGCTGGACGGCAGGAATTTCCATTTTTATATGGTCTTTGGCATGACCCGGCCGGGACTTGAACCCCGACCTCCTGGTTGTGGGGCGGATGGTCTACCTCTAGGCCACCACTCCGATAAATCTGCAACTTTTTCAAGCAGAGTTCAAATCATTTTCTCATAAATTTGCAACTTCACCCGCCCCAATTGGGAAGAATTTTCTCTGTTAGCCTGAGAAAAATAAAATGTGTAAAAAATGTATGTGTACTCTCTTCTATAATCCAAACCATATAAAGAACCAGTAATCACAGACAGTAATAACTTAACATTTCCTGAGCCAGAATAGAAGAAGAACACGGCTTCAACTGAAAACAACTGTAAAATCTTCATCTGTTTATTTAGTCTTTAGTGAATACACAGTGTAAATTCACTAAAGACTAAATATGTTGTCATTTCTGGTAAGAAAGTTCACAAGCACATTTCTAATCAGTTTTTAAATCAGAGAAATCTAAAGTTATCACCAAATATACTTGAGTAAAAGCAGTTTTTCCTAAAAAAAAAAAAAAAAAAAAAAAAGTACTCACCTAAGAGTCAAAACTATTCTGCAATAAAACTTCTCATAAAAGTTGAATTTCTTTGAAAGTTACATGAGTAAATGTAACTAGTTACAACCCACCTCTGTTCCTCATTAACTCTATACTACTGAACGCACTCTGGCTTGGGTAAAAAAAAATAAATCCAAGCTGATTTTTCTTCACGTCTGAAGCCAGAGTAAAAAGTAAACCACGCTGGATCATAATGTGGGTCCTTAAAATAAAAGCCACTTTAACACAAGCTGGCATGTCACTTTGATAACAGCCACTGAAACAAACCAAGGATGAAACACTTGGCATAAAAACAAGAGAACGCGCTCATCACAGAGCCGATGGAACCTTCATCACTGCTGACGGCTCAAAGGGAAGAGTCATCTGAAATGCTTCCACACATACAAACTGTGGTACACTTGAAATGACTGACTCGACAGTATATCAGTTCTAACTCATAAATGCATCAAGGGGAATAAGTATACTGTACGTATTAATGCTCATTCATCCATTATTAAATTACTCAGTTCTTTTTAGATAGATGCCTGTTTCACATTTCTTTGAATAACTTGTTTCAGCAAATTAATTCAGCTTCAGCAGAAGGGAAAAAGCTTCCAAACCATTAGTTAGGGCTCCATCTAACACGTATTTCTGTTACTGAAGAGTCTGCTGATTTTTTTCATTTGTTGATTATGTGCTCTATAAAATATTTCAAAAAGGTCAAAATTGTCCATCACAATATCGCACAGCACAAAGGCCTTACCAAATGTTTTGATTTGTCAAATAGTACAAAACTAAAAAAAAAAAGATAAAGTGGCAAATCTGTACGTCTGTCGAAAACCTGAAAGAATCATTTTTAGAATTTTACTGGAAACGGGGAATAAGCAATTAATAAGTTATTAGTTGAAGATTACCTTTTCACTGATCAATTAAAAATTTGTGGGCAGATTAGTCGCATTGCCGTACCCTTTTTTCATCATGGCTGAAATGGCTTTAAAACCAAAATGTTTCCACACAACTAGATCCGGTTTCAGGGAACGCTGACCACGGAGCAGCTGCTGTCTTCCCGCACCGTGTTTGTTTATACCGCGTAACCACAGAAACACGCAACTTACATCAACGGTGTAATGGCGTGACGCTATCCTGCAGCCAGCTCCAAATATTGTGATATTCATTTTTACACCGGTATCAAAATTGATGCTAGCAACATCATGAACGATCTGATATGGCACACCCCTAATCATCACATACAGTAAAGAGAGCCATCGCAAGGCTTTTTTTGTTTTGACTTTAGACTATTAAATTATGAATTGTGACATCCTACTTTGTGTCAGAGTTACAGAATTATTTTTAAAGTACGGCACAAGTGGCTGACTGTTTTATCAAGGAAAAACAGGCAACAGCAGTTAGGAGCAGTTTCTCAAATGAGCCAAACAGCTCACTTGTTCAGTTTATGATCACACACTTTCGGAGGTGGGTAGGAACTAGTTACATTCACTTAAGTACAGGGAGTCAGGCGACTTCTTCACAAAATTGTAATTATTGGACTAGCTTTATCCTGAGTAAACTTTCCATGAAAAATGTTGTACGTTTTACTGAATTGAAAACTGGTTGGAAATGTGCTTTTTTTAAATAGTGTAATAACTTCAAACGACTACATATTCAGTGGTGAATTTATACTTTCATATGACCTGGTTGTTCTTCTCAGGTTAAAACATTTAGGAGTGAAAAAAAAAATCACAATTTGGTGACAGCTGAGTCATAAATCTACAAGGAAAAAAAGTCAAAAATTTATGAACAAAACTCTTAAACTTATAAAAAAAAAAAATGTGGTAAATGTCACTTAAAAGAAAAAACAAATTCAAAGAAAAAAAGTTTCAAACATAAACAAAAAATTAAAATTACAAAATAAATTGTAAATTGAGGGGGGAATCAAACTTACTTGACAAACTTGATTTTTTTATTTTTTAAATTGATGAGGAAATTGTAGTACTGTTTTTGAAAAAAAAATAGCTACTAAATTCTGAGAAAAACAACCTTCTAAAGTGGCAAAAGTGAAAGCATTGTTCACCACTCAACTCATCTGTTTAGTAGATACTTTCCTACTCAGGTAATTTTTTTCAGTCTACTCTTACTTCTACTTCAGTCGTATCATAATGTAATGATACAGTGTATAGCTACTCTACCCACCTCTACATTTAATATATTTTGGTGTTTCCATTATTGTAAATTATGTTAAAACGAAATACAGGTTCACCCATAGAAAAACAGATCACCATTGTTGCCCTTTCTGCTGAGGTCTTTTATCACACTTCTTTGTCAAAAGACAGTAAATAAAGCGGAATAAGAAGTGAGACATCTGCTTAGAAACTGGGATCCCTCAGCTGTGAGCAGAGACCAGCGAACTGCTCATTAAATCAGAGTTATTGTCAAATCAACCCGTCATTAGGTGTGACTGGTGCAGAACTTGGCAACCTTGACCTTGGCCTGTGCCGTCTGTGTTCACGGGCACCCGTCCAGATCGTATGGGCCGGTCTGACGGTGTTGCAGCATCCACAAACTCCTGGAGTGCATCTGGCATGCATTATGTATACCGTATGTATGCCTTCCACGAGGTGGAGGGGATCTTCTGCTTATTACTCAGGAAATGCCTAATTAAACATTCATTAATGCTGCCTTCCTCGCCACTTACCTCCACATTGGGATTCTGCATTAACAACAAGTGTGCACACTCACCTATCGGTCGCACAGACGGCACTTTAAGGCTTATGTCAGTGACGGCTGTTTTGCTCTTCTGGCAGACAGCTGCACTTTAATTTCAAAGGTGTTCGACATTGTTATTTTCTTTTTAAGAAGAATAAATCAGGGAGTTAAACTTGCTCCAGATGAGTCATCACACTGACAAAAGTAAAAGTTTTAAAACAAAAAATTCAAAAATTGTGCTCATTATTCAGTATATATACCTCTGCTACAGCTGGACTTAAATTACAAGATCATGTTGGAACTGATCCAGTACTACAGGGTATTTATTTAGCTCCAGACAGTTGGAGCTTACGGATACTGTTGGTCGTGTTCAGTCTCAGTTATTTTCATGTGGATGTGATCTCGCAGCTGGGAATCGGGGAAACTGCAGCTCAACTGCAGCTCCACTCTTCCTCGAGAGAACTGAAGTAACAGCTGTTTGTAGAGCACAGTTCTAATTTAGTGTGCATTGCAGAGCTTAAGCTGAAAAGTGAAACATTTATGATTTAGTGAATAATATATTTTAAAGATGTTACATCTTCCCTGTGATGTAGATTACTTTTGGACATCGCCTTTCACTAAAGACTTGAAAATACGCTTAACAAGTAATTTCCAGACATGCTTTTAGCAGCCTGAATAAAAAGTGACAGCTTCAAATGACATTTCTACGCTTAGGCTTTAGCTTTTAAAAACAGACTGTGCAAGTCAATGTGCCGTTTCTCTGGATTTAAAAAAAAAAAGCAGCCCTCAAATTAAGTATCTATAATCAATGTTTACTTTTTGTTTTAACAAATATAAATAATAATCATATACAATAATACAAATAGCTGTGAAGATTTTGCACAAACGTTTATGTCAGTGAGGATTTGGCACTTCTTTCAGAAAGTAAGAAAACATGATTAGCATCAGGATTTATTGTAGATTTTTTTTGTCTGCAAAAAACCACCAACTATATATATAGTATAGTTTTATTAATCCCAGAGGAAAATTCAGGGCATCCACGTGGCTGGATGAGGCAGCCACGGTGCAGCGCCAATCCCTTCGCCGTTCACACCTAGGGCCACTTTTGAGTCTCCAATTAACCTAACTTGCATGTTTTTGGCCTGTGGGAGGAAACCGGAGTAAACCCACGCAGACATGGGGAGAACATGCAAACTCCACACAGAAGGGTCACTGATGGTCGGGGGTGGGATCAAACCCACGACCTTCTTACTGTGTTGCCACAGTGCTAACCGTTGCACCACCCAGCTGCCCTATATGGCTACTTATATATAGTCATTACTTTTTATTATTATTAGTGCAGCAGCGATTAGTCCCTTAATTAACTAGGTGATCATCAGAAAACTAATCGACAATGAATTTGATAACTGACTGAATATTCTAGATCCTAGGACCGTTTCAGGTTCTCAAACATGAAAATTTGCCTTTTTTTTTGCATTACACGTTAAGTTATTTTTAGCTTTCTGCTATTTAATAAACCAAGACATTCAATGAGGTCACTGGGACCTCTAGAATACCGTGCTGGACTTTTCTACAGTTTTTAAAAAAAATATTTTATAGACCAAATGATTAGTCGACAACTGAAAAAAAATAAAATAAAATAACGGAGAGCCTGTCACGCCTCCCCTGCTTCCCTGTATGAGACTTACAGCAACTGTGGAAAAATTTCTGTATTGAGTGGGAAGGGAGAAATTATTTTTCCATCCTGATCTAATTTTGCCACGAGTTACACATGATGTTTGTCAATTTTAAAGATTTTTTTCCACTTAAATAAAGTTGTAGGTTGTCATATAATAAAAGAGTAATATTTAGTGTCTTATGAAACCGCTTAGCGGACTCCATCTCCTCGTCTTGGACTACACACATCACCAAACACAATTATGGTGGTTATCGTCTCAAAGTTCACCTCCTGTTCTCTGACTGATGAAAGAAGCACCCCAAGAGGAAAAAAAAAAAAAAATCAACACAAATGTGTTGTCGCTTAAATGAGAGCTACAGCTAACCCAACGCACTGTTAGTTACTTCCCGTTGTGCCCTCTTCAAAAAACAATAGCATACCTGAGTTTGAGTTTGTAGTCTTTCAATTTACGCATTTTCACAAAATTATATTTTAACAGTTAGATGACAACCTATACAGTTATTTATGGGGGAAATTAACATCGTATGTGTAGCTCGTGGCAAAATTCGATCAGGACTGAAAAATAATTTCTCTCTCGCTATTCACGCCAATGGAGATTTTTTTCCCCAAAGTCTGGGTCCACATGCAGGAGCAGAGGCAGCCTGACTTAAGCTCTTCATGAGCAGATTTATCAGTGCAGAAATAATTGTTAGATGACGCCCTAGTCATTACCCCGTAAACCTGTAAGAGATACTCAAATTATTTAATACATCAAGTTTTATGACTAAAGCCTCATTTGCAGCCCTACACTCGTGATTAAACAGCAGCAGCAATATAATGCAAATTAAAGTCACTTAAAAACATGAAATTAAAATGGCTACAGACAGAGGGGTTTTTTTGGGGGGGGGGTCATGGATGCTGTTTCGTTTGTGTCATACGAGTGCAGATGTGTGGGTTTACAGTATGAAGGTGGTTGATGCTTGTAAGACTGTGGCACAGGGGAAGGGGGGTGGTGAGGTGGGTGGGAGAGGACCCCCCTCTTGTCCGTACTTCACGAACCCGATGTCTTCTCCTGCCTCCTCGGTGCTACGTACCTGACCATAGTTGTCTATTCCAGTCACTAATCTATTGAGATTGAGTAAATCAAAGGCGGTCCTCAGGGACTGGCCGATGGTTGTGAGTCCAGTTGCTTGGAGGTTCCGCAACTCTGTCATGAATGTGGCGTGGCTCTCTTTCCACCCAGCCTTTCAAAACAAAACAATGCTCCTGGTTACCAGCACGCATGTGGCAGCAAAGCAACTTGTCACACAAATACATGATTAAGGCTTTCCAGTGTGTCTGAACTGATAAAAGCTAGAGATTGTGGTGTTGTGTGAGCAGTAATGACAGCTCAGCAGCAGTGGTGCATCTGAGCTGCTGAGGTCGCACGGCTGGCTCCTAAATTACAATGTAACAAAAGTCAACATGTGTGATGTGAATAAAGTGGCCTTTTTAGTCCAAAACAAGTAGACTAGTCTGTCACCCCTCCTTCCTCCCCTTCTCCTCCTCCTCCCCAGATATCACCTCGCTGTATAAATAACACCCAGAGTTCCTTGCTGCTCACACTGAAACAAAATGTCGGCCATGTTTTAAAAGGGGTATGAAAGCTCCTCCTGGAAGATTTCTCTCTACACAATTGATGTAGCGATCACAGCGCGGTGAAGCGATGGTGGAGGAGGACAGTGAATCTGCGGCAAAAATGTAAAGCTGGTGGACATGAGCCGAAAGCAAAACTCTACCTTAATCCCGTACGGAACCTCTTCAAAATTTACCAACATGTACCGGTCCCCTCGGCTGGCCGGATCTCTCCCTCTGAGCTGTGGAAATAGTAGAACATTATTCTGACAGGCGAGCCTGCGACAGCACAAAGATGAACTCAACTGCAATCCCGCTCGGGCTCTCCCAATAAGAGTTACAGTACCTTCATAAAAGTCTCAACTGCGCCTTTTGCTATGTCCAGATAGGTAGTGCCCAGATGGGTGCGCTGGTTCATTGACGCGGACGTGTCTATCAGAAAAAGTAAAACGGGCATTGTGATGGTATTGACACGTTCTGCATGGACTTGGTGTCAGAACAACCGGCCAAAACGCAAAAAAAATCTTTTGTTCTCCTACCGCCTGTATCACCCCTCAGCTAGCTAGCTAGCTGGCTAACTGCCTATCTCACACATTCTTTCAAAAAAGTGTAAGAATAGTGAGGGTAGAGGCCCTTTCCGGCCAAACTAAACTAAAAACCCCAAACCCTAGGGGCAGGTTATTGGTTCACGAGGGATTTTGATAATTTTTACAATATTTTATAAATATTCCTAAGTTTCATAGTAACAAAGTTCCCCCTCACAGTGAGTCCCTGCTTCTCCCTACACTGACTGTGCCCCGGCGCGTCCGTTGCTTTTAAACGGGGCTCCGCGCCTCGCTCCGCCCCCCAAGCGCTCTTTCAGCGTCACGTGACAATACGCTCTCCTCTGATTGGTTGTCCCCTACCACTCATTACCATATCCAAATAAGGCCAGAGCAGAGTGTCTTGAGCGCATGCTCGCTTGCCCGAGAGGCAGGAATGCAAGGAAAATATCCTGTCTATAGACCGTGTGGTAAAGAATACACCGTATGTGGCGGCCGTTTCTTTATTCCAGATCGCTGCCACAGTTAGGCAGCGTGATATTATTCAGTTTTTATGGGCATGTGTGTGCCTAGCGATTCGATTACATAATCAAGATTTACTTCATCATAGGCGCGGGCGTGGGCCAGTGTGAAAGGCAACCCTTGAAGACTGAAACAGAGGGAGAGCTGCAGGCACAAATAGGGCATATCAAATAAAACGGTAAAATATTAACTCAGGAATGCACTGAAACTACCGTGGCACTCGATTTTCGTGTGATGACCCAATAAACACAGCCCGCTCTTCGAAAATGATCTGAAGGAAAACAGGCTGGGAGTGACATGCGCGCACACGCACTCACACACCCTGCAGCCCTTAAAGATGGCCATACTTTTGTCTTTCTTCCTCATGAACAACCTTCCTCATTAACAGCCAACAAATAGGACGTGTCGGCATTTTGGAAACGCGAGCAGATTCGGCTATAAGTGGGGCTTCTTTTGTTATGACCATCACTAAAACATTTATGACATCGCTACTGTGCACACCATGCAGCGGACTATGGTCCACTCTTTACAACACATGACACCCATGGCGAGATTGTGCAATCGAATTTACATAATGTGCTTCACTGGAAAATATCATCACTTCCGCAAAAACACGAATACGAAACCATTGATGGCTTACGGTAGCAGAGAGGAGGAACGTCTGCCTGCCTGCTATTTAATCTGGAGTAACCTGCAAAGCAGCACACAGGCACTTCCCTTTCTGCTGTGCAGTTGACATTTTTTTCCATAATAAAATCATGGGGGGGGGGGGAGGCATAGCAATTGATTATCGTAGGCACTGGGAAAAAATCTATTAAAAATCTCACTTTCAAATTCTTTCAAAGTCAAGTAAAATTGTACTTGACATTACAGAGCATACAGAGCATTGTAGCCAGCTACAATGCTCTGCACTGTGTGTCTGTGTGTGTGTGTGTGTATATATATATTTTATAGTAATATGTACATATGTATATTAGCTGCTCTTGCTTGCTTGTTTTTTTTCTTGCCTTCTGATTGTTGCTCTGAGTGTTGCTATCCCTGTGCTGTTGCAATCCTGGAATTTCCCCGTTGTGGGACTAATAAAGGCTTATCTTATCTTAAACATTTGCTTTAATACATAAATTCAACTTGTGACCCTAGCCAGGTTTTTTCAAAAATAATATTCATAATGTTTGTCCTGACTCAGTCACGTGACAGGTTAAAAACAATATATATCACAGATATGATGTAGTGCTATTAATACAGATTAAACTACCATTATACACTATAACAAACACTTTAATTTTTGAAACAGCCATAACAAAAAACATCTCCCCCTAAAACCAAGCTGTTTTTGTGCTATTACTTTTTTTTAATCTGCACTCATCTAAATTTAAATAAAAATTATGCTTAGAATGTGTTATATTACACAATCATTTTGAGTACAATCTTGCAAACCAAATGCCATAAATTCAAATTTTCTTTTAGGCCTTTATTTTGAAGTCCTGACAGCAAAGGACAGGAAATAACTACAGTACGCTTCATCACTTTCTTGTAAACACAACGTTCATGTTTTGTATCGCTAGTGTGAAAATAACATTCAAATTTCATAGATATTAGTATTTGTTTAAGGATGATATAGGGATGCAATGGCAAAAACCTACAGTATACGAAGGGCTTTGCTATGAAAGACAACAGGAAAAGTTGTGTTTTACTGTGAAGGAACGTGCATATTGGTATGGAAGCCATCAATGGACTTAATTGAAAGGCTCATGTTGCTTGGAATTTAAAATGGTAATCCACAGTAATAGCGTGTTATTTATAATTATGTTGTAATTTAAGAAAACTGAATCTATTAGCATTTTTGTATTCTTGTGATAGCCCACCCCAGAGTTCTGTGGACAATATTAAAATGTGGATATAAATATGAAAATTTAAAGTGTAATATAAATAAGAAACCCAAAATTTCCATTTATGACAGATGATATCTATTCTTCACAAGAGACAAATTTTATATCCATCCATCCATCTTCTACCTTATCCGGGGATCAGGGTCACCGGAGCATTGGTCCAGGCAGAGTAGACTTCCACCCAGTTCACATAGCACCATGATCCCTCCTGTAGGTGATGAACCCACTGGAGGGCAGACCCATGCGCCGCCTTTGGGTACACTGGTCCTTCTAATATTATTTGGTGCAACTGGGTTTATGTGCAGTTTCATAATTTGGTACATTTGATTTCTTTTCCTTTATTTATGTTGCTCTAGTTCTTCAAGGTGATAGACACAACATTCGTACCTCCTGGCCAGTAGGTGTTGTTAGTGATGGCCAGATGAGGCTTTCTAGAGGACTTGAAGCCTTTCATCGAAATGGTAAATGGCATTCACTTATATATAGCGCTTTTATTCTCATCTCTAGATGACCAAAGCGCTTTACAGATCCTGCAATCCACCCACTCACATGCACTCTACCAGGCCATCTAGTGGACAAAACGTATACAACATGGAGATTTTTACAAGGGTGTTATTGGTTTAATGTGGGTTTTTTTTTTCATTTCAATAAATGCACTGTCTTTTAAGAAATATCAATGATCATAAGGGAAAAAAGAAATAATAAAACTGAGGTGACTACAGTGAATGTGCTTGTGCTACTGATCCATTTTTTAAAGAAATAACTTTTCAACTGTCTTTCCCAGTACATTCATCGCTGTCCTTGTCATCATGCAGGGCTCAATAGTGCCTCAGCATAATGCGTTATTGTTGTATCCAAGCTTTTTGAAACACAACACACACTTCACCTTGCAAATAAAAGTTAATTGTAAGAATAACCCTAGTGGGACTTGAACCCAAGCACTCCAGATGCAAGGCAGATATTTTACCTCTAGACTACCACTTAATGGTAGCTGAAAAAAGGGCTTTCTTGAAGACTTGAGCCTTTCCATCAAAATGGTTCATATAGACGAAGTCTCATGTGAAACTTCATTTGCTCTACCAGGCCATGTATTCGACAAACAGTATACAGCATGCAGATTTTTACAAGGGCATTATTGGTTTAATGTGTATTTTTTCCATTTCAATAAATGTGCTGTCTTAATAAATATCATAAGGGAAAAAAAGAAATAATAAAACTGGGGTAACTACAGTGAATGTGCCTGTGTTACTTGGTGTGCTTGTACTACTTATCCATTTTTATTAAGAAATAATAACTTTTCAACAGTATATTCAACTCTGGCCTTATTCTCATGCAGGGCACAATAGCAATAGTGCCTCAGTATAATGATGCATAATAATGATCCAAGCTCTTTGAAATACAGACACTTCACCTTGCAAATAAAAGTAAAACCACAAGAATGAACCAACTGGGATTTTAACCCCAGCTTCCCACTTATAGAGCAGATGCTTTACTGGTAAGCCATCACTTGAGTCACAATAAATATCTACTATTAGTGGAAAATACATCAATGGGAGAAATGCATTCAAACTGTTCCCAAACAGGAGAAGTCTGTGTTTTTGGTGCTGGCTCCATCTGAAAATTGTCTGTCATAAATCCCTTACACAGTCAAACATTGACAACACAGAACGTGAGGGATGGGCATTTCTATTATGTATCGCTGCTCACTTTATTTCATGCTGTCTGCAAAATCATCAATGGCTTCCTGACCTAGTCATGTGGTACAACATCGACACATATGTCAGCAATACATGCCTCGAAAGGCGCTTTGCCAAATATTTCCTGGATAAGCTCAGAACACCCTCGAAGCTCCAGGAGCCTGCTGTCCCATCACTAGGTGTCATACTTACCGGCTGTGACATACTGGCCACCGTAGTCTCATCATCCAACAGCTCAAATTCAATTCAATTCAACTTTATTTATATAGCACCATTTCACAACAACAGTCATCTCATAGCACTTTCAACTGTAGGGGGGACCCCCACAGTTGCAGAAACACCCCAGCAATCAGGCGATCCCCTGTGAGCAAACACTTGGCGATGGTGGAGAGGAAAAACTCCCTTTTAACAGGAAGAAACCTCCAGCAGAACCAGGCTCAGGGAGGGGCAGTCATCTGCTGCGACTGGCTGGGGGGTGAGGGGACAGAGAAGATGAAAAGAACAGACATGTAGAGAGCAAACAGCACAATGGGGACTCAATCTATGGGAGAGAACAAACATGTTAATGACCAGCAAAAAAAAAATATTTCATTGAGAGTGAAGAAAGGAGTGAGGCCCAGTGCATTATTGGAGGCCCCCCGGCTGACTAAACCTATTAGCAGCATAACTAAGGGAGGGTTCAGAAACACATGATCCCTCCCTAATTGTAGGCTAAAGGTAGATTTTAACCCTATTCTTAAAAACAGAGATCGAGTCAGACTCCCGAATCCAGATTGGCAGCTGGTTCCACAGGAGAGGAGCTTGATAACTGAAGGCTCTGCCTCCCATTGTACTTTTGGAGATTCTAGGTATTACAAGTAATCCTGCATTTTGGGAGCGTAGTGCTCTGTTAGGATAATACGGTAGTATCAGATCTTTTAAATAAAAAGGAGCCTGATTGTTTAGAGCTTTGTAAGTAAGAAGAAGGATTTTGAACTTAATTCTAAACTCTATGGGAAGCCATTGAAGGGAGGCCAGAACCGGAGAGATATGATCTCTCTTTCTAGTACCTGTTAAAACTCTTGCTGCAGCATTTTGGATCAGCTGAAGACTTTTTAAAGATGTTTTAGGACAGCCTGATAATAAAGAATTACAATAATCTAATCTCGAGCTAACAAAAGCATGGATCAGTTTCTCAACAACACTCTGAGACAAGATGCTCCTAATCTTGGCAATATTACGCAAATGATAGAAGGCAGTCTTAGAAACAAATTTAATATGTGAATTGAAGGACAGATCTTGATCAAAAATAATTCAAATCAAATGTAATTATTATGATGGTTTTGGATCAGTAAAACACCCATCACACCTTATTCCTAGGCCCTATGATGCCTTGTGTGAATTATGGTAGCAACTTCCGGTACTAGTTTAGAACGTATGGTTGTCACTGAAATGGCACACTTTTCCTTGTTAAAAAAACCAATGACTTCAGTATCAGAAATGAGGGAACACAGTCTTTTGCACCTCAAAAACAGTAATATAATCATACCACCTCCCACGACAATCTAGGGATAGGAAGATGACCTTAAAGTGACCTGGCAGACAGTAGCTCCATTTGTTAGCGCCACTGCTAAGATGCTAATGCTGTAAACAAATAAAAATTCTGAGATATATCAATGTCATGTCTCCACCGCAATAAAGTCGGCTGCATTTTGTTAAAAGATGTTGGACATAATCAAATTTACCTCAGAGCAGACGCAGAATCTAGTCAGAGCCGCAAAGAACCACAACACCGTGCTTGGCTGTTTTAATGTCGGGGTAAATACAGACGGCTGCAGCTGTTTGTTCTACCCTGAAATTAAAATGCTCATGCTGCTGTCATGCCATGAATGCTTGTTATTTAACTTAACTCGTAGACATTTTCTGACAATTGTTCAGAATTTCATTGACCTATATTTTGTGATAATCTAAAAATGAATGCATGCTGAAGCATGCTGAAGTCCATATCATTCCAAGACAGCACAACGAATGCAAAAAAAACAAACAAAACTGTTTGATATCTTTCTTAAATCGTTAAGCCTTAGGAAGCAAACTGTTACTATTTTTTATTTTACTTCATGCAGTCTTCATTCTGGTGACATATATAACACAAACGTCAGATCTGTGACATTCATACAAATGAAAACGTACCTGCTGTGCTCTTGTGTCTGTCCTGTGTCTGTACCACCGATCATGCCAACAGTCCTTTTTCATTTTCAGTGCATGATCTACGCATTGCCGGTGAGAAGCCTCCATTTATACAGTCGATGGCACAACCACGAACACCAGCAACAAGTACCAGAAATATGCCAAAACATTCAAAAAATACAAAAACTACAAGCACTGAAATTAGCTGCCACTTGAGTGCAAAACACATATGTGGACTATACATTAAAATGAATTTGAAAACCTTTAAAAAAAACCCCGCTATTTTAAATGCCCCTGCTACTCCACTTTTACTGATTTAACACTACCTCAGCCCATAATCGTTCCTACAGTGGCGTCCCCAGGGTGGATATATATCCACCTTATGGAATAAGGTGGATAAATAAATATATATTTAAAGAACATCCATCCATCTTCTTTGTTTTTGGGTGGGTGGGGGCTGGGGCCTATCCCAGCATCTTTGGGTGAGAGGCAGGGTACAACCCTGGACAGATCGCCAGACAACCATTCACTCTCACAGTCATACTTGAGGACAATTTAGAATCCCCAGTTGACGCCAATTAACCTAATGCATGTTTTTGGCATGTGGGAGGAAACCGGAGAAATCCCGGAGTAAACCCAAGCAGATCACTGTTGGTCAGGGACTGGAATCAACCCAGGATCCCCTGGCCAAGGGGGAATTGCTGTGCTGCTGCAGTGCTAACCACTCCACCACCACTCTTTTAAAGAATATAAAGGCTTTAATTCTGGACCTTTCTAAACATGAAAATAAATATTTTCATGAAAATGCTACACTGTGGCGGCATGAAATAAAGCAGCGTTGTTGGAGGTTTTAAGTAGAGTTTTATTATCATACCGCCGTCACGGGATCCCCTCTCCAGCCCAAGTGTGTGCAGGCTGGATGGGGATCCTCTGGCTCTCAGAGAAGAAGACACAGAGTGCGTGTCTGCAGCAGAGGTTGAAGTGTGAGTGAGAGGAAGTGTTACAGGACCTGTGCAGTATTTATACCCAACTCAAACAATACATCAAAGCAGATTCACAGCCTCCAAACCGCCACAACACCTTTAAATTGTCGCCTTTATGCTAACTGTGTTATTGTTGTTTGTATTGTAACTGCGCAGGCCATTTATATTACAGTACTGAATCCCAGACAAATTTCTCCATGGGGACAATAAATCATCAAGTTGTAAAACTTAAAGATACAAACATCCTCTCCAGTTAGCCATATAATGCATTATATGCAAAACATTTATTTGTAGACATTCTCTATCTCATTAAAAAAAAAAAAAAAAAAACAATGCTCAGTTCAATCATCATCGTTTGATTAATACTGTCCAAATTTAAAAAAAAATATCTAAAATACAAATATATGGTTATGTTCATGCTTATAATTATGTAGTGACAGAAAATGTCCTCAGTCTGTAAAGCAGAATCCTATTTTTCGGGCCTTAATTTTCTTTATATCCTTATTTTAATTTCTAAGTGCTCCACTAAAGGTACGGGGAGCTTATAGAGGGCCACAGAATTTGTGCACTTTGCTCTATGGTCAAAAACTGCTCTGCCTTGCAGTCAATTTTTTACCTCAGAAAGATGCCCCATTTTAAGTTGAATGCATCAAATACTCACTCAAATCCCTTTCCAATAAAAAGTGAAGTGTATTATGAAAATATTTAGACAAAAAGTCAGAAAGTTAATATAAAACATCACACAACAGCACATTTTGAAATTACAGTGGTGTGAAAAAGTGTTTGCCCCCTCATGATTTCTCATTTTTTTTATGTTTGTCACACTTAATGTTTCAGATCATCAAACAAATTTAAATATTAGA
Organism: Pholidichthys leucotaenia; assembly: GCA_020510985.1. Classification (NCBI taxonomy): domain Eukaryota; kingdom Metazoa; phylum Chordata; class Actinopteri; order Cichliformes; family Pholidichthyidae; genus Pholidichthys; species Pholidichthys leucotaenia. Next base: position 105,265,605 of record CM035843.1, on the reverse strand, counting down.
CAAAGATAACACAAGCAAACACAAAATGCAGTTTTTAAATGAAGGTGTTTATTATTAAGGGGAAAAAAATCCAAACCTACATGGCCCTGTGTGAAAAAGTGGTTGCCCCCCCCCCCCCATTAAAACATAAATTAACTGTGGTTTATCACATCTTTGGAAAGCTGAGTTCAATTTTTCTAGCCACACCCAGGCCTGATTACTGCCACACCTGTTCTCAATCAAGAAATCACTTAAATAGGACCTGCCTGACAAAGTGAAGTAGACCAAAAGATCCTCAAAAGCTAGACATCATGCTGCGATCCAAAGAAATTCAGGAACAAATGAAAAACAAAGTAATTGAGATCTATCAGTCTGGAATAGGTTATAAAGCCAGTTCTAAAGCTTTGGTACTCCAGCCAACCACAGTGAGAGCCATTATCCACAAATGGCGAAAGCATGGAACAATGGTGAACCTTCCCAGGAGCGGCCGGCCAACCAAAATTACCCCAAGAGAGCAGCAACGACTCTTCCAAGAGGTCACAAAAGACCCCACAACAACATCCAAAGAACTGCAGGTCTCACTTGCCTCAGTTAAGGTCAGTGTTCATGACTCCACCATAAGAAAGAGACTTGGCAAAAACAGCCTGCATGGCAGAGTTCCAAGACAAAAACCACTGCTGAGCAAAAAGAACACAAAGGCTCGTCTCAGTTTTGCCAGAAAACATCTTGATGATCCCCAAGACTTTTGGGAAAATACTCTGTGGACTGACAAGACAAAAGTTGAACTTTTTTGGAAGGTGTGTGTTCCATTACATCCGGCATAAACGTAACACAGCATTTCAGAAAAGGAACATCATCCAGCTGTAAAATATGGTGGTGGTGGTGTGATGGTCTAGGGCTGTTTTGCTGCTTCAGGACCCAGAAGACTTGCTGTGGTAAATGGAACCATGAATTCTGCTGTCTACCAAAAAATCCTGAAGGAGAATGTCCGGCCATATATTTGTGACCTCAAGCTGAAGCACACTTGGGTTCTGCAGCAGGACAATGATCCAAAACACACCAGCAAGTCCACCTCCGAATGGCTTAAGAAAAACAAAATGAAGACTTTGGAGTGGACTAGTCAACGTCCTTACCTGAATCCGACTGAGATGCTGTGGCATGACCTTAAAAAGGTGGTTCATGCTCAAAAACCCTCCATTGTGGCTGAATTACTACAATCCTGCAAAATGAGTGGGCCAAAATTCCTCCACAAATCTGTAAAAGACTCATTGCCAGTTATCACAAATGCTTGATTGCAGTTGTTGCTGCTAAAGATGGCCCAACCAGTTATTAGGTTTAGGGGGCAATCACTTTTTCACACAGGGCCATGTAGGTTTGGATTTTTTTTCCCCTTAATAATGAACACCTTAATTTAAAAACTGCATTTTGTGTTTACTTGTGTTATATTTATCTAATATTTAAATTTGCTTGGTGATCTGAAACATTTAAGTGTGACAAACATACAAAAAAAAAGAGAAATCAGGAAGGGGGCAAACACTTTTTCACACCACTCTATATGCCCATTATTTCACCTACAGTACATTCTTATTAACAAAAAAACAAAGGAAAATCAGCATGCCACAGGGTTTACATTAAGTCCTGGGATTGGACCTTCTTTGAATCCTTGCTGTGGCCATCTTGATCATCCTAGTCACTCTCATTATGATCTATGGTGAGAGCAGGGAGCAGGTGGAAGCGAACCTGCAGAAGTTATTTCCTAAAGAGAAGATGATTGAATGACAGTAGAAGCAAGACAGAATACATGTGTGTAAATGAAATGGAGCCAGTTGAAGTGATGAAGATACAAGAAGTAACGGAGTGAAGGTGAATGAGTTTCAATACCTGGGGTCAACTATCCAAAGCAATGGACATTGCACGAGAGAGGTGAAGAATAGAGCGCAGGAATGGTGGAGATGAGTGTCAGCAAAGAAAGGTTTACAAGACTGTAATGAGACCTGCTATGATGTATGGTTTAGAGATGGTGGCACTGAAAAAAAGACACTAAGTGGAGCTGGGAGTGGCAGAGTTGAAGATTCTAAGATGATACTGTGGGAATGTGCAATTGATGAGGCAGGTTTGTCTCAAGGCAGCTTTATTTATTTATTTTTTTTTCCGGTTCCGGTTCCGCCGGACCGGTGGCGCCACACGAGTAGGCTGCCTGTTGCAACAGCCTTTTTTTTTTATCTTCCTTCTTCTTTCTACACCTTTCACTCTGTATATATATCATGGACGCAAGGATCGCCCCGGGGGTCTCCTGGGTCGGCGGACGGAGCCACGGTTTGCAGCGGGAGACGTTACAGCGGGGAGGAGCTAGTGCTAGCTAGCACTTGGCCGCCGCCCGGTGCTAATGGGAAACTCAACATACCGGGAGCTGTAGCGAAAACGACGCGGGTGCCGGGCTGGAGTTTAGGCGGCGTGCAAGAAATATAAGACAGAATAATAAAGAGCGATGGCAAGAACCAAGCAGACCGCCCGTAAAATCTACTGGAGGAAGAAGCCCCCCAGGAGACAGCTAGCCACCAGGGCTGCTCGGAGAGGCGCTCCGGCCACCGGCAGAGTGAAGAGGCCTCGCCGTCACAGGCCCGTGGCTCTGAGAGAGATCCGTCGCTACCAGAAATCCACGGAGCTGCTCATCCGTAAGCTGCCCGTCCAGCGCCTGGTGAGGGAGATCGCTCAGGACTTCAAGACCGTCCTGCATTTCCTGAGCTTTGCCGTCATGGCTCTGCAGGAGACCAGCGAGGCCCACCTGGTGGTCTCTTCTTCGTTAAGGGGGTCACCATCATGCCCAAAGACTTCCAGCTGGCCCGCCGCATCCGCGGAGAGAGAGCTTAGACTTTCTGCTGCACATTCACCAACCAACCATAATGCTCTGCACTGTGTGTCTATATATATACATTTATAGTAATATGGACATATGTTTACTAGATGTTGTTTTTTCTTGCCTTCTGATTGTTGCTCTGAGTGTTGCTATCCCTGTGCTGTTGCAATCTTGGAATTTCCCCATTGTGGGACTAATAAAGGCTTATCTTATCTTATCTTATTACACATTCACTGTGATATCCTACCGTGTAGCAATGATCACACTTGAGTTATTTCTTTGGCTAACTCTGCCATTTATTCTGTAACACACACAACAAGACTGAACATGGATTCTGCGCGGGGTTTTCACACTCTTATTCTAATATGTCCCCTTAATAGTAGTGCTGAACAATACAGGTAGTTCCCCCTAGAGGCATGTGCCAGTAATGTTTTGAATTAGACTTGCAGTCTACCACATCCCTCCCCTCTAGATTAAACTACTTTTAATTACACTAGCCAATTATGCTAGACATCCTGGAACTCCCATTTAACCCTCAACAATCACAGTTACTTTTAACTTCTTAAACACATGTGCCATACACATAATTTCTTTCTCTCTTTTTTTTTTTTTTTTTTTTTACATGTATAACACACATAACAGTCTAACTGGGGATTTGGTTTGACTACCGCATCCCAGTGAGGTTCCAGGACGCATTCTTGTCCTGTGGCTGGGGAACTCACTACTGACTAAGTATAGTCCTTCAAGTAGTCTGGAGCTTTCCTAGCTCGCTGAGATCTTCTCACGGCGGGTGAGCCAACTGCAGGTGAAGACTCAGACTGCTCCACTGTTTCGGCTGCTGCAGTGCTGCCCGTAGAATCTGCAGAGACGGTTACCTCAGGTTTCACCTGAAGTGGTGGTTCATTGATGCTCTCCTCAGGATGGGTGTCAGACAACACCTCGGGTGCCATCGGCAGGGGAATGGAGCTCCTACCACGAACTTGGTCGATGTGTCGCCTCACCACTTGTCCATGACCTAATGTCACCTTGAATGACACAGGGCCTGTCTTTTCTGTTATTTCTCCTGGTACCCAGGCTGGTCCTGAGCCAAAGTTGCGGGTGTAGACCACGTCTCCTTCTCTCAGTATTCTCTCTCTAGCATGCATGTCATGATAACCTTTTTGTTTCTCTTGTTTATCATGCACTTTGTTTCTGAAGTCTGGATGTATTAAGTCAAATGTTGACCTCAACTTCCTTCCACACAACAGCTCAGCTGGTGACTTGCCAGTTGTAGATTGGGGTGTTATTCGATAGCTGAATAGAGCTCTCGACATTCGGGTTTCAATAGAGTCTCCTGTCATCTTTGTCATGAGTGACTTGAACGTCTGCACGGCCCTCTCGGCTAAGCCGTTAGAAGAAGGATGGTATGGCGCAGTCGTGATGTGACGTATGCCATTCTTTTCAGAAAACTCTTGGAACTGTTCACTCGTAAAACATGTACCGTTATCTGATACTATGATTTCAGGTAGCCCATGTTGGCTGAAACTCTTTCTAAGACATTCAATGGTAACAGTAGAAGTAGAGCTACTCACAGAATATGCATCGATCCACTTTGAGTATGCGTCAACTATGATCAGGAACATTCTTCCCATCCATGGACCTGCGTAGTCAATGTGAATTCTTCTCCATGGTTTATCTGGAACTTCCCAGGGATGTAGTGGGGCTGCTGGAGGACTGTTCCTGTTCTCCTGGCATGCCGCACATGACTTCACAAGCGCCTCCACCTCTGCATCCATGTTGGGCCACCACATGTAACTCCTCGCCAACGCTTTCATGCGAGTGATGCCAGGGTGTGCTTGGTGTAGTTGTTGCAGTAAGGCATTCCTACCAGGTGGTGGAACAACCACGCGTCCTCCCCACAGGATACAACCTTCCTGGGTGCTGAGCTCATCCTGTCGTCGGGCATAGGGAATGAACTCAGGACTGTTCATCTTCGGCCATCCTCTCAAGATGTATTCTCGCACTCTTGCTAGAACAGGGTCTTTGTCTGTCCACTTCTTTATTTGTTGTGCGTTCACCAGGGGCACGCCGATATCTTCAAACAATAGCACTCTCTCCTCCTCCTCAGGCGTGCTGTCTCTTCCTCCATCCAAGGGTAGCCTACTCATCGCGTCAGCATTCGTATGGTCCCGTCCGGCTTTGTAAACGATGGTGTACTCATACGCTGCTAATGTAACGGCCCATCTCTGAATTCTCTGAGATGTCATCTGGGGTATGGCTCTCATTTCACTGAACAGTGAAATTAGTGGCTTGTGGTCAGTCACTATAGCGAACTGTCTCCCGTACAGGTATTTGTGGAATTTTTTTACACCAAATACTACTGCAAGGCCCTCCTTGTCTAGCTGGGAGTAGTTTTTCTCAGCTGCACTAAGAGTTCTTGAGACGAACCCTATGGGTCTCTCTGAGCCATCCTCCATATGATGAGAGAGTACAGCACCCACACCGTAGGGTGATGCGTCACACGCCAGGATGAGTGGTTTGTTTGAATCATAGTGCACTAACACACTACAGGATTGAAGTAGCGCTTTGGACTCTTCAAACGCCTTCTGCTGCTTGACCCCCCATGACCATTTTTCTTCCTTCTTAAGTAAGGTATGTAGTGGTGCCAGCAGCGTGGAGAGCTTTGGGAGGAACCTATGGTAATAGTTCAACAAGCCCAGGTAGGCTTTTAACTCAGTAACATTTTGTGGCTCAGGTGCCTCCGCAATGGCTTCCACTTTGTCTGTTAGAGGGTGTAGACCACTGGCGTTGATCTTGTGGCCTAGGAACACCACCTCTTTTCCCATGAACTCACACTTGCTTCTTTTCAACCTCAGACCGCTTTTCTCCAACCGTTGAAGCACTTCCTCCAGCGTTTTCAGATGTTCTTGTTCATTTGGTCCTGTACAAAGGATGTCATCCAAATAAATGGCAACATTCGGAATTCCACCTAGGATGCCCTCCATAGTTCTCTGGAATATAGCAGGACTGGAAGCTACTCCAAATGGTAAGCGTGTGTAGGTATATAAGCCTTTGTGTGTATTGATGGTTACATACTTTCTTGATTCTTCTTCCAGGACTACTTGTTGGTAGGCGTGACTCATGTCTAATTTCGTGAAGTGTCGGCCGCCATTCAGCTGTGCGAAGAGGTCCTCCACTTTAGGAATTGGATACTGATCCACCCGTGATGCTCGATTGACAGTGAGTTTGTAATCTCCACATATTCTAATGGAGCCATCCGGCTTTCTCACTGGGACTATGGGCGCCGCCCATTCTGCAACCTGCACTGGCTCAATGATCTTGTCATCCAGCAGCCTCTGTAGCTCGCTTTCAACCAGTGGCTTGACTGCATAGGGTACCGGTCGGGGTTTGCAGAATCGTGGTTGGGCCTCCTTGTCCACATTAATCTTTGCAGTGACACCTTTTAGCTGTCCTACGCCTTCTTTGAACACCTCAGCGTGTCTTTCGAGGATCTCCTCCAGCTGCAATTTGGGCTGAGATTCCACTTTATTCACCAACTGATCCATCATGGCCAGTTCTTGTAGCCAACTTCGCCCTAGTAGATTTGGTCCTTCGCTCCCAACTACTACTACAGGTAAGTCCTTTTCTTTGTTTTCGTGCTGCACCTTCACTTGTGTCATGCCTAGCACGTCTAGCTTCTCTCCTGTGTATGTTTTTAATTTTAATGAACAGGGATTTAATTCTGCTGTGTCTGTTTTCTTCCACAGTTGTGTATATTGCTGTTTACTTAATATGGTTACTCCACAGCCTGTATCAACTTCAAATGTTACTTTCATTCCATTAACATTCATGGTACGCGTGATGGGCGCTACCTTGGTCAGCTCCTCTGACGTGTTGTAAATTGTGTGAAAACCCATGTCTTCTGTATCACTTTCTCCCTCCCCTCTCAGTTGATTCGCTCGCTGTTCCTTTCCTGGGCCCTTGTTTTCATACTTTTGCCCATTAACTGTCGCTTTCAGCACCTGTGCGCTGTCCACCTTTATTCTACATGCTTTCTTAATGTGCCCTCGCTTGCCACAATTGACACAGCTCAGTGGCAAATTTGCACTCGGCGGCATTGTGCTGGCCTTTGCAGCGATAACAACTGGGGAATTTGTGCTGAGTTTTGTCAGTCGACACTTTGTGGACACCTACTTGGGTCTTAGGCACACGAACATGCGTTGCTGTGTCCTCTGTTAGCTTCCCTTGCATCTCTCTCACATCTTTAGATGCTGTTTCCATCGCTTGGCATAATTCCAAAGCCTTTGCAAAAGTGAGTTTTGTTTCAGATAAAAGTCGCCGTTGCATTCGGTCATCATTCACTCCACACACAAGTCTGTCTCTTAACATTTCTTCCAATGAGTCTTTGTAATCACAGTGCAGTGTTAATTTCTTCAATTCTGCCACATACTCTGCTATGGACTCAGTGTTCCTCCTTATGCGTGAATTAAATTTGAATCGTTGCACGATTTCACTCGGTTTGGGGCTGAAGTGCTTCTGAAGCTCAGCAGTAAGCTGGTCGTACGTTTTATCTTTCGGTAATGCAGGGCTTATTAAATTTCTCAACAAGCTGTAAGTAGTTGCACCAACTCCACTCAACAGTACAGCCTTCCTTTTGTCTGGCTCCTCAATATCATTAGCTTCGAAGAAAAAGTCCAACATTTCACTATATTCTTCCCATGACTGAGTCGAGTTATCAAAAGGGGTTACCGTTCCGATTACAGCCGCCATTGCTCGTCGTGGTGGGGAAACCTCGTTTTTCCTCCTCTGAACTTGCACTCGAACTACTGGAGTCACTTGAGTTCGCCACACTCGCAATGTTCTCTGTTTCTCGCCGCTGATTTTTTTCTTTTAATCCTCGTCGCCAATTGTGTGATATCCTACCGTGTAGCAATGATCACACTTGAGTTATTTCTTTGGCTAACTCTGCCATTTATTCTGTAACACACACAACAAGACTGAACATGGATTCTGCGCGGGGTTTTCACACTCTTATTCTAATATGTCCCCTTAATAGTAGTGCTGAACAATACAGGTAGTTCCCCCTAGAGGCATGTGCCAGTAATGTTTTGAATTAGACTTGCAGTCTACCACATTCACCATCATCTCAAAGTAGAAAGAGAGCAACTCAGAAAAACTCGCTCCATATATACCCCAGTCCCCCACAGTTCACAAGTCACATTCATTTACATCACAAGTAACAATGCATTTCCTCTTAAATCCTTTAGCATCCTCCCTCACAGACTTTGGCCCCCAAAGGCTCTTCCAAGCAGTCTCTCAGCACACAAAGGATTACGCTTTCACGGCTTCCTGTTATCTCCAAAGGAACTCTGCACTCTGTTCAATCTAAGATGTGGCGTACACTGTAAGGCATTAAGTAAGACACGTGTGGCTAGTGTGGCTACAATACTAAGAATCTCACTGGGAAAAACTAGTGACAGGATTAGAAATGAGTATATCAGGGATAGGTTGAGAGGCAGATGATCTACTGTAGTGACCCCTAAAGGGAGCAGCAAGAAGAAGAAGTCATCTTGCAATATTAAATAAGATTATTTCATGTAAAGAACAACTTATTTGTCCCATTTTACCTCTGACTTCACCCTCCTATTTGTAATATATGGTACTACTGAAGGTGTTTGATATCTTCTGAATAGATTTATTATTTCGTTTTTGTTCTTGCTTCAATAAGGTTACAAAATACAGATAGGAAGTTACGTGCGCCTTGACTTTTTTCTCACTTTTAATATGAAATTCCGAATGCAGGAACATCATCCGATGTTTTATTTTGTTAAAGGGAAAGTGTGTGGCTGTTGAAACCACCTGGCCGCCATATTAGTACACCCAAAACACTCAACGAGTCAGTGGAGAATAAATGAGTTTATAGTATTAAACGGTACCACTTTTACCTCAATAACTTCCCAAAAAATTAACAGATTTTGAACTTCTTGGTATGGAGACACAGCTGATAATCTTGCACAACCAGTGATCTATAGAAATTGACGGCCGCTGAACATGATGTCAACTTGATTCCTAGGTCCCTAGAATGATGCCTTGCATGAATTATAGTAGCAACTTGGGTGTTTTAAATTTGGGGTAAAATGTCAGATCTGTGACATTCATACAAGTGAAAACATACCTGGTGCTGCAGTGTCTGTGCCACCAATGACACGAACAAGCCTTTAGTTTTCAGTGCATGATCTACTCATTGCTGTTGAAGCCACAGATTTAGCTGTGCTTATCTGTGAGGAGCCTCACACCACGAACAGCAGCAAATGCCTGAACTACGCAAAAATATTCAAAAATTCGAAAACTAGAAGTGCTGAAATTAGCGGCCACTTGAATGCAAAACACGTATGTGGACTATACATTAAAATGAATTTGAAAAACTTTTAAAAACGCAATTTTCAATCCCCCTGCTACTCCACTCTTACTGACTGATTTAACACTAGGGCAGCAAAACCGGAACCTCCGCCCATAATGGTTCCTACAGCGGCACCCCCAGGAATAAGGTGGATAGTTCACCGGTAACACAAAATTATAAACTGCGTCTTCATACCAAGAAGTTCAAAATCTGTTTATTTTATGGGAAGCTATTGAGGGAAAAGTGGCACCGTTTACTAAACCCATTCATTCTCCATTGACTCGCTGTGTTTTGGGTGTACTAATATGGCGGCCAGGTGGCTTCACTTCTGGCGGCCAATGATTTTTCTAGTTTTTCTGTAGAGATCAGTGGTGTTTCTGCTGTCGGCTGACTGGTGGCGCCCCTCGCTCCCGTCTCCGTCCACCGTCACAACATATGTTGCTCGGCTGGAGCTAGCCAGCAGTTCCCGGCAGGAGCTCAGCGGTGTGCGGGAGGTGGTGGTTATGTTTTGTCGGACTCGGAGCCACATAGGCGGAGGACTGGATAGCACCACCACACTATCACCGTTTTCTCCTCATGGCGGCCGAAATTCAGCCCCAACCGCAGGCTCGGAAGCCGTGTCTGCTGAGCAAAATCGAGGCTTTTCAGGAGCTTGTTAGCGCGGCGGTTATCATCCCCAAAGAAGACGGTGTTATCAGCTTGTCCGAGGACAGGTGAACCAAAATATTAGCATTAAACTATTAATAATAAGCACGATAACGTGCCCCGTGTGTGTATTAGCAGTTGTAATTCGTGCAGGAAGGGTTCCCTCGCATTTTTATAAAAGTGTCAGCTGACTCAGTCACACCAGCCAGTTAATCATAGTGACTCAGGAGCTTTAATTTCTTTAAATATTTTAAATTAACAGGTGCAGCTGTCATCACTGTTTCTCTGTAGTGGTTTGACTACATGCACACTCCTAAAATTAATCCATCAGATCAACATTTCGTTTGCATTCTGCTCAATTTGGATCATTGTTGTTTGATGTTTTATAACACCTTATAGTAGGGAATTTCTCAGTCTTAATTTAAACTAGGATCATGCACTTTTTGCTCTCCAGTAATAGTGTTACACTTGCACGGGCTTGTCAAGAACAGAAGCCAGTTGACATTTTCAAATATTTTGCCTTCTACATTGCCTGCCTAAGCCAAGTTACTGCATTCAGTACACCGTTTCACCTTTACCCCTTTTCTAACAATTTTATGTTGTGTGACTAAGCTTCATAGGTCACAAGCATAATCTGTGGTTAAGTTAGTACACATCACAACCGTGCACTGGTATTTCCTGAAACAGCTGGGTGATTGATCTGCTTCTTAAAATAGCCCAGAACTAACTACATCATATGTACTTGAAGTTTTTATTACTATTCAGACATTTATCTACCTAGTGGAGACAATTTTAGGTCAGTAGTTCATTCTGTTGCTGACGAACAATCTTTTGTGAGGCAAAACTTCATTACAAGCTGCGGATGTAGTGACTCAGCCAGAAGGTCTTGAATAGCTGACAGTTGTGAGGAGCTGAACAAGTTTGACAAGGGAAGTCTCCCCTTTTTCTTGGTGAGGGTGCAGCTACGTACAAACCGACAACAAACTGTTGGGGGATGTGGTGGAAGTACAAATTCAGCTGGCAACGTACAGAGATCAGCGGATCTCTTGGTGAGGTTTTAGGGCTTACCACATATAAGCCAGAAGCGGTCCTTAGGTTGTGGCCACCAGCATATGTTCTTGTCCATTTGGCACAGTGTCCGTCTCATCACCGGCTACGTATTTGTACATCCTAGGCATTACCATGTAGTACAAACAAGCATATTTACATAAAGTTTTAAATTATCCACAGATGTTATGTTTTATTTGTTTATTTCTATTATAAATGTTTTATCTTTCTGTATCAAGAATACAATAAAGATAGAAATATATTTTTCTGTCAACTGAAGTAAATTCAAATGCAGAATTAGATAACAGACTACACTGTAGTCTAGTAGTCTTGTACCTGTATTTGGACTTGATAACCATTTATATACATCAAACAAATTTATATAGAAAACACAAAATAAATAAAACTCAATAAGAGAACTGTAATCAAAAACACCTTTACTCTCCCATATGAGCATATTTTAAAGTATTTTTTTAAAATATAAATCCTTAAATTGTTTGGGATTTACTCTGTTTAAGTTCTCCTTCCAAGCTGTTCCATAAATTTACACCACAGTGCACTACTATGCATTTACTCTTCTTGGTTGTACAAACAAATGGCTTTTTAAAATTAAAGTGGTCTCTTAATTTATTATGTCCAATATTGCTTTCAAATAGATTCTATAAATTGCTAAGGATAAAGAGAGTCTGGAGCACACTATCCAATTCACAGATTTTATTAGTGCAAATAAATCGATTCTGTAAATTATCAGGAAGTAACTTATTATTTGTACACTCTTATATTCAACTAAGTCAATACATTTCAAAATAGGAATTTTGGCAAATATAAGGTAGTGTGTTCGACTTATCCAGCATTATTTTTGATATTCTGATAGTCAAACATCATTACTTCTTGTACTCATTCAATGCTATTTGGAAAATGAGTTAAAATGAGTTTGGTTGTAAATATTAATTTTTCGATAAATAATTTTAAATGCTTTATTGGGTGGTGCGGATATTATTGTGCATCCCTAAACCTTTGATAACCTCAACGATGTATATACAGTGGTGTGAAAAAGTGTTTGCCCCCTACCTGAGCGCTCATTTTTTTGTATGTTTGTCACACTTAAATGTTTCAGATCATCAAACAAATTTAAATATTAGACAAAGATAACACAAACACAAAATGCAGTTTTTAAATGCAGATGTTTGTTAATTGACGGTAAAAAAAGCAAACCTACATGGCCCTGTGTGAAAAAGTGACACCCCCCCCCCCCGTTAAAACATAAATTAACTGTGGTTTATCACATTTTTGGAAAGCTGAGTTCTATTTCTCTAGCCACACCCATTCCTGATTACTGCCACACCTGTTCTCAATCAAGAAATCACTTAAATAGGACCTGCCTGTCAAAGTGAAGTAGACCAAAAGATCCTCAACAGCTAGACATCATGCTGCGATCCAAAGGAATTCAGGAACAAATGAGAAACAAAGTAATTGAGCTTTATCAGTCTAGAAAAGGTTATAAAGCCATTTCTAAAGCTTTGGGACTCCAGCCAACCACAGTGAGAGCCATTATCCACAAATGGCGAAAACATGGAACAATGGTGAACCTTCCCAGGAGCGGCCGGCCGACCAAAATTACCCCAAGAGTGCAGCGACAACTCATCCAAGAGGTCACAAAAGACCCCACAACAACATCCAAAGAACTGCAGGCCTCACTTGCCCAGGGATGGCAATTTTCCGCCGATCCGCGGATTTCCGCCGATTTATTTTCAAATTGATCATTTCTGTGAATCGTCTAAATCCGTTGAGAAAATTTTAGGGGGGGTAAGGTCCCTTATTGTTACCGATTTTAGCGAAAATCAACATGATTACATAAGTGCTCGGCGCTTCCCCGGGTCAAGTCTCCTGCGATAACCCGGATGCTATGTACTCAAGCTACTGCTGTATTGTAAACAGCCCTGCGATTGGATAGTTGCAAACGATTGGACCAATCAAATGGCTCGTTGTATGCTTTGTCAAAAATTCATGGCGGCGTGTTCTCAGGGATGTGATTTTTCTGCTAATTCGCCGAATTCCGCTTTATTTTGTCTTCCAGGAAGATAAAGTCCGTTAAGTACATTAGTGGCTTGTGGTCCACGAACGCGGTGAAGGTGCGTCCTTTCAGGCAGAACTGGAAGTGGCATATGGCCAGGTGGAGAGCCATTAACTCTCTGTCGAACACGCTGTATTTATGCTCACTGTTGTGCAAAGACCTGCTAAAAAAAAAAGGTGAGCGGCTGCCAAGAACCGGCAACGCATTGCTCCACGACGGCCGCTATGCCCATGTCCGAGGCGTCGGTAGCGCTATCTGAGCCGCCGGGTCTGGGTGCGCCAGTAGTGCAGCGTTTGCAGAGCTGTTTTAACCTCAGAACGCCTGCTGCCGCTCAGGAGTCCAGTTGACTCTGTCCGCCGGTTTCCGTTTCTAGAGTGTGGCGTACAACGGCTGTATGAGCTGGGCTGCGCGGGGGAGGAAACGGTTATAAAACTTAACCATCCCCCAAAACTCCTGCAGTGCCCTGACATTGATGTTGAGGAGAAAAAAATAGCAAAACAATTAGTTAGATTACTTTTATGATTCCAAACAGTTTGAAATTGACAGTGCACAGTGGACATTGACTCATAACTTTTGAATATTTCTAAGACTTGGCTACATCAGTTATTGTGCAAAATGAACTGCTCAAGACTCAATGGAGATTGAAACTGGTGATCTGAAATGAAAGCTGAAATTATAAAAAGTAATGGTATGTTGGAATTTTATTACCTCCGCCAGGCCGAAAAGGCCAGGAGGAGGTTATGTTTTTGCCGGGGTTTGTCTGTGTGTTTGTTTGTCTGTCTGTCTGTCTGTCTGTCTGTCTGTTGGTTAGCAAGATAACTCAAAAAGTCTTGGACGGATTTCCATGAAACTTTCAGGCGTTGTTGGAAATGGTACAAGGAAGAACTGATTAAATTTTGGGGGTGATCTGGTTCACCGTCTGGATACAGGAATTTTTTAAAGCATTTTTCAACACTGTGACATAGGGCCATTTTCAACATGTGCGCAGGCGCAATGGAGGGCGCTGGTCGTCGTGTCTGCAACACAAACTCTGCGTTCTTCAACGTTTTAGGCACAAAAGCACGCGGAAAACACTGCTGGCCTGGGCCCGCCAGCGTGCCTGTGTTTGCGCGCAACTGCAAAACCTCACATGGGCAGCTGTCCGCCGATGGATTCTTTGGCAGAAATTCCCCGGCCAGCCATAGGAGCTGTGCATTTGGCAGAAATTCACCGGCCAGCCATAGGCGCTGCGCAAAAACGAGCTCTCTGCCGGTGAAGCTTCTAAATTCTCGTTTGCCGCGGAGCGCAACCCCAAAATAATATAATATAAAACCCACGGCAACCTGTCTACCCAATTTGCATCCGTCAGTGGAGGAGAGGGACACAACAGCAACACTTCAGTTTATTACCTCCGCCAAGGAGGCAATGCTTTTACTACTGAACCACTAATCCTATCACTATCACATTGATTGTCATTGATTAATTGTGTGTTTATTGCACTGTCCCTGTCAAATAAACAAATAATCATTGTGAATCCAATTGCTACTCATATGTTTACATGCTCAAGGAATCTGAAAACGTACACACAAACACTGTATGGGGGGAATTGTGGCGCTTGGCGGAGGTCTGCGCTCTCTGAGTGCTTTTCTAGTTTTATCTATTCCATAATAGAAACTAGAAAAGCACTCGGAGAGCGCAGACCTCCGCCAAGCGCCACAATTCCCCCCATACAGTGTTTGTGTGTACGTTTTCAGATTCCTTGAGCATGTAAACATATGAGTAGCAATTGGATTCACAATGATTATTTGTTTATTTGACAGGGACAGTGCAATAAACACACAATTAATCAATGACAATCAATCTGATAGTGATAGGATTAGTGGTTCAGTAGTAAAAGCATTGCCTCCTTGGCGGAGGTAATAAACTAAAGTGTTGCTGTTGTGTCCATCTCCTCCACTGACGGATGCAAATTGGGTAGACAGGTTGCCGTGGGTTTTATATTATATTGTAACGTGCTGCTCGACATGGCGATGTCCCACCGGGAGGTTCGAACTCACGCCTCCCGCTCCGGAGTCCCGCACTCTACCTGTGTCGCCAATAGGGTCAACCCACTTGGCAAGCCAAGTAGGGTGCTCATATTGAGTTCGCTACAATATTATTTTTTTGGGGGTTGCGCTCCGCGGCAAACGAGAATTTAGAAGCTTTGCCGGCAGAGAGCTCGTTTTTGCGCAGCGCCTATGGCTGGCCGGTGAATTTCTGCCAAATGCGCAGCTCTTATGGCTGGCCGGGGAATTTCTGCCAAAGAATCCGTCGGCGGACAGCTGCCCGTGTGAGGTTTTGCAGTTGCGCGCAAACACAGGCACGCTGGCGGGCCCAGGCCAGCAGTGTTTTCCACATCCTTTTGTGCCTAAAACATTGAAGAACGCAGAGTTTGTGTTGCAGACACGACGACCAGCGCCCTCCATTGCGTATGCGCACATGTTGAAAATGGCCCTATGTCACAGTGTTGAATGAAAAATGCTTTAAAAAATTCCTGTATCCAGACGGTGAACCGGATCACCCCCAAAATTTAATCAGTTCTTCCTTGTACCATTTCCAACAACGCCTGAAAGTTTCATGGAAATCCGTCCAAGATTTTTTGAGTTATCTTGCTAACCAACAGACAAACAGACAGACAGACAGACAGACACACAGACAAACCCCGGCAAAAACATAACCTCCTCCTGGCCTTTTCGGCCTGGCGGAGGTAATTAACTGATTTTGATTTGATCAAGTGTTAAAGCATGTGATGGATAATGCTTGTTGGAATATTTACCTCCGCCAGGCCGAAAGGCCAGGAGGAGGTAATGTTTTTGCCGGGGTTTGTCTGTTTGTCTGTCTGTCTGTCTGTCTGTTGGTTAGCAAGATAACTCAAAAACTTTTGGATGGATTTCAATGAAACTTTCAGGCGTTGTTGGAAATGGTACAAGGAAGAACTGATTAAATTTTGGGGATGATCTGCATCACCGTCTGCATACAGGAATTTTTTAAAGCATTTTTCCACACTGTGACATACGGCCATTTTCAACATGTGCGCAGGCGCAATGGAGGGCGCTGGGCGTCGTGTCTGACCAACACAAACTCCGCCTTCTTCAACGTTTTAGCCACAAAAGCATGCGGAAAACACTGGTGGCCTGGGCCCGCCAGCGTGCCTGTGCCAGCCATAGGCGCTGCGCACATTGCGCTGGTCGTCGTGTATGACCAACACAAACTCCGCGTTCTTCAACGTTTTAGGCACAAAAGCACGCGGAAAACACTGCTGGCCTGGGCCCGCCAGCGTGCCTGTTTTTGCGCCACGCTGCAAAACCTGACACGGCCACCTGTCCGCCGCCCGATTATTTGCCACAAATTCCCCGCCCAGCTATAGGCGCTGCGTAAAAACGACCTCTCTGCCGGGGAAAATTCTAAATTCTGTTTTGCCGCGGAGCGCAACCCCAATATAATATAAAACCCACGGCAACCTGTCTAACCAATCTGCATCCGTCAGTGGAGGAGATGGACACACCAACACTTCAGTTTATTACCTCCGCCAAGGAGGCAATGCTTTTACAACCGTAAAACGGGGCTATAAGGGACGGCGGGGTAATATGGGACACTTTTCTAAATGCTTCCGCCTAGATTTGATGAAGGATTCATGGATATTTGACAATAACAACACAACTCAGCGTCCTGCTCAAAATAAAAAAAGCAGAATTACATTTAAAACATTTCCCAGAAAAGTGTCCCTTATTAACCCGCTGTCCCTTATAGCCCCGTTTTACACTACTGAACCACTAATCCTATCACTATCACATTGATTGTCATTCATTAATTGTCTGTTTATTGCCCTGTCCATGTCAAATAAACAAATAATCATTGTGAATCCAATTGCTAGTCATATCTTTTCATGCTCAGGGAATCTGAAAACGTACACACAAACACTGTATGGGGGGAACTGTGCCGCTTGGCGGAGGTCTGCGCTCTCCGAGTGCTTTTCTAGTTTAGGAATGCTATCTTCTTGGAACGTAAGTCAATATTATACAGTAATAAGTGGCATTCAGCTGTTTGTTTTATGTCATTTAAGCACAGTTCTGGTACTTAAAAATCATAAAAACCCAGGAGCTTCGGGGGGCTTTGCCCCCCTTGCCCCCCCACCAGGGCTCTGCCCTGGACCCCGCTGGGGGAATGCGTCCCCCAGACCCCCTGCTAAATTTTCAGATAATTTCCCCAACCCCAAATCACATCCCCGGTTCGTGTTGGAATTCTGAGCTTTCGGTATCATTTTCAGCGGAATTATGAGATTTTTATCGAAGGATCAGGAGTCATCAGTGCTAGAAATAGACAAAAGTGTCAAAAATAAGTTCCGATGGAATTGGCTTGAGAGAAAAGTGACGGTAAAGGTGAAAATTGGCTCAAAGTTTGACAAGGTAACAGAAACACTCGGACAGTTTCTGCAGAAACCAGAAAAGGAGATGAAGTTCAAAGTTCAGAGACTGACACAGCTTGCTGCCAAAAGGAAGAAAGTTTCACATTAGAAGTGACTTGGTGACCAGTGTAAATAGTGTAATAAACTCTTATAGAACTGTTAAATGTGTTGGACTAAAGACAGTGAGACAACATTGAAGAAAAAGTAAGTTAACTTTTCATTAAATTTAATGATTTATGTAAGTCTAGTATTTCATTTTTTTTTTTATCATCATTTTTTTCAGTCTAAATTACTTCTGTTTTACTGAAAACCTCTCAGCTTCAGGGGGGCTGTGCCCCCCCGGCCCCCCCATAAGTCAATCAACCAAATTAGATTTCAGCTGAAATCAGAATTTCCTGTTGCCATCCCTGCTTGCCTCAGTTAAGGTCAGTGTTCATGACTCCACCATAAGAAAGGGACTGGGCAAAAATGGCCTGCATGGCAGAGTTCCAAGATGAAAACCACTTCTGAGCAAAAAGAACATAAAGATCTCAGTTTTGCCAGGAAACATCTTGATGATCCCCAAGACTTTTGGGAAAATACTCTGTGGACTGACGAGAAAAAAGCTGAACTTTTTGGAAGATGTGTGTCCCATTACATCCGGCGTAAAAGTAACACAGCATTTCAGAAAAGGAACATTATACCAAGAGTAAAATATGGTGGTGGTAGTGTGATGGTCTGGGGCTGTTTTGCTGCTTCAGGACTTGGAAGACTTGCTGTGATAAATGGAACCATGAATTCTGCTGTCTAACAAAAAATCCTGAAAGAGAATGTCCGAGCATCTGTTCGTGACCTCAAGCTGAAGCGCACTTGGGTTCTGCAGCAGGACAATGATCCAAAACACACCAACAAGTCCACCTCTGAATGGCTTAAGAAAAACAAAATGAAGACTTTGGAGTGGCCTAGTCAATGTCCTGACCTGAATCCGACTGAGATGCTGTGGCATGACCTTAAAAAGGTGGTTCATGCTCGAAAACCCAATTCTGCAAAGATGAGTGGGCCAAAATTCTTTCACAGCACTGTAAAAGACTCACTGCCAGTTATCGCAAACGCTTGATTGCAGTTGTTGCTGCTAAGGGTGGCCCAACCAGTTGTTAGGTTTAGGGGCAATCACTTTTTCACACAGGGCCATGTTGGTTTGGATTTTTTTTCCCCTTAATAATAAACACCATTTAAAAACTGCGTTTTGTGCTTACTTGTGTTATCTTTTTTTTTTCCACAATATCTTTATTGAACCTTTTTTTTTTTTTTTTTAACAAACATGATACAAACAATCAAACACTAACACTAAAGTACTACAAAAAAAAAAAAAAATGCACTAAAAACACCAACAACCACCAACAAAATCAAGTCTTCAACAATGCTCCTCTGTTTAATCTAGACAATCCAATACATAAGTATACATATTATGTTCACCAGTTTGGAATTTACAAGGTCCACACACATCATTCACCTTCTTCAAGAGTTATGTTTAAATTTTTTACATAATCAATAAAAGGTCTCCATATATTCTCAAACACAATTTCCTTTGATTTTAGTATATATGTTATTCTTTCTAATGGAAGGTTTGTTAACATCTGTCTTAACCACTGAGTCACATCTGGTCTATGAGTCTTTTTCCATAATAGTGCAATACATTTTTTGGCATTAAGCAAACTGAGGTCTATGAATGTTCTTTCACTTTTATTAAAATTATGCTTTTCTGGGTACAGACCCAACAAAAACAGTTTAGGATTCAATATGATTTGTTTTGAGATTATTTTTTCAATTGTTACCCTCACCTCTTCCCAAAACATTCTGATTAATCTACATTCCCATAAACAATGAAATAGGGTTCCTTTACTTTCCATGCATTTTGTGCATGTATCTGGTATATTTTTGTTATATCTATTTAACTCCTCTGGTGTAACATACATCCGCATTAACCATTTGAAATGTATCAATTTAAGGCGTGCATTTATTGATTTGGTTTGAGCTTCTGTACAAGCCAATTCCCATTGTTCCTCCGAAATTTCAATTTGCAGATCTTCTTTCCAGTAGTTTAATCTTTTCAGTGAATTTTCACTTGAAGATAGTGTCAATGAGTTATAAAACTCTGAAATAATACCCTTTCTTTTACTATCTTTCATCATCATTTTTTCCAAGGATGAATAAATAGGTCGAGTGAGAGCTTTATTTTGATTTGATCGAATAAAGTTTCTAAGTTGAAGATATTTAAAAAAATGTGTTCTATTGAGATTAAATTTGATCCTCAGCTCTTCAAAAGACATTATGTTGTCTGCACATGGCAAATATAAATCCTGAATCTTTTGTATCCCTTTTAAATTCCATACTTTAAATACAGCGTCCGCTCTCCCTGGTTTAAAATATTGATTACCCCATATTGGACTAAATTGTGACAATAACTGTGGTTCTTTTAAATAGTTTTTAGCTTCACACCATATTTTGATCATATGCTTTACAAATGGATTTTTAACTTGTTTTTGTAATTTTTTTGCCGAATCTGAGTATATGAATATGGGAAGAGGTAAAGGTAAATTGTATGATTCCATTTCAGTCCAGTGAGGGAGATCATTTGATGAAAAATAATATGTCATAGACCTCAGTTGTGCCGACCAATAATACAACATAAAATTTGGACATTTCAGACCTCCACGATCAAATGGTAAATATAATAAAGACAAACGTAATCTAGCCCTCCTGTTGTTCCATATAAATTCCACTAACTTTTTTTTTATTCTTGAGAATAGATCTAAAGGTGGTGATAAGGGAATGTATTGAAATAAATAAAGTATTTTAGGTAAAATATTACTTTTAAGTATATTGATTCTCCCGATCATCGACATTGGTAGTGACATCCATCTCTGAGTTAACTCATTGATATCTGACATTAAGGCTTCATAGTTGACACTGGCGACTGATTCTAGCTTAGGCATAATTTGGATTCCTAAATATTTAAACTGATTTACAACATTGAATTGATTTACCTCAGGGGCTGGGTAATTTCTCTGGGTCTCATTTAGCATTAATATTGAAGATTTAGTTTTATTTATTTTATATCCTGATATTTCCCCAAAATTCTTTATTAAATTCAACAAGGTTGGAATTGATTTTTTTAGATTCGACATAAACAAAATTATATCATCGGCGTACAGGGAGATTTTATGTTCTGTTGGTCCAACTTTAATTCCATATATTTGTGAATGTAAACGTATCGCTATCGCTAAAGGTTCAATTGCCATAGTAAACAGTAAAGGTGAAAGTGGACAGCCTTGTCGACATCCTGTATTGATTTTTATTGGTTTTGAAATATTGTTATTTGTTAGGATTTCTGCTGTAGCATTATTGTATATTATTTGAACCCATTTTATGAAATTATTTCCAAGTCCAAACCTTTGTAGGACTTCAAAAAGAAAGGGCCATTCAACTCTATCAAAGGCCTTTTCGGCGTCCAATGATAGGAGAGCTGTATCCGGTGCTTCTTTATTAAAATAAATAATATTAAATAGTCTTCTTACATTATGGAAGCCTTGTCTACCCTTTATAAAGCCATTCTGATCTCGATTAATAATATTTGGTAAAATTTCTTGTATTCGTCTTGCTAAAATTTTACAGATTATCTTAAGGTCGGCGTTTAATAGGCTTATTGGTCTCATATTTTCACATTTATTAGAGGGCTTACCTGGTTTTGGCAGCAGTATAATTAAGGCATTATTTATGTATGATGGTAAATTATTATTTTGAAATGCTTCTAAAACCATTTCCAAAAAAGGTTTTGTTAATTTATTCTTAAATTTTTTATAAAGGTCAACTGGAAGACCATCTGGTCCTGCATTTTTTCCTGATTTCATATTATCAATGGCTAGCCCAACTTCTTCTTGACTAATTTTAGACTCCAATATCTCCCTGTTTTCATTTGGAATACACGGTATAGATAGTTCGTTCAAAAACCCATTTAGTTTTGTTAAATCAGGTTCATTTTTGGTATCATATAATTTTTCATAGTAATCTCTAAAGGCTCTATTAATTTCTAAAGGATCTATAACTACCTGTCCGTTACTTATAATACTGGTAATTGGTGTTTTAATTTCCAATTGTTTAATCTGCCATGCTAATAATTTTCCTGATTTTTCACCTTGTTCATAAAAAGATTGTTTCAATCTTAGAAGACTCGAGGCAGCTCTATTCGCTGATTTTTTGTCGTATTCAGCTCTCAAAATCAGTAATTCATTCTCCAACCTTGGGTCACTTCCTGCATACACTTTTTCCTGAAGATTTTTTATTTTATGTTCCAATTTAGCTCTCTCCTCTCGAGTCTTCTTAGATTTTGATCCTGTATAACTAATAATATGTCCCCTAATAAAAGCTTTGAAAGCCTCCCACTTTACACATGCTGATGTTTGTGTAGTATTGATGTCAAAGAACTCGTCTATCTGTTTTTCTATATACTTGACAAATTCCTCATCCTGAAGCCATTTATGCTGAAATTGCCATCTACCTGATTCCTTTGTCAATTTTTTATCTACATATATTAGACAACAGGGTGCATGATCAGAGATCACGATGTTATCATAAAAGCAGTTTTGAATCTTGGACCTTAATTCTGTGGAAATCAAAAAATAATCAATACGTGAGAATGTCTTGTAGGTACTGGAATAACAAGAATAGGCTTTAACTTGTGGTTTCATTTCTCTCCATATATCTAACAATCTCAATTCTTTCAAAAAATGATTAATAGTCATCCTACATCCAATGTGCGTACAATCCAGTCCTGTTGATCTATCCACACCTGGATTCAATGTACAATTAAAATCCCTGCTATTATATGTTGCCCTGTAAGTGATGATAAGATGAGAAATAAATTAGCAAAGAACTTCTGATCATCTATATTGGGACCATATAAGTTCACAAGATTTATATTTTCTAATAGCAAAGAACCTTGAATGATTACATATCTTCCAAATTTGTCTCCAATTACATTTTTCACTTGAAAAGGAACTGATTTATGTATGAGAGTCATAACTCCCCTGGCTCGGGATGAAAATGAAGAGGTGAATACACTTCCTGCCATCTACTCCTAATTCTTTTAACATCCTCCTCTATCAGATGAGTTTCTTGTAAAAACACAATTCTTGAACCCATGTCCTTTATTTTATTCATAACTTGTTTAAGTTTTTTTAAATTTTGTAGACCTCTGCAATTCCATGAAGTTAAATTAAGATTAACACTTTGGTCCATGATCAATAGAGAGTTTGGGATTACCTTGCAGTGTAAACATGCTCATACAGAGAAGCAAAAACATGAGTGGTTGAACATTCATCCTACAAACTACACACAAACAAATTTCCCCTTCCCACACTTGTGGCAAACCCCCCAAAATCAAAAGAAAAATTCTGTCTCCCGATATAGCCATCGACCATTCCACACCCACGGGGAACAGCCTAAGCCACTCCTTCTTCATCCTCCCAATCACCCTAACTCTACTGCTTTTAATGACGTAACATTAACTCTCCTCTGTAGTTTTCCAACTTAACTCCAAAATTTTAACAACTTTGTACATCGTAGTTTTTTTTTTTTGTTTTGTTTTTGTTTTGTTTTTTTAATATATAATACAATCTATATTTTGTAAACTTACTATTTACTTCAAGTCAGTCAGATGCCTGTGCAAATGCTTAATTATTCTACCTTATATTTTGTTCATGCTTAGCTCCCACCAGTCTCTTCTTCTTCTTTGATCTTCTTGATGAACTCCTGCGCCTCCTCTGGGGTCTTGAAGATGTGGGTTCTGCCCCTCATACGTGGTCAGCAGTCTCGCAGGATAGATTACACCATGACGAATCCCAAGGTTGCGCAGCTCCTTACGTACGGGATCAAACTGCTTCCTCAATTGCTGGATTCCTGTGGCCAAATCTGGGTAGAACCGCACCTGCTGGTCCTGGTGTTTAATCTCTCCTTTAGCACGTGCAGCGTTGAAGATCTTCATCCTGTCTCTGTTGCTAAGAAACTTCATAATTAAGGTCCTCGGCGGTCCCTTATCTCTCCGTGGGCCAATGCGATGTGCTTTTTCCAGAACCACTGCTGATTGCAACTCCTCGCTGCCCAGCACCTCCGGAATCCACTTTTCCAGAAAGGAACATACGTCCCGACCTTCTGATTCCTCTGGAAGACCCACCAGCCTCAAATTATTCTGTCTCGACCGAGATTCCAAATCCAAAATATTATCTTCCAGAGATTTATTTTTTTTTTCCAAGGGCGCACCTATATTGAAGACGGGTGACGTCATCTTCAGCACTAGCGAGACGGAGCTCCATCTGCGCCGTTCGTTCTACACAGTCACCCAATTCCTTTCTTATTCCTTCCAACGCTGTCATAATCCCATCAAATCTAGAGGAAAAGTCCGCTCTCATTGAACTCATGGCAGCCATCAGCGCATCTGCGCCATTCCCCGCAGAAATCGCACCGCCGCCAGCCTCCTCCGCCATATATGGAGTTTTGTTTGCTGCGTCACAGACCTGAAAGTCCGTTAATTTGGACTGTTTCGGCGGCTCGCTTTTTCCTTTTCCTGGTTTTCCAGCCTTAGGCTTCGCCGACATATCCTCGCCCAAATGCTGGGATACGTTCTGTCCCAAATGAGAGAGTTATTTGCCGATTTTTTTCTCCAGGAGCAGAGCAGAGCGAGACACGTCCGTCCTACGTGGCAGCCATAACCGGAAGTCACTTGTGTTATCTTTGTCAAATATTTAAATTTGTTTGATGATCTGAAACATTTAAGTGTGACGAACATACAAAAAAATGAGAAATCATGAACGGGGCAAACACTTTTTCACACCACTGTATGTAGTTTTAAAGACCAAAAAACATTTTCTGTTGTTTTACAACTCATCAAAAAAGCTGCATGTAAAACTCTGTGAAACAGTAATTTTCAGCCCACTCATTATTAATATTGATGAGCCTGTAATATGATTGGGTAACATTTTTTGAGTAGGCCAATCACAAGTGAGGAGCAAGTCTGGGTGCTTTTATTTGGCTAACTTATAGAACTGAAGGTGGAGCTTGTTGGTTTGTGATCTCATAAAAACCAGGAAGTGCAATCTGTTCTTTTCTTTAAGAGTTTAACTAAAGAAAAAGCAGTGAGCATTTTAATATTTTACGGGTATACGTGTGACATGTTTTGTAGTTAAAACCCACAAAACACCGTTTTGCACAATATGGGACTCTTTAAATTTTCTGCTATTTACTGTAGTGTGCAGCTTTATTTTGTTTGAGCTTAGCGAATAAGTTCTCAGATTAGCTTTATTTACTCTTAATTTCACATCAAAAAAATAAACTCTCCTCCGCCTCAGTGAATGCTAACATTATGTTTTCTCCCCCACAGGACTATCCGAGTATGGCTGAAGAGAGACAGTGGTCAGTACTGGCCCAGCATCTTCCACACAATGCCATGTAGGTCTTCTTACGCTTATTCTTTTCCACCTATGCATGGATTTTTTAAAAAAATGCAAATTACACCAGTTGTTGAGCTGTCTTCGGTTCTCTTCTCCTCTTTCCTGCTCTGCTACGAGCCTGAGATGGGTTTTTAACTGTTTCCTTTAGTTGCACAACTGAAGGAAATCCTATGTTGCAATCAGCAAAATCTGTTTCTAACAATAACACCACCACTGGCTGCACATTTTGAGCATTTGAGTTGAATGATCCACATACCGGAAGGACAAGCAGACTAAGTGGCTTAATCTAGCACTAGTTTTGACCTAATTTTGATTTGTTTTTAAATTCATAAAACACATCTAAGCATAAATGTGTTACAGCAGTGTTTTAACACTTATTGGGCTTTCTGCCACTTTAAGGATGTGAGTATGTGTTCAAAAACTGTCCACAAAATGTACAAAAAGAAATGTGGCAATAATCATGGTCATTTTAGCAGGAAGACACTCCCCAGAGGTTTGTACAGGTCACAGGGTCATCCCACGCTGACCCTGTGACTCTGGTCTTTGACCTTTTCACCTCAAATTGAATACATCCCTAGAACTTCATGTGCATTATTTGTGCACCAAGTTTGATGTTTATATCTATAGTTGTTCTTGATTTATAAGTCCAGAAAACAAAAATACAGATGGATTTAAAAATGCTATGTATGCCTGACTACAGTTATGCTGGATAATAATAACAACATTGCAATGAATAGGAATTATTTTTCTTTTTGTGCTGTTAAGTTTTGACAAAACAAGGATTGTCTTGTGTTGCGTCTAACATAAAAAACAATATCTGACACCTTTCTAATAAAAATACCAGATGATGTTATTGAAAAGCTGAACAACAAATGATGTTCTGCCTGACAGGCGTAAATGAACACTGACTGAAGGGCTGAAAGGATCACTACCGCCGTGCTGAATGTTGAAGTATTGTTGAGGGATGACGATTCAACTCTGTGGTAGTTTTGAAGTCTCAGAACACAGTGGAAATCATATTGCTGCTCCCCATCATCAGAGAAAGGCGTAATAGCTTTAGGGCAGGGGTGTCCAACCATGTGCCATGGAGAGCCAAGACCCTGCAGGTTTTCTCTTCTACCCAGTCTCTTCAGCAGGTGTTTTCACTTATCAGCAATCAGTGGGAAGAAGTTCACAGAAATCTGCTGTTGAAGACACTGGTTGGAGGTAAAACCTGCAGGGTCTTGGCTCTCCATGGCACATGGTTGGACACCCCTGCTTTAGGGCATAACTTGACAATGTTCTGGCGTATTAATATTCCACAATGGGTTCTAAATGAGAGCTCATGTAGCACAACGGTGTATTGGTACCAAACTGAAAATTAGAATTGCCATTGATCATCTGGAATGAGGCTTTTATTTCTACAGTGCATCCAGAAAGTATTCACAGTACTTCATTTTTTTTCACATTTTGTTATGTTACAGCCTTATTCCAAAAGGGGTTAAACTGATTTTTTCCTCAAAATTCTACACACAGTACACCATAATGACAATGTGAAAAAAGTTTTTTTTGAGATTTTTTCAAATTTATTAAAAATAAAAAACTAAGAAATCACATGTACATAAGTATTCACAGCCTTTGCCATGAAGCTCAAAATTGAGCTCATGTGCGTCCTGTTTCCACTGATCATCCTTGAGATGTTTCTACAGCTTAATTGGAGTCCACCTGTGGTAAGTTCAGTTGATTGGACATGATTTGGAAAGGCACACATCTGTCTGTATAAGGTCCCACAGTTGACAGTGCATGTCAGAGCACAAACCAAGTATGAACTCAAAGGAATTGTATGTAAACCTCTGAGACAGGATTGTCTCGAGGCACAAATCTGGGGAAGGGTACAGAAAAATTTCTGTTGCTTTGAAGGTCTCAATGAGCACAGTGGCTTCCATCATCCAAAGATGGAAGAAGTTCGGAACCACCGGGACTCTTCCTAGAGCTGGCCGGCCGTCTACAGTGAGCGATCGGGGGAGAAGGGCTTTAGTCGGGGAGGTGACCAAGAACCCGATGGTCACTCTGTCAGAGCTCCAGCATTGCTCTGTGAAGAGAGGAGAACCTTCCAGAAGGACAACCATCTCTGCAGCAATCTACTGATCAGGCCTGTATGGTAGAGTGGCCAGATGGAAGCCACTCCTTAGTAAAAGGCACCTGGCAGCCTGCCTTTAGTTTGCCAAAAGGCACCTGAAGGATTCTCAGACCATGAGAAACAAAATTCTCTGGTCTGATGACACAAAGATTGAACTCTTTGGTGTGAATGCCAGGTGTCATGTTTGGAGGAAACCAGGCACCATTCATAACCATGCCAGTGTTGGTAGCAGCATCATGCTATGGGGATGTTTTTCAGCAGCAGGAACTGGGAGACTAGTCAGGATAGAGGGAAAGAAGAATGCAGCAATGGACAGAGACATCCTGGATGAAAACCTGCTCCAGAGCACTCTTGACCTCAGACTGGGGCGACGGTTTATCTTTCAGCAGGACAGCGACCCTAAGCACTCAGCCAAGATATCAAAGGAGTGGCTCCAGGACAACGCTATGAATGTCCTTGAGTGGCCCAGCCAGAGCCCAGACTTGAATCCAAATGAACATCTCTGGAGAGATCTGAAAAGGGCTGTGCACCGACGCTTCCCATCCAACCTGATGGAGCTTGGGAGGTGTTGCAAAGAGAAATGGGTGAAACTGCCCAAAGATAGGTGTGCCAAGCTTGTGGCATCATATTGAAAAAGACTAGAGGCTGTAATTGCTGGCAAAGGTCCATCAACAAAGTATTGAGCAAATGCTGTGAATACTTACATACATGCTATTTCTTTTTTTTTTTTTTTAATAAATTTGCAAAAATCTAAAAAAACAAAAAAACCAAACTTTTTTCATGTTGCCATCATGGGGCAACATGAAATTTTGAGGGAAAAAAATGAATTTAATCCCTTTTGGAATAAGGCTGTATATTAGAGTACATGGCGGTAATGCACCTGTAAGCTGGTTGCCAACCGCCAATCAAATCTAAACGAAGAAGAAGAAGAAGAAGGAATAAGGTTGTAACACAACAAAATGTGGAAAAAGTGAAGTGCTGTGAATACTTTTTGGATCCACTGTACAGAGGGAACAGATTCTCTTCCTCTCAATTTCAAAGTTCAAAGTATCTTCATTGTCTGCTGCAGGGATATTGATTTGCAAACAAGAGAAACCAACATTAAAGGGCCTATATCATGCTATTATAAGCCTTTCAGAGTAAACTATATGTGTGTATGTGATAGTATATTACCTTTGGTACACTGGAGAATGAATTTCTTATGAAATATGAGTTATTTTCATGAGCTACTTTTCCAACCTGGAAGTAAGATGCCTCAATCTCAGCCTCTCCTTCTTGTGGCTGCCGCCCATTTCATGACGTAACCCCTGAGTCGGCTGCTGCAGTGTGTCGCTGGGTTCCGCCCACGAAAACTTAGAAGACATTGTCTTACGTAAAAAAGCAAACAGTTGTTGTCAGTGAGCAGATTAGGTGCGAGAGGAACTACTTCTTCACAGTGTCAATGCTAAAGTGAAAGAGTTTTGCCGATCACCGCTCCGTTAGCTGCGCGGAGAAAGTGGGTGTGTGCGTTAGCCTGGGGGCGGTGCTGGCAGCACAGGCACTTCCTGGAGTGGGCGGCTCACCCACGTTCATATGTATGAACGTGGGGACCCAGTCATTATCAGGGACAGGGCGGAGCAGCAGCTCAGAGAGCAGGGTTGAGGAGGAATACTCAGATGCGTGAATGGAGCAAAATACCAATTTGGGGGTGTTTTTGGTGAGGAATTAACATTATAACATGCTTAAAAGCTCAAAAAAGTCGATTTTGCATGATATAGGCCCTTTAAGACCTAGATTTAAAAAAAAAAACATGACATGCACTATACACTATAGTACGGAATGAGTGTCTCACATACATATGAGCAATATTAAGCTCAGCAGGGCAGTCAGAGTCAGGAGTTGTACAACTGAACATTTAAAACTGGATACACAAAACATTTGAGCAGTCTGTATTAATAAGATGGTTATATCTCTTTTTTTAATAAAGCCATTCTATTAGTCACCCTTTTATTTTTAATACAACTGACTCGAATGCCAAGTTTGCACAACATTTATTTACTTTGTCATTTAACTGCAAAATGTTTTATACAGTTTATTCTATATCACACAGTGATATTAAAAAAACAATGCTAAGGGTAGTATGTCACGGAGCGGGGAATGCTGACGGACGTGGCCATTTATAGATTTGCCATCTTTTCTGACAGATGTTGGCAAATGCAAAGCTAGTATCTGATGGAGCAACGAATGCTGAAGAACGTTCAAGAACGCTTCACTTTTTTAGGTTTCGTCAGGGCTCATAGAAAGTTGCAAAACAGTTTGCACACAGTTTTTAAGGTTGCCAACAGTTTTGTCTGAAAGGTTCTTAAACAGTTTGTATTCACTTCTTAGCAAACCAAAAAGAACTGCAGCTACACGTGTTACAGCCGTTTGCTTACAGTGCTTACAACTATTTTGCAAACTTTTGCAACTGTAATAACATAACGTGTAATATCTTAATTAAGCGGCCTGCAAATGATACTCAAGTTTTTGTTTTTTTCTCATTTTAATAAATTTGCAAGAAGAAAAATGCTGTATGCAGACAGGCCTTTTTTAAAAACTTACTTTTATTTTAAGACTCAAATGTGTGGCAGGGTTTTTTTTTTTTTTTTGCCTGAAATTGTGCAAAGTGGCTCTTTCTGTAATAGATGTTTATTAAATACAGGTTAGTTTATTAAAAATGGTTTAACATTCATTCATTCATCTTCAGCCACTTAATCCTTATGGTTTAAACAATTATATAGGATATATTTCAGAAGACAAATTAAATGCAGTGTGTTCATTATCCTTCTTTAATGTTTTTGTGTCTACAGCTTCGTGCTCCAGTATGTCCTTTAACCCAGAGACCAGGAGGCTCTCAGTAGGGATGGATACTGGAAGTATTTGTGTGAGTCAGACCTCCGTCCTGCTTCCTTTGGATACCTTTTTTAAGAAAATATACTTTTTAATATATAGTTATAGAATATATCTTGAAAGTTGTGTAGCTATCTTGTATCAGAGATCCTAAAATATAAAAATCAGTGAAATATTCACTATATTCATTATAATGAATATAAAAATCAGTGAAGTGAAAATCAGTCACCCGAGATTGACTGTTATGAGTGATTGGTCAACGGGGATGTGAATCACTGAATGTGCCTGCTGATTCTGTGTTCATGAGATCCAGAAGCAAACTGAGATAATATAAAAGACAAAATTGGTTGCCTGTTGACAGACATAATACCTAAAAGACTTTTTATCTTTCCTTATTGAAGAACGGGATATTTCTACTTTAACATGGTTTTCTACTTTTCTGCTGTCATGTTTTCTGGATGAGTGGATTGGGAGAGATTTATAAGGGGAGGGAGCTTTGTGGGCTGTGAGGCTTGAAAACAAAGCCATTTCTCCTCTCTGGAGGAAATTAGGCACCCTACCTTTAAGTGAGAATAAAATTACTGTAGTTCTTTACATACATTTCAATACCACCCCATAGTACAGTATGTGTTCACCCAAAAGCATAAACTTTAACATGTTTATCACAGAAAATGGTCATTAAAATATGTTATTGGCCCTCTGAACTTGTCTCATGCCAACTTGGGTGATAATAAAGTTTCTCCAGAGTTTCCTCTCTTCCCTTTTGATATTGTTTTCTTAAGTTATCAAAATCCAATTGTAAGGTTTTCTTTATATCCACTTATTTATGCTGTGCATGTGCTCTTTTGTACCTTTCTTTTAAAGTTTTATGAAGTGATAAACTCTGCTACCTCTAGTGGCTGCAAGCGAGCCTATAATCAGAGCTGTTATTATTGCTTTTATAGTAAAGCTAAACAACTTTGACAGAACACATTGGTGGGGATTCTAAGATTTAGTGTTGTATTTATTTTATTTCATTTTGTATTGTTTTTTTTTTTTTTTTTCTAGCAGGAGTAGCTAGAAGAATAGAAGCTGTTTGTTCCGGAACAAATTGAGCTCATACAAAGTCAAACCTTATCCCGACCTCACTTATTTGCATTTACATTTTTAAACGGCTTTTATCCTTCTCAAAGGAAACCCTTTAAAGGTTCTCCTTTCATCTTTGTTCTCGGGGACCAAATTTAGCTTTTTGTGGGTAATGCACCTGAACAAAGTTATGCAGTAAAACTAGTAGCTTAAAAAAATTGCCTGCTGTACAAACCTTATGCACCACATTACAAAGGGAATTAGAAATTCAGTTGATGCAGAAACTGTCCATATATTGTAGATTATATGTCATATGGATTACCTATCATATGGAAAACTGAATCAATAAGAGCTAATTTACACAAAGCTAATATTGGACCTAAAATCAATTTTTTCAGTGTGATTACCACTGCAATGATGCACTTATTTTCTGAAGAGGGTTTAGCATTACTTGAATTCAGCTTGGCCGGGTCAGGTGTGACTTTTGAAGCACATGTGATGCACTATCATGAGCTATTCCTCCTCTGAATTTTCTGAGAAATTTTGTTCAGCGACCTCACTCTCAGTGCCAACATTTATCTCCACGTCCCATCTTTCAGGAGTTTATCCTGTCAGAAGACTACAACAAGATGACCCCAGCACGCACGTACCAGGGTGAGACTGTCAAGTATGTGTATGTGTGTGTGTGTTGGTGTGAAAGTGTGAACTTCAGTTTGTGCTGCTAATATGTTGAGTGGGGCTGTATGATTTGAGAAAAGCGTATGATTGCGATTACGGCCCCAAATATTGTGGTTTGCGATGCGATTTTGAGTCGAGCTGCATTGTTATCAAGGAAAATGGTGAGTAAACTGATCATTTTTGTTAGAGGACCCATTCACTCAAACCTAGACTGTGAGTTTTAACCTTCTTAAAGGGTTTCTTATTATTATGACTAAAGTGAAAGTTTTAAAACGTCTCTTCTCTTAGAAATAATTATATTTTAACATTTCAGTAGAATGGACAGAAGCTAGTTTTGCTCTTTCAGATCTTTTCCCCCATGTCACTGACAAATGCTTTGGTCTTCAGTTACAGCCTCACTGTGTTATTGGGTGTGATGATTCAGTCCCCGCCAAGAGTTTCTCAAGGTGTTAACTTCAGAGCTAACAGTGCTACTAGGGAGTTCGCTTACCAAGCGTGGTTTAAATTATTTTCTTAAAATTTCAGTCATGCTATTAGACATCTCTGTTTCCACTTGGGTCACAAATCCACAGTCTGTAATTCTGGCTTTTTTGTTATATTTTCACAGTGATGGTGCATCATACTGTTATCTTTAACTTGGCTAGGCGGTCAGAGTCAGTCTATCTAAGCTTGTCTTGGAGCTTGTCTCAGTGGTGAGAGACTGACAGACAGGCTGCCTGGCATTACCTGTTGATCCAGATGGTTTTGATGGCTATTTTCTATAAATTTCTATTTACCCCCACTGGAATCCTTGTTCATCTACCAACACTGGGCCATATACGTCATTCTTATGGTGCGTTCAGACCAAACGTGAAAGTTTGAGTTTTTCAGGCGGTACGATTACATGTTAGCTCAATGTCAACATGTGAATAGATGCAAAATCATGTCTAAATGAGTTGCAGGGGGCGAAGTTACCTTCATACCTTCTGCAGCTGCTTTCTACTTACTGTGAAAATCCCCAAACACTGTCATGTTTAAGTTTACATTGTCCGGTGGGGCTTCCACTTGGGAAAATGTCACTGCCTCCTCCAAAACTGCACCTGGATGACAGTTTTTTACATTGCTAGCCCTTGCTAGCACATCCACAGCAAGAGTACATGGGTGGATAAACAACAGACACTCCGTTTCAGCTCCAGAGCTCCCAGTCCATCTGTCTGCAGGTGGTAGTCTCATTTTCACATTATTTACTCTCCAGTGTTGATGCTTTTACTCCAGTGATGGCAGAATTTCAAGGCTGATTACTAGCTATTGCTACCAAATCTCTCGGATGCAAATGCATGAATTTGTGTCTATTCCCATTTTTACATTGAGTTAACATATATTTGATCCATGTGAAAAATCGCTTTGCGTTTGGTGTGAATGTACCTTTAGACATAATTTTAGCTTTGTTAACTATAGTTTTTCTTCTCCCTAACCAAAACCCAAGGGGGGTAGCTGCTGCTAGGCATGTCCTGAAACCTCACCAATCTTTCAATGAACTCTATTGGTTTTTCATCAAGCACTCACTGATCTCTCAACCATCTCTGCCTTTGGGCTGGAAAAATATGGCATTCATTGAAAGAATGCTAATAGATCATTGGGAGATTGGTGAGATTGTTGAGTGTACCTTGAGCTCTCTTTGACCATTCAACAATTTCACTGATCTCCCAAAGATCTCTCAGTGATCTTTCAATGAATGCCAAATTTTTCAAGCCCGAAGGCAGAAATGACTGAGAGATCAGTGAGGGATTGCTGAGCGTTTGATGAAAGACCAGTAGTTCATTGAAAGATTGCTGAGAGGTCATTGGGAGATTGTTGAGATCGTTGATCGCTCAGTGAGAGATTGTTGAAAGATCACTTCCCATTGGAGATGGTCACCCAAGGAACTCTCAATGATCTCTCAGTCATCTCTCCTGGTCTCTCAGTGATTGTTCAAGGATCTTTCAAAGATCTCTATAGATCTCCATGAAAATCTTACAACAATCTCCTAAACATTTACACAGAAACAACTTTTTTGAGGCTTTAGGAGATTGTTGAGAGATCAGGTCAGTTTTTAATCTCTCATTGGTCTCCCAACGATCTATGTGCTGTGTAAAGGGACCTTAAGCAAATGTACAGTCAAATGGGCAATTCAAGATTATTAATATTTATTTGAGTATTATTAGTTCAGAAAGTAAAATATTTGGTAGAAACATTTTTATAAATGCAGAAAAACAGATGCAGCTTTAAGAATACACATCAAAATTATTCATCTCATATAACACAGTGTGAAGTGTTTAACTTTATTCTTCATCACTGAATAAACCTGTAATTCTGGAATTCTACAGCTCATTATGTTTTATTATGCTATATATGAGGGAGTTTTCAGAATAATTCACCACTAATAAAATCTGCTCACCTCTGTACAAACTTGGCTATGAAAACTCTGCAGCCTGATGGATGATTGCTCTTTCTTGCTGTGTTTATAATCTGTTTCTGTCTGAATATCACTCACTGAGAAATGAACCAGTCCTCTACAATGTATACGTGACTGTGGCAGAAATATTCAAATATTTCTGCACACTTGTCGAACAACAACTTCCTCTTTTTGTTAATATAGTGCTCCCTGCAAACTACACCATTTTATTTAACGGATCTCCTGATTGACACCTGTTGTGTGGCCTTGTGTTCTGTATGTGTGCAGCTCACCAGGGGAGAGTGACAGTGGTGCTGTTTGTTTTGGAAATGGAGTGGCTGCTGAGCACGGGTCAGGACAAAAACTTCACCTGGCACTGCTCAGAGAGCGGCCAGCAGCTGGGGACGTATCGCACCACTGCCTGGGTCTCCGGACTACAGTATCCTTTAATGCTTTCACTGACTCAGATCTCCAGGATAGTAGATCATTGGACTTGACCGAAGAGCTCCTTGATAAACGGAGCGTAGGAGGTGTAGGCATATGGGTAAGAGACAAGCAATCGTCAAAACTTCTGCGTCTTTTATTTTAACACAAGCCTATTTTAAGGTCAGAGCAACACAAGACAGGGCAACTGAGATTAGCCTCCTGTTAGTTTGTACTAATGGGGAAGGGCTAACAATAGGCATCAGTCATGCTGTTGTCATGGAGACAGCCTGAGTGGGTTTCTGTAATGGTCAAATGAAAGGCTGTGGGTGTTCAGCAGAGACACCGATCCATACCAATGAGCCATAAGGTCATCCCACTGCTGCTGTCCTGTTAGCCTCAACATGCTAACATGCGTGGTGTCAGTTCTTCTGGTTTTGTAGAGTTTCTCCAGTTCTGTTGCATGTGGGCTAACACACCCACATGTCATCACAGATGCTGGATTTTGAACTTAACGCTGGTAACAATGTGGATGGTCATTTTCCTCTTTAGCCTGGAGGACACAACAGCCATGATTTCTAAAAACAGTTTGAAATGTGGACTTGTCAGACACAGCACACTTTTCTACTTTGCATCAGACCATCTCAGATGAACTCTGGGCCCAGAGCAACAGGCGGCGGCGTTTTTGGGTGTTGTTGATGTCTGGCTTTCGCTTTGCATGGTAGAGTTTTAACTTGTAGATGTAGTGATGAACTGTGTTAACTGACTATGGTTTTTCAAAGTGTTCCTGAGCCCAAGTGGTTATCTCCTTTATAGCCCTTTTACACAGGTGTGGAGGTCATTGAGAGAGCTGGCCAATTTTTGATTCATCAGTGATCTTCAATGATTTGAACAGTCGCCACAGTCTCCTCAAAGTTTTGACTCAGTCCAAAACACACAAGGATTTCCCTAACAATACAAAGACCAAAAATTGGCCCAATCTCTCAATGATCTCCATGCTGTGAAAAGGGGTCCTTACAGAATTGTCTTTTTTTAATGCAGGGCTGCCTGAGGGATCGAAGGTCATGGGCATTCATTGTTGGTTTTCGGCCTTGTCGCTTATGTGCAGAAATTTCTTCAGATTCTCTGAATGTTTTGATATGGATGATGAAATCCCTAAATTCCTTGCATTTGTACTTTGAGAAACATTCTTAAATTGTAGGACTATTTGCCCGCGCAGTTGTTCACAAATTGGTGAACAACCTCGCCCCATCCTTACTTGTGAACGCTGAACTTTTCCAGTCTTTTCTTGCCCTTGTCCCTGCTTTGGAACGTGTTGCAGGCATCAAATTCAAAATGAAGGAGTATTTGCACCAAAGCAAAGTTTATCTGTTTTAACATTAAATATCTTGTCTTTGTCATGTATTCAACTGAATATAGGTTGGAAATGATTTTTGAATCATTGTATTTTGTTTTTATTTACATTTTACACAACGTCCCAACTTCACTGGAACTGGGTTGTATTACTGTAGTGACTTCATCAGGTCAGAGAAACTCTTTCCCACTTGATGTCTCCTCTGCAAACAGCAGTTACTGAAATCTTACATTTCATGTTATGTACGCCCAAATATCTTTTGTTTTCAACTTCCCTGAGTAGTTGTTGCAATTAAACTGCACTGGGTTGTCTTTTTGGTCCAAATCCAAGTTGGAGCACAAATCAGTACATTAGAATTTACCAGCAAGACACACTTTCTGCTTCTTTGACCTTAATCTAAACCCAGGTTCGATGTGGAGACCAGACATGCCTTTGTCGGGGACCATTCTGGTCAGGTGACCATCCTGAAGCTGGAGCAGGACAGTGGCAGCCTCGTCACCACCTTCAAAGGTCACACAGGTACATTTTTTTGAGCCTTCATGTGGAGCTCAGGAATACTTAAATGAATGCTTTAAACCTTGAAAATGTTATTACGTTTGAGCAGAATTAGAAGCAAATTGATTACCAGGGGAAACAGCCATCATCTGCCTCCCTTGTACACTAATCAAGCTTTGAATTTTTACAGGCTCTGTCGGCGCTACAACATTGTTAAACATTTATTCAGATGCTGTCTCTACAAATTGTCTCCCAGCTATGTTTTGAATCTTTTTTTCCTTCCTTTTAAGCTTCTTTGTGCTCACGACTCTTATGAATATTAGTTCATGAGGATGAACAACAGATTGTCCTTGTATGTCCCATGGCCCACTTGTTTATTTTGGCAATCTAATAGAAAGAGAGAGAAACTGACTGAATTCAAAACAGAGAAAATTGGTAGAGATTATTCATGAAATGGCAGACGTACAAAATGAAAAGGGCTATTTTTTTTTTTTTGCCAAAATTTGCAAGTTAATCACTAGATTTTTTTGTATTTTGTTTTGTGATGAATTTTGCAAATTCAACCAATGAATACCTCAAATGAAGCTGTTATTTGCCACTGTTGGGTTCTGGTGTTCTCTGCCAGATTTATTGAGACTCCTCAAAAGGGATTTTGAAGAGCGGCTGGCTTTGTAAGTTCAAGATTATCTTTGGCAGCTGTGTCTGTGGAACCGTCTTCAAAAAAGGAGGCAAAAGAAAAGTGTTTTTTTTTAACAGTTTTGTGATCAGAGTTAACACATAAAAAAAGACATCTGAATGAGCTCAGTGATGTGTTCAGGGCCACCAACACTCACCAAAAGAATTCTGACCTTCATACAGCTTTTAATAAATAGAAGAAAATGTGTTAAAATAGATGTGAGAAGTAGATCATTCCAGCACTGAAGTTCAGTGCTGCAGAAGTAAGAGCATGCACTTGTTGCTGTACAGGAATTCAGGCTGTGTGACATTGCATTTTAAATGTTCTTTTCCATTCACTCTACAGCGCCTACAGGAAAAGCACATGTACACATGCCCCTTCCTGATTTCTTACACAGCGGGGAAAGTAAGTATTGAACACATCAACATTTTTCTCATTAAACATATTTCTGATGGAGCCATTGACCTGAGATTTTCACCAGATATCAGTAGCAACCCAAGTAATCCATACATACAAAGAAATCAAGGAAACTATGTTCACAAAACAAGTTATATTTAATAAAGTGGAATACCACAGGGAATAAGTATTGAATATATGAAGGAAAAGAGGTGCAAAAAGGCATAGAAAGCCAAGAAACCAAATGAAATCCATCAGAATTTAAGAAGTCATCCCATCCCCCATCAGTGCAAATTAATTTCAGCTGGTTAAGTCCTGACTGGTAGCCTTTAAAAAGGTCTGTGAATATTAGATTGTCACACCACAAAGAACTCATGTTGGGCAGAAGCAAAGAGCTCTCTCTAGACCTTTGCAACCTTATTGTTGCAAAACATGATGGCATTGGTTACAGGTGCATTTTTAAACTGCTGAATGTTGCAGTGAGCACTGTTGGAGCCATCATTTGGAAGTGGAAAGAACATCATCTTTCCATAAACCAGCCACGACCAGAAGCTCCTCGCAAGATTTCTGACAGAGGAGTCAAAAGACTTCTCATAAGAGTTATCCAAGAGCCAAAGGAGAGCTCCAGAAAGACCTGGAGTTAGCAGGTACTGCTGTTTCAAAGAAAACAATAAGTAATGCACTTGACCAATGTGGGCTCCATGCCCACTCACCTCACAAGACTCCATTGCTAAAGAAAAAGCATGTTGAAGCTCGTTTAAAGTTTGCTGCTCAACATTTGGACAAGCAAGTAAAATATTGGGAGAATATAGTCTGGTCAGATGAGACTAAAATTGAACTTTTTGGATGCCACAACACACAGCATATTTAGATGAGAAATGGCACTGCACTTCCCATCATGGTGTGGGGGTGTTTTCACCACATGGTACAGGCAGACTTCATATAATTGAAGGGAAGATGAATGGACAAATGTACAGAGACATCCTTGATAAGAACCTGTTGCCATCTGCCAAGATGCTGAAGATGAAACGAGGGTGGACATTTCAGCAAGACAATGATCCCAAACACACAGCCAAGGAAACTCTCAGCTGGCTCTAGAGAATGAAAATAAAGCTGCTAGAATGGCCCAGTCAGTCACCTGACCTGAATCCAATTGAAAATCTATGGAACAAACTGAAGATCGGAGTTCATAGAAGACACCCACGGAACCTTCAAGGTTTGAAGACAGTTTGTGTGGAAGAATGCGCTAAAATCACTCCTGAGCAACGCCTGCACATATGTAGTTTCTCCATACAGGAGGTGTCTGGAAGCTGTTATTACTAACAAAGGCTTTTCTTTTTTTTTTCCACAATATCTTTATTGAACCTTTTTTTTTTTTTTTTAACAAACATGATACAAACAATCAAACACTAACACTAAAGTACTACAAAAAAAAAAAAAATACCCTAAAAACACCAACAACCACCAACAGAATCAAGTCTTCAACAATGCTCCTCTGTTTAGTCTAGACAATCCAATACATTAGTATACATATTATGTTCACCAGTTTGGAATTTACAAGGTCCACACACATCATTCACCTTCTTCTTCAAGAGTTATGTTTAAATTTTTTACATAATCAATAAAAGGTCTCCATATATTCTCAAACACAATTTCCTTTGATTTCAGTATATATGTTATTCTTTCTAATGGAAGGTTTGTTAACATCTGTCTTAACCACTGAGTCACATCTGGTCTATGAGTCTTTTTCCATAATAGTGCAATACATTTTTTGGCATTAAGCAAACTGAGGTCTATGAATGTTCTTTCACTTTTATTGAAATTATGCTTTTCTGGGTACAGACCCAACAAAAACAGTTTAGGATTCAATATGATTTGTTTTGAGATTATTTTTTCAATTGTTACCCTCACCTCCTCCCAAAACATTCTTATTAATCTACATTCCCATAAACAATGAAATAGGGTTCCTTTACTTTCCATGCATTTTGTGCATGTATCTGGTATATTTTTGTTATATCTATTTAACTCCTCCGGTGTAACATACATCCGCATTAACCATTTGAAATGTATCAATTTAAGGCGTGCATTTATTGATTTGGTTTGAGCTTCTGTACAAGCCAATTCCCATTGTTCCTCTGAAATTTCAATTTGCAGATCTTCTTTCCAGTAGTTTAATCTTTTCAGTGAATTTTCACTTGAAGATAGTGTCAATGAGTTATAAAACTCTGAAATAATACGCTTTCTTTTACTATCTTTCATCATCATTTTTTCCAAGGATGAATAAATAGGTCGAGTGAGAGCTTTATTTTGATTTGATCGAATAAAGTTTCTAAGTTGAAGATATTTAAAAAAATGTGTTCTATTGAGATTAAATTTGATCCTCAGCTCTTCAAAAGACATTATGTTGTCTGCACATGGCAAATATAAATCCTGAATCTTTTGTATCCCTTTTAAATTCCATACTTTAAATACAGCGTCCGCTCTCCCTGGTTTAAAATATTGATTACCCCATATTGGACTAAATTGTGACAATAACTGTGGTTCTTTTAAATAGTTTTTAGCTTCACACCATATTTTGATCATATGCTTTACAAATGGATTTTTAACTTGTTTTTGTAATTTTTTTGCCGAATCTGAGTATATGAATATGGGAAGAGGTAAAGGTAAATTGTATGATTCCATTTCAGTCCAGTGAGGGAGATCATTTGATGAAAAATAATATGTCATAGACCTCAGTTGTGCCGACCAATAATACAACATAAAATTTGGACATTTCAGACCTCCACGATCAAATGGTAAATATAATAAAGACAAACGTAATCTAGCCCTCCTGTTGTTCCATATAAATTCCACTAACTTTTTTTTTATTCTTGAGAATAGATCTAAAGGTGGTGATAAGGGAATGTATTGAAATAAATAAAGTATTTTAGGTAAAATATTACTTTTAAGTATATTGATTCTCCCGATCATCGACATTGGTAGTGACATCCATCTCTGAGTTAACTCATTGATATCTGACATTAAGGCTTCATAGTTGACACTGGCGACTGATTCTAGCTTAGGCATAATTTGGATTCCTAAATATTTAAAACTGATTTACAACATTGAATTGATTTACCTCAGGGGCTGGGTAATTTCTCTGGGTCTCATTTAGCATTAATATTGAAGATTTAGTTTTAT
Source organism: Pholidichthys leucotaenia (assembly GCA_020510985.1). Taxonomy (NCBI): domain Eukaryota; kingdom Metazoa; phylum Chordata; class Actinopteri; order Cichliformes; family Pholidichthyidae; genus Pholidichthys; species Pholidichthys leucotaenia. Next base: position 105,225,050 of record CM035843.1, on the reverse strand, counting down.
TTATTTTATATCCTGATATTTCCCCAAAATTCTTTATTAAATTCAACAAGGTTGGAATTGATTTTTTTAGATTCGACATAAACAAATTATATCATCAGCGTACAGGGAGATTTTATGTTCTGTTGGTCCAACTTTAATTCCATATATTTGTGAATGTAAACGTATCGCTATCGCTAAAGGTTCAATTGCCATAGTAAACAGTAAAGGTGAAAGTGGACAGCCTTGTCGACATCCTCTATTGATTTTTATTGGTTTTGAAATATTGTTATTTGTTAGGATTTCTGCTGTAGCATTATTGTATATTATTTGAACCCATTTTATGAAATTATTTCCAAGTCCAAACCTTTGTAGGACTTCAAAAAGAAAGGGCCATTCAACTCTATCAAAGGCCTTTTCGGCGTCCATTGATAGGAGAGCTGTATCCGGTGCTTCTTTATTAAAATAAATAATATTAAATAGTCTTCTTACATTATGGAAGCCTTGTCTACCCTTTATAAGCATTCTGATCTCGATTAATAATATTTGGTAAAATTTCTTGTATTCGTCTTGCTAAAATTTTACAGATTATCTTAAGGTCGGCGTTTAATAGGCTTATTGGTCTCATATTTTCACATTTATTAGAGGGCTTACCTGGTTTTGGCAACAGTATAATTAAGGCATTATTTATGTATGATGGTAAATTATTATTTTGAAATGCTTCTAAAACCATTTCCAAAAAGGTTTTATTAATTTATTCTTAAATTTTTTATAAAGGTCAACTGGAAGACCATCTGGTCCTGCACTTTTTCCTGATTTCATATTATCAATGGCTAGCCCAACTTCTTCTTGACTAATTTTAGACTCCAATATCTCCCTGTTTTCATTTGGTATACACGGTATAGATAGTTCGTTCAAAAACCCATTTAGTTTTGTTAAATCAGGTTCATTTTTGGTATCATATAATTTTTCATAGTAATCTCTAAAGGCTCTATTAATTTCTAAAGGATCTATAACTACCTGTCCGTTACTTATAATACTGGTAATTGGTGTTTTAATTTCCAATTGTTAATCTGCCATGCTAATAATTTTCCTGATTTTTCACCTTGTTCATAAAAAGATTGTTTCAATCTTAGAAGACTCGAGGCAGCTCTATTCGCTGATTTTTTGTCGTATTCAGCTCTCAAAATCAGTAATTCATTCTCCAACCTTGGGTCACTTCCTGCATACACTTTTTCCTGAAGACTTTTTATTTTATGTTCCAATTTAGCTCTCTCCTCTCGAGTCTTCTTAGATTTTGATCCTGTATAACTAATAATATGTCCCCTAATAAATGCTTTGAAAGCCTCCCACTTTACACCTGCTGATGTTTGTGTAGTATTGATGTCAAAGAACTCGTCTATCTGTTTTTCTATATACTTGACAAATTCCTCATCCTGAAGCCATTTATGCTGAAATTGCCATCTACCTGATTCCTTTGTCAATTTTTTATCTACATATATTACCAACAGGGTGCATGATCAGAAATCACGATGTTATCATAAAAGCAGTTTTGAATCTTGGACCTTAATTCTGTGGAAATCAAAAAATAATCAATACGTGAGAATGTCTTGTAGGTACTGGAATAACAAGAATAGGCTTTAACTTGTGGTTTCATTTCTCTCCATATATCTAAACAATCTCAATTCTTTCATAAAATGATTAATAGTCATCCTACATCCAATGTGCGTACAATCCAGTCCTGTTGATCTATCCACACCTGGATTCAATGTACAATTAAAATCCCCTGCTATTATATGTTGCCCTGTAAGTGATGATAAGATGAGAAATAAATTAGCAAAGAACTTCTGATCATCTATATTGGGACCATATAAGTTCACAAGATTTATATTTTCTAATAGCAAAGAACCTTGAATGATTACATATCTTCCAAATTTGTCTCCAATTACATTTTTCACCTGAAAAGGAACTGATTTATGTATGAGAGTCATAACTCCCCTGGCTCGGGATGAAAATGAAGAGGTGAATACACTTCCCTGCCATCTACTCCTAATTCTTTTAACATCCTCCTCTATCAGATGAGTTTCTTGTAAAAACACAATTCTTGAACCCATGTCCTTTATTTTATTCATAACTTGTTTAAGTTTTTTTAAATTTTGTAGACCTCTGCAATTCCATGAAGTTAAATTAAGATTAACACTTTGGTCCATGATCAATAGAGAGTTTGGGATTACCTTGCAGTGTAAACATGCTCATACAGAGAAGCAAAAACATGAGTGGTTGAACATTCATCCTACAAACTACACACAAACAAATTTCCCCTTCCCACACTTGTGGCAAACCCCCCAAAATCAAAAGAAAAATTCTGTCTCCCGATATAGCCATCGACTGTTCCACACCCACGGGGAACAGCCTAAGCCACTCCTTCTTCATCCTCCCAATCACCCTAACTCTACTGCTTTTAATGACGTAACATTAACTCTCCTCTGTAGTTTTCCAACTTAACTCCAAAATTTTTAACAACTTTGTACATCATAGTTTTTTTTTTTGTTTGTTTTGTTTTTGTTTTGTTTTTTTAATATATAATACAATCTATAAGTTTGTAAACTTACTATTTACTTCACGTCAGTCAGATGCCTGTGCAAATGCTTAATTTTTCTACCTTATATTTTGTTCATGCTTAGCTCCCACCAGTCTCTTCTTCTTCTTTGATCTTCTTGATGAACTCCTGCGCCTCCTCTGGGGTCTTGAAGATGTTGGGTTCTGCCCTCATACGTGGTCAGCAGTCTCGCAGGATAGATTACACCATGACGAATCCCAAGGTTGCGCAGCTCCTTACGTACGGGATCAAACTGCTTCCTCAATTGCTGGATTCCTGTGGCCAAATCTGGGTAGAACCGCACCTGCTGGTCCTGGTGTTTAATCTCTCCTTTAGCACGTGCAGCGTTGAAGATCTTCATCCTGTCTCTGTTGCTAAGAAACTTCATAATTAAGGTCCTCGGCGGTCCCTTATCTCTCCGTGGGCCAATACGATGTGCTTTTTCCAGAACCACTGCTGATTGCAACTCCTCGCTGCCCAGCACCTCCGGAATCCACTTTTCCAGAAAGGAACATACGTCCCGACCTTCTGATTCCTCTGGAAGACCCACCAGCCTCAAATTATTCTGTCTCGACCGAGATTCCAAATCCAAAATATTATCTTCCAGAGATTTATTTTTTTTTTCCAAAGTGCGCACCTTTAATTGAAGACGGGTGACGTCATCTTCAGCACTAGCGAGACGGAGCTCCATCTGCGCCGTTCGTTCTACACAGTCACCCAATTCCTTTCTTATTCCTTCCAACGCTGTCATAATCCCATCAAATCTAGAGGAAAAGTCCGCTCTCATTGAACTCATGGCAGCCATCAGCGCATCTGCGCCATTCCCCGCAAACATCGCACCGCCGCCAGCTTCCTCCGCCATATATGGAGTTTTGTTTGCTGCGTCACAGACCTGAAAGTCCGTTAATTTGGACTGTTTCGGCGGCTCGCTTTTTCCTTTTCCTGGTTTTCCAGCCTTAGGCTTCGCCGACATATCCTCGCCCAAATGCTGGGATACGTTCTGTCCCAAATGAGAGAGTTATTTGCCGATTTTTTTTCTCCAGGAGCAGAGCAGAGCGAGACACGTCCGTCCTACGTGGCAGCCATAACCGGAAGTAACAAAGGCTTTTCTACTAAATATTAAATGAATTTCACCAAGTGTGTACTTATTCCCTGTGTCATTCCATTTTATTAAATATAACTTGATTTGTGAACACAGTTGCCTTGATTTCTTTGTATGTATGGATTACTAGGGTTGTTACTGATATCTGGTGAAAATCACAGGTCAATGGCTCCATCAGAAATATGTTTAATGAGAAAAATGTTGACGTGTTCAATACTTATATTCCTTGCTGTATGACGTGGCATTCGTCCGTCTGTCCAGGCACATTTTACGGGAATCGCTACTCCCCCTAGGCATTTACTCTGATGCTCACCAGACTCACACACAATGATTCTCAGGTGGGTCAAGATCAAAAGTCATGAGATCTGGGTACTTACATGATTTCAGAAAAATCACTCCTCCGACGAGGAAATTACCTCGATTATCACCAAACTCACTCACAATGACCCTCAGGTAGGTCTGCATCCAGGTTGACGTCAAGGTCATTGTCAAAGGTTAGGAGATCTGGGCATTTATGATGTCACAAAAAAACATTACTGCTCCTAGGCTACTGACCTTGACTTTAAACACATGGGTCTACATTTAGGCTGTGCTTAAGGTTAAGGTCAATGGTCAGGAGATCTGAGTCCTCCCTGGGGGATTTGAAATGCCGGAATGAGCTACTCAGTCATTGGCGGTCAGGTTTCATGTTTGTCACACTTGGATGTTTCAGATAATCAACAAATTTTAATATTAGATAAAGATAAACAAAGTAAATACAAAATGCAGTTTTTAAATGATAGTTTCATTTATTAAGGGGAAAAAAAATCTATTTTTTGCATTTTGTATTTACTCAGGTTATCTTTGTCTAATTTTAAAATTTGATGATCTGAAACATTTAAGTGTGACAAATATGTAAAAATATAAGAAATCAGGAAGGGGGCAAATGCTTTTTCACGGCACTGTACCTGATGGACTGAGCCTGTATTGTTTTGTTTTTTTTGGTTTTTTTTTTTTTTTACTTTGTCACCAGGTAACTTGACGGCATTGTGTTGGGACCCTGTCCAGAGGGTGCTGTTCTCTGGCAGCTCCGACCACTCCATTATCATGTGGGACATCGGAGGACGTAAAGGCACCGCCATCGAACTACAAGGACACAAGTAAAAGTCCCAATGTTTTGCTTGCTTGTGCTGGTTCTCAGCCTGTTTTGGTTGCATAACTGACATCTTTGTACTGTTTAAACCAGGGGTGTTAAATTCAACCAAAGATGGTACCAAAATGGGAAAAAAAAATGAGCTCATCTCAAGGACCAAATGAGTCAGCGTTCTTTGAAAACAGACATGGATGATGTTTGAGAGAAATATTTTGAACAATCATAATACTTAACTGCCCCAGAATTAAAGTTTTTTCCAGATGTAACCAATATTGATGGACATGCAAAGATTTCAGGCCAAAAGCATTTTCATAATCACAGCAAAAAGTTGTCTCGAGGTGCCCAGATTCATAAGGCACGGATCACAATCAGTAATTTAGCGAAAACCCCAACAAACGAGTAACATATTTCCAATGAGCGAGCACTAGGTGAAATTCACACGAACACAACTTGTGCAAAGTCCACCCAAAAGCTTTGAGTAGCTTTTGATTAAAACATTACTTTTCTGGCTAGTTAGCTTGTGGCAGAACTCACAAGTAAACGCATGTGTAGTCTAGCCCCTTTGATTCAGTGCTGGCACACTATGGACATGAAGATGCACTATACTGTCAAAAGTACTGGGGAACCCCTCCAAATGAATGGACACCAATGCACAAAGCAGGGTCCATAAAGACGTGAATGAGTGAGTTTGGTGTAGAGGAACTTGACTGGCCTGCAGAGAGCCCTGACCTCAACCTGATAGAACACCTTTGGGATGGATTAGAGTGAAGACTGTGAGCCAGGCCTTCTTGTATAGATCAGAGTTTTTTGGGTTTTTTTGGGGTGGGGGTGGGGGCGGTGTTTGGTTTTTGCTTTTGATCCACACCTTATTCTACAGTTCCAGATACCCACTTCATAAAGTGCCTTAATTCTCAGAGAAATACTGGAGAGTATCTTAAATTCAGTACCTGGATCCACCCTGTGTGTCTGAGCTGCTCCAATACTTAATGGGTTCTTCTGTGGTCCAAGCTCCACCCTTACACCAGACTTCTTTTAAATCAGGTCTGTAGTTTTTGTGTAATCCTGCAGTCGGACTGAAAAACTGAAACACTAAGGACACAACCTATGTGGTAGAGGTAGCTAAATGGAGAAAAATGTATCTGCCATCTAGAGACAAATGCATTAAAAGTCTCATGTTATAGCTTTCTTTCCATTTATATCTTTTCTCTGCAGAAGTATACAGTATGTGTAATTGACTGTGAAACACTGTGTCAAAAAACATAATCTACAGCAGTTATGAATTATAACCATATAACTACTTCATATTCTGTCTGGGTGCACTCTAATTGATCATTTTTTTTGGCAGCTGTATTTTGTAATTTGTCTTTTGAATGATGGCATTGTCAAGAAATGTTAGTTTGATTAGACAAGTGCCAACGGTCACAGTGGTTATTATTTTACTCACAGAGACAAATGCTCCTTCTCACCCAGAATAGCTATCAAAACCCACTTCTTCAAAGGAATAAACATTAGGTTGGAAGGGCTGTATTATCTTTGAGTAAAATATGTTGGCCATACAGTTGTCAAAAGACTATCATACATGATAAAATCTACATTACATGCTGTCATATTAACTAATTGATGTCAGTCTGTGCATCTTCTCTAATCACTGCAGTCAAAACTCGCCATAAAGAGGTGTTTGAGTATCCAAGAAAATAACCTCTGACTTGATGAATTCTGCAGACATTAATGAAGTTGCTGCCAAAGTTTAACAGTGTTTCCTGGTCTGGATTTATTAACTTTCATAAAGGTGCAAAACCAAGAAATCTTGAAGTAAAATTTCATATAAGAAAGGCGATCAGAGATAGCAGACCTCACCCACATTGTGCTGGACTCTATTTATGAAAAAGGACAGGGAGATCACAATACGTTGCCATCCCTTTCAGGGACAAAATATCATTTTCATTGTCCTTTATTGAACATCAAAGTTTGGAAGATACATACAGTACAATTTAAAGAGACTAAAATAGGTTGATGTCAGCCTTGGCATTTAATGCCCTTTTCTCATCAAAATTGATACTTAGGCTAATTTTTCTCCATGGGGCAAAAAAGTATTTAGTCAGCCACCAATTGTGCAAGTTCTCCCACTTAAAAGATGAGAGAGGTCTCCAATTTTCATCATAGGTATACCTCAACTATGAGAGACAAAATGAAGAAAAAAAAAAAATCCAGAAAATCACATTGAAGGATTTTTAATGAATTAATTGGTAAATTCCTCGGTAAAATAAGTATTTGGTCAATAACAAAAGTTCATCTCAATACTTTATTATATACCCTTTGTTGGCAATGACAGAGGTCAAATGTTTTCTGTAAGTCTTCACAAGGTTTTCACACACTGTTGCTGGTATTTTGGCCCATTCCTCCATGCAGATCTCCTCTAGAGCAGCGATGTTTTGGGGCTGTCGCTGGGCAACACGGACTTTCAACTCCCTCCAAAGATTTTCTATGGGGTTGAGATCTGGAGACTGGCTAGGCCACTCCAGGACCTTGAAATGCTTCTTACGAAGCCACTCCTTCGTTGCCCGGGCAGTGTGTTTGGGATCATTGTCATGCTGAAAGACCCAGCCACGTTTCATCTTCAATGCCCTTGCTGATGGAAGGAGGTTTTCACTCAAAATCTCACGATACATGTCCCCATTCATTCTTTTCTTTACACGGATCAGTCGTCCTGGTCCCTTTGCAGAAAAACAGCCCCAAAGCATGATGTTTCCATCCTCATGTTTCACAGTAGGTATGGTGTTCTTTCTCCTCCAAACACGACAAGTTGAGTTTTTACCAAAAAGTTCTATTTTGGTTTCATCTGACCATATGACATTCTCCCAATCCTCTTCTGGATCATCCAAATGCTCTCTAGCAAACTTCAGACGGGCCTGGACATGTACTGGCTTAAGCAGGGGGACACGTCTGGCACTGCAGGATTTGAGTCCCTGGCGGCGTAGTGTGTTACTGATGGTAGCCTTTGTTACTTTGGTCCCAGCTCTCTGCAGGTCATTCACTAGGTCCCCCCGTGTGGTTCTGGGATTTTTGCTCACCGTTCTCGTGATCATTTTGACCCCACGGGGTGAAATCTTGCGTGGAGCCCCAGATCGAGGGAGATTATCAGTGGTCTTGTATGTCTTCCATTTTCTAATAATTGCTCCCACAGTTGATTTCTTCACGCCAAGCTGCTTACCTATTGCAGATTCAGTCTTCCCAGCCTGGTGCAGGTCTACAATTTTGTTTCTGGTGTCCTTTGACAGCTCTTTTGTCTTGGCCATAGTGGAGTTTGGAGTCTGACTGTTTGAGGTTGTGGACAGGTGTCTTTTATACTGATAACGAGTTCAAACAGGTGCCATTAATACAGGTAACGAGTGGAGGACAGAGGAGCCTCTTAAAGAAGAAATTACAGGTCTGTGAGAGCCAGAAATCTTGCTTGTTTGTAGGTGACCAAATACTTATTTTACTGAGGAATTTACCAATTAATTCATTAGAAATCCTTCAATGTGATTTTCTGGATTTTTTTTTCTCATTTTGTCTCTCATAGTTGAGGTATACCAATGATGGAAATTGGAGACCTCTCTCATCTTTTAAGTGGGAGAACTTGCACAATTGGTGGCTGACTAAATACTTTTTGCCCCACTGTAATTGTCTTTTTTTAAAGTCTTGGGTAAAGTTGTTTTGTTGCCACTGATTATTGAGAATGTGCTCATATTTGTTTACAGTATCTAGAGTGCATCCAGAAAGTATTCACAGCGCTTCACTTTTTCCACATTTTGTTAAGTTACAGCCTTATTCCAAAAGGGATTAAATTCATTTTCCCCTCGAAATTCTACACACAATACCCCATAATGACAATGTGAAAAAAAAATTTTTTTTTTGAGATTTTTGCCGATTTATTAAAAATAAAAAACTAAGAAATCACATGTGCATGGACTTCCGGTTATGGCTGCCACGTAGGACGGACGTGTCTCGCTCTGCTCTGCTCCTGGAAAAAAAAAAAAATCGGCAAATAACTCTCTCATTTGGGACAGAACGTATCCCAGCATTTGGGCGAAGATATGTCGGCGAAGCCTAAGGCTGGAAAACCAGGTAAAGGAAAAAGCGAGCCGCCGAAACAGTCCAAATTAACGGACTTTCAGGTCTGTGACGCAGTAAACAAAACTCCATATATGGCGGAGGAGGCTGGCAACGCTGCGATATCTGCGGGGAATGGCGCAGATGCGCTGATGGCTGCCATGAGTTCAATGAGAGCGGACTTTTCCTCTAGATTTGATGGGATTATGACAGCGTTGGAAGGAATAAGAAAGGAATTGGGTGACTGTGTAGAACGAACGGCGCAGATGGAGCTCCGTCTCGCTAGTGCTGAAGATGACGTCACCCGTCTTCAATTAAAGGTGCGCACTTTGGAAAAAAAAAAAAAAATCTCTGGAAGATAATATTTTGGATTTGGAATCTCGGTCGAGACAGAATAACTTGAGGCTGGTGGGTCTTCCAGAGGAATCAGAAGGTCGGGACGTATGTTCCTTTCTGGAAAAGTGGATTCCGGAGGTGCTGGGCAGCGAGGAGTTGCAATCAGCAGTGGTTCTGGAAAAAGCACATCGTATTGGCCCACGGAGAGATAAGGGACCGCCGAGGACCTTAATTATGAAGTTTCTTAGCAACAGAGACAGGATGAAGATCTTCAACGCTGCACGAGCTAAAATAGGAGAGATTAAACACCAGGACCAGCAGGTGCGGTTCTACCCAGATTTGGCCACAGGAATCCAGCAATTGAGGAAGCAGTTTGATCCCGTACGTAAGGAGCTGCGCAACCTTGGGATTCGTCATGGTGTAATCTATCCTGCGAGACTGCTGACCACGTATGAGGGCAGAACCCACATCTTCAAGACCCCAGAGGAGGCGCAGGAGTTCATCAAGAAGATCAAAGAAGAAGAAGAGACTGGTGGGAGCTAAGCATGAACAAAATATAAGGTAGAATAATTAAGCATTTGCACAGGCATCTGACTGACTTGAAGTAAATAGTAAGTTTACAAAATATAGATTGTATTATATATTAAAAAAACAAAACAAAAACAAAACAAACAAACAAAAAAAAAACTATGATGTACAAAGTTGTTAAAAATTTTGGAGTTAAGTTGGAAAACTACAGAGGAGAGTTAATGTTACGTCATTAAAAGCAGTAGAGTTAGGGTGATTGGGAGGATGAAGAAGGAGTGGCTTAGGCTGTTCCCCGTGGGTGTGGAACGGTCGATGGCTATATCGGGAGACAGAATTTTTCTTTTGATTTTGGGGGGTTTGCCACAAGTGTGGGAAGGGGAAATTTGTTTGTGTGTAGTTTGTAGGATGAATGTTCAACCACTCATGTTTTTGCTTCTCTGTATGAGCATGTTTACACTGCAAGGTAATCCCAAACTCTCTATTGATCATGGACCAAAGTGTTAATCTTAATTTAACTTCATGGAATTGCAGAGGTCTACAAAATTTAAAAAAACTTAAACAAGTTATGAATAAAATAAAGGACATGGGTTCAAGAATTGTGTTTTTACAAGAAACTCATCTGATAGAGGAGGATGTTAAAAGAATTAGGAGTAGATGGCAGGGAAGTGTATTCACCTCTTCATTTTCATCCCGAGCCAGGGGAGTTATGACTGTCATACATAAATCAGTTCCTTTTCAAGTGAAAAATGTAATTGGAGACAAATTTGGAAGATATGTAATCATTCAAGGTTCTTTGCTATTAGAAAATATAAATCTTGTGAACTTATATGGTCCCAATATAGATGATCAGAAGTTCTTTGCTAATTTATTTCTCATCTTATCATCACTTACAGGGCAACATATAATAGCAGGGGATTTTAATTGTACATTGAATCCAGGTGTGGATAGATCAACAGGACTGGATTGTACGCACATTGGATGTAGGATGACTATTAATCATTTTATGAAAGAATTGAGATTGTTAGATATATGGAGAGAAATGAAACCACAAGTTAAAGCCTATTCTTGTTATTCCAGTACCTACAAGACATTCTCACGTATTGATTATTTTTTGATTTCCACAGAATTAAGGTCCAAGATTCAAAACTGCTTTTATGATAACATCGTGATCTCTGATCATGCACCCTGTTGTCTAATATATGTAGATAAAAAATTGACAAAGGAATCAGGTAGATGGCAATTTCAGCATAAATGGCTTCAGGATGAGGAATTTGTCAAGTATATAGAAAAACAGATAGACGAGTTCTTTGACATCAATACTACACAAACATCAGCATGTGTAAAGTGGGAGGCTTTCAAAGCTTTTATTAGGGGACATATTATTAGTTATACAGGATCAAAATCTAAGAAGACTCGAGAGGAGAGAGCTAAATTGGAACATAAAATAATAAGTCTTCAGGAAAAAGTGTATGCAGGAAGTGACCCAAGGTTGGAGAATGAATTACTGATTTTGAGAGCTGAATACGACAAAAAATCAGCGAATAGAGCTGCCTCGAGTCTTCTAAGATTGAAACAATCTTTTTATGAACAAGGTGAAAAATCAGGAAAATTATTAGCATGGCAGATTAAACAATTGGAAATTAAAACACCAATTACCAGTATTATAAGTAATGGACAGGTAGTTATAGATCCTTTAGAAATTAATAGAGCCTTTAGAGATTACTATGAAAAATTATATGATACCAAAAATGAACCTGATTTAACAAAACTAAATGGGTTTTTGAACGAACTATCTATACCGTGTATACCAAATGAAAACAGGGAGATATTGGAGTCTAAAATTAGTCAAGAAGAAGTTGGGCTAGCCATTGATAATATGAAATCAGGAAAAAGTGCAGGACCAGATGGTCTTCCAGTTGACCTTTATAAAAAATTTAAGAATAAATTAATAAAACCTTTTTTGGAAATGGTTTTAGAAGCATTTCAAAATAATAATTTACCATCATACATAAATAATGCCTTAATTATACTGCTGCCAAAACCAGGTAAGCCCTCTAATAAATGTGAAAATATGAGACCAATAAGCCTATTAAACGCCGACCTTAAGATAATCTGTAAAATTTTAGCAAGACGAATACAAGAAATTTTACCAAATATTATTAATCGAGATCAGAATGGCTTTATAAAGGGTAGACAAGGCTTCCATAATGTAAGAAGACTATTTAATATTATTTATTTTAATAAAGAAGCACCGGATACAGCTCTCCTATCATTGGACGCCGAAAAGGCCTTTGATAGAGTTGAATGGCCCTTTCTTTTTGAAGTCCTACAAAGGTTTGGACTTGGAAATAATTTCATAAAATGGGTTCAAATAATATACAATAATGCTACAGCAGAAATCCTAACAAATAACAATATTTCAAAACCAATAAAAATCAATAGAGGATGTCGACAAGGCTGTCCACTTTCACCTTTACTGTTTACTATGGCAATTGAACCTTTAGCGATACGTTTACATTCACAAATATATGGAATTAAAGTTGGACCAACAGAACATAAAATCTCCCTGTACGCCGATGATATAATTTTGTTTATGTCGAATCTAAAAAAATCAATTCCAACCTTGTTGAATTTAATAAAGAATTTTGGGGAAATATCAGGATATAAAATAAATAAAACTAAATCTTCAATATTAATGCTAAATGAGACCCAGAGAAATTACCCAGCCCCTGAGGCAAATCAATTCAATGTTGTAAATCAGTTTAAATATTTAGGAATCCAAATTATGCCTAAGCTAGAATCAGTCGCCAGCGTCAACTATGAAGCCTTAATGTCAGATATCAATGAGTTAACTCAGAGATGGATGTCACTACCAGTGTCGATGATCGGGAGAATCAATATACTTAAAAGTAATATTTTACCTAAAATACTTTATTTATTTCAATACATTCCCTTATCACCACCTTTAGATCTATTCTCAAGAATAAAAAAAAAGTTAGTGGAATTTATATGGAACAACAGGAGGGCTAGATTACGTCTGTCTTTATCATATTTACCATTTGATCGTGGAGGTCTGAAATGTCCAAATTTTATGTTGTATTATTGGTCGGCACAACTGAGGTCTATGACATATTATTTTTCATCAAATGATCTCCCTCACTGGACTGAAATGGAATCATACAATTTACCTTTACCTCTTCCCATATTCATATACTCAGATTCGGCAAAAAAATTACAAAAACAAGTTAAAAATCCATTTGTAAAGCATATGATCAAAATATGGTGTGAAGCTAAAAACTATTTAAAAGAACCACAGTTATTGTCACAATTTAGTCCAATATGGGGTAATCAATATTTTAAACCAGGGAGAGCGGACGCTGTATTTAAAGTATGGAATTTAAAAGGGATACAAAAGATTCAGGATTTATATTTGCCATGTGCAGACAACATAATGTCTTTTGAAGAGCTGAGGATCAAATTTAATCTCAATAGAACACATTTTTTTAAATATCTTCAACTTAGAAACTTTATTCGATCAAATCAAAATAAAGCTCTCACTCGACCTATTTATTCATCCTTGGAAAAAATGATGATGAAAGATAGTAAAAGAAAGGGTATTATTTCAGAGTTTTATAACTCATTGACACTATCTTCAAGTGAAAATTCACTGAAAAGATTAAACTACTGGAAAGAAGATCTGCAAATTGAAATTTCGGAGGAACAATGGGAATTGGCTTGTACAGAAGCTCAAACCAAATCAATAAATGCACGCCTTAAATTGATACATTTCAAATGGTTAATGCGGATGTATGTTACACCGGAGGAGTTAAATAGATATAACAAAAATATACCAGATACATGCACAAAATGCATGGAAAGTAAAGGAACCCTATTTCATTGTTTATGGGAATGTAGATTAATAAGAATGTTTTGGGAAGAGGTGAGGGTAACAATTGAAAAAATAATCTCAAAACAAATCCTAAACTGTTTTTGTTGGGTCTGTACCCAGAAAAGCATAATTTTAATAAAAGTGAAAGAACATTCATAGACCTCAGTTTGCTTAATGCCAAAAAATGTATTGCACTATTATGGAAAAAGACTCATAGACCAGATGTGACTCAGTGGTTAAGACAGATGTTAACAAACCTTCCATTAGAAAGAATAACATATATACTGAAATCAAAGGAAATTGTGTTTGAGAATATATGGAGACCTTTTATTGATTATGTAAAAAATTTAAACATAACTCTTGAAGAAGAAGGTGAATGATGTGTGTGGACCTTGTAAATTCCAAACTGGTGAACATAATATGTATACTTATGTATTGGATTGTCTAGACTAAACAGAGGAGCATTGTTGAAGATTTGATTTTGTTGGTGGTTGTTGGTGTTTTTAGTGCATTTTTTTTTTTTTTGTAGTACTTTAGCGTTAGTGTTTGATTGTTTGTATCATGTTTGTTAAAAAAAAAAAAAAAAGTTCAATAAAGATATTGTGGAAAAAAAAAAAGAAATCACATGTGCATAAGTATTTACAGCCTTTGCCATGAAGCTCAAAATTGAGCTCAGGTGCATCCTGTTTCCACTGATCATCCTTGCGATGTTTCTACAACTTAATTGGAGTCCACCTGTGTTAAATTCAGTTGACTGGACATGATTTGGAAAGGCACACACCTGTCTATATAAGGTCCCACAGTTGACAGTGCATGTCAGAGCACAAACCAAGCATGAAGTCAAAGGAATTGTCTGTAAACCTCTGAGACAGGATTGTCTCAAGGCACAAATCTGGGGAAGGATACAGAAAAATTTCTGCTGCTTTGAAGGTCTCAATGAGCACAGTAGCCTCCATCATCCGTAAATAGAAGAAGTCTGGAACCACCAGGACTCTTCCTAGAGCTGGTCGTCCATCTAAACTGAGCGATTGGGGGAGAAGGGCCTTAGTCAGGGAGGTGACCAAGAACCCGATGGTCACTGTCTGAGCTCCAGCATTGCTCTGTGAAGAGAAGAGACCCTTCCAGAAGGACAACCATCTCTGCAGCAATCCACCAATCAGACCTGTATGGTAGAGTGGCCAGACAGAAGTCACTCCTTGGCAAAAGGCACCTGGCAGCCCACCTGGAGTTTGCTAAAAGGCACCTGAAGGGCTCTCAGACCATGAGAAAGAAACTTCTCCGGTCTGATGAGACAAAGATTGAACTCTTTGATGTGAATGCCAGGCATCATGTTTGGAGGAAACCAGGCACCGTTCATAACCACGCCAATGTTGGTAGCAGCATTATGCTATGGGGATGTTTTTCAGCAGCAGGAACTGGGAGACTAGTCAGGATAGAGGGAAAGAAGAATGCAGCAATGTACAGAGACATCCTGGATGAAAACCTGCTCCAGAATGCTCTTGACCTCAGACTGGGGCAATGGTTCATCTTTCAGCAGGACAACCACCCGAAGCACACAGCCAGGATATCAAAGGAGTGGCTTTAGGACAACTCTCTAAATGTCTTTGAGTGGCCCAGCCAGAGCCCAGACTTGAATCCAATTGAACATCTCTGGAGAGATCTGAAAATGGCTGTGCACCGATGCTTCCCATCCAACCTGATGGAGCTTGAGAGGTGCTGCAAAGAGGAATGGCGAAACTGCCCAAAGATAGGTGTGCCAAGCTTGTGGCATCATATTGAAAAAGACATGAGGCTGTAATTGCTGCCAAAGGTGCATCAGCAAAGTATTGAGCAAAGGCTGTGAATACTTATGTACATGTTATTTCTTAGTTTTTTTTTAATTTTTAATAAATTTGTAAACATTTCAAAAAAACTTTTTTCACATTGTCATTATGGGGTATTGTGTGTAGAATTTTGAGGAAAAAATGAATTTAATCCATTCTGGAATAAGGCTGTAACATAACAAAAAAAAAAAGTGATGCGCTGTGAATACTTTCCGGATGCAATGTACAACCCCAAATCAAAAAAAGTTGGGACCTTATGTAAAATGCAAATTAAAAAAAGAAAAAGAATAAAAGCTTGCAGTGCTCCTTAAATGATACTTTGACATGAATTTCATTTCAGACATTATAAACCCTAGATCAGGGGTGTCAAACTCATTTTAGTTCAGGGGCCACACACAGCCCGATTCAGTCTCAAGTGGGCCGGACCAGTAAAATAACACTATAATAATCTAAATAATGACAATTTCAAATTTGTTTCTGTTTTATTTCAAAGAAGTACAAGTACATTATGAAACGTTTTTAAAACATGAACAGCCTGAATTTTTTTAAAGAAAAACAAGTGCTATTTCCAGAATATTATGCCTCAGTTAATACATCATCATCATCATAGCAGTCTGTCGCGGACGACAATGACTGTTTCATTTAGGTCTGATCACATTCCTCCACGCAGCTCTGTCCTTAGCCTTCTGCTGCCAGGAACTCCTGTCTATATTGTAACGCTCCACAGTGTGGAGCATTGCTACAACGCTCCACACTGTGTGTGTGTTTATATATTCACATATTTATTCCATCTAGCTACAGTGCTCCGCACTGTGTGTGTTTATATGTTCATATATTTAGTCCATCTAGCTACAGTGCTCCGCACTGTGTGTTTATATATCTATATATTTATTCCATCTAGCCGCAATGCTCCGCATCGTGTGTCTATATATTTATGTTTATACAGTGGGGTAAAAAAGTATTTAGTCAGCCACCAATTGTGCAAGTTCTCCCACTTAAAAGATGAGAGAGGTCTCCAATTTTCATCATAGGTATACCTCAACTATGAGAGACAAAATAAGAAAAAAAAAATCCAGAAAATCACATTGAAGGATTTTTAATGAATTAATTGGTAAATTCCTTGGTAAAATAAGTATTTGGTCAATAACAAAAGTTCATCTCAATACTTTGTTATATACCCTTTGTTGGCAATGACAGAAGTCAAACGTTTTCTGTAAGTTTTCACAAGGTTTTCACACACTGTTGCTGGTATTTTGGCCCATTCCTCCATGCAGATCTCCTCTAGAGCAGTGATGTTTTGGGGCTGTCGCTGGGCAACATGGACTTTCAACTCCCTCCAAAGATTTTCTATGGGGTTGAGATCTGGAGACTGGCTAGGCCACTCCAGGACCTTGAAATGCTTCTTACGAAGCCACTCCTTCGTTGTCTGGGTGGTGTGTTTGGGATCATTGTCATGCTGAAAGACCCAGCCACGTTTCATCTTCAATGCCCTTGCTGGTGGAAGGAGGTTTTCACTCAAAATCTCACGATACATGGCCCCATTCATTCCTTCCTTTACACGGATCAGTCGTCCTGGTCCCTTTGCAGAAAAACAGCCCCAAAGTATGAGGTTTCTACTCTCATGCTTCACAGTAGGTAAGGTGTTCTTTCTCCTCCAAACACGACAAGTTGAGTTTTTACCAAAAAGTTCTATTTTGGTTTCATCTGACCATATGACATTCTTGCAATCCTCTTCTGGATCATCCGAATGCTCTCTAGCAAACTTCAGACGGGCCTGGACATGTACTGGCTTAAGCAGGGGGACACGTCTGGCACTGCAGGATTTGAGTCCCTGGCGGCGTAGTGTGTTTCTGATGTAGCCTTTGTTACTTTGGTCCCAGCTCTCTGCAGGTCATTCACTAGGTCCCCCCGTGTGGTTCTGGGATTTTTGCTCACTGTTCTCGTGATAATTTTGACCCCACAGGGTGAGATCTTGCTTGGAGCCCCAGATCGAGGGAGATTATCAGTGGTTTGTATGTCTTCCGTTTTCTAATAATTGCTCCCACAGTTGATTTCTTCACACCAAGCTGCTTACCTATTGCAGATTCAGTCTTCCCAGCCTGGTGCAGGTCTACAATTTTGTTTCTGGTGTCCTTTGACAGCTCTTTGGTCTTGGCCATAGTGGAGTTTGGAGTCTGACTGTTTGAGGTTGTGGACAGGTGTCTTTTATACTGATAACGAGTTCAAACAGGTGCCATTAATACAGGTAACGAGTGGAGGACAGAGGAGCCTCTTAAAGAAGAAGTTACAGGTCTGTGAGAGCCAGAAATCTTGCTTGTTTGTAGGTGACCAAATACTTATTTTACTGAGGAATTTACCAATTAATTCATTAGAAATCCTTCAATGTGATTTTCTGGATTTTTTTTTCTCATTTTGTCTCTCATAGTTGAGGTATACCTATGATGAAAATTGGAGACCTCTCTCATCTTTTAAGTGGGAGAACTTGCACAATTGGTGGCTGACTAAATACTTTTTTGCCCCACTGTATGTACATATGTATACTCGCTGCTCTTGTTTTTTTTTCTTGCCTTCTGATTGTTGCTCTGAGTGTTGCTATCCCTGTGCTGTTGCAATCCTGGAATTTCCCCGTTGTGGGACTAATAAAGGCTTATCTTATCTTATCTTATCTTATCTATATCCAACTTCTTCAAGTTTCTTTTTACAGTGTCTTTAAATCTGAGCCTTGGTCTACCCTGATTGCTTTTGCCCTCGCATAACTGTGAGTTATGTGAATCCAACTGCTGAGGGAGACGCTGGTGGTCCATCCTCTCAACATGTCCGAGCCATCTCAGGTTCATCTGTATTAGCATGTCCTCCATTGATGGTAGACCGGCTCGTTTCAACACTTCTATGTTGGTTATCTTGTCTTTCCATGATATATTCATTATGGTTCTAAGGTGTCTCATCATGTACGCGTGGAGTTTCTTTGCCTGCACTCTGTAGACAGTCCAAGTTTCAGCACCATACAATAGTACTGTCGCTCTGTACATTTTGCATTTCACACGGATAGACACATGTTGATTGTTGACTTGTTTCACAGTCTCTCCCTCAAGTTTCCAAACACAGTGCTCGCTCTTCCCATTCTAAGAGATGATTCATCCTCCAGCCTAGCATTCTCTGAAACAGTACTTCCTAGATACTTGAAAGTCTTGCACTTGACTAGTGGCTCTGTACCAATGCTGATTTCTTCTGGTAGTGATGTTGATAACTGGAACTTTGGTGGTTGATAAAGGCACTCTGTCTTCTTGATGTTGATTTTGAGGCTGAATTGGCTAGCTGCTCTTGCAAATTTCTCCACTAAAGATTGCATATCTTCCACACTGTGTGCAACTAGAGCACTGTCGTCGGCAAAGAGCATTTCTCTTACTACCTTTATCGATGTCTTACTCTTGGCTGAAGACCGCGTCCATCATTCGTTGAAAAGTTTGAGCAGCGCCTTTGAGGCCGAAAGGCATTCGCAGAAATTCAAAAAGGCCGAAAGGGGTTATTACAGCTGTTTTAGGAATGTCCTCCGCTCGGACTGGGACTTGATGATAACCGCGGACTAAGTCTATTTTTGAAAAAATGCGCGCACCCGCCAGATGTAGTGAAAAATCTTGAATGTGAGGAATTGGGTAGCGGTCATGCGCTGTAGCATTGTTTAATCTGCGGTAATCTCCGCACGGTCTCCAAGAACCGTCGGATTTCGGAACCATGTGAAGTGGTGAGGCCCAAGGGCTCTTCGAGCGTCTAACAATGCCCAATTTTTCAAGGGTCATAAACTCGTCCCGTGCTATGTTGAGCTTGGCCGCGTCTAAGCGGCGAGCTTTGGCAAATACGGGTGGGCCCGTTGTGGGAATAAAGTGTTCAACCCCGTGTTTAGCCACAGTGGCTGAGAATTTGGGAATTGTGAGTGCTGGAAATTGGGTGAGGAGTTGCTCAAACTTACCTCCTGCCGTGGTGACGTTAGCCTGCACAGGTGGTGGAGAAACTCGAGCTGAGCATGGAATAGAAGCAAAGGACAGTGCATTAACCAAGCGCCTATTTGCTAGATCCATTAATAACCCATGTGCACACAAAAAATCTGCGCCTAACAAGTTAAACCTCACCGCAGCTACAACAAATGTCCATCTGTAGTTGCGGCCGTGGAAGTGGAGGTGCAGGCTCTTTTCGCCGAAAGTGTCGATGTTAGAGCCGTTGGCTGCCACCGCTCCATTGCCCCGGGTGCCCATGGCTCGATCTGCGTGGGAGGGCGTGACGAAACTCAGCTGAGCTCCTGTGTCGATGAGGAACTGCTTGCCGGTGTGTCCATCCGTCACATACAACAGCTTATTCTTCTCGCCGAGAACCGCTGCCGTTAACGGCTCTCGGCTTTGGTGTTTAAATTTGCAGGGGGGAACACATTTGTGAGCCTTCTCGGCGAAACGGTGGTGATAATAACAGACGTCGCTCCGTCTGTTACGTTTTGGCCGTGTCGCTGTCACCGCGGGCTGGATCTGCTCAGTGGGTTGTGGCTCTTCGTGGTTCTGGGCATCAGCGTTGAGGTCTGCGGATGCTGCTGTGGGTGTCAGCTCCTTGCAGGTGTTGACGAGCCGTTGAGTTTCGTTGGCGAGCACGCGGAAGTCTTGCTGGGTGCTGCATCTCATGTTGGCGAGTGTCCCTCTCATGTGTGGCGGCAGCATGCTGAGGAATATGAATTGGAGGAGGAAGTTGTCGTTGTCTTCTTCTTTAAGCTGCAGCAAATCCTCCATGAGGGCTTTAGGCTTGCACCCTCTGTGGCCATAGACCGCCAGGATCTTCTTGGCTCCCTCTTCAGCTGAGGGGACGTAATTTGCCACGATGGTTGCTTTCAGTATTTCATACTTGTCTTGGGCCGGCAGCCGCTGGATCATGCTCCGCACACACCTTGAAGTGGCGGCGTCGAGTTTGGAGACGATATGATAGAATTTCGTATCGTCAGCCGTGATGCCCGCCAGTGCAAACTGGGCTTCAGCTTGCTGAAACCACAAGGCGGGGTCTTCTTGCCAGAAGTCTGGCAGCTTGACAGCGACGGCATTCATGTATACCATCACTGCTGTGTCCACAGGGTGAGAGTGCCTTGCTTCGGCTCTCACGGCGGTGCTGGTGCTCGGTTGAGCCCTCTCAATCCCTTCTGCCGGGGGGGAAAGACGTCCATCTGTTCCCCTGTCTGCGTGGGCGCTGGCGTCTGCCTGGGTTGCCACGGATGAGTCGATTGCGGGGGAACGCCTCAGGTCCATACTCGCGTCAGGGGTCACCAGTGTAGAAGAGCTTGAAATGATGAGGCGATTTGATATATAAACCAAAGTTTATTTATCAGCTCTCCTAACAAGTCTCATTCAGTGCAGAGGTGGCAGAAGGAAAAGAGACCGAATATCTCCGGCTCACTGACTTTATACTTGCACATAACAAAAGACACGCATAACAAAGGCTGACATCCCTCATTATCTTAATCCCCCCATTGTCTTGGTATTTCCTCTCCTCGCCCAGGGGGTGAGGGTAGCTCCTCCGGTCTCCACCGCAGTGTCTGGGAACGTCTTTGTTCTTCACTTGGCGGTTGAGAGCCTTTGTCCTTTCAGAGGTGTGAAGTTGCTTTACATATGTAATTACCAAACATTTCCACATGCTTCAACATATGTAGGTTATGGAATATATGATTAATATAGCCCACAATAATAAGTTTATTTATAGAACAATTTTCACAGAGTCACAAAGTGCTTAACATGGTAAAAAACAAAATAAATCACTAATCACTAATACATCACTCGCAGTCTGATACACTGTATCCTTCAGTGTTGCCCATTTATCTTCTATGCCATTCTCTGAGTTGTTGTTGTCCCAGTCTTTCAAGTTTTCATCCATTTCCTGTGTAAGTTCTTCCTGCTTCTTTTGGCCTTTCAGTGCACTAGTGTTTAGCTTCCGTGGTGGCTTCGCACCTGTCCTGCAGTGCTGTTTTCGTCTGCAAATCCTTAATGTAGATCTCAGTGTAACGGATGCCAACTAGTACTGTTCGGCGTAGAACGTTAGTAAACCTCCCTCCCAAAGCCTCATACAGTATTGGTAGCGCTGAGCTACCGGTCGGACCTTTAGCTCAGCGCGATCGTGCTGTGTCTCCCATGCTCGAACTGTGTAGTTGACTGGTAGGTCGCGGGTTCGTGTCCCGTGTGGGGCAAACTGCGCAGGATGATCTCTGTCACAATGGTGCCGTGAACCCGGGATGGGAGTGAGGTTTAAGGGGGAGAGTGTAACGGATGCCAACTAGTACTGTTCGGCGTAGAACGTTAGTAAACCTCCCTCCCAAAGCCTCATACAGTATTGGTAGCGCTGAGCTACCGGTCGGACCTTTAGCTCAGCACGATCGTGCTGTGTGTGTCTCTGTGTAGTTAACTGTGAGGTCGCGGGTTCGTGTCCTGTGTAGGGCGAACTGCGCTGATGACCTCAGTTACAAAGTGGTGCTGTGAGCCCCCAGATGGTAGCGCTGAGCTACCGGTTGGACCTTTAGCTCAGCGCGATCGTGCTGTGTCTCCCATGCTCGAACTGTGTAGTTGACTGAGAGGTCGCGGGTTCGTGTCCCGTGTGGGGCAAACTGCGCAGGATGATCTCTGTCACATCAGCATAACATGATCAGTACCACAGTCCGCACCTCTCATTGCTCTGGTGTCCAATACATCCCTTATGACTCTCTGCCTTACTATGATGTAGTATAACAAGTGCCAGTGCTTGGATTTTGGGTGCATCCATGTCTCAGTTAATACAGTATCTCACACAAGTGAGTACACCCCTCCCATTTTTGGAAATATTTTATTATATCTTTTCATGGGACAACACTGAAGATATGACCCTTTGATACAGTATAAAGTAGTCAGTGTACAGCCTGTTTAACAGTGTAAATTTGCTGTCCCCTCAAAATAACTCAACACACAGCCATTAATATCTAAACCGCTGGCAACAAAAGTGAGTACACCCTTAAATGAAAATGTCCAAATTGTGCCCAATTAGCCATTTTCCCTCCCCGGTGTCATGTGACTCATTAGTGTTACAAGGTCTCAGGTGTGAATGGGGAGCAGGTGTGTTAAATTTAGTGTTATCTCTCTCACACTCTCTCATACTGGTCACTGGAAGTTCAACATGGCACCTCATGGCAAAGAACTCTCTGAGGATCTGAAAAAAAGAATTGTTGCTCTACATAAAGATGGCCTAGGCCAGGGGTGGGCAATCATGTGCCATGGAGGGCCATTCTACTGCAGGTTTTCTGCTCCACCCAGTCTCTTCAGCAGGTGTTTTCAATGATTAGCAATCCTTGAAGCTGATCAGATCACACACCTGCTGGAGAGACTGGGTAGAACAAAAAACCTGCAGTGGAATGGCCGTCACTGCCCACTCCTGGCCTAGGCTATAAGAAGATTGCCAACACCCTGAAACCGAGCTACAGCACAGTGGCCAAGACCATACAGCGGTTTAACAGGACAGGTTCCACTCAGAACAGGCCTCGCCCTGGTCGACCAAAGAAGTTGAGTGCACGTGCTCAACATCATATCCAGAGGCTGTCTTTTGAAAATAGATGTGTGAGTGCTGCCAGCATCACTGCAGAGGTTGAAGGGGTGGGGTGGGTGGGGTCACTCTGTCAGTGCTCAGACCATACGCTGCACACTGCATCAAATTGGTCTGCATGGCTGTCATCCCAGAAGGAAGCCCCTTTTAAAGATGATGCACAAGAAAGCCCGCAAACAGTTTGCTGAAGACAAGCAGACTAGGACATGGATTACTGGAACCATGTCCTGTGGTCTGATTAGGGCAACATAAACTTATTTGGTTCAGATGGTGTCAAGTGTGTGTGGTGGCAACCAGGTGAGGAGAACAAAGACAAGTGTGTCTTGCCTACAGTCAAGCATGGTGGTAGAAGTGTCTTGGTTTGGGGCTGCATGAGTGCTTCCAGCACTGGGGAGCTACAGTTTATTGAGGGAACCATGAATGCCAGCATGTACTGTGACATACTGAAGCCGAGCATGAGCCCCTCCTTTCGGAAACTGGGCCACAGGGTTGTATTCCAACATGATAACGACCCCAAACACACCTCCAAGATGACTACTGCCTTGCTAAACAAACTGAGGGTAAAGGTGATGGACTGGCCAAGCATGTCTCCAGACCTAAACCCTATTGAGCATCTGTGGGGCATCCTCAAACGGAAGGTGGAGGAGCACAAGGTCTCCAACATCCACCAGCTCCGTGATGTCATCCTGGAGGAGTGGAAGAGGATTCCAGTGGCAACCTGTGAAGCTCTAGTGAACTCCATGCCCAAGAGAGTTAAGGCAGTACTGGAAAATAATAGTGGCCACACAAAATATTGACACTTTGGGCACAATTTGGACATTTTCACTTAGGGGTGTACTCACTTTTGTTGCCAGCGGTTTAGACATTAATGGCTGTGTGTTGAGTTATTTTGAGGGGACAGCAAATTTAAGATAAGATAAGCCTTTATTAGTCCCACAATGGGGAAATTCCAGGATTGCAACAGCACAGGGATAGCAACACTCAGAGCAACAATCAGAAGGCAAGAAAAAACAAGAGCAGCGAGTATACATATGTACATATAAACATAAATATATAGACCCACGGTGCGGAGCATTGCAGCTAGATGGAATAAATATATAGATATATAAACACACAGTGCGGAGCATTGTAGCTAGATGGAATAAATATATGAATATATAAACACACAGTGCGGAACATTGTAGCTAGATGGAATAAATATATGAATATATAAACACACACACAGTGTGGAGCATTGTAGCTAGATGGAATAAATATATGAATATATAAACACACACAGTGCGGAGCATTGTAGCTAGATGGAATAAATATGTAAATATATAAACACACACAGTGCGGGGCATTGTAGCTAGATGGAATAAATATGTAAATATATAAACACACACACACAGTGCGGAGCATTGTAGCTAGATGGAATAAATATATAAACACACACAGTGCGGAGCACTGTAGCTAGATGGAATGAAACAGCATAACCATCTACTTAGTTATCGTACATGGTATGATTATGTACCCATACGTATTGTCACCCTCCGTAGCTACCGGTATTTTCCTAGTTGTATACTGGAGGGGACCATTGTGTAAGTCTATTGCGTCTTTTGCATTCAATACTATTAGGTTGTCACGTCTTTTTGCTATCACTGCGAGCAGCCCTGCTTAGGTTATACAGTCTGACAGCCGTTGGTAGGAAGGACCTGCGAAACCTCTCGGTTGTGCACCTAGGATGATGTAGTCTGCTGCTAAATGAGCTCCTTAGTGCATTCAGTGTGTCCTGCATAGGGTGGAACTCGGACTCCAGCTGAGATGACAGTTTAGCCACCATCCTTCTTTCTCCTGTCTCCTCCACTAGGTCAAGGCGCTGCCCCAGGACAGAGCTAGCTTTCTTGATCAGTTTGTTCAGTCTCTTCCTATCGGCTGCTGTAATGCCACTGCCCCAGCAGACCACTCCAAAAGTGATGGTTGATGCCACCACCGTGTTGTAGAATGTCTTCAGCAGCGCCCCTTGTACACCAAAAGACCTGAGTCTCCTCAGTAGGAACAGCCTGCGCTGTCCCTTCTTGTAGAGTGCGTCAGTATTGTGTGACCAGTCTAGTTTATTGTTCAGATGAACACCCAGGTACTTGTAGGATGTCACCATCTCAATGTCTGTTCCCTGGATGTTTACTGGTGCTGTGAGGGGTTGTCCTTGCCTGCGGCAGTCCACCACCAGCTCCTTAGTTTTCCTTGCGTTGATCTGGAGGCAGTTCCGATGGCACCAGTCCACAAAGTCCTGGATAAGCCCTCTGTACTCAGCTTCATCTCTGTTGGAGATGAGGCCAACGATCGCGGAGTCGTCAGAGAACTTCTGTAGATGGGAGTGTGTTGTGTTGTGTGAGAAGTCCGCAGTATAAAGGGTGAACAGGAAGGGAGCCAAAACCGTTCCCTGGGGGGCCCCCGTGCTACCGATGATCGTGTCGGACACACAGTCCCGGGTTCTCACAAACTGAGGCCGGTTTGTGAGGTAGTCCAGGATCCATGATGACAGGTGCTGGTCCATCCCTGCGCACAGCAGCTTGTCCTTCAGGATCATCGGTTGGATGGTGTTGAAAGCACTGGAGAAGTCAAAGAACATGATCCTCACTGCATTCCCGGGCTTCTCCAGGTGGAACAGAGAACAGTGAAGGAGGAAGATGACCGCATCCTCCACCCCAATGCCATGCTGGTAGGCGAACTGGAGTGGATCCATCGCTGGTCCCACCAGGGGGCGGAGGTGAGCAAGGAGCAGTCTCTCCAGGGTCTTCATCATGTGAGACGTCAGGGCCACTGGTCTGTAGCTGTTCATATCTTTGGGGTGGGAAGTCTTTGGTACAGGTACCACACAAGATGTTTTCCACAACTGTGGTACCCTCCCCAGCTTCAGGCTCAGGTCGAAGATGTACTCCACAATCCCACACAGCTGGTCTGCACAGGACTTGAGGAGCTTTGCACTTATGCCGTCCGGTCCCGACACCTTCCTCGCCTTAATCTTCCTCAGCTCCGTCCTCACCTGGGTCTTAGTGAGGGTCAGGTTGGGGGACTGTGTGTTGGGAGTGGGGGGGTGATGGTGGAGTGGGGAGTGGGCAGCAGGACTTGATGTCTTCAGTAGCAGCAGTGGTTGTTGTGCAGTCGGGGGGGAGGGCGGTTGGTCAAACCTATTAAAAAACAGATTCAGATTGTTCTCCCACTCCGTGCCCCCTGTGGCCTGGGGGGAGGTATTCTGGAGCCCAGAGATGGCTTTAAGGTTTCTCCAGACCCCGCTGATGTCGCTCTGTTGCAGCTTGTCCTCCATCTTCTTCCTGAAGCTGTCCTTGCCTTCTCTGATCTTTCTCCTCAACTCCCTCTGTACAGACTTCAGCATCTCCCTGTTCCCTGACCTGAAGATCCTCTTCTTCTCTCTCAGAAGTGTTTTTATCTCAGGGTTGATCCAGGGTTTGTTGTTTGAGCAACACCGTATGGTCTTGGTGGGAACGGTGTTGTCCACACAGAAGCTGATGTAGTCCGTGATGGTGTGAGTGAGGCCATCGATGTCCTCACCATGTGGATCGCAGAGCTGCTCCCAGGCAGTGGTTTCAAAACAGCCCTTTAGAGTGTCCATTGCCTCCTCAGACCATAACTTCACTGTGCGCATGGCCGGAGGTTGTCTGTGCACTAGGGGTTTGTACACCGGCCGGAGATGAACCAAGTTGTGACCGATTTCCCGAGTGGGGGGAGTTGTGATGAGGTGTACGCCTCCTTAGTGTTTGCGTAGAATAAGTCCAGTGTTTTATTGTCTCTAGTGTGGCATGTGACATATTGGGTAAACGTGGGTAGAATTTACAGTTATACAAGCTGTACACTGACTACATTGTATCAAAGTGTCATATCTTCAGTGTTGTCCCATGAAAAGATATAAAATATTTCCAAAAATGTGAGGGGTGTACTCACTTTTGTGAGAAACTGTGTGTGTGTGTATAAGAGATTCTGCAGTGTATGTACAGTATGAATGAATGAATAAACTTTGTCCTCCTGTTAACTCAAGAAGCCACTCCACCGCGGGCTCTCTTGCATGGTGGTGCCACAATACCTGAAGAGTACAGGACTCTTTTCACTGGTGATAATGAAAGCACCAAGGTGCTGTGCCTCAGTGCCTGTGGCATGGTAACATGGGCGGCTGTAAAGAAGTGGCACTCCATTCTCTACTGGCCCGGGATAGTTACTACAATACCTTTTTTCACTGCGGCATTGACAGAAATGGTGAGTTAAATTTGTGTTTATTTCAAAAACAGTGTTATTTTAAAATTCTGGCAAATTAAAAGTCAAGAAAATATGGTGATACAATAATAAAAGCCTTTAGTTCCACTTAATTTTGACTGGGCGAGCTGAAACAGACAGACAGATACACACAGCCACAAACAGACGCACTAACTGATTACCGTATGCCTCCATTTCACCAAGGTATAATGACACTCTTACCAGTTCAGACAGCATTTTCACAAGGTCTCTTACTTTTGTTCTGGAGTTGATGTGCATATTTTGCACCAAAACACATTTATCTCTTGGTCACATAACCCGTCTCCTTCCTGAGCGGTATGATGGCTGGACATTCCCATGTTGTTTATACTTGCATAAAATTGTTTGAACAGATGGACAGGGCGGGCAGCGCAGTGACGGAGTGGTTAGCACTGCGGCAGCACAGCAACTCACCCTTGGCCGGGGGATCCTGGGTTCGATCCCAGCCCCCGACCAACAGTGATCTGTGTGGAGTTTGCATGTTTTCCACACATGCATGTGGGTTTACTCCTGCATTTCTCCGGTTTCCTCCCACATGCCAAAAACATGCAAGTTAGATTAATTGGCATCAAAACTGGGGATTCTAAATTGTCCTTAGGTATGACTGTGAGGGTGAATGGTTGTCTGTCTCTCTGTGTTGGCCCTGCGATGGACTGGCGATCTGTCCAGGGTGTACCCTGCCTCTCGCCCAAAGATGCTAGGATAGGCTCCAGCACCCCCATGACCTGAAAAGGATTAAGCAGAAGAAGATGAATGAATGAATGAACAGGGCACCTTCAGGCATCTGGAAATTGTACTCATTGATGAACCAGACTTGTAGAGGTCCACAATTCTCTTCCTAATATTAGTGTATATAATTAAACTTCTGCCTTTGAACAAAGTAATAAAAAAAATCTCTAAAAAATTATATATGAAATATAAAAATTATTTAGCAAATAGAAATAATTTTGGTAATCCTAACTGACCTAAAACAGGAAAAGTTTAGTCTGATTTAATCTCAGACATTGAGGGAAAAAGGTTTTGTCTTTTTATACAGTTTATGTAAACTTCTGATTTCAACTGTATACAAAAGTGTGATCTTACCACGCTATATACGCGAGTATTTGCAAGATCCTCCGTGAACTTTCACAAGGAGGAAACAAAATCGCATTTGAATTAACACTATAAAGCCCACAGTTTTTTGAGGCTGAGAATGAGACACTGCTGTTGTCAGGCTGCCAACCGTCATACTGCTGGACCAGAGGTTTTAAGCTGCCATTGGCACCAACATGAGCCAGTCCGCAGTGACTTCCTTCCAGCTGTGGCATGCTGCACTGCCAAAGATCCTCTATAGTAGAGATGAGTCACTGAAACAGAAAAACAAAAAAATGGAAACAAACAAAAAAAAGCAACCAGGGCCACAATGTACTGTATGCAATGAAATAAAACAGTAAATTTAAAAATCACCTTGGATTTTTTTTAAAAGTTGCAGTTATAAAATCCAATACTGTACTACTTTGTTTTTGGTGAGCCTCTTCCAAAGGAAGGAACATGGTTTCACTGACTGAAACAAAATGCAATTAAAGACTGATCACTCCTAGAAAAGTTGTGTTGTTTCTGAATCAGTCAGTGATGATAGATTATAAAAGTTTTTCTTATATTTTAATAACTTGAATATGTCCTGCACTAGGGGTGGGGGAAAAATGGATGCTTTGGTGGTGATACTGTATCGATTCAGAAACACAGTATCGTGATAGTTTATTAAAAATTATTAATAAATGTTACAAATATAAAATTACTTATTTAGGTACCAGAGTAATAAAAACAATTTTACTTTTCAGTCCATTATATGGTGCTGGGGTGGGCAAACGATTGATTTGACATAATATCGCAATTCTTGACAGTCATGATGATGCACCGATCCCTAAATGCACATACCAGTTTTTTATTAACTATATATACAGTGGTGTGAAAAAGTGTTTGCCCCCTTCCTGATTTCTCATTTTTTGTGCGTTTGTCACACTTAAATGTTTCAGATCATTAAACTAATTTAAATATTAGACAAAGATAACACAAAATGCAGTTTTTAAATGAAGGTGTTTATTATTAAGGGTAAAAAAATCCAAACCTACATGTCCCTGCGTGAAAAAGTGATCCCCGACTTCCGGTCTGGACGCCATGGTGATAGCAACTTAACGCTGAAGCTCCCAGACCAAATCCAAGGAAAACATCTTCAAAATCAGACTTAACGGATTTTTGGAAGAATAAAAATCAAAAGACAAAAACACCATGCCTAACCAAAAACAGAAGAAACTGACATTCCCCAGGCCAGGACGCGCAGCGGCTGCAGAATCTGAACCGGAGGACCTCCGTTCAGAAGACGAGGAGCTGAACCTAGCTAACAAGAAGGTTAGCTTGAAATCGCTATTTGATGAATTATGACGATTTCGGGCCGAATTTCATGAATTCAGAGAGGAATTAAAAAGGACGAACAGCAGAATGGACCAGGCCGAAAACCGAATCTTGGAAGCTGAAGAAAGAATAAAAGTGCTTGAAGATTCTATGCTGGATTTACACAAAAAACAGTCAAGGCTGGAGGCTAAGCTAACCGACCAAGAAGGAAGACAAAGACGAGACAACATCAGAATTTACGGTCTGAAAGAAGGAGCTGAAGATAGTTTCAACACAGTGGCGGAATGCGTGGAATCCTTATTGAGAGAGAAGTTGGATATTCCACAAACCACCGATTTGAAGATAGAAAAGGCTCATCGTACATTAGCCGCAAAGCCAGCGGCAGAAGCGCCCCCACGTTCGGTGGTGGTAAGATTCTCCGATTTCAAAATAAAACAAGAGGTTATAAGACGGGCTTGGCAGAAAAAAGGATTTATGCATCAAGACAGAAAAGTCTTTGTGGAGCACGATTACGCCCCCGAGGTTCTAAAAAAGCGACGGGAATATAACGACGCCAAAAAGGTTCTACGGGAACAGAATCTACGCTTTCAGACGCCATTTCCTGCGAAGTTAAGGGTCTTTTACGGTGAAGAGTCATGTCTCTATAATTTGGCGGAAGAAGCAACAATTGACATGGCGAGAAGAGGGCTCCCGGTATCGGTGTTTAAACCCGCAGCAGACCTGAGCGAGAGGATCAGAGCTCAAACGTGGTCCACTCAGAGACCTTCAAAATCCACGGGCCAGCAGCGGGAAACCCAGCCCCAGAGCTACAAAGATAAGCTTTCCAGTTCCAGGAAGGAATAGCGACCTTTTTTTTTTTTTTTTCTTTTCAGTCATTCTGCACTTCCATCCCCCCTCCTACAAGGTAACAAACATTAAAGGAGATGCAGAATCAGCATGTGGTAAAACCTTTCATGGAGCAGTTATAGCATTAGAAACAAATGTCTTCTTAATTTAAAGGAAAAAAAAAAATCTTGTTAAAATAGAAATGTAACAATGACCCACATGTTCTCCCCACACTAACAAATACTGTATTAGAGTGAATGTTTGCTGTGATGGGGGTGGGAGGGTGCACACAATCTCATAGGGTATAGGCATAAAAAAAAAAAAAAAAAAAAAAAATCATTACAAATTTGGATTGGGATCTGAAATTCACGTTAAAAACATGGGACAACTTACAGGGGTAAGAGAGGGCCCTCAACACGTAACAGAGTTTGAGGAATTTCCCTCAGAGCCTACACTCCATCAGGGCTCTTACAGGGTCTTTAAAGAGACCCCAGCTCAGGAAGTTTTTTTTGACAGTTTTTTGTTTTAAAGTTTCATACACTATGTTCTTAATGTTTTTTATGTTCTTAATGTTCTTTCAGTTTCTGAGTAGCAAAAAAGAGGGCCACCACACTGTTATACTAAATAAGAAAATACAATGGAGAAACAGGGTGTAACCAAAATAGCCTCATATAATGTAAAAGGGATCCTGAATCCAGTTAAAAGATCCAAGATTCTACGCAAAATGAAAAAAGACAAAGCAGGAATAATATTTTTACAAGAAACCCACCTAACAGACGTGGAACACACTAAACTCAATAGACAAGGGTTTAAAATGATCTCTTCATCTTCATATAAGTCAGGGAGGAGGAGGGGAGTAGCGACATTGATATCAACCAAAATTACATTTGAAAAAAAATCAGAACACAAAGATAAAGAAGGGAGGTACAGTTTGGTAACTGGGCGGCTAGAGGGAGAAGATATCACCCTGCTGAATGTATATGCACCACCAGGGGCTAAATGGAAATTTTATAAAAATGTATTCGACCTAATGATAACTAAAGCCCAAGGTTTAGTGATATGTGGTGGAGACTTCAATCTAAGACTGAATCCATACTGGGATGCAACAGGTAATTCTTCACATCAAAATAACACTCAAAGTAAGAAAACTCGGATGCTATTAAAAGAAATGGGAATCTGTGACGTATGGAGGGAATTCAACCCCAATGTAAAAGATTATACTTTTTATTCAACGTCACATTCATCTTACTCAAGGATTGATTACTTTTTTATGTTTAATAGAGACATTGGAAGAGTAAAAACATGTAAAATAGGACTGATGGATCTCTCTGACCACAGTCCGATCTATATGGACTTAAACATCCAAAAATACACAAATAATACATTTTCCTGGAGGTTGAATTCAAGTGTCCTGAAAGGACCACTGAAAGATGAAGTGGAATCAGATATTCTCAGATATTTGGAAGAAAACGATAATGGAGAAGTATCCCCTTTAATACTGTGGGATGCGTGCAAAGCTGTAATAAGGGGAAAAATTATTGCAAAACTGGCAACCCAAAAGAAACTGAGACAAGAAAAACTAATCACACTAGAGTCAGAACTCAAGAACCTAGAAAAAGAACACAAAGACAACACTCATTCTAATGGCTCGCTCAAGATTAAAGAAATTAAAAATCAAATAAATGAGATCTACACAATAGAAATCCAGAAGAAACTTACATTTCTGAAACAAAAACACTATGAAGCAGGCAGTAAATCGGCAAAATTACTAGCCTATAAACTGAGGAAACAACAAACAGAAAGAGCAATCTACAAAATCAGAGACCCAGTATCAAAGGAAATAAAATTCAGAATTCAGGATATTCTTAAAAGCTTCGAGAATTACTATAAGAACTTGTACTCCCACAAAAAACATAAAAACGCATCTGAGACATTCCTAAACACATTAAACCTTCCCCAACTTACGGAATCACAAAATAAAACACTACTGTCAGAAATACAACCTAAAGAATTGGAAAAAGCAATTATGAAACTTAAAGCTAACAAATCCCCAGGAGCAGATGGCTATACAGCAGAATGGTACAAAACCTTTAAACAGCAACTATCTCCTCTCCTCCTGAAAACATTTAACTATGTCCTCCACACAGGGGAAATCCCCCCCTCCTGGAGAGAAGGGGCCATTGCAGTTATACCTAAACCTGAAAAGGATAAACTAGAATGCTCCAACTACAGACCAATCAGTGTATTAAATCAGGACTATAAGCTTTTTACCATTATCCTTGCCAAAAGGTTAGAAAACATACTGACAGACTTAATTCACTTAGACCAAACAGGTTTTATAAGACAAAGACAGACACAAGACAACATTAGATGCACTTTACACATAATTCATCATATAAAAAAATATAACTTAAATGCAGTCATATTGGGATTAGACGCTGAAAAAGCATTCGATTCGGTTGACTGGTCTTTCCTATATAGAATCTTATCCAGTTTCAATTTTCATAACAACTTCATTAGAACTATACAGGCATTATATAAAAAACCAACAGCTAAAATAAGGATTAACGGTAATTTATTATCATCTTTTGAGCTGGAAAGAGGATGTCGTCAGGGCTGCCTCCTGTCTCCACTGCCCTTTGCAATCTTCATAGAACCTCTGAGCCAATGGATAAGACAAAATCAAGAAATTCAAGGCATTACACTTGGTCAGAAGGAACATAAAATAGCACTCTTTGCTGATGACATTTTAATATACCTAGGGCAGCCGGACACTTCTTTACCAGAACTAATCTGTTTTTTCAGACTATGGAGATTTATCGGGGTACAAATTAAACATGCATAAAACCCAAGTTTTAACATTCAACTATGACCCAAATCATTATTCACTAAGTGAACTCAAAACTAACTGGGAGTTGGAATCTATGAAATATCTGGGGGTCAATATCCCGAAACAACTCAACAAAATTATAACACTAAACTATGATCCACTGGTGACAAAAATAAAATCTGACCTAGCAAGATGGAATATAATACCATTCTTAGGTACTGCACAAAGAATTGAAGCAGTCAAAATGAATATACTTCCACGTCTTCTATACCTTTTCCAAACAATACCGGTAGAACCTCCCAAAAAAACATGGCAGGAGCTGGACAGAAGGATCTCAAGATTCATATGGCGGGGCAAGAGACCTAGAATCAGATATAGAACCTTACAGCTAAACAAAGACAAAGGTGGGCTCACGCTGCCAAATATCAGGGACTATTTTAAAGCCGCACAAATTAAAACTTTAATAGAGATATGTAACCCAGTCTACACTGCACAATGGAAGGAGATCGAATGCCAAATAACAAGTGACATCCCCCTACAGGCGATAATAGGGAACAGTGCCTTACCTAAACTCTTGAATAACACTAACCCGTGGATAGAGACCCCGCTAAAAATTTGGTTTAAGATAGTCAGAGAGAATCAAGCTAAAGAGCCCTATCGACTTCTGCAATGGATTGCCTATGATCAAGACTTTACCCTCAATAAAACAGACACTAGATTTAAAGAGTGGAAAGAGAAAGGGCTGATAAAATATTACGATTTTTTTAAGGGGCAAACTTTAAGAAGTTTTGAAGATTTGAAAAAACAAGGTCTAATAAATCAAGATCTTTACAGGTTCTTTCAGCTTAGACACCACATAAACAATATACTTAAAAAGGAGGATTTGGAAAGGGCCCAGTCAGGTGTTCTGAAGGTCTTCTTAATGGCATATAAAGGGATCCCAGGGATCAGATACATTTCTAAAATATACCAAGGTCTTCAAGACTTAAAAGGAGACAACACATCATATATAAAAGAGAGATGGGAAAAAGAGGGGAATTTCACTTTACAATTGGAAATATGGGAAAAGCTAAATAAACAGCAATGGAAAAGTACCTCATCCCTGCAGTGGAGAGAATTTGGATGGAAAAATTTGGTAAGATTTTTCAGAACACCTGCACAAAACAAATTTACCCATAAGGGGTTGAACTGTTGGCGCTTGTGTGGTGAAAAGACTGCAAATCATTTTCATGTGTTTTGGTCTTGCCCAGTTATCCACCAATATTGGACCAAATGTACAGACAATATTGGGGAAAATATTCAAAATAACAGTTCCCTTTTCTTTTGTAACTTTGTATTTGGGTTTACTACCGGACTCACTGGAAAGACGAGGAGATAAATACTTATTCAATGTTTTAATATTGGCAAGTAAAAAAGCCCTAACTAAAAAATGGATGCTGAAGGACTGTCCAACACCTGAAGATTGGATTAACGTGATTCAAGACATTTACTCGATGGAAAAGTTGACATTCGCACTGAGACAGGACATGGATGGGTTCATGAACTTTTGGCAACCCTGGATCGCATGTGTCTTCCATTAGATCTAATCTTTGACAAATACCATTTCAATAATGGTCCCGCTCTTTGTTCCAACACTACTCAGATGCTCTTTTACTTTTAATTACTTAATTTTCTGTTTGTTTGTTTTTTGCTGTTCTGTTTGTTTGTTTGTTTGTTTTTTTATTTTATTCTCTTTAATTTCACTTTTTCTTTCACTTAAAAAAAAAAGGGGTGTTGTAATAATTATCCTACCAATGTTGTCAAATAGCAAAAAATAAGGGAACATGTGATGAAAATGTAAACAATGCAGTGCTGTAATGACCTGTATACCCTTTACAAAAACTTAAATTAAAAAAAAAAAAAGTGATCCCCCCCCGTTGAAATTGATTACTGCCACACCTGTTCTCAATCAAGAAGTCACTTAAGTAGGACCTGCCTGACAAAGTGTAGAGCAAAAGATCCTCAAAAGCTAGACATCATGCTGCAATTCAAAGAAATTCAGGAGTAAATGAGAAACAAAGTAATTGAGATTGATCATTCTGGAAAAGTTACAAATCCATTTCTAAAGCTTTGGGACTCCAGTGAACCACAATGAGAGCCATTATTCACAAATGACGAAAACATGTAACAGTGGTGAACCTTCCCAGGAGTGGCCGGCCGACCAAAATTACCCCAAGAGCACAGCAGCGACTCTTCCAAGAGGTCACAAAAGACCCCACAATAACATCCAAAGAACTGCAGGCCTCACTTGCCTCAGCTAAGGTTAGTGTTCATGACTCCACCATAAGAAAGGGACTGGGCAAAAATGGCCTGCATGGCAGAGTTCCAAGATGAAAACCACTGCTGAGCAAAAAGAACATAAAGGCTTGTCTCAGTTTTGCCAGAAAACATCTTGATGATCCCCAAGACTTTTGGGAAAATACTCTGTAGACTGATGAGACAAAAGTTGAACTTTTTGGAAGGCTGTTGTCCCATTACATCCGGCATAAAAGTAACACAGCATTTCAGAGAAGGAACATCATACCAACAGTAAAATATGGTGGAGGTAGAGTGATGGTCTGGGGCTGTTTTGCTGCTTCAGGACCTAGAAGACTTGTTGTGATAAATGGAACCGTGAATTCTGCTGTCTACCAAAAAATCCTGAAAGAGAACGTCCCGGCATCTGTTCGTGACCTCAAACTGAAGTGCACTTGGGTTCAGCAGCAGGACAATGAACCAAAGCGCACCAGCAAGTCCACCTCTGAATGGCTTAAGAAAACCAAAATGAAGACTTTGGAGTGACCTAGTCAATGTCCTGACCTGAATCCGATTGAGATGCTGTGGCATGACCTTAAAAAGGCGGTTCATGCTCGAAAACCCTCCAATGTGGGTGAATTACATACAGCAATTCTGCAAACATGAGTGGGCCAAAATTCCTCCACAGTGCTGTAAAAGACTCATTGCCAGTTAGGGCAAACACTTGATTGCAGTTGTTGCTGCTAAGGATGGCCTAACCAGTTATTAGGTTTAGGGGGCAATCATTTTTCGCACAGGGCCATGTAGGTTTGGATTTTTTTTTACCCTTAATAATAAACACCTTCATTTAAAAACTGCATTTTGTGTTTACTTGTGTTATGTTTGTCTAATATTTAAATTAGTTTGATGATCTGAAACATTTAAGTGTGACAAACGTACAAAAAAATGAGAAATCAGGAATGGGGCAAACACTTTTTCACACCTTCCTTAACTTAA
The DNA here is from genome assembly GCA_020510985.1 of Pholidichthys leucotaenia. Taxonomy (NCBI): domain Eukaryota; kingdom Metazoa; phylum Chordata; class Actinopteri; order Cichliformes; family Pholidichthyidae; genus Pholidichthys; species Pholidichthys leucotaenia. The sequence continues at coordinate 105,188,383 of CM035843.1, read as the reverse complement.
TCCTCGCCTGTCCACTTAAGTGACTGTTGTGGGCAATCGTCTGAAGGCAGGGCGATCTTGGGCTAGGGCGATGAGGTCAGCCAGAGGTCTTTTCATTGCAATCTGGGTCGTTCAGGACAGTCTGAGCTGATCTTGGGGGCGATGCCAGCCCTGGGGGCTGCACCACACTACTGTACACCACTGTATAATATATGGTATCACGATACTTAAGGAATCTTAGTACCATGATAGTATTGCATTATGACCAAGTGAGGTCCCTTGTGATTTCCACCCCTATCGTACAGTATCTGAAACCTGTCAGATTAACCAAACATGCCTTTTTTTCATTAATGGTTATTTTTTGTCTTAACAGTCAGTCAATTCGTTGACCAACAACAATATAAATTTTGTCTTACCTTGACCTGTATATGTATTTTTTCAAAATTTCATACCAACATCCTTGGACCTCACTCCTCTGTATGTATCGTGTGCTCACTCCCCTCAGTGACAAGGTCCAGGGCCTGTGCTACGCCTCACACACCCGTCAGCTCATCTCCTGCAGCTCGGATGGAAGCATCGTCATCTGGAACATGGACGTAACCCGGCAAGAGGTGAGCAGGAGCAGGGGGACGTAAAGTCTGAAGCAAAGTGTGTACTAGATCTGTGAACTGTGACAGCCTGTGAAGGGAAAATGGAAATATATGGAAATTCGTGTTGTTGGGATGTGTATCGAAATGTCTGTTTGGAGGGAAATGTGTTCTATGATAAAGATCTCTGTGGAAAATAAACTGCTGAAGTTTGTGGTTCCTTTTTAAACATCTATGAAATAGCTCAGATAAATGGGTGACTTTTTTTTTTCCACAATATTTTTTATTGAACCTTTTTTTTTTTTTTTTTTACAAACATGGCACAAACAATCAAACACTAACACTAAAGTAATTTAAAAATAAAAAAAACACTAACTTCAAAAAAAGTACTAAAAACACCAACAACCACTAACAAAGGCAAGTCATCAACAATGCTCCTCTGTTTAGTCTAGGTAATCTATTACATAAGTATACATATTATACATTCACCAGTTTGGAATTTGCAAGGTCCACACACATCATTCACCTTCTTCTTCAGAAGTTATGTTTAATTTCTTTACATAATCAATGAAAGGTCTCCATATATTCTCAAACACATTTTCCTTTGATTTCAGTATGTATGTTTTTCTTTCTAGTGGAAGGTTTGTTAACATCCATCTCAACCACTGAGTCACATCTGGTCTATGAGTCTTTTTCCACAGTAGTGCAATACATTTTTTGGCATTAAGCAAACTGAGGTCTATGAATGCTCTTTCACTCTTATTAAAGTTATGCTTTTCTGGATACAGACCCAACACAAACAGTTTAGGGTTCAATGTGATTTGTTTTGAAATTATTTTTTCAATTGTTACCCTCAACTCTTCCCAAAACATTCTGATTTTTCTACATTCCCATAAACAGTGAAATAGGGTTCCTTTACTTTCCATACATTTTGTGCATGTATCTGGTATGTTTTTGTTATATCTATTTAAAAATGGTAAATGGTACTCACTTATATAGCGCTTTTATTCTCATCTCTTGATGACCAAAGCGCTTTACAGATCCTGCTATTCACCCATTCACACACACATTCACACACTCTTTTAACTCCACTGGTATAACATACATCCGCATTAACCATTTAAAATGTATCAATTTAAGACGTACATTTATTGATTTGGTTTGAGCTTCTGTACAAGCCAATTCCCATTGTTCCTCTGAAATTTCAATTTGCAGGTGTTCTTTCCAATAATTCAGTCTTTTCTGTGAGTTTTCACTTGAGAATAGTGTCAGTGAGTTATAAAACTCTGAAATAATACCCTTTCTCTTACTATCTTTCGTCAAAATTTTTTCCAAGGATGAATAAGTAGGTCGGGTGAGAGCATTATTTTGATTTGATCGAATAAAATTCCTAAGCTGAAGATATTTAAAAAAATGTGTTCTATTAAGATTGAATTTGATCCTCAGTTCTTCAAAAGACATTATATTATCTGAGCGTGACAAATATAAGTCTTGAATCTTTTGAACCCCTTTTAAATTCCATACTTTAAATACAACATCCGCTCTCCCTGGTGTAAAATATTGATTACCCCACATTGGGCTAAATTGTGACAGTAAGTGTGGTTCTTTTAAATATTTTTTGGTTTCACACCATATTTTGATCATATGTTTTACAATTGGATTTTTAACTTGTTTCTGTAACTTTTTAGCCGAGTCTGTGAATAAGGGAAGAGGTAAAGGTAAATTGTATGATTCCATTTCAGTCCAGTGAGGGAGATCATTTGATGAAAAATAATATGTCATAGACCTCAGTTGTGCTGACCAGTAATACAACATGAAGTTTGGACATTTCAGACCTCCACGATCAAATGGTAAATATAGTAAGGACAGATGTAATCTAGCCTTCCTATTGTTCCATATAAATTCCACTAACTTTTTTTTAATTCTTGAGAATAGATTTGAAGGTGGTGGCAAAGGAATGTATTGAAATAAATAAAGTATTTTTGGTAAGATATTACTTTTAAGTATATTAATTCTCCCGATCATCGACATTGGTAGTGACATCCATCTCTGAAGTAACTCATTAATATCTGTCATTAAGGCTTCATAGTTGGCACTGGCGACTGATTCTAGCTTAGGCAAAATTTGAATTCCTAAATATTTAAACTGATTTACAACATTGAATTGATTTACCTCAGGCGCTGGGTGATTTCTCTGGGTCTCATTTAGCATTAATATTGAAGATTTAGTTTTATTTATTTTATATCCTGATATTTCCCCAAAGTTCTTTATTAAATTTAACAAGGTCGGAATTGATTTTTTTAAAATTCGACATAAACAAAATTATGTCATCGGCATACAGGGAGATTTTATGTTCTGTTGGTCCTACTTTAATTCCATATATTTGTGGATGTAAACGTACTGCCATCGCTAAAGGTTCAATTGCCATAGTAAACAATAAGGGTGAAAGTGGACAGCCTTGTCGACATCCTCTATTGATTTTTATTGATTTTGAGATATTGCTGTTTGTTAGGATTTCTGCTGTAGCATTATTGTATATTATCTGAACCCATTTTATGAAATTATTTCCAAGTCCAAACCTTTGTAGGACTTCAAAAAGAAAGGGCCATTCGACCCGATTAAAGGCCTTTTCGGCGTCCAATGATAGGAGAGCTGTATCCGGTGCTTCTTTATTGGAATAAATAATATTAAATAATCTTCTTACATTATGGAAGCCTTGTCTTCCCATTATAAAGCCATTCTGATCTCGGTTAATAATATTTGGTAATATTTCTTGTAGTCGTCTTGCTAAAATTTTACAGATTATTTTAAGGTCAGCATTTAATAGGCTTATTGGTCTCATGTTTTCACATTTATTAAGGGGTTTACCTGGTTTTGGCAACAGTATAATTAAGGCATTATTCATGTATGGTGGTAAATTACTATTTTGAAATGCTTCTAAAACCATTTCCAAAAATGGTTTTATTATGGGTGACTTTTTAATTTTTTCTAGTTTTGTTATCAGAATTTTTTTTTTTTTCCACAATATCTTTATTGAACCTTTTTTTTTTTTTTTAACAAACATGATACAAACAATCAAACACTAACGCTAAAGTACTACAAAAAAAAAAAATGCACTAAAAACACCAACAACCACCAACAAAATCAAGTCTTCAACAATGCTCCTCTGTTTAGTCTAGACAATCCAATACATAAGTATACATATTATGTTCACCAGTTTGGAATTTACAAGGTCCACACACATCATTCACCTTCTTCTTCAAGAGTTATGTTTAAATTTTTTACATAATCAATAAAAGGTCTCCATATACAGTATTCTCAAACACAATTTCCTTTGATTTCAGTATATATGTTATTCTTTCTAATGGAAGGTTTGTTAACATCTGTCTTAACCACTGAGTCACATCTGGTCTATGAGTCTTTTTCCATAATAGTGCAATACATTTTTTGGCATTAAGCAAACTGAGGTCTATGAATGTTCTTTCACTTTTATTAAAATTATGCTTTTCTGGGTACAGACTCAACAAAAACAGTTTAGGATTCAGTATGATTTGTTTTGAGATTATTTTTTCAATTGTTACCCTCACCTCTTCCCAAAACATTCTTATTAATCTACATTCCCATAAACAATGAAATAGGGTTCCTTTACTTTCCATGCATTTTGTGCATGTATCTGGTATATTTTTGTTATATCTATTTAACTCCTCCGGTGTAACATACATCCGCATTAACCATTTGAAATGTATCAATTTAAGGCGTGCATTTATTGATTTGGTTTGAGCTTCTGTACAAGCCAATTCCCATTGTTCCTCCGAAATTTCAATTTGCAGATCTTCTTTCCAGTAGTTTAATCTTTTCAGTGAATTTTCACTTGAAGATAGTGTCAATGAGTTATAAAACTCTGAAATAATACCCTTTCTTTTACTATCTTTCATCATCATTTTTTCCAAGGATGAATAAATAGGTCGAGTGAGAGCTTTATTTTGATTTGATCGAATAAAGTTTCTAAGTTGAAGATATTTAAAAAAATGTGTTCTATTGAGATTAAATTTGATCCTCAGCTCTTCAAAAGACATTATGTTGTCTGCACATGGCAAATAAAAATCCTGAATCTTTTGTATCCCTTTTAAATTCCATACTTTAAATACAGCGTCCGCTCTCCCTGGTTTAAAATATTGATTACCCCATATTGGACTAAATTGTGACAATAACTGTGGTTCTTTTAAATAGTTTTTAGCTTCACACCATATTTTGATCATATGCTTTACAAATGGATTTTTAACTTGTTTTTGTAATTTTTTTGCCGAATCTGAGTATATGAATATGGGAAGAGGTAAAGGTAAATTGTATGATTCCATTTCAGTCCAGTGAGGGAGATCATTTGATGAAAAATAATATGTCATAGACCTCAGTTGTGCCGACCAATAATACAACATAAAATTTGGACATTTCAGACCTCCACGATCAAATGGTAAATATAATAAAGACAGACGTAATCTAGCCCTCCTGTTGTTCCATATAAATTCCACTAACTTTTTTTTTATTCTTGAGAATAGATCTAAAGGTGGTGATAAGGGAATGTATTGAAATAAATAAAGTATTTTAGGTAAAATATTACTTTTAAGTATATTGATTCTCCCGATCATCGACATTGGTAGTGACATCTATCTCTGAGTTAACTCATTGATATCTGACATTAAGGCTTCATAGTTGACGCTGGCGACTGATTCTAGCTTAGGCATAATTTGGATTCCTAAATATTTAAACTGATTTACAACATTGAATTGATTTGCCTCAGGGGCTGGGTAATTTCTCTGGGTCTCATTTAGCATTAATATTGAAGATTTAGTTTTATTTATTTTATATCCTGATATTTCCCCCAAATTCTTTATTAAATTCAACAAGGTTGGAATTGACTTTTTTAGATTCGACATAAACAAAATTATATCATCGGCGTACAGGGAGATTTTATGTTCTGTTGGTCCAACTTTAATTCCATATATTTGTGAATGTAAACGTATCGCTATCGCTAAAGGTTCAATTGCCATAGTAAACAGTAAAGGTGAAAGTGGACAGCCTTGTCGACATCCTCTATTGATTTTTATTGGTTTTGAAATATTGTTATTTGTTAGGATTTCTACTGTAGCATTATTGTATATTATTTGAACCCATTTTATGAAATTATTTCCAAGTCCAAACCTTTGTAGGACTTCAAAAAGAAAGGGCCATTCAACTCTATCAAAGGCCTTTTCGGCGTCCAGTGATAGGAGAGCTGTATCCGGTGCTTCTTTATTAAAATAAATAATATTAAATAGTCTTCTTACATTATGGAAGCCTTGTCTACCCTTTATAAAGCCATTCTGATCTCGATTAATAATATTTGGTAAAATTTCTTGTATTCGTCTTGCTAAAATTTTACAGATTATCTTAAGGTCGGCGTTTAATAGGCTTATTGGTCTCATATTTTCACATTTATTAGAGGGCTTACCTGGTTTTGGCAGCAGTATAATTAAGGCATTATTTATGTATGATGGTAAATTATTATTTTGAAATGCTTCTAAAACCATTTCCAAAAAAAGTTTTATTAATTTATTCTTAAATTTTTTATAAAGGTCAACTGGAAGACCATCTGGTCCTGCACTTTTTCCTGATTTCATATTATCAATGGCTAGCCCAACTTCTTCTTGACTAATTTTAGACTCCAATATCTCCCTGTTTTCATTTGGTATACACGGTATAGATAGTTCGTTCAAAAACCCATTTAGTTTTGTTAAATCAGGTTCATTTTTGGTATCATATAATTTTTCATAGTAATCTCTAAAGGCTCTATTAATTTCTAAAGGATCTATAACTACCTGTCCATTACTTATAATACTGGTAATTGGTGTTTTAATTTCCAATTGTTTAATCTGCCATGCTAATAATTTTCCTGATTTTTCACCTTGTTCATAAAAAGATTGTTTCAATCTTAGAAGACTCGAGGCAGCTCTATTCGCTGATTTTTTGTCGTATTCAGCTCTCAAAATCAGTAATTCATTCTCCAACCTTGGGTCACTTCCTGCATACACTTTTTCCTGAAGACTTTTTATTTTATGTTCCAATTTAGCTCTCTCCTCTCGAGTCTTCTTAGATTTTGATCCTGTATAACTAATAATATGTCCCCTAATAAAAGCTTTGAAAGCCTCCCACTTTACACATGCTGATGTTTGTGTAGTATTGATGTCAAAGAACTCGTCTATCTGTTTTTCTATATACTTGACAAATTCCTCATCCTGAAGCCATTTATGCTGAAATTGCCATCTACCTGATTCCTTTGTCAATTTTTTATCTACATATATTAGACAACAGGGTGCATGATCAGAGATCACGATGTTATCATAAAAGCAGTTTTGAATCTTGGACCTTAATTCTGTGGAAATCAAAAAATAATCAATACGTGAGAATGTCTTGTAGGTACTGGAATAACAAGAATAGGCTTTAACTTGTGGTTTCATTTCTCTCCATATATCTAACAATCTCAATTCTTTCATAAAATGATTAATAGTCATCCTACATCCAATGTGCGTACAATCCAGTCCTGTTGATCTATCCACACCTGGATTCAATGTACAATTAAAATCCCCTGCTATTATATGTTGCCCTGTAAGTGATGATAAGATGAGAAATAAATTAGCAAAGAACTTCTGATCATCTATATTGGGACCATATAAGTTCACAAGATTTATATTTTCTAATAGCAAAGAACCTTGAATGATTACATATCTTCCAAATTTGTCTCCAATTACATTTTTCACTTGAAAAGGAACTGATTTATGTATGAGAGTCATAACTCCCCTGGCTCGGGATGAAAATGAAGAGGTGAATACACTTCCCTGCCATCTACTCCTAATTCTTTTAACATCCTCCTCTATCAGATGAGTTTCTTGTAAAAACACAATTCTTGAACCCATGTCCTTTATTTTATTCATAACTTGTTTAAGTTTTTTTAAATTTTGTAGACCTCTGCAATTCCATGAAGTTAAATTAAGATTAACACTTTGGTCCATGATCAATAGAGAGTTTGGGATTACCTTGCAGTGTAAACATGCTCATACAGAGAAGCAAAAACATGAGTGGTTGAACATTCATCCTACAAACTACACACAAACAAATTTCCCCTTCCCACACTTGTGGCAAACCCCCCAAAATCAAAAGAAAAATTCTGTCTCCCGATATAGCCATCGACCGTTCCACACCCACGGGGAACAGCCTAAGCCACTCCTTCTTCATCCTCCCAATCACCCTAACTCTACTGCTTTTAATGACGTAACATTAACTCTCCTCTGTAGTTTTCCAACTTAACTCCAAAATTTTTAACAACTTTGTACATCATAGTTTTTTTGTTTGTTTGTTTGTTTTGTTTTTGTTTTGTTTTTTTAATATATAATACAATCTATATTTTGTAAACTTACTATTTACTTCAAGTCAGTCAGATGCCTGTGCAAATGCTTAATTATTCTACCTTATATTTTGTTCATGCTTAGCTCCCACCAGTCTCTTCTTCTTCTTTGATCTTCTTGATGAACTCCTGCGCCTCCTCTGGGGTCTTGAAGATGTGGGTTCTGCCCTCATACGTGGTCAGCAGTCTCGCAGGATAGATTACACCATGACGAATCCCAAGGTTGCGCAGCTCCTTACGTACGGGATCAAACTGCTTCCTCAATTGCTGGATTCCTGTGGCCAAATCTGGGTAGAACCGCACCTGCTGGTCCTGGTGTTTAATCTCTCCTTTTTTAGCTCGTGCAGCGTTGAAGATCTTCATCCTGTCTCTGTTGCTAAGAAACTTCATAATTAAGGTCCTCGGCGGTCCCTTATCTCTCCGTGGGCCAATACGATGTGCTTTTTCCAGAACCACTGCTGATTGCAACTCCTCGCTGCCCAGCACCTCCGGAATCCACTTTTCCAGAAAGGAACATACGTCCCGACCTTCTGATTCCTCTGGAAGACCCACCAGCCTCAAATTATTCTGTCTCGACCGAGATTCCAAATCCAAAATATTATCTTCCAGAGATTTATTTTTTTTTTTCCAAAGTGCGCACCTTTAATTGAAGACGGGTGACGTCATCTTCAGCACTAGCGAGACGGAGCTCCATCTGCGCCGTTCGTTCTACACAGTCACCCAATTCCTTTCTTATTCCTTCCAACGCTGTCATAATCCCATCAAATCTAGAGGAAAAGTCCGCTCTCATTGAACTCATGGCAGCCATCAGCGCATCTGCGCCATTCCCCGCAGATATCGCAGCGTTGCCAGCCTCCTCCGCCATATATGGAGTTTTGTTTACTGCGTCACAGACCTGAAAGTCCGTTAATTTGGACTGTTTCGGCGGCTCGCTTTTTCCTTTTCCTGGTTTTCCAGCCTTAGGCTTCGCCGACATATCTTCGCCCAAATGCTGGGATACGTTCTGTCCCAAATGAGAGAGTTATTTGCCGATTTTTTTTTTTCCAGGAGCAGAGCAGAGCGAGACACGTCCGTCCTACGTGGCAGCCATAACCGGAAGTCGTTGTTATCAGAATTTTTGCTCGTTTTGAGGCTGACAATCATCAGGGAAAATTTGTGGCATTCGCCATTCTTTTAGCATCTTGAAATTTCATACAGGTACTAACAAAATTTCAGAGTGGTCGAGACCAGTTGTCAGAGTTATTTGCAAATAGGTTGCTGTTGTAACAAAATGAATCTGTATTTGATTTGTCTGAATTAATTTTAAGAATGAAACTTTATAAACTTAATAATTATTTGACATGATTTTATACTCTGATCTGAGGTATCATTCTATTTAAATGGTAAATGGTGTTCACTTATATAGCGCTTTTATTCTCATCTCTTGATGACCAAAGCGCTTTGCAGATCCTGCCATCCACCCATTCATGCACTGATGGTGACATGCTGCCTAACATGGCGCTTCCAGACCCACCAGGAGCAATTGGGGGTGAAATGTCTTGCCCAGGGACACAACGGCAGGATACTGGGGTGAGCGGGATTCGAACCGCCAACCATGTGGTTATTGGACGACCTGCTCTACCTCCTTAGCCACTGCCATCCCCAGTGGCTCAGGAGGTAAATGGTAAATGGCGCTCACTTATATCACGCTTTTTTACTCATCTCTGGAGGACCAGAGCGCTTTACAGATCCTGCTATCCACCCATTCACACACACACACTGATGGCGGCAGAGCTGCCATGCACCGGCACTGACCTGACCCACCAGGAGCAACTGGGGGTTCAGTGTCTTGCTTAAGGACACTTCGATATGCAGACTGCAGACAGAGCGGGAATCGAACCACTGACCCTCCGATTAGTAGTTGGCTACACTACATCTGTGCCACAGCCGGGAACAATGTATGATTCAAACATAAATGTTGCCATTTGATGCACCACCCCAGATTATAGCTACAAGCTAATTCACATCTGTAGTCCCTTGGCAGGTATCAGACAAACAACACAGTACCTCCCACACAAACAGACTCACACACTTGCAGCTGCAGGTGGCTTTAGTCAAGTTCTAAGTTTTGTTTTAAAACTGCACATCGAGCTACAGTTTTTAATGTCATCTGGTAAGGTATTCCACCGAGTTGCAGCTTTCACACAAAAAGCTGACTGTCCAAATGCAGTGTGACGAAAGGGTACAGAGCAATCTCTAACCGGAGATATTCTTGTCAAGTTATGATTTCTCTGAGTGAAAATTAATGAAATTTTGTAATGGAGGTGCTGCCAGACCATTTAAAATGTTATAAATGAGACACAAATTTGAAAATGACCTAAAATTATCAAAGCTTAAACTATGATTCTTCAGTATCCATTGATTTTTTTATTTATTTATTTTTTTTATGGTCCAAAAATTTTAAAGCTTGTTTATGAAGTGACTGCAGAGATTGTATAGTTGTTTCTCCACTTTGATGCAATATGTGATACAATAAGACATGTGGGAAAGGATCATAGCATGCATGTAAGTCGGAGCTGCATCCCCTTGCCAAATTATACTTAATAGTTTTTATTTATTTTTTTTTACAATGCACCTAAGGTTGGAATCAAAAACAACTCCAATATATTTAAACTCTGTTACTATTTCATTCTTCTCTCAGTCTTAATGAAAATGTCAGCATTCAAAGGTAGCTTAATAGTTTTAGGAAAAAAAAAAACCATGCCCTTTGTTTTTATTTACAATGGCAGCTCGGTGACCCAGTGGTTAGCACTGTGGCAACACAGTAAGGTGGTCACGGGATCGATTCCACCCTTGACCATCGTGGGTTCGATCCCACGCCCTGACTATTGGTGACCTTTCTGTGTGGAGCTTGCATGTTCTCCCCGTGTCTGCGTGGGTTTACCCCGGATACTCCGGTTTCCTCCCACAGGCCAAAAACTTGGAAGTTAGGTTAATTGGAGAGTCTAAAGTGGCACTAGGTGTGAATGGTGAAGGGATTGGCGCTGTACCGTGGCTGCCTCATCCATCCGGGTGGATGCCCTGAATTTCCCTCAGGGATTAATAAAGTATACAAAATACAAAAAAAAAATTAAGGCTGAGGCATGACTGCTCAAGCCACTCTGCGATCCTTTCCATGGCTGGCATTTGTCAGCTTCTTAGCTGCCAACTGAGCAGTTTTTGCATGTGCATACAATACAGTGTCATCGACATGCATTTGAATAGCTATCCCATGTTACTTTTGCAGGAGATCATTAATGTACAGACTAAACAGAAGGGGTGCTAGCACAGAGCCTTGAGGAACACTCTAAACACCCTTCTAGAAGTATTTGCTACTATAGCAATTCCATTGTGTAACAAATATGGCAGTACTGAGGCATCAGTTACACAAATCTTCAATTCTCACTTACACAGGGGTGGAATTAAACATTATTATGTGGGTGTTTACACAGTTTTGTGGGACATACGAGTGTTTGTTTAATCTGGAGTGACTTTTTACCAAAGTACGAGGGATGTACTCGTACAAATGTTCTTGCGTGAGAGCCAGTGTTTTTCAGCATGTAAACAGTGAGCTCAGCAAATAATTTGGATAACTAAAGTGCAAAACTATTGAATATAAAAGTGTACTGTGTTGCAGGTTTTCTGTGCTGTAGTGGTGATAATTATACCACTTGTTGTACACAAACATATCCCTCAGCACCTATTTAAATCAACACTATGTTAGATTTTCATCTTAAAATGTTTCCAAACTAATTTTGATGGTACCTCATCCTTTGACCCGGGTTAATGTACCACCATAGCCTGAGTGGGCCTACTTTGCCTGCAGCATTTCTGTTTTTCGTAGGAACAATGAAAGGACTACAACTATGGAGACTATGAAATCAGTCCCAATTACAGGACAAGACTTTAGCAACCACAAACAAAGCACCCTGTGACTGGCTTTTAGGACTGAGGTGATAATCACCATAGTTGTAGTCTTTTAAATGTTCTACCCAAAACAAGAACATTGCATGGTGCTGCTTTAAAATTAGTGTAGAACCAGTCACCACTGCCCAGATTTTGTGTCCCTTAATGCAAAGTGATGAAGATGAATGAGAGAAATTTGAACTGAATTAAAGGATTTAATTCATTAATTAAAAAAACAAATGCAGTATAGTATATATTTATTATAAAATATGTGCAGATGTTTACTTTTCAGTCAGTGTTGATTATTTTACATTTTAATTGTGCAATAATAACAACAATTTATATCTCAGAGAAATAGTTTTAGAAGCAAAGTACTAGAGTGTGAATATATTCATCTGTATTGAACCACTCACACAGTATAATGAGTAGGTGGTGGATTTGTTGGAAATCATTACCTAATTGGAGGTTTAGGGAAAGGGAGTGGCGGTTTGTCAGAGAAAGTTATTTAATACTCTTCTTAACAAGTGGGTAGCAATAATCCAGCAGGTTTACGGTTACTTCCTTGCACAGTTATGGATCACGTATTAGCAGATTAAAATAATATAGAGATCATTGTTCAGTGTTTAGGCTGATTTATCTGTTTGCATTAGTGGATTGACAAAATTGATTCCCATGTGTAGGTGGGGAATGTATAAACGGAGCCTGGACATACCTGGCTTTGCATGAAGAATGGAATGGTTGGAAAACAGCTACCATTGCAGTATCCAGAGTTTACAGTGACAGTAGCTCACACTGCTAAAGATCACTTATGTCTGTTAACTTATTAATATGTAAAGATATTAAAATCATATGTATGTAAAGACCTATACCTGTGACTACTTGTAGTTTTAACAGACAGTGTGGTGATACTGTTTTCTTGAGGAAAAAATGTTTCACACCTTTGTCTGTGAGCACCAGCCTGAAGCAGAGCTGTGGCAGTGATTTTCTGTTCAAGTGTGTTGCAGTTGTTTGGAAAATTTGAAAACTGCTCCCTGCATAAACCCAAATGGCACAAGTTCTGGGTGAATAAGTGTTTGTTTTTTATTTTATGTTATTTTTTATAGGTATATAGCTCCTTTATTACTAGAACTTGTGTTTTACTACTGCAAGTTCATGCAGGAATAACCACTGACATGCATAATGTAAACAAGGCAGCTACGCCTAGTCAGGCCTGTTCTGACCTTGGCATGTTTTTGTTTTCCTGGTAGTGAGAAATATTCTTTATTCTGTCCAGAATGAGAGCAATTGTGGATGTTTCTTTTGTTTCAAATAGATTCAAAGTGTGTGTTTTCATTGAGACTTATAATTTGGCAATTGGCTTATATTAAAAAACACGGTTTTCTAGTGGCTGAGTGGTTACGATGTAGAACATGAGAATACTTTGCTCAACCACCAGTGATCCCTGGTTTGAATTCCAGCCAGAATGACTTTTCATGCATGTCTCTACTCCTCTCCTCATTTCCTGTCTCTCTCTTAACTGGATCTATCCAGTGAAGACAAAAATATACCGTTAAAAAAACACAAGTTTAGAGTTTTTGGTTTGTATTTACAGACTCCAGAATGGCTGGACAGTGACTCCTGTCAGAAGTGTGAGCAGCCGTTCTTCTGGAACTTCAAACAGATGTGGGACAGTAAGAAGATCGGCCTGCGGCAGGTACTCTACATACGTTTACAAAGCATAGTAATTATATGTGATATCAGAGGTTTACAACATATTTTTTTGGCCCTTGCTTGAGTCCAAGATAAGCGCCCTACCCTGACACCCCCCCCCCCCACACACACACCAAAAAGACGAAGTAAAAATTATAAAAATCGTAAATTTTAAGTTGGGCTCTTATCCAAATATTCATTCATTTCACTGATGTTTGTTTTCTGATTTGGTATTCAGGTATTTCCCTCCTTTTGCTTGAGTTTGATAAAAGTAAATGCAAATTTACAAAAAAATCTTAGATATTCACAAGAAAAAGCACTGTATTTTTTGGACTATAAGGCGCACTTAAAATCCTTTAATTTTCTCAAAAATCGACAGTGCGCTTTATAATCCGGTGCGCCTTATGTATTAATTCTGGTTGTGCTTACTGACCTCGAACTGATTTTATGTGGTACACGGCGCTCAAAAATATGTCAAAAATGTTTTAGTACGACTTTGGTAAGTTACGAAGCCGAATCGCTTGAGGGAATATACGATATTCGATACCCAGAAGCCGATGGTGTATAGAACACGTATATTAGGATTTGTATGTGAAATTTCGGCATCGAAACTGCTCCCGTTTACAGCTAAACGGGAGCAGTAAATACAGCTGTAAATACATATTTACGGCTGTAAATACGGCTCGTTCTCTGCTGGAGAGCGAGCCGTATCGAGTGCCGAGCGATATTCTGGCCAATATGGCGATGTAAACAGCCACTGGACTAAAAACGTTCCGCCTGCTCATGGAGCAGGTCATTCAACACTCGCAGACAATCGCGCTATATGTGTCTATAATGACTAGAGAGAGGATTTTCTTTCCATGCATTCAATTTTTTTTTTTTCCCGGCTCCGACTACCTCGTTTTAATGCGCCTTATAATCCGGTGCGCCTTATGTATGAAATTAGACCATCAAATAGACTGTTCGTTGATAGTGCGCCTTATAATCCGGTGCGCCTTATAGTCCCAAAAATATGGTAACAACTTGATAATAAAGTCACAACATTTACAAGAAAAGGTCACAATTTAAATTAATAAATATGCAAATATATAGGAAAAGAAACTTAAATTTACATGATATTGCAAATTTGTGAGGAAAAAATGTTTGCAAGGAAGTAGAGGGCACTCAGAGCACATACCCCCACCAAGGCCCCATCTCTAAATGTTAAAGAAAGTGAAAAAGTGATCCAGAATCCACATCCTGACCCTGATCACCTCCATAATCTAATGGATTCATCTGTAGCTCAAGGGTTACCACTGGTGAATATTTCATCAAAATCCATCCAGTAGTTTTGAGTAATCCTGCTAAACATCAGACAAACCAATCAACATAAAGATCTTACCTCCTTGGCTAAGGAAAAAAAATGCATATTCATAGAAAAATGGTTAATTACTGAGAAAAAGGTTTTCATATTTAAAAGATGCAAATTGTTTAAGAAAATATTTGGTTATTCAGAGCCATAAAAATTGTAATTCTTGACAGCCCCAGATTTAAATGGGTTCATGTTTTTGGCTGTTTATATAGACTTTCAGTTATCTAATTGGGTGTGTTATTATGATTTTTTTTAGCTCATTGATAGCTAATGCAATGGCATGCTTTCCGACTATCCATCTGTCTGTCCGTCCATCAATCTGTTCAAATTTCACAGGAATTGCTACTCCTCCGAGGCAATTTCCCCAGTGGTCACCAAACTCAATCACAGTGATCCTCTGGTGGGTCTGCATCGAAGTTGTGTTCAAGATCGACATCAAAGGTCGAGAAATGTGGGCACTTAGGTGATTTTTAGAAAAATCGATACTCCTCCTAGGCAATTGCCTCAAGTGTCACCAAACTCATGCACAGTGATCCTGGGTCTGCATCAAGGTTGAGCTCAAGGTCAAGGCCATTGTAAAAGGTCATGAGATCTGGGCATTTGTGATTTCATGAAAATCGTTATTCCTCCTCCTATGGCCCTTTCCCACTAGCACCTACTCAGCCCTACTCGCCTCAACTCTACTCGGTTTGTAGGGTTTTAGGTACCTACTTCAGTGAGGTTCCAACCATGCTGAGTCAAGCTGAAAATGTGATGTCAACAGATTGCAGGCCACTGATTGGCCAGGGCGTAATGTCAGTGGATGAGAGCGACGGTCTTCACAAGATTCAAAACCACCATTTGTAAATTCGGCTGTGAGTTTTTATTATTTCTGTTTTCATCAACGAGATAAATGGCTACACACAAATCAACGTGGTCCAACGATGAGGTGTGGAGTCTTCTGTGCTTGGTGGTTGACAACAGAATCCAGAGGGAGCTACGGAGCTGAAAGGTTCATAGGCTGAAAAGTTCATATAGTGTCAAATTTGACCAAATGTGGTTATTTTTCCAACAGTCTCCCCTTTGATCCACACACTTCTTCCATCGGTGTTGCAGCGCTTAGATCCCTGTGCTTGAAAATTAAGATAGATAGATAGGACTTCTGGTTATGGCTGCCACGTAGGACGGATGTGTCTCACTCTGCTCTGCTCCTGGAGAAAAAAAATCGGCAAATAACTCTCTCATTTGGGACAGAACGTATCCCAGCGTCTGGGCGAGGATATGTCGGCGAAGCCTAAGGCTGGAAAACCAGGTAAAGGAAAAAGCGAGCCGCCGAAACAGTCCAAATTAACGGACTTTCAGGTCTGTGACGCAGCAAATAAAACTCCATATATGGCGGAGGAGGCTGGCAACGGTGCGATGTCTGCGGGGAGAGGCGCAGATGCGCTGATGGCTGCCATGAGTTCAATGAGAGCGGACTTTTCCTCTAGATTTGATGGGATTATGACAGCGTTGGAAGGAATAAGAAATGAATTGGGTGACTGTGTAGAACGAACGGCGCAGATGGAGCTCCGTCTCGCTAGTGCTGAAGATGACGTCACCCGTCTTCAATTAAAGGTGCGCACTTTGGAAAAAAAAAATAAATCTCTGGAAAATAATATTTTGGATTTGGAATCTCGGTCGAGACAGAATAACTTGAGGCTGGTGGGTCTTCCAGAGGAATCAGAAGGTCGGGACGTATGTTCCTTTCTGGAAAAGTGGATTCCGGAGGTGCTGGGCAGCGAGGAGTTGCAATCAGCAGTGGTTCTGGAAAATGCACATCGTATTGGCCCACGGAGAGATAAGGGACCGCCGAGGACCTTAATTATGAAGTTTCTTAGCAACAGAGACAGGATGAAGATCTTCAACGCTGCACGAGCTAAAGGAGAGATTAAACACCAGGACCAGCAGGTGCGGTTCTACCCAGATTTGGCCACAGGAATCCAACAATTGAGGAAGCAGTTTGATCCCATACGTAAGGAGCTGCGCAACCTTGGGATTCGTCATGGTGTAATCTATCCTGCGAGACTGCTGACCACGTATGAGGGCAGAACCCACATCTTCAAGACCCCAGAGGAGGCGCAGGAGTTAATCAAGAAGATCAAAGAAGAAGAAGAGACTGGTGGGAGCTAAGCATGAACAAAATATAAGGTAGAATAATTAAGCATTTGCACAGGCATCTGACTGACTTGAAGTAAATAGTAAGTTTACAAAATTTAGATTGTATTATATATTAAAAAAAAAACAAAAACAAAACAAACAAAAAAAAACTATGATGTACAAAGTTGTTAAAAATTTTGGAGTTAAGTTGGAAAACTACAGAGGAGAGTTAATGTTACGTCATTAAAAGCAGTAGAGTTAGGGTGATTGGGAGGATGAAGAAGGAGTGGCTTAGGCTGTTCCCCGTGGGTGTGGAGCGGTCGATGGCTATATCGGGAGACGGAATTTTTCTTTTGATTTTGGGGGGTTTCCCACAAGTGTGGGAAGGGGAAATTTGTTTGTGTGTAGTTTGTAGGATGAATGTTCAACCACTCATGTTTTTGCTTCTCTGTATGAGCATGTTTACACTGCAAGGTAATCCCAAACTCTCTATTGATCATAAACCAAAGTGTTAATCTTAATTTAACTTCATGGAATTGCAGAGGTCTACAAAATTTAAAAAAACTTAAACAAGTTATGAATAAAATAAAAGACATGGGTTCAAAAATTGTGTTTTTACAAGAAACTCATTTAATAGAGGAGGATATAAAAAGAATTAGGAGTAGATGGCAAGGAAGTGTCTTCACCTCATCATTCTCATCCCGGGCCAGGGGAGTTATGACTCTCATACATAAATCAGTTCCTTTTCAAGTGAAAAATGTAATTGGAGACAAATTTGGAAGATATGTAATCATTCAAGGTTCTTTGCTATTAGAAAATATAAATCTTGTGAACTTATATGGTCCCAATATAGATGATCAGAAGTTCTTTGCTAATTTATTTCTTATCTTATCATCACTTACAGGGCAACATATAATAGCAGGGGATTTTAATTGTACATTGAATCCAGGTATAGATAGATCAACAGGACTGGATTGCACGCACATTGGATGTAGGATGACTATTAATCATTTTATGAAAGAATTGAGATTGTTAGATATATGGAGAGAAATGAAACCACAAGTTAAAGCCTATTCTTGTTATTCCAGTACCTACAAGACATTCTCACGTATTGATTATTTTTTGATTTCCACAGAATTAAGGTCCAAGATTCAAAACTGCTTTTATGATAACATCGTGATCTCTGATCATGCACCCTGTTGTCTAATATATGTAGATAAAAAATTGACAAAGGAATCAGGTAGATGGCAATTTCAGCATAAATGGCTTCAGGATGAGGAATTTGTCAAGTATATAGAAAAACAGATAGACGAGTTCTTTGACATCAATACTACACAAACATCAGCATGTGTAAAGTGGGAGGCTTTCAAAGCTTTTATTAGGGGACATATTATTAGTTATACAGGATCAAAATCTAAGAAGACTCGAGAGGAGAGAGCTAAATTGGAACATAAAATAAAAAGTCTTCAGGAAAAAGTGTATGCAGGAAGTGACCCAAGGTTGGAGAATGAATTACTGATTTTGAGAGCTGAATACGACAAAAAAATCAGCGAATAGAGCTGCCTCGAGTCTTCTAAGATTGAAACAATCTTTTTATGAACAAGGTGAAAAATCAGGAAAATTATTAGCATGGCAGATTAAACAATTAGAAATTAAAACACCAATTACCAGTATTATAAGTAACGGACAGGTAGTTATAGATCCTTTAGAAATTAACAGAGCCTTTAGAGATTACTATGAAAAATTATATGATACCAAAAATGAATCTGATTTAACAAAACTAAATGGGTTTTTGAACGAACTATCTATACCGTGTATTCCAAATGAAAACAGGGAGATATTGGAGTCTAAAATTAGTCAAGAAGAAGTTGGGCTAGCCATTGATAATATGAAATCAGGAAAAAGTGCAGGACCAGATGGTCTTCCAGTTGACCTTTATAAAAAATTTAAGAATAAATTAATAAAACCTTTTTTGGAAATGGTTTTAGAAGCATTTCAAAATAATAATTTACCATCATACATAAATAATGCCTTAATTATACTGCTGCCAAAACCAGGTAAGCCCTCTAATAAATGTGAAAATATGAGACCAATAAGCCTATTAAACGCCAACCTTAAGATAATCTGTAAAATTTTAGCAAGACGAATACAAGAAATTTTACCAAATATTATTAATCGAGATCAGAATGGCTTTATAAAGGGTAGACAAGGCTTCCATAATGTAAGAAGACTATTTAATATTATTTATTTTAATAAAGAAGCACCGGATACAGCTCTCCTATCACTGGACGCCGAAAAGGCCTTTGATAGAGTTGAATGGCCCTTTCTTTTTGAAGTCCTACAAAGGTTTGGACTTGGAAATAATTTCATAAAATGGGTTCAAATAATATACAATAATGCTACAGCAGAAATCCTAACAAATAACAATATTTCAAAACCAATAAAAATCAATAGAGGATGTCGACAAGGCTGTCCACTTTCACCTTTACTGTTTACTATGGCAATTGAACCTTTAGCGATAGCGATACGTTTACATTCACAAATATATGGAATTAAAGTTGGACCAACAGAACATAAAATCTCCCTGTACGCCGATGACATAATTTTGTTTATGTCGAATCTAAAAAAATCAATTCCAACCTTGTTGAATTTAATAAAGAATTTTGGGGAAATATCAGGATATAAAATAAATAAAACTAAATCTTCAATATTAATGCTAAATGAGACCCAGAGAAATTACCCAGCCCCTGAGGTAAATCAATTCAATGTTGTAAATCAGTTTAAATATTTAGGAATCCAAATTGTGCCTAAGCTAGAATCAGTCGCCAGTGTCAACTATGAAGCCTTAATGTCAGATATCAATGAGTTAACTCAGAGATGGATGTCACTACCAATGTCGATGATCGGGAGAATCAATATACTTAAAAGTAATATTTTATCTAAAATACTTTATTTATTTCAATACATTCCCTTATCACCACCTTTAGATCTATTCTCAAGAATAAAAAAAAAGTTAGTGGAATTTATATGGAACAACAGGAGGGCTAGATTACGTCTGTCTTTATTATATTTACCATTTGATCGTGGAGGTCTGAAATGTCCAAATTTTATGTTGTATTATTGGTCGGCACAACTGAGGTCTATGACATATTATTTTTCATCAAATGATCTCCCTCACTGGACTGAAATGGAATCATACAATTTACCTTTACCTCTTCCCATATTCATATACTCAGATTCGGCAAAAAAATTACAAAAACAAGTTAAAAATCCATTTGTAAAGCATATGATCAAAATATGGTGTGAAACTAAAAACTATGTAAAAGAACCACAGTTATTGTCACAATTTAGTCCAATATGGGGTAATCAATATTTTAAACCAGGGAGAGCGGACGCTGTATTTAAAGTATGGAATTTAAAAGGGATACAAAAGATTCAGGATTTATATTTGCCATGTGCAGATAACATAATGTCTTTTGAAGAGCTGAGGATCAAATTTAATCTCAATAGAACACATTTTTTAAAATATCTTCAACTTAGAAACTTTATTCGATCAAATCAAAATAATGCTCTCACTCGACCTATTTACTCATCCTTGGAAAAAATGATGATGAAAGATAGTAAAAGAAAGGGTATTATTTCAGAGTTTTATAATTCATTGACACTATCTTCAAGTGAAAATTCACTGAAAAGATTAAACTACTGGAAAGAAGATCTGCAAACTGAAATTTCAGAGGAACAATGGGAATTGGCTTGTACAGAAGCTCAAACCAAATCAATAAATGTACGCCTTAAATTGATACATTTCAAATGGTTAATGCGGATGTATGTTACACCGGAGGAGTTAAATAGATATAACAAAAATATACCAGATACATGCACAAAATGCATGGAAAGTAAAGGAACCCTATTTCATTGTTTATGGGAATGTAGATTAATAAGAATGTTTTGGGAAGAGGTGAGGGTAACAATTGAAAAAATAATCTCAAAACAAATCATATTGAATCCTAAACTGTTTTTGTTGGGTCTGTACCCAGAAAAGCATAATTTTAATAAAAGTGAAAGAACATTCATAGACCTCAGTTTGCTTAATGCCAAAAAATGTATTGCACTATTATGGAAAAAGACTCATAGACCAGATGTGACTCAGTGGTTAAGACAGATGTTAACAAACCTTCCATTAGAAAGAATAACATATATACTGAAATCAAAGGAAATTGTGTTTGAGAATATATGGAGACCTTTTATTGATTATGTAAAAAAATTTAAACATAACTCTTGAAGAAGAAGGTGAATGATGTGTGTGGACCTTGTAAATTCCAAACTGGTGAACATAATATGTATACTTATGTATTGGATTGTCTAGACTAAACAGAGGAGCATTGTTGAAGACTTGATTTTGTTGGTGGTTGTTGGTGTTTTTAGTGCATTTTTTTTTTGTAGTACTTTAGTGTTAGTGTTTGATTGTTTGTATCATGTTTGTTAAAAAAAAAAGGTTCAATAAAGATATTGTGGAAAAAAAAAGATAGATAGATGGATAGATAGATGTACTTTATTGATCCCAAACTGGGAAATTACAGTGTAACAGCAGCATGACACAGACAACCCAATCAACAGAAAAAACACACAGCATAATAGAAAAGGAGTTACTCAGGGAAGTAATGTAAAAAAAAAAAAAAAAAAAGCTTTGATAACTTTATATACAACATGGGCTACTACTAGGTTAAATAGATGATCCTTTCCCTCTCTGTACTGACTGTACAGAGAAGGATTATAAGGCACAGGGTGAAATACGAGATATCAATTATACTGTAAGGAGCAGTATGGCAGCATTGTTATGACCACAATTCAACATCAAAGTGAGATGTTGTATAGTGAAGTGGCATGTGGCAGAAAAGATTTCCTGTACCTAACTGTTCAGCAGCGAAGCTGTAGCAGTCTGCTGGAGAAAGTGCCCCGCTGACTGTCCAGTGTGTGGTGGAGGGGGTGGTCAGGATTGTCTGTGATGGATCACAATTTGTTCAGTGTCCTCTTCTCCACCACAGATTCAAAGGTCTCAAGCCTGAGACCAATTACAGAGCCAGCCTTCTTGATAATCTTGCCAAGTCTCTTGGTGTCGCTGGCTCTGATACTGCTACCCCAACAGACAGCAGCAAAGAAGATGGTGCTGCAACAGCGGCCTGGTAGAAAAGCTCCAACATCTTGTTGCACAGGTTGAAGGATCTCAGCTTCCTCAGAAAGTAGGGTCTGCTCACCCCCTTCTTGTACACAGCATCAGTGTTAGGTTTCCAGTCCAGTCCACTACTGATCACGACACCCAGGTATTTGTAGTCCTCCACTACCCCCACAACCTTCCCCCTAATCCGCAATGGCCGTGAAGGCGTCCTCTTCTTCCTGAAGTCAATCACCATCTCTCTGGTCTTGCTGACGTTCAGTCTCAGGTGATTCTGCTTGGTCCAGTCCACAAATCTGTCTACGGGTGCCCTGTACTCCCCCTCCTCTCCACCTCTTATACACCCAACAACAGCCGAGGCATCAGAGAATTTCTGCTGGTGGCATGACTCGGTGTTGTACTGAAAGTCGGTGGTTTATAAGGTGAAGAGAAAAGGAGAAAACACAGTCCCCTGTGGAGCTTCCGTATCACTAACCACCACATCAGATTGCAGGCCACTGATTGGCCAGGGCGTAATGTCAGTGGATGAGAGCGACGGTCTTCACAAGATTCAAAACCACCATTTGTAAATTCGGCTGTGAGTTTTTATTATTTCTGTTTTCATCAACGAGATAAATGGCTACACACAAATCAACGTGGTCCAACGATGAGGTGTGGAGTCTTCTGTGCTTGGTGGTTGACAACAGAATCCAGAGGGAGCTACGGAGCTGAAAGGTTCATAGGCTGAAAAGTTCATATAGTGTCAAATTTGACCAAATGTGGTTATTTTTCCAACAGTCTCCCCTTTGATCCACACACTTCTTCCATCGGTGTTGCAGCGCTTAGATCCCTGTGCTTGAAAATTAAGATAGATAGATAGATAGATAGATAGATGTACTTTATTGATCCCAAACTGGGAAATTACAGTGTAACAGCAGCATGACACAGACAACCCAATCAACAGAAAAAACACACAGCATAATAGAAAAGGAGTTACTCAGGGAAGTAATGTAAAAAAAAAAAAAAAAAAAGCTTTGATAACTTTATATACAACATGGGCTACTACTAGGTTAAATAGATGATCCTTTCCCTCTCTGTACTGACTGTACAGAGAAGGATTATAAGGCACAGGGTGAAATACGAGATATCAATTATACTGTAAGGAGCAGTATGGCAGCATTGTTATGACCACAATTCAACATCAAAGTGAGATGTTGTATAGTGAAGTGGCATGTGGCAGAAAAGATTTCCTGTACCTAACTGTTCAGCAGCGAAGCTGTAGCAGTCTGCTGGAGAAAGTGCCCCGCTGACTGTCCAGTGTGTGGTGGAGGGGGTGGTCAGGATTGTCTGTGATGGATCACAATTTGTTCAGTGTCCTCTTCTCCACCACAGATTCAAAGGTCTCAAGCCTGAGACCAATTACAGAGCCAGCCTTCTTGATAATCTTGCCAAGTCTCTTGGTGTCGCTGGCTCTGATACTGCTACCCCAACAGACAGCAGCAAAGAAGATGGTGCTGCAACAGCGGCCTGGTAGAAAAGCTCCAACATCTTGTTGCACAGGTTGAAGGATCTCAGCTTCCTCAGAAAGTAGGGTCTGCTCACCCCCTTCTTGTACACAGCATCAGTGTTAGGTTTCCAGTCCAGTCCACTACTGATCACGACACCCAGGTATTTGTAGTCCTCCACTACCCCCACAACCTTCCCCCTAATCCGCAATGGCCGTGAAGGCGTCCTCTTCTTCCTGAAGTCAATCACCATCTCTCTGGTCTTGCTGACGTTCAGTCTCAGGTGATTCTGCTTGGTCCAGTCCACAAATCTGTCTACGGGTGCCCTGTACTCCCCCTCCTCTCCACCTCTTATACACCCAACAACAGCCGAGGCATCAGAGAATTTCTGCTGGTGGCATGACTCGGTGTTGTACTGAAAGTCGGTGGTTTATAAGGTGAAGAGAAAAGGAGAAAACACAGTCCCCTGTGGAGCTTCCGTATCACTAACCACCACATCAGACAAGACACTGCCCAGCCGGACAAACTGTGGCCTGCCTGTCAGGTAGTCGGTAATCCAAGAGATCACAGAGCTGTCAACCCCCATCACCTGCAGCTTCTCACCCAGCAGCAGCAGCTGAATGGTGTTCAGTGCACTGGAGAAATCAAAGAATGTGATTCTCACAGTGTCTCCTCCTCCATCCAGGTGCAAGTGAGCTCGTTGTAGCAGGTAGATGATGGTGTCTTCAACTCCTAAATGGGGCTGGTATGCAAACTGCAGAGGGTCCAGCCACCTTTTCACTTGCGGCCTCAGGTGGGCTAAAACAAGTTTCTCCAGGACCTTCATCACATGTGATGTGAGGGCCACTGGTCAATAGTCATTCATGTCCAAAGGAGATGACTTCTTGGGGACAGGAACCAGGCAGGATGTCTTCCACAGCACCGGTACTCTCTCCAGGCTCAGGCTCAGGTTGTACAGGTGTTTCAGTACCAGAGCTAGCTGGTTGGCACAGGTCCTCAGGATCCAGGCAGGGATGCCATCAGGGCCCGCAGCCTTCCACTGGTGAAGTCTCTCCAGCTGTTTCCTCACCTGGCCTGTAGTCACAGTGATGTGGGGGTTGGTGCTGATGTTGTCAGTGGAGAGGAGGGGGTCTGAGGGGAGAGGGAGGTGCTGCACGGGGGAGTGAGGGGGGAGGGGTGTGTGGGGGTCTGGCTGTGTTTTGGGGGTTACAGACGATGAGTTGAACCTATTAAAAAACGGATTCAGCTCATCGGCTCTCTCATGGTTCCCCGCTGTCTGTCTCTCCTCTTACACCCAGTGATGTTTTTCATTCCAGACCACACTCTCTCATATTCTTCTGCTGGAGTTTATCCTCCAACTTCCTCCTGCAATTGTCTTTACACCTCCTCAGCATCTCTCTCAGTTCACGCTGCACTCTCCTCAGTTCTTTCCTGTCTTCAGACCTAAAAGCCCTCTTTTTCTTGTTAAGAAGTGCTTTCAGGTCACCGGTGATCCATGGTTTGTTGTTGGGGAAACAGTGTACGGTCTGAGCTGGCATGGCTGTGTTTTCACAGAATCTGATGTATTCTGTGATGCAGTCAGTCATATTATCTATGTCCTCCCCATGTGGCCCACAGGGTACATCCCAGTCCGTTGTCTCAAAGCAGTCCTGTTGTGCATCAGCAGCCTCCTGTGTCCACCTCCTCACAGTCCATGTGTGAGCTGGCTGACTTTGCACAAGAGGAACGTATTTGGGTGATAACAGAACCAGGTTGTGATCCGATTTGCCAATGGGGGGTAGAGCTGTGGCGCTGTAAGCATCTCTGACATTGGCATACAGTAGATCCAATGTTTTATTTTCTCTGGTGGGACAGTCAACAAACTGGTGGAAGTTTGGTAATGTTTTGTCCAGTGAGACGTGGTTAAAATCTCCCGTGATGGCCATGAATGCGTCAGGATGGTGGGCCAATAGAGTGGCAGCAGTGGAGCTGATGACGTCACATTCCGCTGCTGCATCAGCTGACGGATGAATGTAAACAGCGATTACAATGGCACACGTGAGCTCTCTCAGCATGTAATAGGGTTGCATACTCACAGCGAGCAGTTCAATGTCCGGGCTGCAGAGACATTCTTTCACATAAATATGTCTGGGATTGCACCATTTTTCATTCACAAAATTCCTCCTCCCTTCCTTTTATTGCTCCCTATAGTGTTCCTGTCCGCCCAGATAGTCTTGAAGCCGGGTAGCACAATGTTGTTGTCAGGAATGTGTGGGCGAAGCCACGTCTCAGTAAAACACACGATGCTGCTCTCCCTGTATTCTCTCTGTGTCCTGATCAGAGCTGTGAGCTCATCTGTTTTATTTCCCAGAGACCTCACGTTCCCCGTGATTAACACCGGTACAGTTGGTTTAAATTTTCTCCTCCTCATTCTAACCTTTCTTCCAGCTCTTCGCCCTCGGCGACTCCTCCTGAGCTCGTCCGGGATCAGGGGCTTAGCTTCATGTAGTCCATTCAGCACAAACAGCTGGTCACGTGTGTAAACAATCCTTTTTACTCCACTGTTCTCCATAGCCACAAAGAAGAAAAATAGCAGGAAAACGAGCAGAAAAAAATAGTAAAACTTGGTCCAGTCATTACTCTAGTCTTATTACCCAGCCTTGATAAGAAAGAACACACTAGAGACACAATACACTAAATAAAGACACAAAGTTAGAAAAAATATTAACAAGAGCTGCTGTTACTGGCTGCCATCTTCCAATGCCGTATATGTATAATTAACTACATATGGTTAAATTTGACCACTATGAACTTTTCAGTCTATAAACTTTTCAGCTCTGTCACCGGCAGAGCGACCCGAAATGAAATACCAGGAGTCTTCGAGCTGATGGCTGCTCATGGGGAAGATGGTGAGTGTTTTGTGATTTTAAACATCTTTACCTCCGCCAAGGAGGTTATGTTTTCATCGGTGTTGGTTTGTCTGTCTGTCTGTCTGTTTGCTTGTTTGTTTGTTAGCAAGATAACTCAAAAAGTTATGGACGGATTTTCATGAAATTTTCACAGATTGTCAGAAATGGGGTATTCTACAGATGATTACATTTTGGTGGTGATCCGGATCACCGTCTGGATCCAGGAATTTTTTAAAGGATTCTTTAACATTGCGAGATAGGGCCATTGTCAATATTTGTGCATGTAAGTCTGCCAAAAATCGTCAGAACACTTGCAAAACAAAAAAAATACAGCACAACATGCCCACAGGTTCTATAATATATCCAACACTGATCCGGATAATGCAATAATTCCGGATACTATGATCCACAATATCAAAAAAAAAAAAAAATAGGGGACGTTTGCAATTTTCCTCATAGGAAGAGAACAAATGAAGCTAAAATCACTCAACAAACACCATTATGTAGCCAAGACACTGTGGAATCTGTAGTGTGTCAACGGATTTGTTGTATCTTTAAAAGCTATGGAGCTACATCCAGAAGAAAACCGCCATTATGCGAAATGCGATTTTCCTGAATAACTACTGAACCACTAATCCTATCCATGTCAATCCAATTGCTACTCATATGTTTTCATGGTCAAGGAATTTGAAAACGTACACACAATAAATATAGGATTAATATTTATGATGTAAAACACTGTATGGGGGGAACTGTGGCGCTTGGTGGAGGTCTGCGCTCTCCGAGTGCTTTTCTAGTTTACGTTTTTTATCCCATTCGTGGCAAGCTCACTTTTAACAAACAAGGATATCGCTGTTGTCTCCTGTATGCAGACAATGAGCCAGCTAGCCATCAATGCTAACTCCGTGCTTTGCTTGTATTTTGCGCTTGCTCTAATAAGTATTTACTTCTGACAGCAAAACGTCAGGATGTCAACGACATAACGGGATAATGGGCTGCCTTCCTGTAATGAACCCACCCACCTTGAGGTGGTACTCAGTTGTTATGGAAAACGACCTAAACCGTGTCAGGCCGAGTAGAGTTGGGGTGAGTCGAGCAGAGTCGGAGTGTGTTGAGCTGAGTAGGTGCTTGTGGAAAAGTGGCTCTAGTCAATTGCCCCAATGTCTGGCAAACTCATGCACAATGATCCTCAAATGGGTCTGCATCTAGGCTGTGCTCAAGGTCAACAATCAGGGGATCTGAACACTGGGTGATTTTATCAGGTAAGAGTGAGCTGCTTCCTCATTGACGGTCTGTGTATGGAACATGCAGATATATAATTTTCATGACCTCACAACAGTCAAAGCCTTATGTTGGAAACCAGTGCATTGTATGATCCCAAACTGTCATAAGTTTACATGTTAGCACCTTAGCTGAAGCAAATTCGGTGATGTGCAGCTCTACCACACCCTAAACTGATCACACACACACACACACACACACACACACACACACACACACACACACACACACACACACACACTCACACTCACACACACACACACACACCCATAACTCTCCACTGCTGCCACACTAATGGTGAGCAAACATCCTGTGGCTGTTTTATTGCCTCATTCTCAGAAACAGCCTGATGTTGTGGTTACTCATTCCAGCTGTGTGTGTGTGTGTGTGTGTGTGTGTGTGACAGTTCAAGGATACAATTTCTGACTGCTCAGCATCTTTCAGACATGTTGTAGTGAGACTCGGCCACAACACACTGCAGTGTCGGTGTTTCTTTTTCACTGTACTTAAGAGGGAAAAAAAACATGTTTAACTGCACCAGTTTTATTGTTGGGCAACTATGTGGCTGTGGCGAATGTATGCAACCATCATCCTGACGCCGATGGTCATTACTGTACATGAGAGGAAGGCCTCACATTGCAGAGCTCATGCTTTTGTTTTAATAATTAAAAGGTAATGCTTCTTTGTCAGCAGATAGACATTGTCGTAAAAATACAAACCACAAAATGCACAGTAGTTGTGAGGGGGAACAGAGGTACGCACTCTGCTTCACCCACTAATAGGGAACGTAAGCTGGGATTAGACTGTCATGAGACAGGTTAGTTTTACCCTATTGATGATGTGTTGTTGCAATAATAATTCAACTCAACTCTTGACAAGTGCGTTTCCTTAAGCAATATTCAACATTTCTGGCTTCATCAGTCTATTAAACTAACAGTATTGGCAGTTCATCATAGCTGCTTTCATATACAGTATAGCAGGGATCTGCAACCTCTACCGTGGAAAGACTTGTTTTTGTCCAAAAAAGAAAAAAAAAATCTGCATGGAGCATGACGTGGGTAAAAACAGGTAAATTTTCTATCAAAAGTTTCTTGTAAATTTAAAACTTTTTTCATGCAAGTTTGTCAGAGCCACAGGAAGCTGCTGGTTATGAGCAAAAGAGACACATCAGCTCTGGAGGAACAAGGTTGCAGACCCTGATATGTACCCATAACAGTGACAGAGAGAAACACAGTTCAATTCAGCTTTATTTATTTATACTGCACCAATTTACATCAATGGTCATCTCAGCACTTTCAAATGTAGTTCAGAAACCCCACAACTTTAGAAAGAGACCCTAAAAAGACACCCTAACAATCATTCCAGTGTGGGAAGAGTTGTTAGATGGTTATACTTGTGCATTTTAAGTAAAGTGAAGCCACGTTGATCATTTGCTTATCTTTACCTCCGCCCAGAAGGGTTTTTTGTCTGTTAGCAAAAACTACAACTAATTGACACATTTAATCGGTGAACAAGCAGTCTTGGTAAAGGTATGCACTCTCTATAAGCCCTGTATTTGTCATAGTGAAAATACCTAACATTGACTGCACTGGGCTAACATCTACATTAAGGGTGTGCCATATGGTAATTGTTCACGATAATGCTGATATAACTTTTAATAATGCTGTAAAAATGAATATCGTGATATTTGAAGAAGAAGCCATCTCTATTGTCATTCACTCCATACACTCCATACAGCCAATCACATGTACAGTAGAACGGAAATACGTTTCTCCTATCTACGATGTTAATCCCATGTAGAATCAGAGGGTCGCTGCCATGGAAGGCGCTGCCACAAACAACTTCTCCTTCCCCCATTCTATTATGCTGATGTAACAGGTAGAACTGTACCTGTGTGTAGGGGATAACTATGAACTTTTCCAGATGATTGGAAGATCAAAGAATCTTGTCCCGATACCCCAGCCAATTAAACTCACATTCACTCTGTATTTAGTAAAAGGGGCAAGCTACAGGATTTAAAGTGTCATGGGTTAAACGTGGGATGCGGTTTTGCACTAAGGGTAACTGGGACCTGTGTAGTAAACCTGACCCATGCTTGTATTTCCCTTACAAACCAGTAGTGGGTGCAAGTTACCCCTACTCTGGAGAATAAAACGGATGACCAGGTCTATATTGGCTTTAAAACAAAATAGGTTTATTTGTCAAAGCTCATCTGAACAGAACCATCCACTTATGAGTAAACTACCATACTAAAAAAAAAAAAAAATGAGACCTTCTGTATACCATCGCTCACAGTACTTTATGTGATGCTGTATACATGCTTCTAATCATGGACAGTTGGAACCATGAAACTCAGCCAGTGATGAAGCACATAAAAAAAATGAATAAAATTACTGTGATCGACTCAGGTTCACAGGAGAACTAAATCACTATGTTCACATATTACAGCAGGCTTAACCCTGTAACTCTCTCAAATAAGAACAACACACACACACACACACACACAAAAGAGCTTTTCAGCCAACCCAACATTTGTGTGGAGAGTCTTGTGGCGTGTCCATTTTGTTGTGCGGTGCCACTGTAAAACGGTTGAGCTGATGCAGATAGCAATTAATGGCTAACAGTGATTTAGCTTCAGATCGTTTCTGTGTTAATTTAAATGCACTTTTAAGGAGTTAATCATCACATATTATGTGGACGGACAGCGCATTTCTTTTTGATACATAATAAACTTTGATGTTGATGCAGGCCATTTTAATTTTTCCGCCGTGTTTTGCTGCTTCCAAACGGCACTGACTGCACAGCTTCCAGGGCGCAGAATTATGTGACTATGCATGCAGGACATGTGACAGGATGTGAAAGCTCTCACAGACACACAGACACAATAGGAAGAGGGAAAAAAAAAACAACAACAAAAAAAAAACTGACAGCAAGATTACATCTGTTTTACATCCCTAACGACGGTTTCAGTTTTATTTTAGTTAATCGCCCAGGGCTAACATACAGTGGTATGAAAAAGTGTTTGCCCCTTTCCTGATTTCCTGATTTTTGTATGTTTGTCACTCTTAAATCTTTCAGATCATCAAACAAATTTAAATATTAGACAAAGTTAACACAAGTAAACAGAAAATGCAGTTTTTAAATGGTGTTTATTATTTTTTTTGTAACTTTGATTTTTATTCATTTTTCATCATACATATTGCATTCAGATCACAGTCTATATTTAAAAAAAGGAGCTAGAGAAAGAAATTTAAAAAAAGAAAAAAAAAGGGGGGGGGAAACAAATGTTGGAGCATCAAGTTTTAAGTTTCCATCTCAGTGTCTTTGGTTATTCTTTCAATTTCTGTCTCGTTGTTGCACTTTGTAGTGTGTCCATTTCCGCCATTTTTTTTCATACTGTCCTTCTTGCATTCTTTGTCGATATGTTAGTTTTTCCATCAAACGTATATCCTCAACAATGTCAGTCCATTGCTCTTGGTCAGGAAGAACTTCTGATCGCCATTTTCTTGTGATTGTTTGTTTACATGCAGTCAGCAAGATTTTAACTAGATATCTGTCCTCAGCCTGTATTACATTGTCTCTTTTAAGATCACATAAATACATCAAGTTACAGTTCATTGGCATATTATATCCTAATATCCTCTGTATTGTCACATGTATAGATTTCCAGAATGATGAGATTTTGCAGCATTTCCAAAACATATGTGAGTGGTCTGCATTTTGAGCCCCACAGTCCCTCCAGCATATAGATTGGGTATTTGTATATTTTCTTTGAATCTGTGGTGTAATGAAATAGCGAATCAGGTTTTTCCATCCAAATTCCCTCCATGTCCTTGAATTTGTTGATGTGTGTTGTGTTTTCCATATTTCTTGCCAGCTTTCTTCTGTTATGTTTAAATTTAGCTCTTTCTCCCATTTCTCCTTTATATAGTTACTTGAATGTTTGTTTGCCATAAGTTTCTGATATAGCTTTGAAATAATTATTTTATTTCCTGTATATGAGCTTAAAATGAATTGTATAATCTTGCACACATCTGTGTGGAGGTTATGTCTAATCTTCCTCATATAATAATCTCTCATCTGCAGATATCTGAAGAATTCCGATTTTTCTAGTTTAAATTTTCTTCTGATGTTTACAAAACTCCCGAAATCTTTTTTTTCGATATTGCCCCATGCTGTGATTCCCTTGTTCACCAGAATTTTGTAACCCCTATCTTGCTTTGCCGGTTCAAACTGACTGTCAAATGCTACCCATTTCAATAGTTTTATGTCCTCCTTTATGTTATACTTTTGTACTATTTTATACCACAGTTCCAAAGTAAATTTAGTGATTGGGTCTATTTGTTTGATTTGCTTATATGCATCTTTATCTCTTATTATGCTTTGTACTGGGAGTCCCTCAATTTCCTTTTCTATTCCTTTCCATTTTGCCTCATATCCTCCATCGCACCAATATATGATATATCTTATTTGTACTGAGTAGAAATATTCCTTCAGACTCGGTAGGCCCATGCCTCCTTTCTCTTTTGGTAACTGGAGAGTTTTATATTTCACTCTTGGCTTTTTACCTCCCCAAACAAATCTCGATGTCATCCTGTCCCACTTTGAGAACTGGGCATCAGGAATCTCTGTTGGTA
Organism: Pholidichthys leucotaenia; assembly: GCA_020510985.1. Taxonomy (NCBI): domain Eukaryota; kingdom Metazoa; phylum Chordata; class Actinopteri; order Cichliformes; family Pholidichthyidae; genus Pholidichthys; species Pholidichthys leucotaenia. The sequence goes on along the minus strand of CM035843.1, from coordinate 105,155,834 downwards.
GAGCCTGGAAGAGGTAAAGCAGTCTAGGTTGTATGCTGATTTTGACTGTCTTAATTTTTGAATTCAGATCCATATTTAAGATTGACCATCTATCAATATCCTTTTTTATTTCTTGATCCAACCTATCATAGTTTGCTTTATAGATTTTGCTTAGATCTTTAGGTATGCTCACTCCAAGGTATTTTATTTCTTTTTGTTTCCAGTTTAGTTTGATCTTATCAGTTATCTGGTTTAAAGGGTTATAGTGGAATGTCAGTATTTGTGTTTTTGTTATGTTTATCTTGTATCCTGATAATTTTCCAAAATTTTCTATCAAGTTCATCATTTCCATTATTGATTCATCTGGTTGTTCAAGGTAAACTATAATATCGTCTGCAAATAGCCCAATCTTGTGTTCCGCTCCCTTTATCGTTACACCTTTTAATTTCTTATTTTGTCGCATCGCTTGAGCCAGTGGCTCTATGAACAGAGCAAACAAGGTGGGCGATAGGCAGCATCCCTGCCTAGTTGATCTTTGTATATTTACTTTGTCTGTTAAGCTACCGTTTATCTTGATTCTTGCCACAGGTTTTTGATACAGTGTCTTTATGCATTGTACTGATTTTTCGTTAAATCCAAAGCGTTCCAGCACATTATATAGGAACTTCCAATTAACCCTATCAAATGCTTTTTCTGAGTCTAAACTCATTATTACTGCGCTTTTCTTTTCTTTATGTATTTGATTAATTATGTGTAAAGTTCTCCTGATATTGTCATGTGTTTGCCGTCCCTCTATGAAACCAGTTTGATCATCCTCTATCAATTCCGTCAAGAATGTCTTTATTCGTTTACATATAATTGTTGTATATATTTTATAATCCACATTTAATAGAGATTGGCCTATAGTTTCTGCATTGTTCCCTATCTTTCCCTGGCTTTAAAATAACTGAAATAATGGCTTCGTTCCATGATGGAGGTATTTTGTTGTTGTTTAATGTCCAATTAAATGACTTTAGGAGCTGTGGCGTGAGTTCTTCTATAAACAGTTTATAAAACTCAGAGGGGTATCCATCACTACCTGGTGATTTACCGTTTTTAAGTGACTTAATCACATCTTTAATCTCTTGTGTTGTTATTTCTGCTGTTAGCTTTTCATTTTGTTGGTTTCCTATTGATGGCAAGTCCAATGTGCATAGAAATTTTTTAATATCCTTAACATTTGTCTCTTCAGGTTGCGAGTATAGCTCTTGATAGAAATTATGGAATATTTCTTCGATGTTTTCTGGGTTAACTGTGGTTTTATTTGTGATGGGGTCCTTAATCTTATATACATTATTCACTGTTTGTTGTTTTCTTAACCGTTTTGCCAGCAGTTTTGTGGCCTTTGGCCCCATTTCATAATATTTTTGTTTTAAATATCTATTTTTCCTCGACTTCCGGTCTGGACGCCATGGCGACTGCAGCTTAACACTGAAGTTCTCAGACCCAATTCAGGATAACACCTTGAAAATCAAACTTAACGGATTTTTGGAGGAGTGAAAATCAAAAGACAAAATCATCATGTCTAAAGGAAAACAGAAGAAACTGAAATTCTCCAGGCCAGGACACGTATCGGCCGGAGAATCCGAACTGGAAGATCTCCGTTCAGAAGACGAGGAACTGGTGATAGCTAACAAAAGGGTTAGCCTGAAATCACTATTTGAGGAGCTACGACGATTTCGCCGAGATGTTACGGCCGAATTTCGGGAATTCAGAGAAGAATTGAAAAGGACAAACAGCAGAGTGGACCAGGCCGAGAACCGAATCTTGGAAACAGAGGATCGAATAAAAGTGCTCGAAGATTCTGTGCTAGACCTACGCAAAAGACAAGCAGCTATAGAGGCTAAGCTAACCGACCAAGAAGGAAAACAAAGAAGAGACAACATAAGAATTCATGGTCTGATAGAAGGAACCGAAAATGGTTTCAACTCAATGGCAGAATGCGTGGAATCCTTACTAAGAGAGAAATTGGATATTCCACAAACCACCGACTTAAAGATAGAAAAGGCACATCGTTCATTAGCCGCTAGGCCGGCGGCGGAAGCGCCCCCACGTTCGGTGTTGGTAAGATTTTCCAATTTCAAAATAAAACAAGAGGTTGTAAGACTGGCCTGGCAGAAAAAAGGATTTATGCACCAGGAGAGAAAAGTCTACGTGGAACACGATTACGCCCCGGAGGTCCTTAAAAAGCGCAGGGAATACAATGACGCGAAAAAGGTGTTAAGAGAGAAGAAATTGCGCTTTCAGACACCATTTCCTGCGAAGTTAAGGGTCTTCTACGGCGATGAAACGTGTCTCTATAATTCGGCGGAAGAAGCAACAGCTGACATGGCGAAAAGAGGCCTCCCGGTAACGGTATTTAAACCCCCAGCAGACCCGAGTGAGAAGATCAGAGCTCAAACATGGACAACACAAAGACCTTCAAAATCCACGGACCAGCAGCGGGAAACCCAGCACCAGAGCGTCGCGGATAAACTATCCGTTTTCAGGTTGGAATAGCGACCTTTTTTTTTTTTTTTTTTTCTCTTGAATCAATCCGCACATCCAACCCCCCTCATACAAGGTAACAAACATTAAAGGAGATGCATATTCAGCATGTGGTAAAACATTTCATGGAACAATCTTATTATTTGAAACAAATAAGTCTTTGTAATAAAAAAAAAAAAAAAACTTGTTAAAATAGAAATGTGACAATAATCCACATGTTCTCCTCATACTAACAAATACTGTTTTTGCGTGAATGTTTGATGTGATGGGGGTGGGAGGGTGCACACAATTTCACAGGGTTTAGGCATAAAAGGAAAAAAAAAAAATCATTACAAGTTTGGATTGGGTTCTGAAACTCACGTTAAAAGCATGGGACTACTTTCAGTGGTAAGAGAGGGCCCTCAACACGTAACAGAGTTTGAGGAATTTCCCTCAGAGCCTTCACTCCATCAAGGCTCTTACAGGGTCTTTAAAAAGACCTCAGCTCAGGAAGTTCTTATGACAGCTTTTTGTTTTAAAGTTTTTTACACTATGTTCTTAATGTTTTTCTTGTTTTTAATGTTCTTTCAGTTTCTGAGTAGCACAAAAGAGGGCCACCACACAGTTATACTAAACAAAACAACACAATGGAGAAACAGGGTGTAACCAAAATAATTTCATATAATGTAAAAGGAATCCTGAATCCAGTTAAAAGATCCAAGATTCTAGGCAAAATGAAAAAAGACAAAGCAGGAATAATACTTTTACAAGAAACCCACCTAACAGACGTGGAACACAATAAACTCAGTAGACAAGGGTTTAAAATGATCTCTTCATCTTCATATAAATCAGGGAGGAGGAGGGGAGTAGCGACATTGATATCAACCAAAATTACATTTGAAAAAAAATCAGAACACAAAGATAAAGAAGGGAGATACAGTTTGGTAACTGGGCGGCTAGAGGGAGAAGATATCACCCTGCTGAATGTGTATGCTCCCCCAGGGGCTAACTGGAAATTTTATAAAAATGTATTCGACCTAATGATAACTAAAGCTCAAGGTTTAGTGATATGTGGTGGGGACTTCAATCTTAGACTGAATCCATACTGGGATGCTTCTGGTAATTCCCCACATCAAAATAACACCCAAAACAGGAAGACTCGGATGCTACTAAAAGAATTGGGAATCTGTGACGTGTGGAGGGAACTCAACCCCAGTGTAAAAGACTATACATTTTACTCAACTCCACATTCATCTTACTCAAGGATTGACTATTTTTTTATGTTTAATAGAGACATTGGAAGAGTAAAAACATGTAAAATAGGACTGATGGATCTCTCCGACCACAGTCCGATCTACATGGACTTAAATATCCAAAAATACACAAATAATACATTTTCTTGGAGGTTAAATTCAAATGTCCTGAAAGGACCATTGAAAGATGAATTGGAATCAGATATTCTCAGATATTTGGAAGATAACGATAATGGAGAAGTATCCCCTTTAATACTGTGGGATGCATGTAAAGCTGTAATAAGAGGAAAGATTATTGCAAAACTGGCAACCCAAAAGAAACTAAGACAAGAAAAACTATCCACATTAGAGTCAGAACTTAGGAACCTAGAAAAAGAACACAAAGGCAACACTCATTCTACTGACTCGCTCAAAATTAAGGAAATTAAAAACCAAATAAATGAGATCTACACAATAGAAATCCAGAAGAAACTTACATTTCTGAAACAAAAATACTATGAAGCAGGCAGTAAATCGGCAAAATTGCTAGCCTATAAATTGAGGAAACATCAAACAGAAAGAGCAATCTACAAAATCAGAGACCCAGTATCAAAGGAAATAAAATTCAGAATTCAGGATATTCTTAAAAACTTCGAGAATTACTATAAGAACTTATACTCCCACAAAAAACATAAAAACGCATCCGAGGCATTCCTAAACACATTAAACCTTCCCCAACTTACGGAGTCACAAAATAAAACACTACTGTCAGAAATACATCCTAAAGAATTGGAAAAAGCAATTATGAAACTTAAAGCTAACAAATCCCCAGGAGCTGATGGCTATACAGCAGAGTGGTACAAAACCTTTAAACAGCAACTATCTCCTCTCCTCCTGAAAACATTTAATTATGTCCTCCACACAGGGGAAATCCCCCCCTCCTGGAGAGAAGGGGTCATTGCAGTTATACCTAAACCTGAAAAGGATAAACTAGAGTGCTCCAACTACAGACCAATCAGTGTACTAAATCAGGACTATAAGCTTTTTACCATTATCCTTGCCAAAAGGTTAGAAAATATACTGACAGACCTAATTCATTTAGACCAAACTGGTTTTATAAGACAAAGACAGACACAAGACAACATTCGACGCACTTTACACATAATTCATCATATAAAAAAATATAACTTAAATGCAGTCATATTGGGATTAGATGCTGAAAAAGCATTCGATTCGGTTGACTGGTCTTTTCTATATAGAATCTTATCCAGTTTCAATTTTCATAACAACTTCATTAGAACTATACAGGCATTATATAAAAAACCAACAGCTAAAATAAGGATTAACGGTAATTTATCATCATCTTTTGAACTGGAAAGAGGATGTCGTCAGGGCTGCCCCCTGTCTCCACTGCTCTTTGCAATCTTCATAGAACCTCTGAGCCAATGGATAAGACAAAACCAAAAAATTCAAGGTATTACACTTGGTCAGAAGGAACATAAAATAGCACTCTTTGCTGATGACATTTTAATATACCTAGGGCAGCCGGACACTTCTTTACCAGAACTAACCTCAGTTTTTTCAGAGTATGGAGATTTATCGGGGTACAAATTAAATATGCATAAAACCCAAGTTTTAACATTCAACTATGACCCAAATCATTATTCACTAAGCAAACTCAAAACTAACTGGGAGTCGGAATCTATGAAATATCTGGGGGTCAATATCCCGAAACAACTCAACAAAATTATATCACTAAACTATGATCCACTGGTGACAAAAATAAAATCTGACCTAGCAAGATGGAATATGATACCATTCTTGGGTACTGCACAAAGAATTGAAGCAGTCAAAATGAATATACTTCCACGTCTTCTATACCTTTTCCAAACAATACCGGTAGAACCTCCCAAAAAAACATGGCAGGAGCTGGACAGAAGGATCTCAAGATTCATATGGCAGGGCAAGAGACCTAGAATCAGATATAGAACCCTACAGCTAAACAAAGACAAAGGTGGGCTCGCGCTGCCAAATATCAGGGACTACTTTAAAGCCGCACAAATTAAAACTTTAGTAGAGATATGTAACCCAGTCTACACTGCACAATGGAAGGAGATGGAATGCCAAATAACAAGTGACATCCCCCTACAGGCGATAATAGGGAACAATGTCTTACCTAAGCTTTTGAATAACACTAACCCGTGGATAGAGACCCCGCTAAAAATTTGGTTTAAGATAGTCAGAGAGAATCAAACTAAAGAGCCCTATCGACTTCTGCAATGGATCGCCTATGATCAGGACTTTACTCCTAATAAAACAGACACCAGATTTAAAAAGTGGAAGGAGAAAGGGCTGATAAAATATTACGATTTTTTTAAAGGGCAAATCTTAAGAAGTTTTGAAGATTTGAAAAAACAAGGCCTAATAAATCAAGACCTTTACAGGTTCTTCCAGCTTAGACACCACATAAACAATATACTTAAAAAGGAGGTTTTGGAAAGGGCCCAGTCAGGTGTTCTGAAGGTCTTCTTAATGGCATATAAAGGGATCCCAGGGATCAGATACATTTCTAAAATATACCAAGGTCTTCAAGACTTAAAAGGAGACAACACATCTTATATAAAAGAGAGATGGGAAAAAGAGGGGAATTTCACTTTACAACTGGAAATATGGGAAAAGCTAAATAAACAGCAATGGAAAAGTACCTCATCCCTGCAGTGGAGAGAATTTGGATGGAAAAACTTGGCAAGATTTTTCAGAACACCTGCACAAAACAAATTTACCCATAAGGGATTGAACTGTTGGCGCTTGTGTGGTGAAAAGACTGCAGATCATTTTCATGTGTTTTGGTCATGCCCAGTTATCCACCAATATTGGACCAAGGTACAGACAATATTGGGGAAAATATTCAAAATTACAGTTCCCTTTTCTTTTGTAACTTTGTATTTGGGTTTACTACCGGACTCACTGGAAAGACGAGGAGAAAAATACTTATTCAGTGTTTTAATATTGGCAAGCAAAAAAGCTCTAACTAAAAAATGGATGTTGAAGGACTGTCCTACACCTGAAGATTGGACTAACGTGATCCAAGAGATTTACTCGATGGAAAAGTTGACATTCGCACTGAGACAGGACATGGATGTGTTCATGAACTTTTGGCAACCCTGGACCGCATATGTGTCTTCCATTAGATCTAATCTTTGACAAATACCATTTCAATAATGGTTCCGCTCTTTGTTCCAACACTACTCAGATGCTCTTTTATCTTTATTTACTTACTTTTTCTTTTTGTTTGTTTTTTACTGGTTTGTTTGTTTTTTTTTGTTATTTGTTTCTTGTTTTTTTTTCTCTTTAATTTCACTTTTTCTTTCACTTTAAAAAAAAAAAAAAAAGGGGTGTTGTAAGAATTAATCTTCCAATGTTGTCAGATATCAGAAAATAAGGGAACATGTGATGAAAATGTAAACACTGCATTGCTGTAACGACCTGTATACCCTTTACAAAAACTTAAATAAATATCTATTTTTCCTTTCAATTTCATCTGTTTGTATTTCTTTTATCTTTATTTTTTCTTCCTTAATTTCTTGATATATTTTTGGGTCGTTTGTGCTTTGATGTTTACGTTCTAATTCCCTCAGTCTCTCACATCTTTGTTCATATGTTTCCAGTTTAGACTTATTTGCTTTTCCTGATTCAACAATTAATTTACCTTTTAACACGGCTTTTAGTGCATCCCATAGTATTGTTGGGTCCACTTCTTCATTATCATTCTCCTCAATATACTCGTTTATGTTTACTTTTATTCTTTCTTTCATTTTCTCATCATTTAACAATCCTACATTAAGTTTCCATGTTTGTCGTTTTCTATTGTTTAAATATATTTCCATGTATATAGGATTATGATCCGATATTTCTGCCCCTCCAATCCGACAATTTCTCACCCTGTGTCTGTCACCTTCATTCAAAAGGAAGTAATCTATTCTAGAGTGTACTTTATGGACTGCTGAATAATGTGTATAGTCTTTTTCGAGTGGGTGCAGGTCCCTCCATATGTCTACCATACCCATTTCTGCCAGTGAGGTTCTTATGAACTTTGTTACATGTTTTTTTGTCTTCTTAACACTTGTTGTGTCAACCTCATGATCCATGACAGCATTTAAGTCTCCTCCACAAATTAGGACTCCTTCACTGTGTGTTGCTGAGATCAAACAGTTGTTGAAAAAAACCCTTGTCACTTTCTGGTGGGGCATAGATGTTCACTAATGTGATCTGCATACCATCTGTTCTTCCCTTTATTATTACATATCTGCCTTCTTTATCCTGGATTTCTTGTTCACATTCAAATTGTATTTTATGTGAAATTAGTATCATAACCCCCCTTTTAGTTCCTCCCTTAAATGAACTGTAGTAGGAGTTCTTATAGCCAAATCTCTTTAGTTTCTCATGTTCTGTCTTGCTCAAATGTGTCTCTTGCATAAATATAATTTCGGCTTTTTCCTTCTTGAATTTTCTTATTATTCTTTCCCTTTTAACAGGTGAGTTCAGACCATTCACGTTTAATGTCATTATCTTAAGATTTTTACCCATATTCATGTTTTTCCATTTTTTTTAACTTGTGCTCCTAACCCCTTTAACAACAAAACTATCACATATTTGTACAAAAACACATTACCAAATCTCGACCTCCGTACTTTGGGCCTTTCTTCTGCCCACTGGTCCCTGCTGGTGGGTGGAGGGAATGTCTTCACAGAGTGAGGGGCCCTCCCTAGACCTGTATTTACTATCCAAGTAATAGTCATTAGTCTAGAAATGTCCAACAAAAATCACTTAAACCTCTCCTAGCCGTTTGTTTCTCTTTTACCTTGTCTTCTTGGCCTTCATTTCTTCTGTGTCCTTCTTAATCTTTGTTTTAATCTAGGCTTTCTGTTGAAAGCCTTGCAGTTTTTCCTGGGCCCGGTGTGCCACGTCCGTCTCCCGTTTTCTGCGAAGGTGTTTATTATTAAGGGTAAAAACAAATCCAAACCTACATGGCCCTGTGTGAAAAAGTGACCCCCCCCCCCCCGGTTAAAACATAAATAACAATGAATAATCAACAAAGCAGCTTACAGGGAACCAACAAACCCACTTTTTCTTAAACAAAAAACTCTCAAGTTGAAAGATCTGATCGACTTTAAAACCGCAATAATAATGTTCAAAGTGAAGAATCTATCACTGCCCGCAAATATCCAAAAGTTGTTCCAAACAAGGGAGAAACGATATCACTTCAGAGGAACATGTATATTTCAAAAGCCTACAGTGAGAACAACTACCAAGCAACACTGTATTTCAGTGCAAGGTGTCAGATTATGGAACGATTTTGGACCTGAATTAAAATCATGTACAAAGCTTGGACAATTTAAACAAAAACTAAAGGAAGAAATACTCCAAACATATTTACAAGACGACATGTAAACTCACATAAGGATTGACATTTCCAGCCTGTGTTGTGTTATAGCTTAGTTTTTCTTTTTTCTCTGTGACACTATGTCTTAGATTTGTTTTTGAATAGTAACCGCTTAACTTAGACTAGCTCAGTTTTCTTTTTCTCTCAGTCATATTTTGTCTTAGCCTTGTTTTAAATTGTAATCGCTCTTGTCTTGTTTTCTCTTTTTTCTCCTTTGAATTCTTGGATGGAATATGGGTGGGCAATATAAGCTGCGGCTTCAGCCATCACCCATTTCGGATAACTCACGTGGAATTGTATAGTAGAAGGAGTCTTTGTCTAACTTGACCTTGTTGTTATATTATACAGTTTCTTTTAACCTGTAATGTACTATCCGAAATAAATTCATTCATTCATTCATTCATTCATTCATTCATTCATTCAAACTATGGTTTATCACATCTTTGGAAAGCTGAGTTCAGTTTCTCTAGCCACACTCAGGCCTGATTACTCCCACACCTGTTCTCAATCAAGAGATCACTTAAATAGGACCTGCCTGACAAAGTGAAGTGGATCAAAAGATCCTCAAAAGCTAGACATGAATGAATGAATCTTTATTTTTATTTCAGATAGATTAAAAGCAAAGATCAAAAGAAAGGAACAGAATAATAACAAAGGGGAAAGAGGAAAAAAAAACATCTTACAAGGTCAAATTAAACAATAACTCCTCTGATTATACAGTTCAACATAAGTTATCCGAAATGGGTGATAGCTGAAGCCGCAGCTTATATTGCCCACCCATATTCCATCCAAGAATTCAAAAGAAAAACAAAACAAGAGCGATTACAATTCAGAACAAAGCTAAGACAAAATGTGACAAAAATCTAAGCAACAACACAACACAAACTGAATATGATAATTCTTATGTGATTTTACAGGTCATCTTGTATATATGTTTGGAGTGTTTCTTCCTTTAGTTTTTGTTTAAATTGTCCAAGCGTTGTACATGATTTTAATTCAAGTCCAAAAGCATTCCACAATTTAACTTCTTGCACTGAGACACAGTGTTGCTTGGTGGTAGTTCTCACTGAAGGTTTTTGAAATATACATGTTCCTCTGAAATGATATCGTTTCTCCCTTATTTGGAACAACTTTTGGATATTTGCGGGCAGTGATAGATTCTTCACTTTAAACATTATTACTGCAGTTTTAAAGTCAACCAGATCTTTCAGCTTGAGAGCTTTTAATTTAAGAAAAAGTGGGTTTGTTATTTCCCTGTAAGCAGCTTTGTTTATTATTCTAATAGCTCTCTTCTGAAGCATAAAGATTGGATATATGTTTGTTTTATATGTATTTCCCCATACTTCAGTACAATATGTCATGTAAGGGAGTATTAATGAATGATACAAAGTATATAATGTGGGTTGATTCAGCAAATATTTCACTCTGTGTAGTATTGCAATTGATTTGGATATTTTACCTTTAATATAATTAATATGTGACTTCCAACACAGTTTATTATCAATTGTTACTCCAAGAAATTTAGTTTTGGATACCCTTTCAATCTCTACACCATTTACACTGAGTTTAGATACTGAGTTGTTGTGATGGTTGTTAAAAACTATAAATTTTGTCTTACTTAAATTGAGCGTTAATTTGTTTGAATCAAACCACAGTTTAAGCTTTCCTAATTCCTTTCCGAGTGTATCCAAAAGTTGTTCCAAATTGCTTCCACTGCGTAATAAATTGGTGTCATTGGCAAACAATATTAAATCCATTTTTTCCGAAACTTTACATATATCACTTATATACATATTGAATAACAATGGCCCCAAAACTGAACCCTGTGGGACTCCACAAGTAACCTTCAGTAACTGTGAGTTTTTGCTACCAACACATACATACTGATATCTGTTCTTTAAGTAACTACATAACCAGGACAGTGCTACCCCCAATACCATCATTTTGTAGTTTCTTTAATAATAAATTATGATCCACTGTATCAAATGCTTTTTTAAGATCGAGGAATACCCCAACTGAATACTCTTTATTTTCAACGGCAGTTGACATTTTTTCTATAAATTCCATTAGAGCAAATGCAGTTGTCCTCTTGTGTCTGAACCCATATTGCTGCTCACACAATAAATTATTCTTCATTATGAAGTTGTCAATTCTCTCACAGAAAATTTTTTCAAGTATCTTGGAAAATTGTGGCAATAGTGAAATTGGTCTATAGTTTGAAAATTCCCCTCTGTCACCTGTCTTGTATATTGGAATTACTTTAGCCATTTTCATTGCATTGGGAAATATACAGTACCTGTTTGGAGAGACAGGTTACAAATATATGTCAGTGGCTTCACTAAGCATTCAATGATAGTTTTGACTAAAAGCATGTCAATACCATCACAATCCGTAGATGTTTTACTTTTAAACGTTTTAACAATTTCAATAACCTCTCTCTCGTCTGTGTTCTTTATGAAAATGGAGTCTTTTATAACAATGTTTTTGCTTATTGTATCACCTGTAGGTGCCATAATGGGTATTTCTCAAGCCAAATTAGGACCAATGTTAACAAAAAATTTATTAAATTCATCTGCAGGTGAGACTGCATTCACACTGTGAGTCATTTTTTTTTTTTTTTTTGAAAGATTGGTTGGGTAGCTTGTATTTGTGTTTTTATTTCCAAGAATATTGTTAAGTATTGTCCATGTATTTTTAATATTATCTCTGTTTTTCTCCAGCTTTTTACTGTAATAGTCTCTTTTACTACATCTCATTATATATGTTAACTTATTTTTGTATGTTTTATACCGCTGCCCTGCTTCTTTTGTCCTTTTCTTTAGAAAAGCTTTATATAATGAATTTTTCTTTTTACACGCTTTTAGTAATCCTTTGGTTAACCATGGCTTGTCAACAAATTTCTGTTTAAGCTTTTTCTTTACTAATGGACAATTTTTTTCATAAAGAGTGGTTACAATGTTCATAAATGTGTCATAGGCTTCAATGACGTCTGATACATAGACTTTTGTCCAGTCTTGCTTCAGCAGGTCTTCTTTGAAAGAACTGATTGCAATTTGTGATTTGTATCTGAAAGATTTTAAAGTTTTTTCTGTATTGGCCCCCATGTGGCCATGGATAAGTGCAAAGACTGGCAAATGATCACTTATGTCATTTATCAATAATCCACTTTCTATTTTCTTATCAATAATATTAACAAACAGGTTATCAATAAGTGTAGCAGTGTGAACTGTGATTCTACTGGGATGTGTTATTGTGGGATATAGACTCATACTGTATATAGAATTCATGAACTCTGTAATTACATTTTGTTGAAATGGATTTAGTAAATCAGTATTGAAATCTCCACAGATTACAACCATTTTCTTACTAGTTATATTATTGTACAGCTGGACTAATTTATCTCTGAATGTCTCAATGCAAGTTCCCGGCATTCTATATATTCAACTTATAATTAGATTTTTTGTTTTATCTTGGTCAGTCTCAACAGTAACACATTTCAGAATCCCTGGTAGTGTAAAGGACATTCCATTTTCAAGTTTACACCTGTACAGGTCATCAATATACAGTGCAACACCACCATCCTTTTTTTGAGCTCTATTAATATAAAACATCTGATATCCCTCTATTGCCATCAGAGAAGCCTGCTCTTCATTAAGCCAAGTTTCAGAGACTGCGACAGCTGTAAATTTTCTATCTAGCTGTTTTAAATAGTCCTGAATCTGTGGAAAGTTTTTAAGACTTCTGCTGTTGAAGTGTATTGATAGTTTACCATCTAATTGTACTTCCATCCATCCATCCATCCATCCATCCATCCATCCATCCATCTTCTACCGCTTTTCCGGAGGTCCAGGTCGCGGAGGCAGCAGTTCAAGCAGAGAAGCCCAGACTTCCCTCTCCCCAGCCACCTGTTCCAGCTCTTCAGAGAGGATATCAAGGCGTTCCCAGACCAGCTGGGAGACATAGTCTCTCCACCGAGTCCTGGGTCTGCCCCGGGGTCTCCTCCCAGTGGGACGTGCCCGAAACACCTCAAGTGGGAGGCGTCCAGGAGGCATCCTAATCAGATGCCCATACCACCTCAGCTGACGCCTTTCAATGTGGAGCAGCAGCAGTTCTACTCTGAGCCTCTCCCGGACGACTGAGCTCCTCACCCTATCTCTAAGGATGAGTCCAGCAATCTACGGAGAAAGCTCATTTCAGCCGCTTGTATCCGCGATTTTCTTCTTTCGGTCATTACCCAAAGCTCGTGACCATAGGTGAGAGTAGGATTGACTGATAAATCGACAGCTTGGCCTTAGAACTAAGCTCCCTCTTCACCACAACAGACCGGTACAAGGTCTGCATCACTGCAGATGCTGCTTCGATCCGTCTGTCAATCTCTCGCTCCATTTTCCCCTCACTCGTGAATAAAACCCCAAGACACTTAAACTCCTCCACTTGGGGCAGGAGCCTGTCCTCAACCCAGAGAGGGCAATCCACCTTTTTTCGACTGAGGACCATAGACTTGGACTTGGAGGTGCTGATTCTCATCCCAGCCGCTTCACACTCAGTGGCAAACCGTCCCAGCAAGAGCTGTAGGTCATTGCTGGATGAAGCCAACAGGACAACATCATCTGCAAACAACAGAGATGAGATCCTCTGGTCACCAAGCATGACACCCTCCATTCCCTGGCTGCGCCTAGAAATCCTGTCCATAAAAATTATGAACAGGATCGGTGACAAAGGGCAGCCCTGGCGGAGTCTAACTCTCACTGGGAATGAGTCCGACCGAGTGTTGGCAATACGAACCAAACTCTCACAACGGTTGTACAGAGACCGAATAGCTCGTAACAACAAGCCCGATACCCCATACTCCCGAAGCACCCCCCACAAAAAACCATGAGGGACGCAGTCAAATGCCTTCTCCAAGTCCACAAAACACATGTAAACTGATTGGGCAAACTCCCACGAACCCTCAAGAATTCTCGAGAGGGTAAAGAGCTGGTCCGATGTGCCACGGCCAGGACGAAAACCACATTGCTCCTCCTGAATCCGAGGTTCGACCAACGGCCGGACTCTCCTCTCCAGTACCTTGGCATAGACCTTCCCAGGGAGGCTGAGGAGTGTGATCCCTCTAAAGTTGGAGCTCACCCTCCGGCCCCCTTTTTTGAAGAGAGGAACCACCACCCCGGTTTGCCATGCTAAAGGCACTGCCCCCGACCTCCACGCAATGTTGCAGAGGCGTGTCAACCATGACAGCCCTACAACATCCAGGGCCTTGAGGTACTCGGGGCGAATCTCGTCCACCCCCGGGGCCCGGCCACCAAGGAGATTTTTAACCACCTTGGCGACCTCAGCCCCTGTGATAGGCGAGTCATCCCCCTCGTCCGCAAACCCTGCTTCCTCTGTGGAAGGTGTATAAGTAGGATTTAGGAGATCCTCGAAGTATTCCTTCCACCGCCCGACGATATCCCCAGTCGAAGTCAACAGTGCCCCATCCGCACCATACACAGTGTGGACAGGGAGTTGCTTTCCCCTCCTGAGCCGCCGGACAGTTTGCCAGAATCTCTTCGAGGCCGACCGAAAGTCTTGTTCCACGGCCTTACTGAACTCCTCTCATACCTGGGTTTTTGCTTCAGCAACCACCTGAGCTGCACGCCGCTTGGCCTGCCGGTACACCTCAGCTGCTTCGGGAGTTCCACAAGCCAACCAAGCTTGATAGGACTCCTTCTTCAGCTTAATGGACCCCCTCACCACTGGTGTCCACCACTTGGTTCGGGGTCTGCCACCATGAGATGCACCGACCACCTTGCGGCCGCAGCTCTGGGCTGCCGCTTCAACAACAGAGGTGGAGAACATGGCCCATTCAGACTCCATGTCTCCAAACTCCCTCGGAATATGGTTGAAGTTCTTCCGGAGGTGGGAGTTGAAGACCTCCCGGACAGGGGCCTCAGCCAGACGTTCCCAGCACACCCTCACTATACATTTGGGTCTACCAGGTCTGAATGGCTTCCTCCCCTGCCATCGGATCCAACTCATCACCAGGTGGTGATCAGCTGACAGCTCTGCGCCTCTCTTTATCCGAGTGTCCAAGACATACGGTCGCAGGTCTGATGACACGATAACAAAATCGATCATCGACCTGCAACCTAGGGTGTCCTGGTGCCAGGTGCACATATGGACACCCTTATGCTTGAACATGGTGTTCGTTATGGACAAACTGTGGTTAGCACAGAAGTCCAATAACTGAACACCACTCGGGTTCAGATCGGGCAGGCCATTCCTCCCAATCACCCCCCTCCAGGTTTCACTGTCATTGCCCACGTGCGCATTGAAGTCCCCCAGTAGGACAATGGATTGCACTTGACTTTTAAACTGCTCTTCATCATGCTGTAATCCAGAGAAATTCAGGAACAAATGAGAAACAAAGTAATTGAGGTTATAAAGCCATTTCTAAAGCTTTGGGACTCCAGCGAACCACAGTCAGAGCCATTATCCACAAATGGCGAAAACATGGAACAGTGGTGATCTTCCCAGGAGTGGCCAGCTGGCCAAAATTACCCCAAGAGTGCAGCGACGACTCTTCCAAGAGGTTACAAAAGACCCCACAACAGCATCCAAAGAACTGCAGGCCTCACTTGCCTCAGTTAAGATCAGTGTTCATGACTCCACCATAAGAAAGAGACTGGTCAAAAATAGCCTGCATCGCAGAATTCCAAGACGAAAACCACTGCTGAGCAAAAAGAACATAAAGGCTCGTCTCAGCTATCTTGATGATCCCCAAGACTTTGTGGAAAGTATTCTGTAGACTGACGAGACAAAAGTTGAACTTTTTGGAAGGTTGGTGTTCCATTACATCTGGCATAAAAGTAACACAGCATTTCAGAACAGAAACATCATACAAACAGTAAAATATGGTGGTGGTAGTGTGATGGTCTGGGGCGGTTTATATAATAATATAATAATAATAATAAAGTTTATTTATAGAGCACTTTTCACAGACAGAGTCACAAAGTGCTTAACATGGTAAAAAACGAAATAAAAACACAGGCACATAAAACAGTAAAAAAAAAACAAAAAACAAAGGTTTTGCCGCTTCAGGGTGGGGAAGACTTGCTGTGGTAAATGGAACCATGAATTCTGCTGTCTACAAAAAAGTCCTGAAGGAGAATGTCCGGCCATCTGTTTGTGACCTCAAACTGAAGCGCACTTGGGTCCTGCAGCAGGACATTGATCCAAAACACACCAGCAAGTCCACCTCTGAATGGCTTAAGAAAACCAAAATGAAGACTTTGGAGTGGCCTAGTCAATGTCCTGACCTGAATCCACTTGAGATGCTGTGGCATGACCTTAAAAAGGCGGTTCATGCTTGAAAACCCTCCAGTGTGGCTGAATTATGTACAGCAATTCTGCAAAGATGAGTGGACCAAAATTCCTCCACAGCGCTGTAAAAGACTCATTGCCAGTTATCGCAAACACTTGATTGCAGTTGTTGCTGGTAAGGGTGGCCCAACCAATTATTTGGTTTAGGGGGCAATCACTTTTTCCACACAGGGCCATGTAGGTTTGGATTTTTTCCCCCTTAATAATAAACACCTTCATTTAAAAACTGCATTTTGTATTTACTTGTGTTATCTTTGTCTAATATTTAAATTTGTTTAATGATCTGAAACATTTAAGTGTGACAAACATACAAAAAAATGAGAAATCACGAAGGGGGCAAACACCTTTTCACACCACTGTAAATTACACAAATAGCTTCTGCAGGTTCTCCTACATGCTTTAAAAAAGGGTGATGAAGGATAAAATGTGAGTTGGTTGTATTTTGAAATCTCACATCTACATTGTACGGAATATTACATACTGCACCTATAAATTCAGTAGTCAAATGACACATTTCTCTCTTACTCTAACTGACATACTTGGTATACTTCTGTCCACAAACCAGACTCTTATTTCTGGTTCTGTGGAAACAAACACTGTAGCGCAATTGGATAAATGCTAGACTGAATCTTTGGCATATCTACTGACTTTATTACTGTATTCAGTAACTTAATCAGAGCTGTCAGTGTGCGCTAACAGCAGCTGCAGCGCCGTGCTGTTAAATTCACCGTTCACACACTCATCTCAATCAGGACAGACAGGGTAATCTTCTTAAAAGGGGAAATCTTGCCCATCACTGTCACCACACCTGCACACATACGAGCTGTTTCTGCCGTTTATGATGATTTCGCTACATGGAAAATAAAGTACAGAGTTGTACAAATAAATGCTGATGTATTATGCTTTAAGGCAGTGTGAATGTTTAATGGATGTATCCATTAAAGACATGAAATATTATAGTTGTGTGGTGTTAGGTTAAGCACATTGTGCTTGTCTATACTTGGGACTTGGATGTAGATCAGATCACATTTTATGACCAATTAATGCAGAAAACCAGGTAATTCCAAAGGGTTCACACTTTTTTGGCCACTGTAACAGGATATGGCAAAAACAATTCCAAAGATGCAGAAAAAAAGACAACTGAAAACTGTTAAAATAATTACCCCACTCCACCCATCAGCTACCAGGGCAAACTCAAACAACCAAAACATACGGTTGGTTACCTTTTACTACTGATGACAACTAAGACTGTTGCTAATGACGACTGATATGTTGCTCCAGCACCACTGCAGGAAGTGCGGCCAGGCGGTGTGCGGCAAGTGTTCGTCCAAACGCTCCACCATCCCCCTCATGGGCTTCGAGTTTGAGGTGCGCGTGTGCGACAGCTGCTACGAGTCCATCACCGACGAGGAGTGAGTAACAATCGGCCTCTGTTGTTTGTCTCACACTGACTCTCTGTGCTTCCAGCTTTTTCAGCGCCGCAGCACTAAGACTTTTCTTTTGTGTCTTCCAGCCGAGCACCCACGGCCACTTTCCACGACAGCAAGCACAGCATCGTTTACATGCATTATGAGCCAACCACTGGAAACCTGCTCACGTCTGGGGCTGACAAGGTTATCAAGGTCTGGACAAGAACAGTCAGTGTCTGTGATTCTCAACTGATACGTGTGATTAACAGGTAGCAGCTTCACTCATTAGAAAGCTGCATTTCTGAAGCAGGAATACCCTACAAGGGGATTAACTTGCATTGTGTATGTACAGTGCTGCAACAATCTGTTGCTGAACAGAAAATTATTTAACAGCTAATCTGATATTTGCCTAATCACCTATGCATCTTACGAGGAAACCAAAATTCTGAGAAAAAAAATCTGAGAAATTTCAGAGGAAAAAAGTTGTAAATTTACAAGAAAAAGGTGCAAATGTACGAGGAAAAAAAGATTGTAACTTTTTTGGAAAACATCACAAACTTACAAGAAATAAAGTCACAAACTCATTACACATCATTAATATTAAAAAGAAAAATTACAAATTTCTGAGGGAAAACTCACAAATGTCTCAAGAAAACAGTCACAACTTTTATAAGACAAGAATAAGTAACAAATTCCAGAGAAGAAAGTTGCAGATTGACAAGAATCGAAGTCACACATTTACAAGAAAAAAAGAATTGTAGTTGTCCATTTAAACATTGAGGTATATGAGGCCAAGGTGTTAAATCTATAGGACTGCAAAAGGCATGGGTCTGCATCTCAGTTGAGCGCATTCTAGTTCCGTTATAAATTTGTCACTTTTTCCTGTAAATTTTTAGCTCATTCCAGCAAAGACGATCTGAGCTAATACGATGGCATGGCATCTGTGCAACCATCTGTCCACATTTCATGGAACTTGCCATTCTTCCGAGGCATTGGTCACCAAACTCACTCACAATGATTCTCAGATGGGTCTGCATCTAGGCTGTGGTCAAGGTCAAGATTCAGGAGATGTGAGCACACTCGGGGCAATTTCATCAGGCTGGAATAAGCTACTCTTGTCATTGATGGTCTGGTTGTCTTTATCTTTCGGAGCCATAGGGTGAGGGTTGGGCTCAGATACAGTGGTGTGAAAAAGTGTTTGCCCCTTTCTGCTTTCTCATTTTTTTGTGTGTCACACTTAATGTTTCAGATCATCAGACAAACTTGAATATTAGACAAAGATAACACAAGTAAACACAAAATGCAGTTTTTAAATGAACGTGCTTATTATTAAGGGTAAAAAAAAAGAAAAAAATCAAAACCTACAGTGCATCCGGAAAGTATTCACAGCACTTCACTTTTTCCACATTTTATGTTACAGCCTTATTCCAAAAAGGATTAAATTGTTTTTTTCCTCAAAATTCTACACACAAGACCCTGTAATGACAATATGAAAAAAGTTTTTTTTTGAGATTTTTGCAAATTTATTAAAAATAAAAAACTAAGAAATCACATGTACATAAGTATTCACAGCCTTTGTTCAATACTTTGTTGATGCACCTTTGGCAGCAATTACAGCCTCAAGTCTTTTTGAATATGACGCCACAAGCTTGGCACACCCATCTTTGTGCAGTTTTGTCCATTGCTCTTTGCAGCACCCCAGTTTAAAATTTTAGTTCTTGTTTTTAGAGCTATTCATGATCAGGTTCCTAAATACATCACCGAGCTGCTTAAAGTGTATAACCCTTCACGGTCTTTGAGATCCTGGGATCAACTTTTATTGGCTGTCCCTCGAACCCATTTTAAAACTCGAGGTGATAAGAGCCATTCAGGCAGTGGCACCAAAATTGTGGAATGCTCAACCACTGTTTTTGTGCTCAGTAGACTCTGTTGACGCTTATAAAAAGCAGATGAAGACACTCCTGTTTAAACAGGCTTTTTAGTTTGATTATGGATTATGGTTTTTATGTTTTTAATGTCTTTATACTTGTTTTTCAATGCCTTTATTGTTGTATTTATGATTGTATGTTTTATTTTATTGTGAAGCACTTTGCGATTCTTTCTGTGAGAAGTGCTATATAAAAAATTTTACTTACTTACTTATTTACCTTTCAAGCTCCATCAGGTTGGATGGGAAGCGTCGGTGCACAGCCATTTTCCGATTTCTCCAGAGATGTTCAATTGGGTTCAAGTCTGGGCTCTGGCTGGGCCACTCAAGGACATTCACAGAGTTGTCCTAAAGCCACTCCTTTGATATCTTGGCTGTGTGCTTAGGGTCGTTGTCTTGCTGAAAGATGAACCATCGCCCCAGTCTGAGGTCAAGAGCGTTCCGGAGCAGGTTTTTATCCAGGATGTCTCTGTACATTGCTGCATTCATCTTTCCCTCTATCCTGACTAGTCTCCCAGTTCCTGCTGCTGAAAAACATCCCCACAGCATGATGCTGCCACCACCATTGGCGTGGTTATGAGCTGTGCCTGGTTTCCTTCAAACATGACGCCAGGCATTCATGCCAAAGAGTTCAATTTTTGTCTCATCAGACCAGAGAATTTTGTTTTTCATGGTCTGAGAGTCCTTTAGGTGCCTTTTGACAAACTCCAGGCAGGCTGCCATGTGCCTTTTACTAAGGAGTGGCTTCCATCTGGCCACTCTACCATACAGGCCTGATCGGTGGATTGCTGCAGAGATGGTTGTCCTTCTGGAAGGTTCTCCTCTCTCCACAGAGGAACACTGGAGCTCTGACAGAGTGACCATTGGGTTTTTGGTCACCTTCCTGACTAAAGCCCTTCTCCCCCGATCGCTCAGTTTAGACAGCCAGCCAGCACAAGGAAGAGTCCTGGTGGTTCTGAACTTCTTCCATTTATGGATGATGGCAGCCACTGTGCTCATTGGGACCTTCAAAGCAGCAGGAAATTTTTCTGTACCCTTCCCCAGATTTGTGCCTCGAGACAATCCTGTCTCGAAGGTCTCCAGACAATTCCTTTGACTTCATGCTTGGTTTGTGCTCTGACATGCACTGTCAACTGTGGGACCTTGTATAGACAGGTGTGTTTGTCTTTCCAAATCATGTCCAATCAGCTGAATTTACCACAGGTGGACTCCAATTAAGCTGTAGAAACATCTCAAGGATGATCAGTGGAAACAAGATGCACCCGAGCTCAAGTTTGAGCTTCATGGCAAATGGTGTGAATACTTATGTACAAGGGATTTCTTAGTTTATTATTTTTAATAAATTTGCAAAAATCTAAAAAAAAAAATCACATTGTCATTACTGGGGTATTGTGTTTAGAATTTTGTGGGAAAAAATGAATTTAATCCCTTTTGGAATAAGGCTGTAACATAACAATATGTGGAAAAAGTGAAGTGCTGTGAATACTTTCTGGATGCACTGTATACAAAAAGAAACAAAGTAAATGACATCTATCAGTCTGTAAAAGGTTTTAAAGCCATTTCTAAAGCTTTGGGACTCCAGTTAACCACAGTGAGAGCCATTATCCACAAATGGTGAAAACATGAAACAGTGGTGAACCTTCCCAGGAGTGGCCGGCCGACCAAAATTACCCCAAGAACACAGCGATGACTCATCCAGGAGGTCACAAAAGACCCCACAACAACATCCAAAGAACTGCAGGCCTCACTTGCCTCAGTTAAGATCAGTGTTCATGACTCCACCATAAGAAAGAGACTGGGCAAAAAAGTTCCAAGACGAAAACCACTGCTGAGCAAAAACAACATAAAGGCTCATTTCAGTTTTGCCAGAAAACATCTTGATGATCCCCAAGACTTTTGGGAAAATACTCTGTGGACTGACAAAACAAAAGTTGAACTTTTTGGAAGGTGTGTGTCCCATTACATCCAGCGTAAAAGTAACACAGCATTTCAGAAAAGGAACACCATACCAACAGTAAAATATGGTGGTGGTAGTGTGATGGTCTGTGGCTGTTTTGCTGCTTCAGGATGGGAAGACTTGCTGTGATAAATGGAACCATGAATTCTGCTGTCTACAAAGAATCCTGAAAGAGAATGTCCAGCCATTTGTTCGAGACCTCAAGCTGAAGTGCACTCGGGTTTTGCAGCAGGACAATGATCCAAAACACACCAGCAAGTCCACCTCTGAATAGCTTAAGAAAACCAAAATGAAGACTTTGGAGTGGCCTAGTCAATGTCCTGACCTGAGTCCGATTGAGATGCTGTGGCATAACCTTAAAAAGGTGGTTCATGCTCAGAAACCCTCCAGTGTGGCTGAATTACGTACAGCAATTCTGCAAAGATGAGTGGGCCAAAATTCCTCCACAGCGCTGTAAAAGACTCATTGCAAGTTATTGCAAACGCTTGGTTGCAGTTGTTGCTGGTAAGGGTAGCCCAACCAGTTATTAGGTTTCGGGGCAATCAATTTTTCACACAGGGCCATGTAGGTTTGGATTTTTACCTTCGCCAAGGAGGTTATGTTTTTGCCGGGGTTTGTCTGTTTGTCTATTTGTCTGTTGGTTAGCAAGATAACTCAAAAAGTTTTGGAAGGATTTCGATGAAACTTTCAGGCGTTGTTGGAAATGGTACAAGGAAGAACTGATTAAATTTTGGTGGTGATCCGGATCACCGTCCAGAAGAAAACTGCCATTACGGAAAATGCCATTTTCGTGAATAACTACTGAACCACTAATCCTATCATTGTCAATCAATTGCTAGTCATATGTTTTCGTGGTCAAGGAATCTGAAAACGTACACAAAAACACTGTATGGGCGGAACTGTGGCCGCCATTACGGAAAATGTCATTTTCGTGAATAACTACTCAACCAATAATCCTATCATTGTCAATCCAATTGCTAGTCATATGTTTTTGTGGTCAAGGAATCTGAAAACGTACACACAAACACTGTATGGGCGGAACTGTGGCCGCCATTACAGAAAATGTCGTTTTCGTGAATAAATACTGAACCACTAATCCTATCATTGTCAATCCAATTGCTAGTCATATGTTTTCGCGGTCAAGGAATCTGAAAATGTACACACAAACACTGTATGGGCGGAACTGTGGCCGCCATTACGGAAAATGTCATTTTCGTGAATAACTACTCAACCAATAATCCTATCATTGTCAATCCAATTGCTAGTCATATGTTTTTGTGGTCAAGGAATCTGAAAACGTACACACAAACACTGTATGGGCGGAACTGTGGCCGCCATTACGGAAAATGTCATTTTCGTGAATAACTACTCAACCAATAATCCTATCATTGTCAATCCAATTGCTAGTCATATGTTTCCATGGTCAAGGAATCTAAAAACGTACACACAAACACTATATGGGGGGAACTGTAGCGCTTGGCGGAGGTCTGCGCTCTCCGAGTGCTTTTCTAGTTGTTAATAATAAACACCTTTATTTAAAAACTGCATTTTGTGTTTACTTGTGTTATCTTTGTCTAATATTTAAATTTGTTTGATGATCTGAAAGATTTGTGTGACAAACATACAAAAAAAAGAGAAATCAGGAAGGGGGCAAACACTTTTTTCACACCACTATATGTCAAACACATCTTCAGTAGCTGGTTCACAGGTATCACATCTCTTATTATACAACAGTTAGTTCTGACTGAGCATTTTGATTGGACAACAGGAATTCTAGGATTTACTATATTCTACGGTAATGGCACTAGTGTAGCGGGTTGAATTCAACCCCCCCACAACACACAGAGACAGTCAGCTCGCACTCCTGGGTTTTTTCCGCTGCATGCTGCGTTTACAGCTGTGAGGTTAAAGTGTCATCCATGCATTGTGTTCATGCATCCTGTCTGTACCTCTGATATGCAAATGCCCAGATCGACTGCTGTGAATGTCTTTGATGTATTGTTTGAGTTGAGTATATATGCTGCACTGTGCTGTAAACCTGCCTCTCTTTCTGACTCTGCAACTGCGGGACACACACACCGTGTGTCTTCGTTCCTCTTTGAGAGCTGGAGGAACGAGGCTTCAGCCTGCTCACACTATGGGGCTGGAGTCGAGTTCTGATGAAGGCGGATGATAATAAAGCTATTAAAAATCCAACGCTGCCTTTATTTTATCATCCTCCTCACTGGTGACCCTGGAATGCCCACGTTTTGTGCAAACGCAACCTTCTGATCTGAACAGCCACGCTGGCGATCCGAGACTGAAGAAAACGAGCGGCCTGCGAACGCAGCACCCGGGCATGAATGCTCCGTCACAGTGGCCTGACTGGTCTGCCCGCCTCGACGCAGAGCCCACGGCGGGCGAGCTGCTCTCAGGACATCAACCAAGACCGGGTAAGCGGCAGAGAACGTCATGGCGCGCCCTCTCCGAGATCGGCACATCCACGCGGGACCGGCCGCGCAGCTCCTCCACATCAGACCACATGCGGGCGACTCCCATGGCCGACGGAGCACACGTGGACCTGAACGCACCATGACTAATCTGCAGCCACGGCTCGTCAGAGATGTTTTTCGGCGCAGAGTGCGCCGATCTCCACCAAGTTTCTGACCCTGATTTCCTCTCCAGCGGCCCACCCAAGCACGGAACCCCCGCGTGCGCACCGGGGAGTTACGAGGACGGCACACCACGCACGGGGCAATAATGGCTTCACTGACCGCCTTCCTTTTGCCGCTCACTGGCCCTTCAGGCTTGCTTGTACACCTGAGGCCCGCAGCTTGTTCACTGGATTTTATGGTCTTAGCCACGGCACACAAGGGGAATTCAACCATCAGCTGTTCCCGGGGGGCTTTGGGGTTGCTCCTGCACCTAAAGCCAACACGCCAGTCCCTCTGCTTTTGTTTCTTTTTTTTTTCTTACAGCCGCTCCTGCTTTTCTTCATGGCCACGGGAGGAGTCAGAGACAAATTTTTTTCTTCTTCTGATCTCCGCATGTTCAGACGGGACATCGTGGAGCAGCAAACACTTTTGGCGCGACTCGAACGATTTTCCCGCGCCCGGTCAGCATGTACTACCCCCCCTCCCCCTCCTCCTGCACAGAGCTTTTCCCTGCTCGCTGCCCAAACTGCAACATCGAGGTCACGGTCCCCTACCGTGCCCTCTGGGGGGAGCAGTGTAGCGGGTTCAATTCAACACCCCCACAACACACAGAGACAGTCAGCTCGCACTCCTGGGTTTTTTCCGCTGCATGCTGCGTTTACAGCTGTGAGGTTAAAGTGTCATCCATGCATTGTGTTCATGCATCCTGTCTGTACCTCTGATATGCAAATGCCCAGATCGACTGCTGTGAATGTCTTTGATGTATTGTTTGAGTTGAGTATATATGCTGCACTGTGCTGTAAACCTGCCTCTCTTTCTGACTCTGCAACTGCGGGACACACACACCGTGTGTCTTCGCTCCTCTTTGAGAGCTGGAGGAACGAGGCTTCAGCCTGCTCACACTATGGGGCTGGAGCCGAGTTCTGATGAAGGCGGATGATAATAAAGCTATTAAAAATCCAACGCTGCCTTTATTTTATCATCCTCTTCACTATGATGTTTAACTGAATATGATTCACTCCGCTTCAAAAGTGTTGTAGTAACCATTTTTTACTAACCATTATTTACTCTTAACTCTGTCACCTCTGTCAGTGGCTTCTTATGGATACGGTATGTGAGACTTGTAATACTGTGTTGGATACCTTAATTTCCACAGTGAGACATTAAAAGGAAATCATAACTCTGTGACCCAGAAATTCTATCCTTGTAAACATCTGCAAAATATTTCACATCGCTTAAAAGAAATAGACAAGCTAGAATCAGATTTTTGTCTCATTTAGCAAACCACAATACCTTTGTGGTGATGGACTCTTTATTTCATCTGAAAATGCCAAGAAAAAGTGAGCAAAGTGTGCTGAAGTCAAAGTTAGCCAGCATGCTAACTAGCCACTGGTACAATGTCACGGTGACCACAAACCCTACTCAGCAGGTGACTGGTATGTATTATAAACACTGACTTCTGTACTGGAGAATATTTGATTTGTTTACATGTGTGTGAAATTACAATAGGCCTATTGTTTTTATATTATGTTCATTGAGGTGCTTAGCAACAGTTAAATGGGTACATTTAGAAGGGACTATTTTTCTTGGCAGAGCAAAATTACTTGTTACAGTTATCATAAATTTTTGTCCTGTATTGCTGTCATTTAATAAACTGTGCTTGTGTAACTTGTATAAAACAATATTGCTTGAGGTTGGGTAATATTGCTCAACCTCAAGTCAGGCCTACGATGAATCACCGCAGTTACTATATTCATTGATATTTAATATTGCTTAATTAAAGTCACTAATTATTACCCATGTTTCTCTGCAGCTCTGGGACATGACCCCCGTGGTGTCCTGAGGTCTGTGGACAATCGGCAGCCAACAGGAAACTGTGATGACTTCACGGTGGCGGTCGTCATTGGAAGAGCTAGAGGGAGGAAACTCTGACTCTGTTGATGTCATCTGGATAATGTTTAACACGTTTAACCACGGGCAGCGGCTGTTTCTCACAGATTAACGGAGAGGACGCTGTGGGCTGCGACACTCAGATCAGAGCTGCTCATGTTTGCTGGTGTGAAGAGTGCGGCGGCATTGGGAAACTCTCGGCAAACACACACGTATGAACTGAGATTAGTTGAGGCGTTTCACTTTGTAAATAATTGACATATTGTACATGATTAACTTAATTTTTAAGCATTCCTTTGCCAGTATGTGAAACCTCTACACTGTGGGTACAGATAAACTATGCTATTTTATTGTAGACTAGTGCATCCCGTGCATGCCCATAGAAAGCAAGTTTAAGCAAGCATTTCTGCATGCCCGTAGAGTTACTGTCACCATGGCAACAGTAACCATGGTGAAACCTTCCTTTGATCTTTGACATCGCCACTTGTTCAGTGATGCCTGCCTTTGTTCTGTGATGCCTGCCTTTGATCTTTGATGATGTTGTAGCGAGTCCTAAGATCTTTTTGCGAGTCCTTTGATCGTGACATCGTGACAGATGGAGACCTGCCTTTGATCTTTGACGTCACCACTCGTTCAGTGATGCCTGCCTTTGATCTTTGATGATGTTACAGGGAGTCCTATGATCTTTGAAGATGTCATAGTGAGTCCTATGATCTTTGATGATGTCATTGATGCCTGACTTTGATCTTTGATGTCATAGCAAGCCCTATGATCTGAGTTATGCCTGCCTTTGGTCTTTGATGTCCTATGATCATGAGTGATGCCTGCCTTTGATTACACACAGACACACACACAGATTTTCTTGAATTGTTCTATACTATGGTGCCTATATAACGTCATATAGACATCATGTAGACATCATAGACAATCCTATGATCTTCTAGCGAGTCCTATGGTCGTGACAGACAGACACACAGACAGAGATTTCTTGAAATATATACCTGTGCACGCCCGTAGAAACCAAGTAGTATAAGCATTTCTGCATGTCCGTAGAAAGCAGGTGTAAGCAAGCAAGGCACCACGCGTTCAGTGATGCCTGTCTTTGATCTTTGATGATGTTATAGTGAGTCCTATGATCGTGAGTGATGCCTGCGTTTGATCTTTGATGATGTCATAGCGAGTCCTATGATCGTGAACGATGCCTGCTTTTGATCTTTGATATCCTATGATCGTGAGTGAGCGTGAGTGATTCCTGCCTTTGATCTTTGATGATGTCATAGTGAATCCTATGATCAGGCCATCGCCTGCCTTTGATCGCACACAGACACACAGATTTTCTTTAATCACTCTATACTATGGTGTCTATATGACGTCATATAAACCCAGTATAAGCATTTCTGCATGCCCATAGAAAGCAGGTGTAAGCAAGCGCGTCATGACTCGTTCAGTGATGCCTGCCTTTGATGTTTGCTGCATGCCTGTGTAAGCAAGCGCGTCACGACTCCTTCAGTGATGCCTGCCTTTGATCTTTGAGACGTTATAGTAAGTCCTTTGATCTTTGATGATGTCAAAGCGAGTCCTATGATCTTTGATGTCATACCAATCGTTCAGTGATGCCTGCCTTTGATCTGTGATGCCTGCCTTTGATCTTTGAGGTGTCTATATGATGTCATATAGACGTCATGTAGACGTCATAGGCACATCATAGGTGATCCTGTGATCTTTTAGCAAGTCCTATGGTCGTGACAGACACACAGACAGACAGGCAGACATACATACACAATCACGATCATAGGACATCAAAGATCAAAGGCAGGCATCACATACGATCATAGGACTCGCTATGACATCATCAAAGATCAAAGGCAGGCATCACTTATGCTCACTCACGATCATAGGACATCAAAGACAAAAGGCAGGCATCACTCACGATCATAGGACTCGCTATGACATCATCGAAGATCAAACGCAGGCATCTCTCACGATCATAGGACTTGCTATGACATCATCAAACATCATAGGACTCGCTATGACATCCTCAAAGATCAAATGCAGGCATCATAGGACTCGCTATGCCATCATCAGGGATCATAGGACTCACTATGACATTATCAAAGATCAAAGGCAGTCATCACTCACGATCATAGGACTTGCTATGACACCATCAAAGATGAAAGGCAGGCATCACTGAACGAGTGCTGACGTGCTTGCTTATACCCTTGCTTGCACCTGCTTTCTACAGGCATGCAGAAATACTTGCTTATACTTGGTTTCTACGGGCATGCACATGTATGCACTAGTTATATATAGAGTGATGTAAAGCACCTCATTTACTTAACTGACAAACCCAGATTTATTGTACTTTAACAGGCAGCAGAGTTTTTTAATATCATCCACAGGCCAGATTGAAATCCTGCTGCTGTTGATGGTTGGCCTCTGCAGTAAAAGAAACAAAAAGCTGAAACTGGTAACACTTGCAAATAAATGTGCAGTTGAATATGTTAGTGTTCTGTTTCCTGTAACATTTGAAAATTGACCTCCATTTGTTAAAAAAACAGCTCTAGTTGTCAGGCTGCCCACTTCTGATAACACCAATTGAAAGGCAATTTCTAAATGTATGTAACGTTATCGTCTCCGTCTATGTTTGAGCTGTTATAGCAGCAACATTTTCAGATATTTGTGCGTCAGGCGGAGTAGAGGCTTTGTTGAGTGTGTAAATATTGCCTGTAAAACATGGCGGTTTATAGTAGAAATACTTTAGCCACCCAGCTTGAGCTGTGGAATCTGCAAACCACAGGGATGGCTTTATAGCACAATGGCACTCGGTCAATAAAAGGTGGTTTCTCTAACAGGTGAAACTATAAGAACTCCTTATACAGTCCAGGGACGGATGTTTTTTTCGCACATGGGGAGTTGTTTGGGGCTTCTTATGGGAACTCCTTATACAAAGATAGAGTGATGATAATCAAGTCAGTGGTGGTAATGCACCTGTAGGCTGGTTGCCAACCGCTAATCAAATCTAAAAGAAGAACAGGTGAGGCTAGTGTGAACACAGCAGATGTTGCCTTTCATTCCTGTAGATGGCGCTCGTGATCATATCACAGTTACTTCTGCAGCTCTGCTTTGTGTGTAGATGAAGACGTGTTTTTCTCTGAAAATATCTGGTCAGTTTGATCTGACATGGAAAAACACGACTGAAGCCACGTAAAGAGAACGTCTATTTCAGGATGCTTCTCTTCATATCAGCAGCTACAGTGAGAAATGAGTTGTACAGGAAACTAGTCTGGATTTGGCCCGAATGATTAACATTCACTCAACATAGCCCATATAAGTGCAACCCTTATCATTCTGAAACAGTAATTCTGTCCTCACAATGAACTAGCCTGTAAATAAGGAAAAGCTCCCGTGGTACTATTTTTTTTTTTTTTTTTACTTTTAGAAACCACTAGTGATTTCTAAACATTTTAAACATTTATTGTTCCTGAATATCTGCAAAAGATGCAACTTTTCATGTAGAGAAAAAAAAGATAATTTACATGGTAAAAAAAAATATCACAAACTTCCAAGAAAAAAATGTGAATGTACAAGAAAATTTAGAAATTTATGAGAAAATTTTAAAGATGCAGTGTGTAACATTTTTTTTGGTAATCAGAAATTTAGTCTTTACATTGTTTTTATTGTTATATAATCGCTTTGAAGTGAAATTTGTTTATGGTTTCTGTACCTTAAGTTTTTTTTCCCACACAGAAGGAGGGTCCTTCTTCATGGAGGCGGCCTTCTTGGACCATGAGAATACAGTATGTTTGAGTTTTTATATCAAACTTTAATCATGCAAGTGACTTCTGCAGGATCTCCTAAATGCTTTGGAACAAAGTGATGAATAATAAAATGTGAAATATTTGCTTTTTAGAATCTTACTGTTTATTTATGCTTAATATGACACACTGCAACTTTTTTTTTTTTTAAAAAAGTATGAAGCTAAAATATCTAAAAATCAGGGGGAAAGTTGCAAATTGCATGAAAAAATACATTTATGTAAACAATTTAAAACTGATGAGAAAAATGCAAATGTAAGAGGAAAGACCACAGAAAAAAGTGACCATTTTAGTTGTGGACATTCTACTCATGATTACTCACATGGCGCACAATTAATGTGCTATGTTCTCTCTCTCGCCCATATGCCGGCAATGCCAAATTAATTGTGATTAATTAACATGATTAATCACAATTAAAATGCCCACCACTAGAAAATTTACATGAAAAAAAACATTTACAGGAAGAGTCTCATATTATGACAAAAGTTGCAAATTTAGGGAAAAAAAGGTACAAATTTACAAATGAAAGAGGGAAAAAAATGTATATTTAAGAAAAAACACCAGAAATTTACTATAATTTTTAATGTAAAAGTAAATTAGTAGATTAAAATATAAAAAAATTGCAAATTTATGGAAAAGAAAGTTGGAAACTTTTAGGTGTATTTTAACAAAAAAATCTTGCAATTCTCAAATTTATTTTGACTAACCTTAACCCATGCAGATTTTCTGGGGGCCAAAGATCACTCTAAAGGAATGTTTTCCTCGTAGAATTACCGACTCCTGATTTAGAGGAACGTGTGTAAATGGATGGAGCCAAGAATGATGGCCTTTCTGGTTTTCTTCTTCACTGTACAGCAACACAAATCTTCAGTATTGCACTAAAACAAGCATCATTTATATTTAACAAGAAAACATAGAGGACAATGACGATGTTTCAGACATGTCCCTGTAGAACACAGACACAGCTGCTTTAGTGTAATCCCACCAGTGTGCAGAGTACGCTTGTCATTGTGTATCGTGGCATTAAATACAAGTGAACATTTCTCAACGTCTCCCCTCAGTGGTGAAGCAGCTTTTTGTTCTTATTTATTCATGTTGGTTAAATGTTTCCGAAACATAAAAGCACATGTCATAACGCTAATCAGTGGCAGCACATTTTAAAATGTTAATTGTTTAGTTTTGTTTGCACTGATTTAGCCTCACTGTTAGTTTTTTTTTTTTTAAATATAAGTTTTAATACTGTATCCTGACCATATCGCTGTGGCATTAACAAGCAAATACTGTTTGTCTCTGATCGTTTTTTTTTTCCTCAGTGTTACATTTGCAGGAAGACTTATGAGGGCCATCAGAGAAGTGGGGGGAGTGTTTCAAGGAAAAAAGTGGCAAATGAGAAAAAAAAATTGGCAAATTTGCAAGAAAAATGTTGCAAATTTATGAGAAAAATGGCAAATTTGCAAGAAAAAAATGGCAAATTTGCAAGGATAATATTTGAGAAAAAATTCACACATACAACTTCCCCCACCCCAGTTAAGATAAGATAAGATAAGATAAGAAAAAAGTTCCCCAAGTTATTAGCTCGGACTCCTTTTCTTGTAAATGTGTGTGTGTGTGTTTTTAAAAAGACATTTATTTTCTGGTGAATTTTCTTTTTTTCTTGTAAATCTGCAACTTTTTCCTCTTATTTTTGCTGCCATTTTCCTCGTAAATGTGCCACTTTTTCCAATAAATTTTTTTTTCTTGTCAATTTCCCACTTGTTTTCTTGTAAATTTACACATTTTTCATTATAATTTCACCACTTTTCTCCTGTAATTTTGTCACTTTTTCTTATACATTACCAGTTTTTCTCAGAAATTTACCACCTTTTCTCAGACGTTTGCCACCTTCTTCACTGTAAAATTGGTGTTTGTTTTCCCAAAATTTTACCACTTTTATCCCTCATAAATGTACCTGTTTTCTCATAAGTCCTTTTTCCTTTTTTTAACTTCTCAGATGGCCCTAATGCAGTGGTTTGCAAAAGTTTGGCCAACAGTTTCTGCAGGATTTATGGAAAAAAGATGCAATATTACCAGCAAACATTAATATCATTACTGTTTATTTCATAAACTAAACATAAACTGTGGCATATGGAGGTCTGGGCACTTGACACACTAAATTATATAACACGCCATTAAAAAAAAAGATCAAAATATGATAGTTGGCCAAATTTTTGCACACTATGATAATGTGAGAACTCTCTTTAATGCTCATACCCCACTGAATATTTTCTGTAATTTTGCAATGCTGACTGACTAATCATGTAATCATAAAGGTACATTTCCAGCATCCTCAGACCCTCAACTTCCTTCTGGTTTCAACTCCATTACTGCTTAGCATTTTAAAATATTCATGCTGTTAACTGTTTAAAATAACAGTTTCAAATACATGATGGACTCATTTATTTTTACTCTGTTGTTGTTAAAATTATGAACAATATTATGGTAATTTAAAGAAAAATTCCAAAGAGCTAAAATGCAGCATCTTTGTTTGCTGAGACACTTGTGATGACGTGATGTGACGTGCATGTTGGTGTTTTGTAGTTTAACTGACTAAACAGGAGATTCAAAGATGTGATGATCAGTAGCTACAGGATTGTTGCATTTTTATAAAAATTTTGTAGCAGGAGAGAAGATGCAGCTGTTTAAGTAAAATTAAGTAAATGATGGAACATGTGAGTCAAAGTTGTGCGTGTTGGACCGCATTACTGCTGTTAAATTAAAAATTAAACCAGACTGCCATTTTGAGTCACCTTTTAATTCTCTGTTAGTTATCTGTGCATTTTATTCTGCAGTTTGGAACATGTTGGTTGGTGGGGGGTGGGGTATTCACAGAAAAAACTGGAGAATTCTTTACAAATGAGTATAAAACAACGTAAAAACTGCTGATAAATTCAGTTGGAACAAAATCTATAATTGCTCTTATACGCATTACAAGTTATTGCATCAGTTTAACATCAGTGAGTCTAGCCTGAAATTAGCAAAAAAACCAAACTGGAAAATAATGATTTTATTGAAAAAATGTTTGTTTTAACTTGCCATCAGCCTTACTTTGACAAAGTGATATTTATGATTTCACTAAAATAGAAAATTTTTGCTAATAAACAAAGTTTATTCAGTTATTTTGGTAGATTTTCCTTATTCCCCTCCCCCTTATTAACACTTAAAAGGATCAATGCACAATTATGTTTATGTACTGTAAGTTTTAACCTTCTGAGATGTGTCTGCTGGTCACATGATTATCGAAAAAATATCAAAACACTGACATCTCTTAAAAAAAAGCACACAACCTTTATCTTGTTTTTCTCTCCAAAAAGCCATTGTAACTGTTCAGGGTACAGGGTTTACCTTGTACTTGGGAAACGCCGCTAAAAGGTAAAGGTCAGTAGCCTTGATACCTGCCCGTTGTTCTATTATTGGCCAGCCTAGCAGTCTGTCGTGTAGATGGGTGGGGAGCCAAATGCATAAGCTTAAAGAGTTAACAGCGGTACTTGGAGGCTTATGTTTAGATTATTTTCTTTGGATTTCAGTCACCCAGTAGACATCACTGTTTCCACCTGGTTCAGTAATTGACAGTCGATAATATATCTTGCATCATTCTAGCTTATTTTATTATATTTTTGCAGTGATACTACATCGTTAGCACCACCAAGGCGGCTAGCTGAAGCTAGCAGTTTAGCCACTAGTCTCGGCTCATTCATAAATGTTTCTGTGCTTATTGTACTCCAGGGACCAGTCATATACCATTGACCACTGAAACCACACACCCCTATCCACTAGTGATTGCTTATTTCATTCATTCTTCAAGACAAATTTACATTAGTTGGCTCTGAGCTAGGATCTAACCAGCTAAGATTAGCAATAGTGATGTAAGAGGGAGGGTGGTGTGGAGAAAGGAAACAGGCAAGGCAACGAGCTGGAGCGCACAAATGTCTACGTCCACGGCTTGCTCCACGGCCATCGCAAGGAAATCTATTCCCATGTAGACTTGGGAGACTAATGTGTGCGACAGACAATCGGCCACGACATTGAGCTTACCGGCAACGTGTTGAATGTCGGTTGTAAACTCCGAGATCGCAGCCAAATGCCATTGCTGCCGGGCCGACTATGGTTCCGAGACCTTGGACATCGCGTATGTTAGTGGCTTATGGTCCATGAACGCGGTGAACTCGCGCCCTTCTAGCCAAAACTGGAAATGGCACATCGCCAGGTGTAGAGCCAACAACTTTCTGTTGAACGTGCTGTATTTGCTTTCGCTGTTGCGCAAAGTCCGACTGAAGAATACGAGCGGCTGCCGCGAACCGGAAACGTACTGCTCTACCACTGCTCCTATGGCAACATCAGACGTGTCCGTAGTGAGCGTTATCCATGCCGATGGATCCAGATGACCTAGCAACGCTGCATCCGCAGGCGCTGTTTTGGCGTTCGTGAAAGCCTGGACTTGCTCGGGAGTCCAATCAAGATTTTCCGCGGGCTTCTTTTTTTTCAGCGCAGCATACAACGGCTGTATCAGCTGGGCTGCCCAGGGAGGGAAACGGTTATAAAAACTGACCATCCCCAAAAACTCCTGCAGGGCCTTCACGGTCTGCGGATGCGGAAAGTCCGACATGGCGCGCACCTTATCCGGTAGCGGAATCGCACCCTCCGGTGAAATGCAGTGGCCCAAAAAATCAATAACAGGTACACTGAACTGGCATTTCGTCAGGTTCACTGTAAGTCCGTGTGCTTCTAACCGTCTTCAGATGGGCAATTTTTTTTTTTTGTACTTATTTTGTACCCGTAGGTAGATTTGTTTTGCAGTCTGGTGACAAGCCACCAGCTGCCGGTCGCTGCGTGCGCAAGCGCCCCGTATCTCTAACCTGCATGTTTTTGGCATGCAGGAGGAAACCGGAGAAATCCCGGAGTAAACCCACGCAACACGGGGAGAACATGCAAACTCCACACAGATCACTGTTGGCCGGGGGCAGGGATCGAACCCACGATCTCAAGATCCCCGCGATCCCCCGGCCGAGGGTAAACTGTGCTGCCGCAGTGCTAACCACTGCGCCACCATGCAGCCGTGCAGCCGCCAAGGTTTTCTATGTGCAAGAACCACACAGTCGGGTTGTGAAGCCAGAAGTCTGGGAGCTTGACTGAGATAGCACACGCGGTGCTGGTGCTCTCCCTCCAGGTAGTCTCCGGGGCAGTGCTCGGCTCGCTTTCCATGGCATGTCTTAAGAGTCACCAATGTGGAGAAAAGAAACAGGTGAGGCAACGAGCTAGATGACACATGAACTTTATTCCTTCTCCAACATATTGTACAGTAAAAGAGCTCCTGGGTCTCTGTGCATTCCTCTTTTATACCTTTAATTCCATGCATTGAGACCCAGAACTTCCAACCATAATACACCGTTTGGAACAAAGACCTGTGTGGCACATTAATGTGATGTAACGCTGGTGCCGCTACTCAAACCCTTCTCTCTTCCAGCGGCTCTGGCGGCTCCTCTTCTCCCTGCTGGGTGCATAGTCCATACTGTCCCGTTTGAGACCCCCCGGTGACACTTCCTCCTTCAGTCCATTGTCCCCCTTTCCCCAGCTGCCTTCTCTGGGTGGAGAATCCCCCACCCATGCCTCCACCGTGGAGTTAAATCCAGCCTTAGGGATTTAAAGAGGTGTTATAGCCGTGTAACTTCTGGTTTGCTACAGCACCGATTCAGTCCTAACCAGTCAAACTTGGGTCCTGCTATAGTTACGCATCCTCACTTGTGATTGTCTTTGTTACATGTCATTCCGAAAGGTTTCACCCAGTCAGATTAGTGGCTCATGGATAACTCTGAGGAGGCCTGAGATAACATTTTCTGTGAGAGATCACAGAGTGACTTTCTAGATCTCATGTAAAATGAGAAGCCGAAAGGAGCTAACGTGATGACATGGGCTCCATCCGTCCATCCACATTTGAAGGGAATCACTACAGTCCTCCTAGGAAATTGCCTTGATGCTGATCAGACTCGCTCACAATGATCCTCAGGTGAGTCAGCATCCATGTTGTGCTCAAGGTTACAGGTCCGGAGATCTGGCCACTTGCATGATTAAAAAAAAAAAAAAAAAGTCACTCCTCCTAGGAAAATACCTTGATTCTCGCCAAACTCACAATGATCCTCAGGGAGGTCTGCATCCAGGCTGAGGTCAAGGTCATTGTCAAAGGTCAGGAGATCTGAGAAATTATGATTTCACAAAAAACCCCCATTACTACTAGGCCATTGACCTTGACTTTAAGCACATCTGAGATGAATCTGCATCTAGGCTGTGCTTGAGATCAAGGTCAACTGTCAAGAGATCCCAGCACACTCAGGGTGATTTCATCAGGCTGGAATGAGCTTCTCCATCATTGACAGTCTGCTTTCTTTATCACAATACATAAGTATATACGTTCTTGATGAAGTAAGAATTTGAAATTAATCCACCAAAGAGGCAATAAACGGGACCTTTAAATAAAACAAGGTACTAGACAAAGAATCTTGACAAAATGTGTCAATTTAATGATATCAAATAATACATTTTACAGAAAACCTTGTACAAATGTTTTTGTATACTTACACAATTTTCTGGGAAAAATAACATTATGCAACATCGAATATGGAGTGCATTTTATATATTTCTTCAGATAAGCCTGGTGGGGAAAAAACAGGAATCCTTTGCTGATAATAAATCCATTGCACTTTTACAGAGATTTTTTTTTTATTATAAAAACTTGTTCTTTTCAGCTCTCAAATTTGTCTGTCAAGTGAAAATTCTGATTATGTAAACATTCATCGTAATTAGTGAGGAATTCTTTGTTAAAAAGAAAAGTGTTAAGGTTTGAACTTGAGGGCAAACTCCTCTAGCGCTGCCATGAGCTTCTCTTCCTCCTGTGGTGTGGAGCGGGTGGAGGCGAGGGGCAGATGAGTGGGCACTGCTTTACGATCTGGAAGACATGATGGGAAAACATTACAGCCACTCAGACCGACATTTTGACTCATCAAAACAGGAAACACCCATGGGTTTAAGGGCAACAATGACTGTGTTGTACAAGGGATCTGCAACCCACAACCAGTGGCAACTTTATGGAAAAAATGCTAAATTATGAGGAAGATCTCACAAATTTACAAGAAAAAAGTCCCAAATTTATGAGAAACAAATGGTAGCAAAGCACATGAAGGCTCGTCTGGGTGATGATGCTGAGGCAAAGGCATAAGCTTGTTTCAACCAAGTGCTCAAACTTAAAAAAGTAGCAACGTATTTTTTTCTGACCCTGGAAGAAGAGTCCGCTGGCCGGCTTGGCAGGTGCTGCTGACACAGCGAGCCACACTACCGTGTCGGCACCCATGGCCTCCGTCCTCAGCCTGGACTGCATCTTGGCGTGGAATGAGGGCATGGATGACTGGACCGCTACATAGAGAAAGATAAAATAAAAAGTAATCACACAAATATAACTATTGTGATTGAAAAGCTGCTTAAATTTTAGTAATTTACACATCCAGTCTGAGACTTTAAGGGCCCTATTATGACAGTCAACAGCACATTTTTATGCTATGCTTCCCACCTTGCGCCGGTGCTTTTATTAGTTTCTGTCAGCGCATTGTCAGTTTTTTATGCTTTGCGTCATTTAATTACCAGTAGACAGTGCAACCGGTTTTGCGCTGGGAAGAGGAGGCTCATTTCAAAGAAGTGACAGCGCACAATCTCATGCACATCGGTCTTTTGGTGCATTTTTTGATCAAGCGCTTTTGATCAGAAAAAAGGAGGTCTGTGGTCAGAAGCACACTGTCAATGCTATTTCAGCAATGTTCTGAAATCATATACAGTAGCTCTTACTGACAGGAGCCCATGTGGAAACAAGCATGCACTAGGATTTTCAATTATTTTAATGGAGAGAGTTGTAACAATGATAATCTAATCACCTGTCATTTTAATTATAATATGATGATACTGTGGAAGAAGAAAGCAGATGAGCTGGACGACACATGAACTTTATTTCTCTTCCAACATCAAGTACAGTACAACTGTATCTGGGTCTCTGGGCACCTCCTTTTTATAACCTTTAATTCCGTGCCATGAGACCCAGGGAGCCCAACAACAATACATTCAGTGGAACAAAGACATGCATGACACATTAACATCACATAACGCCAGTCCCGCTTCTCACACCCTCTCTTCCTCCAGTGGCTCTGGCACCTTCTGAACTCCCCGGGGGGCGAATAGTCCTTTCTGTTCCGTCTGACACCCCCCGGTACCACTTCTTCCTTCAGTCCATTGTTCCCTCCCCCCCCCGGCTCCCGACTCTGGGTGGAAAATCCCCCACACAGTGCCAGCCCCCCTTCCCCCCCGAACACCCAGAAAGGGCACTAACCCCCCTGTCCTTTGGGCTTGAGCCGGCACCCATAGTGGATGTAGCGGGGGGGTCGCCGATGTGGTCGAAACACCCTGCTGGTGAGGTGTACAGGAGGGCACATCAGACTGTGGAGGGAAGGGGGGGGGGCATGCTAGCTTCACGAGCGCAGGTCTCTCCCGAGGGAACACCAGCTTACAGAGCTACCGACGGTGGGCGTCTGCACCGGGGAGCTTGGGCCAACACCACCTGCTCGTCTGTCAACACAAAAGCGGGCTTCAGCCTGTTGATGCAGACGGTCTCCCTGCACCCCCCCCCCCCAAGTCTAACACAAAATGCTTTTCCCCAGGTTCCAGCACCCTGAACGGTCCGTCATATGGTGGGTGCAGTGGGGTCCGGTGTGCATCATGCCTGACAAAAACAAAACTGACGTTCTGTAAGCTTTTCGGGATGAAGGTGTGGGGAAAACAATGGTGGGCCAGGCCCGGCACGTTAAAAGCCTCCGTACTGTGCAAAAATTGCACGGGCGGATCGGCCCCGGGCACAGGGTTTTCCGGTAAAAACTCCCCAGGGATCTGCAGCGGCTGAGAAAAAAACGAGTTCTGCTGGGGAGGCTGTCAGATCCTCCTTAGGCACGGAGTGCAACCCTAAAAGAACAAAGGGCAGGCGGTCGACCCAATTTGCATCCGTGAGCGAAGCGCTGAGTGCTACCTTAAGCGACCTATGAAAATGCTTGTATAACCCATTAGCCTGAGGGTTGTACGTGGTAGTGCGGTGAATTTTGACCCCCAGGCTCTGGGCCATCGCGGACCAGAGTTCCGAAACAAATTGCGGACCCCTGTTGGAAGTGTTGTCCGACGGGGAGCTGAACCGTGCAACCCAAGCTGACAAAAAAGCACGAGCCACTTCTGTGGACGTAGTGGAAGCCAGCTGGACCACTTCAGGCCAGTGCGTGGTGCGGTCCACAATTGTCAGAAGGTGTGTGAAACCTTGCGACGGCAGGAGGGGTCCCACCAAACCCAAGTGGACGTGGTCAAACCTCCTGGCCGGGATGTGGAACGGCTGGAGGGGGGCTCTGGTGTGCTTGTGCACTTTGGCCTGCTGGCACGCGATGCATGCTGCAGCCCACTCTTTCATGTCCTTGCGCAAGCATGGCCAGACAAATTTTGCCCCCACCAGTTTAACCAAAGTGCGCAAGCCTGGATGCGAAAGGGAGTGGACTGACTCAAAAATGTGGCAGTGCCAAGAGCTCGGAACGACTGGGCGTAGGTGACCGGTGGAGACGTCGCAGAGCAAGGGGGGGCACCCTTCTTGCACCACCCTGCTCTCCAGCTTTAACCCAGTAGGCACAGACTGGAGCACGCAAATGTCTGCCTCCCCGGCTTGCTCCGCTACCATGGCAGGGAAATCTATTCCCATATAGACTGGGGAGACTAACACGCACAACAGGCAGTCAGCCACGATATTGAGCTTACTGGCAACGTGTTGAATGTCGGTCGTAAACTCCGAGATTGCGGCCAAATGCCGTTGCTGCCTGGCCGACCATGGTTCAGAGACCTTGGACATCATGCAAATCAGCAGCTTGTGGTCAACAAATGCGGTGAACTCGCGCCCCTCTAGCCAAAACTGGAAATAGCATGTCACCAGGTGGAGAGCCAACAATTCTCTGTTGAACGTGCTGTGCGCAAATTATGACTGAAAAATGCGAGCGGCTCCCACGAACTGGAGACGTACTGCTCCACCACTGCCCCTATGGCAATGTCAGACGTGTCTGTAATGAGCACTATCTGTGCTGACGGGTCCGGATGGGCTAGCAATGCGGCATCCACAAGTGCTGTTTTGGCATCTGTGAAAGCCTGGACTTGCTCGGGAGTCCAGTTGATGTTTTCCGCGGGCTTCTTTTTCTTAAGTGCGGCATATAAAGGCTGCATCAGTTGGGCTGCCCAGGGTAGGAAACAGTTATAAAAATTGACCATTCCCAAAAACCCCTGCAGGGTCCTCACGGTCTGCGGACGTGGAAAGTCCGACATGGCGCGCACCTTATCTGGTAGCGGAATCGCGCCCTCTGTGAAATGCGGTGGCCCAAAAAAATCAATCACTGGCACACCAAACTGGCACTTCGCTGGGTTCACTCTAAGCCCGTGCACTTCCAACCTCTGGAAAACCATCTTGAGATGGGCGATGTGCTCCTCCTCGGATGCGCTAGCCACCAGATTGTCGTTTAAGTAGACAAAAACGAAGGCCAAGTCACAGAGCACTGCGTCCATCATTCTCTGGAAGGTCTGCGCCACGCCCTTTAATCCAAACAGCATGCATAAAAACTCAAAAAGGCCGAAAGGAGTTATTACCACTGTTTTAGGAACATCTTCTGTGCGCATCGGGACCTGGTGGTAACCGCGGACCAGATCCACTTTTGAAAAAACACGCGTCCCTGCCAGGTGCACGGAAAAATCCTGGATGTGCGGGATGGGATACCAATTGTGGTCCGTGACGTTGTTCAAGTGCTGGAAATTGCCGCACGGTCGCCACGGCCCATCAGCCTTAGGCACCACGTGTAGCGGGGATGCCCACAGGCTGTTGGAGCGCCTGACGATGCCCAACTGCTCTAAGTTGGCAAACTCCTCACGTGCACTGGCCAGTTTAGTCGCATCCAGGCGCCGAGGTCAAGCAAACTCCGGCGGGCCTTTAGTAGTTACGAAATGTTTGACCCTGTGCTTCGTTTCCATAGCCGAAAAAGTCGGGACCGTGAATTCTGGGAACTGTGCAAGTAAATGCTGGCACTTACCCCCTGGAGCTATAACGTTAGCCAGTGTTGTTGATCCCCGCTCCCCGAGCTGTGCAGAGCAGTGAAGTGAAAGAGACAGCGTCCACTAATCATCTGTTGGCAACATTGACTAATAACCCATAAGCACATAAAAAAATCTGCACCTAAAATGGGGGCAGAACATGCAGCTACCACAAAGTCCCACTGAAAATTGCGTCCATGTAAGCATATTGTCAGTGTCCACTCACCAAATGTCCTCATGGTAGACCCATTGGCGGCTGTAAGCTCGAGACCGCTGCCTCCCGCACATCTGCCTGCGCTGGCTGGCAGGATGAGGATCTTCTGGGAGCCGGAGTCCACCAAGAAACGTCTATCCGAACGTGTGTCCATGATAAAAAAACCCAGCTTATTTCTATCGCCAGCGGTCGCAGCTGCTACTGACTGCAGGCCGTGCTGTTTCCCGGCTTCTTGAATTGGCATGGCGGCAGGCAGCATTGGGCATTCGAGCCGAAACGGCAATAACAGAAACAGATCGCCCCATTCCTGCATCTCTTGGCGTCTGTCCCGGCTACCAACAACAACTCCTGAACCTTGCTGGAGTCCCTCATGGATTCCGGTGCCGCTGCATTCACGCTGAGAGCTCTGGTTGCTAAAATGACGTGATCTGCTTCCTGCGCCAGTGCGCGGTAGTCCTTGGTCACCAGCAGCGGCGAGTTGGCCAGGATCGCCCTCGCTGCAGCCGGTACGTTCCTGAGGAACAAATGGGTGAACAGGAAGGATTCGTTGTTCTTCCCCATCAGCGCCAACATGCTCTCCATGAGTTCCACGGCTAATCTGTTACCTAACTCTGAACATGTTAGGAGTCTCTCTGCCCTCTCACTATCAGACAGGGTAGAGCGCTGGAGTAGCATCCGCTTGAGCGCTTCATATTTCCCTTGGGTCAGCGGCTCCTGGAGCAGTCTCGTCACCTGTTGCGTGGCGTGCGCATCCAGATAGCAGCAACCACATAGTAATATTTTGTGTCATTTGTTGTTATCCCACGGAGTGCGAACTGGGCTTCTGTGTGCAGGAACCACACGGTCGGGTTGTGAAGTGTGAAGTCTGGGAGCTTGACTGAGACAGCGCATGCGGCGCTGGTGCTCTCCCTCCAGGTAGTCTCCGGGGCAGTGCTCGGCTCGTTCTCCATGGCACTTCTTGGGGTCACCAATGTGGAAGAAGAAAGCAGACGGGGCGGCGAGCTGGACAACACATGAACTTTATTTCTCTTCCAACATCAAGTACAGTACAACTCTATCTGGGTCTCTGGGCACCTTCCCTTTATAAACTTTAATTCCGTGCCATGAGACCCAGGGAGCCCGACAACAATACATTCAGTGGAACAAAGGCATCCGTGGCACATTAATATCACATAATGCCAGTCCCACTTCTCACACCCTCTCTTCCTCCAGTGGCTCTGGCACCTTCTGAACTCCCCGGGGGGCGAATAGTCCTTTCTGTTCCGTCTGAGACCCCCCCAGTACCACTTCCTCCTTCAGTCCATTGTTCCCTCTTTTCCCCAGCTCCCGACTCTGCGTGGAGAATCCCCCCACACAGTGCCACCACAACACACTTAATAGTTTTTTATTCCATCCACATTTTCATTTTAACTGCAGACTTATTGTTGGAAATCTATAGATAAGGCATTAATGTATTAATTTTTAGGGGAATGAATGAATGAACAGGGAGTGTATGTGCATTCTGGTGTGGTTGTAGTACATGGGGGAGGTGTGGTGGGATGATATCAGTCTGAAGATTTTAAACAGCAAACCTCTCTTCTGTGATAAAGCACTCTGTCCACTATCGTGTCATCATATTGCATCATCATATCTCATGTCTGTTCGTGCATGTGCGCACGTCTC
Source organism: Pholidichthys leucotaenia (assembly GCA_020510985.1). Classification (NCBI taxonomy): domain Eukaryota; kingdom Metazoa; phylum Chordata; class Actinopteri; order Cichliformes; family Pholidichthyidae; genus Pholidichthys; species Pholidichthys leucotaenia. The sequence goes on along the minus strand of CM035843.1, from coordinate 105,112,643 downwards.
GATTAATGAAAAACACACAGCCGTTGTTTTCTGTTCAATGAGGACAGTTAAATACAAACTATTTGAAGACACAGCAGTTTTTCATTGCAATTAGAAAGAAACAATGCGTGGGTTTCCGATTTAGCGCATCGTCCTCTTTTTTTGACTGCAATTTAACCCCACCGGGAAAAGAGCTGTCACTGCTGCCCCAGAGAAGAGCAAACACAAAACTGACATTCATCATTATCTAATTACAAGAGTTTTTTTTAAACAGTTTTTTAACCTGTCATCCTTTCATTTTCTTTCCACAGAATGATTCAAAATGAAAGTATCCCCACAGTTAATTTGAGTTAAAACACAACAATTTTGCATTCAGCAGAGGAGATTAACGGACCTTGGCAGAGATGAATGGCTTGCTCTTTCTCGGCTTAAAAGTTCGGATGAATGAGAATATATCCATCCATCCATCTTCTTCCGCTTAATCCTTTTTCAGGTCGCGGGGGGGCTGAAGCCTATCCCAGCATCTTTGGGCGAGAGGCAGGGTACACCCTGGACAGATCGCCAGTCCATCGCAGGGCCAACACAGAGAGACAGACAACCATTCACTCTCACATTCATACCTAAGGACAATTTAGAATGCCCAGTTTGATGCCAATTAACAGGGCAGCACGGTGGTGGAGTGGTTAGCACTGCGGCAGCACAGCAACTCACCCTTGGCCGGGGGATCCTGGGTTCGATCCCAGCCCCCGAACAACAGTGATCTGTGTGGAGTTTGCATGTTCTCCCCGTGTCTGCATGGGTTTACGCCGGGATTTCTCCGGTTTCCTCCCACATGCCAAAAACATGCAAGTTAGGTTAATTGAATGAGAATATAACTGAAGGAAATTTTACAACTCTGTGAAAATCATGGACAAAGACTGGCATAATCTCTGAACTGTGGCCTACAGCTCTCATTACGTGCGTAATTATGATCAATCGCCCTGCCAGTGCGAGCAGGGCTGTGGAGGAGTTTAAAGAGCTCCTTAAATGCTCCTTGTCCTGAAGAGACTAGACCCTCCCGATTGGCATCAGGTGTGCTGGCAATGGAGTAGGTGTGTGCGTTGCTGGCTCCTGCTATATTTTTTTTTTCTTTACTTTTTAAACCCTATTTTGCTGTAAGCTGTTAATGTTTTGGACATTTAATACATGCAGAATCTGTTTTGAAATATGTCCAAAACAAGAAAGCAGACTGAAAAGGAGGCAGCAGGGAACAATATTAACACCAGCTTAGCTGAGGATGCTAGTATCAGCCTTAACCCTGCACTTGTTGCCTTGCTTGAGCAACACAGAATGTCCATAGCTGCTGACTTTAAAGCTTCATTTGAACTTATTAATGGTAAGCTGGACAAGATTCAAGCAGATGTGGCGAACCAGGAGCAACGCATTGGCGACCTTGAAAACAACGCGGAGGACGTCAGCCAGCGCCTAGCGGCGCTTGAAGTTACATGCGAGTCAATACAGGAGGAGAACAAACTTTTGAAAAACAAACTTTCTGACCTGGAGGGAAGAAGCAGGAGGCTGAATATTCGTCTGGTGGGTCTGCCGGAGTCCTTTGATGTGGGTCCACGGCCATCTGAATTTTTTTCTCAGCTGTTGGTGGACGTCTTTGGCGCACAAACTTTGCCATCTCCCCCAGAGCTGGATAGAGCCCACCGCAGCCTCAGGTCCAAGCCGGGTCCGAATGGGAAGCCGCGCGCTGTCATTATTTGTTTCCACCGGTTTCGGACCAAAGACTTGGTGATGAGAGAAGCGCGGAGACGCCGTGGGACTTTGGAATATCGTGGGCATAAACTTCAGTTCTACGAGGATTATAACGCCGACGTTCAGAGGCAGCGAGCCGAATATAAGGAGGTTATGTCCGAGTTGTACAAGAGAGGTTTTCGTCCTTCTCTTCTTTTCCCCGCCAGGCTCCGGATAACTCTTCCAGACGGCAAAAACCAGTGGCTGGCGTCCGTCTCAGAGGCCACCCGCTTCATGCAAACTATGAAGAGAAACCAGCAATTTTCGCCTTGAACTGGACATTTCTGGGTTGACCAGCTGCCGCGCTGGGCTGCTTGTTACTTCATTGAAGCTGCACTGACTGGACATTGATGCATTTTCAGATGTTTAAAAACAAGGTAAAATTGGCTCCCTATACGTTGTTGTTTACTTAATTCTTTTTTTTAATTTTATCTTATTTATTTATTTATTTTTTTTTTTAGGGTAAAACGTTCATATTATGCAGGATTGAAGCCAGTTGTATGGGAGCATTCTGTTAGGATGAAAATAGAGCAGGAGATGGAGCGGTTGCTGTTTTTTTGCAACCGGCTGGAGTGTTGTTATAGGTTTGGTTGTTGGATTTTTTTATTTTATTTTTTTTAATTTTTATTTTTTTATTTATTTTTTTTTTTGTTTTGTTTTTTTGTTATGGTTTTATTTACACCCCCCTTACCCCTTCCTTTTTTCTTTTTTTTTTTTTTACCCGTATCTCACTTTATTCTTCTTTGGGCTACACAACATAATATATAAATTTTACTCTTTGAATGAATAGTAATCTTACTTTGGTAAGCTGGAATGTGAAGGGGTTGAACCATCCAATTAAACGAAAGAGAGTCATGTCACGTCTAAAGCAGTTTAAGCCTGGGGTATTGTTTTTGCAGGAAACCCATTTGCAGGATTCCGACCACTTGCGTTTGTCAAAATGTTGGTCAGGACAATTTTTTCATTCAAATTTTAAAGTTAAGGCCAGGGGCGCTGCTATTCTTATTGATCGAAATATCCCATTTATTCCCTCTAATGTTGTATCAGATAAAAATGGACGATTTGTAATAGTATCAGGTAAACTTGGCGATAAACATGTCACTTTGGCTAATCTGTATGCACCGAATTTTGATGATGTGCACTTTTTTCGCAACCTTTTTTCGCAACTTCTAGATTTAAATACTCATTCTCTAATTCTTGGGGGTGACTTTAATTTGTATATGGATCCGATCTTAGATCGCTCATCTTCAAAACCTGCTAGTCTTAATAAATCTGCAACTTATGTTAAGTCTTTTCTTGAGGAATATAGCCTTACAGATCCTTGGCGTTTTACATCCTAACGGCAGGGACTATTCTTTTTTCTCTCACGTACACCATACTTATACCAGAATAGATTATTTTTTTGTTGACAATTTATTAATTAATAACCTTTGCTCTTGCAGTTATGATAGCATCTCGGTTTCTGATCATGCCCCTCTTGTACTTAAAATGATCCTCCATGGATGTGACTCCATGAGAAAGCATTGGAGATTGGATCCATTATTACTTACAGATGAAAAATTGGTTGCGAATATTTCTTCTAAAATTAATTTTTTTTTGAAAGAAAATAAAACTCCTGGTATGTCAAATAAAACGATATGGGAGGCCATGAAGGCATTTCTTAGGGGGGAATTTATTTCATTGGCAGCATTTAAAAGACGATCCTTAATACAGGAACAGAAGGTTATTTTAGATCAAATCCTGGACATTGACAGACAATATGCTCAATCTCCATCACCCGCTCTGTACAAGGAACGTATGACATTACAAACTAAATTTAATTTACTTTCTACTCGACAAATTGAAGGTTGTTTAATAAGGAACAAGAGTGAATTTTATGAACATGGCGAAAAAACCAGTAAACTTCTAGCTAATCAACTACGTGGTATTAGTGGGCATTAATGTGGGCTGCACGGTGGCGCAGTGGTTTAGCACTGTGACAGCACAGTTTTACCCTCGGCCGGGGGATCGCGGGGATCATGAGATCGTGGGTTCGATCCCAGCCCCCGACCAACAGTGAGCTGTGTGGAGTTTGCATGTTCTCCCCGTGTTGCGCGGGTTTACTCCGGGATTTCTCCGGTTTCCTCCCGCACACCAAAAACATGTAGGTTTAGGGCGCTCGCGCACGCAGCGACCAGCAGCCAGTGGCTTGTCACCAGACTGCAAACCAAGTCTACCTACGGGTACAAATAAGTAACAAAAAAAAAAAAAAATTAGAGCTAAGCAAATTATTACTGGAGTTAGGACAGATAAAGGAGAGGTGACATCTGACCAACAAGCGATTAATGATATTTTCAGGTCATTTTATTCCAAATTATATACCTCAGAATATACAACAAACTTAAAGGATTTGGAAATTTTTTTTGATTCTATTGATATTCCTTTGATTTCTTCAGAATCTCGGCAAATTTTAGAAGCTCCCATCACAAAAGAAGAAATTCAGCTGGCAATATCATCCATGCAATCAGGAAAATCTCCAGGACCTGATGGGTTTTCCGCTGATTTTTTCAAAAAATTCTCTGATGACCTCGCCCCTTTCCTTTGTCAAGTTTTTACAGAGTCGCTTGACTCTGGTACACTTCCTCCTTCATGCTATCAGGCCTGTATCACTGTGTTGCTTAAAAAGGATAAGGATCCTGTTGATTGTGCTTCTTACAGGCCTATTTCCTTGTTAAATACCGATGTTAAAATTTTGTCAAAGTTGTTAGCTTCAAGGTTGGAAAAGATTCTTTCTTTTATAATTTCACAGGACCAAACCGGTTTCATTAAAAATCGCCATTCTTTTTTTAACTTGCGGCGGTTGTTTAATATTATTTATACTCCTCACCACAACATACCTGAATGTCTTATTAGTTTGGACGCTGAAAAGGCATTCGATAGGGTTGAGTGGGAGTATTTGTTTTTTACTTTGGAGAGGTTCGGTTTTGGTCCTTCCTTCTGTTCCTGGATTAAACTTCTCTATGCTAGTCCTTTAGCTTCAGTGTTAACTAATTGTCGCTATTCTGACTATTTTAGACTTTACCGTGGTACGAGGCAAGGCTGTCCTTTGAGCCCGTTGCTCTTTGCCTTGGCAGTTGAGCCGTTAGCTATTGCAATCCGTGGGAGCCGGGACTTTCTAGGCATTCGTAGGGGTGGCATTGAGCATAGGGTTTCACTCTATGCTGATGATCTTTTATTATTTCTCTCCAACCCACTTACTTCATTACCTGCTATACTTAATATTTTGGATAGTTTTAGTAGGTTTTCTGGTTATAAAATTAATCTTAATAAGAGTGAACTGTTTCTGATTAATGAAAAGATTCAAGTTCAGGATTTTGAAAATTTTCCTTTCAAGGTTGTTATTGATCATTTTAATTATCTTGGGATATGTGTCACTAAACAATTTAATTACTTGTTTAAAAATAATTTTCTCCCCTTACTTGACCAGTGCAAGTTAATACTTTCCAAATGGTCCCCATTATCCTTGTCTTTAATTGGCAGAATCAATTCTGTAAAAATGATGTTACTTCCAAAGTTTTTATATTTGTTTCAATGTCTCCCCATTTTTATTCCTAAATCCTTTTTTAAGTCTTTGGACTCTCTGATTACCTCATTTATTTGGAATGGTAAACATCCGAGATTGAGGAAAGTTTTTCTTCAAAGACCCAAATCAGTAGGTGGCATGGCTCTGCCTAACTTTCAATATTACTACTGGGCAGCAAATATCAGGTGCATGTTATATTGGAAACATTTTTATCTGGAACCCAAATCACCTATTTGGATCCTTATGGAGTCACATGTGGACAATCAAACTTCCCTACCGGCAATTTTAGGTTCACCACTTCCCCTTGCTTTGTCTACACTGGGTAATAATAAAGTAGTTCGTCAGTCTCTTAGAATTTGGTCTCAATTCAGGAAAAATTTCGGTCTTCAGTTTTTTTCCATTAGAAGTCCAATCGCCGCAAATCATTTATTTACCCCATCAACTATTGATAGTGCATTTCATATATGGCACAGAAAAGGTTTAAAATCTTTTGCGGATTTATATTTTGATGGTCAATTTGCAAGTTTTTCTCAACTTTCCACCAAATTCGACATCACTTCTATACACTTTTTCCGCTTCCTCCAGGTCAGACATTATGTGCAAACCATGACAAAACAATTCCCTCAAAAACCTTCTGATAATCCTCTAGATGATTTTTTATTAGTTAAACCAACTTCTAAGGGGGTAATGTCAGTTTTATATAATTTAATTTCAAATTTACAATCTTCTTCTCTGGCCGCTATCAAATTGAACTGGGAACAAGATCTTAATTTTACTTTTACTGATGAACTGTGGGACTCTATTCTTGGCCAGGTTCACACTGTATCAATGTGTGCTCGTCACGCTCTTATTCAATTTAAGATTGTACACCGGATGCACCTGTCCAAGGTTAAGTTAGCACGTATTTACTCGGATATAGACCCAACTTGTGAAAAGTGTGGTAGCGCTCCTGGCACTTTGCTTCACATGTATTGGTCCTGCCCGGCATTGATGAATTTTTGGCATTCTGTTTTTATCACTATGTCTGAAGTCCTGCAATATCAAATTAAACCTGATCCATTATGCGCCATTTTTGGTGTGGCTCCAGAACTTGTCTTGCCAAGTTCCAAATTAAAAGTATTCAAATTTTCATTATTATTGGCCAGACGTGCTGTATTACTGAAGTGGAAAGACTCTTCGCCCCCTTCACATTTACAGTGGATAAAAGATATAATGTCCTGTTTGGATTTAGAAAAAATCAGATATACAGTCTGTGGCTCTGAAAACAAATTCTATAAATTATGGCGCCCGTTTCTTGATTTCTTTGAAAGACCCACGATTATAGTTTCTGAGTAGCTCATATCCCCTTTACCCCAACCCCATTTCACACACATAATTTTTCTTTGTATTTTTTTTTTTTTTTTTTTTTATTGTTTATTTAAAGGTTTTTGTGCTTTGAAGCATTTACATTTGTTGGCTTTAAGTTCTAGTTTTTTACTGTTTGGTTGAAACAAAAATGAAAATTTCTAATACTTTGTATTGTATTGATACTTCAATTAATAATAAAAAGACCTTTGAAAGAAATGCTCCTTGTCCTTAAGCGCATTTTCACTTTGTGAACGAGCCCGTATTGTCCTCAGCACAAAATGGATTTGTCCTCCAATTTATACGCTGTCATATTAGTAATAAGCCTTTGCTCTTGTACTCCTGTTTTTTAAAGGGAATGAGAGCAAAGACAGTGAGTGGTTATTTCACCACACCTCTGAATAATTAGGCTGCGTGTCCACCAAACGCGTTTTTTTGTCGCCCGACTGCCCTGAGCATTTTTTTCAGCACTTGTGTGCTACGCTTTGGAAAAAAAAAGGTCTGTGCCCTGTATCCCAGCAACAGCTTGTCACTCTCAGCTCAGCACTTCCGCTTTTCCTATGGTCAGACTTTCTACTTATTTTTTAATAGCAGTCTCTAAATAACATTCATTCATTCATTCATCTTCTTCCGCTTAATCCTTTTCGGGTCGCGGGGGGGCTGGAGCCTATCCCAGCATCTTTGGGCGAGAGGCAGGGTACACCCCGGACAGATCGCCAGTCCATCGCAGGGCCAACACAGAGAGACAGACAACCATTCACTCTCACAGTCATACCTAAGGACAATTTAGAATCCCTAGTTTTGATGTCAATTAACCTAACTAAATAACCATGGACAGGAAACATATTCTAGCAGTGGTAGCAGCTCTGGATGCAAAATATGATAACACAGAAAACAGGAGTCTGAGTAGAGACTGTATCGATGTCCTATGTCCCGCCCTTTCTTATTCTGATAGGCTGCTTAGAAAGGTCTGACATTGACAAACTCAGCTGCAGTCTGAAAAATTTAACTTTTTCAACGCTGAGCGCCACGACAAAAAACAGCCACCACTCAAAGTGTTTCAGCGCCGTAAACGCTGGACAACATAGAGAATGAATAGAAAATAGTTGCCCAGAGTGGAAAAAACACATCTGGTGGACACGCAGCCTTAAGGCCATTATGACCTCTTTGCACTTTGTGCCCAGCACAAAATTTGTTTTTGCGCTGCTGTAATAACAAAATGAACTTGGAAACATAAATGCACCCTGCGCCTCAGACAACTGATTATGGACTGTGCCGCTGCAATATGGCCCATAATCTCATAACCCTTTTTTTGCATTCACATGTTGATGGAAGTAAAGTACAACAATAGCAGATGAGAACTGCTGCTATGGTAATGCAATGATAAGAATATCAACATCTAGTTTGTCATTGCTGCTGCAGTGGAGGGAAAACGTTTCAAATGTTACACTTTGGAATTTTCTGTTGTCCTCTTATTGAAATGAATGGAACTGGTTTCTGCCCACCCCAACATGTGAATGCAGCACCACAGCTTTAAAGACGAACTATTCTTGAATGCTAATGACTCTTTAAGCTCTGAAAAGTCCATTCTCTAGTTCACCTGGTGTGTCGGCCCAGCCGGGGTGCATGGAGGAGAAGTGGATCTCTTTGTGCTGAGAGGCCCACCGCTCTGTCAGAATCACCTGCTGCCTCTGTCACATAGACAAAAACACATGTGAATCTGCGCCGCAATAGAAAAAGCTCTGTCGGTGTAAACCAGCCTCTCTTACTTTATTCTGAGCGTAGGCCATGGTGCCGTCAAACGTCCCTTTCTCAAACTGGAGGTCGTCCACGTTCAGCTTCTGTGTGAGCATGCCGCCCGACGACACTGTGATCTGAGAGAGAAAAACACCAGCAAAATTTTACTGAGTGTAATATCACTTTGCTTCATCATACGGGGACATAATTGGGGAAAAAGCCAATGTTCTTATTAATTTAAATTTGTATCTCACCACTCTTGGGTCCTCTGCCTTTTTCAGTGCAGGTATTAGTGCCGTAGTGAGGATGTAAGTACCTGAAAATGAATTTAACCAGTCAGTTCACCTCCAGTCTCTACAGTCTGTTTCTGTCCACCATTTGTGGTTTACATCAGAAGATTAAAAATCTAAATCCTTGTCAGATGACAATGTAACTGGTTAAAAAAGGAATCTGCATGGAACCACAAAACATATTTGAACCCTAAAGTGAAGGTAAAACAGTAGAGCTATAAGTATAAACTGGCTTGTCAACATTACACACAGTTACAAAAATAATTTTTTTAAGTTGTCTGTGTTTTTTCAACTGATTTAAGACAATTTTGTACCGCTGAATCCGAAAAGGACATCCATTTCTCTCGATCAGGTGCTAAGTAAGGTGCTAAGTACGGTGCATGTACTTACCTTTATATAAAGGTAAGTACATGTAAATTGAATGTTACGTCATCATTGGTCAAAATTCAGAGAATTTCAAGACATAAAAAAGAATTTTGCATCATATAAAGCGAAAATACCCGTACATGTAAACAAAAACGTATAAAACAACATGTGGCCATAATTCAAAAAGTTGACCTGATTGAACAAAATCAATGTGATTTTTGGATTCAGCACATCAAAATTGTCCGAAATCAGCTAAAAAAAACTTAAACAATAAATGTGGTGTTGACCATTGTTATTAATAGGCATGTTTTCCTCTTAAATATGCAAGTTTGAAAATTTGAAAACGTAATTTTTTCACATATAAATTTGAGCTTTTTCCTCAAATTTTCAGCTTTTGACATAAATTTGTGACTATATCTTTCTTGCAAATTTGCATTTTTTTTCCATTTGATAATAAAAAATTATAAGTGAAAAATCTGCTACTTATGTTATTTCTTTTAATGAATTTTTTTTAACTTTTTTCCTCAAGCTTTATGTAAAAATAAGACTTTTTAACATGTTTTACTTGTATTGTTGACTTGTGAAGTTTTTCCTTAAACTTGCAACTTTTCTTGTAGTTTCAAAACTATGTATATTAGAGCTCTTTCTGTCATAAATTTGAGGCTTTTCTCACAAATTTGCAACTTTTTCCTCATAAATTTTAGCATTTTTTTCTTTCATAAATTTGCAGCTTTTGGTAGATTTTAAAAAAAACTTCTCATACAAATTTGCTACCCTTTCCATCTACAACGGGGAAAATAAGTATTGAACACGTCAACATTTTTCTCAAACATATTTCTGATGGAACCACTGACCTCAGATTTTCACCAGATATCAGTAACAACCCAAGTAATCCATACATACAAAGAAATCAAGGCAATGGTGTTCACAAAACATGTTATATTTAATAAAGTGGAATGACACAGGAAATAAGTATTGAACACATTTGGTGAAATTGGTTTAATATTTAGTAGCAAAGCTTTTGTTGGTAATAACAGCTTCCAGATGCCTCTTGTATGGAGAAACTAGGCACAGGCATTACTGAGGAGTGATTTTAGCCCATTATTCCACACAAACTGTCTTCAAATCTTGAAGGTTCCATGGGTATCTTCTATGAACTCTGATCTTAAGAGATAAGATAAGCCTTTATTAGTCCCACAATGGGGAAATTCCAAATTCTTCAAATTCTTCAGTTCATTCCATAGACTTTCAATTGGATTCAGGTCAGGTGACTGACTGGGCCATTCTATCAGCTTTATTTTCCTTCTCTGGAGCCAGCTGAGAGTTTCCTTGGCTGTGTGTTTGGGATCATTGTCTTGCTGAAATGTCCACCCTCGTTTCATCTTCTACCTGCCAACTTTTCAAACCTGAAAAGCCTAGTAGCTAGCCGGGGTCCAGGGACCGATGCTAATAATGCTAATGCTAATAATAATAATGCTAATATTTGCCATACAAATATTAGCATTAAATCAAGTTAGAATGTAGCTAACAACCTCATATTTCTTCAACTTTCAAACCTGAAAACCCTAGTAGCTAGCCGGGGTCCAGGGGCCGCAGTGTCAAACAAATATTAGCATTTGACATAGAAGTCACATATTAATTATATTAAAGGTAAAATATCTAAATCAATTGCAATACTACACAGAGCGAAATATTTGCTGAATCAACCCACATTATATACTTTGTATCATTCATTAATACTCCCATACATGACATATTGTACTGAGGTATGGGGAAATACATATAAAACAAACATATATCCAGTCTTTATGCTTCAGAAGAGAGCTATTAGAATAATAAACAAAGCTGCTTACAGGAAACCAACAAACCCACTTTTTCTTAAATTAAAAGCTCTCAAGTTGAAAGATCTGGTTGACTTTAAAACTGCAGTAATAATGTTTAAAGCTAAGAATCTGTCACTGCCCGCAAATATCCAAAAGTTGTTCCAAATAAGGGAGAAACAATATCATTTCAGAGGAACATGTATATTTCAAAAACCTTCAGTGAGAACTACCACCAAGCAACACTGTGTTTCAGTGCAAGGAGTCAGATTATGGAATGCTTTTGGACCTGAATTAAAATCATGTACAACGCTTGGACAATTTAAACAAAAACTAAAGGAAGAAATACTCCAAACATATATACAAGATGACATGTAAAATCACATAAGGATTGTCATAGCCAGTCTGTGTTGTGTTGTTACTTAGTTTTTTTGGTCACGTTTTGTCTTAGCTTTGTTCTGAATTGTAATCGCTCTCGTTTTTGTTTTTCTTTTGAATTCTTGGATGGAATATGGGTGGGCAATATAAGCTGCGGCTTCAGCCATCACCCATTTCAGATAACTTATGTTGAACTGTATAATCAGAGGAGTTCTTGTTTAATTTGACCTTGTTGGATTTTTTCGCCTTTGTTATATTATTCTGTTTCTTTTTAATCTTTACTTTTAATCTATCCGAAATAAAGATTCATTCATTCATTAAATTTGCATTCAAAAGACTCTTAACACTGCATAGAACTTCGAATAGGCCAGATGTGATGTATTATGAATACTAGAAAAGCACTCGGAGAGCGCAGACCTCTGCCAAGCGCCACAGTTCCCCCCCATACAGTGTTTAACATCATAAATAAAATATTGAAAATGGCCCTATCTCGCAATGTTAAATTAAAAAAAAAAAAAAAAAAAGAATCCTTTAAAAAATTCCTGGATCCAGACGATGATCCGGATTACCACCAAAATCTAATCATCTGTAGGATACCCCATTTCTGACAATCTGTGAAAATTTCATGAAAATCCGTCCATAACTTTTTGAGTTATCTTGCTAACAAAGAAACAAACGCTGATGATCACATAACCTCCTTGGCGGAGGTAACTAGAAGACTAGAAATATCAGCAGGGTATACTAGCACTGACACAGACACGTGCGTAAATGATGGCAAAATCGCTCTGATATTTTATGTGTTTACATGATACACCAAGCATGACAAGGCTTGCAATTACAGAGCACATGTTCTTCAAGTTTGCCGCTAGCGTCACTGGCACTGGTCTTGTGTTTTTTCGTTCTTACGTGGTCTTTCACATCGCTGATTCCGCCATGTCCAATCAAAAAGTCTTGTCTACACAAAGTGCAATTTGCGTAATTTTCACCCCTTCTTGAGCGAATAACTACTCCCGGAAATGCTTTGCTGTATTCCTCACGAAAAGACTGTAATTTTCGTTTGTGTTTCACGCTCATTAGTGATTTTTCTCCGGCAGACTCCATGATGAAAACGTATAATTCTTACCTGATTGCCTCGTGATTGCACATGGAAAATTGGCTCAGACCTCTCGCACATGCGCAATACACCTACATGAAGCAGTGCCAATTGCCTTTGTTCTAAATTTAGATACGATTCCGAGCGATAGCGTGTTTGGAATTGCTTTTGTGTTTTCCGTGTTTTTTTTACGATTTAAAATTTTTGACTGAATTTTTTAGTGAAAAACCGTAATTTTGAATAATAAAACCGGAACCCAGAACGGGGTCTGAAAAACCGGAACCATTACGGCAAAACCGGAGTAGTTGGCAGGTATGCAGATGGCAACAGGTTCTTATCAAGGATGTCTCTGTACATTTGTCCATTCATCTTTCCTTCAATTATATGAAGTCTGCCTGTACCATGTGCTGAAAAACACCCCAACACATGATACTCCCACCGCCAAACTTCACTGTTGGTATGGTGTTTTTTGGCTGATGTACAGTGCCATTTCTCTTCCAAACATGCTGTGTGTTGTGACATCCAAAAAGTTCAATTTTGGTCTCATCTGACCAGACTATATTCTCCCACTATTTTACTGTCTTGCCCAAATGTTGTCCAGCAAACTTTAAATGAGCTTCAGCATGCTTTTTCTACAGCAATGGAGTCTTGCAAGGTGAGTGGGCATAGAGCCCATGTCAGCTGAGTGCATTAATTGTGTTCTTTGAAACAGCAGTACCTGCTAACTCCAGGTCTTTCTGAAGCTCTCCACGAGTGGTCTTTGGCTCTTGGATAACTCTTCTGATAATTCTTTTGACTCCTCTGTCAGAAATGTTGCAAGGAGCTCCCGGTCGTGGCCGGTTTATGGTAAAATGATGTTTCCATTTCCAAATGATGGCTCCAACAGTGCTCACTGGAACATTCAGTAGTTTAGAAATGTGCCTGTAACCAACGCCATCATTATGTTTTGCAACAATAAGGCTGAGAAGGTCTAGAGAGAGCTCTTTGCTTCTACCCATCATGAGTTCTTTGTGGTGTGGCAATCTGATATTCACAGACCTTTTTAAAGGCCATCAGTCAGGACTTAACCAGCTGAAATTAATTTGCACTGATGGGGGATGGGATGGCTTCCTAAATTCTGATGGATTTCAGCTGGTTTCTTGTCTTTCTATGCCTTTTTGCACCTCTTGTTCTTCACGTGTTCAATACTTATTCCCTGTGTCATTCCAATTTATTAAATATAACTTGTTTTCTGAACAGTTGCCCTGATTTCTTTGTATGTATGGATTACTTGGGTTGTTACTGATATCTGGTGAAAATCTCAGGTCAGTGGCTCCATTAGAAATATGTTTAATAAGAAAAATGTTGACGTGTTCAATACTTATTTTCCCTGCTGTAAACTTAAATGCTTACCTTTTTTCTATGTAAATGTGGAACCTATGAGTACGAGTACAAGATGACAACAAATGGGAGCTTCTAGTGCAGAATAATAAATAAATAAAGACATAAATAAATAAAATCTCCCCTAGTCTGTTTAGAAACACATTTCAATGTAAATGTTTCCTAGTGCTCCTGCTAATTTTTTCAAATTTAATATTAATATTTATTAGTATATTTTAGGGCTGGTATAATTAACGCATTAGCTTTTTCAATTAATGTGCGTCAATTAACGAATTAAAAAAAAAATTATGCTGTCAGGACACTTCCTGGGGTGGTGTCAGCAGTGTTGACTGGTTTGTCTCAGCAGCTGGCTCAGCTTAAAACAAGGGTGGGTCTTGCAGTAGGTCTTACTTTTCAATGTTTAAATTTACACCACACTAAACTGATCCTCCTGTGTTCAGGGCGACCTCATCCTGCGCTTGCACCCCACTAAAAGCGCGCGCACACACACGTGTATACACACACACACACACACACACCTGACCCAGCATCACTGATTGGGGATGCTCACTCAAAAGTATGAAAAGAGGAAGAGTTTCTGTCAAAGTGAGTGGAGAAAAACACACGCCAATATAAAGTGAATAAAAGCTTCTAACTCACCATTAAGGTCAGGAGCTCTGGAAATCAATTAAGAATTGCTTTGTTTGTCTGTGTTTTTAAGGGTTGAGATAATTAGGAAAGTTACCTTAAGTAGAAACACTGACTTCCTCTTTGACCGTTTCAAAATTAAACAGGAAATATGACGAGAATATTAAAAATGGTACTTTACAGAGAAATCAACTCCCCCTTTATAATGAACCGAAAAAGCATATTACAAATTGCTGTCATAAATTGTACATTTTTCAACTGAATATACATTCATGATTATCAAGTGTTTTATATTGATCTAGCAGTATTTTCATTAAATATGAGAGTGTGGCGGCATGAAATAATAAGCAGCGAACTGAGAGTTTTTGATGGAGTTTATTAATCATACCGCCACCACAGAACTCACCCCAGCGCCGTGCAGGCGCGCCGGAGCGAGCTCTCAGGCTCTCAGGCAATCGTGTGGTCAGTTGAGCAGTCGTCAGAGAGAGAGAGAGAGAGTTACAGAGCGATGCAGTTTAAATACCCCACTACAGACAATGCATTCACAGCAGTAGGCATGGACATTTGCATTTGAGAGTCACCCACATCAATAGGAGGATTACTGACAGGAAGACATTTGCATTTGAGAGTCACCCATAACAATAGGAAGATTACTGGCAGGAAAAAGCTAGACAAAGGGAGGCTGCCTATTGATATCAATACACACATCTCATTGTTCTGCCAACTGCTCCAGCTGTCCCTGTCAAATAAACTAATCTACTACTACTACTACTGAACGCTCTGCTTGTCCCAGTCTGTTGTGGGGGTCACCCACAAGAGTCACAAATATGTTCATTGAATGAAAATACTAATAAAGTTGCTGAAGTAGACTTCTTTTCATTGATTCTGTTGTGCAATTAATTAGTTATATTTTTTTAATCAATTTACAGCCCTAGTATATACTGTATTTATATTTAACAACACATCCTTGAAACCAATTCAGTTCTGAAGTTGAAATATTTTTTTTATTAAAACAACATTCTACCAAAACATTTGCATACACTAAAATCAAAAACCTCCTGGTTTCTCCCAGAAATCTATCTTCAAAAACTCTGTCTTCTTACCTAGGGTATTAGTTGCAAAATTCTTCTCCAAACCCTCCTCTGTTAACTCTCTCTGGTTGACCATACAGCCGGCATTGTTGATCTGAGGAACACCACGTTAAAAAAAAAAAAATCATAATGCAACCCACCCTGTGTAACAGAGATGAGCCGTCACACACCTGTGGACACCTACCAACACATGCAGTGTTGTGCTCTGTGAGAAACTCTCGGCGAACTCCCACACCTGCCTGGTGCTGGACATGTCCACGATGTGGACGTGAACGTTCTGAGAAAGAAACAGTAATACGACAGCTGTCAGACGCCTCATTGCATATAGGCTGAGATTTAGCAGCAAAGAGGGATATTCCTGATGTGTCGGGACTCTGTTGAGAGTCTGAGAGGTGGAAGTGTTGACAGATGTGAATGGCCAGATCAAAACAACAACAAAAAAAAAGTGGAAGTTGCTGTGTTCATACTTGTGCTGTGAGTTTGGATCTTCTTTTCAGTGAGATTACCAAAAATTCTGTTTTCACATCAAATAAAGGTTTAAATATCATCAAAACATTCACAAAGCCACAATCAAGAGTGCTGTAGAATTGCAGTGGTGTGAAAAAGTATTTGCCCTCTTCCTGATTTCCTATATTTTTTCATATTTGTCACACTTAAGTGTTTCAGATCATCAAACAAATTCTAATATTAGACAAAGATCTTCTTCTTCTTTTGGCTGCTCCCTTTAGGGATCGCCACAGCAGATCACCCGTCTCCGTCTCACCCTATCCCTTGCATCTTCCTCTGTAACACCAACCCTCTCCATGTCCTCCTTCACTACATCCATGAGTCTTCTCTGTGGTCTTCCCATTTTCCTCCTGCCGGCAGCTCCATCTTCAACATCCTTTGTCCAGTATATCCACTATCCCTCCTCTGCACATGTCCAAACCATCTCGGCCTTGCCTCTCTTACTTTGTCTCCAAACCGCTCAACCTGAGCTGTCCCTTTGATATACTCATTTCTAATCTTGTGCCTCCTAGTCACTCCCAATGAAAATCTTAGCATCTTCAACTCTGCTACATCTAGTTCCGCCTCCTGTCATTTTGTCAGCGCCACCGTCTCCAAACCATACATCATAGCAGGTCTTATTACTGTCTTGTAAATCTTACCTTTCACTCTTGCTGCTACGTTTCTGTCACAAATCACCCCTGACACTCGTCTCCACCCACTCAATTCAATTCAACTTTATTTATATAGTGCCATTTCACATCAACAGTCATCTCATAGCACTTTCAACTGTAGGGGAAACCCCCACAATTGCAGAAACACCCCAGCAATCAGACGATCCCCTGTGAGCAAGCGCTTGGCGACAGTGGAGAGGAAAAACTCCCTTTTAACAGGAAGAAACCTCCAGCAGAACCAGGCTCAGGGAGGGGCAGTCATCTGCTGCGACTGGCTGGGGGGTGATAGGATAGAGAAGATGAAAAGAACAGACATGTAGAGAGCAAACAGCATGATGGGGACTCAATCTATGGGAGAGAACAAACAGATGTTAATGACCAACAAAAAAAAATATATTTCATTGAGAGTGAAGAAAGGAGTGAAGCCCTGTGCATTATTGGAGGTCTCCTGGCTGTCTAAACCTATTAGCAGCATACAGTTAGGCCCAAAAATATTTGGACAGTGACACAAGTTTTGTTATTTTAGCTGTTTACGAAAACATATTCAGGATACAATTATATAATCAATATGGGCTTAAAGTGCAGACTCTCAGCTGTAATTTGAGAGTATTCACATCCAAATTGGAGCAAGGGTTTAGGAATTACAGCTCTTTAATACGTAGCCGCCTCTTTTTCAAGGGACCAAAAGTAATTGGACAATTGACTCAGAAAGCTGCAAAAAAAAAAAAAAAAAGGCTGCATGGGCTCTTCCCTCGTTAACCTGTCATCAATTAAGCAGTTAAAAGGTCTGGAGTTGATTCCAGGTGTGGCGTTTGTATTTGGAAGCTGTTGCTGTGAACACACAACATGCGGTCAAAGGAGCTCTCAATGGAGGTGAAACAGACCATCCTGAGGCTGAAAAAAAAGAAGAAATCCATCAGAGAGATAGCAGAAATGTTAGGAGTGGCCAAATCAACAGTTTGGTACATTCTGAGAAAGAAAAGAGTGCACTGGTGAGCTTGGGAACTGGCCTGGACGTCCACGGAAGACAACAGTGGTGGATGATCACAGAATCCTTTCCATGGTGAAGAACAACCCTTCACAACACCCACTCAAGTGAAGAACACTCTCCAGGAAGTAGGTGTATCAGTATCTAAGTCTACCATAAAGAGAAGACTTCATGAGAGTAAATACAAAGGATTCACCACAAGGTGTAAACCATGAATCAGCCTCAAAAATAGAAAGGCCAGAATTGACTTTGCCAAAAAACACCTGAAGAAGCCAGCCCAGCTCTGGAACAGCATTCTTTGGACAGATGAGACTAAGATCAACCTGTACCAGAATGATGGGAAGGGAAGAAGAAAGTTTGGAGAAGAATTGGAACAGCTCATGATCCAAAGCACTACATCTTCTGTAAAACATGGTGGAGGCAGTGTGATGGCATGGGCATGCATGGCTTCCAATGGCACTGGGTCACTTGTGTTTATTGATGATGTGACAAAAGACAGAAGCAGCCGGATGAATTCTGAAGTGTATAGGGATATACTTTCTGCTCAGATTCAGCCAAATGCAGCAAAGTTGATTGGACGGCGCTTCACCAATGATCCAAAACATACTGCAAAAGCAATCCAGGAGTTTTTTACAGCAACGAAGTGGAATATTCTGCAATGGCCGAGTCAATCACCAGATCTCAACCCAATCGAGCATGCATTTCACTTGCTCAAGACAAAACTTAAGGCAGAAAGACCCACAAACAAGCAACAACTGAAGACAGCTGCAGTAAAGGCCTGGCAAAGCATCACAAAGGAGGAAACCCAGCGTTTGGTGACATCCATGGGTTCCAGACTTCAGGCAGTCATTGCCTGCAAAGGATTCTCAACAAAATATTGAAAAGTAACATTTTACTTAGGGTTATGTTTATTTGTCCATTTACTTTTGAGCCCCTGAAATGAGGAGTGTTTGTATAAAAATAGCTACAATTCCTACATGTTTAATCATATATTTTTGTTCAA
This sequence comes from Pholidichthys leucotaenia, assembly GCA_020510985.1. Lineage (NCBI taxonomy): Eukaryota > Metazoa > Chordata > Actinopteri > Cichliformes > Pholidichthyidae > Pholidichthys > Pholidichthys leucotaenia. The sequence continues at coordinate 105,094,046 of CM035843.1, read as the reverse complement.
CCCCTTGAATTAAACCTTAAAGGCTGCACTTCAATTCCGTTGTAGTTGTTTCATTTCAAATCCAATGTGGTGGCATGCAGAGCCCAAATCATGAAGATTGTGTCACTGTCCAAATATTTCTGGGCCTAACTGTAATTAAGGGAGGGTTCAGAGACACATGATCCCTCCCTAATTGTAGGCTATATCAAAAAGGAAGGTTTTAACCCTATTCTTAAAAACAGAGATCGAGTCTGACTCCCGAATCCAGATTGGCAGCTGGTTCCACAGGAGAGGAGCTTGATAACTGAAGGCTCTGCCTCCCATTGTACTTTTGGAGATTCTAGGTATTAGATAGATAGATAGATAGATGTACTTTATTGATCCCAAACTGGGAAATTACAGTGTAACAGCAGCATGACAGTTGACAGCCAAACAACAGAAACACACACGACAGACAAAGGGATTACCCATGGAAAGTAAAAAAGAAACTAACACGACTATAGAACCTATATACATCATAGCTTAATATATGATGATGACCCGTATAAGCACATGAATCATCCCATTGCACAAAGAAGGACTATCAGGAGCAGAGTGAAATGTGAGGTACCAGTTAGTCTGTAAGGTGCAGTGTGGCAGGTATTACAAGTAATCCTGCATTTTGGGAGCGTAGTCCTCTGTTAGGATAATAGGGTAGTATCAGATCTTTTAAATAAAAAGGGACCTGATTAGAGCTTTGTACGTGAGAAGAAGGATTTTAAACTTAATTCTAAACTCTATGGGGAGCCAATGAAGGGAGGCCAGAACCGGAGAGATATGGTCTCTCTTTTTAGTACCTGTTAAAACTCTTGCTGCAGCATTTTGGATCAACTGAAGACTTTTTAAAGATATTTTAGGACAACCTGATAATAAAGAGTTACAATAATCTAATCTAGAGCTAACAAAAGCGTGGATCAGTTTCTCAGCATCATTCTGAGACAAGATGCTCCTAATCTTGGCAATATTACGCAAATGATAGAAGGCAGTCTTAGAAACAAATTTAATATGTGAACTGAAAAACAGATCTTGATCAAAAATAACTCCAAGGTTCCTCACAGAACTATTAAGAAAAAGAGTAACTGCATCCAAATTAAGAGTTTGATTTGGAAAGGTATTTCTAAGGTTTTTTTGACCAACAAGAATGACTTCAGTCTTAACTGAATTTAATAGCAGGAAATTACAAGTCATCCAAGCTTTGATTTCCTTAAGACAGGCTTCTAACTTGGCTAATTGATTACTATCATCTGGCTTCATTGACAGGTATAATTGTGTGTCATCTGCATAACAATGAAAATGTATACAGTGCTTCCTAATAATGTTGCCTAACGGAAGCATATATAAACTAAAAAGAGTAGGGCCTAGCACAGATGCCTGTGGAACTCCATGACTGAGCTTTGAGTTGAAAGAAAACTCATTATTGACATGAACAAACTGGAACCTATCAGATAAATAAGATCTAAACCACTGCAACGAAGTTCCATTCGAACGAAGTTCCATATCAGGTAGAATATTATGATCAATAGTATCAAAAGCTGCACTAAGGTCTAAAAGGACAAGTACAGAAACAAGTCCATTATCAGATGCGATAAGGAGGTCATTAGTGACCTTCACTAAGGCTGTTTCAGCACTATGATGGATTCTAAACCCAGATTGAAACTCTTCAAATAAACCAGTTCCTTGCAAGTGGTCAAATAATTGTGTAGCAACAACTCTTTCTAAGATTATGTTAATGAAGAATTGATTATTTGAAGAAAAGAGCTACCAATAAATGGGAAGACTTCTTTAAATAACCTGGTAGGAATAGGGTCTAAAAGACAAATTGAAGGCTTGGATGAGGAAATTATTTTATCTAACTCTAAAAGGTCAATTGGAGTAAACTCATCCAAAGAGATATCAATTAAAGGAGTTGTAGTAGTTACTGTATTTAAGTTAACGGTGGGAAGAATAGGACTAATTTTATCTCTGATAGATGAAATTTTATTATTGAAAAAGTTCATAAAGTCCTGACTAGTAAGCTCTAAGGGAATGCTAGGATAGACAGAGTCCTGACTCTTGGTCAGCCTGGCTACAGTGCTGAAAAGAAACCTGGGATTATTCTTGTTCTCTTCTATTAATGAAGAATAATAACTTGTTCTAGCTTTTCTAAGAGATTTTTTTTATAAATTAAAAGATGATTTCTCCACGCTAAATAGATTTCATCTAAATTAGTGGAGCGCCGTTTTCTTTCTATTTGATGAGTCTTCTGTTTTAAGCTACAAGTTTCTGTGTTGAGCCAAGGAGTTAGAAATCTCTGATTAGACTTTTTCTTTTTTAAAGGGGCCACCATGTCTAGAGTCTGATGCAGAGAAGCCGTAACACTATCTACCACGCTATCAATTACAGAAGGAGCAAGCTGTCTATAGCTTATTTCCGTTGTGTTGACACATGGTGTAGAGGAGACAATCTGGATAAATTTGGTAACATCATCTGAGAGGCATCTGCTGTAGTAATATTTTTCTTTAGGAGCCAAATAGTCAGAAATGGTAAAATGAAAGGTTAACAGACAATGGTCTGACAGTACAGGGTTATGAGGAGACACTACCAGATTTTCTATTTCTATGCCATATGTCAGAACAAGGTCCAATATGTGGTGGAGATAATGGGTAGAATTTCCTACTTTCTGAGAAAACCCCATTGAGTCTAATATTGAATTAAATGCCATATTAAGACAATCACTATCTACATCTACATGTATATTAAAGTCCCCTACTATAATTATTCTATCTGATTTCAGCACTAAATCAGCTAAGAATTCAACAAATTCGGATAAAAACTCTGAGTAGGCTGAGGGAGGACGATCAACTATGGCAAATAAAATTGGGTTTAACCTAAAATTGCTAACATGCCCAATACTGAGGACCAGGCCCTCAAAGGAATTAAAATGTGTTTTTTGCTTTACATTAACTAGTAATTTGGAATGGTAAATTGTTGCTACTCCTCCTCCACAACCAGAACTTCTGGGATTTTGACAGTTTAAGTAACCAGAGGGAGTTGATTCATTTAAACCAAAATAATCCTCTTGCCCTAACCAAGTCTCTGTAAGGGATATTAAATCAGTCTGATGATCAATTAACAGATCGTGGACTAGCAGAGACTTGGGAGTTAGAGACCTATTTAACAAACCACATTTAATTTTTAAATTATGAGGAGGAAAAGAGGCCAAATCATTAAATTTAGAGACTTCATGTTTAATTTGAGTTTTACCAACTTTTTGTTTAATCACTTTGGAATGCTTATACATAATATTTTTATTAACTAAGGAGCAGACAATGATTCTCTGATGGGGAAGACCAGGGCTAAGTTGAGGGGGAGCGGATGAAGAGGAGCTGCAGAGAGGCATGTAAGACTGCAAGTCTGCTTCCTGGTCCCAACTCTGAGTTGTCAAGGTTTTGTAAATTTGGATAAAAATGATGCCAGATTGTTAGATAAATGAGAAGCACTGTGGTCTATATTAATCATATATTCCATAACCTACATATGTTGAAGCATGTGAGAATGTTTGGTGATTACATATGTAAGGTGACTTCACACCTCAGAACAGGACAAAGAGTCTCAACCGCCAGTGAAGATCAAAGAGCTTCCCAGGCACTGCGGTGGAGACCGGATGGGTTGCCCTGACCCCCCAGGGCCAAGAGGAGGAGTACGAAGACAATGGGGGGATTAAGATAATGAGGGATGTCAGCTTTGGATATGCATGTCTTTTGTTATGTGCGAGTATAAGTCCATAGAGCCGAAGGTGTTCAGTCTCTTTCCTTCTTCTGCTGCTGCACCTAGATGAGACTTGTTAGAGAAGCTGATAATAAACTTTGGTTTATATATCACATCGCCTCGTTCTTTCAAGCTCTTCTACACTGGTGACCCTGACGCGAGTATGGACCAGAGGCGTTCCCCCGTGATCAACTCATCTGTGGCGACCCAGGCAGACGCCGGCGCCCATGCAGACAGGGGAACAGATGGACGACGTTCCTCCACGGCAGAAGTGATAGAGAGGGCTCAACCGAGCACCAGCACCGCGGAGAGAGCCGAAGCAAGGCACTCTCACCCTGCGGACACAGCAGTGACGGTCTACACAAACGCCGTCACCGTCAAGCTGCCGGACTTCTGGCAGGAAGACCCCGCCTCGTGGTTTCAGCAAGCTGAAGCCCAGTTTGCACTTGCGGGCATCACGGCTGACGATACAAAGTTCTATCACATCGTCGCCAAACTCAACGCCGCCATTTCGAGATGTGCGCGGAGCATAATCCAACGGCCGCCGGCCCAGGACAAATATGAGGAACTGAAAGCGACCATCGTGACAAATTACGTCCCCTCAGCCGAGGAGAGAGCCGAGAGGATCCTGGCGGTTTACGGCCACAGAGGAGGCAGACCCAAGGCCCTCATGGAGGACTTGCTGCAACTTAAAGAAGAGGACAATGACAACTTCCTCTTCCATTTCATATTCCTCAGTACGCTGCCGCCACACATGAGAGGGACGCTGGCCAACATGCGATGCAGCACCCAGCAAGACTTCTGCACGCTAGCTCACGAAGCTCAACGGCTCGTCAACGCCTGCAAGGAGCAGACACCCACAGCAGCATCCGCAGACCTCAACGCTGATGTCCGGAGCCACGAGGAGCCACAAATCACTGAGCAGAGCCAGCCCGCGGTGACAGCGACACGGCCAGGACGCAACAGACGGAGCGACGTTTGTTATTACCACCACAGCTTCGCCGAGAAGGCTTACAAATGCGTTCCCCCCTGCAAATTCACAATTTCGGGAAAACGCAGAAGCCGAGAGCCGTTAACAGCGGCGGTTCTCGGCGAAAAAAGCAAGCTTTTATATGTGACGGACGGACACACCGGCAAGCGGTTCCTTATCGACACGGGAGCTCAACTAAGTTTTGTCATGCCCTCCCAAGCAGACCGGGCCATGGGCCCCCGGGGCAATGGAGCGGTGGCAGCCAACGGCTCCACCATTGACACTTTTGGCGAAAAGAGCCTGCACCTCTGCATCCACGGCCGCAACTACAGATGGACATTTGTTGTAGCGGCGGTGAGTTTTAACTTGTTGGGCGCAGATTTTTTGTGTGCACATGGGTTATTAGTTGATCTAGCGAACAGGCGCTTGGTTAATGCACTGTCCTTTGCTTCTATTCCCTGCTCAGCTCGACTTTCTCCACCACCCGTGCAGGCTAGCATCACCACAGCAGGAGGTAAGTTTGATCAACTCCTCACCCAATTTCCAGCACTCACAATTCCCAAATTCTCAGCCACAGTGGCTAAACATGGGGTTGAACATTTTATTCCCACAACGGGCCCACCCGTATTTGCCAAAGCTCGGCGCTTAGACGCGGCCAAGCTCGCCATAGCTCGGGACGAGTTTACCACCCTCGAAAAATTAGGCATCATCAGACGCTCGAAAAGCCCCTGGGCCTCACCACTTCACATGGTTCCGAAATCCGACGGTTCTTGGAGACCGTGCGGCGATTACCGCAGATTAAACAATGCAACAGCGCATGACCGCTACCCAATTCCTCACATCCAAGATTTTTCACTGCATCTGGCGGGTGCGCGCATTTTTTCAAAAATAGACCTGGTCCGCGGTTATCATCAAGTCCCAGTTCGAGCAGAGGACATTCCTAAAACAGCTGTAATAACCCCTTTCGGCCTTTTTGAATTTTTGCGAATGCCTTTCGGCCTCAAAGGCGCGGCTCAAACCTTTCAGCGGATGATGGACGCAGTATTACGCGACCTCCCTTTCGTGTTCGTCTACCTCGACGATATGCTGGTAGCCAGCCCGTCTGAGGAAGAACACGAGCAGCACCTCACTATGGTTTTTCAGAGGCTAGAAGAGCATGGGTTAATAATCAATCCAGCCAAATGCAAATTTGGCGTGTCACAAATTGATTTTTTAGGACACAGAGTTTCTCCGAAGGGGGCAGTCCCACTTCCAGACAAAGTTCACGCGATAAAAAGTTTCCCACGGCCACAAATGGTCAAATCGCTGCAAGAATTTTTAGGAATGGTTAATTTTTACAACCGTTTCCTCCCCCACGCAGCTCAGCTCATGCAGCCCCTATATGACGCGCTCAGAAAACAAAAAGCTTCCAACGCGGTCGAATGGACCCCGGAGCGCGAACGCGCCTTCGCGGAAGTAAAAAGTGCCCTAGCTAATGCCACATTGTTGGTTCACCCCGATCCCTCGGCCCGCACTGCGCTAACCACAGACGCTTCGGACCTAGCTATAGGGGCAGTTGTAGAACAACATGTCAGCGGAATCTGGCAACCTTTGGCATTCTTCAGCAAATCGCTAAACCAAACCGAGCGTAAATACAGCACTTTTGACAGGGAGCTGCTAGCGCTTTATTTATCCATCCGCCACTTCCAGTTCTGGTTAGAAGGGCGGAGTTTCACGGCTTTTGTAGACCACAAACCGCTCACCTTTGCCACGGCTAAAATTTCCGAACCGTGGTCAGGCAGGCAACAAAGACAGCTGGCTGCGATTTCAGAGTTCACCACAGACATTCGACATGTGGCAGGCAAACTTAACGTGGTAGCAGACTGCCTCTCTCGCGCTGTGACATCGTCAGAGCGCGAGGAGACAGATTATACTACCTCAGCCGCAGAACTCTTCACCAACGCGGACACATACGCAGCACCAATCCATGCAGGGATAGATTATGCAGCCATGGCAGAGGAGCAAAGTAGTGACGCGGACGTGCGCGCACTCTTGTCTGGACCAACAGGGTTAAGGCTGGAGGAAAGGGGTTTACGCGACGGCGTGCCCCCCCTAATATGCGATATCTCAACCGGCCAACCGCGCCCGTTAGTCCCAGCTACATGGCGCCGCCGTATTTTCGACTCACTTCACTCCCTTGCGCACCCAGGTGTGCGCGCCTCGGTTAAAATGGTCGCCGAAAAGTTTGTGTGGCCTGGCCTGCGCAAAAACGTAAAAGAATGGGCAAAAACTTGCATTTCTTGTCAGCGCGCCAAAATACACAAACACACAAAAGCCCCTCTGGAGCCTTTTCCAATCCCTGCTAGAAGGTTCGACCACGTTCATGTCGACCTCGTGGGGCCACTACCTTCCTCCCAAGGTTTCACACACCTGTTAACAATGATAGACCGCACCACGCGCTGGCCACTGCCTCTGGCGTCAACCACAGCGGAGGAAGTCGCTCGCGTTTTTTTGACAAACTGGGTGGCACGTTTCGGCGTCCCATCGGACATCACGTCCGATAGGGGGCCTCAATTTGTCTCGGAGCTTTGGTCAGCCATGTCCAGCAGCTTAGGGGCAACAATTCACCGCACCACCGCTTATCACCCTCAGGCTAATGGGTTATGCGAGCGTTTTCACAGATCTTTAAAGGCCGCCCTCAGAGCCTCACTAACAGATACAAATTGGGTAAATAAACTTCCCTGGGTTTTATTGGGGTTGCGTGCTGCACCCAAAGAGGATCTAGACGCCTCTCCAGCAGAATTAGTTTTTGCACAACCTCTCAGGCTCCCAGGTGAATTTTTACCAGAGAACCCAGAGCCAGGGCATCTTCCAGCCCCGAGGTTTTTAGGCAGCAACGGACCAGACTCTCTCCCCGGACCGGCACATCACTCTTTTCCACGGGTTTTTGTCCCACAAGCTTTAAAGAACGCTGAATTCGTTTTTGTTAGGCATGAAGCTTTAAAACCAACTTTCCGCCCACCATACGATGGGCCATTCAGAGTGCTGGAACCTGGTGATAAACACTTTGTGCTTGATTTTGGGGATAGAAAAGAAACAGTCAGCATTGACAGACTTAAACCTGCCTTCTTGTTGAGAGACGAGCCTGCATGGTTGGCGAGAGCACCTCGGCAGGGTAGACCCCCCAAGAGAAAAGACTCAGCCCCCCTGCAGGGAACAATTAATCACTCTCCTTCCCAGGCTGCAGATTCCTTACAGGAAGGTCCCAGCAGGACGCCCAAGCGGACCCACAGCAGATTCGGGAGAAGATTAAAACCCAGACAGCACAGAGACTGATGCAAACTACTCAACAGTTGTTCACTAATTGTGCTGTAACAGTTTAGGACTGACTTGTGATTTTACTATGCTGTTATGATTACCACTGAACTCTCTTAGGAGCATGGCTGCTGGAAAGTTTCTTCTGTGGCAAGAGGTGTAGCAGTTAGTATGTCATAGTAATTATCTTAAACTGTGAATTTTTCTATTGTCCTTTTCTTAGTCGTTTGGGGGGGGGGGCTGTGGTCTATATTAATCATATATTCCATAACCTACATATGTTGAAGCATGTCAGAATGTTTGGTGATTACATATGTAAGGCGACTTCACACCTCAGAACAGGACAAAGAGTCTCAACCGCCAGTGAAGATCAAAGAGCTTCCCAGGCACTGCGGTGGAGACCGGATGGGTTGCCCTGACCCCCCAGGGCCAAGAGGAGGAGTACGAAGACAATGGGGGGATTAAGATAATGAGGGATGTCAGCTTTGGATATGCATGTCTTTTGTTATGCGCGAGTATAAGTCCATAGAGCCGAAGGTGTTCGGTGTCTTTCCTTCTTCTGCTGCTGCACCTAGATGAGACTTGTTAGAGGAGCTGATAATAAACTTTGGTTTACATATCACATCGCCTCGTTCTTTCAAGCTCTTCTACAAGCACCATCCAAAGTGGGATGGACGCCGTCTCGTCTAATAAGACCAGGTTTTCCCCAAAATGAGCTCCAATTGTCTATGTAGCTCACATCGTTTGCAGGACACCACACAGACAATCAGGGGTTGAAGGATGACAAGCGGTTAAACATGTCATCACTTGTCAGATTGGGCAGGGGCCCAGAGAATACTACAGAGGCAGACATTGTTTTTGCAAAGTCACACACCGATTCCACATTAAGTTTTGTGACTTGCAACTGCCGGAGTCGGATGTCGTTAATGCAGGCGTGGACAACAATTTTGAAGTATTTACAGTTACTTTTAGCCAGCATTTTCAAATTTGACTTGATGTTGCCTGCTCTGGCCCCAGGAATGCATTTGACTATGGCCGCTGGAGTCTCTAGGTTCACGTTTCTGACTACAGAGTTGCCAGTAATCAGAATTTTTTCCTCAGCGGGTGTGTCGCTGAGCAGGGAAAAGCGATTAGAAACATGAACAGGTTGGTGGTGAACCGGGGCCTTGCAGCAAGGCTTCCTTCTGACCATCACCCACCCAGTCTCCTCGCTGCTAAGGAGGACTGAAGGACCGCTAGCAGGCCGCTCTATGCTAAGAAGCTGCACTCCAGCTAAGTGACGTCCGTCATTATTAACTGGTGCAGACGGTGTTTCAATGTAGCAGAGCCGGGATTCCAAATCAGACAGCCTCACCTTGAGCGCCTCAAAAAGACAACATTTTTTACATTTACCGTTATCACTAAAAGAGGCAGAGGTGTAGCTAAACATCTGACAGAGAGAGCACACCAGAGGAGAACAGGAAGGAGAGCTAGTAGCCATAGCTAGTGGCTAACCCGAAGCTAACACAAACACCGATGTAAGGTGAACAGAAGGCTAAAGAGGGTGATTAGATGACACTGAGTGCACACACAGGTGCAAGAGACTTGTTAAACAGAAGTGAGATCTGACGGTAGATGGAAAAAAGTGATTAAAATACAATTAAAAGCAAAAATCCTCAGGCGATTGAGGAGAGCTAACCACAAAGCCAGCAACACAGGAAGTGACGATACGTTACCACAGCAGGCACAGATCTGTCCACCCTGCCTGCACTCTCTTTTTCACCTCTCTTGTGCATTTTCCATTGCTTTGGATGGTTAACCCCAGGTATTTAAACTCATCTACTTTCACTACTGCTACTCCTTCCATCTTCACCGTTGCACCTGCCTCCCTCTCGTTCACACTTACGTATTCTGTCTTGCTCCTACTGATTTTCATTCCTCTTCTCTCCAGAGCATACCTCCACCTCTCCAGGTTCTCTTCCATCTGCTCTCTACTCTCACTGCAGATCACAATGTCATCTGCAAACATCATGGTCCATGGAGACTCCTGCCTGACCTCGGCTGTCAGCCTGTCCATCACCATGGCAAACAAGAAGGGGCTCAGAGCTGATCCCTGATGTAATCCCACCCCCACCTTGAATCCATCTGTCACTCCTATAGCACACTTCACCACCGTCTCGCTGCCGTCATCCATGTCCTACACCACTTTCACATACTTCTCTGCCACTCTTGACTTTCTCATACAGTACCACACTTCCTCTCTTGGCACCCTATCATATGCTTTCTCTAGAGCCACAAAGACACAGTGCAGCTCCTTCTGACCTTCTCTATACTTCTCCATCAACACTCTTAAAGCAAACGTTGCATCTGTAGTACTCTTTCTTGGCATGAAACCGTACTGCTGCTCACTGATTGTCACCTCTCCTCTTAACCTGGTTTCAACAACTCTTTCCCATATCTTCATAGTGTGGCTGATCAACTTTATGCCTCTGTAGTTACTACAGCTCTGAGCATCACCTTTGTTCTTGAAAATTGGTACCAAAACACTTCTCCACTCCTCAGGCATCGTCTCACTCTCCAAGATTGTGTTAAACAGTCTGGTTAAAAAGTCCACTGCCATCGCTCCTAAACATCTCCATACCTCCACATGCATTTTTTAAATGATGAATTCATTTATTAAGGGAAAAAAAATATCCAAACCTACAAAACCAACCTACGAAAATGTAATTGCTCCCTAAACCTAATAACTGGTTGTGCCACCCTTGGTGGCTTGAGATCACAAACTGATGGCTGGACATTCTCCTTCCGGATTTTCTGGTAGAGAGCAGAATCCATCAATGGTGGCAAGTCATTCAGGTCCTGAAGCAGCAAAGCATCCCCAGACCATCACACTTTCATCACCATGTTTGTCTGTTGATTTGATGTTCTTTTTATGAAATGCTGTGTTAGTTGTGGGGATCATCAAGATGTTTTTTGGCAAATGTGAGATGAACCTTTGTGTTCTTTTTGGTCAGCAGTGGTTTTTGCCTTGGAGCACTCCCATGGATGCCATTTTTGCCCAGTCTCTTTCTTACCATTGAATCACTGACCAGAGTTCAAACTGAGGCAAGTGAGGCTTGCAATTCTTTAGATGTTGTTCTGGGTTTGTGTTGCTCATCTGTTCTTAAAGTTCTTTAGAATACGGCATGATGTGTTGCATTTTGAAATCTTTCAGCCTACTTCACTTTGTCAGACAGATTCTATTTAAGCAATTTCTTGATTCAGAAGGTCTGGCAGTAATCAGGCCTGGGTGTGGCTAATGAAATTGAACTCCGCTTTCCAAAAAAAAAAAAAAGTGTCTATCCATCCATCCATCTTCTATCGCTTTTCTGGAGGTCCGGGTCACGGAGGCAGCAGTTCAAGCAGAGAAGCCCAGACTTCCCTCTCCCCCGCCACCTGGTCCAGCTCTTCAGAGAGGATACCAAGGCGTTCCCAGACCAGCTGGGAGACATAGTCTCTCCACCGTGTCCTGGGTCTGCCCCGGGGTCTCCTCCCAGTGGGACGTGCCTGAAACACCTCAAGTGGGAGGCGTCCAGGAGGCATCCTAATCAGATGCCCATACCACCTCAACTGACTCCTTTCAATGTGGAGGAGCAGCGGTTCTACTCTGAGCCTCTCCCGGATGACTGAGCTCCTCACCCTATCTCTGAGGGTGAGTCCAGCCATCCTACGGAGAAAGCTCATTTCAGCCGCTTGTATCCGCGATCTCGTTCTTTCGGTCATTACCCAAAGCTCGTGACCATAGGTGAGAGTAGGAACGTAGATTGACTGGTAAATCGACAGCTTTGCCTTAGAACTCAGCTCCCTCTTCACCACAACAGACTGGTACAACGTCCGCATCACTGCAGATGCTGCTCCAATCCGTCTGTCGATCTCTCGCTCCATTTTCCCCTCACTCGTGAACAAGACCCCAAGATACTTAAACTCCTCCACTTGGGGCAGGAGCCTGTCCCCAACCCAGAGAGGACAATCCACCTTTTTCCGGCTGAGGACCATGGACTCGGACTTGGAGGTGCTGATTCTCATCCTAGCCGCTTCACACTCAGCGGAAAACCGTCCCAGCAAGAGCTGTAGGTCATTGCTGGACGAAGCCAACAGGACAACATCATCTGCAAACAACAGAGATGAGATCCTGTGGTCACCAAGCATGACGGCCTCCATTCCCTGGCTGCACCTAGAAATCCTGTCCATAAAAATTATGAACAGGATCGGTGACAAAGGGCAGCCCTGGCGGAGTCCAACTCTCACTGGGAATGACTTCGACTGAGTGTTGGCAATACGAACCAAACTCTCACAACGGTCGTACAGAGACCGAATAGCTCGTAACAACAAGCCCGATACCCCATACTCCCGAAGCACCCCCCACAAAAATCCATGAGGGACGCTGTCAAATGCCTTCTCCAAGTCCACAAAACACATGTAAACTGGTTGGGCAAACTCCCACAAACCCTCAAAAATTCTCGAGAGGGTAAAGAGCTGGTCCGATGTGCCACGGCCAGGACGAAAACCACATTACTCCTCCTGAATCCGAGGTTCGACCAACGACCGGACTCTCCTCTCCAGTACCTTGGCATAGACCTTCCCAGGGAGGCTGAGGAGTGTGATCCCTCTAAAGTTGAAGCACACCCTCCAGTCCCCTTTTTTGAAGAGAGGAACCACCACCCCGGTTTGCCATGCCAAAGGCACTGCCCCCGACCTCCACGCAATGTTGCAGAGGCGTGTCAACCATGACAGCCCAACAACATCCAGGGCCTTGAGGTACTCAGGGCGAATCTCGTCCACCCCCGGGGCCCGGCCACCAAGGAGATTTTTAACCACCTTGGCGACCTCAGCCCCTGTGACAGGCGAGTTATCCCCCTCGTCCCCAAACCTTGCTTCCTCTGTGGAAGGCGTATCAGTGGGATTGAGGAGAACCTCGAAGTATTCCTTCCACCGCCCGACGATATCCCCAGTCGAAGTCAACAGTGTCCCATCCGCATCATACACAGTGTGGACGGGGAGCTGCTTTCCCCTCCTGAGCCGCCGGACAGTTTGCCAGAATCTCTTTGTGGCTAATCACAGTTAATTCATTATGTAATGGGAGGGGGTAATTACTGTTTCATACAGAGCCAGGGAGGTTTGGATAGCTTTTTTTCCCTAAATAAATGAAACCATCATTTAAAAAACTGCATTTTGTATTTACTTGGGTTATCTTTGTCTAATATTAAAATTTGTTTCATGATCTGAAACATTTAAGTGTGACAAACACGCAAAAATATAAGAAATCAGGAAGGGGCAAATACTTTTTCACACCACTGTATTTGTTTTTCACTAATGAGATGTTTTCCAGACATGGTGGAGAACTAATAGAATGTTAGGTATTAATTTCATAATGACAGTATTTTTGATTCAACACAGATTAGACTAATCCTGCTAGAGGCATGCAGCATGCAGTGATCAAGTTTTGTTTTTTTTTTCCATTGTTTGTTGGCAGTTCAGCATGTTTTTGTGTAGCTAAATAACTTTGTAGCTACATACACCATATTTACTGCAGTGTTGCTTACTTTTATATTCAACAGACAGGTTTTATTTTCACATGAGAAATTGTAGAAGTTACAGAAAAACAGACAGGATACGCATAAGTCTGTCTGGAAAAACTTTATTTACATTTTTGTACTTCCTGCTTTTATCTCCGTCCAAAACGGAAAAACTCCGCCTTCACATTAAAACTCCACCTTCACATTAAAAGATCCAATTTTGTGTGTGAGACCAACAACTAACATCACCACACAGGCCCCCCCAGAACACACAAATAACAACATAAATAAGCATGCTGACAAAAAACAAACAGCATGAACAAAAATCCAACAAAAAATAACTCAAGAGAACCTCTTAGGCAACCTAATTACCCTGCCCCGACAACTGCACTGCACAGTCCTAGTGGGCACCACTGTAACTGGAGCAGAAACAACCTCAGGCGCAGGGTTGGGAGGGCGTCCCCGCCGAGCCGGGCGGGCTAACTCAACCTCATCGTCACAAAGAACATGCGCAGGCTTCAAACGATCCACCGAAATCCGATCCTGACCAGTCCCCAACTCAACCAAAAAATCCTTATGGCCTGTTTCTAACACCCGAAAAGGGCCATCATAAGGTGCCTGCAGGGGAGAACGATGGGCATCGTGCCAGACAAAAACATATTTAGCCGACCTAAGGCTGTCAGGGACGTAGGACTGAGGAAGGCAGTGGTGCGCAGCCACAGGAACAAAAGCCCTAACTTCCTCTCGACACTTAGGCCTCTTAACCATACTGGGACCTAACCCTGGACTGGTAGGAAGAAACTCCCCTGGAACCCTCAAGGTCTGGCCAAGGACCAACTCAGCAGAAGAGGAATGCAGGTCTTCTTTGGGGGCTGAACGCAAACCCAACAAAACCCACGGTAATCTATCCACCCATCCACTATCCACTAATGACGCGCGAAGGGCCGCTTTCATAGTCCGATGAAACTGCTCGCATAGCCCATTAGCTTGTGGATGGTATGCTGTGGTCCGATGGAGTTTAACCCCCAAACTACCAGCTACTTCATTCCAAAGTGCAGAGGTAAATTGTGGGCCCCTGTCAGAGGTAACGTCCAAGGGGACACCAAAACGGGACACCCAAGAGGAGATAAATGCCCGGGCAACATCAGATGCTGTAGTTGATGTCAGGGGAACCACCTCCGGCCACCGCGTAGTCCGGTCCACCATAGTGAAGAGGTGAGTAAAACCACGAGACGGAGGAAGAGGTCCAACCAGGTCCACCTGCACATGATCAAAACGTCGCTCCGGAATCCAAAAAGGCTCCAATGGAGCCTTTATGTGGTGCTGCACCTTAGCACGCTGGCACGCCACACAGGTTGTCGTCCAAGTCTTCACATCCTTTCTAAGACCCGGCCATACAAACTTGGCACTCACCAACTTGACCGAAGCCTTAACCCCAGGATGCGACAAGGAATGAACAGCGTCAAAAACACGACGACGCCAAGCCACAGGCACCAGAGGTCGTGGTTTTCCCAGTGTAGTATCACACAGAAGAGTGGCGCCACTGTCTTGAAAGCAGACATCCTCCAACTGCAAACTGGACTCCGTGGAACGAAGCACCTGCACCTCCGGGTCCAACAACTGATCGGCAGCCATCTCAGCATAGTCCATGCCCAAATGAACAGCAGCAACTGGTGCACGAGAAAGACAGTCCGCCACCAAGTTGGTCTTACCAGCCACATGCTGAATGTCTGTAGTGAACTCGGAAATAACCGAAAGCTGCCGTTGTTGCCGAGCTGACCAAGGTTCAGTGGACTTGGCCATGGCAAACGTGAGAGGTTTATGGTCCACAAAAGCGGTGAATTTACGGCCCTCCAAAAGAAACCTGAAATGCCTTGTCGCCAAGAAAAGGGCCAGCAGCTCCCTGTCAAAGGTGCTGTACTTCCTTTCTGACTCGCGTAACTGTCTACTAAAAAAGGCCAGGGGTTCCCAGGAATTGCCCACCCACTGCTCACAAACTGCTCCGACAGCATAATCAGATGCGTCGGTGGTAAGAGCAATGGCGGCCGTGGAATCTGGATGAGCCAACAAGGCAGCATCAGCCAGTGCAGCTTTAGCCCCGTCAAAAGCACATAACCTCTTATGAGTCCACTCAATGTCCTGATTACCCCTCTTACCCTTCAAGGCCTCATATAGCGGACGCATAATATGGGCAGCATGAGGTATAAAACGGTTGTAAAAATTGACCATGCCCAAAAACTCCTGCAGGGGCTTGACAGAGGAGGGGCGTGGAAAAGCTAAAACTGCTTCGACTTTAGCCGGGAGGGGCACGGCACCCTGCTGGGATACCTTGTGCCCCAAAAACTCAAGTTCTGAGAGCCCAAACTGACACTTCACGGGGTTCACTATCAGTCCATGGTCACAAAGGCGTCTGAAGAGCTGGCGAAGGTGCAACACATGTTCCTCCACCGAAGCGCTCGCCACCAGTATATCGTCCAGGTATACAAACAAAAAAGGCATGTCCTGCAACACAGAGTCCATAAGCCTTTGAAACGTCTGTGCAGCACCCTTAAGGCCGAACGGCATCCTCAAGAACTCGAACAGTCCAAATGGAGTGATCACTGCTGTCTTGGGGACGTCCTGGGGATGGACAGGCACCTGATGATAACCATGTACTAAATCCACTTTAGAAAAAATGACTGTCCCTGCCAGACATGAAGAAAAATCCTGGATATGGGGGACTGGGTACCTGTCGTTGGTAGTAGCGTTGTTAAGGCGCCTAAAATCTCCACAAGGGCGCCAACCCCCATCTGACTTAGGGACCATGTGGAGGGGAGAAGCCCACGGACTGTCGGAACGGCGCACAATACCCAGCCGCTCCATATTGGCAAACTCATCTCTAGCGATGGTCAACTTAGCAGCATCCAGATGGCGTGCGCGAGCAAAAACAGGTGGACCCACAGTAGTAATATAATGCTCAACCCCATGTTTAAGTACTGCCGCAGAAAATGTAGGCACAGTGAGGGCAGGAAACTCAGAGAGAAGGCGCTGGTATCTGTCTCCTGAGGCGAGCATGTTAGCAAGCAGTGGACCAGCCCCACCCAGTGTACATGGATAAGAATCAAAAGACACAGCATCAATCAAACATCTGTTAGCTACGTCAACCAACAGTCTGTAAGCACACAAAAAATCTGCGCCAAGAATAGGAACTGCTACAGATGCTACCACAAAGTCCCAACTAAATTCACGGCCATTAAAACACACAGTAATAAGCCTGGTGCCAAAAGTGCGAATAGGAGTACCATTAGCAGCGTCCAGTGGAGGTCCATGTTCATATTCCATGACGTCAGCCGAAGAGGGGGGAACGATGCTCCGCTGCGCTCCCGAATCCACCAAAAAACGACGTCCAGCCGCGCAGTCCTCAATAAAAAGCAGCTTATTGCTGGTGCCGGTGCACGCAGCTGCTAGCGAGCACCAGCCTTCTCGTTTCCCTGTGGCTGGAAAGAGCACGGTGGAATACAGCGCCGAGCCTTTGGTCCAAAACGGCGGTGATAAAAACACAAGCTGCTCTCTTTCTTACGGTGATCCGATACTGCGGCCACATCCACCAAGACTTCTCCATCAGACTGCCCAGGCAGCAATGCATGCACCGACAAATGATGAGAAGCCAGCCAAAGCCTGTCCGCTTCTTCAGCCAAACCCCGATAATCCTTAGTACGAATGAGGGGCGAGCTGGCCAGGACAGTGCGCACTGGAGACGGAAGCTGACGCAGAAACAGGTGAGTAAACAGAAATGAACTGTCTCCTGAACCAAGAAGTGCCAACATATTCTCCATCAGCTCAGAAGGTTTACTGTCCCCCAAACCAGTCATAGACAGAAGACGATCAGCTCGCTCTATATCAGAGAGCTGGTACAGCTGCAGTAGAGCCCTCTTCAGAGTGACGTACCTGTCAGCGTGAGGCGGGTCCCGGAGCAGTCCCATCAAACGGCGAGTAGTGGCGGAATCCAAAGCTGCGACAACATGGAAATACTTCGTGTCATCTGCGGTTATTCCGCGCAGATGGAACTGAGCCTCGACATGCTGAAACCAGGGCTCCGGGTCGTGCTGCCAAAAGTCCGGTAATTTAACGGTCGCCGCAAAAACAGTCGGTGCGGGAGCCGCAGCGGATACAGACGCCGTGGCGGCGATATCAGAAGAGGTCGCTTGATCAAACATTCTTCAAACGTCAGGGTCACCAATGTAGAAGTTACAGAAAAACAGACAGGATACGCATAAGTCTGTCTGGAAAAACTTTATTTACATTTTTGTACTTCCTGCTTTTATCTCCGTCCAAAACGGAAAAACTCCGCCTTCACATTAAAACTCCACCTTCACATTAAAAGATCCAATTTTGTGTGTGAGACCAACAACTAATATCACCACAAAATTGTCTTTTATTTCTGGAAACAATAATGTGTCCATATTTCATAATCTTCATGCTTTGTTTGAAAATGCCTCCACTTGTGGTTTAAAAACCATAAGTAACTCTTCACATATTGCACATGTCAGAATTCACCAGATGTTGGATTATGTGTTAGATGGAGTGTATGCTCTTGTGCTGGTGTTACTCTTTGTACGTGCATATTGACGCAGTGTTTCCTCTGGCTTAAAGACCTTGGCGCGGTGGCAACATATTTTTCCGGGAGGGGGGCGGGCAGTAAACATATGACACGACTGTTACCGGAATATGTTAATTTTATACTATTTTGTTTTTAAAATTTTGCACAGTAACGTTGCATATGGAACTTACCATTTGAAGTATTGTACAACCGAGGCTTAAATCTTGGAATATTGGGCCAGTTGGGGTCCCACCCAGACGTCCTGTGTTTGGACTTTTTACTGGTGTCATCCTTCTCTCCTTCCTCTGCTCTCACCTCTCCTGGACCCTCTGCCTGAACACTTTCCTCTCCTTGGCTCCTCTCTTCTGTCTCATCTTGCCCTCTCTGAGCTCTGTCTAATTCAGGTTCTCTCTCTGTCTATGGTGGTATACAAACAGGTTAGAAAATATCAAGTGTCATGTTTTGTCCTGCAGGATTTTGTTTGTCATGGTTTACATAAATGACAAAAATATGTGTATTTTTTGTATTTTTATTCTAGTGTTTCTTTTCTTCCATTGAGAGAGTAGGAAAGGGAAAGAAACATTACAAACAGTAATGTACTCATGCATACTTAAATTATATGATCAGGTGGGTATAGTAACCAGAAATTCTACTCATGTAAAAGCAGTGCTTTGAAATTAATACAGTGGGGCAAAAAAGTATTTAGTCAGCCACCAATTGTGCAAGTTCTCCCACTTAAAAGATGAGAGAGGTCTCCAATTTTCATCATTGGTATACCTCAACTATGAGAGACAAAATGAGGGAAAAAAAAATCCAGAAAATCACATTGAAGGATTTTTAATGAATTAATTGGTAAATTCCTTGGTAAAATAAGTATTTGGTCACCTACAAACAAGCAAGATTTCTGGCTCTCACAGACCTGTAACTTCTTCTTTAAGAGGCTCCTCTGTCCTCCACTCGTTACCTGTATTAATGGCACCTGTTTGAACTCGTTATCAGTATAAAAGACACCTGTCCACAACCTCAAACAGTCAGACTCCAAACTCCACTATGGCCAAGACCAAAGAGCTGTCACCAGAAACAAAATTGTAGACCTGCACCAGGTTGGGAAGACTGAATCTGCAATAGATAAGCAGCTTGGTTTGAAGAAATCAACTGTGAGAGCAATTATTAGAAAATGGAAGACATACAAGACCAATGATAATCTCCCTCGATCTGGGGCTCCACGCAAGATCTCACCCCGTGAGGTCAAAATGATCACGAGAACGGTGAGCAAAAATCCCAAAACCACACGGGGGGACCTAGTGAATGACCTGCAGAGAGCTGGGACCAAAGTAACAAAGGCTACATCAGAAACACACTACACCGCCAGGGACTCAAATCCTGCAGTGCCAGACGTGTCCCCCTGCTTAAGCCAGTACATGTCCAGGCCCGTCTGAAGTTTGCTAGAGAGCATTTGGATGATCCAGAAGAGGATTGGGAGAATGTCATATGGTCAGATGAAACCAAAATAGAACTTTTTGGTAAAAACTCAACTTGTCGTGTTTGGAGGAGAAAGAACACCATACCTACTGTGAAGCATGGGGGTGAAAACAAAACAAAACTTTGGGGCTGTTTTTCTGCAAAGGGACCAGGACGACTGATCCGTGTAAAGGAAAGAATGAATGGGGCCATGTATCGTGATATTTTGAGTGAAAACCTCCTTCCACCAGCAAGGGCATTGAAGATGAAACGTGGCTGGGTCTTTCAGCATGACAATGATCCCAAACACACCGCCCGAGCAACGAAGGAGTGGCTTCGTAAGAAGCATTTCAAGGTCCTGGAGTAGCCTAGCCAGTCTCCAGATCTCAACCCCATAGAAAATCATTGGAGGGAGTTGAAAGTCCGTGTTGCCCAGCGACAGCCCCAAAACATCACTGCTCTAGAGGAGATCTGCATGGAGGAATGGGCCAAAATACCAGCAACAGTGTGTGAAA
Source organism: Pholidichthys leucotaenia (assembly GCA_020510985.1). Lineage (NCBI taxonomy): Eukaryota > Metazoa > Chordata > Actinopteri > Cichliformes > Pholidichthyidae > Pholidichthys > Pholidichthys leucotaenia. Next base: position 105,073,928 of record CM035843.1, on the reverse strand, counting down.
ACCCTGTGAAGACTTACAGAAAACGTTTGACCTCTGTCATTGCCAACAAAGGGTATATAACAAAGTATTGAGATGAACTTTTGTTATTGACCAAATACTTATTTTACCGAGGAATTTACCAATTAATTCATTAAAAATCCTTCAATGTGATTTTCTGGATTTTTTTTTTCTCATTTTGTCTCTCATAGTTGAGGTATACCTATGATGAAAATTGGAGACCTCTCTCATCTTTTAAGTGGGAGAACTTGCACAATTGGTGGCTGACTAAATACTTTTTTCCCCCACTGTAATTAAAAGTAGACAACCAAAAAATTCTAGTTGCGTTAAGGGTACAAAGAGCACCCACTTAAAAACTTCCGTAATGACTTCATTCTTGAAGATTTGAGGATTTTCACCAAAATTTATAACAATTTTCTTATAGTTTTCTACTTTTCTCTGTAAATTTATCTAAATTTGAAACATTTTCCTTAAATTTGTAATTTCCTCTTGTAAAATTTGACTTTTCTTGTATATTTGAAACTTTACTATAAATTTGTGGATTATTTTATGGCTTATTTTTGTTTGTTTTTTAAAATAAAATTACTGCTTATAAATAAATTTGAAACAGACTGTGGTAATTTTTTTTACTTTTTCCTTATAACAATTTACATTTTTGACCATAACTTTGCAGTCAGAACAGAACAATAATTTAACTCTGATTACAAAGAAAAAATATTAATAAAACTGTATTTAATGAAATAAATTAACTTAAATGACCAAGGATGCCATTATTTCTGTTTTAATATTTCTTTATATTTATAGTTGTTTTTTATTTTTAGAACTCTCCTCACCAGCCAGATAGCAGGAAAATCCTCCCATATTTTGAAATCCAAATGCTGGCACGTTTAGTTTGTCTGAAGGCTGCTGATGGATTAAAGTCATTGACTTTGTGAATTTCGGTCATCTTAACCTGCCAGGTACATAATAGGGAACATAACTTAATATTGTAGTGGCTGGTGAAATATATCCTCAGCAATTCATCAGTCCCCCTTGCCTTTCCCTTCATATGAAGCCGGCTGAACCTACTTGAACTCCTAACCACATCTCTTAGCTAAACGACTCTTCCATTATTGCTCCCGTTTGCAGCGGGTTAAAACCATGATAAACGCCAGTGCTTACATACCTCTTCTGATTTTTTTCCACGTTTAAAGTACTTTAATAAACTCATGTTTCTCTCGGACAGTCACGCTAGTGAGACACTGCCTGGTGACTGACTGGAAAGCTCGCATGGGCGAGGCGCTTCTAAACTCCACGCAGAAGACGGTCACGCATGTTGTTCGTGTGCACGCTTGCGGAAAGTCATTGCTTCATATATTTTTCTTAAATTTATATCTTTTCATAAGCATGGCAGAATTTTTTCTGGTGCAGTGGGCTGCCACCCAGAAATGTTACCAGAGGAAACCCTGTTGATGACATGCATGAAGCATACTTTGCATTCTGGGAGAGAGAAGGAGAATAAAAATTGAGCGCATGTTCAAGAGAGTTCTGGCTACTGTGCGTTTTTCCTCCATTAATTAATGACACTCCACAGTTATCCGACCCTTTATAATGTCGGCCTCAACACCAGATAAACATTTACTTTCCCATCTGAACTGAAATCATTAGCATTCATTGTGGTTTTTTTTTAACTTTTTTTTAATCTTTTTGGATCACTGTTTGTGCTAGCTTAAGAGGAAGACAGCATTATAATGGTTTATCCACTCATCCTTAGAGTGAAGCCACATCCTCTGCAGCATCACAGATATGTCTTAGGGCAGTTTAAAGCATACAAATTAGTTTACTTTCAGCAGTCACATGAGTCATATATCAACTGTTAAAATGGTTTCTAAAGGATTTCCACTGTTCTAAGACCATCTTCACCATCACATAAGGCTCTTATTGAGTCCTAGTTCAGTATGTTTTCATGTAAAATGTCAGTATAAGCAGCATTACAACAGATAAGTGGAGCATGTGAACAAATTCTTGGTCAACCACGGGACACTCATAAGTCAATAGGATCAACTATCTAAGAGAAAGCTATTTGATACGGTGGCCCAGAGAGCTCAATGCACTGCTATTTAAGAAAATAGACAAAACAAGTTCAAATTAAGAAAACATCATCATAAAGGGCCACGCATCGTTGCTGCAACAGAAAAATGTGCTGTAAATACTCATAACACAATGGACGTGATCTCGGGGACACAAAGTGACGGGCCGCATACTGCTGCGCTCCATCCAGCCCTCACCCACCTGGACTCAAAAAACTCATACGTGCGCATGCTGTTCTTGGACTTCAGCTCAACATTCAACACAATCATCCTCCAGCACCTAAGACAAAAACTCAGACAATTAGGACTCAAAACCTCTCTCTGTAACTGGGTGCTGGACTTTCTCACAGGGAGGCCACAGAACGTGTGGGTTGACAGCAACACCTCCCAGACCATCACACTGTGCACAGGGGCCCCACAAGGGTGCGTGCTCAGTCCGCTGCTCTTCACCCTGCTGACCTATGACTGTGTGCCAGCCTACAACACCAACCTCATCATCAAGTTTGCAGATGACACGACAGTAGTGGGCCTCATCACCAACAACGACGAGGCCAACTACAGAAACGAGGTGAGCCAACTGGTCCAGTGGTGTAAAGACAACAACCTCTTCCTGAACGTGGGAAAAACCAAGGAGACTGTGGTCGACTTCAGGAAGGGTCACACACAGCACCCCTCTCTGATCATCGACGGTGCAGCTGTGGAGAGGGTGAACAGCACCAAGTTCCTGGGGGTGCACATCTCTGAGGACCTCACCTGGACCAACAACACCACATCACTGGCCAAGAAGGCCCAAACTCGCCTCCATTTCCTCCGCAGACTGAGGAGAGCACGAGTCCCACCCCCCATCATGCAGTCTTTCTACCGGGGCACCATTGACAGCATCCTCACCAACTGCATCACGGTGTGGTATGGAAGCTGCACTGCCGCCTGCCAGAAGACACTACAATGCATAGTGGATGCAGCCAGCAAGATCATTGGTGCCCTCCTGCCCCCCCTCCCCCACCCCCCTTGAACATCTACCCCACTCGCCTCACCTGCAGAGCCACCAACATCACAGGCAACACCTTCCATCCCCTACACTCCCTCTTCAGCCCCCTGCCCTCGGGGAAAAGGTACTGTAGCCTCCAGGCCCGCTCCACAAGACTGCTGAACAGCTTCATTCATCAGGCCATCAGGACCCTGAACTCTGTTCACTCCCCCCCACTTCTCAGACGACAACACCTGCACAATAACTACCTCAGATGTTGGTACAGAAAGACTGGCACACCAACAATAATACTGTTGTTCTGTTGTACTTTTGCTGCTATATGTCTCTGCACTTTGACCGCAACCATTTGCACAAATGCCATATCTGCTGCTGTCTGTATATCACTGCAATACTGATCATGTGCAATCATATCTGTCACTATCTGCACCTACACTACCGCATTGAAATGCACTACGGATATTCATCTCTAGCTGTCTGAATATAGGATTGCTGGGTTTATTACCACTAATCGTTTACCTAAACTAATCGTTTACCACTATGGAGGTCAGAGTCCTTTTGGCTGCCATTGGCACCATGGGTTGCATCACTGTATATAGAATGTACATAGACTGCTGCTGCCGCTGTTTGTTCTTGTTTTTTCTTTTTTTAATCCAGCCTAATTTCCTTTCTTTTTATAAAATGCACACCACTGTAGAGAGAGAGAAACACCATGCCAATACTCCTGTATGTCCTGCACGTATAGTAGACAATAAAATCTTTGAATCTTGTAGCTACTTGTTAGCCTAGCCTTAGTCGATTGCTGTTAGCCTGCAAATCCATCATCTGTTGAAACATGCAAAAGTGTTAGATTGACCACTACCTTTGTAGATAACCCACATTGCTAAAATCTGACGAGTCAGCCCAGAACTGACGAGTGGTCCGTCACTTTATTGTGACCCCAGATTCACTTCCATTGTATTGAGAGTTTTGTTTTGCATTTATTGATGAAGCTACTGTGCACTGAACTCCCTGGGCCACTGTAATTTGAACTGAAGGACTGAATTTCCACTCTGTTCTTTACAGTAAACCTGTTATAAAGTACACATGGACAGATGTAAAGTAAAATATATATATTACCTGATTTTTACTGTGTTCCACAATCTCATCTTTGGCTGCTTCTGCTCTTTCCTTGCTACGACACACCATGTGAACAGTCCCACCTGCAAACTCCAATGATTAGTAAAACACAGTGCACAATTCAGCATCATTTTCAAGAGTTATTACTATAATGTTGTCTTATGATTTTTTTTATGACATTGTATTCCATGATCTTTCTGTGTTTAACAAATTTGCCAACACCTGCATTCATTGAAAACTATCATACCACCAGACCTGCAGGGCTCAACTGGATAACAAAGTTCAATGCAATTACATGACAAGAATGGTTGCCACTAATGATAAACCTGTCTCATTTCATACGCTCACCTCTGCTGGCAATTTCCTGCGCTGTGGCCTTCCCTATTCCACTGTTGGCACCCGTTATCATGAAGGACCTTCCACTCAGGTTCACATCCAGGTCGGCCGAAGCGAAATGCTTTGCTGCAGCTTCATAGCCACTCCTGGCGAGAACAAAGAGCAACACTATGAAACACACACTGTTCTTAATGCAGCCATACATACTGCTGTAATATTTCATTAACTACAGTCTTTAAAAAATAAACTATGATGGCATTATGTACTCATGTTTTACAGTATCACTAGACTCATATCATCACATCATAAGGGTTTGCTATTTCAAAAATAGTAAGAGGTGTTTTCTTCTCCCTTCCCTTATGACCATCTTTATTAGATGGATGCAGCCTTATGAGATATAAAATATGCCCTGCAGTGCTTATTTATAATAATCACATACAAAAATGCACGAGCTAACTGAGCGATAAACCTCACTTTTCTATCAGTCTGTAGGTAATATATCTAGATTTGTGCTCAGGGTCAGAAAAAAGAGAAAAACTGTAAATATGAAGGTTGTAGCCTTGGTGGGAATATCATATTGGGCAATCAGTGGCAGTTATTTAACTATAACATAATGTTGTCACGTACAATGGAGTCTGAAGGCAGGTCTTAAAGGTAATATTTCATAAGAAAGACTAGCTATATACAAAAACTCAATTAGAAAGCCAAGTCCACTTACTTTGTGTACTCCTGGAGTCCTTTAACAAACCACACGGCATTCCTATAGATAGACATTTTGCCGCATGCAGTTGGTTAATGTGTCTGCTTGCCTACACAGGGCGCTCTGTAATGCAGTGAAGGGTGGACACGGTTTGCTTGTTTCATAAGGATGACAGGAGGAGCCGGTGTTATGTACAGCTGCTGATGTACTACACTTGGGGAATCACGTGTACCGGAAGTGCTGTAATGCTGATTGCGCCCCTTGTGGTTCTTCCCCTTTATTATATTAACGAGAAATGACTAGATTCGGACGTGTGTGCAAACGAAGCTAACCGCATTTAAATTAAAAACGCAAAAGGAGGGTAAGGTATAACCAATATACATACACATTACTCAGAAATACACACCATAGAAAGACTACTTAAAGGGTTATTTCGGGAAGCCGTCAGTAGTTGTCAGGATGGCCGAGAGGTCTAAGGCGCCAGACTCAAGCTGAAACAAGACTTCCTGTTCAAGGGACTTCTGGTCTCCCGAATGGAGGCGTGGGTTCGAATCCCACTTCTGACAATTTACTTTTCAAGTAAATTCAGACCGTAAATATTGCTCCTACCAGACATGCCGTTAGATCCATCACCTTCCAGAGTGAATGAATAATAGCACCACCTAATGATTACAACATATACATTGGGAAATTTGTGAAGTAAGAGGTATAAACGTGAGAAATAAAAGTTCCAAATTTTGCTAAGAAAAATTCTACTTGAAAGAGAAAACTCAAATACACATACCAAATTTATAAGAAAAAACAATAAGCAAACAGTAAATTTATGAGAAAAGTTTATAAGAGGATTAATTTAAACAGGTCAGCTAGACTTGGGGTCTACAACCTGTGGATCTGGGACTAATTTGCACATAAACGTTGGCTCACTTCTGATTTGAGAAAAAAAACAGACTTGGAATGAACAGCTTCATGTCACCATCCGTTTTCAATCTCTGCGCCAACCACTGCCCTCCGTGGATCGCCACCTTATCCCGGTGCAAGGGCTTAAGTGCCCGAATGATCCCAGGAGCTATGCTGTCGGGGGGAACTTGCCCCTGGTAGGGTCTCCCAAGGCAAGCTGGTCAGGGCCACGAAAAACAATACATCAAGGACACAGTGGGTCTACCCTCCAGTGGGCTCACCGCCTGCAGAAACGATCATGGTGCTATGTGAACTGGGTGGAAGTCTGGGCTACTCTGACACCCCCAGATAAGCGGCAGAAGCTATGCTCCAACCACTCACCATCATGCCATTCAGCAAACGCCCCCCTCTGGTCACTCCAGCACCGCGTTAATTATGCAGCACCGCCCTCAGCAGGATAAAGAGACGTCTACAGCACCTGGTACCAGGCCCGAGCCTGCTAAACTTCCGACACCGGGTGTGTTCGGGGTGCTACGGCCATAAGCGACTGTCAGTTGTTTAGGTACACTATTTAGAAGTGGTACGTGGTTATGTCCGCTTCTCGAGTCGCATGTTTGTGTCGTTCTTTTTTTTTTTTTTTCCATTAAAAATGACACGATACAAACAACAAGCGAGTCAGTCACTTAACGATAAAAAAATACATTATTTAACAGTTCTGATATTAAAAATTGAGTCGATCGAAACTAACGTTAAACACCCCGTGGTAAACTGTAACTAATTTGCCGTCATTAATTTTCTTTCCTTAAAAATCAGAAGAACTCGCTGGTCATTGACATCAGCAGTCAAGCACGTTTCTGAGCGCTTGTGGAGCGCGGTTGTCAGGATGGCCGAGCGGTCTAAGGCGCCAGACTCAAGGTGACTAAACCTTCCTGGAAATGGGACTTCTGGTCTCCGAATGGAGGCGTGGGTTCGAATCCCACTTCTGACAATGACTTTTCTTGGTTTTAATGTAGAGTTAACGGTTTAATATACTGGTAAATGTATTTTGTTCCCGTTCTATAAAGTCACTCAGAATACAAAAAGGACACATGCAACTGAAAAAGTTCTACTAGGCCAGTTTATAAGGGTAAGTGTAATAAAAAAATAGATTAGGCACAAACTATTCATATGTTCCTACAATGTAATTCATACAAAAAAACAATCAAATTTGAAAAGCATTATATCCACATTATTCCTGGGGTGCCGCAGTAGGAATGCTTGTGGGCGGAGCTTCCGGTTTCGGCTGCAGTAGTGTTAAATCAGTTGGTAAGCATGGAGTAGTGGGGCATTTAAAATAGCGTTTTTAAAAGATTTTCAAATTCATTTTAATGTATAGTCTACATTCGTGTTTTGCACTCAAGTGGCAGCTAATTTCAGCAGTTGCAGTTTTTGTATTTTTTGAATGTTTTGGCATAGTTCTGGTACTTGTTGCTGGTGTTGCTGGTTGTGCCATAGACTGTATAAATGGAGGCTTTTCACCGGCAATGTGTAGATGATGCACTGAAAATGGAAAAGGACTGTTGGTGTGATCGGTGGCACAGACACAGGACAGACACAAGAACACAGCAGGTATGTTGTCACATGAATGGATGTCACAGATCTGACGCTTATAGATAGATAGATGTACTTTATTGATCCCAAACTGGGAAATTAGTGTAACAGCAGCATGACAGTAGACAACCAAACGACAGAAACACACACATGACAGACAAAGGGATTACCTATGGAAATTAAAACTAACACGACTATAAAACCTATATACAATATGGCTTAATATATGATGACCCGTATAAACACATGGATCATCCCGTTGCACAATGCAGGACTATCAGGAGCAGAGTGAAATGTGAGGTATCAGTTAGACTGTAAGATGCAGTGTGGCAGCATAGCTATGACCAGAATACAACATAGTGAGTTATTGTACAGTGAAATGCCATGTGGCAGGAAAGATTTCCTGTACCTGGCCATTCGACGGTGAAGCTGGAGTAGTCTGCTGGAGAAAGTGCTCCGCTGTCTGTCCAGTGTGTGGTGGAGGGGGTGGTCAGGATTGTCCATGATGGATCGCAGTTTATGTGTTGTATATGTCACCAGAATGAAGGCTACATGAAGTAGAATAAAAAAATAGTAACAATCTGCTTCCTAAGGCATAACGATTTAAGAAAGATATCAAACAGTTTTTTGTTTTGTTTTTTTGCATTCGTTGCACTGCCTTGGAACGATATGGACTTCACCATGCATTCATTTTTAAATTATCACAAAATATAGGTCAGTAAAATTCTGAACAATTGTCAGAAAATGTCTGTACGTGTTAAGTTAAATAACAAGCATTTATGGCATGACAGCAGCATGAGCATTTTAATTTCGGGGTAAAACGAACGGCTGCAGCTGTCTGTATATACCATGACAGCCAAGCATGGTGTTGTGGCGTACATCTGCTCTAAGGTAAATTTGATTATGTCCAATATATTGTAACAAAATGTATCCGACTTTATTGCGGTGGAGACACTGATAAATCTCAGAGCTTTTATTTGTTTACAGCGTTAGCATCTTAGCAACGGTGCTAACAAACGGAGCTACTGTCTGCAAGGCCACTTTTTAAGGTCATCTTCTTATCCCTCAATAGTTGTGGGAAGTGGTATGATTATATTACTGTTTTTGAGGTGCAAAAGGCCGTGTTCCCGCATTTTTTATGCCAAAGTCATTGTTTTTTAACAAGGAAAAGTGTCCCGTTTCAGTGACAACCACACGTTCTAAACTAGTACCGGAAGTTTCTACCATAATTCATGCAAGGCATCATGGGGCCTAGGAATAAGGTGGATAGAAAATATATAAAAATGGTTCCATAATGCATCTATGTCATTCCATAAACAGGTGTTGTGATCCCCTGTTTTCTTCTGCAGAGGGCGCTGCTGCTCCTTTAATTGAGAGTTTCACATAAGGTGAAGGCAGGGTTGTTTCCATGTTTATGGCGGGCCCTGTGCAAGATCATGTTTGGGGACCACTATATTTGTAAAGCACAAGAAAATGTTTTATGGCAGTGCATTAGTCTGGTACACTTTAAGAAGAAAACAAGATAGATTTGTTGACTTGAGCAATTTAAACCTACAGAAAATTATACTAGCGCCTCTTAGTATATGTGACTATACTGTAATTGTTTCAAAACATAATCATCAAAATTAAATCAACAATGCATTAACTATTTTACTGTGAGTGCAATGTATATTGAATATACTGTATTAGGGGTGTGCCATATTGTATCATTCACAATAATACCGGTATAAATTTTGATACCGGTGTAAAAATGAATATTATTATATTTGGTTTAGTAGCCATGGCTCATTGGTAGAAACTGTATTAGAAAATATGGACATGTTTGCACATATGTGGCACATTTCATAAATACTGTGCCACCCTAGACTCCACGGGGTTGAGGGTTCTGGAGGACTAGTGCCTAGGATGGCACAGTGCATGGTTTGACAGTCACGGACACTGTTCCCACACCATCAGCCCCATATTCAAATATGAATATTGAACCCGATGCCAACTTCACAGTGCTGACCTTTGTGTGCAGTTAAGATGTAACGGTTTATATTATTTTCTTGTAATATTTGATACAGAACTAAAAAAATATTTTAAACTAAATCTGAGCTGCTGGTTATAAAATGGAGAAATAAGAGTTTTTGTTTTGTTTTTCCAGAATATGTTGAAGGTAAATAATGCTGGCCTGTGAAACTGTCCTTTTTGCATAAATTTAAAAGAAAAAAAAAGTATTCTGTAATATCGTGAAAAATATTGTCATTGTGAAAATTCACAGAAATATCATGATATCATTTTTAGGTCATATTGCCCACCCCATGCTGTATTAGTTTGTCATTTTTTAAATTATATTGCAAATAAATCTAATATACTCATAAGAGGCTTCTTTATTTCCACAAATGCAATGGATTTCCTCAAAAATGCTTATTCTACATTCAGGAAACCAAGTTTCTCAGTAGAAAACATAAAAATTCTCTGCATCTTGGTGATGGAGATACTACAGGTGTTTCGGGATGTGCAGACGAATCCTGTGCTGTCACTGGAGGTGCAATCAACGTCAGCATTTTACCTGTAAAGAATGTGATTACCAAGCAATCAAATGCAAAAATAGCCACAAATAGGGATCATTAGGTTCCAAGCAGACTTTAAGGGCTCATATTGTTTAGCACTAGCATTTAAAACCTAAGGTCTGCTACACGTTAGTTTTTAAAGCAGCACTATGTAACTTTCTCATTCCTTGTAGGGACACTGAAAGGGCCACAACCACGGCAAACACGACTCCAGTCCCAACAGCCAACCATAGGGCGCTTTGCTGTTGGTGTATAAAATCATGAATTGTGATAGGCTGCCGGGACCGAGGCCATGCACGGCCGCAACAACTGCTGTCCCCCAAGTGATCCCACCAAAAAACGATCCATTGCAGGCAATGTAGGCCCACTTAGGCTATGGGAGAAGTGACATTCACTTGGTCAAAGTCGTTATACCATCAAAATAATTTTAAAAACATTATTTTGAGATGAAAACCTTGTTGCTTTAAAATGCACAGGAGAGGCACGGCGTACTTCAGAAGAATAAAACTTCATTGGCAAGATTTGAACTTACAACATATCACCTTAACCACAACACCATAGCTTCAGCTCACAATCCAACTTTCTCAAATGATGAATGTTTGAAATGATTCCCAGCAGCAGTAGAAGAACATTTAATGTGTGCGCCGCAATGTTTTCAAATGCACAGAAAAATGTTGCACTTCACCAGAATGACACACTGCCAGAGAGATCTAAACCCTGGGCTCCACTACAGAAGCCAACCATCTTAACCACTACACCACACAACTGCTTTGGGTCACACACTGACTTTCTCACACACAAACAAAATGTTTCATTGACAAGACAAAAAGCTGATGGACATTTAATAAAGATGGCTTTTGGAACATGAACAGAATTGAATTAAATTTGGAGTTTTGCTGAAGAATACTATTGTGACTGTGATGTTTTATCATATTTGGATCATTACATCAAAAGTTAAATACATGTCAAAGAGAAACTATAACTTGATTGGCCTATAAAATCAAAACAGATTGGAATTTTTGGATAATTTTAACAACTTTTTGTTATCAATACCTGTAGACGATCTCTGCTTAATTTCAAGCTAGGAGGAGTTAATTTTGAGTTCAATTGCACGTTTTTGAAAATATGGTGCAGAAAACATTTTTGGAACATAAGACCAGTGGAGAAAAGTTGTGGAAGATTTCAGAGAAAAGAATGATGAAAGAACTTTGAGTCTAGGATCAGCTGTTCTCGAGATATTCACAAAAAAGTTAAAACTGTTTATTACAGCACCACCCATGGAAACAGTGCCTTGACTTTTGGTTTCTGAGTAGTGGGGAGAATTTCTGATCAGACTGTAAAATTTCATGTTTCTACGTATTACTGTTTTTTCTCCCCATGCACATTCAGCACAGAAAAATAAGAAGAATCAGAAGAAGAACTAGAAGAAGAAATAGAGCAACAATACAATAGTTTTTCCACAGCTCAGCTGATTGGAACCCTAATTATTTACATGTCATATGTCGTATAACATCATACTCATACAAAAATTCTTTTTTAAAAATTTTATATAACTAAATATTGCAAAAGTGTCCAGTGAATATATGCAACCAGTTTAAGTTGTCACTTTCATGACTGTTTTCTGCTTATATAGTATCTTTTAAACATTAAAACAATAGTAATTAATAATGAGCACAAAATGAAAGCGATGGGGAGTTATTATGATCACAGTGATCAGAGACAGCATGACAGAGAGAGGCAACTCGATCATCAAGGCATGGCATGCAGTTTACAATTAAATGATTTACCAATTGCATGTCATTTAGGAAATGGAGGTGAGAGTCACTCATTCATGTGAACACTGTTTCCTCCTTTGCCACGTCTATTGCAGACATCGCTATACGATGCTAGTGCATCGCAGGAAACTATTGTGAGTTTTCTTCCCTCAGTATATGTCATCGAAGCGCTTACCCCTCTGGAGCAAAGAATGAGAGGAGGACCCAATCGCCTGGCGAATCTGGCAAACCATGATTTATTGTAACACAAAAAACAGAAAATAAATGCTGCACATGGGCAGAAATAAAATGCAATAATAAACCAGATAACGTGGCGTGACAACAGCAATAATTCCCAAACAGCATGGTGAAAATGATGGTGAGGTTAACATAAGGACGCTGCGGGGATTAGTGCCCACGGCCAGCATGTATAGGGGAGATAGTGATTGGGAGAACAAGGGACAGCTGTGACAAATTAACAACACAGAAGAACAACCAAAGGAAATCAGGGCGCTGTCACAAGTAAACACAAGATGAGACAGAATAATCATAATGCAAAGGATAACTTGACTAAGAATTAAAGATGTGATAACCATAATGATGGGTAGTGCAGTGGCGGAGTGGTTAACATTGCGGCAGCACAGCAACTCACCCTTGGCCAGGGGATCCTGGGTTCGATCGCAGCCCCCGACCAACAGTGATCTGTGTGGAGTTTGCATGTTCTCCCCGTGTCTGCATGGGTTTACTCCGGGATTTCTCCGGTTTCCTCCCACATGCCAAAAAAATGCAAGTTAGGTTAATTGGCATCAAACTGGGAATTCTGAATTGTCCTTAGGTATGACTGTGAAAGTGAATGGTTGTCTGTCTCTCTGTTTTGGTCCTGCGATGGATTGGTGATCTGTCCAGGGTGTACCCTGCCTCTCGCCCAAAGATGCTGGGATAGGCTCCAGCCCCCTGCAACCCAAAAAGGATTAAGCGGAAGAAGACGGATGGATAACCATAATGATAACTGCGAAAAAACATAACTAAAATAGTGGGACATGTTTGCAAACGTGTCCCCCCATGATAGTGCCCCCCCCCCAGGGCGGATTCCAGACGACCCCAAACAAACACAAAAAGACCCTCCCAGGGTGGGCGGTGGCGGAAAACCCAGTTTGTGGGGGCAACCCAAAGTCCAAGGCCCAAAAACAAAGCCAAGTGGGCCGGGTGGTTTCCCAAGGTCCCAGAACCACCGGACCTGAGAACAAAGCGGGTCAGGGGGCCTATCGAAGTCCATGGGACCCCAGACCAAGGAGCAGGATGGATCCGGTGGCCTCCCAGAGTTCCTAGGCCACCAGAATGTGGGATAAGATGGTTCAGGGGGTCTGCCCAAGTCCTTGGGCCCCCAAATCAGGAAACATGAAGTGCTAGGCAGATACAAGGTGCACTGACCCCAGGTGCCGATGATTTAAGCACGCTGACCCCTGGATGAGATGGCTGGAGCGCGCTGACCTCTGGATGAGACGGCTGGGGTGTGTTGACCTCTGGATGAGATGGCTGGAGAGCACTGACCTCTGGATCAGATGATTGAAGCGTGCTGTCCTCGTGCTGATGGTTTGAGCATGCTGAATCCCAAATGAGACGGCTGGGTCACACTGAAATAGCTGGACAGCCCCGCAGCAGGCACGCCCCTGGAGGCAACAGGCCCCCGGAGCGAAGACTGATCTTCTGGACGTTGGAGCCCGGATTCCAAAGTACCTTCACTGACTCCCGTCCAGCCTCTCCGCCTGAAGGGTCCTCCTGGACATGCTGCAGCTGGTTGGCGTGCCTCATCAAGCCATCAGACAACGGGAAGGACGCAGCTTCCAACTTCGCCACTGTCTGCAGGCGTGCTTGATGTTTCATCGGTTGTCGTGTGGCCCATCTTCGCTGTGGTCATTCATCACTCCGAACCCAAACCAAGTCCAAAACCTGAAGTGGGACCTTACTTGGCCTTATGTGCTGCTGGTGAGCATGCGGTAACTCCATGCTCGTTGGTTGTGCCCCGCCCTCTTCTAAGAATGTTGCAGTGGTCACCGTCATAGCTTTTCAACTGCTGGAGCCCGCGAGCCCCAGCGGCTACAACCAGACCATTCGCCCCCAGCGCTGTCCTTCATGGCGAAACCCAGTCCGTAGAACAGGCCACACCCCATGATGTTATCGCTGTGTGCCGCCACTTGGAATGTGAAGTCAATCATTATTTCAGACTTGTAACGAACAGTCAACTCCACAGTCCCAACAGTACACAGCCTGCTACCACCATTGCCATACAGCGGCGGTGGATTCCTTCTAATCCTGTGGTGGGGGAAAAACTTCTTCATCGTGACCCAATTCAACATCGACCAGACCGGCGCTTTGTCGAGTAACAGTGACACCTCCACGTTGTCCAACTCCACTGCACAATACATATGCCCGTTGGTATTGGGACTCACCAAGTGGATGGTTGTCGGGGGCGAACTGGGTGATTTCTTCCATGGGCCCTCCGGATCAGAAAGGCCACACACCCTGGCATAGTGATTCAAGTGTCCACATCTACTGCATCGTTTCTCTCTTGAAGGGCGCTTTATGGCAGTGTGTCGCGGACCCACAACCCCTGCAACGGGGGTTCCCCGGGGCAGACCTTCGGCTGGCAGCATTAGTTTCCGAACAGTCTTCATCCAAGCTATCCTCGCTATCAGGGTCCACAACATTAGCTGAGGCGGGTGGCTCCGGTGGCTTCTGTGACTGACGCCAGTTTAGCTCCAAAGCTAGCTTGTCTGCGGCCTCCAACGGGAGAGCTAGTTTGACAGCCCTAGCTAACGTCAAGTCATTGGGTGTCGTTAATAGCCTAGCACACAGTCCAACGTTGCACGTGTGCTCGGCCAATTGGTCGCGTACCATCTCGTCTTCAAGCGGCCCAAAACGACATTCGCTAGCTAGCTGCCTCAAATCAGTGACATACTGGTGGATAGGGTCACCGACATGTTTATGTCTCTGGCAAAAGCGAATTCTCCAAACAGTCATGTTGTCTGGGGTGGTGAAATGGTTAGCTAGCAGCTCCACGACATCCTCGAATGAGTCCGACGTGCTGAATGTCCGTAGGACTTGCTGGCCTTTGATGCCCAGGTTGTGGACAAGGAGCGCACGTGCCTTCACCTTATCGAGCTTCCCGCAGTCCAGGGCCATGATGTAAGTTTGTAAGGCCTTGCACCAACGAGGCCATGGCACTGGCGGCTTGCCTGGGAGCTCAAGGAAGGGACGGAGTAGTGTAATGGACGCCTCCATACATTAATCCTCAGTTGCCAAATGTAATGTCTACAAACCTGGTGATGAACGAGGCTGACATAGGTGTAGCGTTGAACACTGCTTTATTAAATGTAGAACATCGCGGCCCAGCGTGCACATGAGGTGGAGCAGTCTCTGCTGAAGTGTGCATGTGAGGCAGAACAATCTCTGCTGGGGCGTGCATATGAGGTGGAGCAGTCGCTGCAGGAGCGTGCCTGTAAGGCAGAACAGTCACTGCTGGACCGTGCATGTGTGAGTGTCTGTGCCGTCTCACCATCTTCCATCACCATTGGAAATATCTGACTGGGGCATGCTTAAAGGAGCCACGCATGATCTGGATGAGTACACGGACACTGTGAACTCATATATCCACTTTTGTGAAGAGAACATTCTTCCATCACGCACCAGGGTGAGTTACTCTAATGACAAACCCTGGTTCACAGCTAAGCTCAGACAGATCAGGAAGGAGAAGGAAGCAGCGCTGAAAAGTGGAGACAGGGACTGCTACAGGGAGGTTAAATACCGGTTTAACAGAGAGCTGAAGAGGGCTAAATCTGTGTACTCAGAGAGACTCCAGCAGCAGTTCACTGCTAATGATTCGGCTTCCGTGTGGAGAGGACTGAGGCAAATCACCAACTATCGACCTAAGGCTCCTAAAGGTCAGGATGACAAAGCCCTTTGTCAGAGACTGTCCCAACACTATGCCCGTTTTGACACCTCGTCATCTGTGTCCAACTCCCCCCCTCCCTCCAGCTCCACAGCCTCCACATTCCCTACTTCATTTAAGGCACCCCCCCTCCTCCCCCCCTCCCCTTATCATCAGTGAGCAGGATGTGCTCAAACAGTTCTCCAGACTGAACCCGCGCAAGGCCCCCGGCCCAGACGGCGTGTCTCCCTCCACCCTGAGACTCTGTGCGAAACAGCTGGCTCCTGTATTCACAGACATTTTTAACACCTCCCTTAAGTTATGCCACGTGCCATCCTGCCTCAAATCCTCCACCATCATCCCTGTCCCCAAGAAGCCACGGATCACTGGACTTAATGACTACAGACCTGTAGCGCTCACCTCTGTAGTCATGAAGTCCTTTGAGCGCCTGGTCCTGTCCCACCTCAAGTCCATCACCACCCCTCTCCTGGACCCGCTGCAGTTTGCCTACCGAACCAACAGGTCTGTAGACGATGCAGTCAACCTGGCCCTCCACTCCATCCTGCAGCACCTGGACTCCCCGGGAACCTACGCCAGGATCCTGTTTGTGGACTTCAGCTCCGCATTCAACACCATCCGCCCCGCTCTGCTCCGGGACAAGCTGTCCCTGCTCAACGTGCCTGACTCCCTCTGCAGGTGGATCATCGACTTCCTGACGGACCGGAGGCAGCATGTGCGGCTGGGAAAGACTGTCTCAGACTATACTAGCATCAGCACCGGATCACCCCAGGGCTGTGTACTTTCCCCCCTACTCTTCTCCCTTTACACCAACTCCTGCACCTCCAGCCACCAGTCTGTCAAGTTGATCAAGTTTGCGGACGACACCACCCTCATCGGGCTCATCTCCAACGGCGACGAGTCCGCCTACAGGAGAGAGGTGGCCCAGCTGGCGTCCTGGTGCAGCAATAACAACCTGCAGCTGAACGCTCTGAAGACAGTGGAGATGATTGTAGACTTCAGGAAAGTCACTACTCCTCTGCCCCCCCTCACCCTCTCAGGCTCTCCCATCACCACTGCTGATTCCTTCCGCTTCCTAGGCACTACCATCACCAGGGACCTCAAATGGGAGCTGACCATCAGCTCACTCATCAAAAAAGCCCAGCAGAGGATGTTCTTCCTGCGGCAGCTGAGGAAGCTCAAGCTACCCACCAAGATGTTAGTGCAGTTCTACACAGCCATCATCGAGTCCATCCTCACCACCTCCATAACCGTGTGGTACGCAGGAGCCACTGCCAGGGACAGACTAAGGCTGCAGCGCGTCGTGCGCACTGCTGAGAAGGTGATCGGCTGCAAGCTCCCATCTCTCCAGGATCTGTACATCTCCAGGACCCGGAGGCGTGCTGGCCGGATCATAGCCGATCCCTCACACCCTGGTCACGTACTGTTTGCCCCCCTTCCCTCTGGTAGAAGACTTCGGTCCATCCAGACTAAAACCTCCCGTCACATGAACAGCTTCTTCCCCTCTGCCATTAGACTGCTGAACACTAAGTGACTCTCGTGCACCATGTACAGCAGCTCAACCAGACTCATGTCAATCATCACTGTTTTCTTCCTGCATTACCGACTGCACTATATAGTTCTCCACAGTATCTGCTGCTGGCTAATATATATTTTAACTGTTGACCAGTATCACTTAATCTTATCCTACACTTTATTACATGTATAGTTTATTTCTCTTATCTTATCATGTTTAATGTTGCAGCATTGTACCGAGACAAATTCCTAGTTTGTGTACTACATGAACAATGGCAATAAACCTGATTCTGATTCTGATTCTGATCTCGCTGATCTCAACCCAAATGGAAAAAACGGAAAATGGATATAAGCTGGGCTTTAAACGCAATTGACACCACCTTTTCAAACAGAAAATTGGGCCCGGGGGAGCCCAAATGTGGAGAGACCCATGGATTGGAACTCGTGTCTGTGTGTGATTCGACTGAAGATGTGGAAAACATCTACCTGTTTTGGCTTTATGATCACAGGATTTTCTGCTGATTGGCTCTGGAGTTTTCCTGGTGTATCGAAAATTTAACTGGAAGAGCTAATCAAAATGCGGACCCGGCGTAGCTGCTTCTTCAACAATTCGACCAGATGGGGAGTGCACTGATAGCGGCAAATGACCTACATGGAATTTACCATCTGCATGCACTGTAGAGAGATGGACTCTACCGGACATGTTTATCTGTGTTTAGAAGGGGAAACATCTGGAGTCGCTTCATGCTCTCCAGGGAATGATATGAATTTAAAGCCAGTGAATGTTAATTTGAATTGTAAAGCACAGAATCGCACGAGAGAGGAAAATCCTACACTCTAAGTGTCTGTGCAGATTCGGCCTTGATCGGCGCCCCTGGATAACTCACTCCTCCAGAGTTGAGATAAGCGGATGTGTCAGCTGGCTCGCTAACCCAAACACTGCTGCTGTGCAATAAACAGAACTCTTCAAGGACAGCGTTCATGAGACATGAACTTATAACATCTATCGTTGCCTAGGAGACTATCTTTGTTGTACTTCAGTAACTGATACACCCATACACTGCATACACACTGACATCATATACTGATATACATACACTGCTTCTCTCTGCTGCTGCTGTCTTGTTTTTGTGAGGTTTGTTTGTCTGCTCTGGCCATAGAGAGGTTTTTTTCTCTGTAATCATAATTTGGCTTACAATTATGAGCTGTATTTTGATGATGAAGTTTTTTTCTCTCCACCCATTGTGTCATTTTTCCCTTACCTTATCTTCCCTTATCCCCCATCTTTTTGATTAGGCGCCATGTTCACGGCTGCCGTGTCATTGTGATACGCTTACATAGCGTGCCAATGTCAAGTCAAATTCCTCGTGTGTTTTTTACATGCTTGGCAATAAAGCTTTTTCTGATTTCTGATTCTGAAGAGGCGGCAGCTGAGTCTCCTCACTGGAGATAAGACAAGACCTCTCACTATTAGATGTTTAAAAATGAGAAAATGTTACTTGCCTTGTCCCCAGCTCTGTTGCCACTGTGGCTGCTGCTGCAGTTGAACCCGTCGCTGGAGAACCAGACGAATCTCTCCAGGTGGCTATGGTGACCATCTGGCGAGATGCTGTTCACAGCGGCGAGGAGCTGGAGCTGGAGTGGAGGAGAGGTGTGTAGAACTTGTGGGAGCAAGGGGACGTTTTTGCTTCGACATAAGCTCCGGTGTCCCTCATAACTTCCTCACCAACCTGCGGTATATCTGGTGGAGGTTGGAAAAGGTGCTCAGTAGTCTCGCCAGCTCGGGGCATCTTCGCACACCGAGGTGCACCTCCACAATCCCAGCTGTGGCGTCTAGGCACTCCAGGGCCTCCTCCGGCATGTGGGAGGCGTGGGCTTCTGAGACAAAATCCTGGATGAACTGGGCTGCCCGCTGCTCATCCACATTGGGACCACTGGCTACCGACCTCCCTTTACCCGCTGAGTCCTTTACTAGTTGAGTACAATAATAATCCTCGGACTCAGCAGGTGATGAAGAGGAGGGTGGCAAAGATGGTAGCGGAGGAAGGCAAAGATTCAGCACCCGGGGATAGAAGCGCATGCTAGGTCTGGCTTCCAGCAGATTAGCAACTCCACCACAGCAAGACATCTCATCCTCTCGGGAAGAGCAGCTCCGAGCTGCGGCCGCTAAATCCCCAATCATGGCCACTACCTCCAGCTCATCCCAACTCCACTTCTTCCTCCTCCTACCAGACTCACGACTCACCTGCTGGGTCCTTAACTGGCGGTGTCCTACTGTCATGGAAGTGCTTGCCCCTCCGGGACAAAGAAGGAGAAGAGGACCCAATCGCCAGGCGAATCTGGTAAACCAAGATTTATTGTAACACAGAAAACCGAAAATAAATGCTGCACGTGGACAGAATTAAAATGCAATTATAAACTAGATAACGTGGGTGACAACAGCAATAATTCCCAAACAGTGTGGTGAAAATGATGTTGAGTTTAACATAAGAACGCCGTGGGGATTAGTGCCCGTGGCCAACATATATAGGGGAGACAGTGATTGGGAGAACAAGGGGCAGCTGTGACAAATTAGCAACACAGAAGAACAACCAAAGGAAATTAGGGCGCTGTCACAACAAGTAAACACAAGATGCGACGGGATAATGGCAATCATAATGCAAAGGATAACATGACTAAGAATTAAAGATGTGATAACCATAATGATGGGCGGTGCGGTGGCGGAGTGGTTAGCACTGCGGCAGCACATTAACTCACCCTTGGCCGGGGGATCCTGGGTTCGATCCCAGCCCCCGACCAACAGTGATCTGTGTGGAGTTTGCATGTTCTCCCCGTGTCTGCGTAGGTTTACTCTGGGATTTCTCCGGTTTCCTCCCACATGCCAAAAACATGCAAGTTAGGTTAATTGGCATCAAACTGGGGATTCTAAATTGTCCTTAGGTATGACTGTGAGAGTGAATGGTTGTCTGTCTCTCTGTGTTGGCCCTGCGATGGACTGGCGATCTGTCCAGGGTGTACCCTGCCTCTCGCCCAAAGTGCTGGGATAGGCTCCAGCCCCCCCGCGACCCGAAAAGGATTAAGCGGAAGAAGATGAATAAATGAATAACCATAATGACAACTGATAAGAAACATAACTAGAATAGTGGGACATGTTTGCAAACATGTCCCCCCATGATAGTGTAGCAATATTTAATAGAATATAGTGTAATAAGGTACAGGAGTCATTTATTTTATTTAGAAGTGGGTGTGCGTGGGGATTGGGGGTTAAACAGTCACCACAACACTCACTAAATAAGAGAGAAAAACACTCGTAACTAAAGGGTACAAGTTCCAAACGAACAAATTATTAGTTAATTAATTTTTGTACCTTCAATCACTTAATGAATCAGTCTCAAACATTAGTGAGTTCTTTACTGTCGTGACCCAAGAAAGCATATATGCAAAGGAAAACACTTCAACTTCTCTCATTTACAAGTTTATTAAATGAAACTCATTCAGGTTATATGACATTACATTCAAATGATTGGTAAGCAGGTTCAAATGATGAACAGGTGTTAGATATCACATCAACTGTTAATGGATTCCTGAGCATAAAATCTATAGTTAAACCTTTGTAGAACCAAGAGGAAACCAGGTTTATATTTCAACTGTAATGCAATGGAAGGCTGAGGTAACTAACGAAATCATGCATAAAATTGAATGCAGTCTTATGGGGAAAAATTACATAAGCTGATTATCTGAAAAAGGAAACTTCTGTATTAATCTACAGAAATGGGCGGAGGTTACTGAAAAGAGAATAGGAATTTTACTCAAGTTTATAGCTTGTCCTACGGCTGGTGGACTAATTGTACCATGAAATATTGGTCGTGTTCAATTATAATTGATATTTGGGACATCTCGTTCAAACCCAGCAGATAGGAAAGTGGGAGTCTCACTTACGAACAGCTGTAACTCCAGGTATTCAGCAGTGGTCGGTGGCAGCGGGTGGTATTGTTCGGGGAAGGCTCAGCGGCTCTCCCAGACAACGTTCGGAACACAGGACTCAACCGGGGGGTTCGCGAGAGTATAGCTGGTGGAGTTATCGGCTAACTCCGATAACTCCACCAATAACTCCGATAACCCTTAATGAGTTTTCTTTCAACTCAAAGCTTAGTCATGGAATTCCACAGGGATCTGTGCTAGGCCCTACTCTTTTTAGTTTATATATGCTTCCATTAGGCAACATTATTAGAAAGCACTGTATACATTTTCATTGTTATGCAGATGACACACAATTATACCTGTCAATGAAGCCAGATGATAGTAATCAATTAGCCAAGTTAGAAGCCTGTCTTAAGGAAATCAAAGCTTGGATGACTTGTAATTTCCTGCTATTAAATTCAGATAAGACTGAAGTCATTCTTGTTGGTCCAAAAAACCTCAGAAACTCCTTTCCAAATCAAACTTTCAGTTTGGATGCAGTTACTCTTTCTCTTAATAGCTCTGTGAGGAACCTTGGAGTTATTTTTGATCAGGACTTGTCCTTCAATTCACATATTAAATTTGTTTCTAAGACTGCCTTCTATCATTTGCGTAATATTGCCAAGATTAGGAGCATCTTGTCTCAGAGTGATGCTGAGAAGCTGATCCATGCTTTTGTTAGCTCGAGATTAGATTATTGTAATTCTTTATTATCAGGCTGTCCTAAAACATCTTTAAAAAGTCTTCAGCTGATCCAAAATGCTGCAGCAAGAGTTTTAACAGGTACTAGAAAGAGAGATCATATCTCTCCGGTTCTGGCCTCCCTTCATTGGCTTCCCATAGAGTTTAGAATTAAGTTTAAAATCCTTCTTCTTACTTACAAAGCTCTAAACAATCAGGCTCCTTTTTATTTAAAAGATCTGATACTACCGTATTATCCTAACAGAGCACTACGCTCCCAAAATGCAGGATTACTTGTAATACCTAGAATCTCCAAAAGTACAATGGGAGGCAGAGCCTTCAGTTATCAAGCTCCTCTCCTGTGGAATCAGCTGCCAATCTGGATTCGAGAGTCTGACTCGATCTCTGTTTTTAAGAATAGGGCTAAAACCTACCTTTTTGATATAGCCTACAATTAGGGAGGGATCATGTGTTTCTGAACCCTCCCTTAGTTATGCTGCTAATAGGTTTAGTCAGCCGGGGGACCTCCAGTAATGCACTGGGCCTCACTCCTTTCCTCACTCTCTATGAAATATTTTTTTTTGCTGGTCATTAACATTTGTTTGTTCTCTCCCATAGATTGAGTCCCCATCGTGCTGTTTGCTCTCTACATGTCTGTTCTTTTCATCTTCTCTATCCTCTCACCCCCCAGCCAGTCGCAGCAGATGACTGCCCCTCCCTGAGCCTGGTTCTGCTGGAGGTTTCCTCCTGTTAAAAGGGAGTTTTTCCTCTCCACCGTCGCCAAGTGCTTGCTCACAGGGGATCGCCTGATTGCTGGGGTCTTTCTGCAACTGTGGGGGTTCCCCCCTACAGTTGATAGTGCTATGAGATGACTGTTATTGTGAAACGCGCTATATAAATAAAGTTGAATTGAATTGAATTGAATTAAGCCCCAGGCCAGGCGTGACATCTTTTGGCAATCAGTCCAAAATTTAGGATGTCCATGGCCCGGACAGCTAAAGGCTGGAGGAAAAGTGCATTTAGGCAGTTTCACCCACGAGGTCTGAGTTCTTCTCCGTGGGAAAACAGAAAAGTCCAAAATCTCTATTAGTCCACTTTAAAGGCAGGGAAATTAAAAGTCCACTTTAATGGCAGGAAAAGTTAAAAAGTCCAGGAAAAACATTTAAATAGGATAAGCATGGCTTCTGAGGCAAAGAGGAAAAGGCTTTTTGGAAGTCTGACTTCCACAGAGAGGTGAGCTCACTTAAAAAAGAATGGTTTCTCCTCAGTTGCCAGAAAAACAGGCAAAAGCTTACAAAAGACGATTTAAGAAAACTAGCACAGGACTTGACAAGGTTCAGACACACACAAAAGACTTCTTAAAACTCCAACAGACATAGAGAACTTACAGAACATACAGAACTGACTAGACTGCAGAACTGAACTGCCAGGGCGGCTCAGTCTGCATTTAACTGAAGCGCGCTGCTGAGTCATAAACATGTGACTGGCAGCAAGACGGACCAATTATCGGCTGCCACAATAGATTTGAATGGGCTAAGAGCCAATCAGCAAGCAGTTATTTGTCTGTAGCCGACCAATAGGATGAAAGAAAGGGCGTCATCTAACCGGGGCAGCCTGTGGTTGGCTGATTCACAAGTTTCAGAAAACAATCATGCATTTTCTATGAAATTCATTTTATATACTTAACATGAAATCTAAGCTAAATTAAGTGACTCGAGGCTAATATTCAGTGACTATGCATTTGTACTGTTACTAATAAGTTTAACATTCATTTCAATAACATTCATGAAAAAACAAACATTCCTAAGACATGCAATCACATTTAAATCAAGAATTAATGAATTATTACAAACCATTATTGTCCATAACAAGGGCAATTATTTTCACAGTGTCCAGCGTTATCCTGAGGAATGAGTGCTTGACAGAAATTAATGTTCAGTCATAAGTAGCAGTTCTAGATGGTAATGAACATATTCCGTAGATGTCCACTAAGAGGTACTGTTGAGCTGTAGATAATTTTTAGGTGACCTGAACATGCCCCCAGGACCTGGTATGAAAAAAGGGAGACAGTTGCTGAGTTTTATGGATGTTCTGGAAAGGCTCCAAGAGTTTATCAGCATAACCTGATGGGTTAAGGAGTAAAATTTGGGAGTTTATGACTTTTTAGGAGAGCCAGTTCCTGGTACGAATGGATGCTATCAGCATGAACTGTCTGATTGGAGGGGACTCCAGCAGTTTTATAGTGCACTTAATCCTTTAAAAGCAGTTCTTATCGGGTTTCTCTACAAAGGGAAGTTGTTTACACTGGGGTCCTGATGATGAAGAAAAACAGCAATTCTTGACCAGACCTTGAGTGAGAGTTTCTTTAAGATGAAGAGTGATTTCCTGAATTGGCCTGACGAGAGCTGATGCTACAATTGTATAACTGGAAAAGACAGTTCATATTTAGTACACTTCATTTGTAAATGCCTTAAGATCCTGTAACACCTTGACGATTTAGGCAGTGTATGCCAACGTATCAAAATTTCTCTGAAACACTGGTATACAATTTTGGGCGTACGCACTGTGCATCAATAACGAGTTGGACTTATACATAATGTATTAGCAACTTATGTAGAACATTTTGATAAGTTATAGATAACTTGTGCCAACGAATGCTTAGCGTGTTACCAGTGTTCACAACTTATGCTCAACGATAGTCTAACTTATGCATAGCGCGGTCACGCCAAACGGTTGTCGCCTCCCGATCCATGAATCCCAGGTGTGCAAGAGCATGAATGCTAAAACTGATGTAATTCTGTCCTCCAAAGACCATCACACGATGGGGGGCATGACCGACCTGGCTGATCTGTCAAATCTGTCAGGTCGGTCACGCCTATAGAAAGGGTAAAACAGCTGATGGCACATGTCACGAACATCAGATGACAGTCGAAACATGTCAAGGTATGAAACATCTCTTTATTTTGTCTTATTAGGAGAACAAGACCAGTTTAACATGGACATCTGCTCAACATAGAGTACTGATGGGTTCCTCCCGTGAACCAACATTGCCAATATGCCATTATACGGTAGCTGTAAGTTAGAAACAAGTTCAGTAAGTTCGGAACATGTCAAATATGTCTACATACATCAATATGTGTTGGAGAGAAGTTCGATATAAGTTATACATAGGATCAAAGCACATTACTCATAAGTTAGAAATAAGTTTTGGGTACACTAGACATTATCTTGACGTATTTCGACTTAGCAGCCTCACTATCAGGGTCCGCAACATTAGCTGAGGCGGGTGGCTCCGGTGGCTTCTGTGACTGACGCCATTTTAGCTCCACAGCTAGCTTGTCTGCAGTCTCCAACTGGAGAGCTAGTTCGACAGCCCTAGCTAATGTCAAGTCATTAGGCACCGTTAATAGCCTAGCACACAGTCCAGCATTGCACGTGTACTCAGCCAATTGGTTGCATACCATGTCGTCTTCAAGCGGCCCAAAACGACACTCGCTAGCTAGCTGCCTCAAATCAGCAACATACTGGTGGCTAGGCTCACTGACACGTTGATGTCTCTGGCAAAAGCGAATTCTCCAAACAGTCACGCTGTCTGGGGTGGTGAAATGGTTAGCTAGCAGCTCTACGACGTACTCGAATGAGTCCGACGCGCCGAGCTTCCGTAGGACTCGCTGGCCTTTGATACTCAGGTTGTGGACGAGGAGCGCACGTGCCTTCACCTTATCAAGCTTCCCGAGGTCCAGCGCCATGATGTAAGTTTGGAAGGCCTCGAACCAACGAGGCCATGGCACCGGTGGCTTGCCCGGGAGCTCAAGGAAGGGATGGAGTAGTGTAATGCATGCCTCCATACATTAATCCTCAGTTACCAAATGTTATGTCCACAAACCTGGTGATGAACGAGGCCGACAGAGATGTAGCGTTGAACACTGCTTTATTAAATGTAGAACACACAGTACACGGTGGAGTCATCCGGCACAAGAGAAAATGCCTATGGTGGCTGGCCCTTAATATAAGGTTGGTGATGATGCAACAGGAAGGCGGCGTCATCACACCGCACAATAAATGCCACCATAACACTTTTTTCCTTTAAAGCAGTTAAATGGTAAAACCCATCCTAATTTGGGTCAAGTTTTCAAAGCAGCTGTCCAAAAATGCTAACTGGGGCTGGAGGGCTCAGTTAGGCCAGAGAGTCCTGATTGGCCCAATACTACGGCCCTGCTATATGTCAACAAAAATGCTCCGTCTATAAACTCTCCTTTTTTCAGAGGGTGGGGCTTAACCGAAATTTCACAGCAAAAAAACAGAGATGAAAAATTTGAGAGATTTCGCTCTTGATACAGCTTGTAAATCATAAAACACGTGCTAGAGACATGCTAACAAGAAAAAAAACTCAATTTTTGGCGGCGTGTCACTTTAAGAGTGTCATGATGCCAAGCGCAGGTCAGTGTCGTGCTCGAGTCTTTTGGTTGCTACTTATTTTCTGTATATGTATTTGTTCTTGATTTTCCTCCATTATGGTTTGTGCTTTTATTTTGACAGTGCTGTTATGTGACTTCCTCCTGTCAAATCTTTTCACGGGTTGTTCACCGGTCTGTTCTGTTCACGGGTTGTCATAGCTGTTTAGTTGTCTTTAATTACTTTTTCACTCATGATTCACATTTGGGTTTCCCCCTATTATTATTTAAATTCGCTTGCAGAATCATCGGCAATCGGGCAGGAATCTCCCTGTCTGATTCCTGTCTATTTTCAGCTCAGTACTCAGCCTCGCCTGTATAATTGTAAGTTACCCTTCGTTGTTTTCATGGATTACATTTTTCTGTAAGTTACTCTTCGTGGTTCTCATTTATTGCCTTCTTGTATATTACCCCCCATGGTTTATTTCCGTTCTCTATTATTAAACACACAAACTCACAGCTGCCGAGTGGAGTCTTAATTTCTGCCCTGAAAGGGCCAATTATGACAGTAGGTCGCAGCCATTAGACGCCAGTGGCTGTGTGTTTGCCTTTTTCTTTCTTTTTCCCACAAACTTTTTTCGTTGCTGGAGGGAGAGCTGACAGTATGTCCCCAGTGCGCCGGGATTCAGCTTCCAGAAAGAGGTTGACAGCCGGGTGCCCCAGAGTGGATGAACAGTGGGCGGCTCACTTCATTCAGAGCTATGTTGCTGAAGCCCTCACCTCCCGTGGCCCGAAGAAGGTCTTGGAGAACGTGGTGGAAGTGGTTGGGATTGTGGAAGCGCATCCCGGTTTAAGGAAGTTTCCTGAGTTCGCGGAACTGTTGTCAACTGTCTCCACTCTCCAGCTGTCATTTCCTGGGTTGGCGATAGGCTCATCACCATCCCGTAGACGTCACCTCCTGGCACAGACCTCCACTCCCCCCGAGACATGGCCATACCGAAGTGGATGGAGGAGAGTAACTGGGTCCAGACGCCGCAAACCTCCCGCCATTATCCAGCTACAGGCTGCGGGAGGAACTCCTCCACCTCTCAGCCAGCAGTTTCCTTATCACCGCGTCAAAAAGGAACCACAGCAGCTTCCACCTCTAGGTTTTCCTTGCCGGCTGTCTCGTCAGCTCCCTCTCGCTGTGTCATCGCTGCTGTTCCCCTCTCCTCCACGGCGTTTATTCGCCCTCCTGTACCCTTTGTGGTTCTCATTTATTACCTTCTTGTACTGTATATTACCCCTCGTGGTTTATTTCCGTTCTCTATTATTAAATACGCAAACTCACAACTGGCGAGTGGAGTCTTAATTTCTGCCCTGAAAGGGCCAATTATGACAAAAAGTAGTTCATACTCCAATACTGTGACTGATCTGACTGATCACGTAACATAGCCAATAGCGTTTGCATTGCTGTTGAGCAGGGGTTCCCAAACGTTTCAGCCCACGACCCCCAATATAACTGCGACAGAGACTGGTGACCCCCACTATCCCTGGAGGTGACTGAAACATAAAAAAAAAAAACGTACACACAGGACTCACACACTAATAAGCGTAAACAAACACGGGCATAACAACACAAAAGAACAGAACAGCCTGACAACCATATGATTTTACATATAACAATTTACTAAACAATTAAAGCAGAACACATTAAAGTAATTTCCATGTAATTTAGGAGTGAACATTGTTGCTGTCGTGCAAACTTAATTTTGACACAATGCTTTCATTTCCATGTTAGCAGAACAATCAGTCAAAGTAATAGCTATAAACTGTGGAATTGCGTAAACATGCGAACATTGTTATGGTGCAAATGTATATTTTGGCAAACTATGTTTCAAGGTTAATCTCACCTAATGAGATGGGTGGGCAATATGCGTGGAGCACAAGTCAATTCTGGGTTTAATTTTGGAGATGGCCACTCGGAGATCATCCTCCACGTTTAGACGTGATCTGTATTTATTTTTAATATATGTCAGTGCCGAGAAAGTCTTTTCGCACAGGTATGTAGACCCAAAGGGCATCAGTATGTCCATCGCAGCCCTGGATAGCTGTGGATATTCTCTCTCGACTGAAATCCAGAACTCAGCAAGCATCTTTGAATGAAAAGCTGTCTTTAAGGTGTGGTCACTTGACAGCTCAATCAGTGCGTCCTCCATGTCGGATGGCAGATGACTTGCGGCCATTACAGTGAATGGTGATCTTATCCAGTCATATTTTTCCGGAGTTGTTTCCTCGGGGGAAAAACTTATTAAAGTGTTACAGGAGGGCTTGAAGGTGGGTAGGGATGGACTTCGTCACAGTGTTAACACTCAGATTATTTTCCTCCATGAACTCCTCCAGCTCAGGAAGCATTTCAATCCTGCCCATCTCAACTCGCGCAGTCCAGCGATCCACTTTCCTTTTGAATGTGCAGATTTTATCATTCAGCGACATGATGCTTGTGTTTTCACCTTGCAATAACATGTTAAGTCTGTTTAGTCTGTCAAATATGCAGGACAAATATGCTAGCCTTGTTAACCAGTCAGGGTCAGTCAGGTGGTCAGTGAGCTGGGACCCGTTCTCCATCAGAAATAAGCGCACCTCATCCCGCGGTTCATACAGGCGGCTGAGGACATTTCCTCGCAAAAGCCACCTTACCTCTGTGTGGAACAGCAGGCCCTGATGCTCCAATTCCAGTTCATTGCAGAGAGTAGCGAACAGACTGGTGTTGAGTGGACGTGATTTTATGTAGCTAACAATTTTTATGGCAGTCTCAAGAACACTCTTAAGATCTGGGTCGAGCGTTTTACTCGCAAGAGCTTCTCTGTGAATAATACAGTGCATAAAGTTTACGTGGGGTGCCACTTGTAATACTCTTGCCCAAGCATTGCTGCAGCACTGTCTGTACACACACTGATGCACTCATCCCAAGACAGTCCCTCTTCTTTGAGTTTGTTGTCAAGTTTTGTGAAAATGTCCTCACCTGTGCACTTCACATCCAGCAGGGTGCAAAATAGCATGTCCTCGTTAAGTTTTCCATCAAAACTGTATCTGATGAAAACAAGCAGCTGGGCTGAGTTTGATATATCTGTGGATTCATCTAATGGCAAAGCATATTTCCCTTTCTTCACTCTGTCAATCAGCTGACACTTTATATCCTGGGCCATATCCGTGACGCGCCGGGATATGGTCCTGCCAGACAGCGGTACTGCTTCCAGCTCCCACGCCTGTTTATCCCCATGCATTGTCCGACTCATAGCGATAGCAGCAGGTTTTATTAGGGTTTCTCTGATTGTGTGTGGCTTTTTTGCCTGTGTAATTAAATATACCACCTCATATGATGCCTTTTGAGCTTTGGTTGTGGATGTTGTTGGGTTAGCTATGGCTTTCTTTTGGCCTTGCAATTCTCTCTCCTTTTGGTGGAAAAAATCTGCCGGTTTAGTGGCAAGAGATGGGTGCTTAGTTTTCAAGTGTCTGGACATTTTTATGGGCATTAGAGCACCTCGGTACACACTACACATTGCGGATGTTGTATTTCATTGATAACAATTCATGTGAATCACTGAATATATTCCTCTCGATACTTGCAACACTTGGAGGAAGGCTGGTCTGACTGCTTATGGAGCCCTTTACGGTGCTCTCCTCCTCCTCCTCCCCCTGCACCAGACGTCGGCCTTTCTGGTGGCATGTCTCCGCTCTCCTCTTCTGCTGTCTCTGCTGGCCTCTCTGCATTGTCTTTGGTCGGTATTAACCAACGTTTCATTTTTTAAAATAATATCCTGGGCTTTAAGTGTAATGTGTTGATTTGAGCTGTTCAGATGAAATCTACTGGTGCACACTGACCTGTGTGTGACCTGTGACGTTTACTGTGGCGCAGTTAAAGTGACATGTCACCTGAGTAATCACCTAAGGAGGATTCTGAAAATCATCTTGCGACCCCCCCTCAGCATCTTGGGACCCCCCGGGGGGTCGCGACCCCCACTTTGGGAATCTCTGCCATAGAGGAAACGGCTATTGGTGAAAATAATAAAATTTCTAACTTTATTGCACTAGTAGGCCTATTTAATTAATAAATATTACTGTTGTCTTATAAAGGCTTCAGTAGTTTATTTTGGATCCAGTTATCATTCAATGATTATTTATTCAGGCACTATAGATTTTAAGTGTGTGCAATGGCAGAACTAGAAAATTTCAAATAGGGTGTCAATGCTGTGTCAAGAGGTTTTAGTGGGGTGGAATGGGAGGACAGTATGTGTAACTAGAAAAGCACTCGGAGAGCGCAGACCTCCTCCAAGCGCAACAGTTCCCCCCATACAGTGTTTGTGTGTACGTTTTCAGATTCCTTGACCATGAAAACATATGAGTAGCAATTGGATTCACAATGATTATTTGTTTATTTGACAGGGACAGTGCAATAAACATAGACAATTAATCAATGACAATCAATGTGATAGTGATAGGATTAGTGGTTCAGTAGTAAAAGCATTGCCTCCTTGGCGGAGGTAATAAACTGAAGTGTTGGTGTTGTGTCCATCTCCTCCACTGACGGATGCAGATTGGGTAGACAGGTTGCCGTGGGTTTTATATTATATTATTGGGGTTGCGCTCCGCGGCAAAACAGAATTTAGAAGCTTCCCCGGCTGAGAGCTCGTTTTTGCACAGCGCCTATGGCTGGCCGGTGAATTTCTGCCAAATGCGCAGCGCCTATGGCTGGCCGGTGAATTTCTGCCAAATGCGCAGCGCCTATGGCTGGCCGGGGAATTTCTGCCAAATGCGCAACGCCTATGGCTGGCCGGGGAATTTCTGCCAAATAATCCAATGGCGGACAGCTGCCCGTGTCAGGTTTTACAGCTGCGCGCAAACACAGGCACGCTGGCGGGCCCAGGCCACCAGTGTTTTCCGCGTGCTTTTGTGCGTAAAACGTTGAAAAACGCGGAGTTTGTGTTGGTCAGACACGGCGACCAGCGCCCTCCATTGCGCCTGCGCACATGTTGAAAATGGCCGTATGTCACAGTGTTAAAAAAAATGCTTTAAAAAATTCCTGTATCCAGACGGTGATGCGGATCATCTCCAAAATTTAATCAGTTCTTCCTTGTACCATTTCCAACAGCGCCTGAAAGTTTCATGGAAATCCGTCCAAAAGTTTTTGAGTTATCTTGCTAACCAACAGACAAACAGACAGACAGACAGACAGACAAACAGACAAACACACAGACAAACCCCGGCAAAAACATTACCTCCTCCTGGCCTTTTCGGCCTGGCGGAGGTAATTAAATCCCCATCTAGATATCAATGGATTTACAAATGAGCCATAAAAATACTTTCAGCTATTTATTGAAAACGGGTTTAAAAATATAATGTAAAATGATAATTTACAAGGTAAACCAGTGTTCAAGTAGAACAAAACTGTGTAGCTCATAAAAATAGGAATTTTAATACTGAAATGAAAGGATTCCACAAGAAAAAGTCATGCTGTATTAGAACAAAACATGAAAAGGTAAGCCCAGCCTTGATATATGCTGCTGCTCTATTATTGGTTGTATTATTATGATTTCAGTCATCCTAAAAAACATCCCCGTTTCCACCTGATTTACTTTTCCACTAGTACCTACTCAGCCCTACTTGCCTCGACTCTACTCGGTTTGTAGGGTTTTCCATGAGTACCTGGTACCAGTGCAGCGGATGATAGAATAAGGCAGCGATGGGAGGTTTTAAGTAGGTTTATTATCATACCGCCGTCACAGGCTCTGCTCCCGGCGCCGTGCATGCGCGCCGAGAGCGAGCCCACGGCTCTCAGAGAAGGAGGACACAATGTCTGTGTCCAGCAGCAGCAGTTGCAGAAGTGAAATTGAGAGAGCGAGTTACAGAACCTGTGCAGTATTTATACCAAACTCAAACAATACATCAAAGCAGATTCACAGCAGTTGGTCTGATCAAAGGGACTGCAGAACAGGCATGAGACATTTGCATTTGTAAGAGACCTACATAACAATAGGCAGATTTGCTAGCCTTTGCTCCAGGTGCGGACAAAGAGGTTACAAGGCACATCTACATATTGATCTCAGCCTCTAGGTCACAGTAAGGACAGGACGCATGAACACTATACATGAATGGCACATTACATCTCAGTAGTGCAGCGGGAAAAACCAAGAGAAGAGAGCTGACTGTCCTGTGTGTTGTGGGGGGGTTGAATCAACCCGCCACACACTCCCCCCCAGAGGGCACGGCAGGGGGCCGAGACCTCGATAATCCCTCTATGGGAGCGAGCTGTGGGAGAAGCTCGCTGCAGGCGGAGGGGGAGGGAGGGGAGGGGTAGTAGGTGCCGGCAGGGGCTGTGAAATCATCTGAGCCGCGCAAAAATTGCTTGCTGCTCCGCGACGTCGAGGGGCTGTCCCGTTGCGCGTGCGGAGATCACAAGAAGAAAAATTTGTCTCTGACTCCTCCCGTGGCCATGAAGAAAAGCAGGAGCGGCTGTAAGAAAAAAAAAGAAACAAAAGCAGAGGGACTGGTGTGTTGGCTTTAGGTGCAGGAGCAACCCCAAAGCCCCCCGGGAACAGCTGACGGCTGAGTTCCCCTTGTGTGCCGTGGCTGAGACCATAAAATCCAGTGAACAAGCTGCAGGCCTCAGGTGTACAAGCAAGCCTGAAGGGCCAGTGTGCAGCAGAAGGAAGGCGGTCAGTGAAGCCATTATTGTCCCGTGCGTGGTGTGCCGTCCTCGTAACTCCCCGGTGCGCGCGCGGGGGTTCCGTGCTTGGGTGGGCCGCTGGAGTGACGAGTCAGGGTGCAGAATCTTGGTGGAGATCGGCGCAGACGGCGCTGATAAAATCCAGGTTGAGCTGTGGCTGCAGATTGGCCATGGTGCGTTGGAGTGGTGAGAGGAAATAGATGATCTTTTGTCCCTCAGGCTCGTGCAGATGCGTTGGAGCGGTGGGAGGGAATAGACGATCTTTGTTCCTCAGGCTCGGGTGGATGAGTAGGATCGCTGAGAGGGAGGCGTAGCGGTGAGAGGGAGAAAACGTCCTGTGTCCCTCGGCTGGTCCAGCGTGGACGTCCCGATCTCAGGCGAGGGTCGCGCCATGATGTTTTCTGCAGTTTTCCCGGTCGTGGGTGATGTCCGGAGAACGGCTCGCCTGTGTTGGCTCCACGTCGAGGTCTCCCTGAAGCCGAAGGGAGAACAGCTCATCAGGCTGCTGTGTTCGCTGGCAGCGTGTTTTTTTCAGCGTCGGCTCGCCAGCATGGCCGTCCAAATCAGAAGGCTGCGTCGCACAAAGCGTGTGCGTCTTCAAGGGGTCACCAGTGCGGCGGATGATAGAATAAGGCAGCGATGAGAGGTTTTAAGTAGAGTTTATTATCATACCGCCGTCACAGGCTTCGCTCCCGGCGCCGTGCATGTGCGCCGAGAGCGAGCCCACGGCTCTCAGAGAAGGAGGACACAATGTCTGTGTCCAGCAGCAGCAGTTGCAGAAGTGAAATTGAGAGAGCGAGTTACAGAACCTGTGCAGTATTTATACCAAACTCAAACAATACATCAAAGCAGATTCACAGCAGTTGGTCTGATCAAAGGGACTGCAGAACAGGCATGAGACATTTGCATTTGTAAGAGACCTACATAACAATAGGCAGATTTGCTAGCCTTTGCTCCAGGTGCGGACAAAGAGGTTACAAGGCACATCTACATATTGATCTCAGCCTCTAGGTCACAGTAAGGACAGGACGCATGAACACTATACATGAATGGCACATTACATCACTATACATGAATGGCACATTACATCTCAGTAGTGCAGCGGGAAAAACCAAGAGAAGAGAGCTGACTGTCCTGTGTGTTGTGGGGGGCTGAATCAACCCGCCACACCAGGTACTTTTTTAGGACCTACTGCGGTGAGGTTCCAACCATGCTGAGTTGAGCTGAAAATGTGACATCAATGGATTGCAGGCCACTGGTTAGCCGGGGTGTAACGTCAGTGGATGAGAGCAATGGTTTTCACAAGATTCAAAACCACCATTTGTAAATTTGGCTGTGAGTTTTTATTATTTCTGCGATAATCAGCAAAATAAATGGCTAAACACAAATCGACACCATCACAAAACACTCACCATCTTCCCCGTGAGCAGCCATTAGTTCGGAGACCTTCTGGTATTTCATTTCAGAATGCACCACTGGTGCTCGTGCTGAAAAGTTCATAGGCTGAAAAGTTCATAAATAGTGATCAAATTTGATCAAATGTGGTTACTTTTCAACAGTCTCCCCATTGGTATGGACAGTTCTTCTATCAGTGTTGCAGCGCTTGGATCCCTGTGCTTGAAAAGTAAACCACATTTGGTCAAATTTGACAACAATGAACTTTCCAGCCCCATCGGCCCTGCTGCAGCGGAGCGACCTGAAATGAAAAAGTATATCAGGAGGTCTCTGAGCTGATGGCTACTCATGGGGAAGATCAATCAATCAATCAACTTTATTTGTAAAGCACTTTAAAAAGTAACACTCGCTACACAAAGTGCTGTAAAACAAGAATCAATAAAAGGTAAAAGAAGTAAATAAATAGATAAATAAAAATCCATTTCATTCAATAAAATCAATGGCCATGTTTACATGGTCACAAGTAAACCATTATAATCAACTTTCTGAAGTTACCTGATTATTCAAACTGTCATGTAAACAGAGTTATCCAATTACCTTTATCAGTTTATGAGAAAATGGATCAACACACCTAGTTTATTTGCCCAATAAACCGTTTACTCGGTGCATGCAAACACCATAAGCCGTTTATTACCTTTATCGGTTTACTCCAGTAATCAGTTTACTCGCGACCATGTAAACAGGATCAATGTCTCACACTGGGTTGACGGTCAGGGAGTAAAAATGGGTTTTAAGATGGGTTTTAAAAATGGACAGTGAAGGTGCTTGTCTAATGTTCAGAGGTAAATCGTTCCATAACCTGAGTGCCATGATCGAGAGGCTCTGTCCCCTCTGAGCTTCCGCTTCAACTTTGGCACCCTCAATTACTACACTGTATTACAACATTCCCACTTAATTTTACAATGACATTAAGGTACGTAAATCAAGTATACCACTTGGCGGACTATTCACCTTCACAATAATGTCAAAAATAGATTCCTTTTAGCTCAAAAACTTGCAAAATATCCTATATTTTACTTCAAGTTTTCTAAACTGTTTTTCACTGTGAACAGCCCCTTTTCTTATTTTAACCATTTACAACAATCTGCAATTCAGTGTTTCTACTCAGCAGATTCTACACAGGACAAAGTCCAATCTGTCTTCTAAGATGCTCAAACTTTTGTCAGTGGTTTGGTTAAGATGTCAGCTTTCATATCGCTTGTTGGACAATATTGCAGTTGTATTTGTCCATTTTGCACACATTCACGAATGTTTCTTAGGCCTCTGTCTGTCAGGGTTGATCATGAGTGAAGTATCCTAGTTCTGGTTGTCTGCTCACCTGGAGCAGCGTCGTCTGTGGCTAAATAGACCAGTGCGGGAGTGGCAGTCTCTATCACAAAGGCCACACCTGTGTATAGTCTCTGGTCTGTTGGAGCTGCTGCTTTCCTTCCTGCGTGCTCGTTTTTTTGCATCAGCGGTCATCATTTTCTCCTCCCCTGATTTCAGGTGTTGCTTCAGGGTCCCTTTCCACTTTGCACGATCACCTGCTAGGCTCTCCCAGGTCTCTGTGTTGATATCGGTGGCCTTTATCTCTCTCTTAATGACATCTTTGTACAAGAGCTGGGGGCAACCAGTGGATCTCCTCCCAGATACCAGTTCTTCATATAGGATGTCCTTTGGGATGCGCCCATCGTCCATGCAGTGGACATGGCCTAGCCAGCACAGCCTGAGCTGTGTGAGGAGAGTGAACATGCCGGGAAGTCCCGTGCGATTCAAGACATCTGCGTTGGTTACCCTGTCCTGCCAGGATATGCCCAGGATGTCGCGGATGCTTTGCAGATGGAAGGTGTTGAGTCGCTTCGTCTATCTGGCATATGTTGTCCATGACTCACTGCCATACAGCAGTGTGCTGATGACACAGGTGTTATCCACTGCCATCTTAGTGTTCACTGAGAGCTTGGGGTTTGTCCACATTCTGGTTGTGAGGTGAGCAAGTGTTGTAGCTGCCTTCCCGATCCTCCTATCTATTTCTGTGTCAAGGGAGAGGTTGTCGGTTATCGTAGAGCCAAGGTAGGTGAAGTGGTGGACGACATCGAGTTCATAGTCATCAATGGTGATGGCAGGTGGTGATTCAGTGTCTTGTCCCAGGACATTGGTCTTTTTCAGGCTAATGGTGAGTCCAAAATCCTTGCAAGCCTGTGAGAAGCGGTCCATCAGTGTCTGCAGGTCCTGTTGGGTGTGTGTTGAAATTGCTGTGTTGTCAGCAAACAGCATGTCTCTGATGAGCGTTTCGCGAACCTTCATCTTGGCTCTGAGGCGAGCAAGCTTGAACAGCCTGCCATCTGACCTGGTGCGCAGGCAAATTCCTTCAGTTGCAGTGCCAAAGACATGCTTTAGGAGAACAGCGAAGAATATCCCAAAGAGTGTGGGAGCAAGGATACAGCCTTGTTTGATGCCACTGCAGATGCTGAAGGGGTTGGAGGAACTCCCGTTGAACTGCACAGTCCCCTTCATGTCTGAGTGAAAAGACTCAATCATGCTCTGCAGCTTTGGTGGGCAGCCTATTTTTGGGAGAATCTTGAACAGGCCGTCTCTGCTGACGAGGTTGAATGCCTTGGTGAGGTCTATGAGGGTGACATACAGGGGCATCTGCTGTTCTCTACACTTCTCCTGGAGTTGGCGGAGGGAGAAGACCATGTTTACCGTCGATCTCTTGGCACGAAAGCCACACTGCAACTCTGGGTAGATGCGTTCTGCCAGCTTCTGCAGGTGGATCAAAATGACCCGAGCAAAGACTTTGCCGATGATGCTGAGTAGAGATGTGCCTCTGTAGTTGTTGCAGTCACTTCTTTCACCCTTGTTCTTATAGAGGGTGATGATCTTGGCGTCTCTCATGTCCTGTGGTACAGCCCCTTCTTGCCAGCACTGACAAAGGACTTCATGCAATGGGAACAGGAAGGTAGTCTTACAGTGTTCGATCAGGTCTGGGGGAATCCCATCGCTGCCTGGGGCTTTGCCTAAGGCCAAGCTGTCGATGGCCTTCCTAAGTTCCTCTATGGTTGGCTGTACATCCAGCTCCTCTATGATTGGCATACACTCAATTGTGTCAAGAGCTGTAGGGGACACTGTGTTCTATCTGGAGTAGAGGTTGGAGTAGTGTTCCACCCATCTCTCCATCTGTTGGCCCTTGTCTGTAATTACTACCCCAGTGGAAGATTTGAGGGGAGCTGTCTTTCTCTGGACTGGTCTGAGCGCCTTCTTGATGCCATTGTACATCCCTCTAATGTTGCCTGTAGCAGCAGCGGTCTGAATGTCTTCACTGAGCTCTGTCCAGTATTCGTTGGCACAACACCTAGCAGTCTGCTGAGCCTTGCACCTGGCAGCCCTGAGAATGTTCAGGCTCTTCTCACTGGGTGACCACTTATACTCGGTGAGGCGGCGCACTTGGTTTCAATGACGGGAGTCATCTCTGTGGACTTGGCCTCAAACCAGTCGTGAGACTTGGAGGACTTCTTCCCAAAGGTAGCCAAGGTGGTGCGGTGCATGGTGTCCCGCAGTACTTCCCACTTCTCTGTGGCAGAGTCTCTGGGCTGTGAGGTTTGCATTTCCTTTTTGAAGATCTCTGCAAACTTTTCCATGAGGTCTGGTTGAGACATCTTGCTGACATCAATGCGGGGGTTCTGTTGTTTCTTTGAGCGGTGGATCCTCTTTGGCTGTAGCCTGATCTTGCAGCGGACCAGGGAGTGATCTGTGTCATAGTCCGCACTGTGGTAAGAGCGTGTGTGGAGGACATTCTTGATGGTGGCACGCATCAGTTAAGATCTAGCTGATGCCAGTGCTTTGAGTGTGGGTGTCTCCAAGAGACCTTGTGCTGAGGCTTAGTCCTGAAGTAGGAATTGGTGATACACAATTCGTGGTAACTGCAAAGCTCAAGCAGTCGTTGGCCGTTCTTGTTCATTTTGCCCACACCAAACTATCCAAGGCAAGAGGGCCACGAGTCATGATCTGCACCCACTCTGGCATTGAAGTCACCCAGGAGAACAAGTTGCTCCTTGCTGGGGATCCTTGCGATGATGGATGCAAGCTTCTTGTAGAACTCATCCTTTGTGTCTGGTGTGGAAGACAGTGTCGGGGCATATACGCTAACAAGAGTGACTGGACCTTCAGTGGTGTTGAGGCGAAGAGTGAGGAGACTCTCTGTGCCATTGCTCCCTGGCTCTACCATATTCAGCAGGTTGTTCCTCACTGCAAAGCCGACTTCATGCTCCCTTGGCTCGTCAGAGCCTTTCCCCTGCCAGTAGAATGTGTAGTCCTTCTCTTTCAGCGTGCCTGAGTCAGCAAGGCGTGCTTCCTGAAGGGTGGCAATGTCCACACGCAGCCTCCTGAGCTTGTCATTAATGACAGCTGTTTTCCTGGAGTCACTGATGTCCTGAAGGTTTTCCGAAAGACCGGTCATCATTGTCTGAACGTTCCAACATCCCAGTTTCAAAGCTGGTTTCTTTTGTTGTTTTGTTTTGTTTCCTGGTGCGACAATTGCAGTCTGCTGGTTGGACGTTTCCTAATCCCCATGCACCCAATGAAAATGGCAGACTGTGGTGGGACAACAATTTACTGGCTGGGGGCTACCCAGCTTGAGGCGGGTGGTAGTTGTCCAGTGAGATCCAAGGATCCCTCCAACGGAGATGAAGCTGAGTACAGAGGACTTATCCAGGACTTCGTGGACTGGTGCCATCAGAACTGCCTGCAGATCAACGCGAGGAAAACTAAGGAGCTTGTGGTGGACTGCCACAGGCAAGGACAACCACTCACAGCCCCAGTAAACATCCAGGGAACAGACATTGAGATGGTGACATCCTACAAGTACCTGGGTGTTCATCTGAACAGTAAACTAAACTGGTCACACAATACCGATGCACTCTACAAGAAGGGACAGCGCAGGCTGTTCCTACTGAGGAGGCTCATGTTTTTTGGTGTACAAGGGGTGCTCCTGAAGACATTCTACGACACGATGGTGGCATCAGCCATCACTTTGGAGTGGTCTGCTGGGGCAGTGGCATTACAGCAGTGGCATTACAGCAGCCGATAGGAAGAGACTGAACAAACTGATCAAGAAAGCTAGCTCTGTCCTGGGGCAACGCCTTGACCCAGTGGAGGAGATAGGAGAGAGAAGGATGATGGCTAAACTGTCATCTCTACTGGAGTCCGAGTCCCACACTATGCAGGACATACTGAGCGCACTGAGGAGCTCATTTAGCAGTAGACTACATCATCCTAGGTGCGCGACTGAGAGGTTTCGCAGGTCCTTCCTACCTACGGCTGTCAGACTTTATAACCTAAGCAGGGCTGCTCGCAGAGATAGCAAAAAAAAAAAACATGACGACCTAATAGTATTGAATGCAAAAGACACAACAGACTTACACAAATGGTCCCCTCCAGTATACAACTAGGACAATATCATTCGCTACAGAGGGTGACAATATGTATGGGTACATATTCATACTATGTAGGATAACTAAGTAGACGGTTATGCTGTTTATTGCATCTAGCTACAGTGCTCCGCACTGTGTATATATATTTATGTGTACATATGTATATTCACTGCTCTTATTTTCTTATCTTCTAAATTATTGCTCTGAGTGTTGCTGTCCCTGTGCTATTGCAATCCTGGAATTTCCCCATTGTGGGATTAATAAAGGCTTATCTTATCTTATCTTATCTTATAAAGCACGCACAACGTATTTCTGCGAGTGGGTGTCATTCCTTCTGCCTTTAACAGGCAGAAAACTCATGACAGACATGACAGAATCACCCAACCAGTAGAAACCCAGCGGAAGCGTTGTGAGTGTGTTTTTCTTTTTCACCCTTTTGTGTTTTTCGTCCAGCTACTCTCCCAGCATGAACTTCACTGTTTTTGGACTTAATCCAGAGGAGTGTGCGGCGGCTAAGCGCGCAGTGATTTTCGCTTCTTGGGCTCGTGCTACCCACTCCCGGAGGAAAATTTTTGTTTGCTGGACATAGCTGTTGAGGTGATGCAGACATGCCCCAGCCTTTGGAAGTATCTGGAGTTTGTGCCGCTGCTCACCCAGATCTGCGAGACTCGACAGCACTGTGAGGAAGCGTTACGAAGGTCCTCCGCAGCACCCTCCAGGCAGCCAAAGAAGTGCTCCCGAAGGATGAATGCCCAGCACATGCTTCCCTAGCTGGTGTCCTCTTCTCCTCGTCTGACGCATCGTCCTACTCCCGGGGAGACAGAGCAATACACCGTGACAGTGGCTGACGTCGTCAGCAGCCAGGAACTCAGGCAAATGTTACTACAGTCACTCGCTCTTTCACCTGATGTAGTATGCCAGATTCCTGTGGAGGAGCTCCAGGTTTTGCTTTCCACTGGGGCTCCCCTGTCAGCTGCTGTCACCACTCCTCTGTCCTTTGTCTCTGTTTCCCCCGAATTCTCGCTGGTCCTGAGAGGTAGTAGCCAGACGCCGGAGAAGCCAAGGGAGAGAGAGGAGCCTAAGCCACGGCGTAAGAACCGTCCCTCCTCAGGACGTCGGAAGAAACCCTCCTCTGTATCGATGGCCATGGATTTGACGTCACCCCCGGCTATTCCTGTGGCAGAGCCAATCTCCGTGCCAGCTGTTCTGCCAGCCTGTGCCCTCTCAGCCCTGACCACAAACCACACCGCTGGAACGTCTTCCCTCGCCGCTGTGAGATCAGCCGGGGTTTCCCCAGACTCTCCCACACCTGCGCCACTGGAACTGGGTCCTCCTCCATTCTCTGAGGGGCCCGTTACTGTCGTCGACACAGGGGAGGATGGTAGCTTGCCGCCGGCAGCAGTTCCCACCGAGACCCGAGAGATCAGGCAAGTGTGTTTACATTTGATCTCCATGAACAATGATCAATCTTGTCTGTCTGCTGGGGAAGAGCCTCAGGTTGGGCAGTCACCTGAGTGCTCTCTCCCTGCTGCCACTGTCCAAGACTTACTGATCCCCTCTGTGTCTCCTCCCCATTTTTACGAGTGCTCGCCGGAGTCAAGCCGCTGGATTGTGGAGGAGCTTGTGGCCCTGGGTGATCAAGAACAAGGGTCAACACAGAGTGGACCCCCAGCCGTCACTCCAGAGAAACAGCCTGT
Source organism: Pholidichthys leucotaenia (assembly GCA_020510985.1). Classification (NCBI taxonomy): domain Eukaryota; kingdom Metazoa; phylum Chordata; class Actinopteri; order Cichliformes; family Pholidichthyidae; genus Pholidichthys; species Pholidichthys leucotaenia. The sequence goes on along the minus strand of CM035843.1, from coordinate 105,032,164 downwards.
GTGGGGGAATTCCACTGGGGGCTTCAGGACTGCCACCACCACCATCATGCCTGCTGCTTAGGCCACCGCAGCAGGGTCTACACCTGATCTGGGCCACCCAGAGGCCAGGCCCGAGACAGCGGTACCAAGTTCGTTGGAGTCCTGGATGGCGGTGGAGCTCGAGCTCAGGCAAGTGCTGTATTTTGTATTCCTCTTGTCTGTACTTGAGCGTTCTTGCCTGGCTCTTGGTGAGGAGAGCCGGGTGCAGCCACTAGCTGCACCTGAGCTCGCCCCCTATCTCCGAGCCTGCGTCTAGGGTCGCTGGAAAGGATCCGCTGCCGCTGGATTCCACCGCGGGTGCAGCGGAGCTCTGGCCGGATTCCACTGCGGGTGCAGCGGAGCTCTGGCAAGGGGTCTACCACGGGTGCAGCTATGTCCCAGACCAGGACCGCCACGGGTGCAGCTATGTCCCAGACCAGGACCGCCACGGGTGCAGCTATGTCCCAGACCGGGACCGCTGTGGGTGTAGCTATGTTCCAGACCGGGACCGCTGCGGGTGCAGCTATGTCCCAGACTGGGACCACTGCGGGTGCAGCTGTCTCCCAGCTCGGGGCCACAGGGGGTGGAGGGGCTTCTCCCTCGTCGCTGTCCATTGGCATCGAGGCTCCCCTTCTCTGGTCTCCCCTTCCTACTTTGGGTCTTCTCGTGGGCAGGCCGCCTCCTGGGCCTTCTCTCCTGAGCTGGTGGCTCTCGGACTCAGGCCGTCCGCCCGGTGAACTGTGCCGTTGATGTCGGTGGCCCAGTTTCCGTGGCTGGCCACCTGAACCGCCCGCCCGGGCGGCCTGCCTGGTTCTGGACGTGGTCGGGCCACTTGACAAGCCTCCTTTCCTCTCTCCTGGGGCCTGGGACTTTGGTCGGGCCCCTGAACTGTGGGACTCTGGGGTTTTGGGGGAGTGTTGTTCTGGGTGTTGGGATGTATGTACTCTGGGTTTGCCTGTTCCACCTTGTTGTGTTCCCACCTGACCTGGTTCTCCCACCTCCCACCCTGGTTAGTTGTTATAGTCTCCTGGGTGGGGGGGTGTCTCCTTGTGTTGTTGTGTTTCCTTTTCTGATGGTATGCTGGGGTGTCTGGTTTCCACCCCTTGAAGGGGGGGGGAGCTCTGTCATGGACTGGGCTGGACCTGCCAGCCCAGCTCCTTGGCATGGTGGCTGTTAAGCCCTCAGGAGGGTGTTTTTCCCCTTACCTGTCTCTAGTCTCCTCCTGGGAGGCTCTGAGCTCTGCTCAGCTGTGACAGCTCAGCCACACCCCTCTCTTCTCCCAGTCCTTACCAGCTGTCTTCTTTTGGTTATTTTCTCCGCTGTACACACACACACACACACACACACACACACACACATATCTTCACCTGCATTCTCACTCTCATTCACTCCTTGCATACACACACACACACACCCTCATTCATTTCCATCTACATGCGCTATCACTCACTGGTGCAGACGTCCATTCACACAGGTGTTTCCACTCACGGTCTTCCACACTCTCTCTCCTCTCTCCACACCGGCATACACTCTGCTCGATAGTGTTGCTGTATTTAAGATCTCAGTTCGCCATTGTGCATTGTTGGGTGTTTGAGGTGAATTTCGGAGTTGCCTTCATCTGTTTATTTCCTCTTTGTTTACTCCAGCCTGTGGACTTCACGGATTTACTCGGACAGCTCCAGCTTCGTGTGTACAAACTGTTTCGCCCCTGCTGTCTATTTTTTCAGATGGTCGTTTTCCGGGCTCCTCCTCCGTTCCTCCGTTTAGTGTGTACCACACTAAACATGGACCCGAGGAAGCAAAGGAGAGAGTTGTCTCAGGAGAATAGAAAGAAAATTATAGACAAGCCTGTTAAAGGTAAAGGCTATAAGACCATCTCCATGCAGCTTGATGTTCCTGTGACTGCAGTTGCACATATTATTCAGAAATTTAAGATCCACGGGACTGTGTCATGGCTCCCTCAGGGCCATCATTAACTTCAGCTGCACGCACACCTGCTGCCAATCGCCAGCGGACTTTAAAAGCCAGACCTGCCTGTGACTCAGCATGGAGCCGTCTGTCAATCTCCCAAAGACACGTCTCGCGTCAACAGCCATGTTCTGGCTCATCGTCGGAACCCCAGACCAACGCTTCGTTTCACGTAAGCAAACATTGACTCACCTTTGTCAAGTTCATCTTCCCCTGTGCACAGGTGGATCTCCCTGGCGGCGGATTCCTCTCTCCCCGGCGGCAGTTCTGCTTCCACCGTTGCTACAGGGCTTCACGCTCACCTCCCCACACAAGAGCCAGTCGCTGTCTCCCTGGCTGTAGCCCTCAAGGCCAACCTGAACTCAACCACGACCACCTGCAAAGGTTGCCAGGCTGAACGGCGTCCTGCTCTTCCCCCAGCACGAGTCCTGCACTTCACTCTACACACACTGTACATACACACACTCATACACGAGCACTGTTAGCAATAAAAGGATAATTGTACTTCACTCAAGTCTGTGTTTTGTCCCCTGGGTCCAGAATTATGTCAGACTGTAGCCAACCTCCCTGGACGTGGCTGCAGGAGGAGACGGATAATACGAATGGTAACAAAAGAGCCCAGAACAACCTCTAAACACATTCATGGTGAACTCCAAGGTCAAGGTATGTCAGTGTCAGATTGCACCATCTGTCGTTGTTTGAGCCAAAGTGGACTTCATGGGAGACGACCAAGGAGGACACCACTGTTGAAAACAAATCATAAAAAAGCCAGACTGGAATTTGCCAAACTGCATGTTGACAAGCCACAAAGCTTCTGGGAGAATGTCCTATGGACAGACGAGACAAAACTGGAACTTTTTGGCAAGGCACATCAGCTCTGTGTTCACAGATGCAAAAATGAAGCATACCAAGAAAAGAACACTGTCCCTACTGTGAAACATGGAGTGGGTTCTGTTATGTTCTGGGGCTGCTTTGCTGCATCTGGCACAGGGTGTCTTGAATCTGTGCAGGGTACAATGAAATCTCAAGACTATCAAGGTATTCTAGAGAAAAATGTGCTGCCCAGTGTTAGACAGCTTGGTCTCAGTCACAGGTCATGGGTCTTGCAACAGGATAATGACCCAAAACACACAGCTAAAAACACCCAAGAATGGCTAAGAGCGAAACATTGGACTATTCTAAAGTGGCCTTCTATGAGCCCTGATCTAAATCCTATTGAACATCTGTGGAAGGAGCTGAAACATGCCATCTGGAGAAGGCACCCTTCAAACCTGAGACAACTGGAGCAGTTTGCTTATGAGGAGTGGGCCAAAATACCTGCTGAGAGGTGCAGAAGTGTCATTGACAGTTAGAGAAATCGTTTGATTGCAGTGATTTTCCCCCTACTCTTCTCCCTTTACACCAACTCCTGCACCTCCAGCCACCAGTCTGTCAAGTTGATCAAGTTTGCGGACGACACCACCCTCATCGGGCTCATCTCCAACGGCGACGAGTCCGCCTACAGGAGAGAGGTGGCCCAGCTGGCGTCCTGGTGCAGCAATAACAACCTGCAGCTGAACGCTCTGAAGACAGTGGAGATGATTGTAGACTTCAGGAAAGTCACTACTCCTCTGCCCCCCCTCACCCTCTCAGGCTCTCCCATCACCACTGCTGATTCCTTCCGCTTCCTAGGCACTACCATCACCAGGGACCTCAAATGGGAGCTGACCATCAGCTCACTCATCAAAAAAGCCCAGCAGAGGATGTTCTTCCTGCGGCAGCTGAGGAAGCTCAAGCTACCCACCAAGATGTTAGTGCAGTTCTACACAGCCATCATCGAGTCCATCCTCACCACCTCCATAACCGTGTGGTACGCAGGAGCCACTGCCAGGGACAGACTAAGGCTGCAGCGCGTCGTGCGCACTGCTGAGAAGGTGATCGGCTGCAAGCTCCCTTCTCTCCAGGATCTGTACATCTCCAGGACCCGGAGGCGTGCTGGCCGGATCATAGCCGATCCCTCACACCCTGATTACGTACTGTTTGCCCCCCTCCCCTCTGGTAGAAGACTTCGGTCCATCCAGACTAAAACCTCCCGTCACATGAACAGCTTCTTCCCCTCTGCCATTAGACTGCTGAACACTAAGTGACTCTCGTGCACCATGTACAGCAGCTCAACCAGACTCATGTCAATCATCACTGTTTTCTTCCTGCATTACCGACTGCACTATATAGTTCTCCACAGTATCTGCTGCTGGCTAATATATATTTTAACTGTTGACCAGTATCACTTAATCTTATCCTACACTTTATTACATGTATAGTTTATTTCTCTTATCTTATCATGTTTAATGTTGCAGCATTGTACCGAGACAAATTCCTAGTTTGTGTACTACATGAACAATGGCAATAAACCTGATTCTGATTCTGATTCTGATTCTGAAAAGGTTGTGCAACAAAATATTAAGTTAAGGGTACCATCATTTTTGTCCAGGCCTGTTTCATGAGTTTGTTTTTTAAAATAATTCTGTTTAACTACTATTCAAAAGCATTGCTTGATTTTCACTGGTTTATTTTCATAGAATTTTTATTTATTACCACTTTTGTCAGATTCGAGTTATTTCTGTGACCATTGTGGGTTTTTCTTTCATTAACAGAGGGGTACCAACAATTTTGTCCATGTGTGTAGCAGTGAGCCTTTTTGAACTGCACTGTATTTCCTCTTCGAGCAGCAGCTCCCACTGAGAAGACCATTCAAGGATAACTTGGGAACATAGAGCACATCATACATTGTAACATTTTTTTACATCGACTTTGAATGTCATTCTCATTTTGATGTTTCCATGTCCTAGAGCTTCAACCACTCTTCCATCACCAAGTTTCACATTCTGTGGCTCTGCAAAATGCTGATACTCTTGCAGACTTTCCTTTTGCCATGTCATGTGTTTTGACGCTCCAGAATCAATTAACCACTCTCTCTGTTGATGCAGCTCACTATGACTTCAGCCTTCAACAACAAAGGCACCCTCATATGAGTCCTCAACATTCTCATGCATCATGCTTTTGGCCTTATGAGTTTTCTTTTTGTTTTTTTCTACTTGGACAATCACACTTTATATGTCCTTCTTGCAGACTTTCCTTTTGCCATGTCATGTGTTTTGATGCTTCAGAATCAATTAACCACTCTCTCTGTTGATGCGGCTCACTATGACTTCAGCCTTCAACAACAAAGGCACCCTCATATGAGTCCTCAACATTCTCATGCATCATGCTTTTGGCCTTATGAGTTTCATTTTTCTTTTTTTCTACTTGGACAATCACGCTTTATATGTCCTTCTTTTCCACATTTGTAACATCGCCATGTGTTGTATTTGTCATCTCTCACTGCTTTAAGATTTCCCTGCATATTGCCGTGAACTTGTGTTGACATGGCTGATGCATCTCTGGAAACAGCACCACCATTTCCATTGTCATCAGCATGAACTCTTTTTTTGCTCTTCATTTGTTAATGCTTGCTGAACAAACTGCAGTGTCAAACTTTCCATTTCTGTTTCTAGTGCAGTGACAACTGTAGCATAGCTTGGTGGCAAACTACCCAGGAGTGTTACAATCTGGTCATCTTCTTCAATCACAGAACTTATTGCGCCAAGCTGATCAGTTAGCTCCTTCATTCGTTTCAAATGTTCAGTTAGCTTTTCTCCTTCCTTCATTTCACATCTGAAGTATTTTTTTTGTTAGAAACAGTTTATTTGCAGTAGTGTCTCTCACAAACTGTCCTTTCAAAGTATCCCATGCCTGCTATGGAGTCTGACAGCTGGTTATCAAGTACAACTGGGACATGCTCACATTTAGCACCAGCACGGAAAATGCTTTCTCTCTCCGTCTTTCAAACTTGGCTAGTTCGTTAGCATTAGCATCCGCTGCTAGGTTTTCCGTCTCTGTTACCAAGCCCCATAGTCCTTTTGCTTTCAGCAAGTGCTCCATTTGAAACTTCTATGTTGCACAGTTCTCTGGTCCGCTCAGCTTGTCAATAAACAGTTTATCTTCCATTGTGAGTCCCACAACACTGTTTATATTACACAAAAATCCATGAAAACAGCTTTTTCAGCGATGCTCTGGGCCCATAACCTGTTGAAGTTTTTTTTTCCACATGAAACTTTATTAACAGCAACACTTGTAGTGAACAACACTGAGGGAAAACACTAGAGGGCAGTATTGGACCATTTCAACAGTCACTGGGAAATTACTTCACTGTATTACAACAAGAATGGGTTTTACTTTTGCTAAACGCCTTAAATGAAAAAGCTGGATTTTACTACAGAACAAATCTGAGTGTTTAATTTAAAATCACTGTCCACGATAAACCCAAGATTCTTGACTGTAGGTTTCACATAAGGTGTGAGGGGGCCCAAGTTTACAAGAGGGGACTCACAGGGGCCACTAGGTCCAAACACCATCACTTCTGTTTTCTTATCATTAAAATAGATGGTGAGTGTTTTGTGATTTTGGTAAATGGTGTTCACTTACAGTGGTGTGAAAAAGGGTTTGCCCCCTTCCTGATTTCTCATTTTTTTGTATGTTTGTCACACTTAAATGTTTGAGATCATCAGTCAAATGTAAATATTAGACAAAGATAACACAAGTAAACAGTTGTTGTTGCTAAGGGTGGCCCAACCAATTATTAGGTTTAGGGGGCAATCACTTTTTCACACAACACCATGTAGGTTTGGATTTTATTTTCTCTTAATAATAAACACCTTCATTTAAAAACTGCATTTTGTGTTTACTTGTGTTATCTTTGTCTAATATTTAAATTTGTTTGATGATCTGAAACATTTAAGTGTGACAAACATACAAAAATATGAAAAATCAGGAAGGGGGCAAACACTTTTTCACACCACTGTATACAGCACTTTTTCTCATCTCTAGATGACCAAAGCACTTTAAAGATCCCGCTACCCACTCATTCACACACTGATGGCAGCAGAGCTGTCATGCACCAGCGCTGGCCTGACCCTCCAGGAGCAGCTGGGGGTTCAGTGACTTGCTCAAGGACACTTCGACATGCAGACTGCAGACAGAGCAGGAATCAAGCCCCTGACCCTCCGATCAGTAGTTGGCCACACTACACCTGCATCACAGCCACTCCCATTTTAAGTATCTTTTACATTATTTATCAGTGAAAACGTCAGCATGTAAACAACATAATGGGATAACGGGCCGCCTTCCTGTAATGAACCCAACCCCACCCACTTGAGGTGGTACTCAGTTGAAATGGAAAACCAACCACACCGTGTCGAGCCGAGTAGAGTCGAGGCAAGTCGGGCTGAGTAGGCACTCGTGGAAAAGGGGCTTAATACACAGTTGATAATATATCTGACATCAATCTGGCTTATTTTGTTATATTTTCACCATGATGCAACTTTGATCTGTTAGCATTAGCTGGCTAGGTGGTAGGCATTGGTCAGTCTAACCACATAAGAGCTTGCGCCTCAGCGGGGAAGTGCTGACAAACAAGCTGTCAGGCTCAACTCAGCCAAAGGGCACAAACTGAAGCTAGCAGTTTACCCACTCATTCACAGATGTTTCTGTGTTAATATAACTCCAGGGGCCGGTCATATCCTATCGTCCACTTAAACCACACACCCCTGTCCACCAGTGATGCATTATTTCATTCATTCTTTGAGACAAATTTACATTAGTTGACTCAGGCTCGCTACCTGAGCTAGGAGCTAGCAAACTAATGGCTGTTTTCCACTAGCACCTACTGAGCCTTACTCACCTCGACTCTATTTGGTTTGTAGGGCTTTCCATTAGTACCTAGTACCTGGTACTAGGTACCAATAGAAAACCTACTACCTGGTACTAAGTACTATTTTGGTACCTACTCCAGTGAGGTTCCAACCGTGCTGAGTCGAGCTAAAAAGTAACGTCAACAGATTGCAGGCCACTGATTGGCCAGGGTGTAATGTCAGTGGATGACAGCGACGGTCTTCACAAGATTCAGAATTGCCATTTGTAAATTTGACAGTGAGTTTTTGTTTCTGTGGTAATCAACGAGATAAATGGCTACACACAAATCAACAACATGGTCCAGTGATGAGGTGCTCTTCTGTGCTTGGTGGCTGATGAAAAAATCCAGAGGGAGCTATGGGGCTGAAAAGTTTATAGGCTGAAAAGTTCATATAGTGGTCAAATTTGACCAAATGTGATTATTTTTCAACAGTCTCCCTGTCGGTGCACAGGCTTCTCCCATCGATGTTGCAGCGCTTGGATCCTACGGTTGAAAAATAAACCACATTTGGTAAATTTGACCACTATGAACTTTTCAGCCCTGTTACCGGTGGAGTGACCCGAAATGAAATACCAGGAGGTCTCCGAGCTGATGGCTGCTCACGGGGAAGAGTGTTTTGGAATTTTAAGCATCTTTTACATTATTTATCCCATTGGTAGCAAGCTCATTTTGAACAAACAAGGATATTGCTGTTGTCTCCTATGCAGAAAATGAGCTAGTTAGCCGTCAATGCTAACTTTGTGCTTTACTTTGCGGCGGATTGATAAAATAAGCAGCGATGCTGTGGTTTTAAGCAGGTTTTATTAAATCATACCGCCGTCACGAGCTCCGCTCCTGGCGCCATGCATGCGCACCGGGAGTGAGCCCACGGCTCTCGGCAGAGGGAGACACACGGTGTGTGTGTCCAGCAGCAGCAGTTGTGGAAGTGGAATTGAGAGGATGAGTTACAGAACCTGTGCAGTATTTATACCTAACTCAGACAATACATCAAAGCGGATTCACAGCAGTTAGTACGATCAAAGGGACTGCAGAACAGGCATGAGACATTTGCATTGAAAGACCTACATAACAATAGGCAGATTGCTGTCCTCTGCTCCAGCTTGCAGGACAAAGAGATTACAAGGCACATCTACATATTGATCTGTCTCTAGGTCACAGTAAGGACAGGACGCATGAACACTATACATGAATGGCACATTACATCACAATACATGAATGGCACATTACATCACAATACATGCATGGCACATTACATCACAATACATGAATGGCACATTACATCACAATACATGCATGGCACATTACATCTCAGTAGTGCAGCGGGAAAAACCAAGAGAAGAGAGCTGACTGTCCTTAATCTGTTGTGGGGGTTAACCGAACCACCACACGCTCCCCCCCAGAGGGCACGGCAGGGGGCCGAGACCTCGATAATCCCTCTATGGGAGCGAGCTGTGGGAGAAGCTCACTGCAAGCGGAGGGGGAGGGAGGAGGGGGTAGTAAGTGCCGGCAGGGGGACGGTGAAATTGTCCGAGTGGCGCAAAAATTGCTTGTGGGTCCGCGATGTCGAAGGGCTGTCCCGTTGAACGTGCAGAGGTCCACAAGAAGAAAAATTAGTCTCTGACTCCTCTCGTGGCCATGAAGAAAACAGGAGCGGCGAGGCTGCGTAGCGGCTGTAAGAAAAAAAGAAGCAGAGGGACTTGGCTCGTTGGCTTTAGGTGTGGGCGCAGCCCTAAAGTCCTTGGGAAAAGCTGACGGCTGAATTCCCTTTGTGCGCTGTGGCTGACACCATCAGTAAATCCTGTGAACAAGTTGCTTGCGTGCCTCAGGTGAACGAGCAACCCTGAAGGGCCTGTGTGCAGCAGTGCAGGAGGATGGGGGTCTCTGGAGCCGTTATTGTCCCGTGCGTGATGCCCCGTCCTCGTAACTCCCCGGTGCGTGCGCGGGGGTTCCGTGCGTGGGTGGGCCGCTGGAGTGGCGAGTCAGGGTGCAGAATCTCGGTGGGGATCGGCGCAGACGGCGCCGATAAAATCCAGGTTTGAGCTGTGGCTGCAGCTTGGCCATGGTGCGTTGGAGCGGTGGGAGGGAATAGACGATCTTTTGTCCCTCAGGCTCGTGCAGATGCGTTGGAGCGGTGGGAGGGAATAGACGATCTTTGTCCCACTCGGCCGTGGTGCGTTCAGGTCCACGTGTCGCGTTCTCCGCCGGCCATGGAGGCCGCCGTCGTGGAGAGGGACCGAGGTGCCTGCGCTCTCGTGTGGAGGAGCTGCGTGCGCGGCCGGTCCAGCGTGGATGAGCAGATCTCAGACGTGCAGATCTCATCATGAAGAACGGGTCACCAGTGCAGCTGTCCAGATCAGAAGGTTGCTTCGCACAAAGCGTGTGCGTCTTCGGGGTCACCAGTGCGGCGGCATGAAAAAATAAGCAGCGATGCTGTGGTTTTAAGCAGGTTTTATTAAATCATACCGCCGTCACGAGCTCCGCTCCCGGCGCCGTGCATGCGCACCGGGAGCAAGCCCACGGCTCTCGGCAGAGGGAGACACACGGTGTGTGTGTCCAGCAGCAGCGGTTGAGGAAGTGGAATTGAGAGGATGAGTTACAGAACCTGTGCAGTATTTATACCTAACTCAGATAGTACATCAAAGCGGATTCACAGCAGTTAGTACGATCAAAGGGACTGCAGAACAGGCATGAGACATTTGCATTTGAAAGACCTACATAACAATAGGCAGATTGCTGTCCTCTGCTCCAGCTTGCAGGACAAAGAGGTTACAAGGCACATCTACATATTGATCTGTCTCTAGGTCACAGTAAGGACAGGACGCATGAACACTATACATGAATGGCACATTACATCACAATACATGAATGGCACATTACATCACAATACATGCATGGCACATTACATCACAATACATGAATGACACATTACATCTCAGTAGTGCAGCGGGAAAAACCAAGAGAAGAGAGCTGACTGTCCTTAATCTGTTGTGGGGGTTAACCGAACCACCACAACTTGTATTTTGCACTTGCTGTAATAAATATCCACTTCCAACAGCAAAACGTCAGCATGTCAACAATATAACAGGATAATGGGCCACCTTCCTGTTATGAACCCACCCACCTTGACTCAGCTGTAATGGAAAATGACCTAAACCGTGTCAGGCCGAGTAGAGTCGGGGCGAGTCAAGCTGAGTAGTTACTTGTGGAAAAGTGTTTTAAGATAAGCAATAGTGACACAAGAGGGAGGGTGGAGTCAACCCCTTAGATACTATAAATTTATGGCAGGAAACACAAAATTTGACCTTGCCTGTATCTTAGAAATTCTAACAGATACAAGCACAGTGTAAATTGGAAAAACACTGCAAATGACCCAAAGTTTATGATTGGAGAAATTTCATCCATGAATTTTGCATAATGTATTGTATTTGTATTTATATTTTATTCAGTTTATAATCCATAATAAAAGATAAAAGAAAATATAACAATAAGAAACCAAAAAGGGTGTAGGTTGAAGCTGAGGCTTATATAACACCTACCCCTAATACTGTACAACTAAAAGTCATTCATTCATTAATCTTCTTGACCGCTCAATGCCCTATGGGTTGCGGCGGGGCCGGAGCGTATCCCAGCATCCCCGGGCGGAAGGCGGGACACACCCCGGACAGATCGCCAGTCCATCGCAGACAACAAAAATTTTAACACAAAATAAATCAAATGCATCTTAAATGAAAACAGAATCAAATTCTAACAAAGTACCAGTCTTACAGAATCAACATAAATATGATGTCAAATTAATTAGCCACTTAAGAACATCATTTCTCTACTCAACATGACAGTACTGAGAAATTATATTTTCTTTCTACATTTTTTTAAATTTCAAATGTACTACACATTTTAATTTTGTCTGGACAATTCCATAAAATACTGCCAACAGAAACACAGTGCTGTTTAGCGTTTGTCCTGAACTTGGGTTTAATCAGAATACAATTTCCTCTCAAATTATATGTACTTTTTCTAATTTCAAACAGCTTTTGAATATTTGATGGTAGTTGTTTATTGACTTCTTTAAATGTAATTTGAATTGTACTATATTCTACTAAATCTTTACATTTTAGTGCATTTAACCAAGTAAATAGTGGATTAGTTGGCTCACAATATGGTTTTATTGCAACTGTCCTAATAGCTTTTTTTTGTTGTAAAAAAATTGGGTGTATATTTGTCTTGTATTTCCCCACACCACTGAACAGTAGGATATATAGGGAACAATAAGTGAATTATACGAAATGCATAATGATTTTTGACATAAGAGATCTTTTACTTTATACAATATTGCAGTTGATTTGGTCATTTTGGTTCTGACATAGTTTGTATGGGATTTCCAGTTTAGTTTGTTATCAACAATTACACCTAAGAATATTGTGTCAACAACTGTATCTATTACAACGTCATTTATTTTAATTTGTCTGCTTATTTGTAGTCTGATGTCCAAATATTATACATTTAGTTTTTCCTAGGTGAAGAGATAATTTATTTAGGTCAAACCATTTTTTAATAATTGATAATTCCCTATTCATTGTATCCAAAAGCTGCCCAAAACTATTTCCACTACAAAAAACGTTCTATCATTAGCAAATAAAATACACCTCAGTTCTTTGGCAACCAAACACAAATCATTAATATACAATAGAAACAACAGCGGTCCTAGCAGTGAGCCCTGAGGCACTCCACACGCCATTTTTAACAAGACAGAATCAGCATTGTTTATGCATACATATTGGTGTCTGTCATCTAAGTAGCTACATAACCAGTCATATGCAAGTCCTCTGATGCTATACTTTTGTATTTTCCTTAAAAATAGTTCATGATCAAAAGTATCAGATGCCTTTTGTAAATCCAGAAATATCCCTACTGTATGCGCTTTCCTATCAACTGCATCAGTAATCTGTTCTATGAAATCAGTTAAAACCAGTGAAGTGGTGCATTTTTTTCTAAACCCATACAGTTGTTCACAGAGTATATTGTGCTTGTTGACGAAACCATTCATTCTTATGAAAAATATTTTTTCCAATATTTTTGAGAAGTGGGGCAACAGTGAAATTGGTTTATAGTTAGTGAACAAGCATTTATCACCAGATTTAAACAATGGAATTATTTTAGCTACTTTCATTTGCTTAGGAAATTTTCCAACTCTCAAAGACAAATTACATGTACAGTATGAGTAAAAGACTTGACAACACAATCAATAATATTTTTAACCAGAAACATCCTGTGACCATTACAATCTGTTGATTTTTAGTTTTTTGTGACCTAATTTGCATATTGTGACTCTCAAAATTTCAAACGCCTGTATCTTGGAAATTATAACAGATACAGACAGACTGCAAATTGAAAAAGTCTCTCAAAAGTTCCCAGGCATCATTGCTGGTACTTACTGTGGCATAGCCCATTGAAACCAGTCGTTCTGCCACGATGTCCTCTCCGGCCACGTGGTGTGTGCACATGCGCCGGCACCACAGTGCGTTTTGGAACATTTGTCCACGTCCAGAAACTGCTCATCCACATCCAGAAACTGCTCATCTACGTCCAGAAACCCCGTTGACATAACGCACGGCTCAGGAGACACGCACACACAGGCTTAGAGTAGTTCAAATAGTTTATTAACAGCAGGGGTGAATGAGTGTGTGTCTGCGGGATGTAGATGTGTTGGTGGTGGCGTCTGCTTCAGGCACAGAGGCAGATGACCGTTCGGCCGAGCAACCCTATGGAGAGAGCACAGGGAGAGGGTGACGGGCATACACCAACACAGGATGAATTATGGCAAGAGAAGATCTTACTTGAGTTGTCAGGATAGCTGGCACAGCAAGGGGAACGTAGCCCGGGAGACAGCCACCTGGAGAGCTCCGTGCAGCAGCGAAGGATGGGCGATGGAACGGAGACGTCCGCCGCCGGGGAATCCACCTGTGCACAGGGGAGCAGACTGGAAAAGGAGGTAAGGGTTCTTACCCAGAATAGCGATGCTGAAGAAAGGAATGCTCACGGCGGTGAGGGAACGAAGTCTGACGGCTTCAGGCCGAGCCTCCGGGCGAGGCGGCTTTTATCCCTCGCCGCTGATGAGGATCAGGTGTGTGAGCAGGTGGCGCCGCTGATGAACGGCGCGGCGTGACACCCGTGACCACGGTTAGGCAAAACTGAAAAATTTTCAGAGTGGCTCCTGTGCCATTTGGCACTGCATCAAACACAGAAAAAATGCAAATCACAACGTCATCAGTCTTTCGCCATCAGACAGTTTCACTTTTGATTGCAGATCCAGCACGGTCAGAGGTTTGTAATCCGATTCGGAATCTTCCTCAGTGGATAAAGGGTCTTCTTCTGAATCGGGATCTGCCCAAAAAAGAGCATAGCCTTCCCTCTGGTGCACGCACGCTTGGCTCTGTGCTCGCTATCACACAAATGAAAAAGCTCCTGGTTCAGACCGGAATTACCCAAACTTTGCATTTGGGGAACATCCGGGTTTGGTGCTTGGAGGAAAGCTATACCGGTCTGCCATCCTGTGCTGTAAAAAGGTTTGTACATTGGGGACTGTGTTTAAAAGTATGGGCCGGTTTTGAGAGGTATGCTGACGGGTGCAGATCAGTGCCAGGCACCCTTATGTGGTTAAATGCAGCTATTAAGAATTTAAAGAAACCAGCCATTCTGAGTAAAGCTGTGTTCACACCAAACGCAAACGGGTGGCACGAATCAATACAAAGTGAATGGGAAGACGCGAGTACGTGCAAATTTTCGTCGTCGCGCGTCCGCTAACGTTCGGAGTAAAATTATCACCATTGCAGAGTAAACTAGTTAGAAAATGAAACGCACTCACCAGGAGACAGGAGGACCGGGAACTCTTCAGCTGAATTGGGTTTTTGGAGTTATTTACCCACAGTTTCCGGCCATGGATGTCCTAGCAAGCTAGCAACATAAACACTGATCATCTTGTGAACTTTTGGAGGCTTAAGACAGCATTTTCAGGTGAGCCCCCGGTCGGATAATGTAAACCTAAGCATGATGTTATTTTGAGAATTTCCACAACAGGTTGAACACAGCTGCAGAAGTTTTAAAGACAACTTTGCCTGTCTGCATCTCACTATTCATGTCTGTTTGCGTGTTTACATTGAGTTATAATGTAATCGTGCCGTGCGAACAATTCGCCCGTTCGCGGTTGGTGTGAACGCACCTTTAGGCAGCAAAAGATGATTCACAATGATGCTGCTATAATTAAAAATTTAAAGGTAATTTGACCAAAATATGTCAGAAACATTTCATTAAGATCTGTGGGAGCTGTCAATATGTGGGAAAAGTGCAGTGAATGGGACCTGTACACAAGCAGAAAATACACCAATAAAGTACAAGTATGTTATTTATTGCACACGGTCATTATGCTGCCAGAGGCTGCACAGTCAAACTTTCAAGCATCCTGAAGCATCCAGAGAAGAGGAAAGAGAAAGAAGGAATACAACGTTTAATGAATGTTTTTAGTCACTCTTTGAATCAGTCGTGAAAAGATGGGTTTGCATATAATGATTTAAAATTCTATTTATTAATTTATTCATTCCTGCATGCATGAATTCATTTATTTATTGAACTACTGTTCAATAACTTGTTCCTTAATTTGGTTTGTTTGCAACAACTGCTAACTGGTCTGGAACAGGCCAGCCAGGACAATGCCGGGTTCTACTGAATAAGGACAATAGTGCTAATGAGTCAAATAGTCAAAAAGACAGCTTGTTTAAATGAATTTAGCTCATTAAGGGCTCATTGTTATCTAAAGATATTTTTTCTCAACCCTGGGTTGCAAAATTGTTGTTTAAATCACCCTTTATTGTCATTCAACTGTACAACCAATCATGTACAGTAGAACGAGATTGTGCTTTACCTATCTACTGTGTCAATCACACACACCCCAAGTGTAGAATGACACTTGGACAATGAATGACAATAAAGGGTGATTTAAAATTAAAATTGTTGTTTATATTTCACAAAGCTTTATGGGACCAAAAACATGTTACTTGTTTTCTTCCCATGTACTATGGCTGCTGAAGGAGTTTCGCACTGTCCACAGAAGACCAGCAGAGCTGCACAAACAGCACCTGGAGTCTCGTCAGTTTGTCTGAACAAATGTGGGGATTTGAGAGCCATGGTAAACTGGGGCGAGTGCTTGTGTCTGTGTGCCAAGGCAACTCTAGACATGGTATTAAGTCACTCCACTCACACTTGTCTTTGTCTTGAGACCTTGAACTATAGAACATGCGGTTAAAGTTTTTTTTTTTTTTCAAAACTAGGCTCACAGCCTGGCGTTGCCATCCTAAAGATTGAAAAGCAGCTAATTTTCAGTTAAACTTTGTCTTCTGAAGTATCTGTCCAGAGCATAGACAGTCAGTGTAGAAAAAAATCAGCTCAATTGCTTTTATCCTTATAAATCCAAGAGATTTATGGTATATGGTAGAAGGATGTAAAGCAGATGGGAGGAGGGATGGTGTGGGGGTACTCCTCAAACCTCCATCACAGTCAACGATAGGCCTAGTTCACACTGCATCAGTTTAAGTGGCTGAAACAATCTGATAAAGTGGCTGGAGGAGACAAGCATCACCTCAGGCCCCAGTCCGCACCCCTCGGTGCTCTCTCCTGGCATGCTGATCAGAGGATTAGGCCCCAGAGGCAGTTTCAAGTAGTGCACAGCGGAGAAAGGGAAAGGCATGCAGGGACCAGGAGGTACCAACCAGTTTCACACACGACATGCGTCACAAGGACCACACAGTCGCCTGCACTCGTGGTATCTGATCACTAGAGAGCACCACAGAGCTGTTCCACTGTGTGCACAGAGGAACTTGTATTTTGAAAGTACTTTTAAAAGAAACATTAAGAATGTACGAAAAGGATGGAAATGCTTTCTCTTTTGCTTTACTTCTAATTTTCTTTTATGTCCCACAACTGAAAACAACCGAATTATATAACATTAGGAGCAAAGAACAAATCAAACAGCCAAGGATGGATAAATAATTTTAGGGGAGGGAGGAAGGGTTTTCTCAAAAAAAAAGGATGTGTTACATTGCTCCTTATGTTTGACACTCTCTTACAGACTCTGGTGCTGTACTTTTTGCAGCAAATCCAAATACCAAGATGTGTTGTAAAATGTGTTATGTCCGTAAAACGTGGCACAATAATGAGGCGAGAGGTGAACCGAACAGGACTTTATTATATGACTCACAGTGTTACCAACAGATGCTCCCACTAGGCAGAGAGGTGATCAAAGAGACCGCCCCTCTGCCACGCAGCCCGCTTATACTCCGGGTGACGTCACCACCCGTGTCACACCATAAAGAGTCCTAATAACAACACTACACCCCCCCCCCCCCCGTAGAAAAGTCCAAAACGCACACACACTAGTCAGACCCTTCCAGATTTATAGCCCAAATCACATACTAACAATAAACAAGATAATTAGGCCTATCCATGCGCACAAACAACTAAAACTAGAAGGACAGGTGGACTGCTGTCCCACCTCCACACGGCCAGACGGATTATTCTGCCGTCTTTATCCATATACAGTCCATGAAATAAAAAGCTGCTGTGTTCCTAATGTAATGTAAAATAACCCCATAAACATATATACATACAGGTAAAACCTCAATTCAACCAACCAGTCAATATTTACATTCAAGCCCTGCTATTAACACACCCAACAAAACCACCCCATAACCCGGGCCAGCCACACAGTAATGTATACCCCAAACACATCGGCACAAACGTTTCTTGGTTTTCTTTTTTTTTGTCATGGACAATTCACATAGCAACTTGACGCAAGAAACATATTGGCTACGTAGCCTGAACGATACACACATTAATATTTCAGCAATTCACACATAAACAACATGCAGAACACATTAACTCGGGCAATCAGCAATAATATATATTAAACATATTGCCCCCTTTAACTTATCAGTCACACACCATGGAGCCCCCCCACCCCGAGACCCGTCAGGTGGGTCCCAACCAGAGCGTCGTCTCTTTTTGGCACCCGGGAATGACCCACGCTGGTACCAAAGAACCTCACCTTCCTCATAAACACGCCGCAGCTCGTTGGGGTGTCTCTTCGTACCATCTGTCAGCTGCAGGTAACCGTCCTCCCGAACAGCCACCATCTGTAGCTGCCCCTGGTCCTCCTGTCTTCTCCGCTTCCTGTAGGCTCCTCTCAATCGGGCCTCCTCTCTGGGTCAAACCAAATCAGCAACCCCCAGAGGAGCCCTGCTCAGCTTCCAGTGTTCCTGTGTGGCCTGTCATTTAACCATGCCAGCCGGTCCTGCCCCGGTTGTTTTCATTTTAGACGCCAACAAAGCCGTTATGACCCCCTGCTTCTTGGTACCTCCCAGCCAAACTCTAGAAGCAGAATGAGTCAGCCACTCGGCTCCATTTGCCATCATGGGTGTCCCACGGCACTGCCCAGTTCCCTCAGCTAGGGCAACATGGACTCTGGCGCAGGAACCCTCCCGTGATGGCCCTGGATGAGGTTGGTCCTGTTCGCTTTCCAGATTACTAGGCCAAGGTTTGTCCCATATTGCATCATCCATCACCGCTGGCATCAGTCGGTTCCATAAACCACAGCCCGACCACTTCTTCTCAACGCCGCTGATGGAAAACCCCAGTCCATAGAAGAGGTCGCAGCCCATCACATTCTCGCCGCCGCCAGTCACAATAATCTTCAGGTTAACAGCCACCAATGATTTATAACGGGCCGTCAGCTCCACCAAACCCACGATGGGCAACCTCTGTCCTCCATAGCCGCACAGCGGCTCTAAATGACCTCTCAGCTGATGATATGGGAAGAAACTCCTCACGGTGGACCAATTCAACACCAACCTCACTGCGCTTGTTTCAACCAGTAATGGTATCTCCACTCCATCCAGTTCCACCATACAATATGTACAGCCGTCGGTGTCCGGGGAAACGGTGTGGATAACCGTGGGAGTTGGAGCAGGGGTGTCTGCTTTGTGTCGCCATTTCCCTCGCTCGCACTTCTTACAGGCCCTGGCAAAGTGATGCAGGAGTCCACACTTGCCACAGTGTTTACCTCTTACTGGACACTCTCTACCCTTGTACTGGTGCTTAGTGGACCCACAACCCGAACATTTAGGTGATCCCGGGGCGGACCTCATCTTTACAGCTGAAGCACATTCCTCTTGCTCGCTGTCTTCGCTGTCTGGATTCACAGCCTGTATTGTTGATTGTGAGTCATGGCGGCGTAGCCTAGCTCTCTCACCGAGGTCATGCAATAACTTGTCCGCCGCTTCACACTGCTGGGCTATCTCCACAGCCATGACTAAAGTTAATTCGCCGGAGTGTGTAAGCAATCTCGAACAAGCTGACGAATACAGCGTGTGCTCTGCCAGAAACTGGACCCTCCTGACGATGACGTTTGTAGGCGCATGAAAATGTTGCACCGTTTGTTCAACCACATCATCGAAGCTATTGCTAGCTCCCAAAGTAGAAAGGATATGTTGTCCTTCCATACCCAAATTATGGACCAAAATTGCCCTTGCTTGTACCTTCTTCAGTTCGCCGATGTTTAGGGCCACCAGATAGTTCTGAAATGTGGTGAACCACCTCATCCAAGGCACCGGAGGCTCCCGCAGAGTCTCTAAAAACAGCCAAAAAGACAACATGCCCGCATCCATACTTTATCCTTGTTGCCAAATGTTATGTCTGTACAATAATGAGGCGAGTGGTGAACTGAACAGGACTTTATTATATGACTCACAGTGTTACCAACAGACGCTCCCGCTAGGCAGAGAGGTGGTCAAAGAGACCGCCCCTCTGCCATGCAGCCCTCTTATACTCCGGGTGACGTCACCACCCGTGTCACACCATAAAGAGTCCTAATAACAGCACTACAAAATGGTTCCTTTTATACAGTACAGTTCAACTGCTCAAAGCAATTATTGCTGCTGGAAAAATATATGGGCAAATTGTAGTGATTTTCAAACAATATACGGTATATACATATTTTATAGCAATTATATTGATCCATTTCAGTGACTACATTGGAAAATCCTGCTAGTATCCAGTTTTGTCTGTTTTCCACCTATACTCAGAACAATATTAGTTACATTTCACAATGAAATTTTGTTCTTTCCCGCCTTCCATTCTAGTATTATTGCAATAATTTGAAAGTAAACTGGTCACTTTATGTATTTTTTCTGAGCAATATTTTAAAGAAAAAAAACAACTTTTGTTGAAGTGATCAGATTCTACCGGGGTCGTTTTGTTGTTTTAAAGTTTGGACCCTTACCTATGGTCAGTAGATGATTTTTTTTTTCTTTTTTTTTGGGGGGGGGGGGTGCTATCCCCCTTGTTAGCAAAATGACAAAATGACAAAAAAGCATCCCCATTGTTACCCTACCATCCTCCTATCCCCAGGGACGGGGGACAGAATTGTCGCCCTATTACAAACCTTTCTACATCATGTTACATAACTGAATAATATGACTGTGAACCACCAATTCTAAGCAGAAATGAAAAAAAACAAAACAAAAAACCCCCAAAACTTTCTTGTAGATTTGGAGTATTTTTCCTAAAAAAAACCCCAAAACAAAAACTTTTTTCTCATAAATTTGAAAAATTTTCCTTGTAAATTTGCAACTTTTTTCTGGTAAATTTGCAACCTTTTTCTCATAAATTTTCAACTTTTTTAATCATAAATCTGTAACTTTTCCCTCATACATCTGTGACTTTTCTCAGACATTTGCAACTTCTTTCAACTTTTTTTATCATAAATTTGAAACTTTTTTAACTCATACAGTAAATCAGCATCTTTCTTCTCATAAATGTATCACTTTATTTTCTCAAAAATTTGCAACTTTTGTTTCCATAAATTTGCATTTTTTTCTTGTAAATGTTAAAACTTTTTTCCTCCTTCTGTTTGCTAGTTAAATTTTTATTCTATGTAATTACATTGTAATTTGGAACTTTTTTCATTTTTAAATTTGTGCATTTTATCATATCTCTGCATCTTTATTCTTGCAAATTTGCACATAATTTACATTTACATGTTTATACCTTATGCTAAATTGGTGAATACCCCGTCCCCCTTATTAAAAATAATAAACTGCCTATGATATGATACAAACTGCTATGGTCATCAACTTTGCCTATTGATCAGAATCATGAAATTGTTGATTTAAGTGACTGAAATGAGTTTTCTCTGTGGGGTGGCTGTTCTCACCGTTAGAGACAGGGTGAGAAACTCCATTATTTTAGAGAGCTCAGAGTAAAACCACAGTGCTTTCATTTCAAAAAGAGCTAGTTGAAGCATGTCCCACCTGGAGAAGATCCTGAAGCAGACCAAGGACCGACAGGTTCAGTTTATATGATAACAGTTTCACTGAATACAGAAAAAAGAATATAGATGAGCAGTGGCAGCTTGTCAGAGGAGACAGCGCCTCCTCATAAATTTGACAAGAAAAAGAGAAGAAATGATGCATAAATTGTGATAATAAACATATTATGTAGCTTTTCTTTCATTCACAGCGTTGCTGTTTCACTGAAGTTGGCCTCTGGTGGTGTTTATTGTGTGACATTTAGTTAGAAACTTATGAGAAGTCCAGCAGAGGAAAAAACAGGCTTGGCACTGTGAGAACATTAATCAGCCAATCAGTGTTTGTTGTTATGTAAAATGAAAGGAAGCAAGCTTCCCTTTGGAAATTATTTATCCAATCTGAAATCAGTTTATATTTGTTGCTATGGAAAATTCTCTAACTTGTTGCATTGAAGAAAGAAAGGTAAGAATGGTGAAGCTCTTACTTTTCAACCAATCACAATCTTTTATTTTTTTGCAATGTCACTGTGTTTCCTGCATTTTCAACCTATGATTTCAACCTGTGAGCATGAGTAACCTAGCCTTTAACCATTCATATGATTGTGAAAATGTTATTCATTGGAGCAGGGGTTACAATGTGTCGTCAACTTTTCTTGGTCAGATTTCATGCTGAGTGAGACTTGAGCAGGCTGGTGTTGTGTTGTCTCGAATACCTGTTATGTCTGGAAACCCGGAGTGATGCACAGAGAGTGGTGCTGTTGTGAACACGAACTTTATTACACACAGTAATAATATGCTTCCTATTGTTGTGCCAGCCGGGAAAGAGGCCCTAAGACAGCTGCTGTCTCCCTATATGGACTGGCGTGATGACAACACCAGCCGGCTGCGTCATCACGCTGCTCCCTAGTATTGACCCCTGCACTACATTCACCTCCTCCTTGAAAAAAAACCCAAAAACACAGAATGCTTTATTAATTATAACCCTTCCCAACTTGGCATGAAGAACGATCACCATTAACAATATTAACTAGGGTTAGCGGGTGGACCACTGCTCAATCCAACGCAGCTGAGTGAATTATTCTGCCACTCATCCCTTGGCAGCTTGTCATTTTTTTTCCCTGACAGTCTTCCATGGGGAAGGTGGTTCTGCTGGAGGGGTCTTGCAGCAGGCTTGTGCTGGATGCGCCCCTGGCGGTGCCAATTTCAGCAGGCACGGGTGCCATCCTTCTGAAGCCATGGCACACTCGTCAACACTGTCCCGGCCTGGATCCCACACCAACTGGATCGGCTCCGATGCCACATCCCACGCCGCAGTAGCTGCTCTCACCTCCCGTGGACGGCCGTCCCACCGTCCCAATCCTATTTCTAACTGTGCCACTATCTTCATGTGTGTCGATGGTGGTGACGATGTAACAGCTGACTGTGAGCCCGGTCGCTTGTTTCCGCGGGCCCGAACCCAGTTCATCATTGTGAGCGGTGCTCTGTACTGCTGCATATTGCGTTGTGACTGTAATGGTGTGGTACTCACGATTGCTACGGGGTGTCCATCAAGCTGTGGTGGTGCTGCTACATCCTGTTTTGTCATGGACTCTTCACCCGTCGGCTCAGCCGTGGCTCCAGTAGACTGGTGCTGAGCGAGGATTCTGAAGCAGTCCGGTTCTTTCTCACTTTCGTCTGGTGCTGGTTTAGGCTGGGGTGATGTGCCACTGTTCTCTGTGGGCGTGGGCTCCCTCTCCTGCAACTCTGCAGTGGCTCCCACAAACTCCCACTAGGCGAGGATCTGAGTTGAGTCCAGCTGCTGCCCCCCCTCCGGGCAGCGCTCCTCCTGTGTACACGGGATGGTTGATTTCTTGCCTGCATCGTTCCTGATAGATGCGGGCTCCCTCTCCTGCAGCTCCGGCTGGGAGAGGATCTGAGCCGAGTCCGGTCGCTGTTCTCCCTCCATGTCATCTTCGTTCTCTGTTTCATGTTCACCCACAGTGTTGTGGTCACTCAATGTACTGAATTCTCCCTTTTCACCGTGCTCACTTTCTGTGCTGTGTCCACTCTCTATGCTACATTCGCTTTCTGGGCTGTGCTCTTTGGTTGCACTCATGTCCGCCAAGTCTGGGTATAATGGACCTGGACCGTCGACAGTCTTCCCGGGTACCGTGAGGGTGAAACCCAGCTTGCAGAACAAATCCCACCCCACAATGTTATCACCCTGGCATGTCACCTGGAACCAGAATGCTGGAATTTTCCTTTCACCGTACTGCACCGCGAAGGTGACGTTCTTGCCGGTGATGGAGCATTTGCCGTACAGCAGTTCCACCGCATCAGGTTGTCGGGGGGGGGGGCGGGTGAGCCTCCTAACCATGGCCTCGTTTACCAGTGACCATGAGGCAGCGGTGGCCACCAACATTGGCACACTGACGCAGTCTAGCTTCACCACACACTGTGGTCCTGACCAGCCTTCGGGGCCCACAATGTTGACGCCGTCTCCGTAGGGTGTGGCGTCGACGAGCCTAGCTTCGCTGTGTTCACTCTCCGTGCTGTGCTCTTCGGCTAGCTTGTCAGGGGTTAGCTCATCTTCTAAGGGCCCCATAGGCGCACGTGCTTGTTAAGACTCTGAGCTCTATAGCACAACACTGAGTTGAATCACCTGCATGTTTTTCGCTGGGTTGTTGTTCTGTGGTGTCCTGTGGCCTCATGGTGTCTAACTCGGGGCCCTCCCAAGAGGGTGTGGGGTCGGCGGGCTTAGCATTCGGGGCAACCGTCAGTGGAACAGTGAAATGTTTGGTCAGCAACACCACGTAGTCGTCATACGTAGCCCCCTCTTTTAAATTGTCGACCATTCAATTCAATTCAATTCAGTTCAATTCAACTTTATTTATATAGCGCCATTTCACAACAACAGTCATCTCATCGCACTTTCAAATGTAGGGGAAACTCCCACAATTGCAGATAGACCCCAGCAATCAGGCAATCCCCTGTGAGCAAGCACTTGGCGACAATGGAGAGGAAAAACTCCCTTTTAGCAGGAAGAAACCTCCAACAGAACCAGACTCAGGGAGGGGCAGTCATCTGCTGCGGCTGGCTGGGGGGTGAGGGGATAGAAAAGATGAAAAGAACCGACATGTAGAGAGCAAACAGTACGATGGGGACTCAATCTATGGGAGAGAACAAACAGATGTTAATGACCAGCAAAAATATTTCATTGAGAGTGAAGAAAGGAGTGAAGCCCAGTGCAATTTTTGAAGGTCTCCCGGCTATATCAAAAAGGAAGGTTTTTACTCTATTCTTAAAAACAGAGATCGAGTCTGACTCCCGAATCCAGATTGGCAGCTGGTTCCACAGGAGAGGAGCTTGATACCTGAAGGCATTGCCTACCATTGTACTTTTGGAGATTCTAGGTATTACAAGTAATCCAGCATTTTGGGAGCATACTGCTCTGTTAGGATAGTGGCCCTAACAGAGCCACTATCCACTATTCGCCTCCCTTCTTTACCCAGGTGACCGTATAGAATTGCTCGCAACCAGTGGTCTCTGTATTTCTCCAGGTTTAGAGACTCCGCGTAGCTGGTGAACCACTTGAACCAGCGAGGTCTTGGGACATATAGCTCACCGGGGTCTTCCTAAAATGGCAGTGGTGGCGTCATGCATGCCTCCATGGTTTAACTCTCGTCATCAAATGTTATGTTTGGAAACGCGGAGTGATGCACAGAGAGTGGTGCTATTGTGAACATGAACTTTATTACACACAGTAATACAATACACTACAGGTATGTTTCCTATTGTGCCAGCCGGGAAAGAGGCCCCAAGATGGCTGCTCTCTGCCTATAGAGGGCATGCAATGACATCACTTTGCTTACAACTATGCCCCCTTCCTTCTGGATTGAGTGGCAAAACAAATCAAAGATGGCTATGTGTAGCAGTAAAAATGCCGACACGGAGAGGAATACAAATGATTCTATGCTCAAACTGAAGGCAGTTGAACTTGACAGCAAACTTCATAGCTTTCAAAAGAATCAGTGGTCCGCTAATATCCACGTCACCAGAAATTGGGTTTCCTGATATTTATATGTACTTAATTTCGACACCAGGAAAATATACAAAGCAGAGCCTGAAAGCATTTAAAAGCCTGGACACTTGGTCATACTTAAAGGCAAGATTTGTAGGTGAAATTAAAGTAACGAAGACACCTGTGGATATTCTGGTTGTCTGTGGACAGGTATGCATATATTATTACTATTATTTTTTTTTTTAATGCTGCTACCGTTAGCTAACCTAGCATTAGTTAGCTATCACTTCACATGTTTTTCCCCACATCTAACAGTTTCTCATTAATTGTGCAGGTAAAACACAGCCAGTGAATAGCTTTAATAAGCTAATAAATCACCATCCTCTTTACGGTAAACAAATCCAACATACCTGTGACAAAATGAGAACAAAGCCATGTTTTGGTGCATGGATTCCAGTTGCTTCTGCCGATTGCAGAAACCCATTTGCTTCTCTTTTCTTTAGTTTTTGGCAGTCTGTAAAAGGATAGTGTTATGTCTGGAAATGAGGAGGAGGCGAGGTGACAGTTTTATGTTTTATTAAAGGAACTGGAACTAAAGAGGAGTCGCTCCGTACAGAGAGAGAGTCCACAGCAAAGAGACAGAGCCCCTTCCGCTGTGCCCTCTTATACTTCCCGTGACGCCACCACTGGAAAGACGGGGCGTCACCTCCCACTATACCCAGGGCACCGCCATATTGGTACACCCCAACTATATACATAATATTAATATCTAACACCCCCCCCCCCGAAGAAAATCGCAAGCACACTAATCGGGCCCTCCCAAATTTTGCAACCCGATATACACTCTAAACATCACTGCTAACAATATAAATACACAAAGTTATCCATGCACACCACACAGGCCCAGCGGACTATTCCGCCATTTTGATCATTACAGTCTGTGAACGTAAAAGGGCCACGCACAAAAAAAAACTAATCCCAATGTTATCACACATTTCTAAAGCATTTTGAACTATATACACTTATAAACAATATGTACACTAACCTGATGGCAGTCCCAAATCCCTCGCACTCAAACCCCACAACATGGGCACATCAAACACATGCAGTACTGGGGAAAATTTGCATTTCACACACCGCTATTTGTTTTAACCACTCACACGTCTATGAAACTCTTTTCACCACACACAGGGGAAACTTACACAAAAGTTAGCGGGTTTTTTTTTCAAAGCACAAAGAACAAGAATAGCATAAACACAACACAACAGAACATACTGCTAACCCCTCTTAAAGTCTCACTAAGGACCCCCTGGAGGCTCCCCTCTGGAATGTCTGTCCGGCGGCCCGCTCCCACAGCATCTCTGCCTCTTCCTCACCGGAGACGGGCTGCTTGGGCGTCTCCTCTGTCCCATATGCCGCAGCTCATTTCCTTTCCATTTCAGCCTTCTGGATCCATCTGACAGGTCCAAGTAACTGTCCATGCGGGTCCTCACTACCCACAGGTGTCCCTGGTCATCCTGCTGCTCCCGTGATTTGCGGATCCCACCAAGCCGAGACTCAACCCTAGGGCGAACCTCATCACCAATAGTTAGGGGAGTTCTCACTGGCTGTTTGGATCTTACACATCGTGGTTGGGTTCCTACTTGGTCACGGAGCCTCGCGCCGATCCGGTCTGAATTCCATCCCGGATCCTGCTTGCAGGCACACCTGGGGATCGTGCCACTCGGTCTCGCCCCAATCTCTTTTATCTTTTGTGCCAAATCAGCCACGGCAGCACCCGGTTCATGGTGGTACTCGGCCGGCCTCTGGAACTACACTGTGCCTGCTCACTGGCTCCACTCACCGCCGCAGGTGTCCAGCTGTGTGATTCAGGTCCCTCGTCCAGGGTGCCACGAACTCTGACACCGGAAACTCCCCATAATGGCGCTCCATAGTGTGGGTTCCACCCGTTGTTGCTTGTTCTGGGCAGATTCAAGTCCCATACTTCATCATCATTTCCCACATAGAAGTTTGGTCCCACAGCCTGCAGCCAGACCACTCTTCTCTGACGCTGCAGGCAATTGAGAATCTGAGTCCATAAAACAGGTTGCAGCCCATTAGGTTCGCCCTTTTGGTGGACACCATGAACTCCACTGCGCACATTGTCGCTGACTCGTACCTCACTGAGAGCATCAGCAAGCCCATGATGTCTAGGGGGTTGTTTCCGTAACCATAACACACCACATCAGACCTGCTCACTCTATAGTGCAGGAAAAAGTTCTTCACCGTGGCCCAGTTCAGAATGGAGGTTGCCGATCCCGTATCCAGCATCAGCGGCACCACCACCCCATCCAAGTTGATGTTGCAATAAATGCAGCCATCTGTGTTCGGTGAGACTGTGTGAACTATCGTAGGTACCCTCGTGGAACCTACCCACCTTTTGGGCGCATGCGCACGCAGCGACCAGCAGCTTGGTGATATAGTGCATGTGTGCGTGTGTGTGTTTTTTGTACTTTTTTACGTTTTTAGAAAATCCTCTGTGTCGTTTCTGCTCTGGAGCGTTTGTGGAATATATGGCGAACAGCTCCCTAGTATCTGCAACATGGATTTCCTCTCATATCTCGCACTGCTGCTTTCTGTGTTCTGGCTCTTTGTCTCTGAGGTAAACGCGTTCGGCTCCATGGCGAGCAGAATAGCGGGCAGAATACAATATTCCAGGGACGTGTTGCTGCGCTTTAACACAGCTGGTGCAGAGTCTCTGATTGCGCCCAAATTTCATCTGCCGGACTTTATTTTGAGAGACGGTCACAGCGGTGAAAAAAGAAGCGGCAGGAGGAAGCGTGGAAGACGTGGTGGTGTGAAATTGCGCCTTAGGAGACGTCAGTTTGGTAACATTCCTCTTCCTTCGATCATTTTTGGGAATGCACAGTCTGTGAGAAACAAGGTGGAGGAAATTCAAGGCAATGTACGTTACCAGAAGGATTTTAAGAACTGCTGCGTCATGGCTTTCACTGAATCTTGGCTTACTGCGCATGATCGAGATGCAGACCTGTGGATTGACGGCTTTGGAGCTCCGCTGCGCTCGGATCGACAGGAAGAGGTAACTGGGAAGCGTCAGGGGGGCGGAGTATGTTTATACATTAATAAGCAGTACTGCACATCTGTCACGGTCAGAGAGCGCATCTGTACACCCCATGTGGAGCTGCTGTCTGTGTCACTACGCCCCTTTTATTTGCCTCGAGAGTTTCCCCAACTTTTCATCACAACTGTGTACATTCATCCGAGGGCAGACGCTGACTCCGCCTCCAGCACCATCTCTGATGTGGTGCAGCGGCTGCAGTCAATTTCTCCAGAGGCGCCAAACTTCATTCTTGGGGATTTTAACCATGTTTCTTTAAAGAAGACACTTAAAAACTTTCATCAGTATGTCTCCTGCCCAACCAGGCGAAAAAAGACATTGGGCCTGTGCTATGGATCCATAGAGAGGGCCTATAAATCACTCCCCCTTCCTCCTTTAGGATCATCAGATCACAACTGTGTTCATTTGCTGCCCACATATAAAACTGCTCTCAGAAGAGGCGAAGTGGAGACCAGAGACATTGATGTGTGGACAGAAGATTCAGAGCACAGCCTCCAGGAATGCTTTGACTGTACAGACTGGAAGATGTTCATAATGGCCTGCGGGGATGATTTGGACTCTCTGGCTGAGCTCACATGCTCATACATGGTTCACTGTCAAAATAAGTTTGTTCCACGTAAACGTGTCAAAATATATCCCAACAACAAACCATGGGTTACTAAATCAGTTAAATCCTGCTTACAGAGGAAAGCTCTTGCCTTTAAACAAGGGTCTGTTTCTGCGCTACAGGTTGCCACCAAGGAGCTGAAGGCCGAAATTTTAAGAGCAAAACAGAATTATAAATCAGAGTTGGAAAGCAAGATGGCAGCAAATAAACTTGGTTCGGCCTGGGCCAGTATGAAAACTATTGCAGGCCTTCAGAGCACAGAGCGCAGTAATCGTGTGTTTTTAGATGGTTTTAGTTCAGACACAGAGCTGGCTAATGCTCTTAATTGTTTTTATGGTCGTTTTGACTCCTTTGATTTTAGCACAGAAATCCAAGATTTGAAACAGAAACTCAAAGACAATCAGCACTTTAATATTGAGATGCAGGATGTTAAAAGGGAGTTCCGCGCTGTAAAAGTGAACAAAAGTCAGGGCCCTGATAATATATGTGGACGCCTGGTAAAGTCCTGTGCACATGAACTGAGTCCTATATTTCATTATATTTTCAATAAGTCCTTACAGACACAACATGTGCCTAAGATCTGGAAAGATGCCGTGGTTGTTCCCGTTCCAAAATCCAGCTGTCCTAAAACAGTAAACGACTTTAGACCAGTTGCTTTGACTTCAATTTTAATGAAAATTTTTGAAAAACTGGTCAGACGTGAGGTCCTAAGGCAGACTGAACATGCATTGGATCCTCTGCAGTTTGCCTATAGGCCTCACAGAGGAGTGGAGGATGCCACTGTCACTCTGTTTGACATGCTTTTTAAACATCTGGATTTTAATGGGACACACGCCAGGCTTTTATTTGTGGACTTTTCTTCTGCCTTTAATACAATCCAACCTCATATTTTAGTTGAAAGGCTCCTGCAACAATTTGATTTAAGCAATAATCTGGTGGGCTGGATTCTGGATTTCTTAACCAACAGGACGCAGAGAGTAAGGGTCAATGGCACATTGTCTGACCTAAAGTGCTCTTCTACTGGCTCTCCTCAGGGGTGTGTGTTGTCACCACTACTCTTCATCCTGTACACAAACATGTGTCGGAGCAGACATGACAACAGACACATTATAAAGTATGCTGATGACTCAGTCATTGTCAGTCTCCTCCAGGATGGTGAGAGTGGCCACGGCCCAGTAGTTGATGACTTTGTTCACTGGTGTGAGGATTCCTACCTGCAGCTGAATACAACAAAAACGAAAGATATGATTATTGACTTTAGGAGGAAAACTCCCAGGCACAAAGTCACCATACTAAAAGGCCAGACCACCGAATGTGTACAATCGTACAAATATCTTGGGACAATTATTGATAGTGGATTGAACTTTGAGGTGAACTGTGAAAGGGTGTGCAAAAAGGGTCAGCAAAATTTGCATTGTTTGAGGAAACTTGCACGCTTCCAAATTGACCGAACCATAATGACTATGTTCTATCGGGCTT
Organism: Pholidichthys leucotaenia; assembly: GCA_020510985.1. Classification (NCBI taxonomy): domain Eukaryota; kingdom Metazoa; phylum Chordata; class Actinopteri; order Cichliformes; family Pholidichthyidae; genus Pholidichthys; species Pholidichthys leucotaenia. The sequence goes on along the minus strand of CM035843.1, from coordinate 105,001,853 downwards.
TTATTGAATCTGTTTTATCCTTTTCTTTAATGTCATGGTTTGGTCAGATAAAACTGAAACAGAGGAAATCCTTGGATCAGGTAGTCAGATGGTCCAGTCGTTTGCTTGGTGAGTCACAGCTGAGCCTGACATCCCTGTACACCAGACAAGTACAGAGGATGGCCGACTCGATTTTAAATGATGACTCCCACCCTTTGCACTGCAACTTTCAGCTTCTTCCCTCCAGACGGAGGTTTGCTGTCCCAAAAAGTAGAACCCAGCGCTACAAAAACAGCTTTGTCCCTGCTGCTGTCAAAGAGTTGAACAAGCTATAAAAATTATATTGTACATATTTTATATTTACCTAATTTGTAAGATGTGTGCCTGTGTTTGTGTCTATGTTGAATGTAATTAGTGGCTTGTAAATATGGATGTCACCAACTGCAAAACAAATCTACCTACGGGTACAAATAAAGTAACCTGAACCTGAACCTGAACCTGAAGAGCCCCTCTCTGGTTTCTGGTCTCCCTGTTCAAAATTTTTACAGGCCCTTGCGATGTGGTGGAACAAACCACACTTTCCACAGTGCTTCCCCTTTGCTGGATGGTCTCTCACCTTGTAGCGGTGCCTGGTGGACCCACAGCCATAGCATCTTGGCATCCCCGGGGCAGATCTAATTCTCACGGCGGAGGTGTATTCTTCGTCACTCTCGCTGTCCAGGTCCGTGACCAGTGCCTTCCACTGTTTCTTGTCCCTCAGCAGCTTGTCTTCCTCGCTGAGGTTTTTGGTCAGCTTTTCTGCTGCTTTGTGCTGCTGTGCTAGTTCCGTGGTGGCTAACAGCGACAGTTCTCCAGCGTGTGTGAGGAGATGAACCTTTGCGGAGGAATAGAGGATGTGCTCTGTTAGTTGGTCACAGATCATTTCTTCCTCCAAGGTGCCAAATCGGTACTCTTCTGCCAGCTGTCGCAGGTCCGCAAGAAATTGCTGTACTGACTCACCCAGCCGCTGGCGTCGCTGTCGAAACTGGATACGCCTCATGATGGTGTTTTCTGGGGTGCAAAAATAGCCCGCCATCAGCCTCACCACATCGTTGAATGTGTCACCACCTCCCAACGTACTCAGGATCCTCTGGCCCTCCATTTCGAGGTTATGGACCAGAATAGCCCTTGCACGCAGCTTTTCGAGCTTGCTGAGGTCCAGAGCGATAAGATAGTTCTCAAAGGCAGCATACCACCTGGTCCAGGGAACAAGTGGCTCTCCCGGAGCCTCCAGAAACGGCCGAAAGGCGGTAGCTGCTCGCTCCAAACCATTTGTCCTCGTCACCAAATGTTGCATCTAGAAATGAGGAGGAGGCGAGGTGACAGTTTATATGTTTTATTAAAGGAACTGGAACTAAACAGGAGTTGCTTTGTACAGAGAGAGAGTCCACAGAAAAGAGACAGAGCCCCTTCCGCTGTGTCCTGTTATACTTCCCGTGACGCCACCACCGGAAAGACGGGGTGTCACCTCCCACTACACCCAGGGCACCGCCATATTGGTACACTCCAACTATATACATAATATTAATATCTAACAGATAACTCAGACTTCTTGCAGAATCTATTTGAACAGTCAATTGCAGAACAGCTCTTCCCCATTTTAGATGTGCTTTGAAGGCATTAAAAGGCAGGAAAGTCTCCTCAGGTCGGTGCTACCGACTGTGCCGGGAAGCTAGGCTAACGCATGGTTAGCCGCTAACTAACAAAACCGGACTTTCTGAGTGACCTTACACTGTAAAAAATGATTGAAAAAATATCTAAAATTTAAAAAATTAGAGCATACACAAGATTTCAAACATGTCACCTCAAAAGTTGCCCGTCTTCATTTTAGGTGTTTTTTGCCGCATTCAAATGATTCAAACCAATGGTGGCACACATTTTTTTTGCCACTCAGTGCTGAGTAAACATCATAACTTCCGGGATTGTGACGTCATGTGATGTCATGCGCATGCCCTCTATATGGACTGGCGTGATGCCGACACCAGCCGGCTGCGTCATCACACTGCTTCCTAGTATTAGCCCCTTCACTACAATACCATGTTGCAACATAATGACTGTATCTTTCTTGGTGCCTTTGCAAGAGCTGCAAAGTGCATTGTGTGCATTTAATGTTAGTGGAGCTACAGAATTGGGGTCCTCACAAGTATAGGTGTGCCTGTGCATGTGTAATTTTCCTCCTCAGTGGGATCACCCACGAGCTGCTACTGTCATGTTGCGGTCCTCGCGGACCACATATAAGACGCTATAAGCCTCCGATGAGTTTGCATAATTTATTAAAGGAAGACGAATGACAAAATAATGAGCCACGAGGGGCAAAAACACAACTAAGGCTAAGATTTAAACACAAGATACAGAGTCTCAGGAATGCACTTACAGAGAGATGAACAAGACGTGAATCTTCGATGGAGGTTGGACAAGGGAATGTTTGACGAGGTCGCAGCCTGGAGTAACCTGAGCTGCTCCCTTAAATAGGACTTCACAGATTACTCAGCTGATGAGAATGTCATCAGCTGATTGATTACCAGCCATCCCTGCAGAGCGAAGCTCTGACAGCCGGAAGCCCCGCCAGGATGCTGTCACAATAAGAGCCCAAAGGCCCTGTGGTAAACCAGAGCTGAGAACGGAGAACTACCGGACAACCCGAGTGCGGACAGAGTCAGCACTCGGACCATGACAGTAGCCCCCGTTCGCAAGGCGAATTCCAGTTGCCATGTAACATTGAAACTCCCCCACCACCACCACCCAGAGGGTCAACAGGACCACCCCAGGGAGGGAGGCGGGGGAAAGGCCAGGCGGGCAAGAATCAAAGCTTAAAATCAGGGGAAGGAAAAAAAAAAACTCCAACCAGAACATGGCAACCAGTACAGAGGCAAGAGAAAAAAGAAAAAACATGTTCACACTGTAAACCCCATGAGGAGAAGATCACAGAAAAACTCAAAATGACCACAAGCAGAACCTCAAAGGAAAGAGGAACTCAAATACAGGCACAAAAGTGCAGCATGTCCCACAATACCAGGGGGAAAAAAAACTCAAGCCGCAAAGCAGCGATACATACAGTTCAGTGTATAATTACCACACGAGAGGAGGAGGAGGAGAAAAAGAAAACACACGCTACCAGGCAGCGACATACAGCAGTTCAATAAAGATAAATAAACGGCACAGGCAACACAGAAAACGACCCTCAGATTACAGAGGAGAGGGAAAAAATAACACACGCAAAAGAGCGGTAATAAACACAGTTCAAAATAGTCCAAGACCCCAAACACAAAAGCATCCCGAATAATACAGAGGAGGGAGGGGGGGAAAGGGATGATGACAGGCAGAGCGCAATGGAGTAAAAAAACCACAAGTTCAGGTGGTCTGCCTGCGTCTAGCGTCCAGATCGCTAACAGGGGAAATAGGATCAGTTCAGGCGGCCTACCCCAGTCTCAGTCCCGGAAAAACAGTACTTCTGGCGGCTGGACCAGGTGCCCGAATCGAAAGGCCAATCTGTTGGGCGGCCGACCCAGAACGCCAAACGGGCGAAGCAATGTCCCAGGCGGTCGACCCACGTCATTCCACCACCAGAACCACAGGAGAGCACTCGGAGATGGCCTCCCTATGGAGAGGGATAGCGAGGGAGAGCTGAGCCAAAAACCGGAAGTCCCAGCGGCCCCTTATGGATGGAAACAAGGAATGGGGGAAAAATGAGGGACCAGTCCAGCTATGATCAACGGAGGATCTGCAGCTCCACCTCCGAACTTCACTAGAATAGGCACCGTCCTCCTGTCGGATCCTGAGTGAGCCCGAGCTGCACCCACAATGGACCCCGACCGGGTTGCGGCTGCACCCACGATGGACCCCGACTGGGCCGGAACAGCACCAGGGATGACCTCTAACCCCGAGCCCGGAACCTCCCGAACAGAAACCAGGACCGACTCATCACCGGCGACCCTTGGAGAAGGCTCAGGAGAGGGAAAAGAACTGGAATCAGGATCACCGGCAGCGACAGAACCCGGTGAGACAGGCTTGGATGCAGCAGACGGCTGCACCTGGCTCGTCTGCCCGAGAGACAGGCAAAAATGCTCCAGAGTAGAAAGGAGGAAGACGAAATAGAGCACTTGCCTGATCTCGAGTTCTGTTGCTGTCCAGGACTTCGGCGATCCGGGTTCAGGACGAAGAAGGACCTCCTCTGGCTTCCACTTGGCTACGGCGGGCTCCGCAGCCGGCATGATGGTCTCCACAGTCTGAGGACCCTCCAATGCTGACGTCCACTCTGATGACCCGCACTGCGTGGTGGCAGGAGATCCTCAACCTGCTGGGTCGAACCGCTCCTTCATGGAGACCCGGGGACGCTTCGTCATCGGCGCAGTCTCCAATTTGCAGTCTGCCCTCCCCCTCTGCCCGTGATGTGGCTGTGGGGCTGGATCCAAACTCTCCAGGGCCGCAGGCTCCTTCCTCGTCCGGCGGTGTAGTCCTGACCGCGGGGAACGCTCAGGGGAAGGAGACGCAGAAGCAGCAGGTTCACTATTAATTACTGCAGCAGGTGGAGAGAGCTCAGGGGACTGTAAACCCCAAGCTCCACCCCCAGGGATCAGACAAGGCAATTCACCCAGTGAGGGAAAAGAATGAACGTGCACTTGCCTGCTTCACTGAGGGCCGATGGGACCCGCTGCAGTGGACTTGGTTCCTCTCTTTCCCCGCTGGATGGTGATGGAGGGCCCCCTGGGAAGATGAGAAGGAGCCACTTGCAATGGATTGATGACGGGCCTCGCCGAAGCAGGACTCCTGGCACTCACAGCAGCCAGGAAAGGCATTGAGGAGGAGGGGGTGACAGCCGAGGCGATCCGGGCCCGAGGAGCTGATGGGACAGCAGGAACAGACGACCCGGAGGGGGAGGCTGCGGGGTTTCCCTCTTGATGTGACGCAGGAGAAACAGCTGACTGGGAGGCAGAGTTTCTTCGACGACCCGGAACTGGATTCGGACGGGGTTCTCACAGAGGCTTACTGGTGGCTGTGTGATGACGTTTACCAGCAGAGGATGAGGTGAAGCCAGGGAAACGCTGCACCTGGGCTGGACGGGCGACAGGAGCTGACTCCCGAGGTGAGGAATGGAGTTGCCCCACCATCAGCCTCCTGCCGGGATTTCCCTCCAGTCCACGGATCTCCCTCCTCGTTGGGGATGCCGTTCTCGGGGAAGGAGGTGAGGGTTCCTTGGCTGCGCTCACGAGCGCTCTCTCTATCCGTACACGTTGTGACACTATCCATGCCACTCGCTCTTTTTCCTCCAGAAAGGAGGTGAGATGGTATTTCAATAACGTCCTCTGAGCGAGACCCAGGGGCTCGTATGCTGCGTAGGTGGGCATGAGGAGACGGGCTTCTGCCAGGTAGCCATCTACCTCCTGAAGCCACTCGGGGCAATACCCACGCTCGAGAGCGGACATACTGAGCGGTACAAGCTCCCCAGAGAAGGGAAGAAACTCAAGTCAAATGCAAACTTACGGTGACCGGCGTCTCAGTCTGGCTGCAACCTACTGTCATGCTGCGGTCCTCGCGGACCGCAAATAAGGCACTGTAGGCCACCGATGAGTTTGCATAATTTATTAAAGGAAGACGAATAACAAAATAATGAGACACGAGGGGCAAAAACACAACTAAGGCTAAGATTTAAACATAAGCGACAGAGTCTCAGGAATGCACTTACAGAGAGATGAACAAGACGTGAATCTTCGATGGAGGTTGGACAAGGGAATGTTTGATGAGGTCGCAGCCCGGAGTAACCTGAGCTGCTCCCTTAAATAGGACTTCATAGATTACTCAGCTGATGACAATGTCATCAGCTGATTGATTACCAGCCATCCCTGCAGATACCAGCTGTGACAGCCGGAAGCCCCGCTGGGACGCTGTGCCTGAAGGCCCTGTGGTAAACCAGAGCAGAGAACGGAGAACTACCGGTCAACCCGAGTGCGGACAGAGTCAGCACTCGGACCATGACAGCTACTGTGGATTTGCATGTCAACATGACAGAAAAAAAATCTTAGCAGCTTCTATATGCCAGTAGGAGGCAGTGTTTCTTTCTTTCTTTCTTGCTTTAGAGCAACACTACACCTACATGATGGTCTTTGCAGGGCCTTGGTGAGGTCTTCAGGTGCGTATTAAGAGTGTACTGACATCCCATGGTGGTTAACGGCATTGTATCAGGGCCCTGGGTGGAGCGTAGTGGCAGCAGTGGCATTGTATCAGTGTCAAAGGGCCCACATGCACTGGTGTGGCTTGGTCATTAAGAATTTTAAGGGGGACAATGGATCAGCGTTGGATCAGCGTTCTCGTCGCGCCCTCCGCCAGTACCCGGGCTCGCCTGGGGAAGCTAATGATCCTACCAGCAGACTAAATTCGAAGAGACGACGCCTCTGTGCCAAGTCAAAGAAGAATCCTAGTCACAGTCCTAAAGCCGAAAGCAAACAGCCCCAAGAGCACTTTGTGGTAGGATCTGCCCTTCGCATATTACAACTAAACGTTGAAGGCCTATCTGCAGCCAAGCGAAGCCTTATCGAAGTCCTCGCCTTCCAACATTCGATTGATGTAATCTGCCTCCAAGAGACTCATATTGGCACAGAGGAAGCTGGCCGCTTCACCATCAAAGGCTTTGACCTCCTGTGCTATGTTCTACATGCTAAACATGGACGTGCCACCTATGTGCGTTCTGACATAGTTGAAGCAAATCACCTGATAACAACACATTTCTCAGACACCATAATCATTGGTGGCTTCCATATTGTCAATGTGTACAAGCCCCCTAATGCCAACTGGGATCTGCAGGTCTTACCCACCCAACCCCACCCTGCCATCTATGTGGGGGACTTTAACAGCCATCACCCTGACTGGGGGTACCCAGCAGTGGACAGTGATGGGGAGGCACTTTCAGACTGGGCATCCAGAAATGACCTCGCTTTGATATACGACCCCAAACAAAGAGGAACCTTCCACTCTGCTAGGTGGAAGAAGGACTATTCTCCTGATCTGTGTTGGGTCAGCTCTTTGAATGGGGAGCCATATCCTACACAGATCCTCATTCTTGATGATTTTCCACACAGCCAACACCGGCCCCTGCTTGTACACATTGGCCTACAACTTCCAGTCATATACAGCCCAAGGAAGATGCGCTGGAACTTCTGCAAAGCCAACTGGAAGAAATTCAGTGAACCTCTGGACCAGAGCGTTGTTACCATCCCACTCCACACCATCACTGTAGATGAAGCATACAACCGCTTCTGCAGCGCAATCTTCAAGGCTGCCCATACTGCAATCCCACGAGGCTACCGACCCCTCTATGTCCCATGTTTGGATGGAGAAAGTGCTGCCCTCCTACAATCTTATCAAACATCAGGGGACCCAGAGATAGCAGACCATCTCATTGAATCGCTAAATACAGCCCGGCGAAAGAAATGGGAGGAGACAGTTGCTGACCGGAGCTTTACCCACTCTAGCAGGAAATGTTGGAGCCTCATCCGTCGCCTAGGAGCTGCACAGAAGCCCCCTAGCCAAAGCCGAGCATCCGTCACACCCAACCAAGTTGCATCCCACCTACTGACTATCGCCAAAGCACCCCAAGACAAAGATACCAGAAGAGCAGTTACAACTGTGCTAAAAAAACACCAAAAAATGCCTGTAGAGGAATCGAACCCTGAACCCTTCGAGGCTGCTGAACTGGAGAAAGTCCTACAGGGCCTGAAATGTGGAAAGGCAGCAGGATACGATAACATCTTCCCAGAATTCATGAAAAATCTTGGCCCCCGAGCCCTAACCTGGTTGACACAATTCTACACAAGGATCACACAAACAAACTCGATCCCAAAGAAATGGCGGACAGCAAAGGTCATTGCCATCCCAAAACCTGGCAAAGACCACAAACTACCAGCAAGCTACCGCCCAATCTCCCTACTCAGCGTTCCTTACAAAATCATGGAGCGCCTAATACTGCAACACATTTCCCCAGAAATAGAGGATATTCTAAGTGTGGATCAAGCAGGTTTCCGCAAGGACCGCAGTACAGGAGAACAAGTACTGGCCCTAACCACCTTCATCGAAAATGGCTTCGAGAGCAGACTGAAGACAGGGGCTGTGTTTCTCGATCTTACAGCCGCCTATGATACGGTCTGGCACAAAGGCCTCCTCCTGAAACTTATAAAGGCGATCCCTGCTTGGGCAACAGCAATTATAAAAACCCTGCTGACCAACCGAAGGTTCAGAGTCCACCTCAGTCAGAACACAAGTGCATGGAGAATGCAGAAAAACGGACTCCTACAAGGCTCAGTTCTAGCTCCAACTCTGTTCAACCTCTACATAAATGACCTGTCTACTACAAAATCCCGCAAATTCATCTATGCAGACGACATCTGTTTGGCATTCCAAGCACCAGACTTTGAACCACTGGAACGGGTGCTCACGGAAGATCTTGCCAAACTGGACCAGTTCTGCAAAATCTGGCGCCTAAAACCAAGCCCAGCAAAAACCGTCTCCAGTGTATTCCATCTCCACAATGCAAAAGCTGCCAGAGAACTAAACATCCACCTGAGCGGACTCAAGCTTAAGCATGCCCCAAATCCAACTTATCTTGGAGTGACCCTTGATAGGACCTTATCCTTCAAGGAACATCTAAAGGGGACGGCTGCTAAGGTGAAGGTACGAAACAACCTGCTCTGCAAGCTCGCTGGTGCAAAATGGGGGGCGGCAGTCTCCACCCTGCGCACCTCAGCACTGGCCCTTTCATACTCTGTAGCAGAATATTGTGCCCCTGTCTGGTCCAGGTCATCTTACACACACCATGTAGACACCCAGCTCAACTCAACCATGAGAACTATAACTGGAACAATCCGCTCAACACCACTCCCCTGGCTCTCTGTACTGTCAAACATAGCCCCTCCACACATCCGGCGAGCAGCATTAACTCAAAGGATGCTCCAAAAAGTTAAAGATTTTCCTCACTTGCCAATCCATGCAGATATCTACACCCCACCCACTGCCCGACTTTCATCCAGACGGCCGATTTGGAAAAACCCTCCCCCAGCTGACTTTACCATCCAGACAGCTTGGCAAGAGGAATGGGAGACCAAGGAGGTCACAAACAAACAGCTGGTGATAAACCCCAACCAACAGGTCCCGGGCACCAACCTCCCAAGGAGACAGTGGTCTACACTCAATCGCTTCAGGACTGGACATGGCCCCTGCTTGGCCAGCCTTCACAGATGGGGCAGTAGCCCTAGCCCACTGTGCGCATGTGGAGAGGAGCAAACAATGGAACACATAGAGGTTTGCCCGCTCCAAAGACTGGAAGGAGGATTACACACCCTCCATACAGCAAACCAGGAGGCAACTGCTTGGCTTAAGGACTTTGCATTCGCAAAATAAATAAATTAAGAATTTGAAGAAGAATTGACGACGCTGATAAACATGTCAGCAGCATCAGTCCTTTGTGTGTTGCTGCACCCTGACACAGTCTGAGGGGGGTCAAGCCAGGGCATATCCACAACATGATGCAATCATTGAGGGAGTGTGCTGCCGACGTATAGAGTGTGGTGGAGACCATTTTGGGGATGTAGAAAATAGTTTTCATAGCCTTTCTGCTCTACCAGTTTACACAATGGCAGTATGGGCAGTGGAAAAGAAAAATTGCACTGTAGAGACCAGATTTTCTTTTTTTTTTTTTTTTGGCTTCACAAACCCCGAAACCCTGGTGTAGTTTAAGTGAACTATCTAACTGCAACAGAAGTTTGCTGGTTTGAGCTAGAACTCTTGTTGCATAAATAGCTCCTAGCATTAAATTTCTTAGGTATAGACTGAAGCCTGAATTATACATATGCCTTAACCCTACATTGAGTCCATAGCATAGCCTACGCAAGTGGCCTTTGCCGTTGTCAGCATTTATACTTGTGCGTTGGTTTGAATACATTGCTGCAGCACCAAAACGGGTATCTCTGCTGGTGTGTAGAGGTGATTTCCTGTGAGTAATTTATGTGTTTTTGTTTATTCAAACAATGGCAACAGACAACAAGTGGATTGCGATGAAAGTGGAGTTACCATTGGAGGAAATGGTAACTGAACACTGCCGCTTCCATTTGACAATTTTTTAATGGGGTGAGGAGGAGTCATACCAACGTTCTTTACTGCAATCTTACTCAGTTAATCTCTCTTTGATTTGGTCCATTGTTTGTCCAGTTCATGGTGGAAATGGCACCATGGAAAATAAGCAGAGAAGTAGTAGGAAATGTGGGCATGAAGCAGACCAGTCATAGCTGTTGCAGCCTGTATGGCTGCAACTGGTACTTATATTTCTGGGGAGGTGCACAGCATGTTACTGTGTAGGCTCTGGTATAAGTAGGGCGTAATGTCCATGGTTATGCAGGTCCTCTGATGTTGTTTTGACGTGGAAGTATAAATCAGGCTGGAGAACATCTTGTTATCCCCTCCAGATTAACTAAAGGTGGTGGGATATAGAAAGGAAGGTCTGGGTATCGACTTCAACTGCTGTCCCTGTTACCCTGGATAAGTGGCAGAAGATGGATGGATGGATGCTTTGTTCATTATAATCAAATATCAGAAACACCAGTTTATCAAAATTCTGGGTGAAACGTGTTAAAGAAACCACATTTACTGTACATTTACTCAAATAACCAATTTGAAAATTGACAACAAAATCAGAATAAATGCAATTTGGTCTTTTGAAGCTTGTAGACACAAGGTAGTGTTTGTCTGTTTGCCCACGACCTTTCCACTTGAATTGAAAACTGTTGGCACAGTTGACACAAAATGTTTTCCCCCGTACGTCAAGCTGCAATTTGGAGGCCATTATGATATTAACACTATTTGTTAGAGTGGTGGAAACACAGGAGGTGGAGGTGGATGCAGCAGCACTAGAGACGAGGAAAAGCTTTAGTGTGTCCACGCAGACATGTTCATTATTCTTCTCTATAGATGACATAAACTGCTGTAATTCAAGGAAGTCCATACCTGATAAGTTTGTACAATAATATACTGTATGCATTAAAAATTAATATGCTAATTAATTTTAATCCTTAATTTTTTTAATGTAAAGCGTCTTTGAGTGCCTAGGAAAGCACTATGCAAATAAAATTTATTATTATTATTATTATTATTATTATTATTATTATTATTATTATTATTATTTTATATCCCTCCTCATTTAACTTTTGATTAACTATTTTGATTATTTTACTTTTTTTTTTTTTAGCTGTTTTGCTTTTAATCCAGACTGGTGCATTAATCCAGTACCACAAACTAGGATTTTCACTTTCCAATAATATTATTTGTAAAGAAAAAAAAAAGAAAGAAAGAAAGAAAATAGACGTTAAAGTACTCAAAGAACTGTATTAACATGCTGTGTCCCTTTATGTAAATAAAACGTTTTGATAATATACTAAGTAGGAGCTGGGTGGGATGGGTATTTTTGTGAAGTGAACTGAATGATGAGTTGTTACCTTTGAATATGGCTTTTAACTTACAGTTTTATTAGTAAAACTATTAAATTATATATATTTGCAGGATTTAACTTCACTTACGAAACTAGAGTTGCACTCAACAGAAATGCAGACCCATGCTGCAGCCCTATCCCTGAGGGAATATCATATACAAACGTGGACAAAACTGTTGGTACCCCTCTGTTAATGAAAGAAAAACCCACAATGGTCACAGAAATAACTTGAATCTGACAAAAGTGGTAATAAATAAAAATTCTATGAAAATTAACCAATGAAAATCAAACAATGCTTTTGAATTGTGGTTCAACAGAATTGTTTTAAAAAACAAACTCATGAAACAGGCCTGGACAAAAATGATGGTACCCCTAGAAAAGATTGAAAATAATGTGACCATAGGGACATGTTCAACCAAGATGTGTCCTCTAATTAACATCACAGGTGTCTACAAACTTGTAATCAGTCAGTCGGCCTATTTAAAGGGTGACAAGTAGTCACTGTGCTGTCTGGTGACATGGTGTGTACTACACTAAACATGGACCAGAGGAAGCAAAGAAGAAAGTTGTCTCAGGAGATTAGAAAGAAAATTATAGACAAGCATGTTAAAGGTAAAGGCTATAAGACCATCTCCAAGCAGCTTGATGTTCCTGTGACTACAGTTGCGCATATTGTTCAGAAATTTATGATCCACGGGACTGTAGCCAACCTCCCTGGACGTGGCCGCAGGAGGAGACGGATAATACGAATGGTAACAAAAGAGCCCAGAACAACCTCTAAACACATTCAAGGTGAACTCCAAGGTACATCAGTGTCAGATCGCACCATCCGTCGTTGTTTGAGCCAAAGTGGACTTCATGGGAGACAACCAAGGAGGACACCACTGTTGAAAACAAATGACTGGCGCCTAGCGGCTGCCCCGGCCTTGGATGCGCTCTGCAGAGCGTGCCCAAATGCCAAGTCACGTTTCGTTACCTTGTATACATGTGTAATGACAGTAAAGTTGAATCTCATCATCTCTCATCTCATAAAAAAGCCAGACTGGAATTTGCCAAACTGCATGTTGACAAGCCACAAAGCTTCTGGGAGAATGTCCTATGGACAGACGAGACAAAACTGGAACTTTTTGGCAAGGCACATCAGCTCTGTGTTCACAGATGCAAAAATGAAGCATACCAAGAAAAGAACACTGTCCCTACTGTGAAACATGGAGGGGGTTCTGTTATGTTCTGGGGCTGCTTTGCTGCATCTGGCACAGGGTGTCTTGAATCTGTGCAGGGTACAATGAAATCTCAAGACTATCAAGGTATTCTAGAGAAAAATGTGCTGCCCAGTGTTAGACAGCTTGGTCTCAGTCACAGGTCATGGGTCTTGCAACAGGATAATGACTCAAAACACACAGCTAAAAACACCCAAGAATGGCTAAGAGCGAAACATTGGACTATTCTAAAGTGGCCTTCTATGAGCCCTGATCTAAATCCTATTGAACATCTGTGGAAGGAGCTGAAACATGCCATCTGGAGAAGGCACCCTTCAAACCTGAGACAACTGGAGCAGTTTGCTCATGAGGAGTGGGCCAAAATACCTGCTGAGAGGTGCAGAAGTCTCACTGACAGTTACAGAAATCGTTTGATTGCAGTGATTGCCTCAAAAGGTTGTGCGACAAAATATTAAGTTAAGGGTACCATCATTTTTGTCCAAGGCTGTTTCATGAGTTTGTTTTTTAAAATAATTCTGTTGAACCACAATTCAAAAGCATTGTCTGATTTTCATTGGTTAATTTTTATAGAATTTTTATTTATTACCACTTTTGTCAGATTCAAGTTATTTCTGTGACCATTGTGGGTTTTTCTTTCATTAACAGAGGGGTACCAACAATTTTGTCCATGTCTGTAGCAGGGAAAATCCCTGGTTGACTTTCTGCTTCACTACTGACTGGACGCCATGACCCATTTTCAGCCCTTACCGATCTTCGAGGTCAAGGTCATTGGACAGTCAAGAGGTGTCCCAGATCCCATTCTATGTGGTGGTTCTGTCTGTCATAATAAAGTGACTATAAGCCAGTGCTGACCTTTTATGACCTTATGACCTTGACCTTTGACTTTTTGATCCCAAAAGTATAGTGGTTCTCCCATGGTCAACCTGTATGCAAGTTTTCTCACCCTAGTGTTGTTTGCTCTTGAGTGAGAGCACAGTGGCGCAGTGGTTTAGCACTGTGGCAGCACAGTTTTACCCTCGGCCAGGGGATCGCGGGGATCATGAGATTGTGGGTTCGATTCCAGCCCCCGACCAACAGTGAGCTGTGTGGAGTTTGCATGTTCTCCCCGTGTTGCGTGGGTTTACTCCGGGATTTCTCCGGTTTCCTCCCGCATACCAAAAACATGTAGGTTTAGGGCGCTCGCGCACGCAGCGACCGGCAGCTGGTGGCTTGTCACCAGACTGCAAACCAAATCTACCTACGGGTACAAATAAGTAACAAAAAAAAAAAAAAAATATGCAGACAGATGGACGCTTCTGTTGCATGGTGGAGTAATTCTAATGGTTTGTTGTGCAAAAGTGTCAAAAGTAGGAAAAAAGTGCAATTCATAGGAGCAAAAATGCACTGGTACGTGAGCAACTGCAGTGGATGCATTCGTGCGCAAACCCTACACAGAGGGTGAGTGCTGACCAAGTGCATGCAGGTCCAAAAAGCTAGGATTCACATGCGCCAGGAAACTCCTGCCATCCTGGACAGAGAAGTATTGGTGAGGGTAAACAGATGTGCATGTGTTTCACTATTAAAACATGTTTTTCATGTAACCTTGAAATAAATGTTGTGCATTCTTCTACTGTGAAGTTTTCTAAAATATCCAACTAGGCCGTGAGCAGCTCCCTCAAAATGTGGCTAGAAAATGATTTTCGTGGCACTCACCTGGGAACTACGGGATCTTTGATGATTTCTATGTAAACAAACCTGCTGAATCCGAAAATCGATGTTCCCACTGTCAAAGGTGTGGATAGCTATGTCAAATTTGCATAAATCCAAGATGGCTGGCGTCCTGGTGCAGCAATAACAACCTGCAGCTGAACGCTCTGAAGACAGTGGAGATGATTGTAGACTTCAGGAAAGTCACTACTCCTCTGCCCCCCCTCACCCTCTCAGGCTCTTCCATCACCACTGCTGATTCCTTCTGCTTCCTAGGCACTACCATCACCAGGGACCTCAAATGGGAGCTGACCATCAGCTCACTCATCAAAAAAGCCCAGCAGAGGATGTTCTTCCTGCGGCAGCTGAGGAAGCTCAAGCTACCCACCAAGATGTTAGTGCAGTTCTACACAGCCATCATCGAGCCCATCCTCACCACCTCCATAACCGTGTGGTACGCAGGAGCCACTGCCAGGGACAGACTAAGGCTGCAGCGCGTCGTGCGCACTGCTGAGAAGGTGATCGGCTGCAAGCTCCCATCTCTCCAGGATCTGTACATCTCCAGGACCCGGAGGCGTGCTGGCCGGATCATAGCCGATCCCTCACACCCTGGTCACGTACTGTTTGCCCCCCTCCCCTCTGGTAGAAGACTTCGGTCCATCCAGACTAAAACCTCCCGTCACATGAACAGCTTCTTCCCCTCTGCCATTAGACTGCTGAACACTAAGTGACTCTCGTGCACCATGTACAGCAGCTCAACCAGACTCATGTCAATCATCACTGTTTTCTTCCTGCATTACCGACTGCACTATATAGTTCTCCACAGTATCTGCTGCTGGCTAATATATATTTTAACTGTTGACCAGTATCACTTAATCTTATCCTACACTTTATTACATGTATAGTTTATTTCTCTTATCTTATCATGTTTAATGTTGCAGCATTGTACCGAGACAAATTCCTAGTTTGTGTACTACATGAACAATGGCAATAAACCTGATTCTGATTCTGATTCTGATTCTGATTCTGATGGCTGCCACGACTAACCAAGGGAATGAATGGCCTAACATTTCAACCAGTCTACCTAGAAACACGTTTGAGGCCTCTTTTTCGGATAATGTTGAGCCGAGGAATCGATTTCTGAGGTCGACTGTGTGATTGAGGGTCAAAGAACCACGCTAATTTGCATAAATCCAAGATGGCTGCCATGGATGGACTAACTTTTTAGCCATTCTACCTAGAATCACGTTGGAGATGTCCTTTTCGGCTAATGTTAACCCGAGGAATCGATTTCCGAGGTCATTAGTGTGACTGAGGGTCAAAGAACCCCGCTAATTTGCATAAATCCAAGATGGTCACCATGGGTGTGGATGGACTATATTTTGAACCACTCTACCTATAATCACGTTTGAGACGTCTTTTTCGGATAATGTTGACCCGAGGAATCGATTTCTGAGGTCAGATATGCGATTGAGGGCTCCACTAATTTTCATAAATCCAAGATGGCTGCCATGAATGGCCTAACTTTTTTATCAGTACAACTAGAATCACGTTTGAGACAAAAGACATTAAATTAATAGTAAAACTCAGTCAACCTCCCTGTTCTAGTCCATCACTAATGGCTCACAAATATTTCAGTATCAAAGATATGAGAAATAACATACCAGTAATATAATATGTGTTAAGATTAAATAGACATTATTTTTCTTTAAACTTTCACCACTCCAAATTGTAAGATCTACCAATTTTCTTACCAGCATCACATGTCTCAGCTTGCATCAGTTTTACAGTGACACGATTTGTCCGTGGCCCTTCTCTGAGCGTTTCCTTCTTGCAGATGATGCAGATGTTTGGCAACACATTGCTTGACCTTGCAGATGCTTGGCTGATGGTTGCTGCAGCATGGTGAGATCGCAGTCGCTTTTTAGGAGATGGTGTTGGGGGACTAAGTTCTGGTCCGCTTTGCTCCTGAGGCTCAGGGATGTGGGCTTCGGCCAGTCGTTTTTTTACGAGCTTCAGCACGTTCCACTCTTGTTTTGTCCGTAAAACGGCTATAGCACACACGATGGTAGCCAAATGTTGGATCAAGGTTGTTTAGATCTGAAAACATATTATATGGACCATAGGGTATTATAACATTAGGCCTACCTTGTACCCATATAGATATAAAACATATATAGATTGCAGATAATTTTCACATTAACAGTGAGCTTATAATAGAGACCTTGTGCAACCTAGTCACTGCTCAATGTAAACTTGCAAAATGGCAAGCACAGACCGTGTGCCCATATTTATTGAGAGCATAAAGTATACAGGCGACTGCTGCTACCATGAGTTTAACCTTTCTTGGGTGACACATCACAAACATATGGGCTTTCCTTAACAGGCCATTTTCCATCCGCCTAAGGCTTGATAGTATGGGTATGACTATGTGCAAACTATATAAATGTGTTAGAAAAATACCCGATTCTTTGATTGAAAGGTCCAAGAACAAACCGGAGATTTCTTCAGTTTAAAGGATGGTACATTTATTTAGAAGTCACATGTAAAGCAAGCAGCGCTGGGTGCAGCGTGACGCAGCTCCCTCTGGAGCTGGTCAGACTGAACCCCGACTTCCGGGTGCAGGTTACAATTATCCCCTCGGGTTGGGCGAGCCAGTACAATGGGATGGGCTTGTACGCGACTATCTGATTGGCTAATCTACCTATGGCGGGAACAGGCCATCCACTGAACACGCCTCTTCATTCTAGAATGTGCTATCAACAGTGTGCGTGGGTGTTGGGTTTGGGTGTGTATCTAATGTTAAAGACCTGACTTAAAAGAGAGAGAGAAAAGACAGAGAGGGCTCTATACCTTTGTCTCATTCCTGTTATCAATATACCATAACATACTTGTTCATAAGCATGCAAACAGAATTTGTATGGAATATGTGTAGAGCATAATGGGAGATCACCTACAGAATTATTATTCTGGCACTAACTATACATTAACCCTTTCAATCCCCCCTTTGACATGATTTTATCATGTCAACCATTTATGGTGTGAGAGACTCTAGCAATTAACAGATGGTGAATAAGGCAGGTCCCTGCATTGTGTGTCAACCCAAGAGGCTTGCACCATTGGTTCTGCTACCCGTGCCTCCCCCCTTGTGGACACCTTAGCACGGTGCAGCGATGTCTAAGAGGTGAACTGTCACCAGGTCCTATACCCTCCTCGAGGTCTCCTAATGATCATTGTTCTTTGTCCAGTGGAGTGGACCATGTAGGGGTCACAGGGTCGAATAGAATCGGTCCACAAAACCTTTGTCCACCAGTTGACCCTTGCCAGGGCTCACATCATTCAGCTGCACTCATCACACGGTTGCGACAGAGGTTTGACCTTCCTCTGTGTCTGCTTCCCGTATCTGCAGCTGTGGAGCACAGTTCCATCTTGGTGACACAGGAACGAAACAACTGTGTCCCCGCTCTCAGAGGCACACCTCATCCCATGAGGTCTACAGGACAGTCTGGTGGGTGCAGCAGAGGGTATGTAACATCCAGTCCAGCCAGTGAACAGCTCAGTGATGCTGTCCCAGGGATGTCACCCCCCTGTCGCTGGAAAGAGGTGGACACGCTGGTGTTGGTAAGGCTCGAGCTCCTGGCTCCACCCTGGATGCTGGAGGTGCGGTGGATGCGCTCGGGTACCAGTCCATTCTTCTTCTGGGGACTGAAGTCATACAGTCACTCGCCCTACGACCTTTTCAATGTCACGGGCACACGTCGTGATGGTCTGGTGCTCTCCGGCGTGCATTTTCCCTCTACCCTACACCTTTGGTCAAGTGTCGACACAAAGGGCTCAGCTGGGGCAGGACCAATAATGGTCTGAGGGGTTGCCATCACAATGCATGGAGCTTGTAAAGTTTTATCCTTATTCACTACAACTGTAGTTATCTATGTGTTGTTGTAAGTTATCTCCCAGTAACCTTGAGTGTGTGATTGTTGACTATATGAAATCTGCATGTGGTGTTTGTGTTGTGGTGTGTGTGTTGGGTGATGGGGCCTATATGTTCAGTGGGTAGGTAGTAAACAATATTATTCAACGTTAGGAGACATCCATATCCATGCATTGTTGTATTCAGAGCTTCTAACCTTCTCCCTTATTCAGATTACCTAACCGTAATTAGCATGATGGAGATAAATAACGCAAGAACCCTATAAGTCTCACACCCCTACATCCGTGTGGTGAGCTATGTATGATTTATGTATTATCATTAGCACACTGTGTTTATAAATAATCTGTGATGGCAGAATGGTCTTCCTCGTCATCATCTTTCGTCTTGGGGTCCTCAGCTCTTCCTCTTGACCCAGCAGCTGGTCTAAGACTTGCTGACGACTCCCACTGTGGAAAATTGCATTTGTTAACGCCCTTCTGGGCTTCTGAATATATGGCCTATAGTGTCGTACTCTGCTCCTTTTATTAGATCTGCATTTGGTTATCCCTTTACCATAACCAATTTGGAATTTGATTCAAATTTTCCTCATCCCCTCATTTGTTAATGTTAAGATTGGTCATATAGGAGATTTCTGGGCATCTTTGTGCCGCCTTTTGTGCTGATGCTTATGGTTTTATTTTGGGAGAATATTCTATGTTAAGGTCAGGTATTGGTTTTCCATGGATGGCTCTATTCTGCACTAGAGATGACAATATGTCCAACATTTTCCAATCCATGTGTTTGGGTCTAACCAGTGGGATGTGTGGAACCCCCCATTGGTTGAAATGCCTCTTATCCTCTTCAATTAGGACAATGGATGCTTCCACACATTTCCTTGTTTATCAGTCTAATTTTATGACCAATCTAGAGGATGGATTTACAAATGATGGTAGTTCACAATTTGGATCAGATCCATTCAATTGCCTATAGTACATTGGGTACAATGCTAATTTTACAGATGTTGATAGGTGTTCTACTGGTAGCTTGTCATTTGCAGAATTTGATCGTTATTTTTCTGACTCAGAGTCCTGTATGTCATTACCCAGAATTCTTACTTTACATGCAATAATTTAATTTTTGCTAATTTTCTGCATACGTGTAGAAGTGAGTCCACTTATCTGTTCTAGTCTTTAAGTATGCAGTCCAGTTTTCAGTGGTGGACGTGGACCCCTCTCCTGCCAGCAGCGGCCATTGTGGGGCGTGCTCTCTCCTCCTCCTCGCTGTCCTCCCCCCTTGTCCTCTTGGCCTCCTTTTATAAGAGAAACAGATTCATGGGGAGCCTCAGGCTCCCCTTGTGTCAGCCATTCCATAAATAAGTTCAGTTTTTCTCCAAATTTTCTTTTCCCTTCTTATCTAGATTTCCAACATTGAGTCAAGAAAGGAACTGCTTCAAAGTCTTCATTTAATTTTCCTAATTAATACAAGATGGGATAATAAGATTAACTCTTCACCATGCCAACAGATACTATCTGCACTACTGTAATTGAACCTTGCGGACCTTTGTCTTCCAAGAGTTCTGTTCAATAAGGTTTCAATAGTCACAGCTTAACTAGTTTACAAATTTCATTTAAGAAAAACAAAATAACCCCCTGTGCATTTTGATATGCTTCAGCATTGATAAATAAGATCAGTTTGTCCAGTTGAATTTAAATAAATGATTAAAAGTTGTGTCACACTTTCAGTCAAGCGAAAGGTGGACGTTTTGCCTAATTAGAATTTGATTTAAATTTTCTTGAATGCCTCATTTTATATATTCCTTGGTAAAGTGTGGAGTGAATGTAGTTTACCCTGACCCAGCTTGGCCACCGCCGAATCAGGAAAAATCACATTCCTCATTACTGTCATATTCCTGAAATATGATGTATCATATATCACATATCACACCATTATGTGGTGAGTAACATCAAATGCATACCCTCTGTTGGGGAGGAACATAACTAATGTTAATATTCACAATTAAGGAAATGCACTGAAAGAATGGACACCTAATGTCTCATTGCTGCTTTAAGTACTTGGAAACATCTAAGATGGTTGCCTGCATTTGTGCTTTCTTCCTGACACTCTTAGCCAAAAATTTAATTTATTTATTGTTGGTTTTCTGTTTGGTTGGTTTTTAAAGCTACAGCTGCAAATCTTACGTGGATCTTTATTTTCTTTGGTTAGACATGCTCTGCTTTAATTTCTTTTTCCATTTCCATCTCAACATCAGAAATATTTTCTACACTTGCTAAATCCACCGTTCTTCTTCTCTTCCCCCAAGTACTTTTTCCCATCAGAAACACTCAATTCTTTTCCAACCACTATCCATCTGTGTACAAGACTTCACCTTTCCCTGGACTAGCTGATGAAACATCTCACATCTATAATCTCTTTCAGTATTGGAACTTCCTTCTGTTCACTGTCCCGTCGTTCATACTACTGACTACTGTCCACAGCTAATGCTCCATGCAAGATCCTGCACATAAAAGTGATTGTTTCATTCTGAAAAGTCAGCTTTATAAATAAACCAACATGGCTCAATTCAAAATTCTGTTTTGTGACAACACTCATCTCTTGATTTATACCCTGGCCTTGGATGCCTTTTAATTACTGACCTTTTGAATTTGTTTTGGAATTAAATAATGTCGCTGGGTCTGAACATCTGCCTTTCAAGGAATGTATTACACTAAGACGTCTGCTGATTATTATGAAAACTTAAGTTTAACAGAGTCATCTGTATCTTGGTGTGGTGGAGTCTTCTGTCTTTTTTCTTCTGAACAGATAACCTCCAGATGAACTAACACTATGCCTACAAAACTATAACAATTTTAGATACAAAAATATAGAGCTTTCATTAGCCTCCAAAAACAATTCTAAATAACATTTAAATCAGGACTTAACCATGTGACACACAAACCATGCGGGTGTGAACCGCTGGTTTGTTTGTCAAGCTACACTGGTTGTCTTGTGTGTGCCAGAGCTGCAGATCTATGTGCACAGGACATTAAAGCCTTGTTCATGCTCCACCTCCGCTCTGTGCGTGCTCTATGATGATCCCTTGGATAGGGCTGGTGTGCACACAGCTATATGTATGTATATGCTTCATTCTTGAGTCTATTCGGCCGAGTGTTTGCTGTTTTTTACCCCAAATTATCTTCTTGTTTCTGTAGTCTACTCTGGTTGTGTTTGTTTTAATTCATCGTCTTCCATAATGCTTTTTACTCATCTCTGGATGATCCAAAACCATAACCCTTGTTACGCTGCCATCCCCCATCTCCATACAAAGTGTAAGGAAATCTGTAATGCTCCGCACCGTGTATTTATATTTATGTGTACATATGTATATTCACTGCTCTTATTTTCTTATCTTTTAAATTATTGCTCTAAGTGTTGTTATCCCTGTGCCATTGCAATCCTAGAATCTCCCCCATTGTGGGACCAATAAAGGCTCAGCTTATTTTAATGTGGCTTTCATGTAAGCTTACAGCTTTTCTCAAATTTAAACACTTCCCTTCTAACTTTGCAACCTTTTCTCTTAATAGTTATTTTCTCCTAACAAATTTTAGATCTTTTCCTTGTAAATTTGCAAGTTCCTTTTCAGGAATTTGTGACATTTTGTAATATTTGGCAAATTTCCTCAATTGTGCAATTTCCTCCAAACCTTGCAGCTTTACCCTTATACCTTTTTGCATAAATTTTCAACCCTCGTCTTAACTTGTGATTGTAAATCAGCATTTTTATCATATTTTGCACCTCCATGCTCAAATCTTATGTTAAGTTAAAATGTCTATTGCAAGTCTTTAACAATGTTATTAGATTTCACCAGATTTGTAGAGATGTGCAAAAAATACAGTTAGGAAGGTCTGGGAACCTCCAAATATGTATTGGCCCTTAAATATTAAGGAGCCCTAAACCTGCCTCATTTCTCTTGGTCACTAGGTGGCTAGTTTTCTTGTAGCAAAAGTTCCCACTGCCTGATATTCTGTGGAATAATGACCTTTCAAGGGTCAAGAAATTTTCAGATTTTGGTCTTAGTTGCTAGCCTTTCTTTTATTAGATGTTTCTTAGATGGAGAATGGGTGGGCAATATAAGCTGCAGCTTCAGCCATCACGCTTTTTGGATAACTTATGTTGAATTGTGCAATCAGAGGAGCCATTGTTTAATTTGACCCCGTTGGATTCCTCTTCCTTGATACATTGTTCTATTCCTTTAATGGAGCCTTCAAAGCTTAGTGGACTAGTAACTTTTCTATCTGTTCCTGTCTTGACCTCTCATCTTGACCTCTCCCCCCTTGAAACAGAACGGCTTAATATCAAAGCCGGTTCTTTTTCAACATCCTGTAGGGAAGGATACCTGTTGTGTTGCTAATTTTGGGGGACCCCTTGGGGGCCCTTGTGGGTGTTTGAGCTCAGTGGCCAAATTGCTTAACATAGGAAGTATTAGTCCCACGGGGGCCTCTGACTATTCTGACCTCCTGTGGTCATGCAGCCGATACTGACAGGTCAACTTAGATGGGGCATGGGTATGGCTTTTTTGAAGATTGGTCATGTATTGTGTCTGCTCAGTATGTGGTCTTGGCACATCTCTGATATGGAAGGCAACAATACTGTATAGCTAGGTCTCCCTGGTGGGGGGGCTGTTTTCACATCCTGCGAACATTCCTCTGTCCTGCATTTGTTTGACCCATCTGGCAAATTTCTCCCTTCCTTTCTTTTGATCTGTGATTGGGACCTTTGTCAACCATCTAGCCCTTGTCTAGGATAGTGCCGAACCCAGGGAGCCGGGCTTACAGGCTAGAGACATTTCATATAGGTGTTAATCAGTGTCAACTGGTTACACAGGAATACTATACAATATCAGATGTGTGAGGACTCACTCTGCTGGTGTGCTCAATTGTTCCTCTTTTGATCCATTGTGTTGCTTTCTTGACTGCTGGAGTGGGACAGCGAAGTGGAAGGAGGAGGGGGGTCACTGATGGCGTGAAGGAGGAGGCAGCTGCTGGGGGAGGGGTCGTCCACAGCCAACACTGTCTCAAATTTAATGGAGAGAAACAAGCTATTAAACAGCGTGTTTTTGTCCTTTTCTGTTATATCGTGTTTATTGATTATTTTGCATTTGTTCTCACCGTTGCAGCATAAGTCTCTCATTCTTACATTTTTTCTTCCTCCAATCGTTTCTCCATAATTTTTTGTCTTGCGTCCTGCACAAAACTTTAACATTTCATCAGTTTTCAATTTTCTTCAAAAACAAATTTTCTTTTCCATATTCTGCCCACTCTCATCTCCACAACAATAACTCCTATTTACTTCATTCATTCATTTTAGTTTATTGTATTTATTCAATTATTTTGTATTTATAATTTAATTCATTTATATTTTTACTTATCTGCACCAACCTGCAATTTTTCATTTAAATTCTCTCACCTTTATAGTGTCCACCTAGGATTTCCTAGTTTTGTTGAGAAATAAATCTCCTTATTCTCCAGTTTTATTGTAAACCTCCTTCTGCCTAATTTAAAATTGAACCTTTCATCTCTCCAAGCCGAACGGGTATGCTTTGCCTCATTATGGGCAAACCTGCATTTTAGCAGGTCCCTGAGGTCTTTTGTTTTTTCACCATGCATGGAATTTTTAAAGCCTTCCTTTCAACCAGAGAGATAAAGTTCCAGATTTATTCTTAAGGTTTTAAGTTTTGTTGGCAGTA
The DNA here is from genome assembly GCA_020510985.1 of Pholidichthys leucotaenia. NCBI lineage: Eukaryota > Metazoa > Chordata > Actinopteri > Cichliformes > Pholidichthyidae > Pholidichthys > Pholidichthys leucotaenia. The sequence goes on along the minus strand of CM035843.1, from coordinate 104,977,809 downwards.
ATTTTGTGAAATAGTGCACTTCCTATATTTGGCCACACGATGGAGGCACTGTGCCACAGCTTGAAGGTGATTCAAAATGGCGCCCTCGCATGCGCAGTAAATGGGACACGTGCAAAATGGCCCCTGAGCCTATTGTTCACAAACCATGTGCTTTTTTTTTTTTTTTTTTTTTTTTTTTTAAGTTTAAGAAAAATGGAGCACTGCCTCCTTAATCCCAGCTATACACACACTACCACAGCTTTACAACTTTAATTTAGCGCTTCATTTTAATGCCGTTACCTCAAATAATCCTCAGTAACCTGTTTTACCAATTTCACCTCCACTCGGTGGTGGGTCCATTCCTTTGTTCTGACCATGCGGTCCGGAGCCCGCCATTAGTTAAATCATTGTGGGAAAAAATTTTACTAAATATTCTCAGCTCCCGGTATTTCCCAACCCACACGTTTATCCCCTAAGGACACAAAATTTTACAAAAATCAGTTCTATTCTTATGAATGCATTCACTATTGTTGGAATAAAAGAATCTTATGCAATTCTGTAAGCTATTATTTTATACTTATGAGCAGACCCTCACTAAAAGTGGAAAAATGATTCTTGTGGCTGCTTGTTACGTTACTCACTCATACTGTAGTCTGAGATTCTTATAACGTATTAAGAGTACCTTTATACATGCTCACTACTGTAACCGAAATCAGGCTAACCCTGGATGGTTAATTTGGGAGACGTCTAAGTCTCTTATTCCAGCACAGACTGTAACTGAAATTTGCCTTTAATTTGGGAGACAAATGCAGCTGATCCCGCAGTTCTCTAAGTCTCTTATTTATTTCGCAACAGACTGCTCCGAAATACTTCACCAACGTGGCATCGTTTTTTAACGGCATCGGGTCGATTCTTTAACCCCCCCGGCATCAGGCTTAACCCTGGAGATCAATTTGGGAGACGAATGCAGGTGATCCCGCTATTCCCTAAGTCTCGTATTTATTTCGCAACAGACTGCTCCGAAATACTTCACCAACGTGGCATCGTTCCTTTTAACGGCATCGGGTCGATTCTTTAACCCCCCCGGCATCAGGCTTAACCCTGGAGATCAATTTGGAAGACAGGCACGGCCGTTGCCTCCTATTGTCTTATTAATTCTGGGTACAGACTGCAACCCAGAACCTCGCCGATCCATTTAATCTTTTGTTAAACAGAGGCTACTTTCACAAAGGCTTCGGCAAGTCCCTTTGTACAAGCGGTAGCGTGATTAACTCTAATCACAGCGGACACTTTCTCTCGTGGCCTATTTTCGACTACGAGAACAAGCGGTGTCTTGTGTTTAGCAAATTAAATGATCGCGGCTTCACTCCCAGAGTGGCATCGGGTCGAACGCTTCAATGGCTCCCCCCGGCATCAGGTTGCTAAAACCTGGCTCTTTTCATTTGGGAGACGAACCTGGGTGATTATTAGTCACCCTGGCATCCTAAGTCTCGTCATTTTGGCTCAGACTGAATCCAAAACGTTTTAAAATTTGGCGGACCATGCACCCGTCATACATGTCCAGGGCCGCGGCCGTTCTATCTCAGACTGAACATAGAACACGTGCACTCTCTTTAACTTTTCAAACTATTGTTTAAACTTTACATGTGACTCCCAACCAAATGATAAATTTCGAGATCGGATATACCCCTTAATCAGACGACTGTAAATTTAGAATGGCCAAACTGCAGAAATTTGCGTAAAAAGGCTTTCTGCTTACCTTTTTGTTTCATTCAGGCGTCGCCACAGTCGACTAAAAAGGGTCCTTCCGATGTAGTTTTTTCAGGCTCGTCTCGGAATACGTGATTCAATCCGGGTCACCGGCACCAATTGTTAGAAAAATACCCGATTCTTTGATTGAAAGGTCCAAGAACAAACCGGAGATTTCTTCAGTTTAAAGGATGGTACATTTATTTAGAAGTCACATGTAAAGCAAGCAGCGCTGGGTGCAGCGTGACGCAGCTCCCTCTGGAGCTGGTCAGACTGAACCCCGACTTCCGGGTGCAGGTTACAATTATCCCCTCGGGTTGGGCGAGCCAGTACAATGGGATGGGCTTGTACGCGACTATCTGATTGGCTAATCTACCTATGGCGGGAACAGGCCATCCACTGAACACGCCTCTTCATTCTAGAATGTGCTATCAACAGTGTGCGTGGGTGTTGGGTTTGGGTGTGTATCTAATGTTAAAGACCTGACTTAAAAGAGAGAGAGAAAAGACAGAGAGGGCTCTATACCTTTGTCTCATTCCTGTTATCAATATACCATAACATACTTGTTCATAAGCATGCAAACAGAATTTGTATGGAATATGTGTAGAGCATAATGGGAGATCACCTACAGAATTATTATTCTGGCACTAACTATACATTAACCCTTTCAAATGTATGCCCAAACTTGTTCCTCACCTACTAGTACACTGCACCCCTTGGGCTTGGGCTGAGAAGTACATCCAACCCTCAGACTCAGAGTTAAGCTCATTGGAATTGCTACCCTTTTCCCATTTGAGCTACTTTGTGGTAGTGGTATATTTTGACTATAATTCAGTCCCAGGGTGGGTTCTGGGGATAGATGCATCATCAGAGTGAGTCGATCTGCATCATCTAGATCTATACTAGGACTATGTTACCTGGCACCCAGAGTCCCTTGGTTATTAGCCTCCACACCCCCAGATCGGCCTACTCGGAGTCTTAGACCAGGACTAGGTCACCCTGTGAGCGGTTGACAAAGGTTTTAGACATCTAGGGTTCCATTTTAGTTCATATTTAGAGTTACAAATGATCGGAGCCAAACGACTCCAGGGCACACGCAGTACAACCATAAACAATGGCTGCCACTCACCTTTCTCGAACAAGTCGCAATGTTGTTCTGCTACTTTCTGTTGGGGTCCGTCAAGTACAAGCCATTTTTGGGCACACTCACGTACTTTTGCCCACGATGCTTCAGTAAAACGAGTGATACTGCCCGAAAACTTATCGGAAATGTGAATAACACAGGAAAGGCTTTCAGCGCATGCTACCCCTGTGGGCGCTGCCATTTTGTTGTCACATGACCAAAGGGACGACGCTGATTGGTTAAAACGTCCCGGACTGGGCCATGTTTAAGGTAGCCAGACAATTATTGCCGACTGACTTCAATTGCATTTTTCATACAGCTATCCACACCTTTGGAAGTGGGAACATCGATATTTTGTCTTACAATAATGTAATCTTAATTTAGAAACACTAAAATTTTAGTTCCCCGTTGGGTGCCACGAAACTGAACGAAAAGTGGCAGCTGCTCACGGCCTAAACTTTTTTGTCGCGAATGTGTCACTTTATAGTGCATTTGCATTTATTTTTTTTAATTTTAATTTTATTTTTATTTTATTACTTATTTTGTACCCGTAGGTAGATTTGTTTTGCAGTCTGGTGACAAACCACCAGCTGCCGGTCGCTGCGTGCGCAAGCGCCCCTTAACTCCCTAACCTGCATGTTTTTGGCATGTGGGAGGAAACCGGAGAAATCCCGGAGTAAACCCACGCAAACACGGGGAGAACATGCAAACTCCACACAGATCACTGTTGGCCAGGGGCAGGGATCGAACCCACGATCTCACGGTCCCCGCGATCCCCCGGCCGAGGGTAAAACTGTGCTGCCACAGTGCTAACCACTGCGCCACCGTGCAGCCAATTTTTCTTGCTTCTCATTTTTTCAAATAACACTGAGACTTTATTCTTATATTTGTGATGTATTTTAGTAAATCTGGAACTTTTTCATTATAAATTTATGACCTTTTTCTCTGAAATGTGTATATTACACGGTGGCGCAGTGGTTAGCACTGTGGCAGCACAGTTTACCCTCGGCCGGGGGATCGCGGGGATCATGAGATCGTGGGTTCGATCCCTGCCCCCGGCCAACAGTGATCTGTGTGGAGTTTGCATGTTCTCCCCGTGTTGCGTGGGTTTACTCCGGGATTTCTCCGGTTTCCTCCCACATGACAAAAACATGCAGGTTAGGGATACGGGGCGCTTGCGCACGCAGCGACCGGCAGCTGGTGGCTTGTCACCAGACTGCAAAATAAATCTACCTACGGGTACAAAATAAGTACAAAAAAAAAAAAAATTAGGTTTTTTCTTGTAAATGTTGAATTGTTATCCCCCGCCGGTCGAAGCTCAAAGGGGTCGAAGAGCCCTTTAAGCAAAGACCAAAGGGAGTTTATGTTATGGGTTGGTTCGTCCGTCCGTCCGTCCGTCTCACTTTTTTGAAATCAACTCCTCCTACAGTTTTGTTCCGGTTGTTTTGAAACTTGGTACCATGGTTTGATATACTCTGATGATCCGCATATTGCAATTTCACTCTCATCGGATAACCTTGAGGTCAAAGGTAAGGTCAGATTTTTCCCTGAATCTTCTAAGCACAGTAACTATTGAAAGAAATGATGTAGGCTTTTTTTAAATCGATACAGTAGTTATATCTATAGAGAGGTAAATGTACTTTATTGATCCCAAACTGGGAAATTACAATGTAACAGCAGCATGACAGTAGACGACCAAAATGACAGAAACACACACAGCATAACAGAGAAAGGGATTACCCATGGAAAGAAGACTTCTGAGGAAGACTGCAGATAACAGTCAAAACATGAAAAGGTAAAAACATCTGCTTCTTATTCTTGTCTGAAATAAGAAAAACAAAAAAACTGATAATGCTACATTTACTATTACTATAAAACGAGTAAAGCTAGGGCCACCAAACCTGGTATACAGGGTCACCTTGGAATCCTGATCTCTGACTATGGGTTTGGGTCAAAGGTCCCTTTAACATTTCTTATGCCTTATTACTGTACAACAAATAAAGCTAGGGCCACCAAACCTGGTACACAGGTTCACCCTGTGACCCTGAAGTGTGACTATGGTTTTTGGATCGCAAGGTCAAAGGTCAACATCAAAATGGCTTATAAACTATATCTCAACAACAAAGAAAGCTAGGGCCACCAAACCTGGTACACAGGTTCTTTCTGAGATCATAACCTCTGACTACAGGTTTGGGGTCCAAAGGTCAAGGTTGCCACTCCGTATGATCTCTTACTATAGAATGTGTAAAGCTCTCTAGGGTCACCATACTTGCTACACAGGTTCACCTTGGGATCCTGATCTACAACTATGGGTTGTATACTTTGTATATTCGTGGATGATGATCTTATCATACAGTAATTTGGTTCTGCCACAGTAATTATATTGAAAAGTTGAAAACTGCTATCCATCAGTAAGTATTGGGATCTTCAAAGAAAATGGAGGCGGGGAAATATTGCACTCATTTTTGTGATTATTTTTCTTCTTGCTTCATTTTTCTTGTAAATTAGACTTTTTCCACAAGATTTTCAGCATGCATGAAAATCTGAGGCTTTTTTCACTTGTGAATTTACTTTGTTTTTTTTAAATTTGTGAATTCTGTCATAAATTCACATCTTTGTAGCTTTTCATCAACCTTTCCACCCTTATGTCTTTCTGTTGTTTTTTTCCCCCTTGTGTTACTTTTCTCTTGTAATTTTGTAACTTTGTTCTCACACATCTTTTAACCTACATCTTTTAAATACATTTCCTGTTTTCTGATATATTTTCAGCGATTGTTATTGTACAAATGGGACTTTTTTCCTCAAAAATTTGCTAATTTTCTCATGAATTTGTGACTTTGGTCTTATGAATTCATGTTGTCTTCTTGTAATTTTGCCCTTGTATCACGTTAAAGCAACAGCCCCTCAAAATGTCTGTACACATCTGTGACGTTGGCAACCCACAGACAGGCAAAATTAACTGCAATCAATTATTTTATATTTGAGCGTGTCCTGCAAGCTTTTTAACTATTAGTGATCAGGTGAGCACAGTGTGGATGGTATATTGCTCAGCATGCTGTGTGTGTGTGTGTGTGTGTGTTTGCATGTGTTCTGCTTTTGGAGTTGCATGTTGGGCACGCACCGTTCAATATGAGCTTTAATTCAGACCACCGGCCTCTCTGTCAAAAAGGAGGGAACAGAGTAATTGGCCCTGCTAGGGAAAGAAAAAGAGGAAAGAAGGAAGGGGACAGACAACCTGACACTTAAATAGTGGCCGTCATTAGCATGGCTGTGTAGTATTGGGGTGTATTCACTGGCTCCTTGAATGCATATTGCCTCAGTGCCGTAGCCATACCCCCACCTCTATTCCTCTCATTCTGTCCATCACTCCCATGGCCACCTTTCACTTGTAATCACCCTGTTTGGCCTCCTTTTTTATTTCCTTTCCACAGCTGTTTTTTCTTTTTTTTTTGGTCACCCTCGTAGTTTTTATGCCATCACGCAGCTAAGAGTGGGCTCCCTGGAATCCTAAATCAAAACAAATTAAGCTGGATAATTAGACGTAGGAACAAATGAACTGTCAGAGACTAGTTGGTCGCCTCAGCACCAGCACCAGCCCGCGTCTGTCCTTCCAGTGTCACAATATAAGTTTGATACTGATCACAGAATGAACAAAATTGAATTAAATGATACAGTAGGTCCTGTGCAGGGTTTCTGGGGACATATTAAGACTTGTTTGACTTGAATTAGGGTTTAATTTTGCATCTCTTGGAGCTGACTCTCACTTAGCTTGTCTGTGTGATGTGAGCCTGGAAAAGAGCATAGTAACAGGCCCAGTGTGGTGCCATTCCGTCCATTGTGTGGAGATCACCTCATGCCAGCTTTCTTCTGTCACATTAGGCACTCATCAACACCGTGAGCTACTCACACAGTCCTTTGGGTCCCCCTTCAGTCAGCATACACTCTAGATTTCATATTTGTGGTACTTCAAAGTTAAAGCTGCGATACTCAATTAAGAATTCCGTGACTGAAGTATTGAGTACCTCACCAGTCTGGATGGGGAAATTTATTTCATTTCTGTTGGCTCATTTTATGCTTTGTTATTGGGCATTTTCTTATATTATGACCACTTATGATTAAAAAAATATTTAATTTGTTCTCTAAACATGATGCAGTTGACAGATGTAGTCTTGGTCTGCAGTGGAAGCACAGTCAGAGCTGAAAGGAAAGTGATTTTTCTGGTTAATTAGCATGTTAAGGTTAAGAGAAATACTATAAATATTCATGAATGTGTGAGGACTATTAAGGGCACAGAGAAGGAAAGAAAAATGCTAAAGGAACAAGACACAAAATTAAAGTAAGCCATTCATAATACTTAATTGTTTTTATGGACTCCTTGTCCATTTCGGCTGAATCTCAGGTTTTAATTTAGGCAAGAGTTTGAAGCAATTCTCTTTCACATAGTTATTGACTTGTATGATTTGTAGTGTGCTCAATGTTAAGAATTGATTTTTAACTGTGTTTTCACATCTGTTCATTTGCTTTGGTCTGAATCAGTCGATGTCTTTCTTATTTTGTGTAATTTTCCCCATTGATCGGTTCCTTTTCAGACAGAGAAAAATCCAAGAGGATGAAAATGTGTCATGTCACACAAGAATGTTCTCTCCACTTACCGGTCAAGTTTTTTTTTTAGCCAAGAAAACAAGAAAAGTAAATGCAGGAAGTTGTTTTCCCGACCAGAGTTACCGATCACGATGTGTGACTGTATATGGTGATGTTGCACATTATCTGTGTGTGTATGGTGAAAAAAATCAGAATAGATGTATGTAGATTACTGTGAAGGGAGGAAAGAGTTCCTTAAAATTGTTACTTCAGTGTTTAGCTTAATTATTATGCAGTTGAAATGATAAGGGTGAGATTACATTAGATGTAAGACTGGAACTCTCTATTTTAGTCGTATTTCGTACTTTAATGTACTCCTGACATTTTTTAGCCATGTTGCATTTTTCAGCAGAACTCTGAATCCACTTTTCCCTGAGCCATTTGCTAAAAAGTCAATTTTCATCATATTTTTGTTGTGCATAATTGTTTAAGTATACTTTCTTCATGTTCCATAGCTGTGGACATTGGAGCTGCCCCCTAACAGTCCACCAAGCTATTTAGCACTGAATGAAAAGAAAAAAGCAATGTTGTCAAGTTATTAATATATTTAATCCAGATTAATCATATTTTCCACACGGTTAATTCATGACCACAATTTAATTGCAATTTTTTTTTAAATCAGTCCTAAATATACTTAAAATGATTTTTTTTCTTAATCTACACTCTTATACTCTGAAATGGTTCATTCATCTGGGGTGCCAGTCGGTTTATCTCTGATAAACTATTTAAAGTTTGAAAAAAATGTATAAAACTTTCAAACAAATGAATGAAAAATAATCAGAATGAATTTAAGAAAAATTCAAACAATATCCAGCCAATTAAATTCTAAGCAACAAGCAAGAATGAGCAAACAAGAAACGATGAATCTGGTTATTTTTGAATGCATTTAACGGAGAGTTTTCAGCTTTTTACACTAATGTACAAAAAGCACAAACCTGAATTTCTCATACAGTATAAGGTTTATGAGACTGCAGCCAACCTTCTAGCATTGGACGCAAGATATGATCAGAAGGATAGTGTGTATTGTAGAAAAACAAGAAAGAGACCATCCAAAATCATTCAAGCTGAACTCCAAGGTCAAGGTACTTCACTTTCTGATCACATCATGGGTTGCATTTTCATCAATAATGGGCTCCATGGAAGAAGACCAGGAGGGCTTCACTACTGACAGAAAAACATAGAAAAGCCAGGCAAAGTTTCTGTGAGAATGTCCTTTGGACTGATGAGACATAATTGGAGCTTTTTGGCCAGTCACATCAGCACTGTGTTTACAGAAGAAAAAAAATGAAGCTTTAAACAAAAAGGACACCATATCTACTCTGAAACATGGGGGAGGTTCGATTTTGTTTTGGGGCTGCTTTGCTGCATATGGCATGGGGAACCTTGAATCTGTGCAGGGCACAATGAAGTCTCAAGACTACCAAGGCATCCTGGAGCAAAACAAGTGGCCCAGGGAGGTTGTTCCCTACCCCCCTTTTTGACTCCCGTGGTGGTTTTTGCTGATCTGGAATTGTCAGGTTTCACTGTCCATCACCATTCTTGAATGAAGGTCATGGCAGTGTGAGGACGGGTAATTGCCTTTCAATGAATTGTCGATAACAATTTAGTCGACTAAATTAAATTAGTTGCCAATTAATTGATAACTCGGCAGTCCTTTTCAATGGGAGCTTATTCTATGAAATATAGTGGCTTTGCTGTCTAGGCGGGGGCGCACACAGTTACCCACTGCCGCATTTCAACCAAAAAAGCAGAAGAAGCCGCTAAGCCCCCAGATCACATGCGCACTGTGCAGAGCGAAAAAATTTGCCCTTACGGGTTATGTCGGAGAGCCACAACAAGTTCCAATGGCATGTTTGAATGTTCATTCATTCATCTTCTTCCGCTTAATCCTTTTCGGGTCGCGGGGGGGCTGGAGCCTATCCCAGCATCTTTGGGCGAGAGGCAGGGTCCACCCTGGACAGATCACCAGTCCATTGCAGGGCCAACACAGAGAGACAGACAACCATTCACTCTCACAGTCATACCTAAGGACAATTTAGAATCCCCAGTTTGATGCCAATTAACCTAACTTGCATGTTTTTTGGCATATGGGAGGAAACCAGAGAAATCCCGGAGTAAACCCACGCAGACACAGGGAGAACATGCAAACTCCACACAGACCACTGTTGGTCGGGGGCTGGGATCGAACCCAGGATCCCCCAGCCAAGGGTGAGTTGCTGTGCTGCCGCAGTGCTAACCACTCCACCACCGCGCTGCCCATGTTTCAATGTCCACCCGTCAAATCAACAAGGTAGAGAAACTGACTCCAGCAGGCTACGCGAGCGCAAAAACCCATCCCCGCAGCTTCCCTTCAACCTGTTGCTAGACGGGAAAGCAGACCGGACTCAAGTTGCCACTGAGGTAACAGACAACACAGGAGCCCAGATTATACTGGGTTGGCCTGGATTGCTGGGGTACTGTGATAATGTTTAACATGCAACAGATGAAGCAGCTCACAATTTATTTTTCAGTTAACAGTCTACCAGTGCATCTCAGTAAATTAGAACGTGAACGTTTTTTTTTAATATAACTAAAAAAAGATAAATTTTGTTGTTGATAGTAGTTTTTAAAATAAATAAAAAATCATGACATTTGTAATTTACTGAGATGTACCAGCACATGGTACACACTATACAGTGCAAAATTTGTTAAATTACAAAAAATGCCATTGTCTGTAGTAAAAAAAATCCAAATGGTACAATAAATCATTGAGGAATATAATGTTCATGTTTTATTCAGTATATGAAAAAACAGCAACTTTTTACATGTTAAAGATAGACCGTATTGTACCAAGGGAAATTCAGATTCTCAGGAAGAACACTGCTTATTAATTAATCGTTAATCAATCAATGAGGTGAATCAATTATCAATTAATGAATTAACTGATAACTTGCATCCCTTGTCCTGGCGCCAGTGGGCACTGTGGAGGGGGCTGCTGCTGTGGGGTCTTTTTTGCCTTCACTGTTGTGTCTCTCTTGTTTGGGCTGAGTGGATTCCTTGTATTTTTGCTCCTCCTCACATGACTGTATGGAGGCAGCCATGTTTATGATGATGTCATTCTCTTCCACCACGGGAAAGCATAATGCTGTTATATTTTGTTTCAGTTGTAAATATTAATTTTTGCAGATGCCAATAAATAATTTAAAATGTTTTATTGGCTGATATTGATAGCCTGTAGATATTATTGTGCATCTTTTTTTTTTTTTGAAAAAAATCCAAACAACTTGTGTTTGTTCATGAAGGATCGTGGCTCCACATGTGAAAGTGTGGCACATTAGTGTGGTTTTTTTTTTTTTAACAGTTCTGGGACAACGATGGAGCTCCATGGCACAATGAAATGACATACAGTGGATATAAAAAGTCAACACACCCCTGTTCAAATGCTAGGTTTTTGTGATGTAAAAAATGAGACCAAGATAAATCATTTCAAAACTTTCCCACCATTAATGTGACCTATAACCTGTACAACCCAACTGAAAAACAAACTGAAATATTTTAAGAGGAAAAATAAAAAACTTACAATAACCTGGTTGCAAAATATGCACACCCTTTTATAACTAGGGATTTGGCTGTGTTCAGAATTAATCAATCACATTCAAACTCATGTTAAATGGGAATCATCACACACCTGCCACCATTTAAAGTGCCTGTGATTAACCCCAAATAAAGTTCAGCTGTTCCAGTAGGCTTTTTCTGACATTTTTGTAGTCACATCTTACAGCGCAAGCCATGGTCCACAGAGAACTTCCAAAGCATCAGAGGGATCTCATCGTTCAAAGGTATCAGTCAGGAGAAGGGTACAAAAGAATTTCCAAGGCATTAAATATACCATGGAACACAGTGAAGACAGTCATCATCAAGTGGATAAAATATGGCACAACAGTGACATTACCAAGAACTGGACGTCCCTCCAAAATTGATGAAAAGAAGAGAAGAAGACTCGTCAGGGAGGCTGCCAAGAGATCGGCAGCAACACTGAAGGAGCTACAGGAATTTCTGGCAAGTACTGGCTGTTTAGTACATGTGACACCAATCTCCCGTCTTCTTCATATGTCTTGGCTATGGGGTAAGGTGGCAAGATGGAAGCCTTATCTTATGAAGAAAAACATCCAAACCAACACTGCTCATCACCAAAAGAACACCATACCTACAGTGAAGCATGGTGGTGGCAGCATCATGCTTTGGGGCTGTTTTTCTTCAGCTGGAATTGGGGCCTTAGTCAAGGTGGAGGGAATTATGAACAGTTCCAAATACTAGTCAGTGTTGGCACAAAACCTTCAGGCTTCTGCTAGGAAGCTGAAGATGAAGAGGAACTTCATCTTTCAGCACGACAATGACCCAACGCACACATCCAAATCAACAAAAGAATGACTTCACCAGAAGAAGATTAAGGTTTTGGAATGGCGCGGCCAGAGTCCAGACCTGAATCTGATTGAACATTTTTGGGGTGATGTGAAGAGGGGTGTGCACAGGAGATGCCTTCACAATCTGACAGATTTGGAGCATTTTTGCAAAGAAGAGTGTGCAAATATTGCCACATCAAGATGTCCCACGCAGATAGACTCCTAACCAAAAACACAGTGCTGTAATAAAAGCCAGAGGTGCTGCAACAAAGTATTAGTTTAAGGATGTGCATATTTTTGCGACCAGATTATTGTAAGTTTTTTATTTTTTATTTTTCCCCTTAAAAGATTTCAGTTTGTTTTTCAGTTGGGTTGTACAAGTTCTAGGTCACATTAATGGTGGAAAAAGTTTTGAAATGATTTATCTTGGTCTCATTTTTTTCCAACACAAAAACTTGGCATTTGAACAGGGGTGTGCAGACTTTTTATATCCACTGTACATCAGGATCAAGTCTGATCACAATATGAGCACAATCTTGCACAACCAGTTAATTACTTTTCAAGGCAGTTGTTGTAATTCCAAATTTTGTCAGTGTTCATCAAAAGTGGTCCACACCAGTTTCAGTTCTCCTCTTTCTTGTCCACTGGAAATCCGTCCATTTCAAGCCTTCAGACCTCCTTTTTCCTACCCCCCCCCCTCCCGTCTTCCCCTCCCTCTCCTCAGCTCCTGTTATGGCCATGCAGCCTGAGCTGTCAGAGCAGCAACAATCCCAGTCCATTAGTATGGTAATGAGGCTGTGGGCCGACAGGTGGCCTGGTAGACAGCTCAATTAAACTGCTCATTAAAGAGGGAAGTTAACGAAGCCACAGACCGGTGCCAGTACAGCTTCAGCATACAATGTGATGTCACAAGCAACAAATTGCTTGTGAGGAGGGAAGTGTGTCAGTCCGCATGTATGTATGAGTGTGTGTGTGTGTGTGTGTGTGTGGTCAGGGATTGAAATAACAGGACAGAGAAAGTTAGATGGACGTTACTAATAAGGCAACGGTGTGGCTCAGTGATCAGATAAGATGAGAAGCAGGGAGGAGATGGGGCAGAGAAAAAAAAATAAGTCACTCAAACTTGGCCTTTTACTGTCCCAGCAACCAAGTTCTCCACCTCATTAAGTGAACGAGAACACGGTAATGCTCCAATTACTGAAATAACAACCCAAAATAAAGAGGTGACTGTATTTGAATATTCTCCATACACAGTGTATTCAAAAACATAAAAAATTAGTGGACTTGTACACATTAACAATAGAAATTAAGCAAGGTATTGTCCCTCATACTGAGTGAGATCAAAATATTGTGTCACAACAAGTGACTTTCACATTATTGTGTGAGACAGTTTTGGCATATTTCCCCTAACTATGCTTCTGTTGAATTAGGATTTATTATACCTAATGTATTGAAACTGTCACAAGAAATAAATACAGAAATGACTTGACATTGGAACAACAAACAAATGTTTTTAAGAAGACGTTGTGGTTGGATAAATGGGTAAACAATTATTCCATTTCGAACCAATGCTAAAGTCTCCTTAAAGCATTTATGTTTAAGCAATATTACATGAGAGGGAGTGCAGTATCAGTGAATATATACGTAACTGTGAAGATTCAATCATTTCACATTGGCCCAAAGACATCACCACAGTGATAGATTCATGATACCACACAACCTCTAGTGTAATATTGCTTTTATACAACAGTTCCACAAGCACAGTTTATTAAAAGACAGCAATAAAGGACAAAATATTATGATTTTTATTTGTTTAACCGGTTCCCTTCCAAATATACCCAGTTAACTGTTGCTATGTACCTCAATGAGCATAATATAGAAAATAATAGACCTATTAATAATAGGCCAGCAAGATCATCAGTGCCCCTCTGCCCTCCCACTCGGACATCTACCACACCCACCTCACCTGCAGATCCATCAACATTGCAAGCAACACCTCCCACCCCTCACACTCCCACTTCATCCCTCTGCCTTCAGGGAGAAGGTACCAAAACCTCCAGGTCCGCTCCACAAGACTGCTAAACAGCTTTGTTCACCAGGCCATCAGGACCCTGAACTCTACCCCGCCCATCCTCGCCTCTGGACTGTAACACACTCACCCACACAATAACTCTACCTCACCTGTTTGCACAGAAAGACTTGGCACACCAATAGTACCACATCTGCTGCTGTATGTCTTGCACCTAACTGCAACCATTTGCACAAATGCTATACCTGCTGCTGTCTGTCATTGCAATACTGATCATGCACAGACCAATCTGTCACTGTCTGCACCCCGTTACCATATTGAACTTGCAATTTACTGGTATTACGGCTTACTGCACATAAGATTGCTGTGTTTTTATCGTTATTTGCACTATGGGTAGCATTACTGTATATAGATGGTTGTTGTTTTCCATCCTTATTCCTTCTTGTCTTATATATTGTGCACACCACTAAGAGAGAGAGAAATAACATTTCAATTCTACTGTATGTCCTGTACATATAGAAGTATTGACAAATAAAATCATCAAATCTTTTGAATCTATTGTCACTTCACACACAGGTAACCAAATTAAATATTGTCCAGCGCTGTTTATTTACATACCGGTCACCTGTTGAGTAGGTCATGTTACTCGCACTGGCAGTTAGCTTTGGTGCATTTCCATATTAGTTTTTGATCACTTTTTTGTGGCACTTTCAGATTAAATAAAAAGTTCATCACCACAACGGTATTATGGTTTGGCAGCCGAGACAATAAATCCAACTCTTACCTGTCTGTTTTGCTGTAAACAAATGTGACTACCAAGATGTATGCAAGGGGGGAACTTCCAGGTCACAGAGGTCTGGATTTTTAGGACTGTCTCTTTTCAAACAGCAACTTACTGTGGAAATTAAGCTATCTAACACAGTATGAGACAGTATTACATTTCTCACATAAGAAGCCACTGATATTAACTATAACATAGCTGCGATACACCTTCAGTGATTATTGGGGAATATAGCAACTCCTAGAATCCCTATTGTCCAATCAAATTGCTCAGTCAGAACTAACTGTTGTATAAAGAGATTCAATAGGCAGAGAGCTATTAGGCATTGTTGCAGATTCTTCTAGTTTTGAAAATGATACGTTTTAAATAGAACAACTAAATAATCCAAACCAAATCTATACTACTACTAATAAATATGAACAGAATGTTAAATAAATCATTACAGTAATTAATATTTAATCATAGAATTTGGAAGGGATCTTGATGAAAATATTGAGAGATTAAATAGAGACATAAATCTGACCCAATTAAGAGCATAATGTAAATCTGAAGATCCACTGATATTAGCATAAAAATCCTTTTTTAAATGTAATGAAAACATTAAACTTACATCTGAATTTAGTGTTTAGGAATGGATGGCATCATCACAGCCGAGTTCACTGTTTGTTGTTTTTATTTTGTACGTCTGGTGGGGATGGAGGTGGGGGCCACCGAGTGCAACATGTTTTACTAGTCACTCATTGTTTATTATGTATGAGAATAAAGATGTAACATGGCATGGTAATCAGTTTGTAACCCGGACCAATTTAGCCTGTAATCCGGAGGGCGTGCTCTCTCAAGTGTGAAAATGGGGCTGTGTGTCTTCTCTCTCGCCCGCACGTTTGGATATCTGCGTCTGTGACACGGAGGATCATGGGAGTTAATGGGGTAGGACTCTGGTCAACAAACGGGGTTATGTATGGGCACAAACAAGAACACAGTGAGAAAACAGACCTGCCAGATTCGCTCAAAGCTGTCTGAAAGATGTCAGCCCTTATGAATATGCTAATCCCAGTTTAGCATGAACAAAAAAAATGCTCATTAATTAATCACTAACAATGGCCTCCTTTTAATGACACTCTAGTTGCCGTTGGAGACAGAGACTACATGCTTATAAGACTAATATAAAACAATATTAAACAACCACATTTGGTAGTTTATATAGTAGTTGAAACCTTCTTTATAATAAACTGAAAAAACCAAAAGGATAAAACACAACATTAAGCTAATTCAAAAGAGTAAAATTTCCCTGAGACAGACACAGGCCTGCAGCCAGACACAGTTAGAAGTGTGTTTTGTCTGAATAAGCCGTTTCACAGCGTTGGTTATTAACCTACATTAAACAGATCAGAGATGATGGGAACCAAACTAGATACATATGTATCGTTACGACAACAAAACCCTCAAACAGAGGTACAGTATCTTAATGAGCCCTACTTTTATGAATCCAGACACAGGACGTTATTAGCTTTGTGTATACTATACTGTAATGAACATGCCAAGGCCCAAATTTCTTCCCTGCCAGAAACTTTATTTTCTGTTTGCAGTCTAACTTCTATGAGTGTTTTGCACCATTTCTTCTGAGTGGGCTTTGACTGTATGAATGTAAAGGACTAATGCTGAGAGCAAAGGAGGAAAACATTTGCCAATGTTCATTCTCAAAGCCTGTTACTTGACTTTGATGACACTGGAGCTTTTTATTACATTAGGCATTTAAAAATTGGATATTCATTCATATTGGAGCAGCCCTATACAGAAGAAGCTCTGAAACTGTCTGCTACTGAAGACCTCACCTGTCTTCTTGAGAATGCATTTCAGTAACACGTTGTAATTTACAGGATCAGTTTACTGTTCGTTGCATTTATTGTAATCATATAAGTAATACAGTATGCACTGTACTGTATATAAGATAAGATAAGATAAGATAAGCCTTTATTAGTCCCACAATGGGGAAATTCCAGGATTGCAACAGCACAGGGATAGCAACACTCAGAGCAACAATCAGAAGGCAAGAAAAAAAAGAAACAAGAGCAGCAAGTATACATATATATATATATATATATATATATATATATAGACACACAGTGCAGAGCATTGTAGCTGGATGGAATAAATATATGAGTATATAAACACACAGTGCGGAGCATTGTAGCTAGATGGAATAAATATGTAGATATATAAACACCCAGTGCGGAGCATTGTAGCTAGATGGAATAAATATGTAAATATATAAACACACACAGTGCAGAGCATTGTTGCTAGATGGGATGAAACAGCACAACCGTCTACTTAGTTATCCTACATGGTATGATTATGTACCCATACATATTCTCACCCTCCATAGCGACCGGTATTTTCCTAGTTGTATGCCGGAGGGGACCATTGTATAAGTCTATTGCGTCTTTTGCATTCAAAACTATTAGGTTGTCACGTCTTTTTGCTATCTCTGCGAGCAGCCCTGCTTAGGTTGTACAGTCTGACAGCCGTTGGTAGGAAGGACCTGCGAAACCTCTCGGTTGTGCACCTAGGATGATGTAGTCTGCTGCTAAATGAGCTCCTCAGTGCATTCAGTATGTCCTGCATAGGGTGGAACTCGGACTCCAGCAGAGATGACAGTTTAGCCACCATCCTTCTCTCTCCTATCTCCTCCACTGGGTCAAGGCGCTGCCCCAGGACAGAGCTAGCTTTCTTGATCAGTTTGTTCAGTCTCTTCCTATCGGCTGCGGTAATGCCACTGCCCCAGCAGACCACTCCAAAAGTGATGGCTGATGCCACCACCGTGTCATAGAATGTCTTCAGCAGCGCCCCTTGTACACCAAAAGACCTGAGTCTCCTCAGTAGGAACAGCCTGTGCTGTCC
The DNA here is from genome assembly GCA_020510985.1 of Pholidichthys leucotaenia. Lineage (NCBI taxonomy): Eukaryota > Metazoa > Chordata > Actinopteri > Cichliformes > Pholidichthyidae > Pholidichthys > Pholidichthys leucotaenia. The sequence goes on along the minus strand of CM035843.1, from coordinate 104,960,227 downwards.
CTTCTTGTAGAGTGCGTCAGTATTGTGTGACCAGTCTAGTTTATTGTTCAGATGAACACCCAGATACTTATAGGATGTCACCATCTCGATGTCTGTTCCCTGTATATTTACTGGTGCTGTGAGGGGTTGTCCTTGCCTGCGGCAGTCCACCACCAGCTCCTTAGTTTTCCTCGCGTTGATCTGGAGGCAGTTCCGATGGCACCAGTCCACAAAGTCCTGGATAAGCCCTCTGTACTCAGCTTCATCTCCATTGGAGATGAGGCCAACGATCGCAGAGTCATCAGAGAACTTCTGTAGATGGCAGTGTGTTGTGTTGTGTGAGAAGTCCGCAGTATAAAGGGTGAACAGGAAGGGAGCCAAAACCGTTCCCTGGGGGGGCCCCGTGCTACCGATGATCGTGTCGGACACACAGTCCCGGGTTCTCACAAACTGAGGCCGGTTAGTGAGGTAGTCCAGGATCCATGATGACAGGTGCTGGTCCACCCCTGTGCACAGCAGCTTGTCCTTCAGGATCATCGGTTGGATGGTGCTGAAAGCACTGGAGAGGTCAAAGAACATGATCCTCACCGCATTCCCGGGCTTCTCCAGGTGGGACAGAGAACGGTGAAGGAGGAAGATCACCGCATCCTCCACCCCAATGCCATGCTGGTAGGCGAACTGGAGTGGATCCATCGCTGGTCCCACCAGGGGGCGGAGGTGAGCAAGGAGCAGTCTCTCCAGGGTCTTCATCATGTGGGACGTCAAGGCCACTGGTCTGTAGCTGTTCAGGTCTTTGGGGTGGGAAGTTTTTGGTACAGGTACCACACAAGATGTTTTCCACAGCTGTGGTACCCTCCCCAGCTTCAGGCTCAGGTTGAAGATGTATGGATAATGAAGGATAATGAAGTGATATGTATGTACTGTATATGGAACGTGGCTAGCATGGCAGTTAGCTATGGCCTATCTAGTGTTTATATACATCTATGGCCATAAGGACATCTCACCCGGTCACAGCCAATAGCATAACTGAGTTGATGTTGCGTATCTCTGCCAAGCCGTTGGGTCAAGAGTAAGGGTAGTATCTCACTGGGCTGAGACAGCTTGAGACTAGCTGGAGAATGGCATTCTCGAGGAAATTTCCAAAATGTCTCCAAACATTCTTGGTGGTTTGCATTTTCCTCTCCTGAGTTGTAGGGTCTCACACTTGTCTTGCAGGAATTTTGGACATGTTCAAAAAATGTGTGCAATAGCTTTCTCTCAAAATAGTCTCAGAGTCAATGCAGGTCTCTCAAACCCATCTTGACCTCGTCTCGAGTGTTGGGCAGTCACTGCAGGACTGTCATAAGTGCAAAAAACCCCTAAATTTCATCTTGTGCATGTGGTGAGAATGTTCTGCAACACTTGCATGACGTAACATATGCAAACACCCGGAGAACTTTGGCCAAAAACTTGCTGGGAGTTAGTGCAACATTTGTGAGACAATATGATTCCAAGTGAAAATTGTCACAATTTTCACTTGTGTCACATTTTTTTAATCTCCAACTAGTTGCGAGCTGTCTCAGCCCAATGAGCTACTACCCTAAGGTTGACAGTGTGAGACTAGTTGGAGGACAGCATTCTCGAGGGAGTTTTCAAAATGCCTCCAAACATTCCCAGCAGTTTGCATTTTCTTCTCCTGAGTCGCAGGGTGTCGCGCTAGTTTCGCAAGAATTTTGAACATGTTCAAAAAATTTGTGCAGCAGCTTTTCTCTTAAAATAGTCAGAGTCATCACAGGTGTCTCAAACCCATCTCGATCTCATCTCGAACCCTACTCAATTTAATTTCCGCGAGTCCGAAAGTGTGAGAAAAGTAAGACAACTTTGCAGTGGGTTGGGGACCTATGAAACTGTATTCTGACTAAAAGGAGACAAGCATCTGCAGCAATTGTGACTGATTGGAGAGGGTGAATGGCAGCCTAATACCGAGATGCCCGTCATCCTCTCACTTTTTGAATAATACCCTGGTTGGGGAACTGAGTGTCATTTTCAATCTATTCATCGTCATGTTGTTTATATATCTGCTTGTCATTTACTGATGTTGTGAAAAATGGAGAGTCATTATGAGTTTCTTTGCCAGCCATAAGTTCAGGGGATCTGGCTAATTCCTGGTCTTTTTCCTATATCAGGGCAAGCAGTTGTATATGGTTTTACTATTGCTTCTAGTGATTGCCAGGCATTTTTAATGTATACATGTGTTTGTATTGTGTTAATCATTTTACAGTCATGTGAAAAAATTAGGACACCCTGTATACGCCTGTGTGTTTTTTTAAACATATTTGGAAATATGGATATTTAATATCAATGTTAAAAGTACTGGGAGATTCACGCAATACAACTAAACAATTAAAAATGAATTAAAGACTTTTTTCAAATTTTCTGTGAAATGTAATTCTAAACAAACAGTGAGGAAAAAATTAGGACACCCCCATGTTTTTTAGGACACCCCCACATTCATTCCCACTTACAATGGATAAAATAAATGTTAAAAAATGCAAATAAAAACAAAAACAAGGTTAGACATAGATATTTTGATTTGATTTTGTATACTTTATTGATCCCCAGAGGGGAAATTGAGGGCATCCACCTGGATGGATGAAGCAGCCACGGTACGGCGCTATCCCTTAACCATTCACACACACATTCACACCTAGGGCCACTTTAGAGTCTCCAATTAACCTAACCTGCATGTTTTTGGCCTGTGGGAGGAAACCGGAGAAATCCCGGAGTAAACCCACGCAGATACGGGGAGAACATGCAAACTCCACACAGATCACTGTTGGTCAGGGGCTGGGATCATATGTGAACATTTCTTAATAAAGAACTGATTATTTAATGGGGTGTCCTATTTTTTTCACATGACTGTACATTTGTGCTCCTGTGCAATACTCTGGTGGGAGAGAAGCTGCAGTGGGCAAGCAGTGAAAATGTTGTTATTCTGTTGTTTATTGTGGTTCCCAGGCATGTGTAATTGTATTGTATATATGAGTTTGACATCAGATGATAAAATGATCACTGGAATGGAGAGACACCCTGTATTTATAAGGTAGAGATTGCGGAATTGGCATGGATATCTGCCGTCTGAGTGTTGGGCAGCCATTACAGGACTGTCGCAAGTGAAAAAAGAACTAAATTTTGTGTCACCAATGCTGCGAGAATGAAAACACCCGGAGAATTCACTGGGAGTTTGTGCAACATTATTGTAACATTCATGAGACATATGCAAATGTGTTCTAAGTTGCAAGTTCAGTGTGATTCCAAGTGAACATTGTTGCAAATTCTTGGATTTGTCTCACGATTTTTTATCTCCAACTAGTTGTGAGCCATCTCAGCCCAGTGAGATATTGTGGGGGCATGGTGTGGGACTTCTCCACCCAGAGACGGCAGCTGGGGAAGGGGGGGGAACAGTGGACCAAAAGAGGAAGTGTCACCGGGGGGGGGGGGGGGGTATCAGATGGGACAGTAAGGACTATGTGCCCCCCCGGGGAGAGGAGTAACTGCCAGAGCCGCTGGAAGAAGAAGGGTGTGAGAGTGGCGCCAGCGTTATGTCATGTTAATGTGCCACACAGGCTTTGTTCTAAACAATGTATTATGGTCGTAAGTGCCACGTCTCAATGCATGGTATTAAAGATGTAAAACAGGAATGCACAGAGACCCGGGAGGGCTTTTACTGTACTGTGTGTTGGAGAGGGAATAAAGTTTCTGTGTCGTTCAGCTCGTTGCCTCACCTGCTTCCTTTCTCCACATTGGTGATCCTAAGACGTGCCATGGAAAGCGAGCTGAGCACCGCCCCAGAGACTACCTGGAGGGAGAGCACCAGCGTCACGTGTGCTGTCTCAGTCAAGCTCCCAGACTTCTGGCTTCACAACCCAACCATGTGGGTCTTGCACATAGAAGCCCAGTTCGCACTCCGTGGGATAACAACGGACGATACTAAGTATTACTACGTGGTCACTGCACTGGGTGCGCGCGCCATGCAACAAATGATGAGCCTGCTCCAGGAGCCGCCGGCCCAAGGTAAATATGAAGTGCTCAAGAGGATGCTTCTCCAGCGCTATACCTTTTCTGACAGTGACGAGGCAGAGAGACCCCTAACGCATTTGGGGTTAGGGGACAGATCAGCAGTAGAGCTCATCGAGAGCATGTTGGTGCTGAGGGAGAAGGACGATGAATCTTTCCTGTTCGCCCACTTGTTCCTCAGGAACCTACCGGCTACAGCAAGGGCGATCCTGGCCAAGCGGACCGCATCATTTTGGCGACCAGAACTCTCAGCGTGCAGACAGTGACACCGGCATCAATGAGGGACTCCAGCGAGGTTCAGGAGCCATTCGTGGTAGCCAGGACAGACACCAGGAGACGAAGGAATGGGGCAATCTGTTTTTATCATCACTGTTTCAGCTTGAACACCCAACGCTGCCTGTCACCATGCAAATTCAAGAAGCCGGGAAGACGGCATGTTCGGAATTCAGTGGCAGCTGCAACCGATGGCGACAGGAACAGACTGCTTTATGTCACAGACACACGTTCGGGGAGATGGTTTTTGGTGGACTCCAGCTCCCAGAAGAGCCTCATCCTGCTGGTCAATGCAGACAGCGTGGCAGGAGGCAGCGGTCCCGAGCTCATGGCCGCCAACGGATCCACCATCAGGACATTTGGTGAGCGGACACTGACGATATGCTTACATGGACGCAACTTTCAGTGGGACTTTGTGGTAGCTGCATGTTCCAGCCCTCATTTTAGGCGCAGATTTTTTATGTGCTTATGGGTTGTTAGTCGATGTTGCTAATAGGAGATTAGTGGATACTGTCTCTTTTACCTCACTGCCCTGTACAGCTCAGGGAGCTGGGCCAACAACACTGGCTAACGTTATAGCTCCAGGGTGTCAGTACGAACATTTGCTCACACAGTTCCCAGCACTCATGGTCCCGACTTTTTCGGCTACAGTAACGAAACACGGAGTCGAACACTTTATAATGACAAAAGGCCCGCCGGTGTTCGCACGATCAGTGCTTGGAAGCAGCTAAACTGGCCAGCGCGCGAGAGGAGTTTTCCAACTTAGAGCAGTTGGGCATCGTCAGGCGCTCCAACAGCCTGTGGGCATCCCTGCTACACATGGTGCCTAAAGCTGACAGGTCATGGCAACCGTGCGGCGATTTCCGGTGCTTTAATAATGCCACGGAACACGATCCTCATCCCATTCTGCACATCCAGGATTTTTCCCTGCACCTGGTTGGGGCGCGTGTTTTTTCGAAAGTGGATCTGGTCCGTGGATACCATCAGGTCGCGGTGCACGCGGAAGATGTTCCGAAAACAGTGGTAATAACTCCTTTCAGCCTTTTCGAGTTTTTATGCATGCCGTTTGGATTAAAAGGTGTGGCGCAGACTTTCCAGAAGATGATGGACGCAGTGCTTCACGACTTGTCCTTCGTTTTTGTCTACTTAGACGACATTCTGGTGGCCAGCGCGTCCGAGGAGAAGCACATTGCCCACCTCAAGACAGTTTTCCAGAGGTTGGAAACGCGCGGGCTGATAGTCAGCCCGGCGAAGTGCCAGTTCACTGTTCCAGTGATTGATTTTTTGGGCCACTGCATTTCGCTGGAGGGCGCGATTCCGTTACCGCATAAGGTGTGCGCTGTGTCGGACTTTCTGCACCCGCAGACAGTGAGAGCAGTACAGGAGTTTTTGGGAATGGTTAATTTTTATAACCGTTTCCTTCCCCGAGCAGCCCAGCTGATACAGCCGTTGTATGCCGCTCTTTAAAAAAAGAAGCTCGCAGAAACCATCGACTAGACTCCTGAGCGAGTCCAGGCTTTTACAAATGCCAAAACAGCGCTTGTGGATGCCGCGTTGCTAGCCCATCTGGATCCATCTGCACGGATAGCGCTCACTATGGATGTGTCTGATGTTGCCATAGGGGCAGTGGTGGAGCAGTATGTCTCAGGTTCGTGGCAGCTGCTCGCATTTTTCAGCTGAACTTTGCGCGACAACGGACGTAAATACAGCACATTTGATAGAGAATTGCTGGCTCTCCACCTGGCGATGCACCATTTCCAGTTTTGGCTAAAGGGCCGCGGGTTTACCGCATTCGTGGACCATAAGCTACTGACGTGCACGATGTCCAAGGTCTCAAAACCGTGGTCAGCCTTGCAGCAACGGCATTTGGCTGCAATTTCAGAGTTTACTACCGACATTCAACATGTCGCGGGTAAGCTCAATGTCGTGGCTGATTGTCTTGTCATGTGTGTTAGTCTCCCCAGTCTACATGGGAATAGATTTCCCTGCGATGGCTGTGGCGCAAGCTGGGGACGCAGACATTTGCGTGCTCCAGTCTGCGCCTACTGGGTTAAGGCTGGGGAGCAGGGTGGTGCAAGAGGGGTGCCCTCCCTTGCTCTGCGATGTTTCCATTGGCTGCCCGCGCCGGGTGGTTCCGAGCTCTTGGCGCCATCGCGTTTTTGAGTCGGTCCACTCCCTTTTGCATCTGGGAGTGTGTGCTTCGGTGAAATTGGTGGGGGTGAAATTCGTCTGGCCACGCTTACGCAAGGACGTGAAAGAGTGGGTTGCAGCTTGCGTCACATGTCAGCGGGCCAAAGTGCACAAGCACACCAGAGCCCCCCTCGAGCCGTTCCAAATCCCAGCCAGGAGGTTCGACCACGTCCACGTGGATTTAGTGGGACCCCTCCCGCCGTCGCAAGGTTTCACGTACCTTTTGACAATCGTGGACCGCACCATGCGCTGGCCTGAAGTTGTCCCACTGGCCTGAAGTGGCAAGGAGATCAGAAGGTTGTCTCGCTCACCTTTACAGTTGATCTCTCTGGCCATCTCTAACGTGACAGTCACAGTGTCCAAATCAGTTTTTGAGAATACAGCCAATTTATTATTTTACATCCACCAAATTTCAGCATGTTGGATAAGGATGTCTAGAGTGCCACTTCATCTTCTTGTCTTGATAGTGGTACTTTTGTTGCCTCCAAGTGTTTTTATTTTACCTGTTTTGTTTGCCATGTTGACTGTACCTGTGTACATTAGCTTCTGAATTAATCGTTGGATTTTGGACTTAAACATTAACTCGTATGGCAAATACTGTTTTAAAACATGGACAGTAATAGGAGTTGCATTTGTATGAGTATTCAAGCATTTCACAGTCACACTTGCACTCCAGTTTTTATATTCCTAATTGGACTTTTGAGCCATTTATCCGTTGGTTGGGTACAAATCAAGGGCATATTTAATTCTGCTATTCTTCTTCTCTGTTCTCCTCTGTCCTGCCAACTTCATAAAACCTCTTTTTTTGACTTTACGTCTGGCCTGTGGCCCTTTGGCAGCAGTAGATCAGCGAGGGCCAAGCAGCCTGCAGTCAGAAGCCTGCTGCTCTATTATGCTGCTAATTGGTGGCATGAGTGAGATGGCTACAATATCAAAAGGCAGGAAGCAAAGACTGGTGGGGCTGCTGGGGGCAGAGAGGGGGAGGAAATGGAGATAGCGAAGGAAGTATGGAAAAATGGAGAGACAGAAAAGAAAGGGAAAGATTTGTTCTCATTAGAGGAGGGCGTGTCCGTCCTCCATGTTAGTGGCAAATTAAACTGACAGAAGAGAGAAGTTTTGTGCATATGTGAGTGTGTCTGAGGGTGTGTGGCATGGAGCTGTCAGACCAAGTGGTCCTGGAAAGAAGTTGCACAATCTTGACAATGGAATGACCACGCTGTGGTACAAGACTTCCGGAAAAACCTGCTCTGCTGGTGGGAAACAAACCGAGAAAATGGAACTGTGAGAACTCAAAAGTTAACAAGGAGAACATTGGTTCACTTTTCTGTCAGGTTGGCAGTGTTACAACAGAATGGATGTGTATTATTTGAAATGTCAGTGTAATTTAGCTATATTTTATGAATTTTGATGATACGTCATACACACTAAGATTTTTTTCCCCTCAACTTGGTGATGTGCTATTCCTTTTCCCAAATGAACATCCTGTACTAGTTATTGGGCTGACAGACTAAATCTGCATCAAAATGCAACAATACACTGCCTCTGGCAAAGACATTGACAACACAATCTAGTAATACCTTATATGAATAATCAATCCATCCATCCATAATTTACCGCTTATCCAGGGATCCAGGTCACAGAGGCAGCAGACTAAGCAAAGAAGCCCAGACTTCCCTCTCCCCAGCCACTCCATCTCTTCAGAGAGGAGACCAAGGTGTTCCCATGCCAGCTGAGAGACGTACTGTCTCCAGCGTGTCCTGGGTCTGCCCTGGGGTCTCCTCCCAGTGGGACGTGCCTAAAACACCCCACATGGGAGGTGTCCAGGAGGCATCCTGATCAGATGCCCAAGCCACCTCAACTGGCTCTTTTTCGATGTGGAGGAGCAGCAGCTCTACTCTGAGCCTCTCTTCTCCTCCTGCCTCTAAGGGTGAGTCCAGCAACCCCACAGAGAAAGCTCATTTCAGACACTTGTGTTCTTTTGGTCATTACCCAAAGTTCATGACCACAGAGTGAGGGTAGGAATGTAGACAGACCGGTACATCTACATACAGTATATTCAAGCGTATAATATCTGTTTAAAATTTTGACAGACTTGGACAATATAAGAGCTACACCAAAGTAGGGAAAAGTAGGGAAGACCTCATGCCAAAGAGTCTGGGTAAATAAAAAAAAACACCAAAATCGAGCCCATGTCTGGAATGAATGAACTGTTCCTTAGGGTGCAGTCAGACGGCTTCCGCGGATAATTTGGTTCGTTTGATGCCGTCTGAATGCATGTTGGAACTCTGGTGCGCACCAAACAAGCAAAGTCTGGACCCCCTGAAAACAGGGGTCTCGGTTCTCTTGCAAATGAAGTCTGGTGTGCTCCGCTCGCAGTGTGACTCCAAACGGAGTATCCAGCAGATCAAAGGGCGGAAGTGCCCTTCGGCGTTCGTGTACCCATAGCAACATGTAGTCTGAGAAGAGGAAGTGGCGTTTACTGTAGTACATTTTGGGTAGAAAATAACAACAAAGACAACCGCATGAATCCGAGAAATCTTTTTACCAGTGAAAACCGAGGAGAAAAGTTTAAAAAAAATGGCTTGTTTGTGGTGGACAAACAACCCGGCTGAAGGGAACGGATTTCTGTTTTCGATCCTGGCCAATCGATGAGCCTGATTTTTCTTCTTCACCGAGATTTTTTCTTCCTGGTCAGTGGTGGTTTCGGCTACAGCACCCCAAACGAGCAGTTGTTGTAACTGCGTGACATTGTCCAGGCAGTTTGGTCCACTGCAGTGTGAATGCAAACCAAACCAAACAAAGGTGTGAAAATTCTCGGCATTCCTTGCCCAGTCCAACTGAGACCCCAAACTATCCTGGTCTGAATGCAGCCTGAGTTTCCTACCGAGTAGAACAGAAGAAGCCTTTGAGTAAGACAAACAATTAACCTACTCACACATGATTCAGTGATAATGTAATCTGAATAGACAGAAAAAAAAAATCCAACTCTAATGTCATGTATCTTTTATATTCTGTGGATGTTCCTGCTATTAGGGGGAGATTAATTAATTGGTGCGCTAATTCTATTGCTCCTCTCCCAAGTGTTATTAGTATCATGTGATAGTGAACATGGTGTTCTGTGGATGATCTGACATCAGTGTGACTATTAATAAACCCATCAAACCGTTTGAGCTCAGGGCCAATGTAAAGGGCCAAGACATGTTAAGTCATGTGAAAAAATTAGGACACCCTGTATAAGCCTGTATGTTTTTTTTTTTAACATATTTGGAATATTTAATAGCAATGTTAAAAATACTTGGAGATTCATGTAATACAACTAAACAATTAAAAATGAATCAAAGACTTTTTTTCAAATTTTATGTAAAATGTAATTCTAAACAAATAGTGAGGAATAAATTGGGACACCCCCCATCTTTTTTAGGGCACTCCCACATTCATTCCCACTTACAATGGCTAAAATAAATGTAAAAAAATGCAAATAAAAACAAAAACAAGGTTAGACATAGATATGTGAACATTTCTTAATAAAGAACTGAATACTTAATGGGGTTTTCTATTTTTTCACATGACTGTACATAAAAATATAACTGACTTAGTGATGGACAAAGTTTGTAGGCATAAAAGTACCCCTTAAACCATGACAAAATTTCTAATTACTACTTATTGCTGTGAAAATGATGCACATAATGGCCAAAGTACAAAGTGCTCATTCTTTAAACTTGTGACATCTTTGTATTTTTTTAAATGATGCATTAAAGTGCACACATTACCACTAATTTGTTTGCAGTCTCTCTTAATGACACATTATTATTAATATAACATAAAAATAATGGCAATTCTCGCTGAGTTGCTTAAATGCTAATCACATACTGTATGTACTCGAGTAAAAATAACTAGTTACTATTCACCTCTCATTAAGAGTGAACTTGAATGCTAAAATACAGTTGTTACTCTCTGTGTGTTATAAAACTGAACTGTCTTTTACTCATTTAGTCTCGCAGATGTGCTGTTTGGGCTAATGTTTGACCACAGTGAAAACAAGTAACACAAGGGTATGATTTTCACTCCTTCTGTTGTGCGAAACATAAACACTGCGCCCAGCAGCCTGGTCCTCCCTCGCCCCAAGGCCATCTACTGCGGGCTCATGCGTCCTAATCGTGTCCCTCTCTCCGTCACTTCCACCGACCCCCCCTGCTGTGGAGGGAGAGAGCAACATTACATCTTAATCTCACCCGCTTGATGGAGAATGCGGGTCCCTGAAAGGCGGCATTTTCTGGTTACATGAACACATTGGGGGTGGATCAACCATATGCCAATTGACATGGCTGGGGCTGAATGGCCAACGTGGATTGTAACAGTGGTCCCCGGACAAAACCCCCCCCGCGGGCTCCCACAACCCCACCAGAACTGAACAGACGTTCGGGCTGCCGCTGACACAGGGCCAGATCTCCCCACCAAAGACGACACACACTCACACTGATGTTTTATGGTTTTTGAAATGAGGCTACACATGTAGGAAGTGAGCGATATACAGTAAATGTGACACCAGGGCTTCTTTATATGACATTTGGCTGATTGCACTGATTTTACAGATGATGCTGTTGAACTGAACTTCAACCCAAACTGCTGCTAAAATTTATATTCATGACCTGAATTGGTGTAAGAATAAACTGCTATGGCAGATACCATCAAACAGTGATTTTCATGGCAGCCTGTTGATACAAGCCTTCTCTACTGATGAACAAAACAGACATGTGCATGTGTAAATTAAACTGTAATCAGATGGAAACTCCACTTCTTTTCGGTTATCCCACATAAGAGCAAGAGACGGTGAGCTTTAGTCAAAATGTGCCCTGATTGGAGAGGCAAGCTGTCCCCGCCACTCCACTGACTGTACGGCTGGAGAGGCCAGTGCGCTTACCATATGGGACAGGGATGGTCAATAGGATTACGTCCTGCACCTCTCCTTCTCCCTCTTCTCTCAACGCACATAATCAACCGGGGATGAAGTCCTGCCCCACCAAACCTCTGCTGAAGTATCCCCGATCCCCTTTCCCCTACTTGGGAAGAGAGAGTGGGGCAGTGGGGGTCTCGTGGGCAGAGAGAAAGAGCAGGGGGACCGACCAGATGGATTAACATATTCAACAGAGGCAGAGATCAAGCCTTTATAGAGTGAGGACAGAGGGAGGCTTTCTCTCACACCATACAGACTCTGAGAGAAAACAGAAATGAGTGTAAGCTGGATTTGTTTTCATTGTCATGGAAAAACTGCGATGGGCCAATTGATAACGCAACTACTCAAATGTTGCCCATTACTTTCTCGCTAATGCAGGCCATGGTGGTGGTGCAAGTTTCTAAATCCCCAACTCAAAGCATGAGGGTACACCCTGATTAAATGTAGTATAACCCTGCCAATTAGGTTCATCGTTACAAATTTATATTTTGCATGTTTAGAAACAAAGGCTGTTTTAAAACTGTTTCCAGACAGTTAAAGGCATCAATTTTATTCTTTCAAACAAATTTTGTGACGAGGATTGGTTGAAATAGTGTGCTTAGCTTTCCCTACAATGATGAATGTGATTTTAACTTAAAACTGCCAACTTGATTTAGATCTTTGGGCAATCACACCCTCATTAAAAGTTGGGTTTTTCACAGCTAGCTATAATTTACAGATGTTCCCTAAACACCTCACAAGTTATAAGATAAGATAAGCCTTTATTAGTCCCACAATGGGGAAATTCCAGGATTGCAACAGCACAGGGATAGCAACACTCAGAGCAATAATTTAGAAGATAAGAAAATAAGAGCAGTGAATATACATATGTACACATAAATATATAAATATATATACACAGTGCGGATCATTGTAGCTAGATGGAATAAACAGCATAACCGTCTATTTAGTTACCCTACATGGTATGAATATGTACACACAACTGATACACTATACTGACTTGAAGATATTCATTCACTACTCTCTTTGTGTCATTGTGTGGATTCTATTGTCTGCTAATTGTGCATTGAGAGTTTTTTTCTTGTAATCATAATATCGGTCATATATGAACTATATTCTGATAAACAATGCTTTTTTTCTGTCTCCTATTGTGTCTACCCCCCCCTTTTCCCCCATTGCCTCCTGTTCCCCTCCTGCTGACAGGCGCCTCCATGGCTGCCGCGTCATTGATAATGCCATTCATGACGTTCTCAGTGTCAAGTCAAATCCCTCGTATATTTACCTGTTATTTACTTGTAAATGTGCTTGGCAATAAATCTTTTTCTGATTTCTGATTTCTGATTTCTGATGAATATGTACCCATACATATTGTCACCCTCCGTAGCGACTGATATTGTCCTAGTTGTATACTGGAGGGGACCATTTTGTGCAAGTCTGTTACGTCTTTTGCATTCAATACTATTAGGTCATCACGTTTTTTTGCTATCTCTGCGAGCAGCCCTGCTTAGGTTATACAGTCTGACAGCCGTAGGTAGGAAGAACCTGCAGAACCTCTTGGTCGCGCACCTAGGATGATGTAGTCTATTGCTAAATGAGCTCCTCAGTGTATTCAGTATGTCCTGCATAGGGTGGGACTCGGACTCCAGCAGAGATGACAGCTTAGCCATCATCCTTCTCTCTCCTATCTCTTCCACTGGGTCAAGGCGCTGCCCCAGGACAGAGCTAGCTTTCTTGATCAGTTTGTTCAGTCTCTACCTATCGGCTGCTGTGATGCCACTCCCCCAACAGACCACTCCAAAAGTGATGGCTGATGCCACCACTGAATTGTAGAAGGTCTTCAGGAGCACCCCTTGTACACCAAAAGACCTGAGCCTCCTCAATAGGAACAGCCTGCACTGCCCCTTCTTGTAGAGAGCGTCGGCATTGTGTGACCAGTCTAGTTTATTGTTCAGATGAACACCCAGGTACTTGTAGGATGTCACCATCTCAATGTCTGTTCCCTGGATGTTTACTGGTGCTGTAAGGGGCTGTCCTTGCCTGCGGCAGTCCACCACCAGCTCCTTAGTTTTTCTCGCGTTGATCTGGAGGCAATTCCGATGGCACCAGTCCACGAAGTCCTGGATAAGTCCTATGTACTCAGCTTCATCTCCACTGGAGATGAGGCCGATGATCACAGAGTCGTCAGAGAACTTCTGTAGATGGCAGTGTGTTGTGTTGTGTGCGAAGTCCACAGTATAAAGGGTGAACAGGAAGGGAGCCAAAACCGTTCCATGGGGAGCCCCCGTGCTGCCGATGATCGTGTTGGACACACAATCCAGGGTTCTCACAAACTGTGGCCGGTTTGTGAGGTAGTCTAGGATCCGCAATGACAGGTGCTGGTCCACCCCTGTGCACAGCAGCTTGTCCCTCAGGATCACTGGTTGGATGGTGTTGAAAGCACTGGAGAAGTCAAAGAACATGATCCTCACCGTGTTCCCAGGCTTCTCCAGGTGGAACACGGAACGGTGAAGGAGAAAGATCACTGCATCCTCCACCCCGATGCCATGCTGGTAGGCGAACTGGAGTGGATCCATCGCTGGTCCCACCAGGGGGCGGAGGTGAGCAAGGAGCAGTCTCTCCAGGGTCTTCATCATGTGAGACGTCAGGGCCACTGGTCTGTAGCTGTTCAGGTCTCTGGGGTGGGAAGTCTTTGGTACGGGTACCACACAAGATGTTTTCCACAACTGTGGTACCCTCCCCAGCTTCAGGCTCAGCTTGAAGATGTGCTCCATAATCCCACACAGCTGGTCTGCGCAAGACTTGAGGAGCTTCGCGCTGATGCAGTCCAGACCTGAGACCTTCCTCGCCTTGATCTTCCTCAGCTCCGCCTTCACCTGGGTCTTAGTGAGGGTCAGGTTGGGGCTGGGGGGCTGTGTGCTGGGAGTGGGGGGGTGTTGGTGGAGGGGAGGGTGGACAGCAGGTCTCGATGATTATGTTGCTAGCTTTCAATCCTTACTGTTATGAAAAGTAGAGGAAAATATATTTTAAGTCAAAGAAATAACTTGTAAAACTCTGCTCTTTCTGTTCCCCAGAACAGCACTTGGCAGATTTGCAGAGGGGAAGATTAGCAGCCAACAACAGCACTGAACTAGAGGGCACTCCCTCCCTCCCTTCATCCGTCCATCCCACCATAGCACTGTCCAGTCTTCACTCCAAATATAGTGAGATATGGCCTTGGTGAAGGTATGTGCTGATGGATCACCTGCAAAATTTAATGGGTTCATCTGTAGAACTGAGGGTCACCTATGGTGAAAATTTCATCACAATCCATCCAGTTTTTTTTTCGCAATCCTGTAACACATTGCTAAAAGATAGGGCCTTGGCAGTGGTATGCACTCATTGATTACCTCCAAAATCTAATGGGTTCATCCTTAGACCAAGGACCATCTCTAGTGAGAATTTCATCAAAATCCATTGAGTACTTTTTGCATAATTTTGCAGACGAACCACACAGATTATATTACCTCATTGGCAGAGGGTAATAATCAGTTGAATTAAGATAAGATAAGATAAGATAAGATAAGATAAGCCTTTATTAGTCCCACAACAGGGAAATTCCAGGATTGCAACAGCACAGGGATAGCAACACTCAGAGCAACAATCAGAAGGCAAGAAAAAAACAAGCAAGCAAGAGCAGCTAATATACATATGTGCATATTACTATAAAATATATATACACACACACACAGACACACAGTGCAGAGCATTGTAGCTAGATGGAATAAATATGTAAATATATAAACACACACAGTGCGGAGCAATGTAGCTAGATGGAATAATATGTAGATATATAAACACACAGTGCGGAGCATTGTAGCTAGATGGAATAAATATATAGATATATAAATATAAACACACCCAGTGTGGAGCATTGTAGCTAGATGGAATAAATATGTAAATATATAAACACACACAGTGCAGAGCATTGTTGCTAGATGGGATGAAACAGCATAACCGTCTACTTAGTTATCCTACATGGTATGATTATGTGCCCATACATATTCTCACCCTCCATAGTGACCGGTATTTTCCTAGTTGTATGCCGGAGGGGACCATTGTGTAAGTCTATTGCATCTTTTGCATTCAAAAAACTATTAGTTTGTTACGTCTTTTTGCTATCTCTGCGAATTAAACTTTGATTTCAACAAATCTGTACAAGTGGAAAAGTTGGAACTAGGAAATGAAAAGTTATCATCAATAGGTAGTTAGTAGATTACTAAAAAATGTGGGTAAATGAATGCATGTACAGTTTTATGCATATTATAAACTATTAAAAGTTAGATGTATTGAATGAATAGACAAAAATAATTCATATGAGCGTAAATATATATATTACACTCAGAAAGATGGAGACATGGCATTCAGATAAGAAAACTTGATTTTAAAACTTCACTCTCCTTGTTTTTGAATCAAATTTTGACTAAAGATTCTATCCATCCTTTTATGTCTCAGTTTAAATTAAAATGAAATATTAAAAAACCCCCACTCAAATTAGTTTGGTAATATGGTGGAAATTTTACTGTTTATAATTGTATATATAATTATTCCATCATTCCTAAATAGATTAGCTGTTTTGAGTTGCTGCTTTTTAAGTAGCTACAAACAAAATTCACAAGGATGCTTTGTCGTCTTGTCCCAGCATGTGTACCAGATTAGGTTTTTTCAGGTTTCCTGCACTCATAACGTGAGAATTAGCACATAAACATTATTCTGCACATTTATCTCCACATCAAAGACGAGCCCAGCGGTCTGAGGAATACCACCCTGTAAAAGAGCAAAGAGCCTTCTGCTGGAGTTGGATTAGAGGACCAAAGGAACGAGCAGCAAGTGTTTTGTTTATGGATGACTGCTGGTGTCTTATTGAGATACTGTTTACTGTATGCACTTGGTCTTTCACTAATTCTTGTAGAAAAGCATTCATGAATATTCCTGCCTGACAATAGCGAGAGTTAAAGAGAAAGTGGAAAAAAGAGGCAGAAGAAGAGAGTGTGGAAGGAAATGCAAAGTGGAGATAGAGGGCCATAAATTAAACGAACTGGTTGACATAGGAAACTTATTTGTCAGATCTGGATCACAGTGAGGGTTTGAGAGTATGATGAGAGAGCAAATAAAGAAAAGTGGGACAAGAGAAAGAACTTGTTTAATCGATGTGGGGAAGGAGACAGAGAGAAAACAATGCAGCGCCACTACAGAAAGAAGGAGAACCTGCAGTCTGACTGCTGGTGCTGTGATTGATGAGGTCACTGAGAGGGCTTCCCCAACATCTGAGTGTCTTCTGGGGGTCAGCCAGAGGTTGGGTGGAGGTCAGAGTGCAACGAAAGGGGAGACGAATAGTCCTCGACTCAGCCCGTGATGATCTCAGGTGGCTGTGACAGATACTGGATGAGTTTCTTGCCTTTTTAAGGCCTTATGTAAGACAATGTTTGGGGTTGATATTTTTGTAATGGGAAAGAGTTGAAACCTTTTAAAATGAGAAACAAAATCTCCCCTTCAAACAAAAACATTTTAAAAAATAAAACATGCAAGTTGGGTTAATTGGCATTAAACTGGGGATTCTAAATTGTCCTTAGGTGTGACTGTGAGAGTGAATGGTTGTCTGTCTCTCTGTGTTGGCCCTGCGATGGACTGGCGATCTGTCCAGGGTGTACCCTGCCTCTCGCCCAAAGATGCTGGGATAGGCTCCAGCCCCCCCACGACCTGAAAAGGATTAAGTGGAAGAAGATGAATGAATGAATGAAAATGTGAATCATTGTCTAAATGAACAAAAAATTAAAATTACGTTGTATAATTTTTTTTTACATATATAAGAAAAATGTTACAAATTTACAGGAAAAAAGTCAGAAAATTACAAGAAACAGTTCGAAATTTGCAAGGAAAAAAAGAAGCAAATTTAAAAGAAAAAAATTAGCAAACTTGTGAGAAAAAAAGTTTATGGTGATTTCAATTCTTCCCAGAAAATGCTGAAGGTGAACTTGTTACTAGTGGATGAGAGGGGCCACTGCAATTGTGCACTCTGCTTTAGAGCCAGAAATGGCTCTGCGTATGGGGGGAAATAGTTGGAAAAATCAGGATACCCTGTTTTCACCCCTTTACTTTCCCATTTTTTTCCCATCCTTAGCTCATCATTTTCCTGTTTATTCTCTGTATTTTTACTGTTTCCTCCATTGAGCAAAGTAAACAAATGCTAAGGGACCCCAGCAGCTGAGAGGGCCCCCAAGCTATAAGGTGAATCTCAACATTATACCGTTAAGAGCAGTCCTCATTGACTTAATAATGTTTTTAAACTCCATTAAGAGGTGACACCCATATCACATAGTGGTACAACAAAGGGTGGTCTACCCCCACCATACCATGTACACTAATGACGGTGACAAAAATAAAAGTTACAAATATCCCAACAGAAACAGCTTTGACATATGCACAGCAGTAACACAGAAGAAACTGATAGTTTATGAACATTATTTTCTAACATTTACTGTTTCCCATCTGCCCTTACAGCTGCATTTACCCAGAGACTAGTCTATGCATTCACCCAGAAGGCTAAGCTCAACTAAGCTCCTCAAATGTTTAGTGAAGCACTAAATGTAAAGTAAAACATAAAACAAAAACTGCAAGAACAATGTATCATGGTAATCAAGCACTTTCGGTAAAATAAGGTCACTTCCATGTCTTGCTTTGTAAATGTTTGTTGTGTTTCTGTCAAGTTGCTGACATGTCACAGAAAAAGAATTTCACATTTCAAAAAAGTGAGTGCCAAAAACAGAAAAAAAACCCCATGAGAAATTAAGATGAGGGGTCTGTGGATAATTTATAGGCTGATATATGGATAAATACACAGGAAGGTAAGAGGAAATTTTACTGTTTTTATTAATATTGCTCTGGTTTTAAAAAGGTGTTGTTTAGGTTTATTTAGTTGGAAAAGTTGGCACTTAGGCAGCCTCATTTATTTTTTCTTTTGTGCATTCCCCATACTTACCCTGTACCGTTGCTATACTAATATTCTTTTTTCCACCTTTTCCCCCAGTATTTACCTGTACTTTCCCCTCACTTACTATGTTTTTTTTCCCTATACTTACACCATACCTATTGTGTCATTTCCTGGCTGTTTTATTAAGTGTTACTAAAGCTACTTTAGTCAGAACAGATTTTGCTTTTTTCACGATGCTAACAATAAAGAGGGCAGTGGTGGCCTAATGGTTATGGATGTGGACTGGTGACTGGAAGGTTGCTGGTTCAGTCCCTGGACCGGCAGGGTCAGATCTGGACAGGACAGATGACATCACAGTGTTTACCTCACCCTCATTAACTCTACTGTGCTGCTCTTGAGGAAGGGCCTCAACCCCAACTGCTCCAGTGGAGCTGCTCAGTGGCCACAGGTCAGTCTGTGGTTGTACTGAGCTGTTTCCAGGTGTGAATGTGAATAGGGCGTCCTTGAAAAACAGAGGTTGCCTCTCAATGGACCTTCCCTGTATAAAAAAAGGTTAAATGAAAAAATATTACTATACTGATAGACTATCCAGTATTTAATATTAGATTCCCATGTGTGCCACAGGGATGTAAGATTACATCATATTTATTAGAAAGAGTGATACTAAGAAGATAGTGGAACAAAATGCAAAACTAAATAAGCATCCTAAGTTTTACTGACATCTATAAATGTTAGCAAACACGCAAATCCCAATACAGACACATAAAGTTATTCCACGGTATAGAGGGTATGCACATGATGTCACGGAACAGAACTCATGGCAGTTACAAAACACTGAGTGGCAAAAATGAGTGGCAGCAATAGTTTATATACAGTAAAACCCCCAAAATACACACAGTATTCAGTCACAGCAGTACACAGAGTGCCTGCTTGCATTGTGGAGAGCTAATCTTATCATTCCATCTTGTATTAATTAACAAAAGAATAGATGACTAAATAATTAAAGGCTCAGAATTAGATCTTCACTCATGCGTGCTTTTACCCACACACCACTACAGTCAAGTAAACAGTGTGGTGTTAACATCTAAAGTTAAAAGAGGAATTCTGTGTCCTGCTGTGGCTGTCAGCGTTCTGAACAGGGTCTGGGGACCATGCTCACGCTTTGAGTTTATTTTTGCCTTTCTCTGTTTTCCCTGCCTCAGCCCAGTTTGTATTTTGGAATTCTGTTTATTATTATTCATTTTCTTAGTCATGTTGTTCTTTTTCTGGTCTGGGATTTGAGTTTAGTTTGGTATGATTCTCTGTTATTATCATTTTTCATGGTCTTGTATTCCCTGGTCCTGCGTTCATGTTCTGTGTGCCCTCCGTCTGTGGTTGTGTGTGTAGCCGCGCCCGTCCTGTCACCTCTGTTTTCCTCATGTGTCAGCTGTCAGTCATGATTGCTCTCCCCACCTGTGCTGTGTTGTCATGATTATTCCCCTGTCTATACATGTGCATCCCAGTCTGCGTCATGTGTGGGGACCTTGTCGTAGCTACATCAACTCACACGTTTTCTGTTCAGCCGTGCCAGTGTCTGTTGGTAATTTCCAGCCCTTGAGCTGTTTTTATTTTGTCATGTAGTGGATAATAAATCATGCTGAAGAAACGCCATGCACGTGAATCCTGTTCTCTGCCATGCCTGGGCACATACCATGACAGTGACTAAATATTTTGTGTGATTTTTATGTTTTGCTGCATACAAACTAAAGCTGCCACATGTGTTTGCCACTCAGTGCTGGATAACTGTGGTAACTGCCCTGCAACTGCCAAGAATTCTGTTCCAATGCATTCCCTCTATTCCTAAGTGGGAGGGCCAGTCTGAAGTAGATATGTGTGAAGATAACCATTTTCAACTGTGTTGGAGCCACTTGGTAAACTCGTACTATAATTACTGCTTATTAGAGGCTATAGGGGCCCATTAGTGGCAGTGGCCCTTCCCCTCACTGCCTGCCTCCTCATTATACCAGCCAGCACAGCACAGTCTGCCTCATTACCACCTGCCTGTTAAACTCACATCCATGCATCCAGGCTAGAACGAAGGAAAAACACATTTAAGCAGATGCAGTCAGTCTGAAGTCCCATGTTGACTTGTTAACTGTTGGGTATTTTTTCCTTAGCTGTGTGTGTTTCCTCAGGCATGTTCACTGCAACATGCATTATCATTCAAAGGTAATTAACAGGTTTATGACTGTGTGCCTCAGTTATGTATCACTATCAATGCATGAAACTGACAATTTCAAAATTCGAAATATTGTTTAAACATACATGTCTTACATTTTTAACTTCCAGTTAGGTTAGTGCTTTTGCTTTTTCATCTCTATATATGTATGTGGATTAATAGCATAGTTCAAAAAGCTGCTTAAAGGATTTAGTTTGCTGAGAATGCAAATAGAAAAAAGGATTGATTGGATACGTATGTTTTGGGGGTGATCTGACTCATTATCAGCCTCTGGGATTTAGACTGCTAAGAGTTATGATTGTTATTTATCAATTTAAAATTAATAATAGTATTTAGAGTGACCACAGCAAGATTGTGTTTGGGACCCCTATTTTGCTAATGGGGAAGAATTTAGACCCTTTATAATGAAAAAAAATATCCCCTTCCAATTAAAAAAAAAACAAAACCTTCAGTCATTGTCTAGAAGTCTAGATAAACAGAAAAAAATAAAATGGGTTCTAGTTAAGAGGACCCAATAGCAGACACAACACTGAGACCACAATATGGAGGCAAGCATTTGTCTTTATTGCAGTAATAATGTTTTGGTGGTTCAACCTGCTCAGCGGGAATTCTCCTGTAGGGAGGAGAAAGGACAAAGTAAGTAATGGGAAGATCTAACAGGTGTTGATATGTTCGGAGATTGAGGCTGAGTTCTTTCTTTGAGGTTTGTGGAGCAGTCTGGGACAATGGTGTTGGCGAGTTTCTCCAGACAGGATCCTGAGAAGGTGGTTAGTACAATTGAGCAAGGTTGGTTTGGACTTACTTAGAGTCCGGGAGAAGGGGAAACAGCAGAGCCAAATGTGGGTTTCCAACCCGTGGTCGCAGGCTAAGGAGGTTCCTGGAGTGAGGGTTAAGTCAGAGCAATTTGAATACTTCACAAATGGCTTACTTGAGTTCCGGGGAGGTAGGAGATCTAGAGGAAGGAGGTCTCTGGAGGTTGGAGGCTGGGAGAGCAAACGGGTCACTGGGTGAGTGCATGGGAGCAGGAGATAACACAGCAGGCTGGCAGAGAGCTGATCAAACATGATGATCCCACACTGCTACAAGTTAGAATGGCGCTTAAGTAGCAGTGTGGGACAGTCAGGAGCAGGTGGTTATGACTGAGGGCAGCTGGAGATGATTAGAGTTCATGCAGTTCCTGGAGTTGCAGTTAAACCGGCACATAGAGTTAGAAGAGGCAGAATGTACTGCGCTCACCCAGATCCATAACAGTTACTGTACATTGAATACATTTTTTTTTTTTACCAGCATCCATACCAACATTGCAAATTCACAAGAAAAGGGAGTAAATTTATGAGAAAAATGTTACAAATTTATGAAAAATAAGCCACAAATTTACAAGATGTTGCAAATTTACAAGAAAAAAGTAGCACATTTCTGAGAAAAAAGTTGCACATTTAAGAGACAAAGTTACAAATTTATGAGCTGGTAATGGTATGGCCCCACCTTATCTCTCTGAACTAAATATACCAAAATCCCGACTCAAACGCAGAGGTGACAGAATGTTTTCGGTGGTGGATCCAAATCTATGGAACAGCCTGCCTTTCCACATAAGAGCTGCTCAGACTCTTAATCATTTTAAAACACTTAAAACTCATTTATTTTCTCTGGCTTTCACTCCCAACTGAGCAAAATAACTTAGTTTTTATTGCCGTAGTTTATTTTGTTTATTTGTTTATTTTAGCAATTTTATTTGTTTTTTATACTGTTTTTTAATATTTTTATTGTGTATTTTTTTTTTCCACAATATCTTTATTGAACCTTTTTTTTTTTTTTTACAAACATGATACAAACAATCAAACACTAACACTAAAGTACTACAAAAAAAAAAAAAAATGCACTAAAAAACACCAACAACCACCAACAAAATCAAGTCTTCAACAATGCTCCTCTGTTTAGTCTAGACAATCCAATACATAAGTATACATATTATGTTCACCAGTTTGGAATTTACAAGGTCCACACACATCATTCACCTTCTTCTTCAAGAGTTATGTTTAAATTTTTTACATAATCAATAAAAGGTCTCCATATATTCTCAAACACAATTTCCTTTGATTTCAGTATATATGTTATTCTTTCTAATGGAAGGTTTGTTAACATCTGTCTTAACCACTGAGTCACATCTGGTCTATGAGTCTTTTTCCATAATAGTGCAATACATTTTTTGGCATTAAGCAAACTGAGGTCTATGAATGTTCTTTCACTTTTATTAAAATTATGCTTTTCTGGGTACAGACCCAACAAAAACAGTTTAGGATTCAATATGATTTGTTTTGAGATTATTTTTTCAATTGTTACCCTCACCTCTTCCCAAAATATTCTTATTAATCTACATTCCCATACACAATGAAATAGAGTTCCTTTACTTTCCATGCATTTTGTGCATGTATCTGGTATATTTTTATTATATCTATTTAACTCCTCCGGTGTAACATACATCCGCATTAACCATTTGAAATGTATCAATTTAAGGCGTACATTTATTGATTTGGTTTGAGCTTCTGTACAAGCCAATTCCCATTGTTCCTCTGAAATTTCAGTTTGCAGATCTTCTTTCCAGTAGTTTAATCTTTTCAGTGAATTTTCACTTGAAAATAGTGTCAATGAGTTATAAAACTCTGAAATAATACCCTTTCTTTTACTATCTTTCATCAACATTTTTTCCAAGGATGAATAGATAGGTCGAGTGAGAGCTTTATTTTGATTTGATCGAATAAAGTTTCTAAGTTGAAGATATTTAAAAAAATGTGTTCTATTGAGATTAAATTTGATCCTCAGCTCTTCAAAAGACATTATGTTTTCTGCACATGGCAAATATAAATCCTGAATCTTTTGTATCCCTTTTAAATTCCATACTTTAAATACAGCGTCCGCTCTCCCTGGTTTAAAATATTGATTACCCCATATTGGACTAAATTGTGACAATAACTGTGGTTCTTTTAAATAGTTTTTAGCTTCACACCATATTTTGATCATATGCTTTACAAATGGATTTTTAACTTGTTTTTGTAATTTTTTTGCCGAATCTGAGTATATGAATATGGGAAGAGGTAAAGGCAAATTGTATGATTCCATTTCAGTCCAGTGAGGGAGATCATTTGATGAAAAATAATATGTCATAGACCTCAGTTGTGCCGACCAATAATACAACATAAAATTTGGACATTTCAGACCTCCACGATCAAATGGTAAATATAATAAAGACAGACGTAATCTAGCCCTCCTGTTGTTCCATATAAATTCCACTAACTTTTTTTTAATTCTTGAGAATAAATCTAAAGGTGGTGGTAAGGGAATGTATTGAAAAAAATAAAGTATTTTAGGTAAGATATTACTTTTAAGTATATTAATTCTCCCGATCATCGACATTGGTAGTGACATCCATCTCTGAAGTAACTCATCAATATCTGACATTAAGGCTTCATAATTGACACTGGCGATTGATTCTAGCTTAGGCACAATTTGGATTCCTAAATATTTAAACTGATTTACAACATTGAATTGATTTACCTCAGGGGCTGGGTAATTTCTCTGGGTCTCATTTAGCATTAATATTGAAGATTTAGTTTTATTTATTTTATATCCTGATATTTCCCCAAAATTCTTTATTAAATTCAACAAGGTCGGAATTGATTTTTTAAGATTCGACATAAACAAAATTATGTCATCGGCATACAGGGAGATTTTATGTTCTGTTGGTCCAACTTTAATTCCATATATTTGTGACTGTAGACGTATCGCCATCGCTAAAGGTTCAATTGCCATAGTAAACAGTAAAGGTGAAAGTGGACAGCCTTGTTGACATCCGGACCGGCGGCGCCACATGAGTCGGCTGCCCGTTGCAACAGCCTTTTTTTTATCTTCCTTCTTCTTTCTACACCTTTCACTCTGTATATATATCATGGACGCACGGATCGCCCCGGGGATCTCCCGGGTCGGTGGACGGAGCCACTGTTTGCAGCGGGAGACGTTGCAGCGGGGAGGAGCTGGTGCTAGCTAGCACTTGGCCGCCGCCCGGTGCTAATGGGAAACTCGACATACTGGGAGCTGTAGCGAAAACGACGCGGGTAGCGGGCTGAAGTTTAGGCGGCGTGCAAGAAATATAAGACAGAATAATAAAGAGCGATGGCAAGAACCAAGCAGACCGCCCGTAACATCTACTGGAGGAAGAAGCCCCCCAGGAGGCAGCTAGCCACTACGGCTGCTCGGAGAGGCGCTCCGGCCACCGGCGGAGTGAAGAGGCCTCACCGTTACAGGCCCGTGGCTCTGAGAGAGATCCGTCACTACCAGAAATCCATGGAGCTGCTCATCCGTAAGCTGCCCGTCCAGCGCCTGGTGAGGGAGATCGCTCAGGACTTCAAGACCCACCTGCGCTTCCTGAGCTTCGCCGTCATGGCTCTGCAGGAGACCAGAGAGGCCTACCTGGTGGGTCTCTTCTTCGCTAAGAGGGTCACCATCATGCCCAAAGACTTCCAGCTGGCCCGCCGCATCCGCGGAGAGAGAACTTAGACTTTCTGCTGCACACTCACCAACCATAATGCTCCGCACTGTGTGTCTATATATATATTTATAGTAATATGTACATATGTTTACTAGATGTTCTTGTTTTTTTTCTTGCCTTCTGATTATTGCTCTGAGTGTTGCTATCCCTGTGCTGTTGCAATCCTGGAATTTCCCCATTGTGGGACTAATAAAGGCTTATCTTATCTTATCTTATCTTATCCTCTATTGATTTTTATTGATTTTGAAATATTGTTATTTGTTAGGATTTCTGCAGTAGCATTATTATATATTATCTGAACCCATTTTATGAAATTATTTCCAAGTCCAAACCTTTGTAAGACTTCAAAAAGAAAGGGCCATTCAACTCTATCAAAGGCTTTTTCGGCATCCAGTGATAAGAGAGCTGTATCCGGTGCTTCTTTATTAGAATAAATAATATTAAAAAGTCTTCTTACATTATGGAAGCCTTGTCTTCCCTTTATAAAGCCATTCTGATCTCGATTAATAATATTTGGTAAAATTTCTTGTATTCGTCTTGCTAAAATTTTACAGATTATCTTAAGGTCGGCATTTAATAGGCTTATTGGTCTCATATTTTCACATTTATTAGAGGGCTTACCTGGTTTTGGCAACAGTATAATTAAGGCATTATTCATATATGATGGTAAATTACTATTTTGAAATGCTTCTAAAACCATTTCCAAAAAAGGTTTTGTTAATTTATTTTTAAATTTTTTATAAAGGTCAACTGGAAGACCATCTGGTCCTGCACTTTTTCCTGATTTCATATTATCAATAGCTAGTCCAACTTCTTCTTGACTAATTTTAGACTCCAGTATCTCCCTATTTTCATTTGGAATACACGGTATAAATAGTTCGTTCAGAAACCCATGTAGTTTTGTTAAGTCAGATTCATTTTTGGTATCATATAATTTTTCATAGTAATCTCTAAAGGCTCTATTAATTTCTAAAGGATCTATAACTACCTGTCCATTACTTATAATACTGGTAATTGGTGTTTTAGATTCTAATTGTTTAATCTGCCATGCCAATAACTTTCCTGATTTTTCACCTTGTTCATAAAAAGATTGTTTCAATCTTAGAAGACTCGAGGCAGCTCTATTCGCTGATTTTTTGTCATATTCAGCTCTCAAAATCAGTAATTCGTTCTCCAACCTTGGATCTCTTCCTGCATATACTCTTTCTTGAAGAATTTTTATTTTATGTTCCAGTTGGACTCTCTCCTCTCGAGTCTTCTTAGATTTTGAACCTGTATAACTAATAATGTGTCCCCTAATAAAAGCTTTGAAAGCCTCCCACTTTACACATGCTGATGTTTGTGTAGTATTGATGTCAAAGAACTCATCTATCTGTTTTTCTATGTATTTAACAAATTCCTCATCCTGAAGCCATTTATGCTGAAATTGCCATCTACCTGATTCCTTTGTCAATTTCTTATCTACATATATTAGACAGCAGGGTGCATGATCAGAGATCACGATGTTATCATAAAAACAGTTTTGAATCTTGGACCTTAATTCTGTGGAGATCAAAAAATAATCTATACGTGAGAATGTCTTGTAGGTATTGGAATAACAAGAGTATGCTTTAACTTGTGGTTTCATTTCTCTCCATATATCTATCAATTTCAATTCTTTCATAAAATGATTAATGGTCATCCTACATCCATTGTGCGTACAGTCCAGTCCTGTTAATCTATCTATACCGGGATTCAATGTACAATTAAAATCCCCTGCTATTATATGTCGCCCTGTAAGTGATGATAAGATAAGAAATAAATTAGCAAAGAACTTTTGATCATCTATATTGGGACCATATAAGTTCACCAAATTTATGTTTTCTAATAGCAAAGATCCTTGAATGATTACATATCTTCCAAATTTGTCTCCAATTACATTTTTCACTTGAAATGGGACTGATTTATGTATGAGAGTCATAACTCCCCTGGCTCGGGATGAAAATGATGAGGTGAAAACATTTCCTTGCCATCTACTCCTAATTCTTTTTAGATCTTCCTTTATTAGATGAGTTTCTTGTAAAAACACAATTTTTGAACCCATGTCTTTTATTTTATTCATAACTTGTTTAAGTTTTTTTAAATTTTGTAGACCTCTGCAATTCCATGAAGTTAAGTTAAGATTAACGCTTTGATTTATGATCAATAGGGAGTTTGGGATTACCTAGCAGTGTAAACATGCTCAAACAGAAAAGCAAAAAAATGAGTGGTTGAACATTCACCCTACAAACTCCACACAAACAAATTCCCCCTTCCCACATTTGTGGCAATCCCCCCAAAAGCAAAAGAAAAATTCCGTCTCCCGATATAGCCATCGACCGTTCCACACCCACGAGGAACAGCCAAAGCCACTCCTTCTTCATCCTCCCAATCACCCTAACTCTACTGCTTTAATAACGTAACATTAACTCTCTTCTGTAATTTTCCAATTTAACTCCAAAATTTTTTAGCAATTTTGTACTTTTTTTTTTTTTAATATGTAATACAATCTATATTTTGTAATCTTGTTATATGCTTCTAATCAGTTAAATGCTCAAATATTCTACCCTATATTCTGTTCATGCTTAGCTCCCACCAGTCTCTTCCTGGATCTTCTTGATGAGCTCCTGCGCCTCCTCGGGGGTCTTGAAGATGTGTGTTCTGCCCTCATATGTGACCAGAAGTCTTGCAGGGTGAATCACTCCATGACGAATCTCAAGGTTGCGCAGTTCTTTGCGGATGGGGTCAAACTGCTTCCTTAATTGTTGGATTCCTGAGGCCAAATCTGGGTAGAACCGCACCTGCTGATCTTGGTATTTAATTTCTCCTTTGGCCCGCACCGCGTTGGAGATCGTCATCCTGTCTCTGTAGCTGAGAAACTTCATAATTAACGTCCTCGGTGCTGTCTTGTTACCTCTCGGTGGGCCAATTCGGTGGGAGCTTTCCAAGACGACTGATGATTTTAGCTCCGCGTTGTTCAGCGCCTCCGGGATCCACCCCTCCAAAAAGGAGCATGAATCACGACCTTCGGCTCCCTCCGGTAAACCCACCAGCCTCAGGTTGTTCCGTCTGGACCGAGATTCCAAATCCAGAACGCTATTTCCCAGATCTTTATTTTTTTTTTCCAAAGTGCGCACCTTTATTTGAAGTCCGCTAATTTCATCCTCCGCACTTGAAACACGAAGCTCCGCCTGCGTCACTCGCTCCACGCAGTCACCCAACTCCTTTCTCATTGCATCCAACGCTGCCATAATCCCATCAAGTTTAGCGGAAAAGTCTGCTCTCATTGAGCTAATGGCAGCCAGCACTGCACCTGTGCCGCCATCGTCAGCAGTTACCGCATCACCGCTAGTTTCATCCGCCATATCCGCAGCTTTTTCTACTGCGCCACAAACTTTAAAGTCCGTTAATTTGGACTGCTTCGGCGATTCAATTTTCCCCCCTCCTGATTTCCCAGCCTTAGTCTTCACCGGCATATCCTCACCCAAACGCTGGGAAAAGTTCTGTTCCGAATGAGAGAGTTATTTGCCGAATTTTTATTTCCAGGAGCAGAGCAGAGTGATACGTGTCCTTCTAGGCGGCCGCCATAACCGGAAGTCCTTATTGTGTATTTTTAGTCTGGATTGTAAACTGTGAGGTTATTCTTAATATTTTATGTGTACAAGGTGTATGGCACTTTGGTCAGCTGCGGTTATTTTAAATGTGCTATAGAAGTAAATTTTGACTTGACTTGAGAAAGAAAATTGAAGGTAATTTTATTTTCCAGCCAAAAAGGGTCAGGGTGAACTTGTAGCTTGGCGGCCTACTGTAGCATTTATTTACTCTGCTTTATATCCAGAAACAGTTGTGTGTTACATCCAAAAGCCATAATTAAATGTTAATTATTAAAATATGTGTATTTTAGTGAAAGTACATCAGTGTGCTCTTTCCACTTCAAATAACTTATCTTTGGTATAAAAAAAAATTAGCTGCAGAAAATTTTTATGAGCATACACTCTGGGCTAAAGGGACCCTGCTGGTTACAACTCATGCATTGTCTGTGCACAAAAACAAAGTCTCTCTCTTAATTGCCCCTTCAGTGTGCCCCACTTTGACCCAGTCTCTATGACAAAAGCAATGTTACATTCCAGACGATGCCAGTCCATGTTGTTCACTGTGCCACGAACAAAGGCCTCATATCTGTCTGCGGGCATTGAACTGGGTGCAGCTGCCGCTACGTTTCTTCACTCTACTGGCAAGACCCGAACTCCTCAACGGCACTGATTTACTGGGGAAAACAGACACTATACACCCAGTAGACCCTCTCCCAGCCCTCTCTGCCCTCCCTTTGCCCCCTGTTAGGGGTACAATTTCTTAGCTGCGCTGGGTTGACTCCATGCCATGGCACCAGAGGTAGAGAGAGGCTGCCAGCATGCTCTCACTCTCTTTGATTCATATTCCCCATCTCATTCTTTCACTTTCTCTCCTCGATTGAGCTCCAGTACAGTAGCTGCGTGAATTGCACCATGGCAGCACTGGCAGTTACATACTTGTGTCTGTCTCAGCCGCACACTTCCTCTCTGTTTTTCTTTGTTGTCTTTGTTTTTTTTTTTCCTGTTCTGCAGGTGAATGTCCTGCATGTAACAGTGCCAGGGAAGCAGATGGCTTCAAAAAAGAAAAAAGGAAAGAAAAAAGACTTAAAAGAAAATGCAGTTAAAACATTCTGTTAGACGGGGTTGTGTGTAGGTTACTAAACATGTTTGGGAGGGAAGCAACAGGTTTTCATCACAAAACTTCCAAAAAAGTGATGCTGAATTAATGTTATTCCCATTCCAAAACTGATTTTCTGCATAGATTTGCTTACCTGCTGTCTGCTAAATTAAAATCTGTAAATTTACGTTTTATAGCATTTGAAGTGATATCAAGGGGACTCATATTAAAAGGTAGATTCATTTAGTTAGATTTTGTTTTAGATTTCTTTACCTGACTAATTAGACAACTCCAGAAATGTGATTATAATCAGTTTATTAGTGACCATGTGCAGTGCTGTGAAAACATATTTAGCCCCTTCCTGATTTCTTATATTTTTGCATATTTGTCACACTTAAATGTTTCAGATTATCAAACTAATTTTTAAATATTATACTAAGATAACCTGAGGAAACACAAAATGCAGTTTTTAAATGATGATTTCATTTATTAAGGGAAAAAAGCTGTCCAAACCTACCTGGCCCAATGTGAAAACATAACTGCCCCTAAACCTAATAACTAGTTGTGCCACCCTTGGCAGTAGCAATTACAATCAAGCCTTTGTGATAACTGGCAGTGAGTCTTTTACATCGCTGTTGAGGAATTCTGGCCCACTCTTCTTTGAATTGTTTTAATTCAGCCACACCGGAGGGCTTGAGGTCACAAACTGATGGCCAGACATTCTTCTTCAGGATTTTCTGGTAGAGAGCAGAATTCATGGTTCCATCTATTATGGCAATTCGTCCAGGTCCTGAAGTAGCAAAGCAGCTTCAAGACCATCACAATACCACCACCATGTTTGACTGTTGCTATGATGCTCTTTTTATGAAATGCTGCATTTGTTTTATGCCAGATGTAACGAGATGCACATCTTCCAAAATGTTTCACTTTTGTCTTGTCAGTCCACAGAATATTTGTCAGCAGAGAGAAGCATGAAGTGCTCTAAAATTTCCTGGTAGACGACTATGCTGACTTTGGTCTTGATAAAACACAGTGGACCAACACCAGCAGATGACCTCTGTTCAGATAAAAGTAAATTTTACATTTCATTTGGAAATCAAAGTCCCAGAGTCTGGAGAAAGAGTGGAGAGGCACAGAATCTAAGTTGCTTGAGGTTTAGTGTGAAGTTTCCACAGTCAGTGATGATTTCAGGAGCCATGTCATCTGCTGGTGTTGGTCCACTGTGTTTTATCAAGACCAAAGTCAGCACAGTCGTCTACCAAGAAATTTTAGAGCACTTCATGCTTCCCTCTGCTGACAAGATTTATGGAGATGCTGATTTCATTTTTTAGCAGGACTTGGCACCCCCCCCCCCCCCACACACACACACTGCCAAAAGTATCAAAACCTAGTTTAATGACCATGGCATCACTGTGTTTGATTGGCCAGCAAACTCTCCTGACCTAAACCCCATAGAGAATCTATGGAGTATTGTCAAGCGGAAGATGAGAGACACCAGACCCAACATTACAGATGAGCTGAAGGTCACTACCAAAGCAACCTGGATCTTCATAACACCTCAGCAGTGCCACAGGCTGATCACCTCCATGCCACGCCACATTCATACAGTAATAAATCCAAAAGGAGCCCCGACCAAGTACTGAGTGTGTACATGGACATACTTTTCAGTCGGCCAACATTTCTATTAAAAAGCTATTTTTTAAAATTAATTTTATGTGATATTCTAATTTTTTGAGAAACTGAATTTGGGGTTTTCATGGGCTGTAAGCCATAATCATCAAAATTAAAAGAAATAAACACTTGAAATATATCACTCTGTGTAATGACTCTATATAATATAGAAGTTTATTTTTTTAATTGAATTACCTAAATAAATCAACTTTTTGTTGGCATTCTAATTTATTGAGATGCACCTGTAGATGCCATTTTTGTCCAGTCCCTTTCTTAATGTTGAATCATGGACCAGTGTCCAAACTGAGGCAACTGAGGCCTGCAGTTCTATTTTAGATGTTCTGGGTTTTTAGTTCTCATCTGTTCTAGAATTTCTTTAGATTGCAGCATGATGTGTTGCTTTTTCAGATCTTTTAGCCTGCTTCACTTTGTCAGACAGGTTCTATTTCAGTAATTTCTTGATTCAACAGGTCTGGCAGTGATCAGACCTGTTTGTGGCTATTGAAATTGAACTCAGCTTTCCAAAAATGTGGTTAATCATATATTAAATGGGCATGTTTAATTAACAGTGTAGGGTGCCCAAAGGTTTATCCATGCCATAATTGTCTATTTATTTTTATTTCTGTTCAAATTATGAAATAAAAAGTAACTGTGCATCAGTGTTTGCTGGTAAGATTGTAGTCTTTCATATCTTATAGCGAATGTGTCTATTTTTTTAAATTAGATATATGCAGTATGTTATGGGGTGGCTAAATGTTTGCATATCATTGTCTATATTATAGTGATATTAAATGAACACAATCCTCATCCATTCATACACACATACATATGACATAAATTGTATAGTTACATGAAATGTCAAACATGGCAACGAACAACCCATATTAAGGAATTTCTTTGATAAAAAAAAAATGACTGGTGGTAGAATTTGCATAGAAACAATGTAGGATAATTAAGAGTGCAAATGGGAAAATGTCTTCCTTTGACCCAGCGTCAAGAATCCTCAACCTGAAGCCTGTGTTAGTCTCACATTTAATTAGAAATGAAAAGAGTTAGCGCTCTTCACCTGCAATGAACAGGTTCCTCCAAGAACAAGTCCAGGAATTCTTGCCTCGAGGGTAGCCGTTTTAGAGGTGCCCGATAAAGGAGCATGTGTGGCATTCAACATACAAGCATATGTGTGTTTGTGTGTGTCCACTCCAGAGTGCTCCAAACTTTGAGGACAGCCCCTCCAGAAAACACAGGCCTGGCTCTCCAAACTCAAAAGACGAGCTCCATTCACCGCCTGGCAACGGTGCTGAGAAATGGAGAAGAGATGGGCAGAACGAAATGGGTGGGCAGTAAATTATCAGCTTTTGGAGGACAATACACGATATTTATTTATAGCATTCAGCCAGGGCAGCCGGTGAGGGTTGAAATGGAATGGGGGTGCATGTCTTTTGCAAGGGGCATCTTAGGTGGTCAGCATTGACCTGCACTAACCCCTTGTATCCTGTCTTATTCTCCCACCCTTCACACTCGTCTTGTACCCAACGCTCCCGAGACCTCCCTGGCAATTAGGGAACGAATCACACCCACTCCCTGCCCCCAAAGGCAGTAAATTTTCCTCCTTCTCCTGGCCTTGTGACACACACACACTCACACATCCTCGGAGCTGGGGGCTTCAAGACACCATTCAGCCCGATCCCTACTTGCTTTATCCCCTACTCTACATTTTATCGCCACCCCTTGTTTTGTTTTGCTGTCTCAATCCATCAATCTTCCCATTAGCCCTCCATCTTACGGAAACTGTGGGCAACGCCCCCTTTACACCAGACCTTCAAATCCATCATTCTTTCTGCACCTCCCTCGGCCTCCTTCTCTTGCTGCTGACTCCCTCGTTCCCTCCATCCCCGTACACTCATTAGTCCAACCTGTTGCCGATGTTCTCTCTCCCCATCTCCTTTTCCTTCTACTTGAGGTTAAAATCAGACTTTTCTGGAGTGAAGGGAAAGAACGATGGAGAAGGATGGAGAGGGTGATGGATTTTGGATGCTGTGGGTGGACGGTGATGGGGGTAGCAGCACTTTGGGTGGTATGCTTCGTGCAAGGGTGGGACACAATGCCTCCAGTGTTCAGCCAGGCCCACAGGAGCTTGTTTTACAACAGGGGAGGGGCGGCCTTCAATGGCAGGATGATGTGAGCCACCCTGAGCCGATTCACGGTGACAAACAGCCCCACCACCTCCACCCGTCCTCCTCCTTTCTGCCTTCTCCCATCGCCTCTCTCCATCCCTCCACATTCTGTCGTGCTGGACTAAAACCAGGGCGGCGGAAAACGGGCTACGGCGCCGCGGCTCAATGGGCTGGAAGTGAGGGGGACACACGCCCACACTTACACGCACATACGCAAAATTTCTCACATACATAATGGGGATACATGCACACACTTGCCCATACGCACACAGGAACAGACCCTTTCTGTCCTCCATCTCCTAATGACGCCTCAAGCATCTTGCTCTAACATGAATTGGTATTAGTTTAATTAAACCAGCGTGGCCATTATTTGTGTTCGTCTATTCAATCTAAAAACGCAAAATGGCTTGATGACAGCATAATTGCTCAAGAATTGAAGGAGAGCTAGTATGTTAAGCTGCCAAAGGGGCCCAGAATCCCCCCCACTAATTCAGCCCTATAGGTCCTGCAGCCTTGCCCTGAGGGCCTGTTTTGTCTCCTATGTACAGTTTTCTGAGTCAATAGTGGTTTTGGACCTCCCTAAACAGCTTATAACTGCTGCAGAAATTCTGTTTTGGTTACTAAAAGTACACTGTCCACTTTGTTTTAGTAATGCAGCACACCAAAGGTTTTATCGGTAATGTAAACTTGTTTCCCAGAAAGTATAACATTGTTGGTTTCATCACGCCTTAAAATGATGAAATTCTTTAGTCAAATTTTAATTAATATTCCTTGACAGCAATGGAAAGAGTAACTGTACACCTTGAGTTTTCGACTCAGTTGACTTTATTGATTTTTTTTTCCCACACTCTCTTTAATTCTTTGTGCCATTTTTAATGAAGCACTGGAGTTCTTCTCAATAATTTAACAAACATGCATTTAAAATGCTGAATAGTCTGACTGGATGTAAGCATATGTTTAGCATACAAGCAAATTCCTATTTATTATGTCAGTTTGTGAATAGAAATGCTCAGCTTTCCTTATATAGTAGTCCAGGGAATATTAAAGCTGGATTCATGTTACATTTCCGCTCTGGTCCGCTGAGATGCGTGTTCGCTTTGGATGAGGCCGGCGCGCGTACGGTAGTGTATATACTTCATTTTTGTTGTCTACCAGGCTAAGCCGTTGACACATGCACACAACTGTCATTTGTAGTTTCACCCCAGTCCTATGGGTAGGGCAAATGCGCTAATATGCCAGTTTGTTCACGGACTATATAAAAGTGAAGAAAAGCAAGATCGATGTACATTTTTTATAGCAACAACAATGGCATTGTTTCGAGGAAAAGGAGGAATTACCGTTTTTCAATGCTCCTCACCACTCGAGCTGCTGCTGCTGCAAAATGATTCATGTATGTTTATTTTCATCTTCCTTTTACTCTTCTTCATCTACTTTGACTTTGTATGCTGTGTCGGTAGTGCCACTTTGTAAATGGGAGGTTCAATCTTGCGCATGTGTTGTCAATGCGCCCAGGCAATACAGTTGGAAAATTTGGGCTCTACGTGGACGTCCGTGGAAGGGGTCTGCGGAGCCTAGTGGACTGGAGACGATGATATAATTTTTGTCACACAAGCCTTGCAGTCGAGTGGACATGGACAGCGGAGGTGCTTCTTGAATCGAGCTTAACACATCCAGACAGCCTTTGGCGCATCACGCAATAGAGTTGTGAAACCCAAGAACAAACTCCTTTAATTCTGGGTATTCAAATCAGTTTACTGGAATATCGTTGTCATAATATGTGGACATTTGGACTGTGGATTACATCCAATTAGACACTGAAACGAACAACTGCGGAGAATGAATCTTCATGCAAGCTTGGTCGGCTAACCGGAAGTTAGCACGAGGCTATTCATAGCCAGCCACAACACTGTTCCCTCTTTTCTGTTGGCAAGTGTTCGCTTTTTGGACTACCTGTGGATGTGGATAAAGTGATAGCGATAAACAAAGTGGCGTCAACTCAGTTCACTCCAATTGACCACTTTTTTTATATCAATGGTGGATCTAGGATCTCAAAATAAATCCAGGATGTTAGCAACAAGTGTTAGCATCACCAAAGAGTTATAATGGAATGCACGGGTTCTGAGCTACTTTCAAGAGGTAAAATGTTTAAAGTTTATGATTTTATATTATCAGCACATCGGAATCAAACAAGCAAGAGAAGTTTAGTATGTTGAATAGCAAACACTGGATTAGTAAACTTAGGCAACATTAATACATAAAATATTAGGGTAGGATACTGTGTACAGTTGGCAAGACATTGACCACCATCAGTTTTATTATTTGTAATTCTGTTAATGCGGAAGTGCTCTCCACTTGGGAACCGTTTTAATTCTGTAATTATCTTTCTGACCTTGTTACATTTTACCTCACTGATGTGACTTGCTTTAAATCTGCAAAGTTTGCGCAAACAAGACTGCACACTGTTAAAGCAACTGTTAGATTGAACTATTTGAAGCTTAACTGGTGCTTTGTTAAAAAACCAAACCTGTTGCAATTAAGCAATAAAAAGTTGACTAAAAGTTTCGTAAAATGTCTTTTTCATTGTTTGCAGTTAACTAATTAGTTAATTTTTTTAAACTCATGATTAGTCAAGATTAATTATAGGAAATGAGTGTGATTAATTAGTCCTTTGTAGTTTTGAGTGGTCTTTGTGACTAGAAAAGCGCTATATAAGTGCAGGTTAGTTAGTTAGTAGTTAGTTTTCTGTAGCTCACTCAACTAAACAAGGAGACTTTCCAGTTGTGCCAACAGATCTGATGTAGATCATTTAGAAAAAATTTTAGGTCTAGGAACTAATTTCAAGAACTTAGAAAACTGCTGGTACAGTAATTTGCCCAGCCTTTGTGATGTGTGGAAAAAGTGATGGAGGATGAAGGTTGCTCAAAAACGGTGAGGCTGGGATTCATTTTATTCACTCTGAAGTGAGTGGATAGTAGAATCGATATCTAACAATTATCTTAACCGCTTATGCAGTTGACATTATAATGGAGCAGCAAAATAACAAGCAATATAGGCATCTACACACAGTATTACAATTTGATTACCACTTTAGCATTCATCAAATTTAGTTAATCAAATTTCTCATATCAGAAATATTCAAAGTAACCCCTTCTGATGTTTTAATGTGAACATATACTATTATTTTATGGCAATGTAAAGAATACAGTATTTATGCCAATAAAGAATGCACTTTAACATTCATTATGCTTCGTTTTGAATCCGTACACTGTATGTGAAGCACTAGTTGACCTCAACATTAGAATCTGCAGCATCCAGAGTTGACCCAAAAAGGCAGTTTTTTTTCTCTTACACCAGTGCATGTCTGTGTGCTGTGGGTGTGACAGCTGGTTAGCAGGGATGTGGTAATAAAGCAGTCCGCCCACTTGTTAAGCACGATGAGCTTGTTGTGTGTGACGGGATAAGGAGGTTGGTAGTGATAGTAAAGGAATGTAACCCGGCCTCTCAGTGCCACCATATGACGCTAATTGCAGCAGAACAGGGATGGCCTGGGCTGCTTGTGTGCGCCATTGTTATTCCCCAGCCTATTGTCTCCTGCCTTCTGACAATCACCATCTGAATGAGAGCCTGTTAAGCCTGGTGGATCCCCATCATTATACCCCTTTACATCCATTGTGATGCAGCAGTGAGGATACTGTAGGGCCATCACTGGCTTAAGAACTGAAGTCACAGCCACATTAACCTTACATATACATACTGTATATGTTCTTTTAGCCTTGGTTGTTCATTCTTGCAAGATATTCCACTGTTGAAAAACTTCATGTTATAAAAGAGTTGGGTGCTTGTGATATTGATTCAAAGATAAATTTTAAACCAATCAAGCATAAAATTGAGCTGGAAATCAGCAAAAAAAAAAAAGTATTTAGTAGAACAGTTGTTGGAGGCCCTATTTTCTCTTATTTATTACAGTATTTCAAATTAAAAAAGCATGCTTTTAATGTTATAAATAAAATGGATGGGCTAGAATGAAGCTTTCCTCAATACTTTGTTTCTTGAGCACAAAAGCCTCTAAGGTGGAGACACAGGCAGCCTGTGAAGATTATAACCTCTTTAAAAAACTTTAAACAGTTTTAGAAACATTCCTCCAGCTTTTTCCCCATTGACAGTTGACAGCGTCTCTCCAGCGAACGTGACACTTTTTTTGTCTTCTCAAGTTTGGTCGCAGACGTACTTTTGGACACAAATCGCCAGCTGGCCCGTTCTGAGAGTACGACTCGGACTAGTCTCTGGCTGCCTAAAACAAGCATCTGGAGGCCTGGGGGTTGAATACAAGCGTGAATATATTCATCCCCATGCTGCTTTGTTAAATCTCTGGGCGCAAAGCTGTTATACCCCCGTGCCCTCCCGGGTGACCCTGGAGGATCAGAGACCAGGTTGTCGAAACATTTGTAACATTTGGCCAAAGCAAATCTCAGGCTGCCTGTTGAATTGAAGCTCAGACCAAAGAAGAGAAAAAAAAAATCCCCCTGGAACCCTCAAAACACTCCCTCCACTGGAACAGGACCCCCTTCTTGTTCCTTATCCATCACACCCACACACCCACACACACAGCAAGCACGGAGGCTCAACCCCTCACAACCTCCAGAAAATCCCCTTTATCTTTTCCCAGCCAGATGGGGCCGCTGGAATAATAGCCGAAGTCCAATGAGTTCCATTCAATTTGTCATGCCGTCTAAAGGAGCTTGTAAGCTTCCCATTTGCAGTTATGTTATAGTAACCATGGGAGGCTCTGCAGTGTTAGGACTTAATTACCTCCTAATAGCTGTTGTAGAGATAAAGCCTCCAGCCAACATCACCCAACGCTGGCCAGCCCCAGACACGCAGGCCTGAAGACTTCTTCAGCAGCCAAGATACAAACAGTTCATAATGTGCTATATGGTTCACACCTGACTACATGAGTGACCATCACAATGTACGCAGCCCTACGCATCTGCACAGAAGAGCAGTGGCAGTTCAGTCTCAATGTTGGTCAGGTTTTTGTAATAAGACACCATGAAAGAATTAGTGTGTAGCTACAGTATCTCACAAAAGTGAGTACGCCCCTCACATTTTTGTAAATATTTTATTATATCTTTTCATGGGACAACACTGAACTATGACACTTCAATACAATGTAAAGTAGTCAGTGTACAGCTTGTATAACAGTGTAAATTTGCTGTCCCCTCAAAATAACTCAACACACAACCATTAATGTCTAAACCGCTGGCAACAAAAGTGAGTACACCCCTAAGTGAAAATGTCCAAATTGTGCCCAATTAGCCATTTTCCCTCCCTGGTGTCATGTGACTCATTAGTGTTACAAGGTCTCAGGTATGAATGGGGAGCAGGTGTGTTAAATTTGGTGTTATCGTGCTCACACTCTTTCATACTGGTCACTGGAAGTTCAACATGGCACCTCACGGCAAAGAACTCTCTAAGGATCTGAAAAAAAAAAAAAGAATTGTTGCGCTACATAAAGACGGCCTAGGCTATAAGATTGCCAACACCCTGAAACTGAGCTGCAGCACGGTGGCCAAGACCATACAGCGGTTTAACAGGACAGGTTCCATTCAGAACAGGCCTCACCATGGTTGATCAAAGAAGTGACTGACTTGAGTAGACATCAATTATCCCCAGTTGGAGGAAGTCATTTGACACAGAGTGAGGAAACTCAAACTCTGAAAATATGCCATTATGCTGAACATAAACTACAAGAGATGGAGAATGATATTGATCCTGATAACCACTTTTTCAATAATATTCATAACCATTGTGAATATTACACTGAAAAGCAATTCAAAAGCCAAGTGCAACTAGATGGTAAACTATCAATAATACACTTCAACAGCAGAAGTCTTAACAAAAACTTTCCACAGATTCAGGACTATTTAAAACAGCTAGACAGAAAATTTACAGCTATCGCAGTCTCTGAAACTTGGCTTAATGAAGAGCAGGCTCCCCTGATGGCAATAGAGGGATATCAGATGTTTCATATTAACAGATCTCAAAAAAAGGGTGGTGGTGTTGCACTGTATATTGATGACCTGTATAGGTGTAAGCTTGTAAATGGAATGTCCTTTGCACTACCAGGGATTTTGGAATGTGTTACTGTTGAGATTGACCAAGATAAAACAAAAAATCTAATTATAAGTTGTATATATAGAACGCCGGGAACTTGCATTGAGACATTCAGAGATAAATTAGTCGAGCTGTACAATAATATTACTAGTAAGAAAATGGTAGTAATTTGTGGAGATTTCAATATTGATTTACTAAATCCATATCAACAAAATGTAATTACAGAGTTCATGAATTCTATGTACAGCATGAGCCTATATCCCACAATAACACATCCCAGTAGAATCACAGTTCACACTGCTACACTTATTGACAACCTGTTTGTTAATATTATTGATAAGAAAATAGAAAGTGGATTATTGATAAATAATATAGGTGACCACTTGCCAACCTTTGCACTTATCCATGGCCACACGGGGGCCAATACAGAAAAATTTTTAAAATCATTCAGATACAAATCACGAAATGCAATCAGTTCTTTTAAAGAGGACTTGCTGAAGCAAGACTGGACAGAAGTCTATGTATCAGATGTAAATGAAGCCTATTACACATTTATAAACATTGTAACCACTCTTTATGAAAAAAATTGTCCATTAGTAAAGAAAAAAGCTTAAACATAAATTTGCCGATAAGCCATGGTTAACCAAAGGACTACAAAAGGCGTGTAAAAAGAAAAATTTATTATATAAAGCTTTTCTAAAGAAAAGGACAAAAGAAGCAGAGCAGCGGTATAAAACTTACAAAAATAAGTTAACATATATAATAAGATGTAGTAAGAGAGACTATTACAGTAAAGAACTGGAGAAAAACAGAGACAATATTAAAAATACATGGACAATACTTAACAGTATTCTTGGAAATAAAAGCAGAAATACAAGCTACCCAACCGATTTTTCAAAAAATAATAAAACGACTCAGAGTGTGAATGCTGCTTCACCTGCAGATGAATTTAATAACTTTTTTGTTAACATTGGTCCTAATTTGGCTCGAGAAATACCCATTACGGCGCCTACAGGTGATACAATAAGCAAAAACACTGCTATAAAAGACTCCATTTTCATAAAGAACACAGACGAGAGAGAGGTCATTGAAATTGTTAAATCGTTTAAAAGTAAAACATCTACGGACTGTGATGGTATTGACATGCTCTTAGTCAAAACTATAATTGAATGCTTAGTGAAACCACTGACATATATCTGTAACCTGTCTCCCCAAACAGGTATATTTCCCAATGCAATGAAAATAGCTAAAGTAATTCCGATATACAAGACGGGTGACAGAGGGGAATTCTCAAACTATAGACCAATTTCACTATTGCCGCAATTTTCCAAGATACTTGAAAAAATATTCTATGAGAGAACTGACAACTTCATACTGAAGAATAATTTATTTTGTGAGCAGCAATATGGGTTCAGACACAAGAGGACAACTGCATTTGCTCTAATGGAATTTATAGAAAAAATATCAACTGCCATTGAAAATAAAGAGTATTCAGTTGGGGTATTCCTGGATCTTAAAAAAGCATTTGATACACTGGATCATAATTTATTATTAAAGAAGCTACAAAATTGTGGTATTAGAGGGGTAGCACTGTCCTGGTTATGTAGTTACTTAAAGAATAGATATCAGTATGTACTGTATGTGTTGGTAACAAAAACTCACAGTTACTGAAGGTTACTTGTGGAGTCCCACAGGGTTCAGTTTTGGGGCCATTGTTATTCAATATGTATATAAATGATATATGTAAAGTTTCAGAAAAAATGGACTTAATATTGTTTGCCGATGACACTAATCTATTATGCAGTGGAAGCAATTTGGAACAACTTTTGGATACACTCGGAAAGGAATTAGGAAAGCTTAAACTGTGGTTTGATTCAAACAAATTAACGCTCAATTTAAGTAAGACAAAATTTATAGTCTTTAACAACCATTACAACAACTTAGTATCTAAACTCAGTGTAAATGGTGTAGAGATTGAAAGGGTATCCGAAACTAAATTTCTTGGAGTAATAATTGATAATAAACTGTGTTGGAAGTCACATATTAATTATATTAACGGTAAAATATCTAAATCAAGTGCAATACTACACAGAGTGAAATATTTGCTGAATCAACCCACACTATATACCTTGTATCATTCATTAATACTCCCATATATGACATATTGTACTGAAGTATGGGGAAATACATATAAAACAAACATATATCCAGTCTTTATGCTTCAGAAGAGAGCTATTAGAATAATAAACAAAGCTGCTTACAGGGAACCAACAAACCCACTTTTTCTTAAATTAAAAGCTCTCAAGTTGAAGGATCTGGTTGACTTTAAAACTGCAGTAATAATGTTTAAAGTGAAGAATCTATCACTGCCCGCAAATATCCAAAAGTTGTTCCAAATAAGGGAGAAACAATATCATTTCAGAGGAACATGTATATTTCAAAAACCTTCAGTGAGAACTACCACCAAGCAACACTGTGTTTCAGTGCAAGGAGTCAGATTATGGAACGATTTTGGACCTGAATTAAAATCATGTACAACGCTTGGACAATTTAAACAAAAACTAAAGGAAGAAATACTCCAAACATATATACAAGATAACATGTAAAATCACATAAGGATTGTCATATCCAGCCTGCGTTGTGTTGTAGCTTAGTTTTTTGTCACATTTTGTCTTAGCTTTGTTCTGAATTGTAATCGCTCTTGTTTTGTTTTCTTTTGAATTCTTGGATGGAATATGGGTGGGCAATATAAGCTGCGGCTTCAGCCATCACCCATTTCGGATAACTTATGTTGAACTGTATAATCAGAGGAGTTATTGTCTAATTTGACCTTGTTGGATTTTCTTTCCCCCTTTGTTATATTATTCAGTTTCTTTTAACCCGTACTTTTAATCTATCCGAAATAAAGATTCATTCATTCATTCATTCAAGTTGAGTGCACGTGCTCAGCGTCATATCCAGAGGCTGTCTTTTGAAAATAGACGTATGATTGCTGCCAGCATTGCTGCAGAGGTTGAAAGGGTGGGGGGTCAGTCTGTCAGTGCTCAGACCATACGCTGCACACTTCATCAAATTGGTCTGCATGGCTGTCGTCCCAGAAGGAAGCCCCTTTTAAAGATGATGCACAAAAAAGCCCACAAACAGTTTGCTGAAGACAAGCAGACTAAGGACATGGATTACTGAAACCATGTTCTGTGGTCTGATGAGACCAAGATAAACTTATTTGGTTCAGATGGTGTCAAGTGTGTGTGGCGGCAACCAGGTGAGGAGTGCAAAGACAAGTGTGTCTTGCCTACAGTCAAGCATGGTGGTGTGAGTGTCATGGTTTGGGGCTGCATGAGTGCTGCCGGCACTGGGGAGCTACAGTTCACTGAGGGAACCATGAATGCCAACAGGTACTGTGACATACTAAAGCAGAGCATGATCCCATCCCTTTGGAAACTGGCCGCAGGGCAGTATTCCAACATGATAACAACCCCAAACACACCTCCAAGATGACCACTGCCTTGCTAAAGAAACTGAGGGTAAAGATGATGGACTGGCGAAGTATGTCTCCAGACCTAAACCCTATTGAGCATCTGTGGGGCATCCTCAAATGGAAGGTGGAGTAGCGCAAGGTCTCTAACGTTCACCAGTTCCATGATGTCGTCATGGAGGAGTGGAAAAGGATTCCAGTAGCAACATGTGAAGCTCTAGAGAAATCCATGCCCAAGAGAGTTAAGGCAGCATTGGAAAATAATGGTGGCCACACAAAATATTGACACTTTGGGCACAATTTAGACTTTTCACTTAGGGGTGTACTCACTTTTGTTGTCAGTGGTTTAGACATTAATGGCTGTGTGTTGAGTTATTTTGAGGGGACAGCAAATTTACAGTTATACAAGCTGTACACTGACTACATTGTGTCAAAGTGTCCTATCTTCAGTGTTGTCCCATGAAAAGGTATAATAAAGTATTTACAAAAATATGAGGGGTGTACTCCGTTTTGTGAGATACTGTATACTGAGACATTAAAAATGCAACATACAAAGAAAACAAAATCCTGTATATTGAGTGGTCCCCGACCACTGGGCCACAGAGAACACAGAGAAAAAAAATTTATTCTGTTCCTCTGTATTTACTAAGTCTGCTGGGTGTTTTATTTTGAAAAATTAATGGATATTCTCTTTCTTCTTCTGTCCGTCTGCACAGTCTTGATGCACACTTATTTCAAGCTGGCTTCATGCTTTGTGCATCTGCTCAAGCGCAACGCTTGTGTTACATAAATTTTGCCATTCTCTCCATTCTGCTAGGCTTGGCAGGGTCCCTCCGTGGCTGTGCGCGTGCAACCAAAATTTTATGACCATGTTGACTATGTGCGTTGACAACACAACATCCAGCCCCTCGCTCAAAAGGGGGCGCCACTGCTACAGCATACAGAAACAAAGAGAAAGAAGACGAACAATTAAAAAGAAACATGGCAAAATGAGACCACAGAAAGAAAAAGAAAAGATGATTAGCGATAAAAGTAGTTATTGTTGTTGCTAAAATGCATGTGGTGCTTGCTCTTCTTTTCTTTTATATATCCAGTGATCAAACTGGTGCATCAGCGCATTTGCGTTACCTGTGTGCTGGGTAAAACTGCAGATAATAGTTATGCGCATTCATCAAATGCTGATGTATTCCGTTCACTTTCACCCACATCTGAGGATTATTGTGTCTGAGTTTGGTGAGCATTGGGGCAAATGTCTAGGAGCAGCAATTCTCGTGAAATGTGGACGGATGGATGGACAGACGGACGGACAGATGACATGTCATGAAAAGGCATTAGCACTTTTCTGCTTTGCCAAAATGAGCTAATAAAAATAGTGACTCACTAAATTAAAAAAAAAAATCATTAAAGTGACACTCTGCCAAAAATTGATTTCCCCCCCCCTTTTTAACATGTCTGTAACATGTTTTTTATGACTTACAAGACATATCAAGAGCCAAATCACTCAAATGTGCAATGTCTGGTTTTTTTTTTTTTTTTACTGTCAAAGT
Source organism: Pholidichthys leucotaenia (assembly GCA_020510985.1). Classification (NCBI taxonomy): domain Eukaryota; kingdom Metazoa; phylum Chordata; class Actinopteri; order Cichliformes; family Pholidichthyidae; genus Pholidichthys; species Pholidichthys leucotaenia. The sequence continues at coordinate 104,915,359 of CM035843.1, read as the reverse complement.
TCAATTAAGCTCCTCCCCTTGGAAAAAGGAAAGTTTAGACGGAGGATTTTTGGTGATGTCACTATAATAGGTCCGTAATGTTGAGCCAATCAGGACTAAGAACTGTCTCTGGCCTCGGGGGAAGAGGGTGGAACTAAAGACTGACGTTAGCCTCTCAGGCCAGTTAGCATTTTTGGACAACTGCTTTGAAAACTTGACCCAGTAAGATGGGTTTTTACCATTAAACTGCTTTTAAGGACTTATGCAGTTTCAGTCATTATCCTGGGCCACCATGTATAGAACTGTGCATGTCCCTCAACCGGTAAGTCTTTTTTATCACAGGATTTATGCTGTTTAATGTAGTGCTAGCCACCATTAGCCTTGTGGGATGTGGGTGGGCTTATTCACTGATCCTGGCATTTGAAGGAGGAGGAAAAGTGAAAAGATTGTGACTCGAGACTGTAAGACAATGAAAGATTTTTTTGTAGAAAAAGGGGCATAATATACCAGTCCCTCCAGGATTTCACGATGTTGCGATCGCGTCAGTTCACACAAAATCAGCCAATCAGCGCAACTATTGCACAGCCTTGCAACTTTGTCCAATCACCGCAACTTTCCCGCAATTTTGACCAATCCTCGTCAACTTCTGCTAATTTCACCAATCAAATTTGTCTCTGAGTGGCGCTGAAACGCTCAGTTTAACCAATCAAATGCATCGCTGCACCACATTCACATCTGTGTTTACAGTGAGTATTAACACTTAAGCAAAAAACAGTGTGTGATTTAAAAAAAAAAAACACTCACCCGCGAAGTTTTCAATACTGTCCCTTCCTCCATCTCCTCCAGCCTGCCAGTGGACGTCTCTGTCCTGACCGCGTGTACAAAGTGCTGGGTTGGAGTTGAAAACATCTGCCTGCCTCAAAAGCACTCCGTCGCAGGAGCGCACGTGAGGAGAGACGCCACAGAACCTTTCTGGCTCTCCTCGCACTGAACAGATGTTTTTTTTTTTTCCCCTGTTCGGGTAGTTGAATAAAATAAAGATGAAGCTGCCAAAACGGAATGAAAATATAGACTTTGAGCAGAACATCGACCAACATTAACACCGTTTCAGCTGTGTTGTTGATGTACGGAAAAAATGCAAGCAGATTATCCACATTGCTGCACCATTTTTTTAAACATGGCAGCAGTCTGAAAGTGAAAGTGAAACTTTAATATTTCCACTCAACTGGATACAAACAGAGCAGCACCTTCCCGTGACATTTTTGTTTTGCCGTCACGCGTAACTTCCGTTGGCAGCGTTGTGATGTCGTCATGCAGCAGATCCCAAATATCGCGATATTTGTTTTTACACCGGTATCAAAATTTATACCGGTATTATCGTGGATGATACGATATGGCACACCCCTAATCAGCAGCCTCCTGTGTCCACCTCCTCACAATCCATGTATAAGCAGGCTGCCTTTGCACAAGGGGAACGTACTTGGGTGATAACATGACCATGTAGTGATCCGATTTGCCAATGGGGGGTAGAGCTGTGGCACTAAATGCATCTCTTGCATTGGCATGCACTAGATCCAGTGGTTTATTTTCTCTGGTGGGGCAGTCAATAAACTGGTGAAAGTTTGGTAGCGTTTTTCCCAGTGAGACATGATTAAAATCACCCGTGATGGCCATAAATGTGTCAGGGTGCTTCTCCAGTAATGTGGCAGTAGTGGAGCTGATGACGTCACAGGCCAATAAATCTCACATTATCAAAATAAATATCCCATTAACATTCTTTGGGTGAAAATCTCTTGATTGATTTACAGCCGTGGACAAAATTGTTGATACCCCTCTGTTAATGAAAGAAAAACCCACAATGGTCACAGAAAAAACTTGAATCTGACAAAAGTGGTAATAAATAAAAAGTCTATGAAAATTAACCAATGAAAATCAGACAATGCTTTTGAATTGTGGTTCAACAGAATTATTTTAAAAAACAAACTCATGAAACAGGCCTGGACAAAAATGATGGTACCTTTAACGTAATATTTTGTTGCACAACCTTTTGAGGCAATCACTGCAATCAAACGATTTCTGTAACTGTCAATGAGACTTCTGCACCTCTCAGCAGGTATTTTGGCCCACTCCTCATGAGCAAACTGCTCCAGTTGTCTCAGGTTTGAAGGGTGCCTTCTCCAGACAGCATGTTGCAGCTCCTTCCACAGATGTTCAATAGGATTTAGATCAGGGCTCATAGAAGGCCACTTTAGAATAGTCCAATGTTTCGCTCTTAGCCATTCTTGGGTGTTTTTAGCTGTGTGTTTTGGGTCATTATCTTGTTGCAACACCCATGACCTGTGACTGAGACCAAGCTGTCTGACACTGGGCCGCACATTTCTCTCTAGAATACCTTGATAGTCTTGAGATTTCATTGTACCCTGCACAGATTCAAGACACCCTGTGCCAGATGCAGCAAAGCAGCCCCAGAACATAACAGAACCTCCTGCATGTTTTACAGTAGGGACAGTGTTCTTTTCTTGGTATGTTTCATTTTTGCATCTGTGAACATAGAGCTGATGTGCCTTGCCAAAAAGGTCCAGTTTTGTCTCATCTGTCCATAGGACATTCTCCCAGAAGCTTTGTGGCTTGTCAACATGCAGTTTGGCAAATTCTAGTCTGGCTTTTTATGATTTGTTTTCAACAGTGGTGTCCTCCTTGGTCGTCTCCCATGAAGTCCACTTTGGCCCAAACAACGACGGATGGTGCGATCTGACACTGACGTACCTTGACCTTGGAGTTCACCATGAATGTGTTTAGAGGTTGTTCTGGGCTCTTTTGTTACCATTCGTATTATCCCTCTCTTCCATTTTTCATCAAGTTTCCTCCTGTGGCCACGTCCAGGGAGGTTGGCTACAGTCCTGTGGATCTTAAATTTCTGAATAATATGTGCAACTGTAGTCACAGGAACATCAAGCTGCTTGGAGATGGTCTTATAGCCTTTACCTTTAACATGCTTATCTATAATTTTCTTTCTATTCTCCTGAGACAACTCTCTCCTTTGCTTCCTCTGGTCCATGTTTAGTGTGGTACACACCATGTCAACAAACAGCACAGTGACTACTTGTCACCCTTTAAATAGGCCGACTGACTGATTACAAGTTTGTAGACACCTGTGATATTTAGAGGACACATCTTTTTTTTTGGATTTTGTATACTTTATTGATCCCCAGAGGAGAAATTGAGGGCATCCACCTGCATGGATGAAGCAGCCACGGTACGGCACTATCCCTTAACCATTCACACACACATTCACACCTAGGGCCACTTTAGAGTCTCCAATTAACCTAACCTGCATGTTTTTGGCCTGTGGGAGGAAACCAGAGAAATCCCGGAGTGAACCCACGCAGATACGGGGAGAACATGCAAACTCCACACAGATCACTGTTGGTCAGGGGCTGGGATCGAACCAGGGATCCCATGGCCAAGGGTGAGTTGCTGTGCTGGTGCAGTGCTAACCACTGCACCAGCGCACTGCCAATCTTGGTTGAACATGTCCCTATGGTCACATTATTTTCAATCTTTTCTAGGGGTACCATCATTTTTGTCCAGGCCTGTTTCATGAGTTTGTTTTTTAAAATAATTCTGTTGAACCACAATTCAAAAGCATTGTCTGATTTTCATTGGTTAATTTTCACAGAATTTTTATTTATTACCACTTTTGTCAGATTCAGGTTATTTCTGTGACCATTGTGGGTTTTTCTTTCATTAACAGAGGGGTACCAACAATTTTGTCCGCATGTGTAATTGGCAATTTCCATTCTACATGTTACAATGCATTTTTATGCAGAATCATATAAACTATATTGACTGCAATCAACTTCCTTGATAAAATTGTTTGCATACTCTATTGAAATTACTAGTCATTGTGACATCTACAACAACATTAAACAGCAAAATTCCTCATACAGTACTACTTGAAATTCATCAGTTTGAAGTCCTTTTCATTAAATGGCAATATCTTCATGAATTAAACTCGAACACCACAGGGCAGAACAGGTAGCCCTTATGCACTTGGCTTCATTTATGCTAATTAATGCAAATCTCACAAATGAGCACCTGCTCATAAACAGGTGCCATACATCAGGGTGAAATAAGCATAATGACAAGTTTGTGCCATTTACTGAATCTGACTTGACAGTGAAAAGAGTAAAAAGTATGTGGTTACAAAAACTGATCCAGCCAACCCCTGCAATATACCTAAATGAGCTTGGGCTAGATCTGGGGAACAAATGCTCCCTGGAGGAAGCGCAAAGTGGATGTGAGTATCACACAGTTGCATCAAGTAGAGGATTTAGGAACAAATTTTAATATAGAAATTTTCTCTGCAGCTAGTAAGCGAGGGAAGAGGGGGCGGAAGTGAAAAGCAAAGTGAAGTTGATGCATTTTCTAAAATAATACTGACTTTTTTGTAGAGCCATTTGCTTTATCATAACCATAATCAGTTTTTAATGACTGTTAAATTTTTAATGTTCTGCCTGTGTGCCTTGTCTAGAAACTCAATTAGTTTACCAATTACCAACTAATTACCAAAGGCAGCTGGATTGCTGGAATGTCTTTATAAATGGAACACAGTACTAAATTTGGCCATGATCTTTAAGTGCATGGTAAAATTGTACATTTTTAATGCATACATGTAAATCAAGGGAGAGACATACCTCCCCCAACCCCAACCAGGAGGGAACTGCATTTCCTGTTACATAACTGAATAACATGCATTTGAAGCCTCAATTATACGCATAAAACAAAAGCAAAAAAAGCAACTTTTTAAATAATTTTTTTTTCTACCTTTTTCTTGTAAATTTGGGACATTTCTATAAAGTTTCACTTTTTTTCTCATAAATTTGGGACTTTTTGTAAATTTGAACTTTTTAATCATAAACTTATAACTTTTTGTTATTAGTTTGCCAGGTTACTCTTGTAAATTTGCAACTTTTTCTTGTAAATTTGAAACATTTCTCATACCCGTGCAACTTTTTTCTCATAAATTTGCAACTTCTTATAAATTTGCTACTTTTTTCCTCATGAATTTGGGACTTTTTGTAAATTGGAAATCTTTAATTATAAATGTACCACTTTTATTAGTTTGCCAGGTTATTCTTGTAAATTTGCAACTTTTTTCTTGTAAATTTGAAACATTTCTCATAAGTTTGCTACTTTTTCTCATAAACTTGCAACTTTTCTCATTAGTTTGCCAAGTTTTTCTTGTAGCTTTGCAACTTTTTCTCATAAATTTGAAGGATTTCTCATAAAATTGCACCTTTTTGTGAATCTGAAACTTTTCTCATAAATTTGAAACTTTCCTTATAAACCTGACTTTGTTCTTGTTAATTTGCAACTTTTGTCCTTGTAAATTCAAAAATTTCTTCTCGCAAATTTGCTACTTCTTCATTGTAATTTTTCAGCTTTTTTCTTACAAATTAGCAACATTCATATGAATAATGGTTTATTTTTTTCTGTTCATTTAGAATGCAACCCAATTAAATTTTTTTTTATGCTTTTGTTGGGGAGATTTATTTGAACTCTTCCCCATTGCAAAAACATGTGGGCCCCCAAACACAATCTGGCACTGGGCCCTCAAAAAGCTAAAAACAGCCTTGACTACAATAATGCTTATAGTGTCCCCCTCAATATTAACTCTTGAGAAAATGTTCTTTTTGTCGTTCATCTAAAAAGTGAAATGAAATACCCACCAGTGGTTTAAGGGTGGAATATTTTGGAGGGTTTTGGTGTTGAAATGATCACAGAAAAAAAAAAAAAACAGACTGGCAATTAACTTTGTTATGAAGAACAAATATGTAACAACTTTAATGTTTTACACTTTTATACCTCTTTGATATGAAGGCACTTAACTTTGCTGTTTAATACAGTAAATTACTCATGCGGGACACTTGCATGTGAATGTAAGTGGGAGCAAAGTGCACCCTCCCAACCGTCCGTCCACACACTCACACGGTGGGAGTAACAGCAGTGGTGGTGGCAGGCGGCATCTCACGTTCTTCACTACAGAATTCAACAAAAGCGAGAATTTTACTTCATTTCGTTCCAAGATTTCACAGAGAAAGAGATGGAGGGGGACAGCCAAGACATTATTCATGTCTTTCAGTTCATTTGGCTCTGCTGGTCTGCTCTCTCAGACAGAAAGAGAAACCTTCCCTCATGTTCTTCCACCCTTCTCTCTTTTCTGCTTTTTTTTTTTGTTCCTTTTCTCTTTTTTATTTTGGAGGCAGATTAGCAGGATTAAGTATGGCTCACATATGCTCCTCCTCACTATTGGTATTCACCACTGCACCAGGCCTACCGCCACCCAGATTGATGGACAGAGAGAGAGCGAGAGAGACTGAGGTGACAGTGGTGATTAGTGTAGCTGGAAGAGTCAAAGTTGGGGGAAATAGGAAATGTTAATAACACTTTATTTAAACGCTGCAGGGAATTTTAGTTTAGCCGTTTTATGTCAGTGTTTTTCAGAAATAAATTGCTGAGGTGATTAAAGGTAATATTAATTCAATACATTATGACATTACCGCTGCATGTCTAAAAACATACAAAGAAGGGTTTTCCCAGTCAAAAGCCAATGCAACAGACTGGAACAACGCAATGCAAGTCTGACTTTTTATATCAAATCTGGAGTTCAAGTTTAGAAATCTGGTTCAGAGCCTAAAACCAGATTATGTCCAGCTATTGAAAGAGTGGCTTAAGGTCAGTGGCCTGGAAAACACATGGCTGACATGCAGAGAGGGTGGCAACTCTGACTCAGACGCACTCAAGTAATTTTTTTTTTTACCAAAAAAAGTGCTTTTCAGAGTTGTTTTCTTGCAACGAAATGTGACTTTGTCCAGCAGAATTAATCCCTTATTCCCTTTATACAGGGGTGGAGATTATTGAGAGATCTGACCACTTTTTGATCTATCAATGACCTTCAGCAATCTCCACAGTTGCTACAGTCTCCTCAAAGTTTTGACTCAGTCCAAAACACACAGTGATCTCCCAAACGGTCCCAAAGATCAAAAATTGGCCAAATCTCTCAACAATCTCTGTGCTGTGAAAAGGGGCAATCATGGTTAACATGGCTATTGCACAGAGAAGACTGGCTAGAAATGTTCTTTTTTATATGGACAAAGCTTGTGCGTACCAGAAATGACTGCCTCTTTGGTCAGTTTTGTTACTTTTTACTCCTCCGTCTTTGGTTCAAAAGATAATTCATTTCCATCTCCAGTCTCTTTATGTGGTATGAATGATATACGACTACTTTGACTACAAGTGTTGGGGAATGTTATTATGTTACTGCATTATCAACCATGAAAAACTAACCAAAATTCTGGAGCCGTCATCTGTTCTGAGTAGCAGTCCCCCTTCAAATCTTAAGTAGAGCTCCTTATCGGCTAACTGAGATACTTATTGTCATCCAGGAAAAATGTAAGAATGCACTTTTGCAACCTATTCAACTTCAAATTGTTGTTCTGTATTAAGGCTACATGTCCACAGAGAGTGAATTTTTTTTTTGCTGGTGGTGACTATTTTTTGTTCATTTTCTATCCACCTCATTCCTGAGGGTGCCGCTGTAGAAATGATTATGTGTGCAACTTCCGCTTTCGGGTGGAAATAGTGTTAAGTCAGTCAGTAATGGTAGAGTAGTGGGGCATTTAAAATGGCTTTTTTTTGGCAGCTAATTTCCATGCTTGTCGTTTTTGTATTTTTGAATGTTTTTACATAGTTCTGGTACTTGTTGCTGGTGCTCGTGGTTGTGCCATAGACTGGATAAATGGAGGCTCCTGACAAGCACAGCTAAATCTGTGGCTTCAACAGCAATGTGTAGATCATCCACCGAAAATTAAAAAGGACTGTTCGTTCATAGTGATCGGTGGTACAGACACAGGACAGACACAAGAGCACAAGGTAGGTTTTCACTTGTATGAATGTCACAGATTGTACAGATATTTTACGCCATGCAGCTGCATGAAGTAAAATAATAAATAAATAAAAACAGTTATAACAGTTATCAGTTTGCTTCCAAAGGCTTATTGATTAATGAAAGATATCAAATAATTTTTTGTTGCGGCCTTGATATTAGCTGCTTTGGCATGCATTAATTAATTTTTGAATTACCATAAAATATAGATCAATAAAATTTTCAACAGTTGGCCTGTACATGTTAAGTTGAATAACAAGCATTCATGGCATGACAGCAGCATGAGCATTTTAATGTCATGGTAAAATGGACAGCTACCATCACATCTAAACACGGTGTTGTGTTTTTTTTGTGGCTCTGACTAGATTCTACATCTGCTGTAAGGTAAATTAAGACTATGGCCAACATCTTTTAACAAAATGTGACCACTTTTATTGCGGTGGAGATACTGATATATCTCAGAGCTTTTATTCGTTTACAGCGTTAGCATCTTAGCAGCGGTGCTAGCTAACGGAGCTACAGTCGGCCAGGCCACTTTTTAAGCTCATCTTTAGTGATGTTATGCTCGACACCGCCCACTCGACACTGATTTGAGCAATATAAGCTCAATATTGAGCAGAGTGTCGAGAACTGTGTCAACATGGCCACAGTCATGTGACCGTAGCGAACGAAGCCTCGTTGTCACATCACGTGATTTGAGACCTGGCGAGAAATTTGAGAGGTGCTGGGCATTGCATACGTCGATAGTGAAGGCTTTAAAAGGGGTCTGATTCACCACTCAAACTGAGGGTTTTTGAGAGGAGATTTGTTATCATCATTGCATTCGTTATTTGAGTAGAAATCAGGGACAGTATTATACAAGTTAGAATTGGGTTTAGGTTTAGTAACATTAAACAACACATTACATGTACTAAATATTACACATAGATACATTAGTGATGGTGAAACTGAGGCCTTGTTAAACAATAAACAACTTTGAGACAATAGCTTCATGATTGACACAGTGTTATGAAACATTTAATAAAGAGTGCCATCTGCTGACTGAGTGTCAGAACTGCATCTGGGTAAAAAAACATGAAAAAAATCTCAACACTTTTTTTGAGCATTTGCCCATCTGAGGTCTATTCAAAATTGGATGGCAGGAACAAACAATACAAAACAAACAAACAAAAACCCTAAATCCGATAGAACCCTCTCAAATTTTCCGCGAGCCCTCAAGTCACATGATTCAGTTGGGGTATTCCTGGATCTTAAAAAAGCATTTGATACAGTGGGTCATAATTTATTATTAAAGAAACTACAAAATTGTGGTATTAGGGGGTAGCACTGTCCTGGTTATGTAGTTACTTAAAGAATAGATATCAGTATGTATGTGTTGGTAACAAAAACTCACAGTTACTGAAGGTTACTTGTGGAGTCCCGCAGGGTTCAGTTTTGGGGCTATTGTTATTCAATATGTATATAAATGATATATGTAAAGTTTCAGAAAAAATGGATTTAATATTGTTTGCCGATGACACTAATTTATTATGCAGTGGAAGCAATTTGGAACAACTTTTGGATACACTCGGAAAGGAATTAGGAAAGCTTAAACTGTGGTTTGATTCAAACAAATTAACGCTCAATTTAAGTAAGACAAAATTTATAGTTTTTAACAACCATTACAACAACTTAGTATCTAAACTCAGTGTAAATGGTGTAGAGATTGAAAGGGTATCTGAAACTAAACTTCTTGGAGTAATAATTGATAATAAACTGTGTTGGAAGTCACATATTAATTATATTAAAGGTAAAATATCCAAATCAATTGCAATACTACACAGAGTGAAATATTTGCTGAATCAACCCACATTATATACTTTGTATCATTCATTAATACTCCCATACATGACATATTGTACTGAAGTATGGGGAAATACATATAAAACAAACATATATCCAGTCTTTATGCTTCAGAAGAGAGCTATTAGAATAATAAACAAAGCTGCTTACAGGGAACCAACAAACCCACTTTTTCTTAAATTAAAAGCTCTCAAGTTGAAAGATCTGGTTGACTTTAAAACTGCAGTGATAATGTTTAAAGTGAAGAATCTATCACTGCCCGCAAATATCCAAAAGTTGTTCCAAATAAGGGAGAAACAATATCATTTCAGAGGAACATGTATATTTCAAAAATCTTCAGTGAGAACTACCACCAAGCAACACTGTGTTTCAGTGCAAGGAGTCAGATTATGGAACGCTTATGGACCTGAATTAAAATCATGTACAACACTTGGACAATTTAAACAAAAACTAAAGGAAGAAATACTCCAAACATATATACAAGATGACATGTAAAATCACATAAGGATTGTCATATCCAGTCTGTGTTGTGTTGTTGCCTAGTTTTTTTTGTCACATTTTGTCTTAGCTTTGTTCTGAATTGTAATCGCTCTTGTTTTGTTTTTCTTTTGAATTCTTGGATGGAATATTGGTGGGCAATATAAGCTGCGGCTTCAGCCATCACCCATTTCGGATAACTTATGTTGAACTGTATAATCAGAGAAGTTATTGTCTAATTTGACCTTGTTGGATTTTCTTTCCCCCTTTGTTATATTATTCTGTTTCTTTTTTTAATCTTTACTTTTAATCTATCCGAAATAAAGATTCATTCATTCATTCATTCATTCATGTAACCGACATAAGGAGGCTTTGCTTGCTACGGTCACATGACTGTGGGCGTGCTGAAACAGCGCTTGATGCACTGCTCATGATGCAAAAAAAAATTGCAAGAGACATTGGACAGCTCCTATTACTATAATAAAAAGACTATCAGAGAATTGTTGTGCTCTTTACTCTCTCTCTTTTAATATACCCCTTTTTTTTGTTAATTGGAATGTGAAGTTTGACTGATTGTACATTTTTTGTAAAAGTTCTGATTTTGTAACTTTTGTGGCCTTTATCCTCATCGAGAGTTTGTATGTTGTATTTTGTTCTATTAAATTAAAAAAAAATGCTCATGACACTTCTGCTTTTTATTGTATGAATCAGTGATGAGTGGGCGGTGTTGAGCGTAACATCACTACCCCTGCCCCTATGGACTGGGACACCCCTTCATGGCTGCACGTGGCCAAAGTGACTGTCGAGTGCAGCTGTCTTACTGGCCACTGCTGAAATTCACCAGCCATTGGCCGCTGTTAATGTCAAGCCTCTCTCTCTCTCTCTCTTTCTCTCTATGATATACTGTATACATATCAGGTTTCGTTCACTGAAAACTGTCCTTCCACAGAATTTTTCCAGCAATGATTACAAATTCTGAAAGCTGTCATATCATTTGACAGATTACATGGAGGGTGATCTAATTAAAGTAAATTAAAATGATAGATAACTGATTGACAGAATTTTTACAAGCCTTTCTGAGAAAATGATGTAACAAAAAGTGTAGTGCAGCCTGTGATATAGAGTATTGCCCTTTTTCAGGTTTTCAACTCAGATGTAGTTCTGACAGTCAGTCACCAGATAGCAGTCTTTATTAGATGTTTCATAACACTGTGTCGCTCATGAAGCAGTTGTCTCAAAGTTGCTTATTGTTTCATGAGGCCTTGGTTTTAACATCACTAGTTATCTTCTCATCCCCTCAATAGTTGTGGGAAGTGGTATGATTATATTGCTGTTATTGAGGTGTAAAAGATTGTGTTCCCACATTTCTGATGCCAAAATCATTGTTTTTTTTTAACAAGGAAAAGCATCCCATTTCAATGACAAATCCACGTTCTAAACTAGTACCGGAAGTTGCGCACATAATTCACACAATACATCATGGGGGCTAGGAATAAGATGGATATAGTAAAGCATTTAATGCACTCAACCCTCCGGGCACAAAAACACTCTCGACAATTAGCAGTTTATGTTGTTGCACTCCAGGCACTTAAAGATGAAAGTTCAACTTTTAGAGCACTGCAATGCTGATCAGCGGTGTACCTCTCTAACCAGCCAATCAGAGTCAGGCTAAAAGGACACCATGATCAATATTTGAAAGCAAAAGCTTGGAGGGATGTATGTTTTCTTACATACCATTCTGAAGTGATTTAGTGTAGTTAGCAGAGAGTTTCAGTGCAAAATGTGTGACACGCTGAGAAAGCTGTGCGTGATATGTCAAACAAGTCTAGAGCATTTTAACATGCTTGGTTGACATTCAGAACTGGGGATTCTAAATTGTCCTTAGGTATGACTGTGAGAGTGAAAGGTTGTCTGTCTCTCTGTGTTGGCCCTGCGATGGACTGGCGATCTGTCCAGGGTGTACCCTGCCTCTCTCCCAAAGATGCTGGGATAGGCTCCAGCCCCCCCGCGACCCGAAAAGGATTAAGCAGAAGAAGATGAATGAATGAATGAATGGTTGACATTCAATATCAGGTCAGGCATTGGTTTGCTTGCTACCGGATAACCATGGAAACCGGTACTAACTGTCTCATGGGTCGGGCCATCGGCGACTCAACCAGCATCCCCACCCTTCCGAGGGCGTGGAGGGTGAAACTGGGCATCCTGGCAGAACTAAAAACAATATCTGTCACAGGTCTATGGTGGACCACTCCCAGTTACACGGGGTGAGACTGGACATCCTGGCAGATAAGCATATCTGTTGCAAGGTCTGTGGTGGACTTTTGCCAGTCGGTGCATCGTGACATGCACTACACAAAGAGCAGAGATAAACAACACCTATCATCTGGTCAGTCACTGCAACAGATACTGGAGTCAGTTTGTCTTGGTCTGTCCTTGCCACTGATAATACCTCTATCTGTCAAGAATGTGCCGCTGGTCCAGCAAAAGCTAGTGGTACTTAAATACTGTGCAAGCAGTTTCATGAAATGGTCAGCCAGAAAGGAACTCATACCGGCTCGAACGTTGCCTGGGCTAACAAGATCAGGAGTTCCTGGCAGCGGAAGGCAAAGGACAGAGTTGCGTGGAGGAATCTGATCAGACCTAAATGAAACAGTCATTGTCACCCCCGACAGACTGCTATGATGATGATGATGGTTGACATGCAGCCTAAACCTGTGAGGCCCACACCAATGATGTCCAGCTGATGAAAACACAGCCGTATTGTCAGAATAGACATGGTAACAAGCAACTCTGTCTGTGAAAGCAAGCAGCATCAGGAAACGGGTTATTAAATAAGGGTTTTATACACAGAAACCATTGGCCAACTAAGCTACTCTGACTGTTGTCATTTAAATAAAAAGACACAAAGGGTTTCACAGATCCACCGTATTAATCCATAGCTGCCAAAAAATGCATTGAAACACAGGTGTTATAAACTACATTAGGCCTATTTAAGATATTTTAATGTCAATAACACAAGTGCTAACCTTTCCTTTTTTAAATTGGCTGCTGGAGATTTTCTCATTATTGCCGTATTTTGCATAAATCTATGTATTATAACAACTGACCTTCAAAATGAGGATATATGATTTGGGAAAAAATAGATGAGGAGAGAGGAACACAGAGGCTGACGGGATGTCTGAAGTTAGCATGGCACAGACGCAAACAAATGGCGCTTCAGCTGCCTTCATTACCATAATCTTATTTAACAAGCATGTAGGCCTAAACACAGGAACATAACAGCGGGCTAAACAAGCAAATAGCAGGATAATGTCTGAGTTTGTGTGTTGTGGACTTCGCGCTCACCGCTGGTAATGACATCCGTTTCCGACACCTGGTGGCGGAAGGATACCTGACCGCTGACGGTGAGCTCCTGATACGCGGGGCTGGTGACGACTCTGCACAAACAAATAGTTCCAGTTCATGATTAATTTAAAGCTGGGCCATTTCTAGCTTTTTGATGGCTTTGTGCAAGATTGTGCTTTGGAGCCCCTGTTTTGAGAAAGTTAAAAATACATATCTGCCCTCCCAACAAACTATAGATGAAGAGAAAAAATACATAGAGAACTAGAGGGCACTCAGAGCTCATACCTTCGCCAAGGCTGGTTGAGGGTAAAAGTGATCTAAAATCTACATCCTGGCCCAGATCACCTCCAAACTTTAATGGGTTCATCTATAGCCCAAGGGTCACCTCTGGTGAAAATTTTATCAAAATCCGTCCAGGAGTATTTGTGCAATCTTGTTAACATACCTGAAAAACATTGGCGGAGGTAAAAATTTGACCAGCATTATTATGAAAAAGTAGCAAATCTGTGGAAAAAGTTGTTTTTGAGGAAAAAAATTGCAAATTTACAAAAAAAATTCAGTTTTTAGAAAAAAAGTTTACAAATTCATGAGAAAAAAAAGTCACAAATCTATCCACCTTATTCCTGGGGGTGCTGCTGTAGGAATGATTATGGGCGGAGCTTCCGGTTCCAGCCAACAATCAATCAGTAAGAGTGGAGTAGCAGGGGCATTTAAAAATAGCGTTTTTCAAATTCATTTTAATGTATAGTCCACATACGTGTTTTGCACTCAAGTGGCAGCTAATTTCAGCTCTTCTAGTTTTTGTATTTTTTGAATGTTTTGGTGTAGTTCTGGTACTTGCTGGTGTTCATGGTTGTGCCATAGACTGGATAAATGGAGGCCTCTCACCACACGGTGACAGACAACATCCAAGCACGCTGTTGTGGCGTACGTCTGCTCTAAGGTAAATTTGATTATGTACAACATATTTTAACAAAATGCAGTCGACTTTATTGCAATGGAGACGTGCTGGTCTGAATGCGCACCGCGTCATTATGAGTACAGGCAACGAGAAGTCATAAATCATGACTCTTTGTTTGGTAGCAGCAAAGTCCCAGGAAAACCCCATGAGTACCTGGTATCATTGGAAAGCTTAGAAACTGTACTTTCTAAAAATACCTATGTTTTTGCGGAAGACGTAACTTCCGACCGATCGAACACGAGTTTTCAACCTAGCTAAAACATAAACAAGTCGTCTTTTTCTGGGTCAGTTTTTGTGCACTTCCTACAAATTAAATATCATTTTGAAGGTCTTTCAATACAGAATATGGAAATAATGTTACATCAGTTTTGAAAATGTCCTCAAAGCGACTCATTTTGCCAGCACGGGTCATTTTTTTTACAGCGTTAGCATCTTAGCAGTGGCGCTAACTAACGGAGCTACTATCTACGAGGCCACTTTATAAGGTCATCTCCCCATCCCTCGATGGTCGTGGGAAGTGGTATGATTATATTACTGTTTTGAGGCGAAAGAGGCCGTGTTCCCACATTTCTGATGCCGATGTCATTGTTTTTTAACAAGGAAAAGTGTCCTGTTTCAGTGACAACCATACCTTCTAAACTAGTACCGGAAGTTGCTACCATATTTCACGCAAGGCATCATGGGGCCTAGGAATAAGGTGGATAAAAAAGTGTAAATTTACAAGAAAAGCTTTGGAAAATTATAAGAAAAGAGTCACAAATTTATGAAGGAAAATAAGGTGCAAGCAAATTTCAGGAGAAAAAAAGTTTAACAATTTTACCGCCCCCACCCCCCAAAAAAAGGCAGAGGATGAACTATCTTGGGGGCCCCCTAGTGGTTTAGGGGACCTGTTGCATTAGTGTACTCTATAGACAAAAATGGTTCTCATTTTTTTTTTAATTCCGAGATTAGTAGGAAAAAACTACAAGTAACCATAGCAACAGCATAGAGCTGATAATAGGGGCAAGACAGTGTAAATGACTTTGTAATAACTAAATAAATCTGTTTATATGGGTTTAGTCATATTGTTTAATTTAGCTGGCACAGAAATAGCAATAATAATAATAATAATAATAATAATAATAATAATAATTAGAATGAAACATATCCAATGGATACGCTGTCATCCCAAACATCACTGTAAAAAAGAGGCTTAAAATGAAAAAAAAAAACCTACAACCTAATACAAAGATAGAAAAATAAACTTTCACATTTAATTAGGCTATAAAGTTAAAGTTAATTTGACATAAAGACGAATGTGGTAGCAATAACATCGTTTACATAGAGTGAATTTTATTTTCACCAACAATAATTTGGTCCATGGAGCAAATTCCCACCTCCGAGTTATGAAAGCGGATAAACATAGGGGCAATTAGCGCAGATTGCGTCCTGCTGCACCACACTTGTCTTATAGTCGGGGACAATGCTGCTGTCACTTTGTCTTAATGTCGGAGCGCAGCGCGGCGTTTGGGCCCCGGGTGTCAGCCAGGGTCTGTCTGAGCAGCAGCAGGCCCCGGCTCCGCGGCTCACTCCACACTAATTGAAATATTACAGATCATAACCGTTAAAGACAATTTTCACACTTCATTAATTAACGTTAAAGATGCACTTCATCAACGGCAGCTGCAGGCCGACAGCGGGCAGAAACGGAAAACGGCGCATTAACCCAAACACTCCAAGCAGGAAACATATTGCGCTACTTATTAGGCTTCCACTGGCTATTAATGCTCATTTTATTAGAGGCGGCGGGGGTTTAGAGTTCCATACGTGATAACAATTACTGGAAAATAGAAGGGAAACGAATTTTTCAGTAAAATAGTCGGTCAGTGTTTGACAAACTAATTTAATCAGACTTTCTTCATGGAAATAAAAATAAAGTAAAACGTGAATAAAAGCGATAATAACTCTACAAAACATGCTATGATTTATTTTAACGTTCTACTTATAATATTTTAAATAACTTTAAATTTTCTTGTTGGTGTAGTGTGAAATTTCTCAGCCAGAGAGAGAGAGTCATTATGTCTTTTTTTTTTTTAGTTATTGTAATAAAATCCAGCCACACGCGCACGGGCCAACATTTTCACAATAAGGGGCCATATATATGGTTGGGTGTCTGATTTCCCTTAACAGTGACGCTGTGTTGGTAATTACATCAGGCAGGAGGGCCCTCCGCCACCCCCCACCCCCCACCCCCTGCTTGGAGCTGATTGGTCGCAGGGTGGCAGCCGGGACAGAGACGGCGTTGTCCTGGTGACCTGCTCTCCGCGCGCACCAGCCCGATATAAAACCCGGTGGCCGCACGCGGGCGTGCCAAATTGGCTGTCAGATGCGATTTGGAGTAACAAGTGGATTTGACGTTTAGGTTTTCCTCACCATCGCGCTTGGAAGCATCCCCGGTAGGTTCTTTCTTTAACTTAAAGTAGACTATAAAACGTTTTCGTCTTAAGTTTCAGATAATCTGTTTCTATTGTACAAAAAAAAAAGTTAAAAAAAAGTAAAGCGGCAATAGTGAAGGATTTATTCAAGAGTTCTGAAATCACAGTTAAATTGTTATTGTTTGACCTGTAAATTAAGAGCAGAAATAGACTAAAAATATAATAAAATGTTTACAATAATTTGGTATCGATTGGATTATATTTTAGCTGTGGTTTTATTAGATTTTAATTCGATGACTCAAAAACTAAAAAAGTTTTTTTTTTTTTTTTTTTTTAGGACCTAAATCATGGACTCAGATACGAGCCGCGTGTCCAGCAGACCGTCCTCCCCCGAGGTGGACGACATCTTCATGTCCACGCTGAAGAAATCGGTGCACGGTTTCTCCGGTGCCGTGTCGTCCACGCAGAGCGACTCTCCCTCGGAGATCCCCGGCCTGCGCGGCCTCTCCACCTCGGACGACGACTCCCTGTCCCTGCGGATGGCGTCCAAGAAAGACCGTAAGCTGCTGTCGGAGAACGAGCTGCAGGCCATCCGCCTCAAGATCAACAGCCGCGAGAGGAAGAGGATGCACGACCTGAACGTGGCCATGGACGGGCTGCGCGAGGTCATGCCCTACGCGCACGGGCCGTCGGTGCGCAAACTCTCCAAAATCGCCACCCTGCTGCTGGCCAGAAACTACATCCTGATGCTGAGTAACTCGCTGGAGGAGATGAAGCGACTGGTCAGCGAGATCTACGGCAGCAGTGGACACCACGGCGGCTTCCACCCGTCGGCCTGTGGGACTATGACGCACGCGGGACCCGTGCCGGGACACCCGGCGGCTTCTCACGCGTCTCACCCGGGCGTGCACCACCCTCTCCTCCCGCCGGCGGCCGTCTCCACGGCGTCTCTCTCCGCGCCCGGCATCTCCGCCGTCACTTCGGTCAGACCCCATCACGGACTCCTTAAAGCGCCGGCCGCCGGCGCGGGCCCCCTGGGCAGCAGTTTCCAGCACTGGGGCGTGGGCGCCGGCATGCCGTGTCCGTGCAGCATGTGCCAGGTGCCGTCTCCGCACGTGTCCGGCATGAGCGCCGTCACCATGCCGAGGCTGACCAGCGACTCCAAGTGACTCTGAACCCAGCCGGACAGTTTCCTGGTTGTTACGGACTTTTATTTATCTTTGATTCCAAATCCGTTGCGTCAACGGAGACAATAAAGACGAATGCATTGATTTTCCTGACTTGGACTTTGGGGTTTTGCAGCTATAACTCAGTGTTTTATCGCAGTTAACTTCTACTGTACCTGTCTTTTCTGCACATTCATACAGCACAACAAACTCCATCTCACACTGGACAGCACAAAAAAAAAAAAAAAAATCACATTATAGACTGGCTGCCTTTCCTTTCTTGGAGAAAGTTGCCCATAAGACTCAAACCACAGGGTGTAAATATGTAGATGATAATTCTGTTTAACTATACAGTTATATTAGAGTCTTGTAAATGTGCGGGAAGACTCCGTCATGTCATCTGTTCACTTGCTTTATTCTGTCTGCTTCTCTGCTCATTTTCTCCCATTCGCTGCCACTCGCAAACAATGACCACTTGTTTATTTTTGTATTGAATAAAAAAAATGTAAATGATATTTATTTACCTATTCTTGAATTTCAGGTGACTCTGATTATGTTGGGGTTTGACATGTTGGGGTTTAAAATAAAGTTTGATTGGAAGAGAAATATTTTCAGAGATGGTCCTTTAAAGATTTTAAGTGAAAGAAGCTGAATTTGTAAAGAGCTTTAATGCAAATGTTCATATTAGTCAAGAAAATTGCAGAGACTCAAGAGTTTGTTACAGTTTTTAACATAAAGGGTAAATATTATGGAATGATGACCTTAATCGTAGTTTTAAATAAATAAATCGTTTAATTAATTTTATTTTGCTCACACACTTCAGACAAAATCTTAAATATTCTTAATTGTTCAGAGAAAATGTCATTTTTGACTCATGGTCGTCAGAAAAAAAATATAATTTGAGTTTTATAATTTAAAAAAGGATTTATTTGGACTATTTTAAGAAAGAAACTCCTGATGCTTGTCCCATAATGTTTCATATAACAAGAAATCATTTAGCAAATAAGCTATATACTGTAGATAGCCTGAAATATCTCTTTTATCTTAATGCAGTTTCATGAATAGAGAAAATCTTCACTGCATGGATGAGTAAGCCCGTGTGAGCATTTATATCTAAGCCTAAGAATGCCAAGGTTCCCACGAATCCATAACACATTTAAAATGGTTATGTTGCCAGTTATATGTGGTAAACAGACGCTAAAGACACCAAATAGCTGTTGGCAGAAGACGTCAGCGGTGAGTAATGCTGTAGACTTTAGGAAAGTGAAGCAGCTGCAGAGCAGATTGTGCTTGTTGTTGCAACATTTTCCAAAGGCTTTTGAAGCAGGAATGATATGACTAAAATCTCTGAATATTCATGCATGCCATTTGTTTATTCTTCTCATTACTGCAGTTGAATTATTCAGAGTCCTTCAGTGTTTTGTAGGACGCTGCAGATAAGAAGAGGTAATTTGGTGCAATGCAACAGTTTATTTACACTGAAATAAAAAAATTAAGCAGTTGGGTAAATAGTATTTTCAAACCCATATTTTATTCAGTGTCTTTCTTTACCACAACTTTAGTCTTTAAAGGTCCCATTCACTCAAACATGCTTGTAATGTATGAACTCGGAGCCAAATGTTGTGTGTGAGAAAGGAGTCGGAGTCTCGTCTCATGCAGGGAACCAACAACCAACAACCCTTTATTATAGAACACAGAAGTGTATATACAATGGGCCGTGCCTGCCTGACGTCACGCCAGGGGCGGGTACGGCAGCACACACACACTACCACACTCACTACACTACAGTTCCCCTCCCCCTTACAAAAATGCAAAATCACACACACAGTCGAGACTCTCCCCAATTTAGGACCCGAATCACGCACTAAGGAACACCAGGGAATCGTGAACTGTAATAAAATATCCCATCACATTCACACAAAGCAACTAAAATCAGACCTAGTCTCTGAAAACATATAAAATAATCCCATACCGTACATACTCTCATGCACACCAGCAAGATACATACATATTTACAATTTAAGTTTTTTATGTGACACCAATGTCTGTTGGTAGCCAGGGGTAAAAGCCCAGAGCAGCCCCAAAGCATCCACCCCCTTGGCTGCTGAAAATAAGACAGGCTCGGAGGCCCTGGGCAGCCCCACAACGTGTGTGCCCCTGGCCGCCGTCTGCCTCTGGGATCAAAAACAATCTCTCCAGCAAGATTGTCCCTCTTCACCATCGCCTGCTTCTTTTCTCGGGACCCGCAGTGCTGCTGTCCAGCACGCCGTCCCTCCGTGCTCGTCGGCCTGCCCCCGACCATTTTCAACACCGCCACCGTGGCTCCAAACACTCTGGCCTCCTGTGGCTGCACTCCGGGGAAAACCGAAGCCCGCCCGTTGGTTCCGCCCGCTGCCTCGGGTGCCTTGCCGTACCTCCCAGTGCCCTCGTCTAAGACATGTGGAGCTCCAGCACTGAGACTCTGCCTCACCTCTACGGTGCCCCGCACCTGTTCCTCACTCCCAGGGTTCACAGCGTCCCTCTTGTCGGCATCACTCTCTGACCCAGGCACTTCATCGCTGCTCTCAGCACACTCGTCCCAGGCGTTCTGCTGTGCTGTCTCCATGCCCGGTCGTAGTTGCTCTCTCCCGGGGCTCTCAGCTTCGCTCTCGTTGGCGTCACTCTCCGACCCAGGTGCTTCGTTGCTGCTTTCAGCACCCTCGTCCCAGGTGCTTCGCTGCGTCGTCTCCATGCCCGTCTGCAGCTCCCTCCCCCGGGGCTCTCAGCATCACTACCGTTGGCATCACTCTTCAACCCAGGAATCTCGTTGCTGCTCTCAGCACCCTTGTCCCAGGCGCTCCACTGCGTCGTCTCCATGCTCAGCTGTCACTGCTCCCCCCTGGGGTTCTCAGCCTGCATCCTCCTGCTCTCCCGCTGCCCAGCCTCCAGCTGCGGGGATGACTCCCGATGCTGCTCTCCCTCTCCGCTGTCGTTGCACACTGCGCCGTCAAACTCACCAGTGCTACGATCCTGTACCTTTCTGCGCTTCTTGGCTGGTCCGCCGTATTCAGTAACCAGGGACTCCCCCACCTCGATGCCCAGCTGGTAGCCTGGAGCCCGCTTTTGGCACACAGTTAGCTTTGTGGCTAGCTTGTCCATAGACACTGAATGTGCCGTTAGCTTTTCCAAGCTAACTAGCCTAGCCTCATTTGGCGCCAACGCTCCTGCCACCCACAGCTTCGTGGTCCTCGTCTGCCCGGAGAAGAATTCGGCCAGCCGCTCGACAGCATCCCCATAGCGCTCCATCTAACACAACGTACCAAGAGTTCTTTGGCCCTCTGCGCCGAGATGGTGGGCCAGAAGCACTCGTCGTCGTCTCCCATCCAGTCTGCTTAGGCCCAGCACCCCAGTGTAATCCTCAAACATGGCCCGCCACTTCGTCCACAGGATCACTGGCTCTCCCGTGTACTCCAGAAACGGTAGCAAGGTTGGAGATAGCCCATACACTCCCATAATTTTTTTTTTTTCTTGCCTTCTGATTGTTGCTCTGAGTGTTGCTATCCCTGTGCTGTTGCAATCCTGGAATTTCCCCATTGTGGGACTAATAAAGGCTTATCTTATCTTATCTTAATTTTCTCTCATCGCCAAATGTTAGGTATGAACTTGGAGCCAAATGTTATGTATGAGAAAGGAGTTGGAGTCTCGTCTCATGCAGGGAACCAATAACCAACAACCCTTTATTATAGAACACAGAAGTATATATACAATTGGCCGTGCCCACCTGACGTCATGCCAGGGCCGGGTACGGCAGCACACACACACTACCACACTCACTACACCACAGTGCTGTGTTTGTGGGTTTTAATCTTAATGCTTTCTTGGGTCATATGACTACAATAAAAATGTTAAAATCTCTCTTCACTTAGAAATAATTATATTTTAACATTTTGGCAGAATGGGCAGAAGCCAGTTTTGCTCTTGCAAATATTCTTTTGCTTTGTCAGATACAACCATCAGGTGCTATTGGCTGTGATGATTCAGTCCCTGCCCAGAGTTTCTCAACCCAAGGCCTTAACTTCAGCGATAACAGTGCTATAGGGATTCAGCTTATTAAATCAGTTTATATTGTTATTTTCTTTAAATTCAGTTACCATAATAGACCCTGTCTCCACTTGGTTCACTAATCGACAATCGATATCTCACATCATTCT
The DNA here is from genome assembly GCA_020510985.1 of Pholidichthys leucotaenia. NCBI lineage: Eukaryota > Metazoa > Chordata > Actinopteri > Cichliformes > Pholidichthyidae > Pholidichthys > Pholidichthys leucotaenia. Next base: position 104,893,037 of record CM035843.1, on the reverse strand, counting down.
GGCTTATTTTGTTATATTTTCACTGTGATGCTACATTGAACCATTAGCATTAGCTTGGTTAGGCGGTCAGAGTTGATCAGTCTGACCACATTACAGCTTACCTCAGCAGGGACAGGCTGACAGACAGGCTGTCTGCCATTAGATTAACTGGCAATCGGGCCGATTTTGATTGCCATTTTCTATAAATTGTCACCCACACTGGAATCCTCATTCATCTACTAACACTTGGCCATTTAGGTCCTTAGACATCATTTTAGCTTAGTTTACTATGGATTTATTTTCTCCAACTGCTTGTTGTCTGTCTGTCTGTGTTGGCCCTGCGATGGACTGGCGATCTGTCCTGGGTGTACCCTGCCTCTTGCCCAAAGATGCTGGGATAGGCTCCAGCCCCCCCGCAACGCGAAAAGAATTAAGCAGAAGAAGATGGATGGATGGATGGATGGATGAAACCCAACCGCTAGTTGATGCTAGCTGTGTGGTTTCAGTGGCTGATAGGATATGAGCGGTCCCTGGAGTACAATAAGCACAGAAACATTCGTGAACGAGTGAATGGTGGCCCAAGGCAGCTAGCTGATGATAGCTAACTGCTATCAGCCACTGAAACCACACACCCCTGTCTGCCAGTGATGCTTGATTTGATTCATTCTTTAAGATTAATTTGCATTGGTTGGCTCAGGCTCACTACTCAAACTATGATTAGCAATGGTGACAAAAGAAGGAGGATGAAGTAAACTGCAGTTCTTATAGGCATTTAAAGAGAGATGCCCCGAAATGAACCATTCTGAGGAAGACTGTAAAATGTGATTCTTAATTATGCTGAAATAATTAAATAATTAAAGGCAATTTGGTCAAAATACATCACAAACATTTCATTAAGAGCTGTGGAAACTGTTAAAATGTGGAAGAAGAGCAGTAAATGGGACCTTTAATATCTTGAAGATCTTAAATTACAGAATACGTATGAATATACAAGTATAATGTGTCAACATAATAAGTGAAAGCAGCCAAAAAGTTTATTTATTTATGTATTTAATCTGGGACGGTGCATATTAATAAACATGACCACCATAAGGTATTTCATGTAAATGTGACAGATTTAGCCTTACAGGCTGATTTTCACCTGCAGTCCCATGGCAGGTTGATGTTACATGCGCGTGTATAAAACAGGTTAAAATACAGACATTAACAAACAATGATTATTAAAAGCACCAGTGCACTCAAATGTGCCCAATGTGCAAACTAATTTTCCAAATTGTGAGTGCAAGTTTGATTGTCCAGGAGCCACTTTTTCACTGATTTAGAAAAGTCTTGAGCGATGGAACGTTTCTGAGTTCGGTTGGGATAGTCTTCCAGGTGTGAGACACTCTGACAGAGAAGGACATCTGCCCAAAGCTGCTTTTCCTGAAAGGCACATAACAATCCCCTTAAGTCTGGGATGGAGTGCACACATTGTTCTTCAGATGGATGTACTCAGTCAGAGGAGGTGGAGCCAAACCATGAAGAGTTTTATACACCAACATGATGTCATGCAACTGAGAAAATCAAATCTGGAAAGAATATGACAGTGATAAGAGGTATTTGGTTATTTGTCCAGGGTTTTGAGAGTTTGTTTATATAGTCTGTCAACTGGTTGCAGTGTACAGTTAGGAAAATAAGTATTGAACATGTTAACGTTTTTCTCATTTAACATATTTCTGATGGAGCCATTAACCTGAGATTTTCACCAGACATCGGTAACAGCCCAAGCATACAAAGAAATCAAGGCAACTGTGTTCACAAAACAAGTTATATTTAATAAAGTTGAATGACGCAGGGAATAAGTATTGAACACATGAGGAAAAAGAGGTGCAAAAAGGCAAAGAATGCCAAGAAACCAGCTGAAATCCATCACAACTTAGGAAGCCATCCCACACCCCATTAGTGCAAATTAATTTCAGCTGGTTAAGTCCTGACTCATAGCCTTTAAACAGGTCTGTGAATATCAGCTTGTCACACCACAAAGAACTCATGATGAATAGAAGCAAAAAGATCTGTCTAGACCTTTGCAACCTTATTGTTGCAAAACATAATGATGGCATTGGTTACAGGTACACTTCTAAACTGCTGAATGGAGCCATTAGTGGAGTGGAAAGAACATCATTTTGCCATAAACTGGCCATGACCAGGAGCTCCTTGCAAGATTTCTGACAGAGGAGTCAAAAGAATTATCAGAAGAGTTATCTATCTGCCGTTATCTGGGGACAGCAGTGGCTCAGGAGGTAGAGTAGGTCGTCCAATAACTGCATGGTTGGCGGTTCGAATGCCACTCTCCCCAGATATACTGCTGTTGTGTCCCTGGGCAAGACACTTCACCCCTAATTGCTCCTGGTGGGTCTGGAAGCGCCATGTTAGGCAGCATGCCACCATCAGTGTGTGAATGTGTGTGTGAATGGGTGGATAGCAGGATCTGTAAAGCGCTTTGGTCATCAAGAGATGAGAATAAAATGCTATATAAGTGAATGCCATTTACCATCTAAGAGCCAAAGACCACTCGTGGAGAGCTCCAGAAAGACCTGGAGTTAGCAGGTACTGCTGTTTCAAAGAAAACAATAAGTAATGCACTCAACCGACATGGGCTCTATGCTCGCTCACCTCGCAAGACTCCATTCCTGAAGAAAAAGCATGTTGAAGCTTGTTTAAAGTTTGCTGCACAACATTTGGGCAAGACAGTAAAATACTGGGAGAATATAGTCTGGCCAAATGAGACCAAAATTGAACTTTTTGGATGCCACAACACACAGTAAGTTTGGACAAGAAATGGCACTGCACATCAGCCCCAAAACACCATAACAACAATGAAGTTTGGAGGTGGGAGCATCATGGTGTGAGGGTGTTTTTCAGGACATGGTACAGGCAGACTTCATATAATTGAAGGAAAGCTGAATGGACAAATGTACAGAGACATCCTTTATAAGGACCTGTTGCCATCTGACATTTCAGCAAGACAATGATCCCAAACACACAGCCAAGGAAACTCTCAGCTGGCTCCAGAGAATGAAAATAAAGCTGCTAGAATGGCCCAGTCAGTCACCTGACCTGAATCCAATTGAAAATCTATGGGATGAACTGACACCCATGGAACCTTCAAGATTTGAAGACAGTTTGTGTGGAAGAATGGGCTAAAATCACTCCTGAGCAATGCCTGCACCTAGTTTCTCCATACAGGAGGTGTCTGGAAGCTGTAATTACCAAAAAAGGCTTTTCTACTAAATATTAAATAAATTTCACTAAGTGTGTTCAGTACTTATTTCCTATGTCAGTCCACTTTATTAAATATAACTTGTTTTGTGAACACAGTTGCCTTGATTTCTTTGTATGTATGGATTACTTGGGTTGTTAATGATATCTGGTGAAAAGCTCAGGTCAATGGTTCCATCAGAAATATGTTTAATGAGAAAAATGTTGACGTGTTCAATACTTATTTTCCCCACTGTATATTTACTTGTTTGTGTCCAGCTAGTTAGACAGTACTGAATGTGTGAAATGATCATGGCACTAAAATATGTTTTGCAGCCTCAGTGGTTAGATTGTATCGAATATGTCTGGAATTTGCCAAGTTAAGTTATTTGTAAAGAGAAGTTTTAGATTCAAGAGAATTTTTGAAAAGAGAATTTTCAGATTAAATATTCTGCAGTTTACAGGCTGCAGATGTGTTTGGCATGAATCATAATTGTTTGGTCAGGGTTTGCTGCAAAAACTGATCAGAGATCAATTGCTGGATTTACAATAGAAATAGGAAAGGCCTCAGTCCTTTACAGAAGTACATGGACAGAATAAGATAAGATAAGATAAGATAAGATAAGCCTTTATTAGTCCCACAATGGGAAAATTCCAGGATTGCAACAGCACAGGGATAGCAACACCCAGAGCAATAATTTAGAAGATAAGAAAATAAGAGCAGTGAATATACATATGTACACATAAATATATAAATATACAGTGGGGCAAAAAAGTATTTAGTCAGCCACCAATTGTGCAAGTTCTCCCACTTAAAAGATGAAAGAAGTCTCCAATTGTCATCATAGGTATACCTCAACTATGAGAGACAAAATGAGAAAAAAAAAATCCAGAAAATCACATTGTCTGATTTTTAAAGAATTTATTTGCAAATTATGGTGGAAAATAAGTATTTGGTCACCTACAAACAAGCAAGATTTCTGGCTCTCACAGACCTGTAACTTCTTCTTTAAGAGGCTCCTCTGTCCTCCACTCGTTACCTGTATTAATGGCACCTGTTTGAACTCGTTATCAGTATAAAAGACACCTGTCCACAACCTTAAACAGTCAGACTCCAAACTCCACTATGGCCAAGACCAAAGAGCTGTCAAAGGACTCCAGAAACAAAATTGTAGACCTGCACCAGGCTGGGAAGACTGAATCTGCAATAGGTAAGCAGCTTGGTGTGAAGAAATCAACTGTGGGAGCAATTAATTGGGCTGCACGGTGGCGCAGTGGTTAGCACTGCGGCAGCACAGTTTACCCCTGGCCGGGGGATCGTGGGGATCGTGGGATCGTGGGTTCGATCCCAGCCCACGACCAACAGTGATCTGTGTGGAGTTTGCATGTTCTCCCCGTGTTTGCGTGGGTTTACTCCGGGATTTCTCCGGTTTCCTCCCACATGCCAAAAACATGCAGGTTAGGTTAATTGGAGACTCTAAAGTGGCCCTAGGTGTGAATGTGTGTGTGAATGGTTAAGGGATAGCGCCGTATCGTGGCTGCTTCATCCATTCAGGTGGTGGATGACCCTCAATTTCCCCTCTGGGGATCAATAAAGTATACTAAATCTAAATCTAAAAAAAAAAAATTATTAGAAAATGGAAGACATACAAGACCACTGATAATCTCCCTCCATCTGGGGCTCCACGCAAGATCTCACCCCGTGGGGTCAAAATGATCACAAGAACGGTGAGCAAAAATCCCAGAACCACATGGGGGGACCTAGTGAATGACCTGCAGAGAGCTGGGACCAAAGTAACAAAGGCTACCATCAGTAACACACTACGCCGCCAGGGACTCAAATCCTGCAGTGCCAGACGTGTCTCCCTGCTTAAGCCAGTACATGTCCAGGCCCATCTGAAGTTTGCTAGAGAGCATTTGGATGATCCAGAAGAGGACTGGGAGAATGTCATATGGTCAGATGAAACCAAAATAGAACTTTCTGGTAAAAACTCAACTTGTTGTGTTTGGAGGAGAAAGAATGCTGAATTGCATCCAAAGAACACCATACCTACTATGAAGCATGGGGGTGGAAACATCATGCTATGGGGCTGTTTTTCTGCAAAGGGACCAGGACAACTGATCTGTGTAAAGGAAAGAATGAATGGGGCCATGTATCGTGAGATTTTGAGTGAAAACCTCCTTCCATCAGCAAGGGCATTGAAGATGAAACGTGGCTGGGTCTTTCAGCATGACAATGATCCCAAACACACTGCCCAGGCAACGAAGGAGTGGCTTCGTAAGAAGCATTTCAAGGACCTGGAGTAGCCTAGCCAGTCTCCAGATCTCAAACCCATAGAAAATCTTTGGAGGGAGTTGAAAGTCCGTGTTGCCCAGTGACAGCCCCAAACATCACTGCTCTAGAGGAGCAACAGTGTGTGAAAACCTTGTGGAGACTTACAGAAAACGTTTGACCTCTGTCACTGCCAACAAAGGGTATATAACAAAGTATTGAGATGAACTTTTGTTATTGACCAAATACTTATTTTCCACCATAATTTGCAAATAAATTCTTTAAAAATCAGACGATGTGATTTTCTGGATTTTTTTTTTCTCATTTTGTCTCTCATAGTTAAGGTATACCCATGATGAAAATTGGAGACCTCTCTCATCTTTTAAGTGGGAGAACTTGCACAATTGGCGGCTGACTAAATACTTTTTTATCCCACTGTATATACACAGTGCGGAGCATTGTAGCTAGATGGAATAAACAGCATAACAGTCTATTTAGTTACCCCACATAGTATGAATATGTACCCATTCATATTGTCATCCTCCGTAGCGATTGATATTGTCCTAGTTGTATACTGGAGGGGGACCATTAATGTGTAAGTTTGTTGCGTCTTTTGCATTCAGTACTATTAGGTCGTAACTTTTTTTTTGCTATCTCTGCGAGCAGCCCTGCTTAGGTTATAAAGTCTGACAGCCGTAGGTAGGAAGGACCTGCAAAACCTCTCGGTCGCGCACCTAGGATGATGTAGCCTACTGCTAAATGAGCTCCTCAGTGCGTTCAGCATGTCCTGCATAGAGTGTGACTCGGACTCCAGCAGAGATGACAGCTTAGCCACCATCCTTCTCTCTCTCTGGGTTGAGGCGCTACCCCAGGACAGAGCTAGCTTTCTTGATCAGTTTGTTGAGCCTCTTCCTGTCGGCTGCTGTGATGCCGCTGCCACAGTAGACCACTCCAAAAGTGATGGCTGATGCCACCACCGAATCATAGAAGGTCTTCAGGAGCACCCTTGTAGACCAAAAGACCTGAGCCTCCTCAGTAGGAACAGCCTGCGCTTTCCCTTCCTGTAGAGTGCGTCGGTATTGTGTGACCAGTCTAGTTTATTGTTCAAATGAACACCCAGGTACTTGTAGGATGTCACCATCTCAATGTCTGTTCCCTGGATGTTTACTGGTGCTATGAGGGGTTGTCCTTGCCTATGGCAGTCCACCACCAGTTCCTTAGTTTTTCTCGTGTTGATCTAGAGGCAGTTCCGATGGCACGAGTCCACGAAGTCCTGGATAGGTCCTCTGTACTCAGCTTCATCTTCGTTGGAGATGAGGCTGACGATCACAGAGTCATCAGAGAACTTCTGTAGATGGCAGTATGTCGTGTTGTGTGAGAAGTCCGCAGTATAAAGGGTGAACAAGAAGGGAGCCAAAACCATTCCCTGGGGGGCCCCCGTACTGCCGATGATTGTGTCGGACACACAATCCTGGGTTCTCACAAACTGTGACCGGTTTGTGAGGTAGTCCAGGATCCACGATGACAGGTGCTGGTCCACCCCTGTGCACAGCAGCTTGTCCCTCAGGATCACTGGTTGGATGGTGTTGAAAGCACTGGAGAAGTCAAAGAACATGATCCTCACCATGTTCCCAGGCTTCTCCAGGTGGGACAGGGAACGGTGTAGGAGGAAGATCACTGCATCCTCCACCCCGATGCTATGCTGGTAGGCGAACTGGAGTGGATCTATCGCTGGTCCCACCAGGGGGCAGAGGTGAGCAAGAAGCAGTCTCTCCAGAGTCTTCATCAGGTGAGAAGTCAGGGCCACTGGTCTGTAGCTGTTCAGGTCTCTGGGGTGGGAAGTCTTTGGTACGGGTACCACACAAGATGTTTTCCACAGCTGCGGTACCCTCCCCAGCTTCAGGCTCAGGTTGAAGATGTGCTCCACAATCCCACACAGCTGGTCTGTGCAGGACTTGAGGAGCTTCGTGCTGATGCCGTCCGGACTCGAGGCCTTCCTTGTCTTGATCTTCCTCAGCTCTGCCCTCACCTTGGTCTTAGTGAGGGTCAGGTTGGGGCTGGGGGGCTGTGTGCTGGAAGTGGGGGGGTGTTGGTGGGGGGGTGGACAGCAGGTCTCGATGACGGTAGAGGCAGCAGTTGCTGCTGTGCAGGCGGAGGGGAGGGCGGTTGGTCAAACCTATTAAAAAACAGGTTCAGATTGTTCACCCACTCCCTGCCCCCCCGTGGCCTGGGAGGAAGTATTCTGGAGCCCAGAGATGGTTTTGAGGCTTCTCCAGACCCCGCCGATGTTGCTCTGTTACAGCTTGTCCTCCATCTTCTTCCTGAAGCTGTCCTTGCCTTCTCTGATCTTCCTCCTTAGCTCCCTCTGTACGGACTTCAGCATCTCCCTGTTCCCTGACCTGAAGATCCTTTTCTTTTCTCTCAGTAGTGATTTTATCTCAGGATTGATCCAGGGTTTGTTGTTCGAGCAACACTGTATGATCTTGGTGGGTACGGTGTTGTCCATACAGAAGTTGATGTAGTCCATGATGGTGTGAGTGAGGCCCTTGATGTCCTCCCCATGTGGCTCGCAGAGCTGCTCCCAGGCAGTGATTTCAAAACAGTTCTTTAGAGCGTCCATTGCCTCCTCAGACCATATCTTCACTGTGCGCGTAACCGGAGGTTGTCTGTGTACTAGGGTTTGTACACCGGCAGGAGATCAATCAAGTTGTGATCCAATCTCCCGAGTGGGGGGAGTGATGATGAGGTTTACGTCTCCTTAGTATTCGCATAGAACAAATCCAGTGTTTTATTGTCTCTGGTGTGGCATGTGACATACTGGGTGAACGTGGGCAGAATGGAGGAAAGTGAGATATGGTTAAAATCACCCGAGATGAGGAGGAGAGCATCTGGATGTTCTGTCAGAAGCCTGCAAGTGACTGAGTGGATGGTGTCACGTGCTGCCCCAGCATTTGCCGACAGATCTGCATAAATAACAATGCAGATTACGCGTGGGTATTCCCTTGGGAGGTAGACAGGCCGCATGCTAACAGCTAGCAACTCAATGTCTTTGCTGCAGTGTTGCTCTTTAACCGTGATGTGTCCCGGTTTACACCAGCTGCTACTGACATACATTATCACTCCTCTGCCCCTTGCCTTCCCACTGTCTGGTGTCCGGTCTGCCGGTATTGCGTGGAAACCCTCCAGTTCAATTTTAGCATCTGTTGCTAGTTCTGTTAGCCACGTCTCAGTAAACAACATCATGCTAATCTCTCTGAAGACTCTCTCATAGCGGGATATGGCCGCTAGCTCGTCTGACTTATTGAGTAGCGATCGTACGTTCCCCATGATAATGGATGGGAGGATGGGGCTGTATCTTATATTCCTCACCCGCCGTCTTACTCCAGCTCAACATCCACGCCATTTCTGTCTGATTTCTCCCAGTATGTCGAGTTTTTGCGTTAGCACCGTGGGCCGGTTAAGTGCTAACAGCTGGTCCCTGTTGTACTGTCTCCTGCTATAAACAGTGACTCCGTCTGCCGGCTCGGGAGACATCTGGGGTGATTTCCGTGTCCATGATGGATAAGGTGTTGCCAGATCAGAAAGTTTGACCAGAGAAGCTAGATAGTAAATAAGAAAGAGGAAGAAAAACTCAGAATTGAGCTGCTGTTGCAAAAAGGCAGCCGACTCGTGTGGCGCCGGAAGACACCCAGGGCCACAGTAAAAGAATGACAGTAACAGTAACAGAAAATGGGGCCACAGTTAATTTTGTAACCCACAGATGCCACTAAAACACAAATTTCCCAAAATGATATTTGCTTTCTGTTAGCTATTGGAGTGATTTATTTATGCAGAGTTAAATTTGGTTGTGGATTGAGATTATCAGGGTTGGTCTATGTAGGCTGTCACTTCCAATTTGTGATTCACAAACTGCTGGATCGGTGTTACAACTGCTCCCTAACTATAACCAAGTGGTTTTTAGTCCCTGTGCATTGTTCAACCTAAACAGAGCAAGACAAAGCAAATCAAAAACAAAGCAATGATATGCAAAAAATTTAATCCATATGGTTCTCTCATAGCTGACAAACCTGCAAGATATTTTACTGCCATTCCTTGTCAACTGGACTAGTATCCTTTGGCAAACTTGGCCAATTGCCTGATGGGTAAGTAGAGGTACAGGACGCAGTATTACATGACATGCAACTACATGGAACAACAAAGGATTCAATCTTCAGATTGTTTGAAATAGTAGTTATAAGGCTGAATAGTAAATTATTAAATTGTGTGCACATGCAGCCTTTCTCAGAGAGAAGAACCTTCCTCAGTCTCACTGTATAAGCTGTTATCAAAGAAAATAAGTAGCTCTTTTGTTGTATTTTTACCACACTGGTGCTAAATTAAATTAAATCATTATTAAAATTATTTTGTATTCTAAATGTATAGAGTTGAATGATTTTCACATCTGTCCATTTTTTCAGTTCTCAGTGTTACTCTTTTAAAAAAAAGTTTACTGGTGAACACCTGATTTTTACATACAAAGTAAAAAGAAAACATGTTAATCTTAACATATTATCTTGGAAACATCTGTTGTTCCTCTGGTGTCTCTACATCAGAGCTGTCCATTCATCCATTGTCATGCATAAAGAATTTAACATAGATTATAGGGTAATATATGTCAAAAATAATAAGATCCCCCTTTCACCACATGACCATGCACATCAATTGCTTCAGTGTAAATTATGTTTTTCTCTGGAGACCTCACTTATATATGCATAAGTTTAACGAAACATGTCAGGTGGTTTTTGTTATCATCAAGTTTATCCATTACAGAAACAGGTAACATGAATGTAAAACATACTTTGTTTTGTACAGCTATGCAATGCTATGATCATTCACAAAAGCAAATAAACACTTAAAACTGTATAAGGCATAAAGAGTAAGCCTGGACAAAAAGTTATAATTTTTTACAACTGTCACATAAATGTGGTCAGCATAGTTTTATTAACGACACAGATAAAGATGTCACAGTGCTTACTAAATATGGTCAGCTCAAAATATTTGTGGAAATTAGAGGGAAAGGTGCACAAACTCATGGTTGAATTTTGAAGCCATACATTATTGAGATTGAGATAACTCCACCATGGTCAGTCCCAAGCCCGGATGAGAAAGGAGGAGGGTTACAACGGCTACAGAAATGCCAGCAAAAGAATCAATGGACACCTCAGCCCTGGGAGAGGATGGGCCTTCAGTGAGAGGACTTATGATGGTGGTGGTGAAAGCTGTAAGTGTCTGGAAGCCACTTGGCCAAATACCAACATTTCAAAGAGGGAAACCATCACCATCGGCACATGGAATGTTAGGGCCATGTAGGAATGGCATCCAGTGGCTGCGCTGGACTCAGCTGGATGACCTGGACTTTGCTGATGATTCAATTCAACTTTATTTATATAGTGCCATTTCACAACAACAGTCATCTCATAGCACTTTCAACTGTAGGGGAAACCCCACAATTGCAGAAACACCCCAGCAATCAGGCGATCCCCTGTGAGTAAGCGCTTGGTGACGGTGGAGAGGAAAAACTCCCTTTTAACAGGAAGAAACCTCCAGCAGAACCAGGCTCAGGGAGGGGCAGTCATCTGCTGCGACTGGCTGGGGGTGAGGGGATAGAGAAGATAAGAAGAACAGACATGTAGAGAGCAAACAGCACGATGGGGACTCAATCTATGGGAGAGAACAAACAGATGTTAATGACCAGCAAAAAAAATATTTCACTGAGAGTGAAGAAAGGAATGAAGCCCAGTGCATTATTGAAGGTCCCCTGGCTGTCTAAACCTATTAGCAGCATAACTAATGGAGGGTTCAGAGACACATGATCCCTCCCTAATTGTAGGCTATATCAAAAAGGAAGGTTTTAACCCTATTCTTAAAAGCAGAGATCGAGTCTGACTCCCAAATCCAGATTGGCAGCTGGTTCCACAGGAGAGGAGCTTGATAACTGAAGGCTCTGCCTCCCATTGTACTTTTGGAGATTCTAGGTATTACAAGTAATCCAGCATTTTGGGAGTGTAGTACTCTGTTAGGATAATAGGGTAGTATCAGATCTTTTAAGTACAAAGTGGCCTGATTGTTTAGAGCTTTGTACGTGAGAAGAAGGATTTTAAACTTAATTCTAAACTCTATGGGAAGTCAATGAAGGGAGGCCAGAACCAGAGAGATATGATCTCTCTTTCTAGTACCTGTTAAAACTCTTGCTGCAGCATTTTGGATCAACTGAAGACTTTTTAAAGATGTTTTAAGACAACCTGATAATAAAGAGTTACAATAATCCAACCTAGAGCTAACAAAATGGTGGATCAGTTTCTCAGCATCACTCAGAGACAAGATGCTTCTAATCTTGGCAATATTACACAAATGATAGAAGGCAGTCTTAGAAACGAATTTAATATGTGAATTGAAAAACAGATCTTCATCAAAAATAACTCCAAGGTTCCTCACAGAGCTATTAAGAGAAAGAGTAACTGCATCCAAACTAAAAGTTTGATTTGGAAAGGTATTTCTAAGGTTTTTTGGACCAACAAGAATGACTTCAGTCTTATCTGAATTTAATAGCAGGAAATTACAAGTCATCCAAGCTTTGATTTCCTTAAGACAGGCTTCTAACTTAGCTAATTGATTACTGTCATCTGGCTTCATTGACAGGTATAATTGTGTGTCATCTGCATAACAATGAAAATGTATACAGTGCTTTCTAATAATGTTGCCTAACGGAAGCATATATATATAAACTAAAAAGAGTAGGGCCTAGCACAGATCCCTGTGGGACTCCATGACTGAGCTTTGAGTTGGAAGAAAACTGATTATTGACATGAACAAACTGGAACCTATCAGATAAATAAGATCTAAACCACTGCAACGAAGTTCCATTCGAACGAAGTTCCATATCAGGTAGAATATTATGATCGATAGTATCAAAAGCTGCACTAAGGTCTAAAAGGACAAGTACAGAAACAAGTCCATTATCAGATACGATAAGGAGGTCATTAGTGACCTTCTCTAAGGCTGTTTCAGTACTATGATGGATTCTAAACCCAGATTGAAACTCTTCAAATAAACCATTTCCCTGCAAGTGGTCAAATAATTGTGTAGCAACAACTCTTTCTGAGATTTTTGAAATGAAAGGGAGATTAGAGATTGGTCTATAGTTAGCTAAAACTCCTGGATCCAGCATTGGCTTTTTGAGTAAAGGTTTAATTACAGCAGTTTTAAAAGCCTGCGGTACATGGCTTAAAGTTAATGAAGAATTGATTATTTGAAGAATAAAGCTACCAATAAATGGGAAGACTTCTTTAAATAACCTGGTAGGAATAGGTTCTAAAAGACAAGTTGAAGGCTTGGATGAGGAAATTATTTTGTCTAACTCTAAAAGGTCAATTGGAGTAAACTCATCCAAACAGATAACAATTGAAGGAGTTGTAGTAGTTATTGTATTTAAGTTAACGATGGGAAGAATCTGACTGATTTTATCTCTGATAGATGAAATTTTATTATTGAAAAAGTTCATAAAGTCCTGACTAGTAAGCTCTAAGGGAATGCTAGGACTGACAGAGTCCTGACTCTTTGTCAGCCTGGCTACAGTGCTGAAAAGAAACCTGGGATTATTCTTGTTCTCTTCTATTCATGCAGAATAATAACTTGTTCTAGCTTTTCTAAGAGATGTTTTATAAATTAAAAGATGATTTCTCCAAGCTAAATAGATTTCATCAAAATTAGTGGAGCGCCATTTTCTTTCTAATTGACGAGTCTTCTGTTTTAAGCTACGAGTTTCTGTGTTGAACCAAGGAGTTAGAAATCTCTGATTAGACTTTTTCATTTTTAAAGGGGCCACCATGTCTAGAGTCTGATGCAGAGAAGCTGAAACACTATCTACCATGCTATCAATTACAGAAGGAGCAAGCTGTCTATATAGATAGGACGCATGCACACGCAGCGACTGGCAGTGGGTGAAAAAAGTTTGACGTCTGTGTCTCTGTTTTTATGCACTTAAATGTGTTTTAACGTAATTCTCTGTTCCGTTTTTGTGCTTGAATGTCATGGCGCCCACAGGGCCATCATCAGTCTCAGCTGCGCGCACACCTGCTGCCAATCGTCAGCGGGCTTTAAGAGCCGGGCCTGTCAGCGACTCAGCACGGAGCCGTCTGTCAAACTCCCGTGGACACGTCTCCCGTCTTCAGCCACGTCCTGACTGTTCCTCTTACCAGGAACAACACGTCGCAGCACGTAAGCTTAACCTTCACTCACCTTGTCAAGTTCCTCTCCCCTGTGTACAGGTGGACCTCCCTGGCGGTGGATTCTCTCTCCCCGGCCGTGGCTCAGCTCCACTCCAACATCGGGGTAACTCGCACTCCTCCCTGCACAGAGCCAGACGCTCTCTCCCTGGCTATCACCCTCAGGGCAAACCGGAGCCCAGCATCACCACCTGCAAAAGTAAGCAACTGTCATTATTGCTCCTTCAGCGCTGGTGCAGCATTAACGTCTCTGCTTTGTCTCCATAGGGTTGCCAGGCCGAACGGCGTCCTGCTCTGCCCCAGCATGTGTCCTGCACCTCACGCACCACATTGTACATACACGCACTCACATACAAGACACGGGTTTCTAATAAAAGGATAAATGTAATTCCCTCGAGTCTGTCTTCTGTCCCCTGGGTCCAGAATTATGTCATTGAATGTTTGTGGACTATATAACGAAGAGCTCCCTGGTTCCATCAGTATGGATTTCCTTCTTGTTTTTGCACTGTCGTTTCTTTCTTACCGGCTCTTTGTCTTGGAGGTAAGCGTGATTGCGATCATGCCGGGAAGAACACAGTATTCCAGAGACATGTTACTGCATTTAAACATGGATAATGCAGCATCTGTGTTTGAGTCTGTGCTGCAACTTTATTTTAAGAGATTTTCATGGACACAACAATGAAAAGAGAGACAAGAGGAGGAAACGCGGAAAGCATGGAGGCGTAAGATTAAACCTGAGGAGGCGGCAGCTTAACCGCATTCCTCTTCCTTCCATTATTATGGGGAACGTACAATCCCTGAGAAATAAAGTGGATGAAATTCAAGGAAATGTACGATATCGGAAGGATTTCAAGAACTGCTGTGTCATGGCTTACACGAAGACGTAGCTTATGGCGCATGACCGGGACCCGGACCTGTGTATTGACAGCTTTGGAGCCCCACTTCACTTGGATCGGCAGGAAGAGGTAACGGGGAAACGTCAGGGGGGCGGCGTATGTTATGTATATTAATAAACAGTACTGTACATCTGTCACGGTCAGAGAGTGCATCTGTACACCAGATGTGGAGCTTCTGTCCGTGTCACTATGCCCTTTTTATCTGCCCCGTGAGTTCCCCCAACTTTTCGTAACAACTGTGTACATTCACCCGAGAGCGGATGCTGCCTCCGCCTCCAGCAGCATCTTTGATGTGGTACAGCGGTTGCAGTCGATTTCCCCAAAGGCTCCAAATTTTATCCTTGGGGATTTTAACCATGTGTCTCTAAAGAAGACACTTAAAAAACTTTTATCAGTATGTCTCCTGCCCAACCAGGCGAAAAAAGACATTGGACCTGTGCTACGGATCCATAGGGAGGGCCTTTAAATCTCTTCCCCTTCCTCCTTTAGGATCTTCAGATCACAACTGTGTACATTTGCTGCCCACATATAAAACTGCTCTCAGAAGAGACAAGGCGAAGACCAGAGACATATATGTGTGGACAGAGGATTTAGTGCACTGCCTCCAGGAATGCTTTAACTGTACGGACTGGGAGGTGTTCACACTGGCCTGCGGAGAAGATTTGGACTCTTTAGTGGACGTGACATGCTCATACATGGCTTTCTGCAGGGACATGATCGTTCCACGTAAACGTGTCAAAATATATCCCAAAAACAAGCCATGGGTTACAAAATCAGTTAAATCCTGCTTACAGAGGAAAGCACTTGCCTTTAAACGGGGTTGTTTCTGAGCTGCAAGCTGCCACAAAAGAGCTGAAGTCCGAAATTTCAAGAGCAAATCAGAATTATAAATCAGAGTTGGAAAGCAAGATGGCAACAAAGAAGCTTGGTTCAGCCTGGGCTAGTATGAAAACTATTGCAGGCCTTCAGAGCACAGAGCGCAGTAATCGTGTGTTTTTAGTTTTAACTCAGACTCAGAGCTGGCTAATGCTCTTAATTGTTTTTATAGTCGTTTTGATTCCTTTCGTTTTAGCACAGAAACCCAAGATTTGAAACAGAAACTCAAAGACAATCAGCATAATATTGAGGTGCAGGATGTTAAAAGGGCGTTCTGTGCTGTAAAAGTGAACAAAAGTCAGGGCCCTGGTAATATATGTGGACACTTGGTAAAGTCCTGTGCACATGAACTGAGTCTTGTGTTTCATTACATTTTTAATAAGTCCTTACAGACACAACATGTGCCTAAGATCTGGAAAGATGCTGTGGTTGTCCCCGTTCCAAAATCCAGCTGTCCAAAAACGGTAAATGATTTTAGACCAGTTGCTTTGACTTCAATTTTAAAAATTTTTTTTGAAAAACTGGTCAGATGTGAGATCCTAAAGCAGATTGAGCATGCATTGGATCCTTTGCAGTTTGCCTATAGGCCTCACAGAGGAGTGGAGGATGCCACTGTCACTCTGTTTAACATGCTTTTTAAACATCTGGATTTTAATGGGACACACGCCAGGCTTTTATTTGTGGACTTTTCTTCCACCTTTAATACAATCCATCCATCCATCCATCCATCCATCTTCTACCGCTTTTCCGGAGGTCCGGGTCGCGGAGGCAGCAGTTCAAGCAGAGAAGCCCAGACTTCCCTCTCCCCAGCCACCTGCTCCAGCTCTTCAGAGAGGATACCAAAGCGATCCCAGATCAGCTGGGAGACATAGTCTCTCCACCGAGTCCTGGGTCTGCCCCGGGGTCTCCTCCCAGTGGGACGTGCCCAAACCACCTCAAGTGGGAGGCGTCTAGGAGGCACCCTAATCAGATGCCCATACCACCTCAACTGACTCCTTTCAATGTGGAGGAGCAGCGGTTCTACTCTTAGCCTCTCCCAGATGACTGAGTTCCTCACCCTATCTCTGAGGGTGAGTCCAGCAATCCTACGGAGAAAGCTCATTTCAGCCGCTTGTATCCGTGATCTCGTTCTTTTGGTCATTACCCAAAGCTCGTGACCATAGGTGAGAGTAGGAACGTAGATTGACTGGTAAATCGACAGCTTTGCTTTAGAACTAAGCTCCCTCTTCACCACAACAGACTGGTACAACGTCCGCATCACTGCAGATGCTGCTCCAATCTGTCTGTCAATCTCTCGCTCCATTCCCATACGGTGTTGCTCAAACAACAAACCCTGGATCAACCCTGAGATAAAAACACTTCTGAGAGAGAAGAAGAGGGTCTTCAGGTTGGGGAACAGGGAGATGCTGAAGTCCGTACAGAGGGAGCTGAGGAGGAAGATCAGAGAAGGCAAGGACAGCTTCAGGAAGAAGATGGAGGACAAGCTGCAACAGAGTGACATCGGTGGGGTCTGGAGAAACCTTAAAACCATCTCTGGGCTCCAGAATACCTCCCCCCAGGCCACGAGGGGCAGGGAGTGGGCGAACAATCTGAATCTGTTTTTCAATAGGTTTGACCAACTGCCCTCCCCCTCGACTGCACAACAACCACTGCTGCCTCTGAAGACATCAAGTCCTGCTGCCCACTCCCCACTCCACCATCACCCCCCCACTCCCAACACACAGCCCCCCAACCTGACCCTCACTAAGACCCAGGTGAGGACGGAGCTGAGGAAGATCAAGGCGAGGAAGGCGTCGGGACCGGACAGCATCAGCGCAAAGCTCCTCAAGTCCTGTGCAGACCAGCTGTGTGGGATTGTCTGGTCTGCTGGTCTGCTGGGGCAGTGGCATTACAGCAGCCGATAGGAAGAGACTGAACAAACTGATCAAGAAAGCTAGCTTCGTCCTGGGGCAGCACCTTGACCCAGTGGAGGAGATGGGAGAGAGAAGGATGGTGGCTAAACTGTCATCTCTGCTGGAGTCCGAGTTCCACCCTATGCAGGACATACTGAATGCACTGAGGAGCTCATTTAGCAGCAGACTACATCATCCTAGGTGCACAACCAAGGGGTTTCGCAGGTCCTTCCTACCTACGGCTGTCAGACTGTACAACCTAAGCAGGGCTGCTCGCAGAGATAGCAAAAAGACGTGACAACCTAATAGTATTGAATGCAAAAGACACAATAGACTTACACAATGGTCCCCTCCGGTATACAACTAGGAAAATACCGGTCGCTACGGAGGGTGACAATATGTATGGGTACATAATCATACCATGTAGGATAACTAAGTAGACGGTTATGCTGTTTCATTCCATCTAGCTACAATGCTCTGCACTGTGTGTTTATATATTTATATATTTATTCCATCTAGCTACAATGCTCCGCGCTGTGCGTTTTTATATTTACATATTTATTCCATCTAGCTACAATGCTCCGCACTGTGTGTTTATATATTCATATATTTATTCCATCTAGCTACAATGCTCCGCACTGTGTGTGTTTCTATATTTACATATTTATTCCATCTAGCTACAATGCTCCGCACTGTGTGTGTTTATATATTCATATATTTATTCCATCTAGCTACAATGCTCCGCACTGTGTGTGTTTATATATTTATATATTTATTCCATCTAGCTACAATGCTCTGCACTGTCTATATATTTATATTTACATGTACATATGTATACTCGGTGCTCTTGTTTTTTCTTGCCTTCTGATTGTTGCTCTGAGTGTTGCTATCCCTGTGCTGTTGCAATCCTGGAATTTCCCCATTGTGGGACTAATAAAGGCTTATCTTATCTTATCTTATCTTATTTTCCCCTCACTCTTGAATAAGACCCCAAGATACTTAAACTCCTCCACTTGGGGCAGGAGCCTGTCCCCAATCCAGAAGGACAATCCACCTTTTTCCGGCTGAGGACCATGGACTCGGACTTGGAGGTGCTGATTCTCATCCCAGCCGCTTTACACTCAGCGGCAAACCGTCCCAGCAAGAACTGTAGGTCATTGCTGGATGAAGCCAACAGGACAACATCATCTGCAAACAACAGAGATGAGATCCTGTGGTCACCAAGCATGACACCCTCCATTCCCTGGCTGTGCCTAGAAATCCTGTCCATAAAAATTATGAACAGGATCGGTGACAAAGGGTAGCCCTGGCGGAGTCCAACTCTCACTGAGAATGAGTCCGACCGAGTGTTGGCAATACGAACCAGACTCTCACAACGGTCGTACAGAGACCGAATAGCTTGTAACAACAAGCCCGATACCCCATACTCCCGAAGCATCCCCCACAAAAAACCACGAGGGACGCAGTCAAATGCCTTCTCCAAGTCCACAAAACACATGTGAACTGGTTGGGCAAACTCCCACGAACTCTCGAGAATTCTCAAGAAGGTAAAGAGCTGGTCCGATGTGCCACGGCCAGGACGAAAACCACATTGCTCCTCCTGAATCTGAGGTTTGACCAACGGCCGGACTCTTCTCTCCAGTACCTTGGCATAGACCTTCCCAGGGAGACTGAGGAGTGTGATCCCTCTAAAGTTGGAGCACACCCTCCGGTCCCCTTTTTTGAAGAGAGGAACCACCACCCCGGTTTGCCATGCCAAAGGCACTGCCCCCGACCTCCAAACAATGTTGCAAAGGCGTGTCAACCATGACAGCCCAACAACATCCAGGGCCTTAAGGTACTCAGGGCGAATCTCGTCCACCCCCGGGGCCCGGCCACCAAGGAGATTTTTAACCACCTTGGCGACCTCAGCCCCTGTGATAGGCGAGTCATCACCCTCGTCCACAAACCCTGATTCCTCTGTGGAAGGCATATCAGTGGGATTGAGGAGATCCCTCCCTCATTGATCGTCACCTTATCATGGTGGTGGTGGTGGTGGGGGGGGGTTGCATGCCCCAGTGATCCCAGGAGCTATGTTGTCTGGGGCAATTTGCCTCTGATAGGGTCACCCAAGACAAACTGGTCCTGGGTGAAGGGCCAGACTAAGAACGATCCAACAGACTCTCATGATAAATTCGAGATCAAGGATTCAGTGTACCCTGCCTGGTATGGGATTACCGGGGCCCCACCCTGGAGCCAGGCCTGGGGGAGGGGCTCAATGGCTAGCGTTTGGTGGCTGGGTTTCCACCCATGGGACCTGACCGGGCTCAGCCCGAAGGAGATACATGGGTCCGCCCTCCAGTGGGCTCACCACCTGCAGGAGGGATCATGGGGGTCCGGTGCTATGTGGATTAGGTGGTGGTCAAAGGCGGAGACCTTGGCGGACTGATCCCAAGCTTTCTAAACTGGCTAATACAATCCAACCTCATATTTTAGTTGAAAGGCTCCTGCAACAATTTGATTTGAGTAATAATCTGATGGGTTGGATTCTGGATTTTTTAACCAACAGGACACAGAGAGTAAGGGTCAATGGTACATTGTCTGACCAAAAGTGTTCTTCTACTGGCTCTCCTCAGGGGTGTGTGTTGTCACCACTACTCTTCACCCTGTACACAAACATGTGTTGGAGCAGACATGACAACAGACACATTATAAAGTATGCTGATGATTCAGTTGTTGTCAGTCTCCTCCAGGATGGTGAGAGTGGCCACGGCCCAGTAGTTGATGATTTTGTTCACTGGTGTGAGGATTCCTACCTGCAGCTGAATACGACAAAAACTAAAGATATGATTATTGACTTTAAGAGGAAAACTCCCAGGCACAAAGCCACTGTACTAAAAGGCCAGACCACTGAATGTGTGCAATCCTACAAATATCTTGGGACAATTATTGATAGTAATTTAAACTTTGAAGAGAACTGTGAAAGGGTGTGCAAAAAGGGTCAGCAACATTTGCATTGTTTAAGGAAACTTGAACGCTTCCAAATTGACCGAACCATAATGACAATGTTTTATCGGGCTTTTATTGAATCTGTTTTATCCTTTTCTTTAGTGTCATGGTTTGGTCAGATAAAACTGAAACAGAGGAAATCCTTGGATCAGGTAGTTAGATGGTCCAGTCATTTTCTTGGTGAGTCACAGCTGAGCCTGACATCCATGTACACCAGACAGGTACAGAGGATTGATACCTCCTGTAGGGAGCTTAGAATGAAGAAGCGATGTGATTTTATAAATCAAGATTTATTATCAGCTTCACCTCCCTAACATGTCTCATCTAGATGCAGAAACAGAATGAGAGGTCGAGCACAGTCAGACCTTCATACTTATACCCACACTCAACAAAAGACATTGCATATCAAAGCTGACATCCCGCATTAACATAATCCCCCTCCATTGTCCTCCATCTCCTCCACCTGACCCTGGGTGGTCAGGAAGTTCGATCCGGTCTCCACCGCTGCGACTCCGTCTGTTCTTTGATCCTCGCCGGCGGTTGAGACCTCCTGTCCTGTTCTGAGGCGTGAGGTCATTCCACATATGTAATCACTAAACATTCTAATATGTCTATACATATGTAGGTATGGAATATATGATTAATATAAGCCACAGCCCCCCCCAAACGACTAAGAAAAGGACAATCAAATTGAGTTTACAGTTTAAGATAATCTCTATGACATATTATACTGTTAAACTTCTTGACAGGGAAAACAAGGAAAAAATCTTTCCAGCAGACATGGTCCTGTAGAAAATTCAGTGGTAACAACAACAGTATAGTAACGTCACAAATCCGCCTTAAAACTGTCACGGCACAATCTGATAACATAGTTAACAACTCTTTGTCAATTTTGCATCAGTCCCTGTGCCGTCTGGGTTTTAATCTTCTCCCGAATCTGCTGTAGGTCCGCTTGGGCGTCCTGGTGGGACCACCCTGTAAGGAATCTGCAGCTTGGGGAGGACAGTGGTTATTTGTTCCCTGCAGGGGGGCTGAGTTTTTTTTCTTGGGGGGTCTACCCCGCCGAGGTGCTCTCGCCACCCGTGCAGGCTCGTCACTCAACAAGAAGGCAGGTTTAAGTCTGTCAATGCTGACTGTTTCTTTTCTGTCCCCTAAATCAAGCACACAATGCTTATCACCAGGTTCCAGCACTCTGAATGGTCCGTCGTATGGTGGACGGAGGGTTGATTTTAAAGCTTCATGTCTAACAAAAACGAACTCGGCGTTTTTTAAAGCTTGGGGGACAAAAACCCGTGGAAAAGAGTGATGTGCCGGTCCGCGGAGCGTGTCCGGTCCGGTGCTGCTTAAGGGCCTCAGGGCTGGAAGATGCCCAGGCTCTGGATGCTCTGGTAAAAACTCACCCGGGAGCCTGAGAGGTTGTGCAAAAACTAATTCTGCTGGGGAGGCGTCTAGATCCTCCTTAGGCGCAGAACGCAACCCCAATAAAACCCAGGGAAGTTTATTCACCCAATCTGTATCCGTTAGTGAGGCCCTGAGGGCGGCCTTTAAAGATCTGTGAAAACGCTCGCATAACTCATTAGCCTGAGGGTGATATGCGGTGGTGCGGTGAATTGTCGCTCCTAAGCTGCTGGCCATGGCTGACCACAGCTCTGAGACAAATTGAGGCCCCCTATCGGACGTGATGTCCGATGGGACGCCGAAACGTGCCACCCAGTTTGTTAAAAAAACGCGAGCGACTTCCGCAGCTGTGGTTGACGCCAAAGGGACCGCCTCCGGCCAGCGCGTAGTACGGTCTATCATTGTTAACAGGTGTGTGAACCCTTGAGACGAAGGTAGTGGCCCCACGAGGTCGACATGAACGTGGTCAAACCTTCTGGCTGGGATTCGAAAAGGCTCTAGAGGAGCTTTTGTGTGTTTGTGTATTTTGGCGCGCTGACAAGACATGCAAGTTTTTGCCCATTCCTTTACATTTTTGCTCAGGCCGGGCCAAACAAACTTTTCCGCGACCATTTTAACCGAGGCGCGCACCCCTGGGTGCGCGAGGGAGTGAACCGAGTCGAAAGTGCGGCGGCGCCATGCAGCTGGGACTACCGGGCGAGGTCGGCCGGTTGACACGTCGCAGATTAGGGGGGGTACACCGTCACGTAAACCCCTTTCCTCCAGTCTTAACCCTGTTGGTCCAGACAGGAGCGCGCGCACGTCCGCGTCACTGCTTTGTTCCTCTGCCATGGCTGCGTAATCTATCCCTACGTGAATTGGGGCCGCGTCCACGTCCGCGTTGGCGAAGAGTTCTGCGGCTGAGGTAGTATAATCTGTCTCCTTGTGCTCTGGCAATGTCACAGTGCGAGAGAGGCAGTCAGCTACCACGTTAACTTTGCCTGCCACATGTCGAATGTCTGTGGTGAACTCAGCTAGCTGTCTTTGTTGCCTGCCTGACCATGGTTCTGAAATTTTAGCCATCGCAAAAGTGAGCGGTTTGTGGTCTACAAAAGCCGTGAAACGCCGCCCTTCTAACCAGAACTGGAAGTGGCAGATGGATAAATGAAGCGCTAGCAGCTCCCTGTCAAAAGTGCTGTATTTGCGCTTGGTTTGGTTTAAAGATTTGCTAAAAAATGCTAAAGGTTGCCAGGTTCCGCCAACATGTTGTTCCACGACTGCCCCTATGGCCAGGTCTGAAGCATCTGTGGTTAACGCTATGCGGGCCGAGGGATCGGGGTGAACCAACAATGTGGCATTCGCTAGAGCACTTTTTACTTCCGCGAAGGCGAGTTCGCGCTCCGGGGTCCATTCGACCGCGTTGGAAGGCTTTTGTTTTCTGAGCGCGGCATACAGGGGCTGCATGAGTTGAGCTGCGCGGGGGAGGAAACGGTTGTAAAAATTCACCATTCCCAAAAATTCTTGCAGCGATCTGACCGTTTGTGGTCGTGGAAAATTTTTTATCACGCAGACTTTGTCTGGCAATGGAACTGCCCCCTCTGGTGAAACTCTGTGTCCCAAAAAATCAATTTGTGACACGCCGAATCGGCATTTGGCTGGGTTGATTATTAACCCGTGCTCTTCTAGTCTCTGAAAAACTGTAGCGAGGTGTTGTTCGTGTTCTTCCTCTGACGGGCTGGCTACCAGCATATCGTTGAGGTAGATGAACACGAAGGGGAGGTCGCGTAATACCGCGTCCATCATACGCTGAAAAGTTTGAGCAGCGCCTTTGAGGCCGAACGGCATTCGCAAAAATTCAAAAAGACCAAAAGGGGTTATTACAGCTGTTTTAGGAATGTCTTCCGCTCGAACGGGGACTTGGTGATAGCCGCGGACCAGGTCTATTTTAGAAAAAATGCGCGCACCCGCCAGATGTAGTGAAAAATCTTGGATGCGAGGGATTGGGTAGCGGTCATGCGCTGTCGCATTGTTTAATCTGCGGTAATCGCCGCAAGGTCTCCAAGAACCGTCGGTTTTCGGGACCATGTGTAGTGGTGATGCCCAAGGGCTTTTCGAGCACCTAATAATGCCTAATTTTTCCAGGCTGGCAAACTCATCCCGTGCTATGGCGAGCTTGGTCGCGTCTAAGCGCCAAGCTTTGGCAAACACGGGTGGGCCTGTTGTGGGAATGAAGTGTTCAACCCCGTGTTTCGCTACTGTTGCTGAAAATTTTGGAACTGTGAGTGCTGGAAATTGGGTGAGGAGTTGGTCAAACTTACCTCCTGCTGTCGTGACGCTGGCTTGCACGGGTGGTGGAGAAACTCGAGCTGAGCAGGGGATAGAAGCAAATGATAGTGCATTAACCAAGCGTCTATTTGCGAGATCGACTAATAACCCATGTGCACACAAAAAGTCGGCGCCCAACAAGTTAAAACTCACCGCAGCTATAATAAATGTCCATCTATAGTTGCGGCCGTGGATAAGAAGAGGCAGGTCCCTTTCACCGAAAGTGTCGATGATCGAGCCGTTGGCTGCCATCGCTCCGTTTCCCCGGGGTCCCATGGCCCGGTCTGCGGGGGAAGGGGTGATGAAGCTCACTGAGCTCCGGTGTCGATGAGGAACTGTCTCCCGGTGCGTCCGTCAGTCACATAAAGCAGCTTATTCGTCTCGCCGAGAGCCGTAGCTGCTAACCGTTTCTTGAATTTGCAGGGGGGCACGCATTTGTGTGCCCTCTTGGCGAAACGTTGATGAAAATAGCAGAGGTCGTTCCGCTTGCTGCGTCTTGGTCGCGTCGCTGCCATAGTGGGCGGGCTCTGCTCCGCTGTCTGCGGTTCTCCGCTGCTCTGGGCCTCCGCGCTGAAATCTGCAGATGCTGCTGTGGCCATCTGATCGCCGCAGGCGTTGATGAGCCGCTGCGCTTCTCGGGCCAGCGCGCGGAAGTCCTGCTGGGTGCTGCACCACGTGTTGGTCAGTGTCCCTCTCATGTGTGGCGGCAGAGTGCTGAGGAAGATATGCTGGAAAAGGAAGTTGTCGTTGTCCGCTTCCTTAAGCTGCAGCATGTCCTCCATGAGGGCCTTTGGTCTGCATCCTCTGTGGCCGTAGATCGCCAGAATCTTCTCTGCTCTCTCCTCGGCTGAGGGGACGAAGTTCTCAATGATGGTCGCCTTTAGTTCCCTGTATTTGTCGTGGGCGGGCGGTTGTTGAATTACGCTCCGCGCGCATCTATACGTGGCGGCGTCGAGTTTGGCGACGATGTGGTAAAACTTCGTCTCGTCCGCCGTTATGCCCGCCCGTGCAAACTGAGCCTCAGCTTGCTGGAACCATGAGCTCGGGTCGTTTTGCCAGAACTCTGGAAGCTTGACGGTGACGGCGCTTGTGTGGGCCGTCTCTGATGTGTCCGCCGGGTGAGAACGCCTTTCTTCTGTCCTCACGGCGGAGCTGGGGAAGGTGCTCGGTTGAGCCCTCTCTGCGGATTCTGTCATGGGGGAACGTCTTCCATCCGTTCCCCTGTCTGCATGGGCGACAGCGCTTGCCTGGGTCGCCTCCGATGAGTTCGTCGCGGGAGAACGTCTCTGTTCCATCCTCACGTCTGGTCACCAGTGTAGGGAGCTTAGAATGAAGAAGCGATGTGATTTTATAAATCAAGATTTATTATCAGCTTCACCTCCCTAACATGTCTTATCTAGATGCAGAAACAGAATGAGAGGTCGAGCGCAGTCAGACCTTCATACTTATACCCACACTCAACAAAAGACATTGCATATCAAAGCTGACATCCCGCATTAACATAATCCCCCTCCATTGTCCTCCATCTCCTCCATCTGACCCTGGGTGGTCAGGAAGTTCGATCCAGTCTCCACCGCTGCGACGCCGTCTGTTCTTTGATCCTCGCCGGCGGTTGAGACCTCCTGTCCTGTTCTGAGGCGTGAGGTCATTCCACATATGTAATCACTAAACATTCTAATATGTCTATACATATGTAGGTATGGAATATATGATTAATATAAGCCACACCTCCATTTTAAATGATGACTCCCACCCTTTGCACTGCCACTTTCAGCTTCTTCCCTCCAGACAGAGGTTTGCTGTCCCAAAAAGTAAAACCCAGTGCTACAAAAACAGCTTTGTTCCTGCTGCTGTCAAAGAGTTGAACAAGTTGTAACAATATACAGTGGGGTAAAAAAGTATTTAGTCAGCCACCAATTGTGCAAGTTCTCCCACTTAAAAGATGAGAGAGGTCTCCAATTTTCATCATAGGTATACCTCAACTATGAGAGACAAAATGAGAAAAAAAAATCCAGAAAATCACATTGAAGGATTTTTAATGAATTAATTGGTAAATTCCTTGGTAAAATAAGTATTTGGTCAATCACAAAAGTTCATCTCAATACTTTGTTATATAACCTTTGTTGGCAATGACAGAGGTCAAACGTTTTCTGTAAGTCTTCACAAGGTTTTCACACACTGTTGCTGGTATTTTGGCCCATTCCTCCATGCAGATCTCCTCTAGAGCAGGGGTGGGCAGTGAGGGCCATTCCACTGCAGGTTTTCTGTTCCACTCATTCTCTTCAGCAGGTGTTTGCTCTAATCAGCTTCAAGGATTGCTAATCAGTGAAAACACCTGCTGAAGAGACTAGGTGGAGTAGAAAACCTGCAGTGGAATGGCCCTCCATGGCACATGATTGCCCACCCCTGCTCTAGAGCAATGATGTTTTGGGGCTGTCGCTGGGCAACATGGACTTTCAACTCCCTTCAAAGATTTTCTATGGGGTTGAGATCTGGAGACTGGCTAGGCTACTCCAGGACCTTGAAATGCTTCTTACGAAGCCACTCCTTCGTTGCCCGGGCGGTGTGTTTGGAATCATTGTCATGCTGAAAGACCCAGCCACGTTTCATCTTCAATGCCCTTGCTGATGGAAGGAGGTTTTCACTCAAAATCTCACGATACATGGCCCCATTCATTCTTTCCTTTACACGGATCAGTTGTCCTGGTCCCTTTGCAGAAAAACAGCCCCAAAGCATGATGTTTTCACCCCCATGCTTCACAGTAGGTATGGTGTTCTTTGGATGCAACTCAGCATTCTTTCTCCTCCAAACACGACAAGTTGAGTTTTTACCAAAAAGTTCTATTTTGGTTTTATCTGACCATATGACATTCTCCCAATCCTCTTCTGGATCATCCAAATGCTCTCTAGCAAACTTCAGAGGGGCCTGGACATGTACTAGCTTAAGCAGGGGGACACGTCTGGCACTGCAGGATTTCAGTCCCTGGCGGCGTAGTGTGTTACTGATGGTAGCCTTTGTTACTTTGGTCCCAGCTCTCTGCAGGTCATTCACTAGGTACCCCCGTGTGGTTCTGGAATATTTGCTCACCGTTCTTGTGATCATTTTGACCCCACGGGGTGAGATCTTGCGTGAAGCCCCAGATCGAGGGAGATTATCAGAGGTCTTGTATGTCTTCCATTTTCTAATAATTGCTCCCACAGTTGATTTCTTCACACCAAGCTGCTTACCTATTGCAGATTCAGTCTTCCCAGCCTGGTGCAGGTCTACAATTTTGTTTCTGGTGTCCTTTGACAGCTCTTTGGTCTTGGCCATAGTGGAATTTGGAGTCTGACTGTTTGAGGTTGTGGACAGGTGTCTTTTATACTGATAACAAGTTCAAACAGGTGCCATTAATACAGGTAACGAGTGGAGGACAGAGGAGCCTCTTAAAGAAGAAGTTCCAGGTCTGTGAGAGCCAGAAATCTTGCTTGTTTGTAGGTGACCAAATACTTATTTTCCACCATAATTTGCAAATAAATTCTTTAAAAATCAGACAATGTGATTTTCTGGATTTTTTTCCCCTCATTTTGTCTCTCAGTTGAGGTATACCTATGATGAAAATTGGAGACCTCTCTCATCTTTTAAGTGGGAGAACTTGCACAATTGGTGGCTGACTAAATACTCTTTTGCCCCACTGTATTGCACATAATTTAGTTACCTATTTATTAATTTGATTTTATATTTACTTATTTTTGTAGGTTTTTTATTTGGGTTCTAAATCTTTTATTGAGTTTTAGACTTTTGAGTTTTTAACCTCTTTGACTAGTCTTTAACTTTTTAATATGACCCTTCTCTCTTATCTCTTTGTTTTTTCTCTTGTTTCTTTGTCCTATGTTCTGATTGGTGGAGCCTTGAGTACTTTTATCGTGTTTATAGTCAGCTTCATGTGTGCTTGTGTGTGTGTTCATGTTGAATGTAATTGTGGTTTGTAAATATGGATGTCACTTGACTGCAAAACAAATCTACCTACGGGTACAAATAAAGTAACCTGAACCTGAACCTGAATAGCTTATTTCCGTTGTGTTGACACATGGCATAGAGGAAACAGTCTGCATAAATTTGGTTACAACATTATCTGAGAGGCATCTACTGTAGTAATATTTTTCTTTAGGAGCCAAATAGTCAGAAATAGTAAAATCAGAGGTTAACAGACAATGGTCTGACAGTACAGGGTTATGAGGAGACACTACCAGATTTTCTATTTCTATGCCATATGTCAGAACAAGGTCCAGCGTATGGTGGAGATAATGGGTAGAATTTCCTACTTTCTGAGAAAACCCCATCGAGTCTAATATTGAATTAAATGCCAGTTTGAGGCAATCACTATCTACATCTACATGTATATTAAAGTCTCCTACTATAATTATTCTATCTGATTTCAGCACTAAATCAGCTAAGAAATTGGCAAATTTGGATAAAAACTCTGAGTAGGTTGATGGAGGACAATAAACTATGGTAAACAAAATTGGGTTTAGCCTAAAATTGCTAAAATGACTGATACTGAGGACCAGGCCCTCAAAGGAATGAAAACGTGTTTTTTGCTTTACATTAACTAGTAATTTGGAATGGTAAATTGTTGCTACTCCTCCTCCATGACCAGAACTTCTGGGATTTTGACAGTTTAAATAACCAGAGGGAGTTGATTCATTTAAACCAACATAATCCTCTTTCCCTAACCAAGTCTCTGTAAAGGATATTAAATCAATCTGATGATCAATTAACAGATCATGGACTAACATAAACTTGGGAGTTAGAGACCTAATATTTAATAAACCACATTTAATTTTTAAATTATGAGGAGGAACAGAGGCCAAATCATTCAATTAGGGAGTTAAGGGGCATTTGCGCACGCAGCGACTGGCAACTGGTGGCTTGTCACCGGACTGCAGAACAAATCTACCCACGGGTACAAAATAAGTCCAAAAAAAAAAAAAATTTAGAGGCTTCATGTTTAATTTGAGTTTTACCAACTTTTTGTTTAATCACTTTGGGATGCTTATACATTATATTTTTATTTACTTTGGAGGGAGCAGACAATGATTCTCTGATGGGGAAGACAGGGGCTAAGTTGAGGGGTGGCGGATGAAGAGGAGCTGCAGAGAGGCATGTAAGACTGCAACTCTGCTTCCTGGTCCCAACTCTGAGTTGTCAAGGTTTTGGAAATTTGGATAAAAATGATGCGAGATTGTTAGATAAAAGAGACGCACCATCCAAAGTGGGATGGACGCTGTCTCATCTAATAAGACCAGGTTTTCCCCAAAATGAGCTCCAGTTGTCTGTGTAGCCCACATTGTTTGCAGGACACCACACAGACAGCGGCTGAAGGATGACAAGTAGCTAAACATGTCATCACTGGTCAGATTGGGGAGGGGCCCAGAGAATACTACAGAGGCAGACATTGTTTTGGCAAAGTCACACACCGATTCCATGTTAAGTTTTGAGACTTCCGACTGCCGGTGTCGGATGTAATTAATGCCGGCGTGGATAACAATTGTGGAGTATTTACAGTTACTTTTAGCCAACATTTTCAAATTTGACTCTATGTTGCCTGCTCTGGCCCCAGGAACGCATTTGACTATGGCTGCTGGAGTCTCTAGGTTCATGTTTCTGACTACAGAGTCGCCAATGATCAGGGTTTTTTCCTCAGCGGGTGTGTCGCTGAGCGGGGAAAAGCAACTAGAAACATGAACAGGTTGGTGGTGAACCGGGGCCTTGCAGCAAGGCTTCCTTCTCACCGTCACCCACCCAGTCTCCTCGCTGCTGAGGAGGACCGGAGGACCGCTAGCAGGCCGCCCTATGCTAGGGTGCTCCACTACAGCTAAGGGGCGTCTGTCATTATTAACTGGTGCAGACAGTGTTTCAATGCAGCGGAGCTGGGATTCCAAATCAGACAACCTCGCCTCGTGCCTCAAAAAGACAACATTTATTACATTTACCGTTATCACTAAAAGAGGCAGAGGTGTAGCTAAACATCTGACAGAGAGAGCACACCAGGGGAGAAGGGGAAGGAGAGCTAGTAGCCATTGCTAGTGGCTAACCCGAAGCTAGCACAAACACTGATGAAAGGTGAACAGAAGGCTAAAGAGGGTGATTAGATGACACTGAGTGCGCACACAGGTGCAAGAGGCTTGATAAACAGAAGTGAGAGCTAATGGTAGAAGGAAAAAAGTGATTAAAATACAATTAAAGGCAAAAATCCTCAGGATAATGAGAGCTAACCACAGAGGAAACCATACAGACAGCCAGCAACACAGGAAGTGACGATACGTTACCACAGGAAGCCACAGGGTTGATCTGACACTTCTCTTGCATACCCAGCAGCAGGTGAAGACCAAGGTTCTAAAAGCCAACATAGCCAATGCAATTCCAATAACACTGAAAGGTGAAAAAAGAAGTAGAAAGCTTCACCTACCTTGGCGACATCCTTGACAAACAAGGGAGGGACAGACGCTGCTGTGAGGAGCAAAATCACCAGGGCCAGGGCAGCCTTTCTCCA
Source organism: Pholidichthys leucotaenia (assembly GCA_020510985.1). Classification (NCBI taxonomy): domain Eukaryota; kingdom Metazoa; phylum Chordata; class Actinopteri; order Cichliformes; family Pholidichthyidae; genus Pholidichthys; species Pholidichthys leucotaenia. The sequence goes on along the minus strand of CM035843.1, from coordinate 104,862,396 downwards.
ACTCAAGAACATTTGAGCTTCCAGAGGCCTGTCAATCAACACCAAGATTCGGCTCTTAAACACCAATGTGAACTCTTCTGTATGGAGCTGAGACATGGCGGACCACCGTGTCAGCCACCAAGAAGGTCTAGACATTGTTAAATAAAAAATTGGCTGAGGTGTAGACATTTCGGTGGGCAGGTGCTCAACCAAAAAAAAAAAGTTCACTCCTGAATACTGAAAAAAGTAAAGTTACATGCAGTAGTGTACATTTTACTGTACTTATAGTAGTTTGAAAAAGTGTTTGCCCCCTTCCTGATTTCTCATTTTTTTTGTATGTTTGTTACACTTAATTGTTTCAGATCACCAAACAAATTTAAATATTAGACAAAGATAACACAAGTAAACACAAAATGCAGTTTTTAAATGAAGGTGTTTATTATTAAGGGTAAAAACAAAATCCAAACCTACATGGTCCTGTGTGAAAAAGTGATTGCACCCCCCCATTAAAACATAAAGTATCTGTGGTTTATTACATCTTTGGAAAGTTGAGTTCAATTTCCTAGCCACACCCAGGCCTGATTACTGCCACACCTGTTCACAATCAAGAAATCACTTAAATAGGACCTGTATGACAAAGTGAAGTAGTCCAAAAGATCATCAAAAGCTAGACCTGCAGGCCTCACTTGCTTCAGTTAAGATCAGTGTTCATGACTCCACCATAAGAAAGAGACTGGGCAAAAATGGCCTGCATGGCAGAGTTCTAAGACAAAAACCATTGCTGAGAAAAAAACCCCATAAAGGCTTGTCTCAGTTTTGCCAGAAAACATCTTGATGATCCCAAGACTTTTGGGAAAATACTCTGTGGACTGACAAGACAAAAGTTGAACTTTTTGGAAGGTGTGTGTCCCATTACGGGACACACAAAAGTAACACAGCATTTCGGAAAAGGAACATCATACCAACAGTAAAATATGGTGGTGGTAGTGTAATGGTCTGGGGCTGTTCTGCTTCTTCAGAATCTGGAAGACTTGCTGTGGTAAATGGAACCATGAATTCTGCTGTCTACCAAAAAATCCTGAAGGAGAATGTCCAGCCATCTATCTGTTCTTGACCTCAAGCTGAAGCGCACTTGGGTTCTGCAGCAGGACAATGATCCAAAGCACACCAGCAAGTCCACCTCTGAATGGCTTAAGAAAAACAAAAGGAAGACTTTGGAGTGGCCTAGTCAAAGTCCTGACCCAAATCCGATTGAGATGCTGTGGCATGACCTTCAAAAGGAAGTTCATGCTCAAAAACCCTCCAATGTAGCTGAATTACAATTCTGCAAAGATGAGTAGGCCGAAATTCCTCCACAGTGCTGTAAAAGACTCATTGCCAGTTATTGCAAATGCTTGATTGCAGTTGTTGCTGCTAAGGATGGCCCAACCAGTTATTAGGTTTAGGGGGCAATCACTTTTTCACAGAGGGCCATGTAGGTTTGGATTTTTGTTTCCCTTAATAATAATCACCTTCATTTAAGATAAGATAAGATTAGCCTTTAATAGTCCCACAATGGGGAAATTCCAGGATTGCAACAGCACAGGGATAGCAACACTCAGAGCAATAATTAAGAAGATAAGAAAATAAGAGCAGTGAATATACATATGTAGACATAAATATATAAATATATATACACAGTGCAGAGCATTGTAGCTAGATGGAATAAACAGCATAACCGTCTACTTAGTTATCCTACATAGTATGAATATGTACCCATACATATTGTCACCCTCTGTAGCGACTGATATTGTCCTAGTTGTATACTGGAGGGGACCATTTGTGTAAGTCTGTTGCGTCTTTTGCATTCAATACTATTAGGTCGTCATGTTTATTTGCTATCTCTGCGAGCAGCCCTGCTTAGGTTATAAAGTCTGACAGCCGTAGGTAGGAAGGACCTGCGAAACCTCTCAGTTGTGCACCGAGGATGATGTAGTCTACTGCTAAATGAGCTCCTCAGTGCGTTCAGTATGTCCTGCATAGGGTGGGACTCGGACTCCAGCAGAGATGACAGTTTAGCCACCATCGTTCTATCTCCTATCTCCTCCACTGGGTCAAGGTGTTTCCCCAGGACAGAGCTAGCTTTCTTGATCAGTTTGTTCAGTCTCTTCCTATCGGCTGCTGTAATGCCACTGCCCCAGCAGACCACTCCAAAAGTGATGGCTGATGCCACCACCGTGTCGTAGAATGTCTTCAGCAGCGCCCCTTGTACACCAAAAGACCTGAGCCTCCTCAGTAGAAACTGTCCCTTCTTGTAGAGTGCATCGGTATTGCGTGACCAGTCTAGTTTATTGTTCAGATGAACACCCAGGTACTTGTAGGATGTCACCATCTCAATGTCTGTTCCCTGTATGTTTACTGGTGCTGTGAGGGGTTGTCCTTGCCTGCGGCAGTCCACCACCTGCTCCTTAGTTTTCCTTGCGTTGATCTAGAGGCAGTTCTGATGGCACCAGTCCACAAAGTCCTGGATAAGTCCTCTGTACTCAGCTTCATCTCCGTTGGAGATGAGGCTGACGATCGCAGAGTCGTCAGAGAACTTTTATAGATGGCAGTGTGTTGTGTTGTGTGAGAAGTCGGCAGTATAAAGGGTGAACAGGAAGGGAGCCAAAACCATTCCCTGGGGGGCTCCCGTGCTACTGATGATCATGTCGGACACACAATCCCGGGTTCTCACAAACTGTGGCCGGTTAGTGAGGTAGTCCAGGATCCACGATGACAGGTGCTGGTCCACCCCTGCGCGCAGCAGCTTGTCCTTCAGGATCATCGGTTGGATGGTGTTGAAAGCACTGGAGAGGTCAAAGAACATGATCCTCACCGCATTCCCGGGCTTCTCCAGGTGGGATCCACCCCAATGCCTCCACCCCAATGCCATGCTGGTAGGCGAACTGGAGTGGATCCATCGCTGGTCCCACCAGTGGGTGGAGGTGAGCAAGAAGCAGTCTCTCCAGGGTCTTCATCATGTGAGACGTCAGGGCCACTGGTCTGTAGCTGTTCAGGTCTTTGGGGTGGGAAGTCTTTGGTACAGATACCACACAAGATGTTTTCCACAACTGTGGTACCCTCCCCATCTTCAGGCTTAGGTTGAAGATGTGCTCCACAATCCCACACAGCTGGTCTGCACAGGACTTGAGGAGCTTCGTGCTGATGCCGTCCGGTCCCGAGGCCTTCCTCGTTTTGATTTTCCTCAGCTCCGTCCTCACCTGGGTCTTAGTGAGGGTCAGGTTGGGGGGCTGTGTGCTGGGAGTGGGGTGTGGACAGCAGGTCTCGATGACTTTAGATGCAACAGTGGTTGTTGTTGTTAAAAACTGCATTTTGTGTTTACTTGTGTTATCTTCATCTAATATTTACATTTGTTTGGTGATCTGAAATATTTAAGTGTGACAAACACAAAAAAAAAGAGAAATCAGGAAGGGGGCAAACACTTTTTCACACACCTGTACTTGGTATATCTATTTTATTTTAATACCTATGGAGATATTTAATACTCCAGAGATTACAAAATTACCAACTAACACAGAGACCATGGTCTTCATCACTAATTATGTATTTGCATGACAAAAGGTTAACAACAAAAAATGCGCTGGTCACACAGAATTAATAGGATGTCAAAATATAGTTACTGGACATTAAAACATTCTGTGGGGGAAACTGAAATCTGTAATACATTTTAAAAAAACTGTCCTCAGAAGGACACTTACAAACGTGGACAAAATTGTTGGTACCCCTCTGTTAATGAAAGAAAAACCCACAATGGTCACAGAAATAACTTGAATCTGACAAAAGTGGTAATAAATAAAAATTCTATGAAAATTAACCAATGAAAATCAGACAATGCTTTTGAATTGTGGTTCAACAGAATTATTTTAAAAAACAAACTCATGAAACAGGCCTGGACAAAAATGATGGTACCCCTAGAAAAGATTGAAAATAATGTGACCATAGGGACATGTTCAACCAAGATGTGTCCTCTAATTAACATCACAGGTGTCTACAAACTTGTAATCAGTCAGTCGGCCCATTTAAAGGGTGACAAGTAGTCACTGTGCTGTTTGGTGATATGGTGTGTACCACATTAAACATGGACCAGAGGAAGCAAAGGAGAGAGTTGTCTCAGGAGATTAGAAAGAAAATTATAGACAAGCATATTAAAGGTAAAGGCTATAAAGGTAAAGGCTATAAGATTATCTCCAAGCAGCTTGATGTTCCTGTGACTACAGTTGCACATATTATTCAGAAATTTAAGATCCACGGGACTGTAGCCAACCTCCCTGGACGTGGCCGCAGGAGGAGACGGATAATATGAATGGTAACAAAAGAGCCCGAACAACCTCTAAACACATTCATGGTGAACTCCAAGGTCAAGGTACATCAGTGTCAGATCGCACCATCCGTCGTTGTTTGAGCCAAAGTGGACTTCATGGGAGACGACCAAGGAGGACACCACTGTTGAAAACCAATCATAAAAAATCCAGACTGGAATTTGCCAAACTGCATGTTGACAAGCCACAAAGCTTCTGGGAGAATGTCCTATGGACAGACGAGACAAAACTAGAACTTTTTGGCAAGGCACATCAGCTCTATGTTCACAGATGCAAACCAAGCATGAAGCATACCAAGAAAAGAACACTGTCCCTACTGTGAAACATGGAGGAGGTTCTGTTATGCTCTGGGGCTGCTTTGCTGCATCTGGCACAGGGTGTCTTGAAGCTGTGTAGGTGTCTGTGTATTCTAGAGAGAAACGTGCTGCCCGGTGTCAGACAGCTTGGTCTCAGTCGTAGGTCATGGGTCTTGCAACAGGGTAATGACCCAAAACACACAGCTAAAAACACCCAAGAATGGCTAAGAGCGAAACATTGGACTATTCTAAAGTGGTCTTCTATGAGCCTTGATCTAAATCCTATTGAACATCTGTGGAAGGAGCTGAAACATGCCGTCTGGAGAAGGCACCCTTCAAACCTGAAACAACTGGAGCAGTTTGCTCATGAGGAGTGGGCCAAAATACCTGCTGAGAGGTGCAGAAGTCTCACTGACATTTACAGAAATCGTTTGATTGCAGGGATTTCCTCAAAAGGTTGTGCAACAAAATATTAAGTTAAGGGTACCATCATTTTTGTCCAGGCCTGTTTCATGAGTTTTTTTTTAAAAATAATTCTGTTGAACCACAATTCAAAAGCAATGTCTGATTTTCACTGGTTAATTTTCATAGAATTTTTATTTGTTACCACTTTTGTCAGATTCAAGTTATTTCTGTGACCATTGTGGGTTTTTCTTTCATTAACAGATGTTACGACCTGAACGCTGGGTTCTGTCCGCGCTCGGGCTACGCACAGCTCGCTGCCGGCCTCGACAGCTGTGGGTTGTATTCTGGCCTCACCGGGCTCTTATTGTTAAGGCGCTCGGTGGGGCTTCCGCCTGTCAAGGTTGGTCAGCTGTCTGTTATTACTGCTTGTTAGTGTTCGCCTTTATAAGGCGGGCACTGACGGCAGTTAGATCGCAGGAGTATCGTCAGATATCGTCAAACAATCCTCGTGAGGCCTCGTTAGGCCTTCATGTCAGGTTCGTGTTCTTTCTGGTCTTGTCATAGTTTAGCTCGTAGTGGCTGGGGTTAGCCCTACGAGCCCTTGTATCCCTTGGTGTGTGTTTTTGCCCTTAGAGGCTCATAGCCTTGTGTTTTGTCTTGTTTTTATTAATAAATTACCATCATTGCAAAACTCACCGGTGGACTCCCGGCGTCTTATGGTGATCCGCGAGGGTCACCGCATGACAGTATACTCCTGCCGGACGTCTAAACGGAGACGCCACTCCGAGACGCCTTTTTCACCGTGAGTTTTGCCATTGTGTGGAGTTTTTTCCTGTAGTTGGACTTGGTAGGGAGATGCTCGCTAGCGAGTGTGATTATTGCCCAGAGTGGCTGGAGGAGATTGACGGCTATCTGGCAGAAGCCGCCCATCTCATGCCCACCCAAGCGGCTGGTTATCACTTAGACCTCGCCCAGCGGGCTGTGTACCATTATCATCTAGCCTTTATTCCGGAAGGAGAAAAGAGGTTAACTTGGATTGTCGCACAACGTACATTAAGGGAGAAGGCGCTCCTGGGAACCCCTCCACCTCCCGTGAGGACAGCGTCCCTGGCAAGAGTAGAGTTTCGTCGGCTGGAGGGAAAGCCCGGGAGGGGACCTGTGGATCGGACTCCAGTGCCTGCCGCCCGCCCAGTCCCAGCATCATGTGTTCCTGGGCCCTTCGCCACTCCATTGGCCAGTAGGCCCCATAGCCGTGCTCCTACCAAACCCCAATGAGAATCCCGTCCGGATCCAGCTCCGGGTCGTCGGATGGACCCAGCCTCCTTGTTGGCCGCATCATATATGTCACGACAGAAGGGAATCCCTGCAGTCGCCGCCCACGGGTCATCTGTTCCAGCTGCGCTGTCAGCTCCTCGTGCCCACGTCGCCCTGACTGCCATGTCCTCCTCGGTGACGTCACCCCCCGCGGCTGGGAATGCTGTGAGTCGTGCTTCGGCGAGGCCTGTCAGCAAACCACCTCGAGCGGCTCCTCCTCGTGTCCCCGTGGAGCCTGCCGTTTTCTCCCTGAGGGATGAAAGGAGAACTCCACCTGCTGCAGCAGGCACCACCTTCTCTCCAGGAGACAGGCAAGTGCAAATTGTTTCTTCCCATCATGTTTATGATCTGCCTTGTCTGACTCCTGGGGGCAGAGTCCGGGGTTCGCAGCCCCCCGAGCTCCCTCCACCTGCTGTAGAGATACTGATTAAACCTGCTGCCTCTGTGTCCCCCTCTGTTGAGTGGTCCGCGACGCCAGGCCAACGTTGTCGGATGAAGAGGGGGCCTGCAGTGCTGGAAAGTCTGGACCCGGCCCTGCAGCCACGTTGTGGACGGAGGAGAAGAGCGGACTGCGGCCCGGAGCCTGAGCCGGTGATGAAGCGTCCCCGGGTCTCCTCGCCAGAGCGGTCCGAGCCAGTGGGTCGCGTGTCCTCTGCCCCCACGCCATACAGGTCATCGGCGTGGACAGCAGCGCGGGAGGAACCTCAGGCTGCAGATGACATCTTGCCAGCTGTGGAGCCCGACACAGCTGAGTTGGAGCCTGCTGACGAGAGTCGCCGCCCTGAACCTGGATCGTCGAAGTCCTGGGTGGCAACAGAACCCGAGTGCAGGCAAGTGCTCCCTCTTGTGTCTCTGTCCCCTGTTTTGGAACATTTTTGCCTGCCTCTCAGGGAGGCGAGTGAGGAGCAGCCGCCTGCTGCGCCCAAACTCGTCTCGCTGGGTTCTGTTGCTACCGGTGATTCTGATCCCGGTTTTCTTGTTGTTTGTGAGCCTCGTTGCAGTGTCGCCGGCATGGAACCAGTCGGAGTCACTGGGTTGGAGGTCCCAGGTTTGGGGGTGGAGATCGTCAGCAGAGCTGCACCGACCCAGTCGGGGTCCGTTGTGGAGGCTGCTGTGGCCCAATCGGGGTCTGACGTGGGTGCACCAGAGGCCCAATCGGGGTCCACCGCAGGTGTGGTTCTGGCCCAATCGGGGTCTGACGTGGGTGTGCCAGAGGCCCATTTGGGGTCCACCGCAGGCGTGGTTCTGGCCCAATCGGGGTCTGACGTGGGTGCACCAGAGGCCCAATCGGGGTCCACCGCAGGCGCGGTTCTGGCCCAATCGGGGTCCGACGTGGGTGCAGTTGGGACCCAATCGGGGTCCAGTGGAGGTGCAGCGCCGGTGTGGTCCGCGGTCAGGGGAGGAGCTGCAGACCTTTCGCCATCGGACGGATTACGGGCTCATCCTTGCCTTCTTTCCCCTCTACTGAGTCACCGCCCCTGCGCATCATCGCCGGGGGCCGTGGAGGTTCCTGTTAGCTCGCCCCGGCTCTCCCGAGTTTTGTCCTCGTCAGGGAGGCTGCCGTGGGCTGTTTTTCCCCGGGACTGGTGGCTGAGGGACACGGGTCGGCCGCCTGAGGGACTGCTTCGCCGGTTCGGCGCCCCGGGTCGGCCACCCGACGTGTTATGTGTTTCGTTGGGCGACCTGGTTCAGCTGTCAGAGGAGCGGACGTGCTGGGCGTTGGACTCTGGTGAGCCGCCTGGCCATGTTCCGCCTCCCATGACCACCCGCCGGCCGTTAGACGCGGGGAGACTACCTGAACTGTTCCTATGGCGCCTGGTCTCCGCTGGTCGGCATAAAGTGTCGGGGGGGTAGTGGTCATTTTCTGGTGATGATCTGTCCCAGTGATTGTTCTGTTTTATTTTTTTTTCCCTTGCTATCCTGTGTACTTTGTGTTATGGCCATTTGGGTGTCTGCGGGTATTTATGTCTTGCGGTTGCCCTAGTTTGTTTTGTGTGTAGTTAGGTATGAGCTAGTAATTGCTCTGTTTTTCTGTATATGGTTATTTGAAAATTCACATGAGAATTCATACAGGTGGGAAGCCATTTTCTTGTGTAACATGTGGGCAAAGATTTAATTTTCTCTTGCTGTCCTGTGTTTTCTGTAACTGTTATTTGGGGATCCTTGGCAATTTGTGTTATGTCCCACTGTTGCCTTATTTTCCTCCATGTGTATTTTATTTGATTTGAATATTCGGTATTTTGTCATTTTCCTGTATTTAGTTTTTCTGACCCAGTAATTCTGTTTTTTTTGTTTTCTCAATGTTATCCTGTGCAATTTTTTGTGATCGTTAGTTGAACATTTGATTTAATCTGAGTAGTTGGTATTCTTGTCATTGTCCTGTATTTAGTTGTTCTTGCCGGGTTTTGATTGTTTCTGGGTTTGGTCTGTCTCCCTCCGCACCTACTCCCAGCCACCCACCCTGGGGGGTGGGGGGCGGGGTGGTCCGTGGGCATTCTGAGCCCGCCCTTGGAGGGAGGGTACTGTTACGACCTGAGTGCTGGGTTCTGTCCGCGCTCGGGCTACGCACAGCTCGCTGCCGGCCTTGACAGCTGTGGGTTGTATTCTGGCCTCACCGGGCTCTTATTGTGAAGGCGCTCGGTGGGGCTTCCGCCTGTCAAGGTTGGTCAGCTGTCTGTCATTACTGCTCGTTAGTGTTTGCCTTTATAAGGTGGGCACTGACGGCAGTTAGATCGCAGGAGTATCGTCAGATATCGTCAAACAATCCTCGTGAGGCCTCGTTAGGCCTTCATGTCAGGTTTGTGTTCTTTCTGGTCTTGTCATAGTTTAGCTCGTAGTGGCTGGGGTTAGCCCTACGAGCCCTTGTATCGCTTGGTGTGTGTTTTTGCCCTTAGCGGCTCATAGCCTTGTGTTTTGTCTTGTTTTATTAATAAACTACCATCATTGCAAAACTCACCGGTGGACTCTCGGCATCTTATGGTGATCCGCGAGGGTCACCGCATGACAACAGAGGGGGTACCAACAATTTTGTCCACGTCTGTAATAGGGAAGGACGGGGGCAAAGGTTCTAGAGCACCACCTGGGGTTTATCTGTGCACATGCCTGGAGATAGGCTCTAGCTAAGAAATTCAAATCTTAAACACATATTGTGGTGGTTATTTCTGTAAATAAATTGGTCATTTGATCATACCTAAAACATTTATAAGCTTTTTTACATAATTACACCGTGTTATAAAATATTAACTTGACAGTAATCAACAATGGAATATAGTAGCTAAACTGTAACAATGTGACCCCAGTCTCTCTGTACAACTTGCCCCATCATTGCCATATGTGTGTTTTGAAAATGATTGAGAGGAGCACCTAACACTAAGACATTTTCCCAAACCTAAATGCTAAATCTAACTTTTATCCCTAACCACCACAAAAATGTTTAAATGGTTGAGAGCAGATACAGATGGTTCTCTGGGTGGTTTGTTGACCTGTCCGCCTTCCTATAAGAACTCAGTGCTGTTAAATGACGAGTTGTTTGGTGCTTGCACAGTAACAAAGCTGAGTGTGTGTTGCGCATGCGCAGTAATGACCGGTTTTGGAGTATAGGTTTTTGTAGTATAAATGACAGAGGGGAATCACCAGAGGCTGCATGACGGCCATTTTGAACGGCTTGTCAAACCACACATTATAGCCTGCCTCCCTGCATCACACGACCCGCTCCAGTTTGCATATCGTTCAAACCGCTCCACGGAGGATGCTATAGTCACCACCCTGCACTCTGTCATCACCCACCTGGACCAGAAAGACACCTTCGCCAGATTCCTGTACATTGATTTCAGTTCAGCATTCAACACCATTATTCCCCAGAGACTGATGGAGAAATTACTCCTTCTTGGTCTCAACACCGCCACATGTCTCTGGATCCTGAATTTCCTGACTGAGAGATCCCAGTCTGTCCGGGTTGGAAACAACATCTCCAACTCTGTCACGCTGAGCACCGGATCCCCTCAAGGCTGCGTACTCAGTCCACTGTTGTTTACACTTCTAACACATGACTGTGTATCCAGACATGAGGGGAACCAGATTATTAAGTTTGCAGACGACACTACGGTGGTGGGACTTATTTAGAGGGATGAGGAATCAATGTACAGGGAAGAAGTGAGCGACCTGGAGGGCTGGTGCAGGGAGAACAATCTGGTGCTCAACGTGGACAAAACGAAGGAGATGATTATCGACTTCCGGCGGTCACAGCCTGAACACGTCCACCTCAGCATCGGTGGCCGTTTAGTGGAGAGAGTGGAGAACATCAAGTTCCTCGGAGTGCAGATCTCGCAGGACCTGACCTGGAGTAAGAATTCCTTGGGGATCAGGAAGCGGGCTCAGCAGAGACTGCACTTCTTGAGGAAACTCAAACAGGCCTCTCTCCCCATCTGCATCCTCAGGACCTTCTACAGAGGTGTGGTGGAGAGTGTTCTGACGTACTGAATTGCTACACGGTACTCTAGCTGCAGTATGTCAGACAAAAAAGCCCTACAGAGGATAGTCAAGGGAGCTGAGAGGGTAATTTGGAGTCTCCCTCCCCTCTGTCCAAGAACTTTTTCAGAACCGTTGTAGGAGCAGGGCACTGAACATTGTCAAGGACCGTTCTCACCCTCTGCATAAACACTTTGAACTTCTGCCATCTGGCAAACGATTCCGGAGCATCAGAGGCAGAACCACCAGACTGATCAACAGCTTCCTTCCACAAGCTATTAGGATGCTGAACAGTTGACCTGGAATCTCTCATACACACTACTGCACCTACGGACATTATGTGCATTATTTGTATATCATAGTTAGTTAGTTTTTTTTTTTTTTTCCCCAAGTATGTCTCAGGGATGTGTGAAAGGATGGGGGGTGGGGGGGTGAAGATATGTGTGAGTGTATCTTAAATCATGTTCTTCTACTTATATGGATGCCGAGAGAAACGCAATTTCATCTTGCCTGCACTACAGTTGTATGTACAGCAATATGACAATAAAGGTTGATTTGATTTAATTTGATTTTGATTTGACATGATACTGTCATGATGCTTGGGCCTCGATGCAATACTATCATGATCTTGTGATACACTGAGCATATCATATACTTTGATTTCCCATCCCAATCGTTGTCTTGTTCAATTCCTGGCTAGATCTCATGAGTCACTCATTTGGTGTGCGGACCTAACCAGATAGTGAGCATTTAGCACCATCTAGTGGACAGAAAAATCTGTTGGTTTTTATTACTCTGGTACCTATATGGGGAAGTTTGTGTTTGCAACATTTATTAATAATTCTTAATAAAGTGTGTCGCTGAATTGATACAGTATAGAAAGTATCATAGTACTACAGTACATTGATCCCCCCCCCACACACACACACCAGTGATACCTAAAAAAAACCTTTTTGTACAAATGGCACGTTTTTAATGGGGTGGAAACCGTCTTTTTTTGTACTTTTTGTGAGATTGTTTTGCTTCAGAAAATAAACTAGATCTGCAGCATGTGGCCTTCATGAGAGAGTTTTTCCAGAACAAGCCTAATGAATCTGCCGCTAAAGTTAAAAGAGAAGCTGAGCGGGTAGCATCTTTTCAGCTCAGCCTGAAGACTTTGGCCAATAGCAGCTGTGCTCCACACCTCTGTGACTGGATTTGAATAAACAGCTCCTTATCCACCGTTGGTGGCAGACTGACTTATCCACTGGTGGTGAGGGTCTGTAGCTGATTCTCTGACAGTTTAAATATTCATAACTTTGGGCAGAAGGGGAGCCATCACCCTAACACTGCTGTAACTGGATTTAAACCTCAGTGAAAACACTGCACAGATGTACACCCTTTCAGCTCCGTGTATCATGGTGTGTTAGCTGAAAGGATTAAACATTGGTGGGATGCATCAAAGGTGGCGGAATGACAAAAAAAAAGAGAAACAGAGTCTATAATGGAGTAAAAGAAGGAATAAGGGAGAGCAGATAAACAAACAGAGAAGCTGTCAGAGGCAAAAGCAGGATTTAACTCTTACAAGGGAATAGATGGAGCTCTAAGGTAAATATGAGACCGCAGAGGTCATGCTTTCTCGTGGGACTTTTATTGGGATTGTTTGTTCCAGCAGGCCTCATCTGCTCACTTTTCAACAACGTTAAAACACTGATGGACTCCGGCACACAAAGACACACTCACAGTGTGTCATAGGTGAGCAACAAGTGGTAGCTTAGCTAAGAGGGGAACGTTATTCCGTTTTCTCATTAATTTTAAGATGCATTTTTTAGTCAATGTTAACTAATTAGAAGACAAAAAAAATAGGCTGTATTTGAGTTTATGGCCAGAAACTATGGAAACTTTACTTTTCTCAAAAAATTAGAAAATCATGATTCAGTAATTTAATTTAAAGAATGGATCATAATTATTAAAATAAAAAAAGATTTGAAATGGCTTATTTTATTTGTGAATACATATAGAAAATATAAAAATTTAACTTTTTTTTCAACTGAGTTACTGAAACATCTCTTTTTCAGAATATCCTAATATTTTTTGGACATTCATGCTGGGGTTATGGTAATGCAAAAAATATTCATATATAATTAAGAATATACACAAATTAAAAACTACAAAAAACACTGAAACTCTGGGAGTATCAACATTTTGAAGAGTAAAATATATCTAAAATCCTTTTTAAAATCTGTGGTAGAAACTTATTTTCTTATGGGTGGATGGCAGATACCTCACTGGATTTGGATACCAGTTGTGAATCCACCACAGCTGAACGCAAAACTGAAATGCACCTCTGCAGTACACTTAAAACATGTTAGTGCTGGATGGGGAAAAAATATTTCTTCACTTTATGAAGGAAAATCATAAAAGGTCAATCACACAGACTGACCAACAGGTCACATTTCAGTTAAAAACTGGGCCTCTTCCTCTTCTTGAGAGCTATGACTCATTTTCCATCTTTCTGCTTGCTGTAACTTCCCATGTTTGGTCTGAAAGTCTAAACCTTTTTAAAAATTCCTTTCACACCACAAACAAAATGGATCAAGATTCAGTTTGATCCAGACCAAGACCACATATTTTTGGCTCTGTGGCTTGGTCTGGAGGAGGTTTCACACCTATGGTCCAGAACAAACTGAAAAGTCAGAAAGTCTGGACCAAACATGTGTGAAAGCACATTAAATTTGCTTTGGTCCAAATCACTTGATGATCTTTTAATCTTGGATTATTTTGCTGCTGAAATTTCATTTCATTTACATTTTTACCCACATCGCCAGAGTTGAGGCGAGTCTGTCCACCTGGGTAAGGTGGTCACTTCCATCTGTCCGTTTTTTCTGTCCAGACTGTAACTTGAGAAGAAATACCAAACGGTATACAATGGTGTGAAAAAGTGTTTGCCCCCTTACTGATTTCTCATTTTTTTCTATGTCACACTTAAATGTTTCAGATCATCAAACAAATTTAAATATTAGACTAAGATAACACAAGTAAACATAAAATGCAGTTTTTAAATGAAGGTGTTTATTATTAAGGGTAAAAAAAATCCAAACCTACACGGCTATGTGTGAAAAAGTGATTGCCCCCCTCTGTTAAAATATAAATTAACTGTGGTTTATCACATCTTTGGAAAGCTGAGTTCAATTTCTCCAGCCAGACCCAGGCCTGATTACTGCCGCACCTGTTCTCAATCAAGAAATCACGTAAATAGGACCTGCCTGACAAAGTGAAGTAGACCAAAAGATCCTCAAAAGCTAGATGTCATGCTGTGATCCAAAGAAATTCAGGAACAAATGAGAAACAAAGTAACTGAGATCTCAGTCTGGAAAAGGTTATAAAGCCATTTCTAAAGCTTTGGGACTCCAGCAAACCACAGTGAGAGCCATTATCCACAAATGGCAAAAACATGGAACAGTGGTGAACCTTCCCAGGATTGGCTGGCCGACCAAAATTACCCCAAGAGTGCAGTGATGACTCATCCAAGAGGTCACAAAAGACCCCACAACAACATCCAAAGAACTGCAGGCCTCACTTGCCTCAGTTAAGGTCAGTGTTCATGACTCCATCATAAGAAAGAGACTAGGCAAAAATGGCCTGCATGGCAGAGATCTAAGACGAAAATCACCGCTGAGCAAAAAGAACATAAAGGCTCGTCTCAGTTTTGCCAGAAAACATCTTGATGATCCCCAAGACTTTTGGGAAAATACTCTGTGGACTGATGAGACAAAAGTTGAACTTTTTGGATAGTGTGTGTCCCATTACCTCCGGCGTAAAAGTAACACAGCATTTCAGAAAAGGAACATCATACCAGCAGTAAAATATGGTGGTGGTAGTGTGATGGTCTGGGGCTGTTTTGCTGCTTCAGGACCTGGAAGACCTGCTGTGGTAAATGGAACCATGAATTCTGTTGTCTACCAAAAAATCCTGAAGGAGAATGTCCGGCCATCTGTTCGTGACCTCAAGCTGAAGCACATTTGGGTTCTGCAGCAGGACAATGATCCAAAACACACCAGCAAGTCCACCTCTGAATGGCTTAAGAAAAACAAAATGAAGAGTTTGGAGTGGCCTAGTCAAAGTCCTGACCCGAATCCGATTGAGATGCTGTGGCATGACCTTAAAAAGGCGGTTCATGCTCGAAAACCCTCTAGTGTGGCTGAATTACAACAACTGTGCAAAGATGAGTGGGCCAAAATTCCTTCACAGCCCTGTAAAAGACTCACTGCCAGTTATCACAAACACTTGATTGCAGTTGTTGCTGCTAAGGGTGGCCAAACCAGTTAATAGGTTTATGGGGCAATCACTTTTTCACACAGGGCCATGTAGGTTTGGATTTTTTCCCCTTAATAATAAACACCTTAATTTAAAAACTGCATTTTGTGTTTACTTGTATTAACTTTGTCTAAAATTTATATTTGTTTGATGATCTGAAATATTTAAGTGTGACAGACATACAAAAAAATGAGAAATCAGGAAGGGGGCAAACACTTTTTCACACCATTGCATGGGTGGACCTCAGGCTTAAGGGCTGTCAGAGTCCCTCCGAGGGGATAACGTTTGCGTTCTGTAGACTGCATTTGTGTACACAGCAATATTCAGAGTTGCTTTTGACCCACTGCTACTACCGTTCAGCAGCCACGTTTCGCGCATGTACAGTGAAAATAAATTTAAACGTTTTAACAGCTGCAATCGAAACACAAAAGAAGAGCTCGGTGGCGGAGGTTTTTTTTTATTAACTTTTAGTAATCGGTGGATTAAATGTCTTAGATATATATTTACCATAAAGTGACTGAAACAATTTTCCCCAACCCCAAACCACACCTGTAGCAACTGCTGTCACAAGCTACGGAGAAACACAAAGCAACTAAACAGGTAGGAATATAATTTACAGTTTTGGTGTTGTGGGTGAAAAATTGACAGACGAGGCACTGCACAGTAGAAGAATGTACAACGCTTATTTGGAGATTACGTGAAAAACATGTTTTAACCCTCTGCGTAGGGTTTGTGCACAAATGCGTCCACTGCGCTCGCTCACGTACCAGCACGTTTTTGCCGCTATGAATGGGGCTTTAGCATGTGTTGCAATGTTTTTGAAGTCACAAGGTCAAAAATCAAGGTCACAGGGTCACAAAAGGTCAAAATAGATTTTTGCTAACAGTGACTTTATTATTAGAGTTATTGGCAAGAAGTTTGTACAAGTGTTAAGGTGTGTTCAGACCAAATGCGAATGGGTGAATTTTTCACTTGCCATGATTATATTTTAACTCAGTGTAAAGATGTGAATAGACATGAATTCACAGTGAGTTGCAGACAGGTGAAGTTGCTTTTATAACTTCTGTTCAACCTGCTGTGGAAATTCCCAAAACACCGTCATGCTTAGGTTTACATTATCTGATGGGGTCTCCCCTGAAAAAAATGTCCCTGCCTCCAAAATTTCACCTGGATGATGGGTTGTTTACATTGCTAGCCTGCTAGCCTTGTTAGCACGTCTGTGGCATGAGTCCGTAGGTAAAAAACTCCAACACTTTGATTCAGCTGCAGAGCTCCCGATCCTTCTGTCTCCAGGTGAGTGTCAGGCTCATTTTCAAACTAGTTTACTCTCCAACTTCAACTCCAACTGCTCCAGTGGAGCTGCTCAGTGGCCTCAGGTCAATCAGTTGTTGTACTGGGCAGCTTCAAGGTGTGAGTGTGTAACCGTGTGAATGTGGACAAAGTGTCTTTGAAAAAGAGAGGTTGCCTCTCAATGGAGCCTCCCTGTATAAATAAAGGAAAAATAAAAAATTTGCCTGTACTCGCCTGTTTCCTTTGACTTTGTATGCATTCGCATGGCCTGTTCACGGTTGGTCTGAACACACCTTTAGAATAGTGTCTTGGGCACATAACAAATGTCAGATGACCTTGACCATGGCTTTGACCTTGAGGGTCAATAAGGTCTTAAGTTCATTCACTACAGGGCATAACCTTTAAGCTTGGTGCCTTTATTATCAGGTTTAGTGCTGGCAGAATTTGAATATATGTTATAATATACAAAATCCAGTTATGAAATGACCTTCACCCTGCCTTTGACCCTGAAGATTGTTAGGGTCTAATTCTTGTATATCTGGACATTCCCATTACAATAGGAAGTGAGATACAGTACTTAGAATTTATCACAGACTTCACCCAAGTTTGGATAGGGCTCCAGGGTTAGCATCTCTGTTGAGTGCAATTTGAAACTATATTTGTGTTTCATATTTTCGTTTGTTAATTCTCAGTGATGCCAAATTAGTTTTGACTGGAAGAATCAAATAAAAATATGCTTTTGGACAAGAAACAAGACTGCAATTTAAGCATTACAGAATTTTTTATTGTCATAAGATTTCTTGGTGGTCAAGTTGCACCCCCACAGAGTTTTTAATGCTGTTATAAAGGGCTTACTGTAGGCATTTTCTTCTCACCCTGGTGGCTGTTGGGTAAATATTGGTACAGTGTGGATACCAATAATTTTTTTTGTCATAGGAGTATGAATTTGTAAAATTAGGTTGGTTAAAAAAAGTTGAGCTTCTGTATGGCAAATTGTCATCTTGTTTGCATGAAAATGTCCTTGAGACATATGGTAAAAGACCTAACAAGTTTCATATTTGGTCACAATGTAGCAATTAGCATCACAATGATATCTGAATGCCAGAGTATTCACTGCTAAAGGTATAAATAACTATGTTTAATTTTAGACAATGCTTCTGTTTTCAAGTTCATACTCTTTAGAACATAATCTACAGCATATACAGGAGTGTCTTACCCAGGATTTACACTGACTCCGGATGCAGTTTGTTGCAGATGCAGTGCGGATGGCCTCTTGCGTTTATCCCTACCAGCTCTGTGTTTTGCAGTGGCATGGATAAGAACAGAGGCTGAAATACAAGATCGTGCAAAATGTATACAAAATGACATGAGATTTTGTGAAAGACCCGAGAGTGATCGAGATGAACCAGTCTCGATCACGAGATAACAACAAGGAAGTGTGATGTAGCGGCTCCCTACCTGGATTTTTGGGCTCTAAATAAAACAAAAGTAGCCTGTTAATTTTAATTCTATGAAGTGTTTGTATCTTAAGTCAAGTTTTTAGCTTCTCTGATACAGTGGTGGAGGTATAGACCTCAGAAAATAACGGATGATCCTTAAATTGTTTTTAATGAGCAAACGGCTATTAAATACTGCAAGATACCGTGACATTTCCTTGTGGATTGGATCCGGCATCTGTCAAAAATAGACTTGCTGCCTTTCATTAGCGAACCTGTTATGTTGTAATAAGGAGCCAAGGACGAGGCCAGGTGTCGAACTGAACACACGTTTATCGTAGAGGCACAACACAGCACACAGGCGCAGCCGTCAGGCAGAGAGATGGCAAAGAGACCACCCCTCCTGCCCACTGCCCTCTTATAGCCACGGGTGGTGGTGGAGCCAGAACGTGGAGCCGCCACCCATACCTCACAAATAAAAGCCTAATCTTCTGACACAACATTCTGCCCGCCCCCCCTTCACAAAAGCCAAAAATACACATACAATTCGGACCCACCCCAATTTGGATCACGCACTAAAAGTAATTAGATAACACAACACAAATGGCCTTACACAGTCACTCCAAAACAACTAAAACTAGGGGGAGATGGGTAGACTGCCACCTCACCCCACATGGCGAAGCGGGTCATTCTGCTGCTTATACTTCAAACAAGTCCACTTAACTGTTTGACTGCCTATGGCACTCCGTTGCACCGTCAGCCCTAGTGATCAAGGTTTTTTTCAAGAAAATATTCAGCTCAGATGTCAGAGATTTCCAAAGATATAACTTGAAAGTGGTAAGAGATAATGGCCTACTGTCAATTAGAAAGATGTAGAATATGATCCAAAGTTTGAGATAGGAGTAAATTTATGCATCTAATTTGCATAATGCAACGGCAGCCATACTGAATTACATAACTTTCAGTCAAAAGCGGACTTTGGACATATTTACTCAAAGGATGGTTTTGTTTTTTGGCAGCACAGTGGTGCAGTGGTTAGCACTGTTGCCTTACAGCTAGAAGGTTCCTGGTTTGAATCCCCAGGTTGGCAGGGGTTGGAACCTTTCTGTGTGGAGTTTGCATGTTCTCCCTGTGCTGCGTGGGTTTACTCCGGGGGCTCCGGTTTCCTCCCACAATCCAAAGACATACATGTTAGGTTAATTGGCTGTTCTAAATTGTCCCTAGATGTCTGTTTCCTATAGGCCCTTAGAATAGAGGATTAGTATTAGTGAAAGCGCTTTGAGTGGTCTTTGTGACTAGAAAAGCGCTATATAAGTGCAGGTTAGTTAGTTAGTTAGTTAGTTTTTTGTCATTGTTTGTTGTTTTGGGCATTTTGGTATCTTATCTTTAAAGTATATGAACCAGAAAATCAGTTACAATGTAAACAAACAAACAAATTCATCACTTACCGCTGGCCGGGTGGCTCTCGCTTCGTCCATTTTCGTCCATCCTGGTCATTATTTTGCCTTCTGTTGGTCATTTGCGGCTTTCTCTCCCACATCCAGAAACTCTTATGATTATCCCACCTAAATTTCGCTTTTATTCCGCCACAATTTATCTTATATAATGACACAGAACCAGCGTGATTATCCTGTGCAGTCACATGGCGCTGGGGGCGATAGCAGGTGGACATAAACCATCTTCGCCCACCCTCTGTTATAACAACATGTTGATATTTACCTTCATAAGCTAAATAATCTCTTTTTAGAATCATAGTTGACAAATTTGGGAGCAAATGTGTCCTCTGTCTTGCGAGCGAATACATCATTTGTTTGTCTAAAAATGTCTTCTTCTCTGGTGTCCAGAAGTGAGGTTTTTGGATGGTTTCTTGTCCGCCATTAGTCCTCCAAGATAAGAGCAGTAAGTTATATGTGTCTGCCATCTTGTGAGGTGGAATTCTTAGTACAACTGGGGAGTTTTTGGCCACGTCACATGACATCACATGACAGGCACAGCACTGCGCCATAGGCAGTGGGGGCCCTATCTGTTCATGCGATCAAGGATGTCAAAGGGTTAAAACAAAACACCGCCATTTCCTAATCTAAACATAACATCAAATTAATCCCCATGAACATATACAAATCACAAACACATAGAGCAAAACATTCAAAAGATACTAAGTAAGCAGTGACCCCATGACAATCAAGATATAAACACATGCATAACATCTAAACCATACAGCAACTATAAAGAACCCCCCCCCCCCCCCCCCCCCCCCCCCCCCGGACTGTCCTCCTATCAGTCCACCCCAGGATGAAATTTGCCTCCCGGGCTGCCGCTGACTGTCTTGACCCTAGTGCGCCTCTCTTCGACACCACTGGAGGAATCCCGTGTCCAGGCCCAAGTCCACCAGTCTTCTTCTGGGCACACCGCAGCTCATTCGGGTGCCTCCATGAGCCATCCAACAGATGGAGATAGGCGTCCTCCCATCTGGCCACCACATGCAGCAATCCCTGGTGTTCCTCCATCCACCGCTTGACCTGAACCCGCCGTGACCGTGCCTCCTCCCGGACCCGAACCACATCCACAACACCCAGATGGGCTCTACTCAGCTTGCAGTGTTTCTGCTTGGCATGTCATTCTACCGTGCCAGATGGTCCTGCCCCAACCGCTTTTAATGTTGCTGCCGCCATCGCTGTTGTGACCCCCTGTTCACTGGCCCATTCCAGCCAGGATCTGGGAACAGATGGAGCCAGCCTCTCGATGTCGCCCACCATCACAGGCGTCCCGCCGTGCCACCCAGAACCCTCATCCAGGGCAACTTGAGCTCTGGCAGAGGGACCCTCCTGTGATGGCCCTGGCCAATATTGGTCTTGCTCACTCTCCAGGGTGCCAGGCATGTTCTCATCCCACACCGCCCTGTCTTCCATTCTCAGGACCGGCCGGTCCCACAAACCGCAGCCCGACCATTCCTCCCCAGCACCACTTTTAATAGTGAAGCCCAGACCATAAAACAGGTCGCATCCTGTTTTGTTCTCTTCACAGGCTGTCACGATGAACTTCAGGTCACACACCTTGGCCGATTTGTATCGGGCCATCAGTCTCAGTGTTCCCACCGTGGCCAGTCTCCCTCCACCATAACCACAAAGCAGCACTGGGTCACCTCCAATCCTGTAATGTGGGAAAAAACACCTCACGATCGCCCAATTCAACACGGAGCCCACCGCTCCCATGTCAGTCAATAATGGCACCACCACCCCGTCCAACTCCACCATACAGTACGTGCATCCACTGGTGCTCGGGGACACAGCATGGACAACCATGGGGCGGGAGAGTCCTATTTGTGTCTTGGACTCCCTCGCTTGAACTTGCGACATGCCCTGGTGAAATAATGCAAGTGTCCACACTTGCCGCAGTGCTTCCCTCTCGCCGGACACTCTCTGGCCTTAAAACAGTGCTTCATGGACCTACAACCCATACATAGGGGCATTCCCGGGGCAGACCTCATTTTCACAACGTTGGCGTTGTCCATATCTCCCTCCATGTTATCATCGCTGTCCGGGTCCACTGTCGGCTGTGATCCTAGTCGTCGGTGTGACACACTCTCACTCAGCTCTCGTGATAGTTTATCTGTAGCCTCCAGCTGCTGAGCTAATTCGATGGCTGTGGACAGCGTCAGCTTGCCAGAGAACGTAAGTAGTTTC
This sequence comes from Pholidichthys leucotaenia, assembly GCA_020510985.1. Taxonomy (NCBI): domain Eukaryota; kingdom Metazoa; phylum Chordata; class Actinopteri; order Cichliformes; family Pholidichthyidae; genus Pholidichthys; species Pholidichthys leucotaenia. The sequence continues at coordinate 104,840,872 of CM035843.1, read as the reverse complement.
GACCTAATCGCAGGGCAGCTGGTATGCCCTGCCAACTCGTCGCAAACCATCTCCTTCTCCAATGGTCCGAACTGGCATTCACTGGCCAATAGTCTCAGGTCTGTCACTAACCGCTGAAGAGACTCACCAACCCGTTGGCAGCGCTGTTGAAACTGGATTCTGCGGACAATGACATTTTCCGGGGTGCGAAAATGGCGCGCCATTAGCTCAACCATTTCTTCAAAACTATCACAGTCGCCCATTGTGCTCAAAATACGTTGTCCTGCCATTCCAAGATTATAGACCAACAATGCACGTGCCCTCAATTTCTCCAGCTTCCCAATGTTCAACGTCACCATGTACGTCTGGAACGCGGTGAACCACCTCGGCCAGGGAACAGGTGGCTCCCCTTGAAGCTCCAAAAACGGCTGAACAGGTGTAACATATGCGACCATACCTGCTTTTATCCTCGTTGTCAAATATTATGTCGAAATAAGGAGCCAAGGACTAGGCCAGGTGTCGAACTGAACACACGTTTATTGTAGAGGCACAGCACAGAACACAGGTGCAGCCGTCAGGCAGAGAGATGGCAAAGAGATCGCCCCTCCTGCCCACTGCCCTCTTATAGCCACGGGTGGTGGCAGAACCGGAAGGTGGAGCCGCCACCTGTACCTCACAAATAAAAGCCTAAACGTCTGACACAACAGAACTGAATCTAACAAGCCAGATTCATTCCGCAGTGGTCCGGAGCAGGTGGGAATTAGAAAATTGACAAGAATGGGAACTATTTGCTGCAGAAACTGGATCACATCAGTAATGGACTGCATCCAGAGTCAGTATAAATCCAGGGTTACTCTTCAACATGCAATGTATCCAAATTGAGAGACAGTGATACACGTTAAGTCCAGGGCTTAATTTGTGCTGGATCCTGCTGGATCTTGTTCTGGCTCCTCCCGTGTCTGGACCTCTTTAGTGGAATCCAGCAGCTCTTGTTTCACAAAGAAAATGTGTAAATAAGTTTTTGTCTATTATCTAATGGTATCTGTGTTATTAGTCTTTATTTGTTTCTAGCACAAAAAATCTGTCATTTTACCTATTTTATCTGCATTTTAAATTTGATTTTAGTAAGGGGTAGCGGGCAGCACTGGTCACTTCAGATGACATAGCGCACAGTTTAAATATGCTCTCAGCAAAGACAGGAAATTTCTCTCAATTTCTTTAAACCAGTGGAACAGTCAATTTCTAAGTGGGATAAACCTTTCAGTGGCTGTGAACAGCCCCATGGAGACAGAAGGACAGGTAGTAGTGCCAAGTTAGGAGCAGCCTAGCTGGATGAATTGCTAGCAGAGATTAGTGGTGGACCAAAGAACTTTTAAAACTGTGACTGTAATAAAATGTCCTTGGGTGGACAGACTCTGCCTTACTGACCTCCCAGCGCCATTCTATACATCAAGTCACAGAATAATAGACTGTATGCCAGAGACACAGAAGATTGGCAAAGAAAGAAACTGGATAAATTAAGATGAAGACTCTGTGGTTGGATAAATAAGCATGAAGGTAAGAGCAAATTTTTACTGTTTTTTTCTTTGCTGTGTCTCCGTGGTGATTATCCATTTTGAGGCTGGCTATAATTAATGCTGCATACACTGATGTGCAGTGTGTGTACATATTTTAGTGTACAGTTTCTGTCAGCCTCACAAGGTGTTGAGGTGTTGGTCGCGGTACTGAAACTGGAGAAGTCATTAAGCCTGCTTGCTTTGCTCCTTGTCAATAGAAAACCTGACCCTAGTTTCTCATTTTCCCCACTGTACAAATCTGGCTGAAGGGAAATGACAGAAGTAACGAAATGCTGCAAACTGTTAACAGCTGTTTATATGTCTCTCCTCCTGCTGATTTTGATTTTGAACATATTACTCTGATTAATGCATCTGCATAAATGTTGACCTGGTTTTGAAAACTGTATTGTTTAAGTTTATATAGTTGGAAAATTCATTTTTTCATGTGTTTGTATTCTGTTCTGTCCCCCCCACTGAGCTGTAGGAATGTCAGTGTCTCTGTGCTCCAAGACCTCCAACTTTATAAATTAAGCACTGGCGAAGTCACAACCCTATCCACTCAAAAGGGACATATAGGTTAGTAATTTACTTTTATGTCAGACACTTGTGCATACCAAAAGTAAAATTTAGAAGTGCTGGAGCTCAGAGTATTCATATTAGAGGATGTATGCCACCCAAAGATAAAATCTTAAAAGCCCCTTAGAGGTGCTTGTTTTTTTTCGTGTGTCTATATGATAATCAAGCTGCAAATGAACTCTTTGATTGGGTGGATCAATGTGTTTAGCAAAAAGCCCAGAGGGACAAAGACAGAAGGGAGAAAGAGAGAAGATAGTAAAGAAAAATGAACGAAACAAAGGAAGAGAGCAGAATTATCCATTGAATGTGTTTTTTTGTGGCTGAAGAATCGTCCTCAGTGGCTTTCAAAGGAAGGATAATCCTGTCAAGTAAGCAGACCTTTGGATATTCATGACTGGCCGAGCGGCTCCATGAACTGGAGGAGGACACAGTCAGGATGGGATTAAACATCAAAGTGAATCTGAGGAGAGCAGGACCGGGACCTGAATCAACCATCGCAGAGACACAGAGGTCTCCGAGGGGTGTGATGGGGCCAGAGGGGACCGGTTGTCTGGTGGGTGGATAGTTGAATGACTCCAGGATGAGGGCCTCCTAACTGCTATTCAGACCAGTGATATGGCATGGTGTGTGCACCTGCTACCCAATCAGAGAAATATCTACATAAATGTATACAAGCACCAATTCAAGTCGCAAATTAAATCTCATTTTGTCACCATGTGTCTCTTAAGTAGCTGGGGAAAAAATAAGATGACAAGATGGTCTATTGAGTGTACATCCCAGATTGGACACAGCTTAGCTCTAGCAGATCTCTGTGAAAAATTGACATAGCCATCTTGGTAGGACTTAGTGACATTTAAAGTCTTGGTTGGACAAGTTCTTCAACTAAAATATATAGTTTGTCATGTGTCTCCACCCTTCTTGTACAACTATTTCTGTCTTTTTAAAGATGGTGACTTTATTGTATTTCACAACATTTTAGAGTCATTCACCATTTCAGAACCATAGAAACTCCTCAGTGTTTGTATCCCAATCTTGCTGTTTTGTCACCACTGTCTTTGTTAACTTTTCCACATTTGTGAATTACTTCCTGTTTCACAATTAATTTCCTTTATGAATTAAGTACACATTTTTAGGTGGATAAAGTTAAGAAATTGGTGAGGCTTAGGAAAAAGTGAGGGTCTACTTTACACACTTAACAACTGTAACTTCAGGTCTACACTAGCAAACTCTTATCCATAGATTGTCACGAGCCGAGCCCGCTTGGCTTTCCCCGGCCCAGGCTCGATCTCTTTGTGGGTTTGGTTTCACTGTTTATGTGCATTTTGTGTATTTCTGTACTTATCCTACTACCGTAGCCACTGCCTGACCGGCAGCTGTTAGTCAGCTCCTGTGATCTATTTTTTCCCACGCTGCTGACAGTCTGCCGGTCCAACCACGCCCCCTCGCTCTCCTTAGCTTCATCAGCTGTTTCCAGCCCCGGTAATTATCTTTCCCGCGCCTTGCCCAGGTGTTCCCAATTTGTGTGGCCAGCAACGTTTGTATTTTAGTGGCTCTTCGCTAGACAAACACCGCTGGGTCATTGTACGAGTCACTCTCGTCTCCATGGTGTGACCGTCACGTCAAGAAGGACTGTTGTTCGTGCTCCAAGGGAGAACTGGACTTTTTGGACTGCTCCTATTCGTGAGTAAACTGTTAGCGTTTCTCTGTGTGGTTAGCTGCTATGCTGGACCAGAAGCGTTTCTCCTCTGCAGTAATTCTGCTACACTTCTGGTGGCGTTTCTCCCCGCAGCTCAACTGCTACGCTTAGGCTGTGCCCAGTTTGCATTCCTCCGAGTCAGTTGAGCTCCCCGGAGTCCTCCCTGCTCTCCCGAGCGCATTCATTATTGTAACCTACTTGTTCGTTCTCATTTGTGAACTGTTCGTCAATAAATGTGTGTTTGGTGAACTCCTGCATTTAAATCCTTCTCTCCTTCTCCTTCTCTGTGTGCTCTGCCATAACGCATGGAGAGTTTATGACAGAATGACCCAGCTCGAAAAGAGGATTTAGAGGGTTCACCCACACATCCCTTTTTCCTTTTTTTTGTGTCATTTTCTGAACCGTTTTTTCACCCACCGTTTATTTGCCCCGCTATGCCTTCGGCGTGCTGCTCCCATGCCGGCTGGAGTAAATTAGCGGCAAGGCATCCCACGGTAGAGGAAGAATGGGCAGCGAGCTTCATCCAGGACTTTATGGATGAGGCCCATTAAGCCCGCGGACCCAAGGCGAAGTGGAGTAGCCTGGACGCAGCGGAGGGAATTCTGGAAGCGCATCCTGGTCTCTGGGATTACCCTCAGTATGCAGATCTGATCGCTTCAGCCTACACGCTCCAGCGCATGTTTCCTGGCGTGGGGAGAGCGGCGTTCCTTGTGGAGCCCAAGCGGGAACGCGCTTTACAGTCTGCAGCCGTTCTTTCCCCCGCTTCACCATCAGGGTCGGCCGCCCATAGGCAGCGTCATCCCACGAGGAGACGCCGGGAGAAGCCCTCCTCTTCAGCAGCGGCCATCATCATTTCAGCCTCCAAGAGGTCCGCTGGATTCACCCCGGCTCCGCCTACCTCCGTCGTCAGGGAAACAGCTCCTCCAATAGTCTGCGGAGGGGTCTACGTCATCGCTGGCAAGGAGAGGGATGAGTTTCTGCCCTTTGCAGCTGTGCAGGTCATCAAACGGGATGACAGGCAAGTACTTTTTCATTCTAAATCATTCATTAACACTGAACCTTGCCTGTCTCCCGAGGGGGAGGCCCAGTATCAGCAGTCCACGGGGTCCTCTCTTCCAGCTGCAATTAATGATTGCTTCCTTCCCCTTCCCCCCTTCCTCCTTTAATTTCTGAGGACCTGCCGGTCCAAGAACCGGGCCACCTGACGATGGAGGAGGTTGAGGCCCTGGATGATCCTGCCCAGGAGCCCGCACGGAGGCGTTTCCTCACAGTCACACCGGACGAGGAGCGGGTGAATCTGCTCACCTTCGTCAACCGCCGGGTTGAGGAGGAGCACCGTGAGAGGGAGGTCCGAAGACGCACTTCCCCGGCTGTGAGGGTTCCACCTCCTACGCCTGCTCAGCCCACGGATTCACCTTCAGATGAGGAGTGGGCTAATCTGCTCATTGTAGTCAATGGCCAGGTCGAGGAGGAGCATCAGAGGACCAGAACTGCAACCACCATCACGCCTGCTATGGGGACCGCCGCAGCAGAGTCATCCCCTGGACCAGACCCCCAGCTGACGGGAACTGGACCGTCACCGTCGACAGTGTTGGAGTCCTGAACTGCGGTAGAGCTCGAGCACAGGCAAGTTATCTCTCCTGCAGTTCAATTGCCTATGATTGAGAGATCTTGTCTGGCTCTTGGGGAGGAGAGTCGGGTGCGGCTCTCGGCTGCACCTGGGCTCCCCTTGCCGGGCTCTGCCGATGCCGGCGACCCTAACCTCTACTTCTCTCCCTTGCCTGTCGAGCCCATCACTAGGGTCACTGGATGAGCTACCATCACCGGGGTTGCCTGCTGACGACGACGGGACGTTGGCGGCCCCAGAGGAGGTCGACGGGGGCACAGCACCAGGCATGATGACGGAGGCTACGCACCCCAACTCGCCGGAGTCCTGGACGGCGGTGGAGCCCGAATTCAGGCAAGTGTGCGCCATTATGTCAAAACCTCATATGTCAATGTCACATTGCCCGACTCATGGTGAGGAGGGCCTGGGGCAGCTCATAGTAGCCCTCGGGGCCGCCTCATTGGCCTCTGCCGCTGCCGGCGACCCTGACCCGGTCTCTTTTTCTCTCCCTCCGGGGTCGGAGCCACCTGCTAGGGTCGCTGGAGAGCAGCTGACTTTGCCAGAGGCCGCTGAAGATCGGGATCCAGTGCCAGGGGTTGTTAGCAGCACCACCTCCCTCGCTGGGGAGGCTTCCGCGGGAGCAATGAGGCCCCCAATGGGGGTCACCGCTGGTGCAACAGTGCTCCATTGTGGACTACCCTGAGGACGCCGTGGTCCCCTTATCCCTGCCCTACTCCGTGGAGGTCCTCTTTTTCTGGTCCTGTTATCCACCAGCGAGCCTTCCGGTGGGCAGGTTGCCTCCTTATTCATCCCTTCGGTCCTGGTGGCTAATCAACGCGGGCTGGCTGCCAGAAGAATTGACTCCCCGGGTCAGGTGGCTCATGTTTTCCGGCAGGCCGCGGACTCGGTCTACCCGACCTTCTGCTGGGCCTGGGACTCTGGGCGGTCTCCTGAGCCCCAACGCCCGTGGACTTGGGGGGTTAATTGTGGGCCCTGGGTGGGGCATTGTGTTCCCTCCTTCCTGTTCCCCCTACCGCCCACCCGGGTTCGTGTTGTTTATTGTTGTTGCAACTGTTGGGGGGGGGGGGGGTCTTCTTGATGTTACCTGGGGTGTCTGGGAATCCATCTCTTAAAGGGGGGGGCTGTCACGAGCCGAGCCGGCTTGGCTTTCTCCGGCTCAGGCTCGATCTCTCTGTGGGTTTGGTTTCACTGTTTATGTGTATTTTGTGTATTACTGTACTTATCCTACTACCGTAGCCACTGCCTGACCGGCAGCTGTTAGTCAGCTCCTGTGATCTATTTTTTCCCATGCTGCTGACAGTCTGCCGGTCCAACCATGCCCCCTCGCTCTCCTTAGCTTCATCAGCTGTTTCCAGCCCCAGTAATTATCTTTCCCACACCTCGCCCAGGTGTTCCCAATTTGTGTGGCCGGTGGCGTTTGTATTTTAGTGGCTCTTCGCTAGACAAACACCTCTGGGTCATTGTACAAGTCACTCTCGTCTCCATGGTGTGACCGTCACGTCAAGAAGGACTGTTGTTCGTGCTCCAAGGGAGAACTGAACTTTTTGGACTGCTCCTATTCGTGAGTAAACTGTTGGCGTTTTTCTGTGTGGTTAGCTGCTACGCTGGACCAGAAGCGTTTCTCCTCTGCAGTAATTCTGCTACACTTCTGGTGGCGTTTCTCCCCGCAGCTCAACCGCTACGCTTAGGATGTGCTCAGTTTGCATTCCTCCGAGTCAGTTGAGCTCCCCATAGTCCTCCCTGCTCTCCCGAGCGCATTCATTATTGTAACCTACTTGTTCTTCCTTATTTGTGAACTGTTTGTCAATAAATGTGTATGAACTCCTGCATTTAAAGCCTTCCCTCCTTCTCCTTCTCCATGCACTATGGCAGAGCGCACGGAGAGTTTATGACATACAGTAGATAGGCTATGAGTACACAGTCAACATACTTACATACCTTTTGTGTATATATATACAGTATATATATGTGTGTGTGTGTGTGTGTGTGTGTGTGTGTAAATGTAGTTAGAGTGCAGTTAACTTAAAATTAAAAAAAGTAAAAAATGCTGTTGTACTGGGAAAAATAAGTGATATAGATTGTTAAAAATGCCGCTGTACTGGAGAAATTAGTCATATATAAATCCTTTTTGTGTAACTATAATTTTATTGATGTCTGTTTTTTTTGTATGTGAATGTATGATTGATTTTCTTGTTTAGTTTTACCACTGAATTAAACTATACTGTAGGTATGCCATTCTGCCAGTGTATATTAACCTATTCAATTCAATTCAACTTTATTTATATAGCGCCATTTCACAACAATAGTCATCTCATAGCACTTTCAAATGTAGGGGAAACCCCACAATTGCAGAAACACCCCAGCAATCAGCTGATCCCTTGTGAGCAAGCGCTTGGTGACGGTGGGGAGGAAAATCTCCCTTTTAACAGGAAGAATCCTCTAGCAGAACCAGGCTCAGGGAGGGGCAGTCATCTGCTGTGACTGGCTGGGGGGTGAGGGGATAGAGAAGATGAAAAGAACAGACATATAGAGAGCAAACATTAAAGGAGTGAAGCCAAGTACATTATTGGAGGTCCCCTGGCAGACAAATCTATTAACAGCAGAACTAAGGGAGGGTTTAGGGACACATGATCCCTCCCTAATCGTAGGCTGTATTGAAAAGGAAGGTTTTTACCCTATTCTTAAAAACAGAGATTGAGTCTGAATCCAGATTGGTAACTGGTTCCACAGGAAAGGAGCTTGATAGCTGAAGGCTCTGCCTCCCATTGTACTTTTGGAGATTCTAGGTATTACAAGTAATCCAGCATTTTGGGAGCATAGTGCTCTGTTAGGATGATAGGGTAGTATCAGATCTTTTAAATAAAAAGGGGGCTGATTGTTAAGAGCTTTGTAAGTGAGAAGAAGGATTTTAAACTTAATTCTAAACTCTATGGGAAGCTAATGAAGGGAGACCAGAACCGGAGAGATATGATCTCTCTTTCTAATACCTGTTAAAACTCTTGCAGCAGCATTATGGATCAACTGAAGACTTTTTAAAGATAATTTAGGACAACCTGATAATAAAGAGTTACAATAATCTAATCTCAAGCTAACAAAAGCGTGGATCAGTTTCTCAGCATCACTCTGAGACAAGGTGCACCTAATCTTGGCAATATTACGCAAATGATAGAAGGCAGTTTTAGAAACAAATTTAATGTGAATTGAAAAACAGATCTTGATCAAAAATAACTCCAAGGTTCCTCACAGAACTATTCAGAGAAAGAGTAGCCGCATCCAAACTAAGAGTTTGATTTGGAAAGGTATTTCTAAGGTTTTTTTGGACCAACAAGAATGACTTCAGTCTTTTCTAGATTTAATAGCAGAAAATTACAAGTCATCCAAGCTTTGATTTCCTTAAGACAGGTGTCTAACTTGGCTAATTGATTACTATCATCTGGCTTCATTGACAAGTATAATTGTGTGTCATCTGCATAACAATGAAACTGTATACAGTGCTTTCAAATGAGGTTGCCTAACAGAAGCATATATAAACTAAAAAGAGTAGGGCCTAGCACAGATCCTTGTGGAACTCCATGACTGAACTTAGAGTTGGAAGAAAACTCATTATTGATATGAACAAACTGAAGCCTATCAGACCTATCAGAACATCATACCACTTTATTAAACTAGTATTCTTTTCTGTTAGCTTAAATGTACAGGAACATCATAGCAAAGGTATGCTATTCTGACAAAGTATGCTAAAATGTCAGAACACTAGCACCAACTGATCGGTACTTTACTATTGTGTTGTGTGGGCTGGCTACTTTAGCAGAATGGTGGACAACACATTTGCCGGTAGTTGAACCGTGTGTTGAGCTCTCTGCAGAGACTGGTGGGCCGGTGCATCAGGTTGTAGTGTGGCAGAGGCAAAACTGCTGCGTATCATGATGTCCAGGTCTGTGAAGGTTTTTTTTGACATCATGGAAATATCAACATCATCAATGCTGACTATTTCAGTTTCAGTCATTTCAATTTGTTTTTGTCTTAAAGTCACAAGTTCAGTCACTTCTGTGAAGCATATGAAATGACAAGCTTCATTCTGTGGTTTGGGGTCATGCAATTTTCATGTACTGTATATCAGACTTTCTCTTGTGCATTCTTAAAGTTTGCATCAATGCAGTTGAATGAAAACAGTAATAGATACCTGCTGCTTTTTGCCAAGTGGCATAAAATACTTCAGTATTATTCAAAACAAGTACTGAGTTTCTAAATACGGAACCTCTAGAAGGCATTTTTAGGTCATGCTTTTTACGCTGTAAAACCAAATAGTTCACAGGACTCAAAACTTATGTAGAAACCGATTACCTAATAAATTTTAAGTAAATGATTTTTTTTTTGAGCAAACTGTACTTAAAAAATACATTTTCAGTATTTAATTTTACATTTTTTTTAAATTTCAGATTACTCAAAAAAAATTGCATTTACTTAAAATTTATTGGGTAATCAATTTCCACATAAGCTTTGAGTTCTGTGAACTAATTCGTTTTTACAGTGTATACTGTATATAATCAAAAAATCTTCATTGGCAAGATTTTGGCATTTTGTGTGTTATTCTATTACCAAAAATGTTATTGGCTTTTTTGTTGCCCACATTGATCTGAGTAGCGTGGATAGAGCAGTCAGTGCTGTGTGGAAGATTTAAATTGTAATTTAAATACACACAGATGCTTTTCATTTAAATCTCATATTTCGCTCTCACCCTCTGATTTTCTGTGACTTTGACCATGCACGTGTGTGCTGAGCTTCCATGAGATACCCTGTGAATTACATCCCATATGGTTTGTTGACCATGTCACACTCTGATGTCTGTTCCCTGGTGTTGGCCCTGCCAGCTCTGGCTGCTGCTGCTGCCAGCTGGGACTTCTGGACAAAGAGACCCACCCTGTCAGAAATCAGGGAAACTAGAGCGCACAGGCATGCGTGCGCGCACACACGCATGCACGCACACACGCATGCACGCACACACACACACACACACACACACACACACACACACACACAGTGACCCCTGCAGTTGGATGCAAAGACCTTTTCCTGAATAAAAAGTCATTCAAACTGAACTATGTAATTTTAAATGAATAAATAATTTTCTGTCATCAGATTAAAAAAATTAATTGAATAAAAAAAAAATCTTATTGAGGGAGCTCAGGATGAGATGGTATGGCCATGTGATAAGGATGGATGATGGAAACCCAGTGAAGAGTGTGATGAACATCAAAACTGAAGGAAGAAGGCCAAGAGGAAGACCAAAGAAGAGATGGATGGATAATGTTAGGAAAGATATGGACCACTTCCAAGTGACACCAGGGGAAGACAGACAGCTCTGGAAGACCAAAATAAGGGCAGTCAACCCTGCAGGTTTGTGGGAGTGTGTGGCTTAGAGAGAGAGAGAGAGATTGAACAAGAAGCTTATTTTAACTCTTTCTTCAAGAAATACTTTGCCAATCCATGTTTTCACTATTAAACACTTGTGAGACAGATCTTGTGAACTAGTGCAGGATGTACGGGCCCAACAGCAAGCGAAGAAGAAGTAAGTAAGTAACCATTACACATACTGAACAATGAGCCTACAGCAGTTAAATATACAGTTATAGAAGCCTTGGAGCTGCTGATGGACTCAGATGCTGATCTGTTCATATTTTGATCATTCTAAGTCTGATCCAGGTGAAGGAAGAAAACATCAGTATTATGCTGAGATTTTCATGCACCCAGCAAGAACGCACCCGAGTGCATTTATATTTGCCAAAAATGACTGTCTGTCATGATTCAATAGTTATTGACCCAAAAGCTGGCAACAGAGAGAACAGGTGCGTGTTAACAATAATTTTATTGACTAGTGCAGGGGAATAAAAAGTGGCAAGAGGTCTGACAACCCTATGGAAGGAGAGAGAAAACCAGCAGTAAGTATGACAGCAGTAGGGAATTAATTCACAATGATGATAATTGTTTGTTTGCTTACAGGTGCTATTGTGGAGTAGGGTGGTATACAGGATGGCTGGATCTCCCAGCGTCGCAGCGGGATAGGTGAGTGCTTGAAGGGGGGAGAGTGAAGAGCTTGGGGGGAAAGGGAGAACAGGTTAGGGAACGTGGGTAAGTGTACTTATGGGGAGAAAGGGTTGAGAGGGTCCAGGTTAAGCTTCCACAGAGCGAGGATCCAATCTGCCGGGGTTGAGGTCCACAATCCGCCTGGGGAAGTCCTAGAGAAGGGGAAAGGGGGTAAGTAGCAGAGTAAATGTTACTTCCTTCTTTTAGGTACGTTGGAGTAAAGGTACTGGCTGCACACACATCTGGAGGCGAGCATGAAGCAGTCAGTGATCTCCTGATGAGTGGAGGATGCTGGGACTATTTGAAGAGTCTGGTGATTGCTGGCAGATGGTGAGTACAGCTGTGAGGAATGAGATGATTAGTGAGAGAAACAGAGCAGTGTGCAGCCAAACCATTACAGTCTGGAGTTCTGTGGACTAGGTTAATTTTTTTCATATATTGGTGTGATATGCAGAAAATTCTTAGCAGTTATTCAAAACTGTTCATAATATCAGCTGGTAATAGTAGTTGACTGTAATTGTTCAGAGGAGCAAAGTTATACTCTAGGTGGATGCAGAATTTGGTAACCAAACCTCCCGAGATCTGCATGCAGTCATCTCCCTGCATATTTTCACAAAAATAGTCATTGCTTGAAAGAAAGCTGCTGGATCAAGTTGCAGATAAAGACATGCAAAAGTTTGTTACATATGTTTGACAGTATTTTGGCCCTTGGCAAGGACCGACCATTCATAATTGATCGTGGAGGGAAGAAAGGCTGGAGGGTGTTTGGGATTTTTGCTACCTGTGACTTGACCACTAGCGTTAGTAATTGTTACACACTGTACTGTAACAGAATTTATTGACAGGTATTTTGCATTTCTTCATGTCTTATTGGATAATTGATATATTATTCAAATATTCTTTACAATATGCTAATATTATAATATTGTAAAATAGTCTATTTTGCTTTGGTGCCAAGGTATTATACTCGGGGACATGGGTGGATTGATATGGACACACATCTGAGTTAAAAATAGATAAATAAAACAATTTAAAGTCTGAAAATGAAAAGATGACATGAAGTAGACCTTAAGTGCATTATTATGCACAAAATGCAACCTCGGCATAATGTAGTGTGTGTGTGTATCTGTCTGTTACCAGTTTTTCATCTCATCCAGTCAAAATCAAGTGGATACAAGATACCAGCCTTTAGTACCAATGCACTGCCGTTTTTTCTCAACTTTTAATTTGCCAGATTTTCAAAATAAGCCTTTGTTGTCAAGCAGAAGTTGTGTTAACTGAAAATTATCCGTCATTGTCAAATTGTTTTCATCAGTGACAGAAAAATCTGAAAGCTCTCTGTCAATTTTGATAGATTAAACTGAGGGTGAGCTAATTAAAATCAATTAAAATGATAGGTAATAATTGCTATGACAGAATTTTTACAACCCTGTCTGCCAAAATGATAGATGACAATAAAGTCTAATGCAACCTCTGTTGTCAAGATAAACAGAAAACAACATACGTTCACAGTGAAGGTGTTTTCACACCTGAAAGGCTGCACCAAGGGCAGAGCTAAAGTTTTTATTTTGTTACACAGTATAAATTTGGTCTGGTTAGGTCTGGTTTCATACTGCTCTTTGTCCAAGCGAACAAACAACTTCACCTAACTCATTGATGTCCTGTTGTCATGCCAACGTTTACATAGTTAGCACAGACACTGCCGTTAGCAAACATGCTATTCACCCTCAGAGGTGTTTTCTTCAGCACTGGACACATCGGTAACGGCACTTTAAGTAAAAACTGGTTCATACTCCATCATATCAGTCAGTGGACTAGTTTAGTGAGGCTAAAATATTATCCAGGTCTTCATTAAAAAGGACATTTGTCCTTCTCATCAGCCATGATCATTTTCAGCTGGCATTGCTCCGCCAATCTTTTGCGACTCTCCATCACATCTCCCCTGAAAATATCAGGTAAGTTTCTGTATTTTTATTATTTTGTTTTAATTGACTATTTATGGCGCTAACAGACCATAAACATAAATTAAAATCTGGGTCTTTTCCTCTCTCCAAGCTCTCTTAGGATAATTTTCCCTCTTATCAGCTTCCTTAACTTTCTGTGTTTGGTCCGAAAGTCCAAACCTTTCAGAAAATTGCTTTCACACTCTAAACAAACTGGACCAAGCTTCAGTTTGAACCAGACCGAGACCACCTCTTTTCCTCGGACCAGATTTCGGCTCTTTGGTCTGGAATGTGGTTCGGTGGAGCTTTCACACCTAAAATTTTTGTCTGGACCAAACTGAAAAGTGCAGAACAAACAGGTTAGGTGTGAAAGCCCCCTGAGTCACCTAAAGTGTGAAAAAGATGTTGTAATAACTATGCCAGACCAGTAGGTTGAAGTGCGACTTTTACAACACCACATGCATGTGACTTCCTGTCAACTATCAATTGCGTTCGGAACTTTTAAAATAGTGGCTGTTAGTGAAATGTAAACACATATTCAGCAACTACACCATTTATTTCTCATCTTGATTGTTTTCAGAAACATGTTTGTCACTTAGTTTTGAAGATATAGTTTTTAAAGTCACGGTGCATCTTAGATGCAGGTAAACAGACTTAAACAGACCAATGAGGTGCAGCTCATGTGCTTTGTAACGGTGACCTCAGCTTCACAGGTGCATGAATGGGGCATGATTGACATATGTGCGTGCTGCTGTCTATTTTGGACTGACTCAATACTTAGCTATCCCATACTACCATGCCAAAAGCACCAAGGCAAAAGCACCTATGGTGCTTTCATTTCAGAAACTGTCAGTGCTAAACTTTTATGACAATAGCACTGTTATCAGGTTTTCAAAGACAAAAACAGCTTGATGTGAGCTTTGTTTCAAAATAAAGCTTGAATGAGTTAACTGTAGAATTAAAAGCTGAACAGCAGCATAGCTTCCTGTCAAAGAATCAAGTGTTTTACTGGATGCTAACATTAGCATTTCACAAAGTCACACTGACAAACAAGCTACAAAGAAACAATCTGTGTCGTGTGTTTGCGTAATAATTTCTATTTTCACAGCAGCAGTGCCACGCTGAGATGTTTTAATAACTGCAACCCCAATTTGTCAAGTTACTGAAGCCTGCTATCATGTTGCGTTGCAGCATATGTCAGCGCTCAGAGTTGTTGCTTCCCTGGGGTCCGCTGCTTCATAAATCAAATTAGCACCACTCGCAAAACGGCTGTCATCTGATTTACAACAAAAACTGGACAGAAATACAGAAAAAAATACACGAAACACAATATGTTTGCAACAATTTAATTAGTAATATAGTGAGAACAAAGACGTTTTAATCACCAGTCTCTGTATTTAACAATTCTCTGTGGGAGTCCAAATTTGAGTTTGGGCAACATCTGTGATAAACTTGCTGCAGTCTGAAGAGAATGGAGGCTGAATAGAAAGGAAGAGTGGCTGATTCAGTCAGATCTCTCAAGTCCTCGTGGGGATTTGAATGTGCTGAGGGTCTATGAGGAGGAGCACCATAGGAGGTGAATGAGCTAAGGAGGTGGTTATAAGGCACAGAGGAGAGATCCTGGTTTGGAGGAGGGGAGGTGAGTGTGCGTGTGTGACTGTGTGTAATGCAGGCTGTAAGGCTGACAGATGTGTCCATCAATGCCTGAAAGAATCATCTTACATCCACTGCATCCATCTGCCAGCCTGGTGGTGTTTAAATGTGTTAAGATGGAGGTTAACAGTCAGCTGGTGGATGGAAAAGCAAATGCAGAATTCTGACTGGAAGATGTCATTGATCCAACAAACCATCCTCCAATTTCTTGGCTAATAGGTCATGGTGTAGCACACAAGGCCAATCAAAGCGCTGACACCTTTTTCTTCAGTTCCTCCTGGTGGATTCCTTTAGCGCTCAGTGGTCAGCTGGGAGACGTGATCCCTGCACCATGTCCTGGTTCTGCCTCGTGGCATCGCAGCCGATCAGGCATGAAACGTGTCCAATGGGAAAACTAACCATCCCGACCAGGCTGGGTCCAAGAGGCTGCAAATCTTTGAAGCATTATTAGATTTTTCTAGTTCACTTAATTTGATGGTAAAACAGGCAATTAGTGCACCAAAGTATTTTAGGGCGAAAAAAGGACATTTATATTAGAGAAGAGAAACGTGCAATTAAAAACTGTTAAATTTATAGTAAAAACATTGCAAGAAAAACAAAAAAAATTTAAAACAAAAATGTTTACAGGAGAAAAAATAGCATCTTGTAATTTAAGGGTTTCGGTTTATGCTCAAACATTCTTTGCGACTGCATAGTGACCCCCCACCCCCATTTTTGTTTTGGTCAAAAATTGTTAGATTTGGCTGTCTACAGAAAACTTGAGCATAACTTGTGTGTTTGTTTTAATAAATACACTTCCTCTCAACCACTAATTTCTATGACATGATATATATGACACCAAGTAAGGAACTATACATGCAAACATACATATACATACAGTATATACAGCTCTGTAAAAAAATAAGCAACCACTGCAACCACTGCAAAATCTTTAATAAATTAGCATCTATGCATGGCAGCCATTCAGTTTGAGTATCTGTTGAATTCCAACACAAGGACGCCTCAGTGTAATTAATGAGGTACTGATTAGGTGATCATCTAAGCATGGTAAGATGCATGAAAGCTGTGAAGAAAAAAATCAGCATTATTACACAGATATGTTAAAAATTAAGTATTGTAATGAATATGAATGAAAAAATGAATATATATATATATATATATATATATATATATATATATATATATATATATATATATATATATATATGTGTGCTCATTTTAGCCCCATAAGTGTAAAATTTTGCTGTGCATTTTACCATTTAACACCCCATTTTGTCTTTTGCTATATTGTAGGGACAACAATGTCTCCCCACAACAGTCGTTAGAAGTGCTGACTTATTTTTGCAGCGACTGTTACCGTATACTATCTCTCACTTAAGTTTAGCAGAGCAGCAGGTAAAGCTGAGTGTGAGTCTGTATACCCGTTTGCAGTAAAATCTGTGGTCATTCCACCCATACACTGCCATATTTGAAGCTGTTTCTAATTACGTCTGCTGGAAAAGCTAATATTTGTAATTTGTTTATTTTTTATGCAGCCATATTAACCGTTGAATGAGCTGCACCTGCGTTGGGCCTTGGACATCCTCAACGGTCCTTTGTTTATAACGAGCAAAGAGACTCTAATGAGAAATTAACAGTTGTTAGTGACTGATGTTCTCCATGCGTCCCGGTGGACAAACAGGTGCAGGCAACTGACAATGGAAATATTTCAGAGCAGGACTTTTTAGAGTGCAAAAGGGCTGCTCTGCATCAAAGCAGGGATGGAGGACATGCTTGTCTATTGGCCCTAACTCCTGCTCTGGGAGGCCGAGCCAAAGACATGAGAAGATTACAAGCTGTTAATAAGGTGGAACCAATCGGCTGAAGGTCTGCTTTTGTCCTTCCCAGCATGCATTGTGAGTACTGGCCTGGGATAGTCGGCATTTGGTGCTGATCATAGTGTGTGAGGATAATGACGGTGGGAGGGGTGTAAGGTTTTAGCCCTTAGGCCTTTTGTGAAAGAGACTCTAAATGCCTCACTTTCAATAGCTGCACACGCTTAGTTGGTCACGCTTGTTTAAATACAGATGGACATTTACCGTCATATTTCACGTTACTAACTGCTGCCCTGACACTTGAGTGTTTTTTATTTATTGCCACCAAGTGTGGGTTTACTCCATTCCTGCATTATCTCAGTGTGTTATTAGTTTAAAAAATGTCAGATTATTCTTGATTTTTCTTTAAGTTTTGAACTAATTTGTTTGCAAATTGTCAAACCAAAGTACTTATGCCTTTCTTTGTGTTTGTGTAAAATTATCCCACATATAACCTCTACTGGTGATTGCCTATTGTTGCAGCAGATGTCCCCCTCTGAAACAACACCACCAGGGATTTGTAGGCTGTCTGCTAATAGGAGAGTGTTAGTAAACCCAACAAAGTACCCTTAAAACCCCCGATCCTATTTAGCCGTGACAATGATGGATTCCCAGATACGAAAGTTCTAAAGGAATCCTTGTCCAAAGTCAAACACAGAGCTGCTTCTTCTTCTTCTTCTTCGGACCAAGTGATCCGGGGCAGGGGCACAGCAGTCTAAGTCTAGATATTGTTGGAGGAGGGGTTGGTTGAGACATTTCTTTTCAGTTTTTATTAGCAGTACAAGGCCAAGGGTGGGTTTTCAGAGGTTATCCTTGTCTGTATGGAGGGCGGTGCAGTGAGACCAAAGTCACTGTTACGTGAAAGCTGATAGCAGTATGATGGATGGGGGTACATGTCCTAGAAATCAGACTTCCTGCAAGGAAGCAGTTCACAAAGAAACACAGGCAAGACATTTACATGTCTCCCAGCAAGAAAAGACAACCAGTGTCGGCTTCTGGGCTGAACGTTGGTGAGCCACTGGGGGGATGGATCATTGGTCCATTGGTCCGAAAATTAGGCCTAAGTTAATAGATTATTTTTTTTTGAAAATTAAAGTTGTATTTATGTCTTAACTATCATGGAGATACATTAGTTCACTGAACATGCTATTTATGGCAGACATAACAAGAAAAGACTCCAGTTTAATTTTTATCCACCTTATTCCTGAGGGCGCTGCTGTAGAAACAATTATGGGCCAAACTTCCGGTTTCGGCTGAAGTAGTGTTAAATCAGTCAGCAAGAGTGGAGTAGTGGGGCATTTAAAATAGCGTTTTTTAAAAGATTTTCAAATTCATTTTAATGTATAGTCCACATTCGTGTTTTGCACTCAAGGGGCAGCTAATTTCAGCACTTGTAGTTTTTGTATTTTTTGAATGTTTTGGCATAGTTCTGGTACTTGTTGCTGGTGTTCATGGTTGTGCCATAGACTGTATAAATGGAGGCTTCTCACTGGCAATGCGTAGATCATGCACTGAAAACTAAAAACGACTGTTGGTGTGATCGGTAGTGCAGACACAAGAACACCAAGTATGTTTTCACTTGTATGAATGTCGCAGATCTGATGTTTATGCATCATATATGTCACCAGATGCAAGGCTGCATGAAGTAAAATAATAAATAAAAAATAGCAACAGTTTGCTTCCTAAGGCTTCATGATTTAAAAAAGATAAATAGTTTTTGGGAGGTTTTTTTTGCATTTGTTGCACTGCCTTGGAACGATATGGGCTCTTGATATTAGCACCTTCAGCATACATAAATTTTTAAATGCTCACAAAATATAGATCAATAAAATTTTGAACAATTGTCAGAAAAGATCTGTACGCGTTAAGTTAAATAACAAGCATTCATGGCATGACAGCAGCATGAGTAGTTTAATTTCAGGGTAAAACAAACAGCTGCAGCTGTCTGTTTTACCCCGACATTAAAACACTCAAGCACAGTATTGTGGTTCTTTGTGGCTCTGACTAGATTCTGCGTCTGCTCTAAGGTAAACATGATTATGTCCAAAATCTTTTAACAAAATGCATCCGACTTTATTGCGGTGGAGACATTGATAAATTTCAGAGCTTTTATTTGTTTACAGCGTTAGCATCTTAGCAGCGGCGCTAACAAACAGAGCTACTGTCTGCGAGGCCACTTTAAGGTCATCTTCCTATCCCTCGATAGTCGTGGGAAGTGGTATGATTATATTACTGTTTTTGAGGTGCAAAAGGCCATGTTCCCGCTTTTTTGATGCCGAAGTCATTGTTTTTTTAACAAGGAAAAGTGTCCCGTTTCAGTGACAACCACACGTTCTAAACTAGTACCTGAAGTTGAGCCCATAATTCACGCAAGGCATCATGGGGCCTAGGAATAAGGCGGATTGACTGTATTATTAAAGATGCACTTCAGTGGTTATAAATCCCCTAAAAAAACCCCAACAAATCTACATTTTCTAAAATGGTATCTTATGCCCTTTTTTTCTACAAACAAAACCTTTCATTGTCTTACAACTTCATGTCAAAATCTTTTCACTCTTCCTCTGCTTCAAACTCCAGAATCGGTGACCAGGCCCAACCCACATACCACAAGGCTAATAATGACTAGCACTACATTAAACAGCTTAAATCCTGTGATAAAAAAAGACTTACCAGTTGAAGGACATGCCCAGTTGTATGTACAGTGGCCAAGGATAATGACTGAAACTGCATCAGTCCTTAAAAGCAGTTTAATGGTAAAACCCATCTTAATTTAGTCAAGTTTTAAAAGCAGCTAGCCCAAAAATGCTAACTGGCCAGAGGCTAACTTCAGTTAGGCCAGAAAGTCCTGATTGGCTCAACACTACTCACGTGCCAGCGGCTGTACTTATCTATGTCGCCAAAAATGCTCCGTTTCAACTCACATGAGGGGGCGGGGCTTAGTAAACAATAAACAAAGACATGAGACATTTGAATGATTTCACCCTTGATATGTCTTTATGTCTTTGTAAGTCATAAAAAAAAACATGTTACAGACATGCTAACAAGAAAAAAAACTTGATTTTTGGCAGTGTCACTTAAAGTATATACACATGAATACAGTGTGGAGAGAGGAATAACCAGGCAGAGCGGTCCAGAACAAAGCAGGCGTTATTAATTTCTCTCTGTCACATCATCCAGAATCACAAGCATCAGAAAAAGTCACAGGTCGCAGGCACCTCTCCTTTTATAGCCTATGACCCGCTCAGTCACCTGTGGTGCTGCAGTAACATGAAAGACTTTGCAATTCCCATTCTCTTTGTCACTGTTTGCATCAACACACCAACCCCCACATCAACACACAAACCCCCATGACCATTCCGTCTGAGTCAAAACATACTGAGTGGCTTCCCCCCCCCCCCCCCCCCCAGAAACTCAGACTGAGCCTTAACCCTCATGTCCTTTGGGCTTCAGCCTACGTCCGTAGCAGCTGTAACTGGGGGGCTGCGGCTCCGAGGCGCTGCTGTGCCGGTGGGGGGCTCCTGGGGGTGCGTCCGTCTGTGGGGGGACATTGGGAGGGGGGGGGAAACATTTTTAGCATGCCACTGTGACTGATCTGATGAGTCATGTACCTGGGGAGTTCTCAGTGGGGGTCGTCCGCACCGAGGAGCCCGGGCCAACACCACCTGCTCATCTGCTAAAACGAAAGCGGGCTTAAGCCTGTCTATACAGACTGTTTCCCTGCTGCCCCCCAAGTCTAACACAAAATGGTTCTCCCCGGGCTCCAGCACTCTGAATGGGCCATCGTAGGGCGAGCGCAAGGGGGTCCGGTGGGCATCGTGCCTGACAAATACGAACGCTGGGTCCTTCAAGGCCTTTGGCACAAAAGCGCGTGGAAAACAGTGGTGGACTGGACCGGGTACCGTCCCTGCCACTGCGCTATGTGGTGAAAGCGGGGATGGATCGGTGTTCGGCGTGAGGCTGTCCAGCAAAAATTCCCCTGGGAGCCTGGGAGCCGCAGCGGCTGGGAAAAACCAGCTCGGCTGGGGAGGCCGCCAAATCCTCCTTCGGTGCTGAACGCAACCCTAATAGAACCCACAGCAACTGGTCCACCCAATTTGTATCCGTAAGCGAAGCCCTGAGCGCTGCTTTAAGCGACCTATGGAAACGCTTGCATAACCCATTGGCCTGGGGGTTGTACGTGGTCGTGCGATGAATTGTGACGCCCAGGCTCCGGGCCATGGTGGACCAGAGGTCGGAAACAAACTGCAGGCCCCAATCGGACGTGATATCCGAAGGAGCGCCGAAACGTGCCACCCATGTCGTCAAAAAAGTGCGTGCAACTTCTGCGGACCCGGTGGAAGCTAGCGGGACTGCTTCAGGCCAGCGCGTGGTGCGGTCCACCACTGTCAGGAGGTGCATGAACCCCTGCAATGGCGGGAGGGGGCCCACGAGCTCCTCATGAACTTGGTCGAACCGCTTAGCCGGGATATGGAACGGCTCCAAAGGGGCCTTTGTGTGCCTGTGCAGTTTGGCTCGTTGGCATGCTACGCAGGCTGCAGCCCACTGTTTCACCTGTTTGCGCAGGCTCGGCCAGACGAACTTTGATCCCACCATTTTGACTGACGCGCGCACTGCTGGGTGCGCCAGGGAGTGAACCGACTCAAAAATGCGGCAGCGCCAAGCGCGTGGGACCACCAGGCACGGGCGGCCCATGGAGACGTCACAGATTGGGGGGGGGGCGTCTTGCAGTACTCTGCTCTCCAGCCTTAACCCTGTTGGTCCAGACTGGAGTGCGCAAACGTCTGCGTCGCCGATCTGCTCAGTGGCCATGTCCGTCTATCCCTACGTAGACTGGGGCCACTAATGCGCGCGAGAGACAGTCCGTCATCACGTTGAGTTTACCGGCCACATGCTGAATGTCGGTTGTAAACTCCGAGATCACGGCCAGCTGTCTCTGCTGCCGGCCTGACCATGGTTCCGAAACCTTGGCCATAGCGTACGTTAGCGGCTTGTGGTCCACGAATGCAGTAAAGGTGCACCCTTCCAGCCAGAACTGGAAGTGGCGTATGGCCAGGTGGAGAGCCAGTAACTCCCTGTTGAACGCGCTGTATTTACGCTCACTGTTGCGCAAAGACCTGCTAGAAAAAAGCAAGCGGCTGCCAAGAACCTGTGACGCGCTGCTCCATGACAGCCCCTATGGCCACGTCCGACGCGTCGGACGTGGCCCGCTCTCGCTCAGGAGTCCAGTCGACTCTGTCCACCGGTTTCCGTTTCTTAAGCGCTGCGTACAACGTCTGCATGAGCTGGGCTGTGTGGGGGAGGAAACGGTTGTAAAAGTTAACCATCCCCAAAAATTCTTTCAGCGCCCTGACCGTCTGAGGCCAGGGAAAATCTACAACTGCGCGCACTTTGTCCGGTAATGGTATTGCGCCCTCCGGTGAGATGCGGTGGCCCAAAAAATTGATTCCCGTCACCCCGAACTGGCACTTCGCCGGGTTGATTATTAATCCATGCTCCTCCAACCTCTGGAAAACTGTCCTGAGGTGGGCTACGTGTTCGTCCTCGGATGTGCTGGCCACCAGGATGTCGTCCAGGTAGATAAACACAAACGGCAGATCGCGCAACACTGCATCCATCATGCATTGGAATGTCTGCGCTGCACCTTTTAACCCAAAAGGCATGCGTAAAAACTCAAAAAGACCAAACAGGGTTATTACTGCCATCTTAGGTATGTCCTCAGCATTCACCGGGACCTGGTGGTAACCGCGGACCAGGTCTATCTTGGAAAAAATGCGTGCCCCGGTGAGGTGGACGGAAAAATCCTGAATATGGGGGATCGGGTAGCGATCATGCACTGTGGCGTTGTTCAATCTGCGGAAATCTCCGCATGATCGCCACGATCCCTCGGCTTTAGATGGGCTGTTTGAGCGTCTGATGATGCCCAGTTTAGCTGCGTCCAGGTGCTTGTCATGCGGTGGCCCTCGCGAGCCACCATAAGATGCCAAAAGTCACCGGTGAAGTTTACATAGTTGTTTATTAACAAAAGAACACACAAAACAATGAGCCACGGTGGGCTAAAACATACAATACTACACTCAGGTGGTCACAAGGCAATAACAAGGCACACTTATGGTCAAAACCCAGGAATGGTTGATACGTCAGACCATGGAGGAATAATTGACGTCTGAGCCGAGAAACGCTCGCTCACCGTCTGGCAAAGAATAATCATTGACAAATTGTTGACGAGACTGCTGCATTATTCTGCTCCCAGAACCCACTTAAATACAGAGCTGCTGAGGAGCCGAAAATGCAGCACAGCAGTCAGGCTTGACAGCAGGAAGCCCCTCCGAGCGCTGTCACAATAAAGGCTCGGGGAGCCAGAAGGTAAACACTGCTGTCAAACCTGGTAAAGATGATGCATGGCTCGAGCGCGGACGAGATCGGCGCATGAACCATGACAGTACCTCCCCCCCAAGGGTGAGCTCCGAACGCCCAATGATACCCAAGCCCCCCCCCGCCCCCCAGGGTGGGCGGATGGGGGAGCAGGCCCGGAGGGAGAGGACCAGCAACAGGAAAAAAAACAAAACAAAAAACAAAACACCATGACGATCGCCGGGAGCACAGTGATAATTACAGAGTAAAACTTCCCAGAAAAAACACAATACTCCCTAATGCACAAACCATAATTAACACAGGGCATAAATGAGGCAATACAAAGCACGATTAACAGAAAATACAACACTCCATAATGCACAAACACACCCAGGGTGAGCAAAGAAAGAAAATAACCCATAAGTTAAACACAATACATCCCTCAGACAGAAGAGGGGAGAAAAAAAAAACATGCTAACAAAGGCAAAAACACTGAACAGAATTATCACACCGAATGACCTTTAACTTACACAACTCAAGAGAATGACGACAGGCAGAGTCCAAAAACAACGGAGACAGTTCCGGTGGTCTTCCTGCGTCCAATGGCCAACGGGTGATTACGGGGGACAGTACATGATCGGGCGGCCTACCCCAGTCCCAGGCCCGGAAAGTCAAATCTTCCGGCGGCTGAACCAGGTCGCCCAGCTGCAAACACAGTATGTCGGGGGGCCGACCCAGGGCGCCGAACCGGCGAAACAGTTCCTCGGGTGGCCGACCCGCATCCCTCAGCCACCAGAACCGTGGGGAGACAACCTTCGGAAGCCTCCCTGGTGGGGGGAAGACATGGGAGAACCGGGCCGAACGTAGAGGCCCCCCAACGGCCCCCAGCGATGATGAGCTGGGTTGGTGACTACAACGAGGGCGATGATGACGATGACGAGCCCCCACAATGTCAGGTGGCAAACGGTCTGCAGCTCCTCCACCGACCTTGACCCATTCCGATGCTGCACTCGTGGCTGCACCGGCGTTGGACCCCGACTGGGTCTTGGCTGCACCCGCGTCGGACACCCACTGGGTCTCGGCTGCACCCGCACCGGACCCCGATTGGGTCTCGGCTGCACCCGCGTCGGAGCCCGACTGGGTCGGCGCAGCACCGGTGACAACCTCCGACCCTGAACCTGGAACCTCCAGCACAGCGACCATGACTGGCTCCACACCGGTGACTCTGGAAGAAGGCTCGGAAGACAAGAAAGAACTGGGATCAGAATCACCGGTAGCGACAGAGCCCAGCGAGACGAGCTCGGGTGCAGCAGGCTGCTGCCCCTGACTCGCCTCCCCGAGAGGCAGGCAGAAATGCTCCAAGACAGAAAGGAGAAACACAAAGTAGAGCACTTGCCTGCACTCGGGTTCTGTTGCCATCCAGGACTCTGTCGATCCAGGCTCAGGACGGAGAAGTTCGTCATTAGGCTCCCACTCAGCCACGGCGGGTTCCGCAGCCGGCATGATGGTCTCTGCAGTCTGTGGATCCTCCGGCGCTGACGTCCACGCCGATAACCCATGCGGTGTGGTGGCAGGGGACCCTCGACCCGCTGGCTCGAACTGTTCCAACGTGGAGACCCGGGGACGCTTCATTGTCAGCGCAGGCTCCAGGCTGCAGTCTGCTCTTCTCCTCTGCCCACAACGTGGCTGCGGGGCTGGAACCAGGCTCTCCAGAACCACAGCCCCCCCCCCCTCATCCGGCGACGTAGGCCTGGCGTCGAGGACCGCTCAGCGGAGGGAGACACAGAGGCAGCAGGTTTAGTGAAAAGAGCTACAGCAGGTGGTGGGAGTTCGGGGGACTGCAAACCCCGAACTCCACCCCCAGGAGTCAGACAAGGCAAATCACAACCATGATGAGAAGAAGGAACTTGCACTTGCCTGTTTCCTGGAGGAAGGATGGTGCCTGCTGTAGGGGACGTTGTTCCTCCCTTTCCCCGCTGGATGGTGACAGAGGGCCCCCTGGGAGGACGAGGAGGAGCCGCTCGCGAAGGTCCACTAACGGGCTTCACCGGAAGCGGATTCAGGAGGGGATCTAGCTGAGGATCACTTTGGGCGTGGCGCCGACGTCTTGGATGGCCCCTGGATGGCGTGAACTCCTGAACCGGATCAGGGACAGGAACGGGATCCCAAAGCGGGGAGCGAGGATGCCTCCTCCTCGGCTTCCTGCTGGAGTCTCCCTCCAGCCCACGGAGTATCTTGTGTTGTGCAGCGATGTCATCCCTCCTTGCGACAACCTCAATGTGGTCGGAGTAGCAAGGAAGGTGATTAAGAATATCCTCAGCGAGGCCCAGGTACCGGCGTACATCGCTGTGAAAGTCGAGGCGGGAGGCAGTGACGAGCGTTTCATCTACATAGTCCAAAGCCTCCGCCAGCTCGTAGTCCCGACTCCGAGCGTGGCCCCTACGCGACGGCATTCTCCCAGCACGCAGTTACCCAGACGAGGAAAAACAATCATCCAATTAAGCAAAACTCACCGGGACTGGTGTCTCAGTTTGGCGGCAGTCTACTGTCATGCGGTGGCCCTCGCGAGCCACCAGAAGATGCCAAAAGTCACCGGTGAAGTTTGCATAGTTGTTTATTAACAAAAGAACACACAAAACAATGAGCCACGGTGGGCTAAAACATACAATACTACACTCAGGTGGTCACAAGGCAATAACAAGGCACACTTACGGTCAAAACCCAGGAATGGTTGATACGTCAGACCATGGAGGAATAATTGACGTCTGAGCCAAGAAACGCTCGCTCAACGTCTGGCAAAGAATAATCATTGACAAATTGTTGACGAGACTGCCGCATTACTCTGCTCTCAGAGCCCACTTAAATACAGAGCTGCTGATGAGCCGAAAATGCAGCACAGCGGTCAGGCTTGACAGCAGGAAGCCCCTCCGAGCGCTGTCACAATAAAGGCTCAGGGAGCCAGAGGGTAAACACTGCTGTGAAACCTGGTAAAGATGATGCATGGCTCGAGTGCGGATGAGATCGGCGCACGAACCATGACAGTGCTGAGGTTGTGTGAAGCAACTCACCCTTGGCCATGGGATCCCTGGTTCGATCCCAGCCCCTGATCAACAGTGATCTGTGTAGAGTTTGCATGTTCTCCCCGTGTCTGCATGGATTTACTCCGGGATTTCTCTGGTTTCCTCCCACAGGCCAAAAACATGCAGGTTAGGTTAATTGGAGACTCTAAATTGGCCCTAGGTGTGAATGTGTGTGTGAATGGTAAAGACATAGCACCGTACCGTGGCTGCTTCATCCATCCAGGTGGATGCCCTCAATTTCCCCTCTGGGCATCAATAAAATATACAAAATCAAAAATCAAAATCAAAAAACGGGTGGCCCCATGGTGGTAATGAAGTGCTCCACCCCGTGTTTAGTGATGGTCGCCGAAAAATTCGGGACCGTGAGTGCTGGGAACTGGGTGAGTAGTGTGTGGAACTTACCCCCTGGAGCTGTGATGTTGGCTAGCGTTGTGGGCCCGGCTCCTCTAGCTGTACAGGGGAGAGAATCAAAAGACATTGCGTTAATCAGGCGTCTGTTAGCCACATCGACTAGTAGACCGTGTGCACACAAAAAATCAGCGCCCTAAATGGGGAAGCTGCATGCCACTATGACAAATGTCCATTGGTATGTACAGCTGTGCAAGGATACAGTCAGTGTCCTCTCACCAAAAGTCTTAATGTCTGAACCGTCTGCGGTCGTCAGCTCAGGGCCGCTAGTTCCCGCCAGCCGGTCTGCGTAGGACGGCAGGATGAGACTCTTTTGGGAGCCGGAGTCCACGAGGAACCATCTCTCCGAGCGCGAGTCTGTCACATAGAGCAGCTTGCTTGCTTCACCGGCGGTCGCAGCTGCTACCGACTGCCGGCCCTAGCGTTTCCCGAGTGCTTGAATTGGCACAGTGGCACGCATTGGTGTGCGTCCTTTCCGAAACAGTGGTGGTAGAAGCAGAGTGTGTCTCTCCCGTGCTTCTTGGCCTCCGTTGCAGCCACTGTCGTTGGCTCCTCGCCCCCGCTGGCCGTCTCGCTGGGTTCCAACGCTGCTGCTTGCGCTAGTGCCCGGTAGTTGCGCGCAGGCAGCAGCGGCAAATTGGCAAAGGACCGCCCTGGCCGCCATTGGGAGGTTCCGGAGGAAAAGGTGGGCAAAGAGGAAATGCCCGTCATCTGTGCCCATCAGCGCCAACATCTTCTCCATTAACTCAACCCCTGACCGGTCTCCCAACTCGGAGCATGTCAGGAGCCTTTCCACTCTCTCGCAGTCTGAGAGCATATAGCGCCGGGTCAATGTGGTTTTGAGAGCCTTGTATTTGTAATAGGCTGGGGGCCGTTGGAGCAGGCTCGCTACCTGCTGAGTTGTGCGTGCGTCTAGTGCTGCAACCACGTAGTAGTATCTGGTGTCATCTGCCGTTATTCCCCGGAGCACGAACTGGGCCTCGGTGTGGAGGAACCAAGACTTTGGGTCATGTAACCAAAAGTCTGGGAGTTTGACCGAAACGGCACACGCGTTGCCGGCACCTCCAGTCCGGGTCGTCTCCGGGGTGTTCGCCTTGAGTTCCATTGTTCGTCAAGGGTCACCAATGAGGAGAGAGGAATAACCAGGCAGAGCAGTTCAGAACAAAGCAGGCTTTATTAATTTCTCTCACATCATCCAGAATCACAAGCATCAGAAAAAGTCACAGGTCGCAGGCACCTCTCCTTTTATAGCCTACGACACGCTCAGTCACTTGTGGTGCTGCAGTAACATGAAAGACTTTGCAATTCCCATTCTCTTTGTCACTGTTTGCATCAACACACCAACCCCCGCATCAACACACAAACCCCCCATGACCATTCCGTCTGAGTGGAAACATACTGAGTGGCTTCCCACAACAGTAAATATAAAGTGTACATATGTAGTGGTTGGGAAGGGAGGATGTAATGTAGGATGGTTGGGTGTTAGTAAACTTGTTTATTTGAGGGGTGGTTTGAGCTGCAGATCACCATTTTTAACAACTGGACCTTCGAACCAATGGGACTTTGGAATATTGACTAGTCACCATTCATTGGTGAGTCAGATTTATTTTATATTTAATATTTACTTTCATAAATATTCTAGTATATTTCTCATTCACGTGTGCTGATACATGAGCATGGTAAAAGAAATGGCATCCAAATGGCAAATAGTTTTGCACATTCACCCATTTGTACATATGTTTCAACACTAAACAAGTATTGGCGTCTCAGAAAACAAAACTGCAACTCACAAAAAGGGGATAAAAAAGAAAACTAAAAAATGGAGGCACAATCTCACATCTCTTACTCATTTACTCCACCATCATCCCTCTAAACTCCTCATAAGGACCCTGTGGCTCCGTTAGAATCTGGGTGTCGGGATCCTGGGCAAATGTACCATTTTTGCACATTTTCCTGGTTACTGATTACCTGGTTGTTTTGTGTGGCTCACCCCTCCCCTCTCTGTCTTTTTGTAGGAGTCCAGGGTGGACGTGTCCAGAGATGACCAGGATCAGCTGTTGCTCATTGTCTCATTTTAATTGGAAAAGTATCTAAGCTGGTCTATGATGGCAGAAAAAAAAAAAAGATTGTATGACTGATGCGGTATGCCTGTAGCGCTCTTACTACTGCTACTGACTTTTTTTTTAAAAACCCCTGCCTTGTTTTTTGACCTGTTACTCGCCAGGGGCCTCATGTACTAAGAGTACTTATGCACAAAAACATGGCGTATGTTGGCTTCCACGCAAAATTTCAGATGTATCAAGAATGAAATGACCGTGGAAATGTGCGCAGCCCCACGCCAACTTCATGGCTGGCATACGCACGTTTCTACTGCTATTGGTCTGTTGGCGACACTTAGCGGTGATGTTGAGAGACTGATAATAACATGCTCACAGCCCTATAAGATTAGTTTACTGTTTTCCTTTATTCAGACAAGGTTGACACTGTAGAAGAAGAAAGCAGATGAGGCAACGAGCTAGATAACACATGAACTTTATTCCTCTTCCAACATCAAGTACAGTAAAAATCTAACTGGGTCTCAGGGCGCCTTCTTTTTATAACCTTTATTTCTGTCCCATGAAACCCAGGAAGCCAAAAGCAATACATTCAGTGGACAAAGACATGCATGGCACATTAACATCATATAACGCCAGTCCCGCTTCTCACACCCTCTTTTACTCCAGCGGTTCTGGCGTCCCCTGAACTTTCTGGGGGGTGAATAGTCTTTTCTGTCACGTCTGCAACCCCCTGGTACTTTCTCCTTCAGTCCTTTGTTCCATCTTCCCCCTGGCTCCCGACTCTGGGTGGAGACCCCCCCCCCCCCCCACAGTGTCACCACAAGACGATATTTACTTAACCTTAATGCAATGGCTTGCATTGCAGCGCCCTATAAATAGGGCACAGAGGGAATCAATACAAATGATGACAGGTGTGTGTACAGGAGCGAGGGTAATCAGACTAAACAGCTGACAGCTGAGACAGCTCGCGAACTGAGCTACAGAGGAAGTGAACAAATAATGCTGTCAAAATAAGAGCACAGCCGGAATAAGGAATAAACCATAAACACAAGTACAGACCAGAGTGCCTAATAATCATAACTCATGATACAAAGAGAGACCTAAGGTGAGAACAAGATAAATATAAAAACCAAGAGATGCAAACTGAAACATTGTCATACACATTAAATACAACCCAGAAGTGGGGAAATACAGAAAATTAACAGACTAATAAAGGAGTGTGAGCACGGTTCCCCAACTGTGCTCCACATCATGACAATGAACCTGTTTAGTGTGTAGCCACGGTCACCTGTCAGTTGAAAGCAGATCATATTAGACTTGACAAGTACATATTTTATGTCCAAAATGCAAATCTCATTCTTTATAGTTACATAACATGGATTACACACACTACTATTGTAAATGAATCAAGTGTGCCGGAGAAAGGATGACACTGTTGCATTTCAAACTTTATGCATGTGTTTATTGACATAACTACTGTACACACAGAGACAATTGGGGGCTTGGTTGAATGCTGTGAAACTGTAGATTAATCAGCAAAAAAGGAAGTCACTTACTCGAACCAGTGAGGTGGATTATTTAGGACAGTTACATGAATTTACTCACCAAGAAGCCACCCATCCACACAGTGCCAGCTTGTAGTTTGTTCCCAACAATGCTGTTCATTAGAATGAATGAATCGTGTGATGAACCAGGCCACCTTGCAACAATGTTGGTTAGTCGCATTTGCACATCACATATAATTTCTATATTGATAGAATGGAAATGTTTCCTGTTAACATACACATATTCATCTTGTGAAGGTGATTTTATAGCAATGTGTGTGCAGTCCTTGGCTCCGATTACATTAGGAAAACTGGCTCTTGCTGCAAATTGTGCTTTGATGTTGGCTTGTTCAACTGCATCGTACGGGAATATGAGGTACCTGGGTGACAGCTGGATAATGCCATCCCACACAGCTGGCATAGCTCGGCTCAGGGTCGACTGGGAAATTCCCGATCGGTCTGCCAGCTCCCTCTGGAATGCCCCCGTTACCAGGAACCCCAGTGTTGTCAGCACCTGCACTGTTACGGGCAGTGCACGGCTTCTCGCCATGTTGCGCTCCAAGAGCGGCCGTAGCTCTGAGCACAGTTCCAAAAGGACTGCCCGTGGAAACCTAAACCGGTTGAAAAGGCAGTCATCATCCTGAGCCAGAAAATCTTCTCTGTCTCTAAATACCCTTTTTCTTCTCACTGCGCAATTTGCAGTATCCTCTAATAATGCTAATGCCATTGTTGTTACAGGCATTTTCTGCACTTCTTTGTGTTTGTTTTTATATCCACTCCAATTGCGCACATGTGGATGTTTGTTCATCATGTGTCTCTGGTGTGTACAATAATTTTCACATCATTATCATCACCTCTAAGTGTTGCCAACGGACCAATAACAGTATTAACGTATGTACGCCAACCATACTCAACCATACTCACCTCCGGTGAGCCACCACCGGAGTGGTGGCTCAGTTGGTAGAGCATCCGCCCCACACCCGGGAGGCAGGGGTTCAAATCCCGGCTGGGTCATGCCAAAGACCAAATAAAAGTGGAACTTCCTGCTGTCCAGCTTGGTGCTCAGCAAAAATGGAATGGAGGAGGGAAATTTGTGGCGGCGCCTTGCATGGCAGCGGCCCTCTGATTCTACACTTGGGGTGTGTGTGATTAACACTGTAGATAGGTAAAACACAATCTCGTTCTACTGTACATGATTGGTTGTACAGTTGAATGACAATAAAGGGTGATTTAATTTAATTTAATTTAATAAAGTTGGCGTGGGGCTGCACATATTTCCACAGTCATTTTGTTCTTGATACAGCTGAAATTTTCCATGGAAAAGGATGTACGCCATGTTTTTGTGCATAAGTACCCTTTGTAATTCCTCGTATGTTTATTTTGTTTATTTTGTAAACATGCTTGGCAATAAAGCGATTCTGATTCTGTACATGAGGCCTCTGGAAACTGCCACTTCGATAAACTTAGACCCCAGACACTGACATTCCAGCTCTGAGCATTCCAATGGCCTGGTCTCGATTTTCTTGTCTCAGTCATGGTATCTTCACAGCCAATAATTTTTCATGTTTCAAATATCAGATTTTATCAACATGATTAGTGGTCACAGTACACAACATAAATGTCACTCTCTGGTCATCCTAAAACTGGATTGGATTGGATTATCCTTGTGAGAACTGGCATACAAATGCAATCCTTTTTACTTTATGCATTGAGATGACAGAAGTTCGTCCTGAATCTAGCCCAAAGTTCTCTTCTTTTGGGCAGTGTCAAAGGAATTAGCCCACCTGGAAAACTTGCTTCATTGTGATGGAGTTTCTCATGAAAGCACAAGTACACTACATATCTATAAGAAGAAGCAGAGTTTAAGCTCGCGTGTGCTGAAAGCAGTGTGAGTGTAAGAAAAACCGTGACTGTCAGAAGTGGGACAGTCACCTTTGCCAAGTTGTGGACCAACAGGCCCCAGTGAGACTGTGCCCCAAATCTTTAACTACATTAAGAAAGTTTGTTCTAAGAAGACACAAAGTAACAGAGCGATGTATCAGTCCACCTTATGAGAAAACAAAACATACAAAGTTGATGCTCAGTGAGACACTTGATGGGAACAGTTTCCATACACCACTATTGCCTGTTAAAAAGTTTATGTGCCTTTTTATAATCAGTAAGTTGGGTTTATTATTATCTTGATTTAGTGTATATTCTGTGCCAAACTGAAATTGTTTGCATATTTATTAAATTAAATATTCTGTTTCTGCAGTTGTATTGGTAATAATTTACTGATCTGAAAATATCACGGATTCAATAAATGATACAAAATGAAATAAATACCTTCATAATTCCCATTTGGTGCTAACAATCTGTAGTCATTAATTGGTCCGTTGTTGTTTAGAGTGTGAATTATCAGAAGTTAGTTATTCACCTGCTTCATTTGCAGTCATTAGAATCCAATGATGGGGTAATCAAATGTCTAAATACTTTATATTATAAAGCTTAAGAGCCATAAACAGAATAATGACAGCAATTGATCTTATCTAAAAATAATAAAAAGTACAAAGGCTTTCATAGTTTTATAATGACTAATAAATAAAATAAATATCATTAATACTTTTTGTTTTTTTCATTTGATCATCTTTCGGACCTTTTCTTTTTGTCAGTCATATCACTTTGGGTGTATTTTCCATCATGTATCCGAGGATAAATCGACCCAGGAGTTTGGCTGAGGTGTCTTCCTGTTTGTCAGCTGCAGGAAATAGCTCCACACAGACGGGGCATTTATCTCCCAGGTGCAGACCCCTCACTGGATGGCCTTACCCAGATGGATAGTACTCCTTCCACCATAAAGACACTAGTCTTCCCCCTGCCCTGAAGCCACCGGTGCTCATGCCCTGGTCCAGCCTCATCAAAAGGCGCCTGGAAGCTGGGAGGCGGATATGCTGGGCTGCAGCCCCAAATCAAGCTCACTTTTCTTTCCCTCTAAGTGGGCGAAAGGAAAGAAAAAAAAAAAGTAGGGGGGGAGGTGTACTTTTCTGGTATAGACACCAGCGTCTTTCTTTCTCCTTTTCTCTGACTTCTGTATGCATGGTTCTTTGCAGGTGTCCCCCCTTTTCTGGGGTCTTGACACAGAAACAATCTCAAAATACAGTCAAAACCATCACGGCTCATTTTCTTTCATTACCCAGTTTATTACCTCTCATTGTTAAGGCAGGCACTAGAAATTAAATTGAGCCCAGGAGAACACGCACGCACGCACGCTTGCACGCACGCACGCACACACACAGTCATTCTGGCTGCCTGCACTCTGTTCTCCTGCAGGTGCGAGGGCCATCCGCCTGGCCCTTTTCATGAAGCCCTCTCTTTCCTGTCCGTCTGCAGCCGTCCATTCAGCTTCAATCACAGCACCAGCCGGACGCCACCGGACCACTGGCGGGGAAGGGAAGCGCCTCCGCACACATCTTTTACTCCTTGAGTGACAAGAGAAGAGCGGCTGGGAAGAAAGAAAGGGTCTTCCTCCTTTGCATCTCCGTCTGCTTTCATCGTGAACAACTTGCTTTCTGTTTGTGATGGTGCTGTCCGTCTCCTCATCCCCCTGCCTTCCTTTTCTCCCCCTCAGATGGGCTTTGCGGGGAGCAAAAGGAGGCCGTCCAGGCCTGCTGCGCGGCGCGGTGATGCCGGGGTCCCTTTGTGGTTCATGAATGGCACATTTGAGGTTTCCAGCCTTGCTCGGTGCCCCAGGCCAGCTTCACCTGTGGTCGGAGTCAATTGGGATGTTGTCTGCCTGTCTGGAACCGTGCCCAGTTCTCTGCCAGCCAATTTGGTTAGTGTAGCCGCTCAGAGCCGAACAACAATAACTTCCACCTCTAAACCATCAATTAACTTCCCACACACAATAATGTGTCCATTCACTGTTTGCCAAAACTGTGCTCTGACACAATTAATACCCACGCTAATAGCGCTAATACCTGCTCTCTGTCACTTAACAAAGAACTGAGGGTTTTAATGGCTTA
Organism: Pholidichthys leucotaenia; assembly: GCA_020510985.1. Lineage (NCBI taxonomy): Eukaryota > Metazoa > Chordata > Actinopteri > Cichliformes > Pholidichthyidae > Pholidichthys > Pholidichthys leucotaenia. Next base: position 104,806,464 of record CM035843.1, on the reverse strand, counting down.
CAAGTTGGTAAATGGCTGTCATGGTGCATTCCATTAAGCTCATAATGTTGTCCTCTTTAGTTTGTGCTTTCAATTAAAATGACACAAAGAACAAGGTAAAAACATCGGGCCTCGTGCAAGAACATGTTAATATTAGTACATGTAAATCCCACACATTTTATTAGTAAACCGTATTAGTACGAACAAGCCAACTGAGATTCAACAAATGCTCGTACAGTATGTCCTGCAAAAGTGTGTACACAGCATGCGTAAAAATTCGGAATCACACTTGTGTGTATATGAGCGCACATTCACGAGTATTGAAGATTTGCTTAACCGACAGCCTAAAGGTACCATATAAGGCCAGGCTTCCATACCTATGACAGAAGTTTCATTCACAAAAAAATCCTTCAAAGTCTAAGAAAACAAAACTTCTCGAGCAAAATCACCTGTCTGAAATCCAAAAAATAAAAATGTATATTTTGAAGAATAAAATCCGTGAGATTTATGGGAGATATTTCAGTGTGTGGTGTTCCAGCTACAGATGTTCCTCTTAACTGTGACCAGCGTAGAGAGACGGGTGAGCACAGTGCATTTTGGTCATCTGTGCCATCTGTGCGCACTGTTGGCCGAGTAATTTGACACATTTCAACAATTTCAGCTTAAAATGTGTGCATAAAAAGAAATGTGTTAAAATTCACAGTGGATATAACTGAGCTAATTTAGTTTGATTCCCTTTTTCATTGCTCTGCACTTTAACCGTGAGGCGAAGCCCACACCTCACATGAAAGCAGTAAAACTCAGAATAATATCTTATCCTCTGGTTTGCATTGTGATAGTTGATAGTCACTTACCAATCAGCCAGCCATCAGCATCACCTCGGTTCAGACGCATCCCCACTACAGTGTTCTCCAGTATAACAAAGCTATGTGCTGCCTTAGCAGCGATGTTTACAGTCTTGTATTTTGTATTCCATTGATTCTGACGTTGATGGAATGATACTGCGTTTAATTATTTTAATCATTAATTGAATTAAAGTTAAAAAATCTTGTCAGCTATTATTAAGTTCACAGGATTTAGATTCTTATACTTTATTCAGACAAATAAAATATAAATTCATTTAGTGAAACTAAGATTAGAATAACAGCAAATTATTTACACATAATTCATAACTGGTCTGGACCACTCAAATTTTGTTAGTACCTGTACTAAATTTAAAGATTGTGCAGACTGGTGAATCCCACAAGTTCATGTAAAACTATATTTATATAATTAAATTATATTGAGAGTCACCAATTAACCAAACACGTATGTCTTTGGATTGTGGGAGGAAACCTGAGACCCCAGAGTAAACCCACACACCAACGAGAGAACATCCAAACTCGACACAGAAAGGTTCCCACCCCTACCAGTCTGGGGATTCAAACCTGGAACCTTCTAGCTGTGAGGCAACGGTGCTAACCACTAAAAAGAAAAGGAAAAGTACTTTTGTATCATCATAAATTCACTCTTACGTGAGATTAGCTGATACTGTCCATATATGTACACATCCTCTGGACATTATGTCTGCTTTACATGTACCTCTAAACGTGCTGATTTTAGGCCATTGTATAAAAGGACATTAGCACAGTCCTGTTCGTCCTGAAACCAGCAACAAGCTCATTAGTTTTAGCTTTAAAAAACTGTTTCAGTAACTGATTAGAGACACTTACCACCCTGGCAAAAATAATGTGAACATTTTTTTCATTTCAACTGTTTTACTTTGAATCCTAATAGAACTATGCTCATATTTGTAAAACACTGACCGGCAGCTGAGTGTAGCGAGCCATCGGACGAACACTGTGAGTGTTCAGAGGACTTTTAAAAAGCAGCAAGTTAGTTACTGGAAAACCCACTTTAATGCCAAAACTGTTACAATGCTTGATATCCGGAAAATGTAACCTCAGTGCTCTGTTCTTTGTAATGTATATTCTGTGACACTGCATATACAATATACTGTGTATAATAAGTAAGACTTTGGCCAACAACTTTTGACTTTTCATCAGCACAACTCAAGATAATTATGTGTATGTGTGTTACAAACTTAAAGATTAATTTAGACTTAAAATTTCTATTAAAAACCACATGGTCAGTGGAATCCCTGGGCAGATTTAATGGATGAACATTTCAATTTACAGTATAACCAAATGGTAGTAGAAATTATACAACACTGCATTAAATTTGTAAAACTACTTCAGTGAGTTAGACTCTCTCCATTAAGCTCAAAATCAAAGATTTGTCCGCTTTCTAAATTGGAGTGTGTAAAAAGTTACTTCAGCATCATCAGGGTGATGCCAGTGATTCAGCCCATCTGTATATGTATGTACGGTCAAAACACAGTAGCTGGTCTGGAAATTAGTATAGAAACAGGATGTACAGTGTGGAATTACCTTTGCCAAGGAGCTAAATGTAATTGGGGTCTGTCTTTTAGCAGGATTACACAAAAACTATTGGACTGATATAGATTCAGTTTTTACCAAATGTAGCCCTTGGCCTAAGAACAAACCCATTAGATTTTGGAGGCGATCTTAGGTTTTGTAAGCTGTAGCTATCCTGATTACATCACAAGCCCACCCTTTCTTTGTACAGAAAAGTGTTTTATTTTTAGCGATACGCACAACTTTTTATACATTTAAGTATCAAATTAATGCCCTTTTTAGAATCTATTAATAATACAGTAGTGGCCCTTTTTTAAGCAATGACAGTGGTTCAATACAGTTTAAAGCTAGAAAACAGTAAATGCACTATATGGGTGTTTTCAACTTTACTGTCTTGAAATGAGATGAACTTCATTGTCCCTAAGGGGAAATTTGTCTTGGGTAGTAGTGCGGGGGCGGGGGGGGGGGGGGGGGAGAGAGCGCTATACATCAATAGCAACAGGCCACAAATGCACAATATGCAACATATAAGGTGTGTGATGGACTCCATGAACATAAACACAATTACAGTGCACACCATGACTAATGAAGACTAAATAAAAACATAAAAAAACAACAAAAAGCTCATAGAAATAACTACCAGATCAATATAAACTGAAAGTCTCAAACCACAATCAAAATATTATATCAACTATGCATTTTTAATAGTGTGATTGATTAAGGGACAAGAGATAGTTATTTTTATATTTACAGCTTTGAACCATCTACCTGAGGGATTATGTCTTGTCTTTTGTGTCTGGTTGTTTTTTCTTAAGGGACTGTCAAAAGTCACAAAGTCAGTTGTGCATAGAAGAGCCCATCATGTGTGGGGAGGAGTTGAGCTGAGGTGGGGGTAAGTGAAGGGAGCATTTAGCTCACTTCTCCACTCTCTCAGTCCTCATTCTTCTCCTTACACATCCAGGGAAATGACATAAAGCTGAGCTGCCACTTTAAGAAGCTCTTATTTCATCACTGCTGTGGAGCCAGAAGCTTCTGAGGCTAAAGGTAAAATTGTGCTGGATGGCAGCATCAAAACAAGGATCAGTGGGTGGAGGGAAAAAGTGATTTTTTTGGGATCTTTACTTTGAACGGTATTTGATTTTTTTTTTTCTTTCAAACTTCTATTTCTCAGCAGAAGACCTGTCCTCTGAGAAGAAGATGAATGTGCTGTCAAATCCAGTAATCAGGGCCCAGGAGCAGTCCCTCCAGGATTTACCCCACTGCCCTCCGGGGTTCAGCCTGAGCTCTCGCCTCAATCACCCGTCCATGCTCAGCCTCCACAGCAGCCAAAGATCCACCAAACCTCAGAGGGAGCTGAGCCCTGAGGAGCAGCAGGAGCTCAGGAGGAAGATCAACAGCCGGGAGAGGAAGCGGATGCAGGACTTGAACAACGCCATGGATGCTCTGAGGGAAGTCATGGTGCCTTACGCCTCCTCACCTTCTTCTGTCTCCTCTCATTCCCACCAACCTGGAGCTCCTCCGGGCCGCAGACTCTCCAAGATCTCCACCCTGGTTCTGGCCAGGAACTATATCCTCCTCCTGGGTTCATCTTTGCAGGAGATGCGGCGGCTGCTGGGGGAGGTGAGCGTTGGGATGGGAGTGACCTCAGGGCCGGTGCCCCGGCTGCTGCTTGCTGGTGGGTGGCCCCTCATCTCTGGCCCCGGGCAGCTCCTCCTCACCCAGGAATCCCTCCTCTCCTCAGCGGCCTCCTCCTCCTCGTCATCATCGTCACCCTCCGCATCATCGTCATCATCTGCAGCAGGAAAATGCCCCATGATGTCTCCGGGTCCCATGGAGGCCCCAGGCGCCGCGGTGCAGTGGAGCCCAGCAGGGGCCGCAGGTGGGTCCCTGTGCCCCTGCGGCATTTGCAGACTGCCCAGATTCAGCCATTCTTCTCTAGCACCCAGATTCCCCAAGTGACCCACTGAAGGTGAAGCTGGCTTCTGGACTTGATGAGTGTCAAATATATGCAACATATTTATATGAATTTTTAGACAACTTTCTAACCTCTTTAACATGTTTACAGTATGTTACTATACTACTCACACTTTTAAAAATGCATTATGAAACTACCAAGTCGTCTTTTCTGTAATGATTTGTCTCAAACTCTTCTGGTTGTGAGATGTGATGCATTTAGCTACATTTAATATTTCACACAGGAACAACTAACCAGTCTGATGATGCAAATTGATAATTTTTGCATATTAAATGTAAACTGAAATGATTGACTATATGTTCCCTAAGAGTTAGTTAATTCCCTTACACAGTATGTGGGACACCGTGGGGTGTCACCTGTCTCCATTTCCATGACCCTAGGCCACACGGCTACGGTAAGGTTGTGAAGATACAGTGTGGAGTCAGTCCTCTGGTAGCTCTCAGTGTTAACTTTCTTTCCCCTTTCTATTATCTTGAGCACCAAGCTAGAAGGCAGAAAGTACCATCTTTATCTGGTCTTTGGTATGACCCAACCAGGATGGTCCCTAAGAGAGCCCCGGAAATAAGTACGATGACAAAATGGATGTCTCTGATAGAAGATACAACCTTTTCAGTAGAACAGTAAGTGTAATTGTATTCTAGCTATTCACAACGGGACATGGACTTAGAGAGGTAGTACTTAATCTAACTTTGGACATTTACTAGGCAGAGCCAAACAGAATTGGAGGTAAGTAGAGTGGACAGACATTGTACTCAAAGAAAAGTAGCCTTATGTTATGCCAGTAATGACTTAAAGGGCCCATGGCATGCTTTTTCAATTTTTCAAGCTTATTTACAATATTACAACTATGAATTTTCATCTTAAAAGTGCCCAAAGGCTCAAAAACTAAGGTGTATGTTTTCTGTAGTAATTCTATTAAAAATAAACTCATTTTGCCCAATTCTCGTGAGACTTTTTTAAAAATGGCACTTGCAACGATGATGTCCTAGTTCGGGGATCTGCAACCTGTAATGTGGCTCTTTTTGCATCTTATGGCCTTGACAAAAATTTCAAACCCTACTTCCGGTTATCCTGTATTCGCTTCAGAAATGAAATATTGAAAGAATGAAGAATACACGGATTAATGTAGACGTTCGTTTGACAGCTGAGTCAGAACAATTACTGACACACAAGGTGTTGTGGCTGAAAGCTATCATCCACCCTCCACGCAATCCCAAAAATAGTGAAACAGTCCTCATCTGGTCCCCCATTCACCACTCCGACAAGGAAAAGATCAAAACCTACCCGTGTAATTACTGCTCCACAGAAAAGAGGGCCTTTTGATTATTAGCCCCCTCTCGCTCCTCCATCTTCAAATTCTTGATGTCTTCCTGTGTTAAGGAGCCGGGATGGCGCGATTTGGTGCTACTCATTACACTCACTCCACAATATGTTCAAATGCCCAGAAAATGTGTCGCGTTGAATGGGGTTCACTCCTGCAACCTCGCCGCCCCGCTGGAAGAAAGCAGGCAGCCTCATTCTGGGAGAGAATAGAAAGGCGCCGATAGGGGAGGATATTCTCAGCCGCAACCCGGCCCTCAGCACGGCCCGCATGAATAATAATAATGAGAATAATCATAATCATAATGCTGATAAAATGCTCAAAATAATTGCCACCCTGGTATAAGAGGATTATGGAGGGTAGAATGGTGGCGAGTGAAAAGAAGGGGAATCTGTCAGCATCAGGGAGGACAAAAGGGGAGCTGGATGCCATTAAGTGAGATTAAGCTAAATAAGGCTTGATTTTCTTACAAGGAAAAATGAGGAAGGAGAAGAGGGTGAGAGTGAAGGAGGAGTGCCTGGGGAGGGAGGGAGTTCCTGATTCATAGATCAAAGTAAGCTGGTCAAACTTCACGTCTTTCATTTACATATAGCTGCTTTATGTCTCTAGAGGGATTAGCTACCTTGCTATTTTCTCCGGGTTGCTTTCTATTATGTTACCTCTGCCCACCATCCATTTCCTCCTGTTCTCTGGATGGTCTGGCCCTTCTTCTCCATCACTCCCCCCCCCCACCTTCTTTAAAAAAAAGTCTGGCTCCTTAATTTCTCCCCCCTTTCATTCTCTGCTTCTTTCCCCCTTTTTTCTACAAGAGGCTCTCACTTTCTTGTGTTTGGTGGTTTCATTGTTGCAGTGACGCAGGGGTCTGGTCAGTCTTTGTGTTAGCACTTTAACTCATCTCCATTTCATCACTGATGTTCAATGGGGCGAAGAGACCACGTAACACAATGCACGCACAGGCACATACACACTTAGTTTAATGTGTACAGCAGCAAAAAAATAAAATAAAATGAAACCTTATTTCATTTATTAGATATGCATCTCTATTAATTGCAATGTAAAAAATGAATTTCCAGCATTTCCAGTACTTTCCATTTTTTGCATATAAGTTGTTGCTAGTGTGAGTGGTTAAGTTTCTTCAAAAAAAGAAAATTTATCCCAATTGCCTCAAATGTTGTATTGGCATTCAACATCGGTGTTAAATCAATAGCATGTCTGTCACAACAGAGTTGCAGTCAACTGTCTATTCACACTTTGCTAATTTAAGCATATTTCGTTTGTTCCAACCCTCCAAAGGTGACAGATCATTATTCCGAAGGTCCATTGGTTTGAAAATTAGGCCTATTAAGATACTATTTTTCTTATAAAATTAACATTGCATTTATGTCTTAACAATCATGGGGATATATTAATTAATTAAACATGCCATTTGTAGCAGACATAACAAATAAAGACTCCAATTTAATTTTTTATTGACCATGTTATTAAGTTATTTAACTTTATTAACTTTATAAAGTATATATGAATACAGTAAATGCAAAGTGTGTACATACGTATATGGTGTGGTGGACAGTGAGGGAGGATGTCATGTAGGATGGTTGGATGATAGTAAACTTGTTTATTTGAAGGTGGTTTGAACCACATATAACCATTTTTAACAATTGGACTTTTGGACCAATGGGCCTTCGGAATATTACTTAGTCACCTCCACCAATTACTATACTCAAGAGAGCATTTGTAATCGGTGACGTAGCATTGTTTTACCATTTCACAAGCCCCAAAATCCACGTATGGAGAACAGTGGTGCCCCATGAAGGAGTTTGTGTCCCATTATGTCCTTTTTCCAATTGTGTCTCTGCTCTTTCAGGTCTGCATTTGTGTTTTGCTCTCTCATTACTTTAGGAGAGTCATGATCTGGACATGGTCGTTGACCATGTCCCCGTTTTTGGTTGTTTTTTTAGACTTACTGTACCATTATTGTCATTTTGTTATCGTTAATATTCTGTGTTTGTTCTTAGTTTCTAGCGTCAGCTCTTATTTTGAAAGGTTCTTTTGTTTTTTTCCGTCTTGTCATGGTTTCATTTCATGTCTTTAGTTTCTCTCCATACATTATGGTTTAGTTCATTATTAGTCTCAGCTGTCTCTTGTTTAGTTAACCCCTTGCACTCTGGTCAATTTCCCTAAAAATGCCTAAAAATAACATACCCAAAGTTAATCAAAAGCTGTTCTTCAACCCTTTGCAGCATCTTCATGGGGTTGGTCTCATTTAAAAGAAAACACTTTGAATTTTTTGGCAAAACAGTCATAATCTCTCTAAGTGCTCCTGCCACTGAGTAACAGTCATCTAAACATACTGAACTTGAAGAAAATAAAGTTCGCCTGGGTGTCTTTTTGGATACAAATGCTTGCAAATAACACACAGCTGTCAGATACGGGCTGGAAAATGCAACAGAAATGTAGAACCAAGTGTTATCCAGCTGAGGTCAAAATTTTGTAACAATACCACAAAAAATGAATATATTACACAGCTTTTTTCTCAGGTTGTTCTCAGGCGTTTTTGAACTGTGCCAAATTGTGCCAAATGGTACAGTTTGGAAAAACGTCTATAACTTTTGAATGATTCAATATAGAAGCTTGATCTTGGGCTCTAATGAAAGATGACACTCAGGGCTGTGTGTGTGTGTGGGGGGGGGGTGTTGTTTATTCATTCATGAATGAATGAATGAACAAAGAAGCCCCCCACACACAAAGAAGCATGCCACGTAAAAAATGTGTGGCCTTTTTTTACAAGAAAAAATAACCTACAGTGCAATAAAAATTAAACTAAAATATCTGCAATGTAGAGGATAACAACCCCCCCCCCCCGCTACAGAGGAGTGCGGCGCACTGTCTAGTCTGTGCGCCATGGTCCGTCATGTGGCGATGACGCACAGTTGTAATTTACCGATCAGTCAAAAGTAATTTTGATTACTATTTTCAGTGATAAAGAATAATTTAGCTTATAACACTTACCTGTCCACAACAGCAGTGTTGCTGGCGAACATCTGTTCCTCATTGTCAGACGAACATGACACTGGTCCGCTTGTTACGACTCGTGGTTCTGGTCACGCGACCCGGTCAAACCATGATTCCATTATTGCGGTTTTGCGCTTCCATGATTGCGGTTTTGGCGAACGATTTTTCAAAACAAATAAGAACAGTAGTAATAAAAAAAGACTGGTGAACGCTAACATTACACACAGCGGCTTACACAAAACACATTTTACGCACGGGACGCACACTTTCAATCGTCAAACTTCTCTGCTTCAATTGGCTCGTTGTATTCGCAGTCGTTGGTAGGCGGGTCCTTCTTGCAAGGTTTTCAGTCATTGGTTCTTCAAGGTTTCAGAAACCCAACTCAAAGCTCTTATTAGTCGAATGAGAGGTCAATCAAATCTAAACCAATCAAAGCACTCCTTTGGCTTTCTGTTCGCGGCTGTGTCTGTAGTGGAAGAACGGAAATGCAGCTTTTTTTTTTTCAGTGCGCACTGAGATGCACAGTGTGCGTCCTAGTGCGCATGAGGATGCACTAGGACGCAGAGACGTGACCGCCCGCGGTATCCCGGAGTGCAAGAAGTTAATTTCCTGGTCTCTATTTATACACCTGTCTTTTGTTTGTCTGTTACGGCATCATCAAGTCAAGCTTAGGATCTCGGTCCGGTTCCTCGTCTTAGTTCAATTTGTGAGTATTATTAGCCTGGTTGGTTCAGGCTCTGTGTGCAGCCCCTGTGCCGCATTTGTTTATATTGTAGAATAAACCATATCTGTTTCACTGAAGTCCTGCCTGCCTCAGAATCCATTATTCCTGTTCTGCTGGAGGTGATCCATGACAAGGAGTTTAATTCTCATTTTTAGGGTGAGGCACTAAAATTACTTAAGGGTCAGAAAGAGATATGACACTTTAAAACTGTTAACCCTCCTCCACACCATTTCATGTAATTATTTACACAACCACTAGAGGTTGCATGATTTCAAAATGTAATACCTGCTGGTAGGAATCATCATCATCATCAACCTTTTTTCAGCACTGCCAACTCTCACTCTTTTAGAGTGAGTTTCCCTCTTTTGCCCCTTTCTCTCACACCACAGACCTTATTTCTCACTTCAAAATGAGGAAAATACTGCTAGTATCATGCTGACTTTCTTCAGATGTTTAGACAATAAGAGCTCTCAAGGAAGCATAAAGCAAACTAAACATGTTCTAAAACTATTCTGAGGTAAAGAAGTGTATGCCCTGAAAAAATAATGTTTGTGTATTGTGAACATGCACTCTCACCACCACCAGTTTCCCCCATGTAGGATTTGCTCTAAATCTCACTCCAAGCTTTTCTGAAAACTTGGCAACTCTGCTTTATTTAACCAGGCAAGTCAGCAAAGAACATGTTCTTATCAAAGGCAACAGCATGGGAGGAGGCAAAGAACTCCTAAAACAACCTAACTAATCACTTTCTGTCTGGATTTGAATGAGCCATGTGCAGTTTTGGGCAAGTTACTAGAATTAGTAACTAATAGTAGTTACTAGTTACTTCTTTTCAAAAGTAATTGAGTTACTTTACCAATTACTGCATGATTAAAGTAATTAGTTACCTGGAAAAGTAACTTTCATATTACTTTTAAATGCATACTTAAATCATCTGATTCTGGGGCTGGTGTCAGTGCTTAACCAGTTCAACTGTAGTGCCTCAGAAGAACCAGTTGGTTATCCACCGATATGGAGCTAGTCGGGGATTACGTCAGGGCTACGTCATTACGTAGTCTGAAGCGCCTTTATGCAACCCGGCAGAACACCACAGTACACACTCTTGTACAATAGGTGGCGGTATGCACCTTTCAGTTGTTTGCTATCCGCCAGTAACCGAGAGAAGAAGAAGAAGAAGAAGCAGAAGAAGTAGCAGTGCTAGCTTGTCAACATGTAGGATTTTGTTGTCTCTTTGGGAGTGCTGCTTTTATTATTCCAAACCTGTATTACCATCCAAAAACAGTTTTTTTCTTAATGGCAGAGAACGGCGGCTACGTTTAAGGAGACCGGTAATTATCAATATTTCAGTTATCATCCGGTGCTAGATCAAGTCTGTAGCGCGAGCATTGACTACACTTTTAAACATAGTATTTATGTCAGTTCTGTAATAGGTGGTGTAATGGCGCATTACGAGACGGAGGTCGCCTGTTATGTCATGCCAAAAAGTGATCAGCTGCCCAAAAAATGATCGGCTGCCCAAAAAATGATCGCCAGGGGCCATATTGTTAAGGGTTTATATTAGCCGTTAAATATATATATCAACAGATAAATAGTACTTAGTTAGGCATAACAAGATATATTTAACACTTATGATGCATTTTGAACCCTAAACAAACTTGATCTAGGATTAAAAGCAATTAAAATAATGCAGTCACAAGGTTACATGGAAAAATGCATAGATTTACTGTATATATACTGTATATATACATGAAGATACTGTATAAATCCATATTCTATGTACCTCCAAACAACGATGTTTTTGCATATAAATATTGCAATCAGATAAATTCTATACGTTGTTTTCCAAACTGCAACACTTTGGCCAACACTATAATTTTTCAGATATGATAAAACCTCAAAACATTTAGACACATCGTAGGTGGACTGAGACCAGGCAGTACACCTTTAACAAGTGGGCGCTCCTGGCTCCTGCAGATGGTGATCACTTTTTGACACAACACCGGATTTCACCACCCAGCCGACCCCATGCAGAAGTGGCTGATGAAACCCTTTTCGGACACAGGCAGACTTACACCTGAACAACGTAACTACAACTACTGGATGAGCCGTGCATGTTCAGTTGTGGAAGTGGCTTTCGGCTGCTTGAAAGGACGATGGAGGTCCCTCCTGACAAGGAATAACTGCAAACTGGAGCTGAGCAAGAAAATGGTGCTCACCTGCTGCATACTTGATAATATTTGTGAGGAACGTGGTTACAACTTTGGACTCCCAGACACACCTGATCACAGTCAGCCTCCAGTTCAACCACTACCTGACCATGCCAGTGTAGAATGACATTAGGGGAGCTTTAATGGAGTATTTTAACAGTGGGGAGCAGTAACCTGTTTAATGCCTGCTATATCATTTACAAAATATAACATGAAGTATTTCAGAATAATTAATGAATAAAACATTCAGCTGACAATCAGTCCTCAGTGTACTCTGTTTTAAAGTATTTATATATTTTATAGGCACATTTACACAGTTGTGAAAGGTAAACCCTTCTGTACTTGTATGTCATCTATTCTGGTTAAAGTACCGATTCAAATTTTTTTTCATGTAGGGGTAACAAGAGACAGACTGTAAAGTGAACAAGTTAAAAGCACTTTCCCCAGAAATGATCTTGTCCAGAGCTGATAGAATGTCATGTGGTACATTGTCAAAAGAATATAAACTCATTATCATTTTTGAAGCTGGCAACTTGGAACATTTTCTACAGAAAAAGTGCATAGATTTAAAGTTTGTTGCTGTTTGTTCTTTAGAAAATGTGAAAAAAGTTGTCAAAAATACGAGTAAGTCCACAAATACCTGATATATTGTCCAACACCTGAAAAAAATGAACTTAAGTGCAGTATTCAGCACTTGTATTTTCACTTCCCACCACTACAATGTTATAGTGATTTGCATTGTTTGTCCTAAATAGCTTTACATTTCATGCATATGTTTGGTGTGAGGATAACAATGTAGAGGCAGAAAAACACTTAAGGAAAGAAAGCTTTTATTTACAAAATGTTCAAAAACTTAAGACTGCTACATATGAAATATTATGTACACACAGCCAAAACTATCAATGCTGTGATAGTTACTTTGTTTGCAGTCCCTCAAGCACAGACACGTTTCCCATCAGTCCAACAAGGGTATTGGTCCTGTCCTCCATCTTCTGGATGCTTTGCAGCAAAGCGGAGGTCAGCTGCTCCTTCCTCCTGCTCTGCTCCTGCTGTCTCTCATCTGACCTCTCCAGGTAGTAAAGAAGGAGGTCCATGTTTGTGTCCTACTTCCGTTTCCCTGTTTTAAAGTACAAAAATAAGCAATATAAAATAACCACACACTGAAAAATGCAGGAATCGTCAATCCAAGATTGAATGTGTCTATTCAACATCCATTTACTGTTAGTGGCATCACAACATTCAAGTGTATAATTGGTTTAATTCACTCCCTCCTTTGTGTGAATGGGTCATGACCTGAACATATATTACCTAATCTGGTCTGATGAGAAGAAGAGGGAGAGCAGGAGGAGGACAAGCTTGGTGTTGGTGAAGGTGAGCTGGACACCACAGGTCTGGCTGGTTCTCCCTCATCACCCAGGTGTGATAAATCTGTAAATACAAAAAAAAAGTGTTTTAGTTTGTGCAATGTCCAACTTAAGCCTTCCATTAAATGTGCCGACACAGAAGGCAATTTTATTCAGTATCAATGTTAGCAAAACTTACATGTTTAATTATGAAATAGAAGAATAGGAATAGAACAGGCTTCACTGTCATTGTACAGTTGTACTGTACAATAACATTGTAGGTGTTCCACCGGGCGACTGTGCAATAAAGTAAGAGAAGGATTAGATAAAACACAGTTACACAACACACGATTAAACGAGTGAAATTTTAAAAAAATGGCCCAAGATTATGGAAATATTACCAAAATAGTAAAAAAGACGACATTACTAGTGTCTTTGGTAGAAAAATCTCCCATAACACAATGCAAGGCACTCATTCACACACAGTAGATGCCACAAAAAAACGTATTTTGCGCTGGATGTCTTTATAAAAAAAAAGTATTCTGTAAGACGCTAAGATTTCTGTTCTAGTTTCTCAAATGCGCATTTCTTTATGGCGAGGAGAGACGTTCGTGGTAAAAACACTGTTAGCTCATTAGTATAGCTAACCGAAAATACTATAGGCACAAGAGTGACTAAAAGAATATCCGCACTTTGGCCGTTACATATCAATACAAGCGATATACATTTGTCAGCAGAGATTGCCTGTTCATTTCTTTATGGCGAGGACAAACGTTTGGTCGTAGTAAAAGCACTGTTAGCTTGTTAGCAAAGCTAGCCGAAAATACTATAGTCACAAGAGTGAGTAAAAAATATCCGCACTTTGACCGTTACATATCAATACAAGCGGATATATACTGTATGTATATATATATTCGTTAACGTTTGTCATTTTAAAGACAATACACTGACCATTGTGTTTTGAGCAGTTTGTTGTCCGGACTAATCCACAGCAGTGACGATGGTCCAGCTGGCTGGCCGATCCCCCAAAACAGTTCATCAGATGAGTGGCCCCCTCCAGCTGATCTTGTACTTCTGCTCATGTCCATAGAGCCAAGAAATGTGTCTCCTCTTCACTCTAAATCTGTTTGGTTTTGGAATCTGTCGCTTGCTCCGCTGTTTGGAAAGCAACATGGCGGTCAGTAATGTTTCGAAGCTGGTCAGTTAACCACGCCCATGGCTGTGGACGTAACCAACGTAAACTGGTGCTTTCGCTGGCCCAGCTAGGAGTTGGGGCCACGATAGCCCCACTTTTGAGAGCCTGGGACTGGTGCTTCAGTCGGTGGAAAACCAAAGAACGGGTGCTAATGAGGCTCTGACTCCAGTTAAGCACTGGAACCGGTTTGGTGGAAAAGACCTAAGAGAGGCAGAGAGCGGAAGGAAGTGCATTGAAAGCTTAATGAGTGAACGGTTGATAAGTTATTTATCAGCCCATGTCTTCAACAGTCACATACAGAACATGAAAAGCAATATTTCATAGAATTTCTCGCTTGCTGAGAATTGCGTCCCATACTGTCAAAGTCAATAAATACAACTATGCCGAGAATTACTCATGTGCCGAGAATTGCACCCCATCATTGCAAGCAGGTGTTTAGTGTAAGTCAATACTTTGAAATTACTTTGAAAAAATGATTACCCTTTTTACTGACAATGCGTAAATGCAAAATCTCGACTCTGAAGATTGTAAAATGTGGAGTTAGATTACTATGATTTCTAACCTTCTTTGAAACACTAAAACGTCTGGCGAATAAACATAATTTAAAGATAATTTAAGATAAGATAAGATAAGCCTTTATTAGTCCCACAACGGGGAAATTCCAGGAAATTCCAAATTTACAAGAGGTAATAACAATTTTTAGTTCTAAAAATCTATAATGGGTACTTCTAAAAATGCACAAATGGTTACAAGCCTGGCTGTAGTGTTATATTTTATAGTTCTGGCGGATGGGATGCAATTCTTTGCAAATGAGCAATTCTCGGCATAACACCAGCATGTTTTACATAAACTCAACTGACACATTTTTGTCTATATTTGTTCATTTCTTCAGTCGTGAGTCTTTTTGCCTCCACAAAAAGAAACTTAAGTAATAATGGATGGGTATTAATCATGATTACTGTAAATTAATCCACAGTATCACTATCATTAATCAGATTAAAAAATGTTATTGTTTGACAGCCCTAGTTTTAAGACATATTGAGATTTTGTTTTGTTGTTGCTTGTTAATAAATATACACTACCGTTCAAAAGTTTGGGGTCACCCAGACAATTACTTTGTGTTTTCCATGAAAAGTCACACTTATTTACCACCATGAGTTGTAAAATGGATAGAAACTATAGTCAAGACATTGACAAGGTTAGAAATAATGATTTGTATTTGAAATAATAACTTTATATAATAAAGAAATAAATGACTATTGACATAATAAAATAATAAAATGACATAATAATGAAATAATAACTTCGCTTTCGTCAAAGAATCCTCCATTTGCAGCAATTACAGCATTGCAGTCCTAACATGATTGCACAAGGGTTTTATAATCATCCATTAGCCTTCTGACGCAATGAGCAAACACATTGTACCATTAGAACACTGGAGTGATAGTTGGTGGAAATGGGCCATTATACACCTATGTAGATATTGCACCAAAAACCAGACGGACTAAAAAAGTTTAAGAGCCACTGATATAAATGAACAAAAACAAAAATCAGCAGATTACAATGACAACAGTCTCTAAACTTTTACTGCTGACATGGGATTGAAACTGTCTTAAGTTCCGTTTAGAAAGAAACCTCAAAGCTTTGAAATTTTTCTGCACAATTAGAAGAAAAGCCTCTGAGCTCCATGAGGCTTCACCTGCCAAACAAGTATAAATGCTACAGCTCCTCAGTAATATTTATTCTTGTTTAAAAGCAGCCTACATTGTACATTTACTGCTGTTTACAGCCTATTAATGCAGTTTTAGCAGGCAACGTACCCTAAAAACATGTGCTCCACTGGTGCACTGTTCCCTCTGTGGCTCCCTCACTCTTGGTCTCTCCTTGACCACTTGCACAGAGTGGCACCTAAGTTCCAATTAGTGCTCCCTCTGCTGGCGGACTCTATAATTGCATTTAAGAATGCTGTTCCAAATGCAGCAAACATGATATTGTGGAGGAAAATAAGTTCAAGCGGGGTACGACGAGCTGAGAGGTTGCAGATTTTTATTTTCCTCCAACATCATGAGACATACTGTAGCGCTGTGCGCTGTGTTATGCTGTGTGTGCTCTTGAGGCGTGTAAAGTAAGCTCTTTTATACAGACAAGAGAGAATGCACGGCACATTTGCATATTGATATACGAATCAGTCAATACATATCAATCGCGTGACCAACTGGTGCCCAGACTTCCTCTCCTTAATCTGGGGATGTATAACAATAGTCCATTGTTCTGATTGTCTCCTAGGGGCTCTCTGTCCGTATGCAAATTGTCCTCTGATTCCTGCCGGCTAGCCGAGTGTGAAGATTGACTGTCCATGTAGATTGTGGTGGGTCACCACAGGGCTCCCCCCCAGAACACTCAGCAGGGGTTGTGCCCCCCATGTCGTTTGGCTCCAGCTCCGGATTCCAGCACGTTGAATGGCTGTGGATCGTGGGCGCACGGGCCGGTGCGTTTTGTGCGTAAAGGAACAAGACGGCGATCGGCCGGCTTTAGGGAGTGAGGTGCGGGAAAAGCGCTGTGGAGGAGGAGGGGGAGGGGGGTGGGAGTAAGTGAGTGCCGGCCCGGGACGTCAAAGGTGTCTGGGCTGCGCAAAAATTGCGTGTGGATCCGCGATGGTGAGGGACTTTCCCTGTAAACCTGGCGGAGATCCACAGCGGCTGTGAAAAAAACCATTTTATCTGACTCCTCTCGCGGCTCGATCCAGCGAGGATGTGGGGAAGGCGAGAGGCCAAATTCTCCGAGGATGCATAGCAGCTGTGAAACAACTGCAGCTGTGTGAGGCAGTTTGGCTTTTAGGTGCGGGAAGCAGCCCTAAAGTCATCGGGGACAGCAATCGGCTAAATTCCCCTTGTGTGCCATGGCTGAGAAACCCATACAAAGTCCTGTGTGCGGGCTGCACGTCTGCTCCAGGTGCGTGAGCATCCCTGAAGGTTCCAAGAGTGGGGATTGGCCGTTTTTCTCGGGCATGTGCAGCGGCGGAGGATGATGTATCAGTCTGTGGAGCCGGTTCGTCTCTGTGCGTGGTGCGCGCTTGGTGCCGTGACCTCATAACTGACAGTTGCGCTGTCCTCGTAATCCTGTGGTGTGCGTGCGGGGCTTCTGTGCGTGGGAGGTCCACTGTCCGGAGTTTAGTCAGAGACGGGAAGCTCGGTGGAAATCAACGCAGTCGTCGTCGATGACTGTCCCCATTCAGGCTGCTTCCTTAGTTTGCTCGTGTCGTTCATGGTGCATTTTGATCCCAGCGCTGTGCTCCGGAGAGCGCGCTCCGGTGAGGATGAAGAGTTTGCAGGCGTTCTCTGGTCCTCTGTGTCCACAGCGCGGTGAGGGGGAGCAGACGGTCATTCTCTCTCGTCATGTCACCAGTGTGGAGGGAAGAGATCAGGCGAGGGTCATACCATGACGCGTGCTGGGGCTTTCCTGTCGAAGTCATCTCCGGGGTGTTCACCTCGTGTCCCATTCTTTGTCAAGGGTCACCAGTGTGGAGGAAAAATAAGTTCAGGCGAGGTACGACGAGTTGAGAGGTTGCAGACTTTTATTTTCCTCCAACATCATGAGACACACTGTAGCGCTGTGTTGTGCTGTGTGTGCTCTTGAGGCATGTAAAGTAAGCTCTTTTATACAGACAAGAGAGAATGCACGGCACATTTGCATATTGATGTACATATCAGTCAATACATATCAATCACGTGACCAACTGGCGCGTGGACTTTCTCTCCTTAATCCGGGGATGTATAACAATAGTCCATTGTTCTGATTGTCTCCTAGGAGCTCTCTGTCCGTATGCAAATTGTCCTCTGATTCCTGCCGGCTAGCTGAGTGTGAAGATTGAATGTCCATGTAGATTGTGGTGGGTCACCACAGTGTAAATAAATAATTGATTTATGGAAATGGACTGGCGGGTTGCAGTGGATAGGGGGCCAGTTGCCCATCCCTGATTTGGAGTGAGAAAGCAATTTTCAGAAAGGTTTGGACTTTCAGACCAAACACATTACAGCAGGTGAAAGAGGAAAAATAAGCCACAGTAGGACTCAGCAAGAAGAAGAAGCACAGAAAATGCAGAAACTTACTAGATGTTTTCGGAGAAGGTGTGACAGTGAAGATATGAAAGGTTGCGAGAGCCAGCGAGATAAACTCCAATGTGCCCAGAGCTGCAGAAGACTCCTCATGGGGTGAGTAGCATGTTTGCTAACTACTGTGGCCTGTACTGATTACAGGATGCTAGTGCATCATGTAAAGTTGTTTGGTTCCCCTGTATAAGGAGCAGCGTGAAACCAAACCTAACCAGACCAAATGTAGATGATGTAACAAAAATATTAACCTTGTGTAACGGAGTCAAAAATGTACCGTACTTTAAGTATTCCTTTTTCTCAGTTATGTTTTTACTTATATTGTTGTGAATTTTATTTTACTTGAGTACTTTTATTTTGGCAGTACGCTTCTCGCATCAGCTCTTCCTGTACCTCCGAGGCTCCGGTAGTTTAGTCTTTCCCCACAGTATCGTGTTGCTTTGCTGTGGGTAAGTTGTGTTCAAAACGCTGCTGGCACTAAATGATCGTATCGTTTGTTAGTTTTATCATTTGGACTGTAACCTTAGTTTGTAATTGTTCTTTATTAATTTGACATGTCACTGTACTGTTTTTTTTTGTTTTGTTATTTGTGTTATAAATAAGAGTTTTATAGCTGTTACGGCGCACATTGGGGGTCCGGTGGGCGCCATTTTAGGGTTTCGCGCCAATATAGGCTCTATGGTGACTCCAGCAGCTTATGTCATGTGTAACCCATATGTTTGTTAATGTAGGTGCCTGTGTGGGATCGAGGTACAGACGGAGCGTGATACAGTTTGTTTTATTTCATTAACAGGTATGTTTGTTTTTGGAAAATCTTATTATTTGAAATGTGATTTATTTTTATTTTTTGTTTGTATTGTGGAATTATTTTAGAGCTCCTTTCCACACAGTATCACGTTGCTTTGCTGTGGGAGCCTGTGTGGGATCGAGGTACAGACGGAGCGTGATACAGTTTGTTTTATTTCATTAACAGGAGAAATAAATTGTGGAAACAGCAGCCTGGTGTCATCGTGGTCCCTATGCTGCACATACGCTTGCATTAATGTTCCCGATCACGGCCGCTTAAGGGTGTCCCAAAAGAAGAACCATTACACTTGTGACGAGAGCCGTTACACTTGGTCCAGACTTTTAGGTGTGAAATCACCTTGACCCAGGATTTACATTGACTCCAGCTTCAGTCCGTTGCAGATGCAGTATGGATGGACTCTTGTGTCTGTCCCTAGTACCGACTCCATTTGTGTTTTGCAGTGCCATGGATGAGGACAGAGTTTGAAATAAAAGATCATGTGAGAAGTATACAAAATACTAAATAAATGTTCAACTTTTTTTTCATGTAAAGTTGAAACTTCTTGTCTTGTAAATATGCAACTTTTTTGCACATTTGTAAAGGCCTGTACATATTCTGCAGGAACAGAGAAAATTGTTCTCTCCCAGGGCCACAAAAAAAGTATTTTTTTTTCTTGCATCCCCGGTTTGGGAGTTCTTGCAACTTGTTCTTGACACATCATCTGGGCAGAACTTTTTTCTTGTGTGGCATGCAACAACTAGAAAAGCACTCAGAGAGCGCAGACCTCCGCCAAGCGCCACAGTTCCCCCCATACAGTGTTTGTGTGTACGTTTTCAGATTCCTTGACCATGAAAACATATGACTAGCAATTGGATTGACAATGATAGGATTAGTGGTTCAGTAGTTATTCACGAAAATGGCATTTTCCGTAATGGCGGCCACAGTTCCCCCATACAGTGTTTGTGTGTACGTTTTCAGATTACTTGACCATGAAAACATATGACTAGCAATTGGATTGACAATGACAGGATTAGTGGTTCAGTAGTTATTCACGAAAATGGCATTTTTCCATAATGGCGGCCACAGTTCCCCCCATACAGTGTTTGTGTGTACGTTTTCAGATTCCTTGACCATGAAAACATATGACTAGCAATTGGATTGACAATGATAGGATTAGTGGTTCAGTAGTTATTCACGAAAATGGCATTTTCTGTAATGGCGGCCACAGTTCCCCCCATACAGTGTTTGTGTGTATGTTTTCAGATTCCTTGACCATGAAAACATATGACTAGCAATTGGATTCACAAATTGGATTCACAATGATAGGATTAGTGGTTCAGTAGTTATTGACGAAAATGTCATTTTCCGTAATGGCGGTTTTCTTCTGGACGGTGATCCAGATCACCACCAAAATGTAATCATCTGTAGGATACCCCATTTCTGACAATCTGTGAAAATTTCATGAAAATCCGTCCATAACTTTTTGAGTTATCTTGCTAACAAACAAACAAACAGACAAACCAACGCCGATGATCACATAACCTCCTTGGCGGAGGTAACTATTGTGTGACTGGTCAGAAATGTGAATTTCCCAGGAGTTTGGCACATGAATTTCTTATGAAGTGTGAAATGTCCTTGGTCAGAACTGACCTTGTTCTTGTTCTTGTCACCTCAACAGAAAGAACAAATTTCTTTGTTCTTGCAGAAAATGTACAGGCCTTTAGTCACAGGAAGCCACTGGATATGGGTAGAAGTGCCACAATTTGCTCCAGAGCTGCAGGTTGCTAGTCTATGCTCTAGACCAGTGTTTTTCAACCCTTTTTGAACCACAGCACATATTTTACTTTATAAATATCCTGCTGTAACATTCATTTGGGAGAGCAGATGCAAATTTGCATCCACATGCGTTGGATATTTTTTCGACTCAAGTGAAAATTTTGCTTGATGCTTAGTCATGATAGCCAATCAGTGTTGAGATTCCCGTGTTACCGGGAGTGAGTATCAACAATGGAGAATAAAATATAGCTGCAAGATAGAGAATGAAGTAGTTTGAAAATGAGACTGCCACTCAATGGAGACAGACGGATCAGAGCTCCACATCTGAGACAGAGTGTGTGTAGTTTGTATCCACCCATGAACTACTGCTACCAATGTGCTAATGAGGACTAGCTGCTCATGAAACTGGACACCAGTGCACTTGTTTAGTGCTGAAAACAGCCGTCAGATGATGCAGTTTCTGTAGGAGGTAGTGATATTTTCCCAACTGTATGCTCTTCCAGATACTGTTGTGAACTCACACATGACAATGAGTTTTGGGGGGATTTCCATAGCAGGTGCAAAGCAGATAACCCCACTTCTTCACAGGGTGAACTTACACGTTTTGATCTCAACTCCATTGGCTGTACTTGCGTGAGTAGAGTGACACAAATTTTTGCCTCTTGTTTGGTCTGAATGCACCTTGAATCTTTCCTCATCAAATTTCCTCATCTTGTCACCACCACCTTTTAGCAAAATTACTTAAGAAGTTCATAACTTAACACCGAATGAGAACTACCTTAAAAACCACAAAGAAGAAGGTCATCATTATTGTGTTCATTCTGCCACCCATTGACATGGAAGCGCAACTACAGTAAAGTCACAGATGAACAACAGCAAATTATTTGCAACAATAATCAATTTTTGGACCAATTAAGTGAAATTAGACAATTTTCCACGGCACACCTGACAATATTTCATGGTACAGTGGTTGAACATCACTGTTCTAGATCTACGTATATTCTTCTCCTGTATACTTGTAGTTCTTGGTTGCAGCAACTTAAACAGATCCAGTTTTCCCTCATTCATTAATAAATATTTGTGATTCTGAATCACCTATGGACATAAAATGATATTCACATGTGCTGCTTTGGTAAAAGTGTGACTGTTTATATTGATAGTAACAGCAACCACAATCTGTAACTTGTGGAGAAAGGAGGCAGGCGAGGCAATGAGCTGGATAACACAGAAACTTTAGTCTTCATCCAGCATAACTTACAGCAAAAGAGAATCCCGGATCTCTGTGTATTCCTCTTTTATATCTTTATTTCCACGCATTTAGACCCGGAACTTCTGACCATAATACATTGTTGTTTGAACAAAGGATTGTGTGGCACATTAACCCTTTGAGTGTGTGAATTTGCGTGCTCCTAGTGGCAAAGCGTGGCACTGCGCCTGTCATCTCACTTTGACATGATTGCCTGCATTGGGGATTTGTACTGATTTGTACTGATTTGCCAGTTTCAAAAGGTGGCAGACATCCGTTGGAGGACTCAATGGATGACACGTAATACACCAAAGAAGAACTCCTCATTTCCTTTTCCTGTTTTTAGCATTTTAGCCCAGAAAGCTAATATGGCCATGATCGGTCACCGTCACTTTCTCGGCTTTGTACGCGGAAAAAAGCCACGGGATACAAGCAAAATTTATGTGGGATAATCATAAGATTTTGAAGATGTGATAGAGACTTTAAATGACCAACAGAATGCAAAATAAGGACCATGATGGGTGAAAATGCAGCGACTACGCCAGCCAGCCAGCCCCCCTTTGTCAAAAGTAAGTGAGAAATTTCTGTTGTTTTTTTTTTTAATATTGTACTGGTTTCTTGTTCATATACTTTGAAGATAAGATGATGAGGTACCTCTGTACAAAAAAAACGGTGTCAAAAGACTGAATCATTCTTTGTGTAAATACGTCCAAAGTCCAGTTTTGACTGAGTTATGGAATTTAAAGAGGTGCCACAACATTATGCAAATTAGATGCGAAGCTTTGGATCATATTTTACATCTTTCTAATTGACAGTAAGCCATTATCTCCTACCACTTTCAAGTTATAGCCTTGGAAATCTGAACTATTTTATTGTCAAAAAGTATTTACCACTCTTGACCACTAGGGGTTATATTGCAATTTGGCGACAGACACACACATAGGGTTAACATGACATAACGCCGGCACCGCTCCAACACCCTTCTTCTCTCAGTGGCTCCAGCATCTCTTACTCTCCCCGGGGGAGCATAGACTCAACAGTCCCGTCTGATACCCCCCGGTAACACCTCCTCCTTCGGTCCATTGTTCTCCCCTTCCCCTTGCCTTCCCTGGGTGGAGAAACCCCCCACACCATGCCCCCACACAGCCCCCCCCGAACACCCAGAAAGGGCACTAACCCTCCCGTCCTTTGGGCTTGAGTCGGTGCTCATAGTGGCTGTAGTGGGGGGTTGCTGATCCAGTCGATTCGCCCTGCTGGTGAGGTGTACCGGAGGGCACGTCAGTCTGTGGAAGGAAAGAGGAGAGGGAGACACATTAGCTTTGCGAGCGCAGGTCCCTGCCGAGGGATCACCACTTTGTGGAGCCACCAACAGTGGGCGTCCACACCGGGGAGCTTGGGCCAACACCACCTGCTTGTCTGCCAACACAAAAGTGGGCTTCAGCCTGTCGATGCAGATAGTCTCCCTGTGCCCCCCCCCCCCCAAGTCTAACACAAAATGCTTCTCCCCAGGTTCCAACACCCTGAACGGTCCGTCATACGGTGGGCGCAGCGGGGTCTGGTGCACATCGTCCCTGAGAAAAACAAAACTGGTGGTCTGCAAGCTTTTTGGGACAAATGTGCCGGAAAAACAATGGTGGGCTGGGCCCGGTACGCTCACAGCCTCGATACTATGTAAAAATTGAGCAGGCGGATCAGCCTCGGGCGCGGGGTTTTCCGATTAAAACTCTCTGGGGATCTTCAGTGGCTGAGAAAAAACGAGTTCTGCCGGGGAGACCACCAAATCCTCCTTAGGAGTGGAGCGCAACCCTAAAAGAACCCAAGGCAGACGGTTGACCCAATTTGTATCTGTGATCGAAGCTCTGAGCACTGCTTTAAGCGACCTATGAAAACGCTTGCATAACCCTTTAGCGTGGGGGTTGTATGCGGTAGTGCGGTGAATTTTGCCCCCCAGGCTCTGGGCCATAGCGGACCAGAGTTCTGAAATGAATTGTGGACCCGTCGGACGTGATGCCCGATGGAGATCCGAAACGTGCAACCCAAGCCGACAAAAAAGTGCGAGCCATTTCTGTGGACGTGGTAGAAGCCAGTGGGACCACTTCAGGCCAGCGTGTGGTGCAGTCCATGATTGCTAAGAGGTGCCTAAAACCTTGCAACAGCGGGAGGGGTCCCACCAAATCCACATGGATGTGGTCGAACCTCCTGGCCGGGATTTGGAACGGCTCGAGGGGGGCTCTGGTGTGCTTGTGCACTTTGACCAGCTGGCATGCGACGCAAGCTGCAGCCCACTCTTTCATGTCTTTGCGCAAGCACGGCCAGACGAATTTCATCCCCACCAGCTTCACCAAAGTGCGCACTCCCGGATGCGAAAAGGAGTGGACCGACTCAAAAATGCCATGGCGCCAAGAGCTCAGAACTACCGGGCGTGGGCGGCCAGTGGAGACGTCGCAGAGCAAGGGAGGGCACCCTTCTTGCACCACCCTGTTCTCCAGCCTTAACCCAGTTGGCACAGACTGGAGCGTGCAAATGTCCGCTTCCCTGGCTTGTTATGCGGCCATGGCAGAGAAATCAATTCCCATATAGACCGGGGCGATTAACGCGCGTGACAGGCAGTTGGCCACGACGTTGAGTTTAATTCAATTCAATTTATTTATATAGCGCCAAATCACAACACAGGTCATCTCAAGGCACTTTACAGAAAAGAGTGGGTTTAGGCCACAGTCTTAGTTTATAGAACCCAGCAGAGACCCCTAAGAGCAAGCACTGTGGCGACACAGGCGAGGAAAAACTTCCCTTTAACGGGCAGAAGCCTCGGGTGGAACCATAGCTCATAGAGGATGGCCATTCACCTCGACTGGCTGGGTTGAGTAGCTACATTCAAAACAAACATACAAATACAACATTCAAAGCCAGACAGTCCAGTACCAAGCCTGGTCAGGCTGCACATGTGAACGAAGGCCTGGCAGGGGCAGCATTTCTAACTAAAGGCCTTATCAAAGAGAAAAGATTTCAACTTGCTCTTGAATAAAGAGAGAGTGTCTGCCTCCCGAACTGAACTGGGAAGATGGTTCCACAGGAAGGGAGCTTGATAGCTGAAAGCTCTACCTCCCAATCTACTTCTAGACACCTTGGGGACCACTAGTTGTTTGGATTTTTGGGAGCGCAGAGCTCTGGTTGGATGATAGGGAACTAAGAGTTCTTGCAGGTAAGAAGGAGCCATACCATTAAGAGCTTTTTAGGTTAAGAGCAATATCTTGAATTCAACTCTATATTTTATTGGGAGCCAATGTAAAGAAGCTAAGACCGGAGTAATGTGATCGCTTCTCCGTGTTCTCATAAGGATATGTGCAGCTGCATTCTGAATGAGTTGGAGAAACTTTATGGACTTATTTGGGCAACCTGATAAAAGTGAGTTACAATAGTCAAGTCTAGAGGTGATAAAGGCTTGGACAAGTTTCTCTGCATCTTTATGAGAAAGGATGGACCTAATTTTAGAAATATTACGCAGATGGAAGAAGGCAGTCTTAATGGTTTGCTGTATATGAGAGTTGAAGGACACATCTTGGTCAAAGACAACTCCAAGATTCCTAACAGAAGACGTAGAAGCCAGTGCAATGCCATCTAGTGTTGTTATCTTGCTAAAAAGAGTACTTCTAGCATATTTGGGGACAAGAACAATCACTTCAGTTTTATCTGTATTCAGCAATAGAAAGTTGTAGTTCATCCAGGTTTTGATATCCTTAAGACACTCCTGGAGTAAACCTGGTGGGATCATCTGGATTGATGGATAAATACAACTGAGTGTCGTCAGCGTAACAATGAATATAGATAGATAGCTAGATAGATAGATACATACTTTATTTAGAAAAAAAAGTAAAACAAAAACAAAACAAATGACAAACGCAATAAAGTAACAGTATACAGTGTTTGAAAGGGAGAAGGAAGAAGTGAACACTTATTAATTCCATCTCCTCTTTTCCATAAATACACCCATGTGAATTATATACAAATTACCACATTTAAGACCCCAAGTAAACAATTAACTGTATTTTGTACATATCAACATTAACACCCATCCATCCTAACATACATTGATGTCCATACATCAAAACCAGCCTCAAACAACACAGATATGCACAGTACTGTCCCACCCACCATTCCATAGTGTCCCAGAGTGAGAAAAGTGAATTGTACATATAAATACTACCCTTCTAACATATATCCTTTCAGCAAATAATGTTTATACCTCTTTTTGAATTGATTTCTGTTTGTACATAGTTTCAGTTCCGGCTCCAGACTGTTCCACAAATCCACCCCACAGACAGATATGCACATACTTTTCTTGGTTGTTCATATCTTGGGTTTTGTAAAGCTTAAGTCTCCTCTCAAATTATAATCATTGTCTCTTTTTTAAATATTTTTTGCATATTAGTTGGGAGGTGATTATTAATTGCCCTGTACATGACTTGTGCTGTCTTAAATTTAACTAAATCGATGAACTTTATGACATGTGACTTTAAAAACAACAAATTGGTATGGCCTCTATATCCTGCATTATTTATTATCCTTATAACTCTTTTTTGTAATGTGCATATTGACTGTAGGTTGGTCTTGTAGGTGTTTCCCCAGACTTCTACACAGTAGTTAAGATAAGGTAGAAACAGTGAATTGTACAGTAAGAACAATGATTTATAGTCCAAGATGTGTTTTGTCTTCCCCAGTATTCCTACACATTTTGCCAACTTGGCCCCGATGTGACTGATGTGAGGTTTCCAGCAGATTTTATTGTCTAGCGTCACCCCCAGAAACTTATTTTCCTGTACTGTTTCTATTCTGGTATCATCTATCATTACCATTATTTCATGATTTATTTTATAATTTCCAAACAACATAATCTTTGTTTTTTTTTCAGATTTAGAGATAATTTATTTTTGTTGAACCACTGCGTTAACTTTTTCATTTCAGTTGTGACCACCTCTAAAACCTGCTGCAAATTCTCACCAGTGCAAAGGATATTTGTGTCATCCGCAAACAAAATAAATTTCAGAATTTTTGATACTTGGCATATGTCATTTATATACAAAATAAAGAGTTTGGGTCCCAAAACTGACCCCTGGGGCACACCACAAGTGATGTCCATGAAGGGTGATTTGTGCTCACCAATTTGTACAAATTGTTGTCTGTTACTTAAATAACTTTCCACCCAACTCAGTCCGACCCCTCTCATCCCATACCTTTCCAGTTTCCTTAGTAGTATTCTGTGGTCAATGGTGTCAAAAGCTTTCTTTAAATCTATAAATACTCCTACAGCAATCTTTTTTTTTTTATCTATACAACTAGTAATTTCTTCAATAAGTTCAATCAGTGCCAAAGATGTAGATTTATCTGCTCTAAAACCATACTGGCTGTCTGTAAGGAGGTTGTGTTTTTCAATGAAATCATCCAGTCTCTTAGTGAAGATTTTTTCAAGTATTTTGGAAAGTTGTGAGAGTAAAGAGACTGGCCTGTAATTTGTGAAACAATGACTGTCTCCTGTTTTGTATAGAGGTATTATTTTTGCTATTTTCATTTTGTTTGGAAATTTACCAGTTTGAAATGACAGGTTACAGTTGTGGGTGAGTGGCTTAACAATTCCTTCAATTACTTTTTTCACTATTGTCATGTCAATTTCATTCCAGTCCGTTAATTTTTTGTTCTTAAATTTACTCACAGTCTCGATAATTTCCTTTTAAGTAACTGCACCCAAAAAGATTGTGTTTGGATTTCTATCTTCTGTTTCATTTACAGAATCACTGTTGTTTGTTTCTGTTGTCACTATTGATTTTGCTAATTCAGGACCAACGTTTACAAAAAATTTATTGAAACCACTGACCACATCCTCCATATTATTTATCAAATTGCCATTTTCAATAAAGTATTCTGGATAATTAGCATTCTTAGGTCGATTACTAATAATCCCATTGAGTACTTGCCATATTCCTCTTAAGTTATTTTTATTATCCTCTAATATTCTGTTGTAATATTCTTTCTTACAGGTCCTCATTATATTAGTAAGCTTATTTTTATATCTTTTATATTTGATCTCAGTCTCCACTGTTCTGCACTTAATGAATTGTTTATATAATGTATTCTTCTTTTTACATGCATTTATTAACCCCTTGGTGACCCAAGGAATATTTTTCTTTTGTTGACTGTCACTGTATTGTTTTATAGGACAGTTTTTATTGTACAATGATTGAAATATTTGTAAAAATTTATCATATGCTTTATTTATATCATTTTCATCATAAACTATCTTCCAGTCTTGTATTAATAATTCCTTTGTCACTAAATACATAGATTCTTCAGTTCTTATTCTTTTATATTTAATATTTTTGGTATACTTTTTCTTCCTATAATCACATTGATAGACAACAAAAATCGGCAGGCGGTCACTGATATCATTCAATAAAAGCCCACTCCTGATATTATTTTCCATAATGTTTGTGAATATGTTATCTATTAGTGTGGCACTGCGTGACGTGATTCTGCTAGGTCCGGTAATTGTTGGATGTAAGCTCATACTGTACATTGTGTTGATAAATTCTTCTGTCAAACTATGTTGTTTTGAATTCATCAGATCTATACTGAAATCCCCACAGATGAACATAACTTTATGAGTTAGTTTTGCATACATTTTTTTCCAACCAGTCCTTAAATAAGTCAATGTTTGATCCAGGTGTTCTTATACACAGCTCACTACTATATTCTTCACATTGTCCAGACAAATTTCTATTGTAATACATTCAAATAAATCATCCACAGTTACTGACAGATTTTCAACAACCTTGTATTGCAAGCTCTTGTAAACATAAATTGCAACTCCTCCTCCTTTTTTCACTTTTCTATTTATATAATTTAATTCATAGCCATCCATGGTAAAATCCACTCCTTTCTCTTCACTGAGCCATGTCTCTGATATTGCCACAATATTGAATGGCTCTTAAACTGATGTAAATAATCTTTAATGTTATTAAAGTTGGCATAGAGACTTCTGCTGTTGAAGTGGATCATAGAAATATTGAAATCAGATGTGACCATTGTGTTAAACTGTTCATCCGTGTAGTAACTACAGTTATTATTGATGGAGCTAAATAAATTATTATCAGGGTCTATGTTATATTCTACGTCCTGTGGGTTGTGATCCATATATTCAAAAACTTTCAGTTCCTGTTGTTCCTGTTTGTTGATCTTTTGTTTCATGTTATTAAATGTCTTGTTGCAGATGAGTATATCCCTTCAGTGTCCTACAATTGTCTCTTGTTGCTGTGACTCCAGTTCATAATATTCATTGATATTTGTCCAGTTCCATAATATTACGGATGTTAACGACCTTGGCTTCTTCAGGTGATCCATTTAATTTGATGTACACTACCGTTCAAAAGTTTGGGGTCACCCAGACAATTATTTTGTGTTTTCCATGAAAAGTCACACTTATTTACCACCATGAGTTGTAAAATGAATAGAAAATATAGTCAAGACATTGACAAGGTTAGAAATAATGATTTATATTTGAAATAATATTTTTTTCCAGATACTCAACCTGCTCAAAGGAAGGTCAGTTTTATAGCTTCTCTAACCAGCTAAACTGTTTTCAGCTGTGCTAACATGATTGCACAAGGCTTTTCTAATCATCCATTAGCCTTCTGATGCAATGAGCAAACACATTGTACCATTAGAACACTGGAGTGATAGTTGCTGGAAATGGGCCTCTATACACCTATGTAGATATTGCACCAAAAACCAGACATTTGCAGCTAGAGTAGTCATTTACCACACTGGCAAAGTATATTAGATATTAGAGTGTATTTCTGATTAGTTTAAAGTTATCTTCATTGAAAAAAAACAGTGCTTTTCTTTCAAAAATAAGGAAATTTCTAAGTGAGCCCAAACTTTTGAACGGTAGTGTATATTTTACAGTTTGATGTCCAGGTGTTTTGAATCTTTTTCTGCTTTCTCATGTATCTTGCTTTTCTGGCTATTTCTGCGTTTTCTTTTGTAAGGTGCTCGTTTATGTAAATGTTCGTTCCTTTCAGTTTCCTACCTTGTTTAAGCAGCGCAGTCTTGTGTTTTCTATTCACAAACCTCATGATCACAGCCGGTTTGTCGCTGTTTTTCTTGGGCAGAGGGTGGCAGGCCTCAATGGTGTTACAGTCCAGCTGGATTCCTTTGGACTGCAGGAAGGCCGCCACTTGTTGCTCCGTCGATTCGTCTTCCAGCGCGTCGAGCCTCCCTCCGCTGTCCGCGGCCACCGCCCGCGCGTACGATCAGGGTTTAATGTGGAGCCCCGTGATGATCACGTCGTTCACCCGAGTGTTCTGCTCCAGGTCTGACACTCTGCTCTCCAGATATGCCAGCCTCTTGTCCTTCTTGGCATTCTGGATCCGCAGCGCTTTCACCTCCTCGAGCAGGCCCAGGATGTTTTGTTGCTGCTGCTTAACAGCAGAAATCTCTGCTGAATATGAATAGAATGCTTCCTCATAATGTCTCCCAAAGGCAGCATGTATAATGTAAACAATACTGGGTCAAGTACTGATCCCTGTGGAACTCCATAGCTAACCGTGGCCTGAGTAGAGGACTTGTTATGGACATGAACAAACTGGGAACAGTCTGATAGATAAGACTGGAACCATCTTAGTGTTGTTCCATTCAAGCCAATTTGCTGTTCAAGTCTCTCTAGCAGAATATGTGGTTAGTGGTATCAAAGGCAGCGCTGAGGTCCAATAAAACAAGGATGGAGACAAGTCCTTTGTCAAATGTCATAAGGATGTCATCAGTAACTTTCGCTAAGGCTGTCTCTGTACTGTGATGTTTCCTAAAACCTGACTGAAATTTCTCAAATATAGAATTTTTTTCTAAAAAGGTGCATAGTTGATTGGCAACTACTTTTTCGAGGATCTTGGAAAAGTAGGGAAGGTTACATATTGGTCTATAATTGGCCAAAATCAGAATCAGAATCAAGTGAATTATTTTTAATTAGAGGTTTAATTACTGCTACTTTAAATGACTGCGGTACATGTCCTGTCAATAGGGACATATTAATTATGTTCAAAAGAGATGGACTAATCAGAGATAGCGATTCCTTCACTAGTCTAGCGGGGATTGGGTCTAAAAGACAGGTAGTTGATTTAGAGGCTGACACTATTAGGGCTAGATCAGAATGATTAATAGGAGAAAATTTAGAAAAGTGGAGTTCTGAGCCTGTGGGCACAGCAGTGTTAGGTAGAGGCTTGGTATTTTTAGGGGGCTATTTTTTGGAATATTATTCCTAATACTGACAATTTTATCTTATCGTGGTGGGGGGTTTGCGTGCCCCAGTGATCCCAGGAGCTATGTTGTCCGGGGCAATTTACCTCTGATAGGGTCACCCAAGACAAACTGGTCCTGGGTGAAGGGCCAGACTAAGAACGATCCAACAGACTCTCATGATAAATTCTAGATCAAGGATACAGTGTGCCCCGCCCGGTATGGGGTTACCGGGGCCCCACCCTGGAGCCAGGCCTGGGGGAGGGGCTCAATGGCTAGCATCTGGTGGCCGGGTTTCAATTCAATTCAATTCAATTCAATTCAACTTTATTTATATAGCGCCATTTCACAACAACAGTCATCTCATAGCACTATCAACTGTAGGGGGAACCCCCACAGTTGCAGAAAGACCCCAGCAATCAGGCGATCCCCTGTGAACAAGCACTTGGCGACGGTGGAGAGGAAAAACTCCCTTTTAACAGGAAGAAACCTCCAGCAGAACCAGGCTCAAGGAGGGGCAGTCATCTGCTGCGACTGGCTGGGGGGTGAGGGGATAGAGAAGATGAAAAGAACAGACATGTAGAGAGCAAACAGCACGATGGGGACTCAATCTATGGGAGAGAACAAACAAATGTTAATGACCAGCAAAAAAAAATATTTCATTGAGAGTGAGGAAAGGAGTGAGGCCCAGTGCATTACTGGAGGTCCCCCGGCTGACTAAACCTATTAGCAGCATAACTAAGGGAGGGTTCAGAAACACATGATCCCTCCCTAATTGTAGACTATATCGAAAAGGTAGGTTTTAGCCCTATTCTTAAAAACAGAGATCGAGTCTGACTCCCGAATCCAGATTGGCAGCTGGTTCCACAGGAGAGGAGCTTGATAACTGAAGGCTCTGCCTCCCATTGTACTTTTGGAGATTCTAGGTATTACAAGTAATCCTGCATTTTGGGAGCGTAGTGCTTTGTTAGGATAATATGGTAGTATCAGATCTTTTAAATAAAAAGGAGCCTGATTGTTTAGAGCTTTGTAAGTAAGAAGACGGATTTTAAACTTAATTCTAAACTCTATGGGAAGCCAATGAAGGGAGGCCAGAACCGGAGAGATATGATCTCTCTTTCTAGTACCTATTAAAACTCTTGCTGCAGCATTTTGGATCAGCTGAAGACTTTTTAAAGATGTTTTAGGACAGCCTGATAATAAAGAATTACAATAATCTAATCTAGAGCTAACAAAAGCGTGGATCAGTTTCTCAGCATCACTCTGAGACAAGATGCTCCTAATCTTGGCAATATTACGCAAATGATAGAAGGCAGTCTTAGAAACAAATTTAATATGTGAATTGAAGGACAGATCTTGATCAAAAATAATTCCAAGGTTCCTCACAGGGCTATTATCCTGTCTTCACAGACATTTTTAACACCTCCCTTAAGTTATGCCACGTGCCGTCCTGCCTCAAATCCTCCACCATCATCCCTGTCCCCAAGAAGCCACGGATCACTAGACTTAATGACTACAGACCTGTAGCGCTCACCTCTGTAGTCATGAAGTCCTTTGAGCGCCTGGTCCTGCCCCACCTCAAGTCCATCACCACCCCTCTCCTGGACCCGCTGCAGTTTGCCTACCGAGCCAACAGGTCTGTAGACGACGCAGTCAACCTGGCCCTCCACTCCATCCTGCAGCACCTGGACTCCCCGGGAACCTACGCCAGGATCCTGTTTGTGGACTTCAGCTCCGCATTCAACACCATCCGCCCCATTCTGCTCCGGGACAAGCTGTCCCTGCTCAACGTGCCTGACTCCCTCTGCAGGTGGATCACCGACTTCCTGACGGACCGGAGGCAGCATGTGCGGCTGGGAAAGACTGTCTCAGACTCTACTAGCATCAGCACCGGATCACCCCAGGGCTGTGTACTTTCCCCCCTACTCTTCTCCCTTTACACCAACTCCTGCACCTCCAGCCACCAGTCTGTCAAGTTGATCAAGTTTGCGGACGACACCACCCTCATCGGGCTCATCTCCAACGGCGACGAGTCCGCCTACAGGAGAGAGGTGGCCCAGCTGGCGTCCTGGTGCAACAATAACAACCTGCAGCTGAACGCTCTGAAGACAGTGGAGATGATTGTAGACTTCAGGAAAGTCACTACCCCTCTGCCCCCCCTCACCCTCTCAGGCTCTCCCATCACCACTGCTGATTCCTTCCGCTTCCTAGGCACTACCATCACCAGGGACCTCAAATGGGAGCCGACCATCAGCTCACTCATCAAAAAAGCCCAGCAGAGGATGTTCTTCCTGCGGCAGCTGAGGAAGCTCAAGCTACCCACCAAGATGTTAGTGCAGTTCTACACAGCCATCATCGAGTCCATCCTCACCACCTCCATAACCGTGTGGTACGCAGGAGCCACTGCCAGGGACAGACTAAGGCTGCAGCGCGTCGTGCGCACTGCTGAGAAGGTGATCGGCTGCAAGCTCCCATCTCTCCAGGATCTGTACATCTCCAGGACCCGGAGGCGTGCTGGCCGGATCATAGCCGATCCCTCACACCCTGGTCACGTACTGTTTGCCCCCCTCCCCTCTGGTAGAAGACTTCGGTCCATCCAGACTAAAACCTCCCATCACATGAACAGCTTCTTCCCCTCTGCCATCAGACTGCTGAACACTAAGTGACTTATTGACTCTCGTGCACTATGTACAGCAGCTCAACCAGACTCATGTCAATCATCACTGTTTTCTTCCTGCATTACTGACTGCACTATATAGTTCTCCACAGTATCTGCTGCTCGCTAATATATTTTAACTGCTGACCAGTATCACTTACTCTTATTCTACACTTTATTGCATGTATAGTTTATTTCTTTTATCTTATCATGTTTAATGTTGCAGCATTGCACCGAGACAAATTCCTAGTTTGTGTACTACATGAACAATGGCAATAAACCTGATTCTGATTCTGATTCTATTAAGAGAAAGAGTAACCGCATCCAAACTGAAAGTTTGATTTGGAAAGGAATTTCTAAGGTTTTTTGGACCAACAAGAATTTCCACCCATGGGACCCGGCCGGGCTCAGCCCGAAGGAGTTACGTACATGTAGGTCCGCCCTGCAGTGGGCTCACCACCTGCAGGAGGGATCAATGGGGTCCGGTGCTGTGTGGATTAGGTAGCGGTCAAAGGAGGAGACCTTGGCGGACTGATCCCAAGCTTTCTAAATTTTATCATTAAAAAAATTCAAAAAGTCGTCAGCACTAAGAGTTGGAGGGATGTACGGATCTATGGCATTTTGGCTCTTGGTTAGCTGAGCCACAGTGTTAAAGAGAAATCTGTGGTTGTTTTTATTTTCTTCTATCAAGGATAAATAGTACTGTCACCTAGCACTACGGAGAGATTTCTTATAGGTGGTAAGGCTGGCATTCCAGGCTTAACAAGATTCTTCTGTCTTATTTGCACGCCAGAGCCTTTCACAGGATCTAACTTTCTGTTTTAACTTACTGGTGTGGGAGTTGTTCCATGGAGCTAGTCTCCTATTTTTAATAGTTTTCTTTTTAAGAGGGGCTATGGAGTCAAGTGTTGACTGCAGTGAGGCTGCAGTACTACCAACTAAAAGGTCTAATTCTAATGGATTCAAGTAGTCAGTGCTGTCCTCTGCTATATTGAGACATGGTAATAGAGCAAGTGCTGAAGGGATTAATTCTTTAAAGCAAGCCACGGCACTATCAGATAAGTATCTGGTAACTATATTTCTGCTTGATACTGTGAAATCGGATACCATAAAGTGGCTGGCATAGTTTACCAGCAACGTGTTGAATGTCGGTAGTAAACTCTGAAACTGCAGCCAAATGCCATTGCTGCCGGGCCGACCACGGTTCTGACACCTTGGCCATTGCGTGCGTCAGTGGCTTTTGGTCCACGAACGTGGTGAACTCGCGCCCCTCCAGCCAAAACTGGAAATGGCGCATCGCCAGGTGGAGAGCCAGCAATTCTCTATCGACCATGCGTGGAGAGCCAGCAATTCTCTATCGACCATACTGTATTTGCGTTCGTTGTCACGCAATGTTCGGCTAAAAAATACTAGCGGCTGCCACAAACCTGAGATGCACTGCTCCACCACTGCCCCTATGGCAACATCAGATGCACCTGTAGTGAGCGCTATATGTGCAGACGGATCCGGGTGGGCTAGCAACGCGGCATCCACCAATGCTGTTTTGGCGTTTGCAAAAGCCTGGTCTTGCTCATGAGTCCAGTCGATGGTTTCCACAGGCTTCTTTTTCTTAAGCATGGCATACAACGGCTGCATCAGCTGGGCTGCTCAGGGAAAGAAACGGTTATAAAAATTAACCATTCCCAAAAACTCCTGTAGTGCTCTCACCGTCTGCGGACATGGAAAATCTGACACCGTGCGCACCTTATCCGGTAACGGGATTGCGTCCTCCGGCAAAATGCGGTGGCCCAAAAAGTCAATCACTGGCACACCGAACTGGTACTTTGCCGGGTTAGCTATCAGCCTGTGCGCTTTCAACCTCTGGAAAACTGTCTTGAGATGGGCGATGTGCTCCTCCTCGGACGTGCTGGCTACCAGAATGTCGTCTAAGTAGACAAAACGAAGGACAAGTCACGAAGCACTGCGTCCATCATCCTCTGGAAAGTCTGCACTGTGCCTTTTAATCCAAACGGCATGCGTAAAAACTTGAAAAGGCCAAAAGGAGTTATTACCACTGTTTTTGGAACATCTTCCGTACGCACCGGGACCTGATGGTATCTGCGGACCAGATCCACTTTCGAAAAAACACGCGCGGAAAAATCCTGGATGTGTGGAATGGGATAACGATAATTTTCTGTGGCGTTATTCAAGCGCCGGAAATCGCTGCATGGTCGCCATGACCCGTCGGCTTTAGACACCATGTGTAGTGGGGATGCCCATGGGCTGTTGGAGCGTCTGACAATGCCCAACTGCTCTAAGTTGGAAAACTCTTCTCGCACGCTGGCCAGTTTAGCTGCGTCCAAATGGCGGGGTCGTGTGAACACCAGCGGGCTTTTTGTTGTTATACAGTACTCGACCCCGTGTTTTGTTACCGTAGCCGAAAAAGTCAGGAGTGCTGGGAACTGTGCGAGTAACTGTTGGTACTTACCCCCTGGAGCTGTAACATTAGGCAGTGTTGTCGACCCAGCTCCCCGAGCAGTACAGGGCAGTGAGGTGAAAGAGACAGCATCCACTAATCGCCTATTAGCAACATCAACTAACAACCCATAAGCACATAAAAAAATCTGCGCCTAAAATGGGGCCGGAACATGCAGCTATCACGAAGTCCCACTGAAAGTTGCGTCAGTGTAAGCATATCGTCAGTGTCCGCTCACCAAATGTCCTGATGGTGGATCCGTTGGCGGCCGTAAGCTCGGGACCGCTGCGTCCTGCCATCCTGTCTGCGTTGACTGGCAGGATGAGGCTCTTCTGGGAGCCAGAGTCCACCAAAAACCGTCTCCCTGAACGTGTGTCTGTGACATAAAGCAGTCTGTTCCTGTCACCATCGGTTGCAGCTGCCACTGAATTCCGATCGTGCCGACTTCACGGCTTCTTGAATTGGCATGGCAAGAGGCAGCATTGGGCATTGATAAAAACAGATTGCCCCGTTCCTTCATCTTCTGGTGTCCGTCCCGGCTACCACGAACAGCTCCTCAACCTCACTGAAGTCTGTCATGGATGCTGGTGCCACTGTCTGCACGCTGAGGGTTCTGGTCGCCAAAATGATGCGGTCCGCTTCCTTTGCCAGGGCACGGTAGTCCTTGGCAACCAGCCGCGGTGAGTTGGCCAGGATCGCCCTCACTGTTGCTGGTAGGTTCCTGAGGAACAAGTGGGTGAACAGGAAGGATTCGTCGTTCTTCCCCCTCAGCACCAACATGCTCTCCATTTGCTCCACTGCTGATCTGTCCCCTAACTCCGAACGCGTTAGGAGTCTCTCTGCCCTCTCACTGTCAGAAAAGGCATAGCGCTGGAGAAACATCCTCTTGAGCGCTTCATATTTTACTTGGGCCGGCGGCTCCTGGAGCAGGCTCGTCACCTGTTGCGTGGTGTGTGCATCCAGCGCAGCGACCACATAGTAATGCATGGTATCGTCCGTTGTTATCCTGCGGAGTGCGAACTGGGCTTCTATGTGCAAGTACCACGCGGTCGGGTTGTGAAGCCAGAAGTCTGGGAGCTCGACTGAGACCGCGCACGCAACGCTGGTGCTCTCCCTCCAGTCGGTCTCCAGGGTGGTGCTTGGCTCGCTTTCCATGGCACATATTAGGGTCACCAATGTGGAGAAAGGAGGCAGGCGAGGCAATGAGCTGGACGACACAGAAACTTTATTCTTCCTCCAACATAACTTACAGCAAAAGAGAATCCAGGGTCTCTGTGCATTCCTCTTTTATATTTTTATTTCCATGCATTGAGACCTGGAACTTCCGAATATAATACATTGTTGTTTGAACAAAGGATTGTGTGGCACATTAACATGACATAACGCTGGCGCAGCTCCAACACCCTTCTTCTCTCAGCAGCTCCGGTATTTCTTACTCTTCCCGGGGGGGGAGGCATAGACCCAACAGTCCCGTCTGATACCCCCCCCGGTGACACCTCCTCCTTTGGTCCATTGTTCTCCCCTCCCCCCTGCCTTCTCTGGGTGGAGAAACCCCCCACACCATGCCCCCACAAACTCACTGTAATCAACTATTTTATACACTCTCCTTTCTTCTGAATAGAAGAGAAAAAAATTGAACTTGTCTTCTGGAGCCCAAAAACATTTGACCAATACATCTTTTCAGAGGAGTTTCATGTACAATTTTTGCTTTAGATTTTACCAGATGATATATATTAAGAGCCATTATGTCGTGGGACACATATGCACATGGTTATATCACTTTAGACTTCACATCTCAGATTGAACAAAGGACTGAGTCTCCTTGGAGATAACAGGAGGATGTGGAGTTTAGTCTTTGGTATGCAAAGAGACGGCCTTGGGGGATTTCCTGGCTGCCAGAGACTTTGGGTGGGGGTGATAAGATCTAAGAGAGGATGCATTGTTACTTGGGATTAAATGCATTGTGACTGTGGGAGAGGATGCATTGTTACTTGGGATTAAATGCATTGTGATTGTGAGCTTTGAAGGTCCTGGGTATTTAAAGGACGAAGGTCTGGGTTTTTTCCTCTTTTTCTGTTTTGCTGATGTTGGAAGATGTGAATAAACCTGACTCGTGAGATGAACTCTCCCTCGTCATTTTCACATTTTCTACACTGGTGACCCTAAGACGTATCATGAGTGAAAGAAATTCCCCCGAGCCAGCCGGGTCAGGATCTCCCAGCCAAGCGTATGCCGCTACCGTCCAGCTACCGGACTTTTGGCGAGACAACCCGCGCTCCTGGTTCCACTTGGTCGAAGCACAGTTCGCCCTCCGGGGGATAACGGTAGATGACACGAAGTTCTACCATGTCATTGCCAAGCTTGACAACCGCACGGCTCGGCATGTGCAGAGCCTTTTGGAGCAGCCACCGGCCGACGACAAATACGGCGGGTTGAAGGCTGCGCTCATCCAGCGCTTCACTCTCTCAGTCCAGGAGAGAGCGGAGAGGCTCCTGGCTCTGAACGACTTGGGAGATGGCACGCCCATTGACCTGCTGGAGGACATGCTGAGGTTGAGGGGCTCAGGCGACAAAGACTTCATCTTCACCCACATTTTCCTCAGGACCCTACCGTCGGCTACGAGAGCGACCCTGGCCAGTTCGCCGTTTTTGGCCCAGCGGGACTTCCGCGTGCTGGCCCAGGAGGCGCACCGGATTCTCAACGCCAGCAAACAGCGCGCGGCCACCGCAGCAGCGACGGAGTTCGCCGCGACGGCCGGAGATGGCGGGGGGCCAGAGACAGCGGTAACAGACCCACCGACGACGGCGGCAGCGGGGGCCAAAGATCGCGGAGGAGACACCCTCTGTTTCTACCATCGCCGCTTCGCAGAGAAGGCATGCAAATGTATACCACAGTGCCAGTTCAAGCGCTCGGGAAATGCCAAGACCGGGGGTCGGTAGCAGCTGCGGCCCTCGGTGAAGAGAACAAGCTGCTCTACTTGACGGATGCGCGCTCGGGGAGGCAATATGACTGGCGCCTAGCGGCTGCCCCGGCCTTGGATGCGCTCTGCAGAGCGTGCCCAAATGCCAAGTCACGTTTCGTTACCTTGTATTCATGTGTAATGACAATAAAGTTGAATCTCATCTCATCAATTCCTCGTGGACACAGGCTCCCAAGTGAGTTTCATCACGCCTTCCTCCACTGACCGGCTGGCGGGTCCCGGAGGTCACGGGGCGTCAGCAGCGAACGGTTCGGAGATTAAGACCTTTGGTGAGAAGGCTCTGCTTCTGTCCCTACACGGCCGTACATTTGAATGGACTTTTGTCATAGCTGCAGTGAATTTCAATATGTTGGGGGCTGATTTTCTGTGCTCACATGGTTTGTTGGTTGATCTTGCTAACAGGCGCCTGGTTAATGCACTTTCTTTTTATTCTATTCCCTGTGCAGCCCGAGTGACCCCGCCCACAGCACAAGCCAACGTCACAACGGCAAGCGATAAGTTCCACACACTGCTCACTCAGTTCCCAGCACTCACGGTTCCTACATTTTCAGCAGCCGTCGCTAAACACGGAGTGGAACATTTTATTACTACCACCGGACCGCCCGTTTTTGCAAAAGCTCGGCGCTTGGATTCAGCTAAACTGACCATAGCGCGCGAGGAGTTCGCCAACCTGGAAAAGATTGGCATAAACAGGCTCAAACCCGCCTTTGTGGTGGCGGACGAGGATGTGCTGTTGGCCAGGGCTCCTCGGCGCGGCAGACCCCCTAGGGGACATTCCCCAGAACACCCACAGGGATTGACTAACAGTTCTCACCCTCAGACAGCAGCCCCCCAGCAGGAGAAAGTGGTGAAGCCCGCTTACAGCAGATACGGGAGGAGACTGAGGCCCAAGCAGCACGTGGACTGATGTGTAATGATTTTATCATGACATGCAGACTGTTATTCCGTTGTTCCATCTTAAACGTTTGGGGGGGGTCATGTGGGACACATATGCACATGGTTATATCACTTTAGACTTCACATCTCAGATTGAACAAAGGACTGAGTCTCTTTGGAGATAACAGGATGATGTGGAGTTTAGTCC
This sequence comes from Pholidichthys leucotaenia, assembly GCA_020510985.1. Lineage (NCBI taxonomy): Eukaryota > Metazoa > Chordata > Actinopteri > Cichliformes > Pholidichthyidae > Pholidichthys > Pholidichthys leucotaenia. The sequence continues at coordinate 104,765,916 of CM035843.1, read as the reverse complement.
TTGGTATGCAAAGAGACGGCCTTGGGGGATTTCCTGGCTGCCAGAGACTTTAGGTGGGGGTGATAAGATCTAAGAGAGGATGCATTGTTACTTGGGATTAAATGCATTGTGATTGTGAGCTTTGAAGGTCCTGGGTATTTAAAGGACGAAGGTCTGGGTTTTTTTCCTCTTTTTCTGTTTTGCTGATGTTGGAAGATGTGAATAAACCTGACTCGTGAGATGAACTCTGCCTCGTCATTTTCACATTTTCCACAATGTACTGTTATTTTCAAGGGAAGGTTCCTTGATGTCATGTGGGGAAAAACAGACCAAAAACAGTCAATATAGACTAGTAGTATGACAGGCAAGAGGAATTTTGAATTGGAATTTTGGGTGGCTCATCCTAATAAATAAATACCAATAATTAACTGTGAAGTTTATATTTTTGGTTATGGCTGTTATTTCTCTTGGGATGTAGTTGCTCATAAAGTTTTGACAATAACTACTTCAACCAAAAATATTAACAGTAGCATTTGTAAACACATATATAAGGGCACAAAAGGGCAAAGGTGAGGAAACACCCTGGACTTAAAAGTCCTTGTTGGATAACATGTTTTACTTGATATCGCTACTGTGTCAATCCCGCCACTTTAAATGCCTCCATGTGTCTCTGGGACAGTGGAGGTCCACACTGCTTTACTGTCCTCTCTCCTGCAGCCTCTTATCTCAGAGTGCCGTTTGCCTGCGGCCTTTGTCGTACTGTTTCATAGCACTTAACCAGTCAACGTGGGGAGTCCTTGGCTTAGGAAGTAGTGAGCCATAAATTTCATCTCCACAATGAGCCGAGCACAGGGGCTGGTCAGGACCCCCATTTACTTTCTAACCCAGCTTTTATTCATCTCCTGCCTAAATAACATGCAGGCCCTCCTGTGCTGTCCCACCCTAAAATTCCCGATTCCCCTCTGTCACCCCTTCTTTCTCAGTCTGGGCCAATACAACGGGGTTACCGCTGAGTTTGCTGGGTCGCTCATTAAGCACCATGTTCTCTCCCACCCATTCCAGCCCTCTGTCCTATTCACACTGCGGCACTCATTACAACTTTACAGGCTGTCATCAGTCGTCACCTCATTACACCAATCAGCCATTAAAAAATGGGCTGGGATAGTGTGTGGTCAGAGGAGATGAGAGTCTCCAGCTATCTGTAAAGGGTTGCTGTGTACTCGATAGCATGGACATTTTTGTTTAACTCCAGTGAACTCAAACTGCAAGTAGAAAATTTATAATGACAGACTAATCAAGCTTTGATTTTGCTCCTATGGCATTACTGCTCAATTTGAACTTTTATATTAACAGAATGAAGAGACTTACACAGATTTTAAACTTAAGAATCTAGTTTTACCTATAATGATATTTCCATCCCAATAATTGTAATTTTCTGGTCATAATCCTGGTATATTTGAAATTGACTCTCAGCTATCCCAAAAATTTCTATTCATTTCTCTCATTTTTTAATAATATTTTCAGTCCAAACATTTTTGATTTAGGTGTCATAGCATCATATTAGCCTCATGGACTAACATGTCAAAATGTTACAGAATAAAATTTCTGTTAAAGACCAAGTTCAATAATCAAATCAAAGAAAACAGCATATAGGCTAATTGTTATCTAATTTAATCCATAAGAATAAGTGTTTCTTCTAACTTTGACCTGTAAAGCTATAACTTCATTCATGAGAATGAACAGGAAAACCTCAGATCAGCAATATCAGACCACTGTGAGATAAACAACCACTTTATGGACTGGAACAACACAAAAATAATTGGATCAGAGGACAACAAACACAAATGCTGAATCAAAGAAGCAATTGAAATAAAGAAGTAAGCCCACAACACCATGAACCAAGATGATGGAGCCTTCATGCTCTCACACACCTGGGACTCTCTCCTCCAGAGACCATTGCACGGTGGGGGGGGCGTGACTGACCTGGCAGATCTGTCAAATCTGTCAGGTCGGTCACACCTATGGAAAGGATAAAACAGCTGATGTGACACGTCACGGATGTCAGATGATGCTTTCTGAAGAAGAGTGCAGACAACAGGCGAAACATATCACAGGTATGAGACACCCCTTTGCTTTTTCTTATTAGAAGAACAATGTCAGGTTCAGTTTGTAATTACAGTTCCTTGCTCGGCATTGGCCTGTCGTAATTTTCGTCATAGGAGCTTTATTGTGACTTCTATTGTGATTTATCTTTTTTGTGAGAATCAGTAATCGTGCCAGGTGAAATGTACAGTATTTACAGTGCTATGTGAACAAAGTGTTTACAGTGATAGAGCAACATTGAGACATATGGTAATTGTATTCTACTTTAAAGACAAAATTCAACCTGTTTTGCACCTAACAAATGTGACAGTTGCATGTTGTGTCCAAATGAGAAGCTACTTTAAAAAAAAAGACTCAGTGGGAAGGAATTAGTATTTAAAAATGCAAGGTGACTAATATATAGATGTGTTTTTTAATTTAGAGTCTCTTGGGTTGGATAGCTGACAGGTTAAAGGCAGGTTTCCATACTGGTTCCAGGCTATAGACCAGGGGTGTCCAATCATGTGCCATGGAGGGCCAAGACCCTGCAGGCTTTCTCTTCTACCCAGTCTCTTTAGCAGGTGTTTTCACTTATCAGCAGTCAGTGGGAAGAAATTCAGTGGAATCTGCTGTTGAAGACACTGGTTGGAGGTAAAGCCTGCAGGGTCTTGGCCCTCCACGGCACATGATTGGACACCCCTGCTATAGACAGTTAATTTCCTTTGTAATGTGCATTTTACAAAGGAAATTAGCTCCAACTTTTACTTTCAGAAATGTTTCACAATGCTGCATAATTTCAAGTTGATTATTTTTGTTCTGGTGACAATGGATCAATTTAATGCATTTTAATTTGTGTGCAGGCTTTTGTTTTAATTTACCACATTTATCACAGTCATACTGGCTGAAAACCTTCTGTAGCTGTTCTAATAATGCAGAGAAAAATACTGCAACCTCAAGGACACATTAAGAATGAAAACAAGTTCTGAAATCTTAGTATAATACACACAAACAGACTAAAACTTGAAAAAAAAAATGCTCCTCTGTGTCCCTGTGAGCGTCACTGTGGTAATGAACCCGTGGCTCTCAGTTTGCCCTCTGAACCCTCGGTGGCCTTGAAAGCAGGAATTCCAGTTGACACATCACAGATCAGCACCCTTTTCTTCTCGCTTTGTGTCTCTGACGCTTCTCGCCAAACGTCGGCTGGGTGTCGACGGCGCCTGACAGCCACCGGCCCGGTCCCTCCTCTGTTATCCTGTCCTCTTTCTTTCCTTCCTTTCTCTCACTCCCCTGTTTGGGCTTCTCCCTTTTGCCTCCCTATCTGCTTAATTGAGTTGTTTGGCAGGCGGGCTTGTCAGGCCGCGTCGTCTATGTGGGGAGTCTTTAGGGGCAGGGGGGCACCCACCATTGTGCACCCAAAGACTGGTTAGTTTTTCAGTATTACTGCTGCATGAGTGAACCTGGCTGAGATTAGGATCAAGGGGACCAGGAATGAAACATGAAAAAAATAGGAATGACAGATTTTACACAAAAAATGTATTGTATTGTGGAAATATAAAAATCAGATTATTCCCTTTTTTTTTTTAAAAAAAATAATGATTTAATATGACACCAACAAAAAAAGGTGCATCACAGATTGTAATTTTAAAGACATTTAAAAATATGAACAAAATTGCATTTCAGTTAGAATATAATTTAATCTAAATGATTTAACTCATACAGTATCTGTCACTGAGATTTGCCCTCCCAGTAAATGTCTCTTTAGTTTTAAGTGCTGAGCAAACCTATAAATATCTGCTCCATAAGAGCGGCCTGAAGAAGGCAAACACGGACTGTGTGCAAAGTCATCAATCATGAGGACAGAGCGAGGAGCGAAGACAAGGATTCCTTCACTGCACATCCATGAGCCAGTGTGTCATCCTGCCTTCAGTTCCCCAGTAAAATTACTAGTAAAGGAGGATTTAATAAAAAAAAAAAATGCTGCTGTGATATTGCATAATTAGCCTCTGAATGTTTTTCCAGCTACAGTAACCCATTTCGTTTTCTGTGGGATAAATGTAAACATTTGTGTCGCTAACTGAGCAGATACAGTCACTGCAACACTGATGCAAACACTGTAATCACCATAGAAAATGTTTGTAGAACCAGTCTGAAAAATCTTCAAACTAGAAAAATAATGTAAAAAAAAAAAAAGTTAATTTATTACTGTGGTCACAATTTTCTGAATTGCCTAACAAACTCAGTGTCACAGGGAAGACATGAACTTCCACATTTTATTGGATTCTGAATGCCTTTATAGTGCTTATTACATACTTATTACTAGGGCTGGGAATTGATTAAAAATGTAACTAATTAATTGGAAATTTTCTATAACTGTGACTTTTTTCTTTCGGCTGCTCCCTTTTGAGGTCACCACAATGTATCATCACCTGATATTGTGATGATCTACATACTGATTTGGCAAGCATTTTTTTTTTTTTTACACCAGATGCCCTTCCTGACGCAACCCTTCCTATTTATCCGGGCTTGGGACCGGCACAGGGAGTACACTAGCTTGTGCGCCTCCTGCAGCTGAATAACCAATTTTCTTTCCCTCAATTTGCTGAGCACCAAGCTAGAAAGCAGGGAGTACCATTTTTTATATGGTCTTTGGTATAACCCAGGTGGGGCTTGAACCCACAGCCTTCCAGTTGTGAGGCAGACGCTCAACCTCAAGTCCACCACTCTATCACTAATAGACCTCTTGCACAATGTAGAGTGATATACTTCCGCTTTCTAAGCTCCCTGGGAGTTCACTTCTGATTCCATTTTATTTGCCAGCTACAATACTTAGTACGTTCTTGTCAATAAATCAGTTTTAACCCTTTCAGTTATCATTGTACATACTGGAAACAGAGTACTGACAGATCTTTTTTGTTGTTGTTTATAAAGCTTCACATTTTGACTGTTTTTGTAATTATACTGTGCTATTTCATTGTTAGCCCATTTAGCTTAGAATAGCAAAGCTATTGTGTTGTTTAGGTCTCTCCCATTCCAAATACCACTGCGTGGGCTGTAACGGACCTGTGAAACTCACCAAAAACATACTGTATGTCTGACTCCAACCCACCAAACATCCAACATTCCTTGGACGGCCAGATCAAGTTCATATCGCGATATGAACTTGATCTGACCATCCAAGGAACGTCGGATGTTTGGTGGGAAGTTGTCACCTGACTTGTTTTAATTATTACTTTGTGTAAGCACAGTCCCTTGGTAATTGCTATTAGCATCACTGTTGTTAGCCTAGTTAGCTCCAGTAGCTAGTGTGTTATTTATTCTCTTATTAAACTTTGACTCACTCCTAATAGCACTGCATGGACTCAAAATGAGCATGAGAAATAAAGTAACTATTAGTTGGAATGGTAAAAACTCTGATTTTATTTAATAAGAGAATCAACACACTAGTAACTGGAAGCCAACTAGGCTAATAACAATAATGCTAACAGCAATAACCAAGGGATTCTGCATTCACAAAGTACTGTACTATTAAAAAAAGTCAGGTAACAACTTGGAGTCAGACATATGTTTCGGTGAGTTTCACAGGTCCATTACAGCCCATGCAGTAGTATTTGGAATGGGAGAGACCTAAACAACATGAGCCGTGCTATTCTGAGCTCACTGGGCTAACAATGAAACTTTACAAAAATGTTCAAAATGTGAAATGCTAACTTTATAGAGAAAAAAACAATCTGTCAATACACTATTTCCAATATGTCCAATGATAAGTCAAAGTGATAAAACTGATTTATTGACAAGAAAGCAATAAGTATTTGGCTAATATAATGGAACTGGAAGTGGACATCCGGGGACACTTGAAAGCAGAAGAACGTATGTCACTCTACATTGTGCAAGAGGTCTATTGTGATTAATTACTAAAATTAATTAATTAGATAGTTAGATCATTTTAACAGCCGTCTATATCCCCCCTGATGCAAATACTAAAGCGGCCCTTAGTCATTTGTACAGTGTAATAAATAAACAGCAGCAGGCCTATCCCGAGGGTGTTCATATTATAGCTGGTGATTTTAATCAAGCATGCTTGAAAACTGTGCTGCCTAATTTCACACAGTATGTGAAATGTGCCACTAGGGGAAAGAATTGTCCTGATCGGGTGTATTCGAACCTGAAACATGCTTACAGAGCTGTGCCATGTCCACATCTTGGCCTGTCAGACCATCTATCATTGCTCCTCATCCCAGCATACACCCCCCTCAGGAGAACTGCTAGACCTACTATTAAGAATATCACAACATGGCCTGAGGGAGCTCTTTCTCAGCTGCAGAACTGTTTTTCAAACACTCTATGGGATTTATTCAAGAATGAGGATCTGGAAATGTACACACAGACTGTATTACACTACATTATCTTCTGTATCAATCAGGTGACTGTGGAAAAATGCATCAGGGTTTTTCCTAATCAGAAGCCTTGGATGACAAAAGAAGTCCAGGCACTCCTCAGAGCTTGTGATACAGCCTTCAGGTCAGGGGATACAGATCTGTATAGCACTGCCCGGGCTAATCTGAAGAAAGGCATTAGATTAGATTAGATTAGATTCAACTTTATTGTCATTACACATGTATGAATACAAGGTAACGAAACACAGTTTAGCATCCAATCAGAAGTGCAAAGGACAGCAGTGCAGTATATACGGTAATTAACAGTATGTGCAATTTAAGCAAATATTTGCAAATATATGCAGCAGTGCAGAAAGTTAAGAGTACTGTTATGTGCAAATAATGTGCAATAAGATAGATGTAGTTATGTAGTTATGCAGTTATGTACAGGTGAGGATGGTAAGAGATGATGGTAAGAGAGTCAGCGGGGAACTAAGTTCAATAACGTGACAGCTGTAGGAAAGAAACTGTTCCTAAACCTGCTGGTTCTAGTCCGAAGGCTTCTGAAACGTCTTCTGGAGGGGAGAAGCTGGAACAGTCCATGAGCAGGATGGTTGGAGTCCCTAAGAATGCTGCGTGCCCGGCGCAGACATCTTTTCCTGTAGACGTCCTCTATAACTGGAAGTGGAGTCCCTGTGATGCGTTGGGCGGTTTTCACCACCCGCTGCAGCGCCTTGCGGTCAGCGACAGAGCAGCTCCCATACCAGACTGTGATACAGTTGGTCAGGGTGCTCTCTATCACGCAGCGGTAGAAGTTGCCCAGGATGTCAGTTGACAGATGGTTCTTCTTCAGTGTCCTCAAGAAGAAAAGGCGCTGATGGGCCTTCTTGATCAGGCTGGTGGTGTTAACTGACCAGGACAGGTCCTCCGAGATGTGGGTCCCCAGGAATTTGAAGATGGGGACACGTTCAACAGCTATGCCATTGATATGGATGGGGTCATGTGTCTCTTCCCTCTCCTTCCTGTAGTCCACTATGAGCTCCTTGGTTTTGCTGGTGTTAAGGAGCAGGTTATTGTCAGCGCACCAAGTAGCCAAGTGCTCAACCTCTGCCCTGTAATCTGACTCGTCGTTGTCCCTGATGAGTCCAATCACCGTGGTGTCATCTGCGAACTTTATGATGGAATTGGATCCATACATAGGCCTGCAGTCATGGGTGTAGAGGGAGTAGAGGAATGGGCTGAGCACACAGCCCTGTGGTACACCAGTGTTGAGTGTGATGACGGAAGAATGGTTGGGGCCTGACCTAACATGCTGGGGTCTGTTGGTCAGAAAATCCATGATCCAGTTGCAGGTGGAGGTACTGATTCCCAGGTCCCCAAGTTTAGTGAGCAACTTGGAGGGGATAACTGTGTTGAATGCTGAGCTGAAGTCAACAAACAGCATTCTTGCGTAGGTGTTCTTGTCATCCAGGTGTGAGAGTACATAGTGCAGCGCTGTAGAAACCGCATCCTCTGTACTCCTGTTGCTCCGGTAGGCGAACTGATGAGGGTCCAGTGTAGGGGGCAGGCCTTTTTGGAGCTGTGCCAAGACCAGTCCCTCAAAGCACTTCATGACTATGGGTGTCAGTGCCACAGGGCGATAGTCATTTAGTCACGATGGTGTTGAATGTTTCGGCACTGGTACTATTGAAGTGGTTTTGAAGCACGCTGGTACCACGGCCTGGGCCAGGGACAGATTGAAGATGTCTGTGAAGACCCCTGCCAGCTGCTCAGCGCATGCCCTCAGCACACGCCCAGGAATGCCATCAGGGCCAGCAGCCTTACGTACGTTGACATGACTCAGTGCGTTACGGACGTCAGTGTGGGTGAGTGTGAGGTGGTGGAGGTCATCAGAGGGTGGGAAATTGATGTTCTTTTCGTTGTTGTCCTTGTCAAAACGAGCATAGAAGTCATTTAGCTCATTGAAAAAGGGCACAGTCATGGCTATAGGTATGGAGTTGCTGGGCTTATAATCAGAGATAGCTTGAATGCCCTGCCACATACGTCAGGGGTCAGAGTCCCCAAAATGTTCCTCCACCTTCAGCTTGTAGCTGTGCTTGGCCTTCTTGATGCCCCTCTTCAGATCTGCCCTGGATGAACTGTAGGCCTGTGCATCACCAGATCTAAAGGCATTGTTACGTGCTTTTAGCAGAAGCCGCACTTCTCTGTTCATCCACGGCTTCTGATTTGGGTATGTGGTGATCTGTCTTTCCGTGGTAACACTGTCAATAGTGGTGTTGATATGGTCCAGGACTGAGTGGGTGTAAGAGTTGATGTTTATGTGGGAGCCACAGGTAGCCTGAGAGGTGAACATACTCCAGTCTGTGTTCCTAAACTTCTCCTGGAGTACAGAGTCAACCCCCTCTGGCCACACTTTGATGGTCCTCACTGATGGCTTCACCCGGTTGATGAGCGGTACATACTTGGGGGTAAGGAACAAGGATAAGTGATCAGACTGACCTAGGTGGGGGAGGGGAGTTGCTGTGTAGGCTCCCACAATATTGGTGTAAACATGGTCCAATGTTTTGTCCCCTCTTGTGTGACAGGAGACATGCTGGTAGAATTTAGGAAGCACTGTCTTGAGGTTAGAGTGGTTAAAATCACCCGCCACAATAAATGCTGCCTCTGGGTGTGCAGTTTGTTGTTTGCTAATAGCTGCATGCAGTTCTTTCATAGCAAGCTTAGCATTAGCATCTGGAGAAATGTAAGCGGCTGTTATGATGGTACAAGTGAACTCGCGTGGCAGATAGAAAGGTCTACATTTAACCATGAGAAACTCCAGGTTAGCTGAGCAGTGTCTCTCAACAGTGACAGAGTTCGTGCACCAAGCCTTGTTAATATAAATGCACACTCCCCCCCCTCTTGTCTTACTGGAGTCAACTGCTGCTCTGTCTGCCCGGAGCGTGTGTAGGCCGGCTAGCTCGATAGCATTGTCGGGTATTCCACTGTGAAGCCATGTTTCCGTAAAAATTATGATATTGCAGTTCATAAGTCTCTTATTGTTGGTGATCCGAAGCCGTAGTTCACTCATTTTGCTCGCCAGAGACCGTACATTAGCAAGGAAAATACTGGGTAGCAATAGCCGGTGCGGTGTTAGCTTTAGCTTAGCTCTTAGCCCACCGCACTTACCCCTCCTTTGTTTACGATCTTTACGCCGCCTGCGAGCACTTCCGGTCGGCCGGGAAGCCTGCCGAGCGTCGGGAGTTCTCCAGAGCTCCGGGATGAGACGTAGATTCAGACATAGGTTGCTGATAAAAAGGTCGTTATCGTTGCTTTGTAATCCAATATTCAAAAGCTCATCTCGGGTGTAAGATGTAAAAGCAGAGCTGTTCTGAACGAACATACCTGAAATGAGCAGAAATAACACTGCTAGTCCCCAGAATCTGGTAGGACGCTGAGCCTCGCATTGTGCACGCGCCGCCATCTTGCGTCAATTTAAGGAGGCTAAACAGACCTATAAGAAGAAAGTCGAGGACCATTTTTCTGATAATGATTCGAGACGAGTATGGCAAGGCTTTAACCATATCACAAACTATAAGGGCAGCAGCATCATTTCCAGTGACGTCAGCGCCTCACTGGCAGAAGAACTGAACTGCTTTTTCGCACGGTTTGAGGCAAATACACCTCGCCCGGATCCACAGATGTTATTGAATGCCAGCTCTGATGTGCTTATCCTGCAGGATCATGAGGTGAGACAGACACTGAGAGCAGTTCACCCAAGAAAGGCTACTGGTCCCGATGGAGTACCAGGAAAGGTGCTCAGAGCATATGCAGATCAGCTATGCTCTGTTTTGACTGACATTTTTAACTTGTCTCTCAAGGCAGCCATTGATTCACAGTGTTTAAAATCTGTAGTCATTATTCCTGTACCAAAAAAACATACTATTAGCAGTCTGAATGACTATCGACCAGTAGCATTAACAACCATTGTTATGAAGTGCTTTGAGAAAATGGTACTGAAACATCTTTTGCCTAGTCTCCCCCCAGACTTTGATCGGCACCAGTTTGCCTACAGGCGGGGCAGATCCACTGAAGATGCTATTGCTATAGCTCTCCACTCGGCATTACGCCATTTAGAAGACAAGGGGAGCTATGTAAGAATGTTGTTTGTTGACTATAGCTCGGCATTTAATACAATTATTCCCAACATTCTCATCACCAAATTGCTTCAGCTTGGTCTGCCTACTCACACTTGCAGCTGGATTAAGGACTTCCTAACAAACAGAACACAGACTGTTAGACTCGGACCCCATTCCTCCTCTACAGTCATGCTTAACACAGGTTCGCCACAGGGCTGTGTGTTGAGCCCCACTTTGTATTCATTGTACACATATGACTGTATACCTGTTCATCCCACAAACATTATAGTGAAGTTTGCAGATGACACAACAGTAGTGGGGCTCATATCAGGAGGAGATGAGTCCGCATACAGAGATGAGGTCCAGAAACTGGTGAGATGGTGCTCAGATAATAATCTGCTATTGAATACAAAAAAACCCAAAAGAACTCATTATTGATTTTAGGAAGCATAGCAGTGAACCGCCTCCTCTCTATATAGGCAAGGAGCGTGTGGAGAGGGTGGAGGCTTTTAAGTTTTTGGGTGTTCATATTTCTCACAACCTTACCTGGGCAGTTAGCACCATAGCTACGATAAAAAAAAGGCTCAACAACGTCTACACTTTCTGAGGCTCCTCAAGAAGAATGGCCTGAATGCACAGTTGCTGGTTTTATTTTATCGCTCTGCTATTGAGAGCATTCTGTCATATGGCATCACGGTTTGGTATGAGGGGTGTTCAGCCGCAGACCACAAAGCCTTCCAGAGAGTGATGAGACTGCGTAAAAAATCACTGGCTGTTCTCTCCCTTCTCTGGAAGAGATTTCCAGGTCTCGGTACCTCAACAGAGCTACTGCCATCATTAAAGACTGTGCTCATCCAGGCCATGACTTCTTTCACTTGCTCCCCTCGGGAAAGCGGTACAAATCCCATAAAACCCGGACTACCAGGTTTAATCATAGTTTTTTCCCAGCAGCAGTATGTATTTTGAATGGATTTATGTAACACGCACAGACTGCTGATATTTTTTGTTATTTTAGGTTATTTTGTAGCAACAACCCTGTGTGTATAAGCTGGTCTTTTGTATTTATCGCTCAGTATGTTTTTCATTATTGCTACATACATACTGTATTCAATTCTTAGGTAATTTTGTTTCAAGCATTATTTATTGTTGTAATCATAAGAATGTTAAATGCATGAGTGAACTGTGAGTGTGATAGTTTGTTTATAGTTTGTTTTTAGGGAGCAGCATCTCAATTTTGTTGCATTGTTCATTAACAATGGAATGACAATAAAGGCACTTTGACTTTGACTTAAATTAAGAAACTATAAAAAGAAATACTTTTAATTAAGCAACTTTCAACTGCATTTTTTCCCATAAAATATACCTTTCACTGATGACTGGTGACTCACTCCTCACTGTAGGGCTGTATGCAGGTCTTATAGCAATATAGTCAGGTGGTCAGAACTGCCAATGTGAGTGATTTGGGATGCAGTGTCTGCATTCTTGATGTTAGAATAAATATAACCAAGTACATTATTCTCTCTTGTAGCCCACTTAACAGGCTGATGGTAATAGGGAAGCACAGACTTTAGACTAGCTGTGTTAAAATCCCCAGCAACAAGGTGAAAAGCATCTGGGTGGGCTGTGTGTAGTGAGAGTGTTGTACAGTTCTCCTATAGCCCATACATCTGCACTAGGTGGAACATATTTAAGCAACATTACACGAGAGAGAGAGTATGGTATCAATGAATAACTGCGGTGAGACGTGAAGCAGGTCTTTGGTCCGGACCTTGGTTTTAGGGAAGGTTTCAAAAATAAAATTTGGATCAGGACCACACTGAAAAGCCCGAAAAGCACCCTTAGATTTGACTTGGTCTTGTGCTTCAAAGCTCGACTCAAACATCTGGTAAATCTTTCAATCAGAATTATTGATAAAAAAATGTATCTTTTATAAAGGCTGTAAAGCAAATATTAATAGCAAAAGTTAGCTCCATGCTCACAAAACTTATTTTACTGTTGTCCTTTCAGATTAAACACAGAGATAGCTCCCCTGCTGAGCTTTTCACACGCTAACCTGGCAGCTATGGTGACATCACTGTTCTTTAATCTTGCTGTGTGTATTGTTTGTATTTTGTGACCCTATAGAGAAACACACTCGCGTACGCTCTTCCCTCAGGGTCCATGAACCTGTCCATCTGCTCACACACACACCAAAACAGACAGATAAGGGCAAAGGGGAGAGTCCTTGTGTGTGTATGTTATAAATATGAGATTTTTTTTCCTTTTTTTTAAAAAAGGGGGGTGGGGGGTATGAGGGTGTAGTCAGTTTACATGATACAAGGTCTGGACCATAGCCACAAGGCTTCAGCTCCATCTCAAACGTTGCTCCACCCCTTTAGTTTTAAACCACACACATATACACACATATACACAGTCACTAGGGGCCACTCTGACAGCTACAACCCCCCCAAAACACACACGCGCACTGACTTGTGCCATCACACAGCCGCTCACTTTCTGCTGACCAGCAGAAACTCACACCTCAGCCCAAGGACGGTATCCGTGTGCATGTGTGTGTGAGTGTGTGTGTGCAGGGGTTGCCGGGGGCCGCAGCTCACCGCTCCTCTACTCCAGCCTGCCGGAATGCCAAAACCAGCCGGCAGGGTCAGCTTGGGAGTCAGAACACTTCAGAGAAACGTGGAGAGGCCAAGTAGCGACTTGCATTTTTATCATGTGTGATTGTGACCCGCTGAACAATAAACCAGAAGGACTTTATAGTTTCAAGGCTGGAAACCGCCTCAGCATAAGTTTAAAGGACTGTGGCCCGTTGGTTTTGTCGGCGTGGAGGTCACAGAGTGAACGGTGATGAAAGTGTATTTATTTTGTGTCAGTCAAGAATCATTCAAGGACAAATATATTACAAAAATGTATTTGATGTTAAAGGAGTCATTATTTGCACTTTTTCCACGTTTTAATAGCTCACGCATCCATCCATCCATCCACCTTCTTCCGTCTTAATGAAATGTTTGTGACATATTTTGTTCACATTTTCTGTAATCTTTTTAATTATTGAAGCAAATTTGTTTTTTATTTTTCCTGTCTTTTTATTAACACTCTAATTTAAGGCCTGTCACTTTAAGAGTCACCCTTCACTATTTCATCTCTGCCCTCCCTCTTATGTTAGTTAGCCATTACAGCTTTCTAACCTTCCAGCTCGGTTGAGCAGCACTCTGGTTCACTGATCCACAGTGTGGTTTATCTCACATCACTTATGGCTAGTAGGGTGACTAAAGCTACGTTCATATTCACAGTCTACTTCAAGTGTATTTCCTACTCTCTGCTCCATTCTCAGGGAATATCAGTTAAGTTAACTGCCTTTCACAAAATTTCTCCATTTGAAGCACTGAAATCATCAGCTCCCTCCTCCATGCGTTAACACGGTAACCATGGACACGTACTGATACTATGGTGGTGTGGGGCACATATATACACATAGGTATATGACTGCATGATTCATACGTATACCACCTTAGGCTTCACATCTGAGACGGAACAAAGGACTGAGCCGCTCTGGAGATAACACGAAGGTGTGAAGTTTAGTCTTTGGCATGCAAAGAGATAGCCTTGGGGGATTTCGCCCAGCGGCCAGAGACTGAGAGGTGGAGTGTGTTAAGATCGGGGGGAAGTTACATTGTGACTGGGATTAAGTACCATGTGACTGTATGTTTGATGTCCCGGGTATAAAAGGGACAGATGTTGGAAGATTCGATCTCTTTTTCTCTTTCTGTGTTGGATGATGTTGGAGAATGTAAATAAATCTGACTTTAGAAATAAACTCAGCCTCATCTTTCCCCATTCTCCACACTGGTGACCCTATGACATATCATGAGCAGAAATAATTCCCCCGAGCCGGACTCGTCGGGAGCCAGCCAGGCGAACGCAGCCACAGTCAAACTACCAGACTTCTGGCAAGACAATCCGTGCTCCTGGTTCCACTTGGTCGAGGCACAGTTTGCCTTCCGGGGCATAACGGTAGATGACACCAAATTCTACCACGTTATTTCCAAGCTCGACAACCGCACGGCTCGATATGTGCAGAGCTTTTTGGAGCGCCCACCGGCCGACGACAAATACGGCGGGTTGAAGGCTGCGCTCATCCAGCGTTTCACTCCCTCAGCCCAGGAGAGAGCGGAGAGACTCCTGGCCCTGAACGGAGCTCGGCGCATCGGCCGGAGACGACAGGGGGCCAGAGGCAGCGGTAGCAGACCCACCGACAACGGCGGCGGCGAGGGCCAGGGATCGCGGAGGAGACGACCTCTGTTTTTACCATCGCCGTTTCGCAGAGAGGGCACGCAAATGCATACCACCGTGCCAGTTCAGGAGCTCGGGAAACGCCAAGACCGGGGGTCGATAGCAGCTGCGGCCCTCGGGGAGGAGAACAAGCTGCTCTACTTGATGGATGCGCGATCGGGGAGGCAATTCCTCGTGGACACGGGCTCCCAAGTGAGCTTCATCATGCCTACATACGCTGACCAGCTGGCGGGTCCCGGAAGTCATGGAGCGTCAGCAGCGAACGGCTCGAGGATTAAGACCTTTGGTGAGAAGGCTCTGCTTCTGTCCCTACACGGCCGTACATTTGAGTGGACTTTTGTTATAGCTGAAGTGAACTTCAATATGTTAGGGGCTGATTTTCTGTGCTCACATGGTTTGTTGGTTGATCTTGCTAATAGGCGCCTGGTTAATGCACTTTCTTTGTATTCTATTCCCCGTGCAGCCCGAGTGACCCCGCCCACAGCACAAGCCAACGTCGCAACAGCAGGTGGTAAGTTTCACACACTGCTCACTCAGTTCCCAGCACTCACGGTTCCCACATTTTCAGCAGCGGTCGCTAAACACGGAGTGGAGCACTTTATTACTACCACCGGACCGCCCGTTTTTGCAAAACCTTGGCGCTTGGATGCAGCTAAACTGTCCATAGCGCGCGAGGAGTTCGCCAGCCTTGAAAAGTTGGGCATCATCAGACGTTCTAAGAGCCCATGGGCTTCCCCGCTTCACATGGTCCCTAAAGCCGACAGCTCATTGCGTCCTTGCGGAGATTTCCGCAGGCTGAACAACGCTACAGCGCACGACTGCTACCCAATCCCGCATATCCAAGATTTTTCCGTTCATTTGGTGGGAGCGCGCATTCACGGAGGTCAAAACAGCCCTAGCAAACGCTGCGTTGTTAGCACATCCAGACCCCATGGCCCGCATAGCACTCACTACTGACGCGTCAGATGTGGCAATAGGAGCGGTCGTAGAGCAGCAGGTTGCCGGGGTTTGGCAGCCACTCGCCTTTTTCAGCAGGACATTGCGCGATAGTGAGCGAAAATACAGCGCATTCGACAGGGAGTTGTTAGCTCTCCACTTAGCCATTCACCACTTCCAGTTCTGGCTGGAGGGATGCCGTTTCACCGCGTTCGTTGACCACAAGCCGCTTACTTTCGCGATGGCCAAGGTTTCAGAACCGTGGTCGGGCCGGCAGCAGAGGCAGCTGGCTGCAATCTCAGAGTTTACTACCGATATTCAGCATGTAGCGGGTAAACTTAATGTGGTGGCAGACTGTCTCTCGCGAGCTGTAGCGGTCCCAGTCCGCGTAGGGGTAGATTGTGCAACCATGGCCGCGGAGCAGGCTAGCGACGCGGAAGTGCGCACCACCGCAGTCCGCACAGTGATAGATTATGCAGCCATGGCCGCGGATCAGGTTAGTGACGCGGACGTGCGCGCGCTCCAGTCTGGACCAACAGGGTTAAGGCTGGAGAACAGGGTGTTACAAGATGGTATGCCCCCCCTAATCTGCGATGTCTCCACGGGTCGACTGCGCCCGGTGGTACCGACCGCGTGGCGCCACCGCGTTTTTGACTTGATTCATTCTCTGGCGCACCCGGGGGTGCGCGCATCGGTCAAAATGGTAGGAGAGAAATTTGTATGGCCGAGCCTGCGCAAGCAAGCTAAAGAGTGGGCAGCAGCCTGCGTAGCTTGTCAACGAGCCAAAATACACAAACACACTAGAGCTCCCTTGGAGCCGTTTCACATCCCGGCTAAGAGGTTCGATCATGTGCATGTCGACCTCGTAGGCCCCCTCCCGCCGTCACAGGGGTGCACACACCTTTTGACAATGGTGGACCGCACCACGCGTTGGCCGGAAGTGGTCCCACTGGCATCAACCACAGCCGAGGAGGTAGCGCGCGCGTTTTTAACGGCATGGGTAGCGCGTTTTGGAGTTCCGTCGGACATTACGTCCGACAGAGGTCCTTAATTCGTTTCCGAGCTTTGGTCAGCAATGGCCCGCAGCCTGGGGGTAACGATCCACCGCACTACCGCGTACAACCCACAGGCTAATGGTTTATGCGAACGTTTCCATAGGTCATTGAAAGCAGCCCTCAGAGCGTCGCTTACGGATGCAAATTGGGTGGACAGGCTACCATGGGTTTTATTGGGGTTGCGTTCTGCACCTAAAGAGGATTTAAAAGCCTCCCCAACTGAGTTAGTGTTTGCACAGCCACTCCGGCTGCCCGGGGAATTTCTCCCAGATAATCCTGCGCCAGAGTGCCCCCCTGCTCAGCGGTTACAGAGCGACACGGGATCGAGCACACTTCCTGGCCCCGTTCATCACAGTTTTCCGCACGTTTTTGTGCCTAAGGCCTTAAAAAATGCGGAGTTTGTTTTTGTCAGACACGATGCGCATCGCCCCCCATTGCGGCCACCTTATGGTGGACCTTTTAGAGTGCTGGAAACGGGGGATAAGCATTTTTTGCTAGATTTGGGGGGCAGGGAAGAACAAATTGGCATAAACAGACTCAAACCCGCCTTTGTGTTGGCAAACGAAAATGTGCTGTTGGCTACGGCTCCTCGGTGGGCAGACTCCCTAAGGAGCATTCATCAGGACACCCGCAGGGATTGACTAACAGTTCTAATCCTCAGGCAGCAGCTTCCCAGCAGGAGGGCGCCGCGAGAGAGGTAAAGCCCGCTTAGAAAAGCGCTATATAAGTGCAGGTTAGTTAGTTAGTTAGTTAGTTAGTTACAGCAGATATGGGAGGCGACTGAGGCCCAAGTGACATGTGGACTGATGTGTAATAATTTTACCATGACTTGCAGACTGTTATTACGGTTGTTCCATCTTAGATGTTTGGGGGGGGGGGGGTCATGTGGGGCACATATATGCACATAGGTATATGACTGCATGATTCATAAGTATACCACCTTAGGCTTCACATCTGAGACGGAACAAAGGACTGAGCCGCTCTGGAGATAACACGAAGGTGTGAAGTATAGTCTTTGGCATGCAAAGAGACAGCTGTGGGGGATTTCGCCCAGCGGCCAGAGACTGAGAGGTGGAGTGTGTTAAGATCGGGGGGAAGTTACTTTGTGACTGGGATTAAGTACCATGTGACTGTATGTTTGATGTCCCGGGTATAAAAGGGACAGATGTTGGAAGATTCGATCCCTTTTTCTCTTTCTGTGTTGGATGATGTTGGAGAATGTAAATAAATCTGACTTTAGAAATAAACTCAGCCTCATTTTTCCCCATTCTCCACAGTGGATAATTTATATTTCTTAAATAAAATATTAATACAAATATATTTTTATTGCTATCAGTTGATATAAACAATAACCAACATCATTTTTGCTTGTTACTAACATTAGCAACAATAGTTTGTCTTACTTGTATTTGAGGTGCAATGGCTTATGGGTAATCTTCCTGTCAGCTTCCGGTGAAGTGATGTCCGGTTGTTCACTTCTTCCCTTCTCAGTTCTCAGTTCCCTTTGAACTGAAGACCGTTTGCGCCTTTTGGTTTGGAATCTCACTTAATATGGCTGAATACCCTGTGCAGTCCACTTTGGAGTACACTATTGGGCAATCGGAACACAGCTTAAGATCTGAAGAAAATAATATAAGCGAGTGTCCTGGTAACAGTGTTAGCTTGTGGGCTAATAGGCTACCTTTAGCCACCACTTCGATCTACATAACGGACAGCTAGGCGGTTTCATGTACGTGCGCTTTTACGCAGCGCACGGATGACAAGAGATGAGCCCACTTGCAGGTGAAGTGTGTGCTTTATTAACAAAGAGTCAATATTACAAAGAGTGTCCAACATACACTACCGTTCAAAAGTTTGGGGTCACTTAGAAATTTCCTTATTTTTGAAAGAAAAGCACTGTTTTTTTCAATGAAGATAACTTTAAACTAATCAGAAATACACTCTAATATCTAATATACATTGCTAATGTGGTAAATGACTATTCTAGCGGCAAATGTCTGGTTTTTGGTGCAATATCTACATAGGTGTATAGAGGCCCATTTCCAGCAACTATCACTCCAGTGTTCTAATGGTACAATGTGTTTGCTCATTGCGTCAGAAGGCTAATGGATGATTAGAAAACCCTTGTGCAATCATGTTAGCACAGCTGAAAACAGTTTAGCTGGTTAGAGAAGCTATAAAACTGACCTTCCTTTGAGCAGGTTGAGTATCTGGAAAAAATTATTATTTCAAATACAAATCATTATTTCTAACCTTGTCAATGTCTTGACTATATTTTCTATTCATTTTACAAGTCATGGTGGCAAATAAGTGTGACTTTTCATGGAAAACACAAAATAATTGTCTGGGTAACCCCAAACTTTTGAACGGTAGTGTAGGTAAACAAAATAATAAGCTACACAACAGATGAGTACAGTTCAGGAGAGTCTGGTTGGCTATGAGGAAAAGGTCCACGTCACGCCCCAGGGTAAAACTGGCCCCTGGGGGAAACAAGAAACATGGACCGAGAAAAGGAGGACTTACATGAGTGTGCCGGAGCGCAGCTGGGCTCTGGGAAAAAACAACACCAAACGTAATCTAAGGGGAGAGTAGACCAAACACAGAGAGACCACTGAACACGGAGACTGACTGTGTGCAGGATACGGACTAACGCCGTAACAATAAGTGAGTGTACTGATCGGGAATAAATCCAAAGTGAACTAATAACCCAGAGTGAATACCGGTGAGTAGCTGCAGCAGGTGTACTGATTACAGACTGCTCACTGCAGCGCAGGCTGAGCAGCCATTGGGGAGTGCCTGGAGGAAGAGGGAGAGGCAGAACAGAGCACAGAATCAACCTAGACAATGAGTGGACAACACAAGGAAACAAAATACAACAATAGCCTCTGTCTGGGGTCTGGAGTGGCATAATCCTCCAGACACATGACAGGCGGGCCAATAATAGAGTAGTGGGCGGGTCTCAAGGACGGCAGTGGGTTGACTTTTCAAAACTTGATGTATACGATGTACCCAGAAGAGTCAAAAAACGTTTGGGGAGTTTCTCAGAGAAAAACGAGATAAAGGCAGTATGCTTTTTTCAGATAGTTGACTTTTTGGAAATTTTTGGAAATTTTTTTGGCTAATTACATGACCAGTTGACACATTTGAGACAGTTAAAACTTACAAACACAACATTTTTTAATCAATGACTCCTTTAACACCTTGACCCTTTCATAATACCCCATTAAGCTTAAAGGTGTGTTCACACCAAATGCGAATGGGCAAATTTTTTTGCATGGCACGATTACATTATAACTCAAACTAAGATGAGGAGTGTTTACCTTGCTAGCTTGTCCGTGACAAGAAACCGTGGGTATATAACAATGACATCCCAATTCAACTGAAGGGCTCCCGGTCCTCCTGAGTCTCCAGTTGAGTGAGTCAAATTTTCAAACTAGTTTACTCTGCAATGGTGATACCAATGGTGAACTAATAACCCAGAGTGAATACCGGTGAGTAGCTGCAGCAGGTGTACTGATTACAGACTGCTCACTGCAGCGCAGGCTGAGCAGTCATTGGGGAGTGCCTGGAGGAAGAGGGAGAGGCAGAACAGAGCACAGAATCAACCTAGACAATGAGTGGACAACACAAGGAAACAAAATACAACAATAGCCTCTGTCTGGGGTCTGGAGTGGCATAATCCTCCAGACACATGACAGGCGGGCCAATAATAGAGTAGTGGGCGGGTCTCAAGGACGGCGTGGGTTGGCTTTTCAAAACTTGATGTATACGATGTACCCAGAAGAGTCAAAAAACGTTTGGGGAGTTTCTCAGAGAAAAACGAGATAAAGGCAGTATGCTTTTTTCAGATAGTTGACTTTTTGGAAATTTTTTTGGCTAATTACATGACCAGTTGACACATTTGAGACAGTTAAAACTTACAAACACAACATTTTTTAATCAATGACCCCTTTAACACCTTGACCCTTTCATAATACCCCATTAAGCTTAAAGGTGTGTTCACACCAAATGCGAATGGGCAAATTTTTTTGCACGGCACGATTACATTATAACTCAATGTAAACACGCAAACAAACATGAATCCCCCTTCTGAGTGAGATGCAGACAGGCAAAGTTTCCTTTAAAACTTCTGCAGCTGTGTTCAACCAACTGTGGAAATTCCCAAAATAACGTCATGCTTATGTTTACATTATCCAACCGGGGGCTCACCTGAAAATGTTGTCTCAAGCCTCCAAAAGTTCACAAGATGAGGAGTGTTTACCTTGCTAACTTGTCCGTGACAAGAAACCATGGGTATATAACAATGACATCCCAATTCAGCTGAAGGGCTCCCGGTCCTCCTGAGTCTCCAGTTGAGTGAGTCAAATTTTCAAACTAGTTTACTCTGCAATGGTGATACCTTTACTTCGGTGACGACATAATCTCAAAGCTAGCAGCTAGCTAGCTAGTTAGCCTGGGACGCAAACACACGACTGCACACTCGTGTCTTCCCATTGACTTTGTATGGATTCGTGCCACCCATTCGCGTTAGGTGTGAACACACCTTAATAATGGAATTAGGATTCTGATCAATGGTATTATTAAAAGTCAATTAAGAGTTAGAAAACAGCACTGAATCTGAGCGTAATCTGGTCTGTAATGTGGGATTTTGTGATTGGCAAATTTGTGCTCTAAAGGGCCAAGTCCTAGAACCTATTTAGGCGAACTATCAGCAGAGGAACTCTTTAAGGAACTACAGGTAAGTGCTTTGAAGTCCTTTTATTTGTAGCCCTCCCACTGAGACAAAGAGCTGTTTGATGACACAATCATGTGATGCTGGTTCACAGAAATTATGCAACTGGTAACTAACTGCCATTATCAAGATGGAGGAAAGTGTTATAACTGTGTATAAGGCTGTGAATCATCAATGATTTCCAGAACTGAGTTAATTCCAATTCAGAAGGTACTGATCTGATGCAAATTTTCATCTGATTCGATATGATATCTATTGGGTCAGGGATGTTGTCATTTTAATTACTATTTTCCTTGCATATGAATAAATTACTTAGGGACCTAATGCTGTAGGTTGCATCAGGAACACTCTAATTTAATGAAATGAATGTACAGTATGAACTGTACATTCATTTCATGTCTGTTCTTTTCTTCTTCTTCTTCTCTATCCCCTCACCCCCCAGCCAGTCGCAGCAGATGACTGCCCCTCCCTGAGCCTGGTTCTGCTGGAGGTTTCTTCCTGTTAAAAGGGAGTTTTTCCTCTCCACCGTCACCAAGTGCTTGCTCACAGGGGATCGCCTGATTGCTGTGGTCCTTCTGCAATTATGGGGGTTTCCCCTACAGCTGAAAGTGCTATGACTGTTTTTGTGAAATGGTGCTATATAAATAAATAAATAATAAATAAATAAATAACTTGCGAGTTCAGCCACACAAGACTACTCCTGTAAACCTCTTGCAAATTTCAGACATAAAAGGCATCATATTAAAAATGATCATTCTTAGGATTTTGTGAATCAGCATCTGATCATTCAAATAAAACTGATTTGATACTAATTACTGATATTTTTAAACCCTCCCCCCACCCCAATTATAGCGCAGATGTAAGTATATCCGTTTCCTTCCATTTTACTTTTCTTTTGGCCAGCAAAAGTTGTGGTTACTGCTTATGTTTAGACCCATCACATACACCAGGTCAAGATTCCAGAATTTTCAGGGAATCCCGGCAAAGGATTTTTTAGGGGACTAAAATGGTCTCTGGTGTACTCTGTGAATGCACAAAAAGAAGCAGTTAGTTTCTTGTATTCAAAAGGTTTCTACGTTAGGAAGAGGCCTTGTGAAAAAATACTTTATATACACATTCACACCTGGAAGCTGCCCAGTACAACCACAGACTGACCTGTGGCCACTGAACAGCTGGGTCTAAGTGCCTTGCTCAAGGGCACCACAGTGGGGTTTTAGGAGGGTGGGGCAAACCTGATCCTGCTAGTCCAGGGACTAAACTGATGACCCTCTGGTCACCAGTCCACTTTCCTAACCATTAGGCCACCACTGTCCCCTTTAACACTGTCCCCTCACAGCAGGATTTTTGAGCACTATTTACTGTGAGAATATCGCTATTCAGACAACAGAATTTGGGGATGTGTCTTTAGGCAAGCATCAAGTTTTTTTTTTTTTAATTTCAAATATGGAATTTCTGTAGTTGGATTAGGCCTGTTAATATAATAACCTGGCACATTCTTACCAAAAATAAGTAGTGTAAAGGCATTAACTGCAGTGTATGTGAGTGTCTATCAAGGTGTGTGTGTTTGGGCCTTGTACCCACCATCGTGAGTCCTCTGTTGGGAAGGGCACGGTCCATTCCTCCTGTGTGCAGGTGTCATGGCTGGACCTCTTCATTTGCATATATTTGCATGCTGTCAAACAGAGGTGCTGCTGACAGCTTCCAGAGCCGACTGTCTTCCTGGACCACGGCCCAATCCTGTCGGCATGGTTACACGGTACTGCAAAATGTGGTACGGCGGGCTCACGGCCAGACGGATCAGTTGCTACCGAAGCTTCAGGTGAGCAGACATCAGCTCCAGTGACCTTCAAATGTCACTGAGTGAAGGTATACAGCATCTTGGTTCAGAGTAAGGTAAAGAATTGTTTGTGTCCTAAAGATTATACCTCATCAATAATGATAAATAATGCTTTTACTATAGGACATGATGAACCATATAGTGCTGTGCCATTACCATACAACAATCCAAAAAATGCAGACCTTGACAAGGCAGTCAATGTGTTCTACACATAGATGACATTTGGGTGCGCTTCCTTTTTATACAAGTGTAATTTGCTGTTAATTTGTGTTTTTCCAGGTAGATCAACACATTAAATTTATTAGTTAACATCGTCTCATTCTTATTTTGACAGCTCAGTTGCTGCTATTCCGTTGTGTTTAGCTCACATTTCCCTACATAGAGGTTGCCCCAGTGATTGTATAGAAACATTCACTTGACTGGTGCTATTGAGCTTAATTTCTGTCCCCTACACATGTAGTTCACGTCCACATAGCGATGCAGTTCATCACCACCATGACCGTCTTTTTTCTTTTAGCCTAGCGTTAGCCACGCTTGTTTTTAGCCTGACTGGTAAGGCAACAGTAATAGTACCAGAGGTGGATGGGTCTAACACAGGGGTCACCAACTAAAACTGCAAGAGGTCCAATAAGTTAGTCCTCCTCCCCAGCTGAGGTCCGAATTAGGGCTGGGGATCTTTAGGCACCTCATGATACAATTATGATTCAGGGTCTCCGATTTGATTCTAAAACGATTCTCGATGGTCTCGATTCTCCAGCAGGCCAATATCATTTGCTTTTACACATTTTTTTATTAAGATGATGTTTTAGCTGCTTTTAGCTTTGTATAATTTTTTAAACAAAAAAATCAAACGAATTTTTTGCTCAGTTTCAAACAAAACATGTAATAATTTATTCATAATAATACAGGAGAATGCTAAGTGTGTTTTTTTGACTCCAAATAAATAGCTCTAAAATTCTAAAATCTACAACTTAAATCCTAAAAATGTAAAGTTTTAGATGAGAACACAAACTAAATTACATACATTTAAAAAAGATTCATATCTAAAAAACAAAGTCTCACAAAAAGTCTGCCTCTATACTATATTTTCAGTATTAAAAAATACTTCAAACTATAATCCCAAAAAAGGGACAGAAAATATAATTCCACACTACAGAATTCCTCTGAGGTTTTTTTTTAATGTCAACAGTGTTCTTATCTTTTAACCTTGTCTGTGTGACATGAATGCCCCTTTCAGAGCATTAGTGAGGCGCCAGATGCCAACAGTAAGTTTGATTGTTTATTTAATAAAAGGACAAAGTAACAAAGTAAAGAGCCACATGGGGCAAAAACACATACATTGAACTAGGACACAAAAAGAACACCAACATCAGAGCTAACGTGTAGCGAGGGTGGAACCAGACATGAACGAATAAACACTTACGCCTGATGAAGCGAGGATGAAATGAAGCTAGCAGGAAGACTGGAGCCGGGGTTAGGGACTCCAGTCCTGGTACAACAATGTAGGTCGCAGTGAGGAGTGAGCCTCAGCTGCTTCCTTAAATACTGATCACCGGGGTAAAACAACCAAACAGGAAGGGGGAACGTAATTAACGAAATCAAGATCAGCTGTCACAGCGCCAGCTCAACTTTGACAGCCGGAAGTTCAGCCACGACACTGTCACAATAAAAGCCCTGGAAAAGCAATAATAACCAAACCAAAATAATATGGGAGAAAACGGAAAATACTGAGTAACCTGAGCGCAGATGGCTCAGTGCTCGGATCACCACACTGTGTCTGTCTGGGTAACACTCTGTCACAGGTAGAGAGGAGATGAATGTGTGTGCGGCTTTTCATGTTCAGTCACACACAGAGCAAATTATTGTTTTTACGTGATATCAGAGCGTCACGGACATTACCTCCATAACCAACGTCATGCCAGCCCAACGGAGACATTGTCGCTGGGAAGGTGTGAAGGAGGCGCCGGGAACCTTGCGTCAACAGACCCCCAGGTGGACACGTGCCATCGGAGGCAGCCAGAATGGCGGTGGACACAGTTTCACAACAGTACTTCATTCCACGGGTACACACTGGGAGGAAGTGTGGCTATCCACCTCATGCGATGCCCGCAGTGAATGGTGATTTTGCCTCTCGGAGAACGTCTAAGGTGTCACGGCATAAAATATCTGGGCAGCTGTCGATACAGCTTTTTAGTTCCGCTTTTTCATTCAGTTAAAACAGAACAGTGTCATTTTTCCCCAAATTATATTAAAAAGCTTTGGGATCCAGCTGGAGAACTCTCGGGGTCTGGATCCGGACTGGAGTCCACCAGTTGGTGATCCCTGGTCCTTGAGAGAAAGTTCAGGGGTCCTCAGGAAATTGTCAAATTTCACTTCTTAATTGGTCAAAAAAATTGCAACCAACTTGCCATTGTTGTGCATTGGTGTCTGCAATGGCTTCTCCATGTCAGCAGCATGAATGTAGTCCCTCATCTTCTTAAGATAAGATAAGATAAGATAAGATAAGCCTTTATTAGTCCCACAATGGGGAAATTCCAGGATTGCAACAGCACAGGGATAGTAACACTCAGAGCAATAATTAAGAAGATACGGAAGATATAAATAAGAGCAGTGGATATACATACATACACATCAATATATAAATATATATACAAAGTGCGGAGCATTGTAGCGAGATGGAATAAACAGCATAACCGTCTACTTAGTTATTTATTTATTTTTTTTTAGATTTAGTATACTTTATTGATCCCCAGAGGGGAAATTGAGGGTCATCCACCACCTGGATGGATGAAGCAGCCACGATACGGCGCTATCCCTTAACCATTCACACACACATTCACACCTAGGGCCACTTTAGAGTCTCCAATTAACCTAACCTGCATGTTTTTGGCATGTGGGAGGAAACTGGAGAAATCCCGGGGTAAACCCATGCATACACGGGGAGAACAAGTAAACTCCACACAGATCACTGTTGGTCGGGGGCTGGGATCGAACCCACGATCCCCACGATCCCCCGGCCAAGGGTAAACTGTGCTGCCGCAGTGCTAACCACCGCGCCACCGTGCAGCCCCGGTTATCCTACATAGTATGAATATGTATCCACACATATTGTCACCCTCCGTAGCGACCAATACTGTCCTAGTTGTATATACTGGAGGGGACCATTGTGTAAGTCTATTGCATCTTTTGCATTCAGTACTATTAGGTAGTCACGCTTTTTTGCTATCTCTGCGAGCAGCCCTGCTTAGGTTATACAGTCTGACTGCCGTAGGTAGGAAGGACCTGCAAAACCTCTTGGTTGCGCACCTAGGATGATGTAGTCTGCTGCTAAATGAACTCCTCAGTGCGTTCAGTATGTCCTGCATAGGGTGGGGCTCGGACTCCAGCAGAGATGACAGTTTAGCCACCATCCTTCTCTCTCCTATCTCCTCTACTGGGTCAGGGCGCTGCCCCAGGACAGAGCTAGCTTTCTTGATCAGTTTGTTCAGTCTCTTCCTATCGGCTGCTGTAATGCCACTGCCCCAGCAGACCACTTGAAAAGTGATGGCTGATGCCACCACCGTGTCGTAGAATGTCTTCAGCAGAGCCCCTTGTACACCAAAAGACCTGAGTCTCCTCAGTAGGAACAGCCTGCGCTGTCCCTTCTTGTAGAGTGCATCGGTATTGTGTGACCAGTCTAGTTTATTGTTCAGATGAAGACCCAGGTACTTGTAGGATGTTACCAGCTCAATGTCTGTTCCCTGTATGTTTACTGGTGCTGTGAGGGGTTGTCCTTGCCTGCAGCAGTCCACCACCAGCTCCTTAGTTTTCCTCGCATTGATCTGGAGGCAGTTCCGATGGCACCAGTCCACGAAGTCCTGGATAAGTCCCCTGTACTCAGCTTCATCTCCGTTGGAGATGAGGCAGACGATTGCAGAGTCGTCAGAGAACTTCTGTAGATGGCAGTGTGTTGTGTTGTGTGAGAAGTCCGCAGTATAAAGGGTAAACAGGAAGGGAGCCAAAGCCGTTCCCTGGGGGGCCCCCGTGCTACCGATGATCGTGTCGGACACACAGTCCCAGGTTCTCACAAACTGTGGCCGGTTAGTGAGGTAGTCCAGGATCCATGATGACAGGTGCTGGTCCACCCCTGCGCACAGCAGCTTGTCCTTCAGGATCATCGGTTGGATGGTGTTGAAAGCACTGGAGAAGTCAAAGAACATGATCCTCACTGCATTCCCGGGCTTCTCCAGGTGGGACAGAGAACGGTGAAGGAGGAAGATCACTGCATCCTCCACCCCAATGCCATGCTGATAGGCGAACTGGAGTGGATCCATCGCTGGTCCCACCAGGGGGCGGAGGTGAGCAAGGAGCAGTCTCTCCAGGGTCTTCATCATGTGGGACATCAGGGCCACTGGTCTGTAGCTGTTCAGGTCTTTGGGGCGGGAGGTCTTTGGTACAGGTACCACACAAGATGTTTTCCACAACTGTGGTACCCTCCCCAGCTTCAGGCTCAGGTTGAAGATGAGATTTCCCTTCCCTTCTTCCTCTTCTTCCTCTTCTCGACAGAGGATGAACCTTAGTTGGGGATTGTTGTGACAACTGGAGGCAGCAGTTTCAGGACCCTCAGGTTTACTACTGCTAGACCCACAACATTATCTAGATGGGGAAAATACATCACTTCCCCCAGAAACTACATTCCAGCATTAGCTGCCCGCAGCACCAAACAAGCGGTGCATACAGAGGTCTGCCAGTGTCTACAAAAGCATGTCTGCTATGAAAAGATCCCCTTCGGAGCACACATCTGAAGAGAGATGTTTTCAGTAAGTAGCCGTTTAATTTTCAAACTAATTCCAACACCAATGCTGAAGGCATCAAGCAAACTCCTGGCCCAAGCTGAACAAAATCCAACTTGCACCTATGCGAACTCACATACACTCAGTCGCCTGGAGCAAATGCGCGTGTGTTTACATCGTTCCATTGACTTTGTATGTAATCATGTCATGTTTCACACCAAGTATAAACAAATTACAAGACTAAATTGTCATTAGATATGCCATAATAGGCTACAATGTATCATTTTGCAACATTTTTCTGGGTGCTTCACAGGCGCTCTTAAAAAAGGTCTCCACCCTGTATCGTAGTGACTGCTTGACCTGTTACTTAAAAGCCTGCCGTTGGGGTTGCATACATTTTGCAGTGACACTCAGCTAACTGCACTAAACTGCATCAAACTGGTAAGAAAACATACATCTCTTCAAGCTTTTGCTGTTAAATATTGATCATGGTATACTTTTAAAATAATTTTGATTGGTTGATACCTGGGCATTACAAATTTCCCTTGAGTATTTGCATAATAATAAAACAAACCTACAGCAATAATAAGTCCTTCAGCCAGAGAAAATTAAACAATAAACTTTAAACCGTGCATGTTAATCCCTTTACAGAATCAGGAGATGGATCATTCTGAGAACACCAGTGACTTTCAGTACAGCATCTTCAGTCCTTATGGTACCATCAGAAGAAAACACCTCCAAAAGGACAAGAATGTGATGCGAGAAAAAAATGAGTAAGGAGCCTTGGCACCTAACAGATGATGAGTGTCCCATGTATAGGGGTGGGAATCGTGAGGGACTTTGTGATTCAATTTGGATTGCAATGCTTGGGTCACAATCCGATCCGATCACAATTCAATGATAATCACAATATCATGATATTGAGTTTTGCGATACCATAGCTTTCACACTTTTTTTCACTTGTTCAACCTCAAATCATGTCCTAAAGTAAAACTTGACATGTCTTTCATATAATAAAGTATTCTCGTGGCTTTATTTTCTGCAGAGACACATCTCTGCACATAGGGAGGGCGGTGGACTCCCACCCCAGCTACGTTCAGCTGACTCTGGACTCTTTTAAAAAGCAGGTGAAAACTTTTTTGTTTAAGGAGGCTTTCCGTTGAGTTTCAATTCAAACACTTTTTAGTGGTAAGTCTGACATTTTAAAATTATTTTAATCTTGTGTTTTAACTTGTTTTTATATTTTTAAAAATATTTTTATCTGTCAGATTCATTTTATTCTATTTTATTGCACAGCACTTTTGACTATATGTCTCTGAAAAGCTCTTCCTAAATAGACTTACTTTTTCTCCCAGTGCTGCTTGCAAGTTCCATGCTGGTGTGTTTTTAGCTTAGCCATTGCTAACACTGCTCTGAGATGTGTGCTGACCCACATGTGTTTTGTTTTTTTTCATGCAGCACTTTTTGAGGGTTGTGTGTCATGTCAAGTCCTTTCCTTCCATCTTTGTTACAAGATCCAAAACAGGCCTGACATTTGAGCTAATTTTGAGCTAACTGCTTCCTAACTGTCAAAGCTGGCTGCATATCTGGTGAGACAAACTATGACTTCACTTGACTGGGTGCTTGCTTTGTGCCATCTCGTGGACTGAAAACAATTCGTTATACTCAAGAGAGCATGCAGCATTTACATGAACATATATAATTAATAAAAGATTGATCCATGCATTTAAGGATCGGTGCATCATCATTAGTGTCAAGTATCGCGATCCATCACGGTATCAATCGTTTGTCCCACCCACAGTCTCATGGTGAAACTGTTAATGTTCAAAATCAAAAAAAAAAAGAGTAAACGCTTCAATATCACTTGATTTTTTTTAGAACTGTATAACACATACATGCATAGCTACAGTTTGCTCGGTGCCAGATCATTGATGGAAATATCCTGGTATCATACTGTGAACATAAAAGAAGATATGTGGTTGTCCTCCTACAGAAAAGAGACTATATGAGCATTTCTTTTACCAGCAAGTGATATGCCTTATATGTATGTGTTGACATTGAGTCACCTGTAATAGCCATGAAAATAATGACATAAAGAAACATGATAGAGGGTTACAGTTGCAATCTATCTAAACAATGTCATCTTTTCCTAACCCTGTTCCTATTTCCCTAAACTTAAGCCAAGTATTGTTGGTGCCTACCCTTACCCATTATAAACCACCTAATATACTATATATATACATATATATATATAAAAAATGATTTAATCATCAAACTGGAAGTGAGTCTTGGAATGAGGAAGTGAATGTAAACACAGACAGCAGTGGAAAAACACCCCCATAAACACACCATATTTTAGTGAATGAGACCTTCAAGATCATCTATGAGCTGGAGGACTTGGCCTCTGTCATACTGATTCACTGATTCTTCGCTGTTACTCATATCTGTCAATTTATTACTCTGATCACTGCTTTCGGCTTACTTCATTCACACAATATCATGTTGGTCATGATACTAGCAAAGTTTTTTTTTTTTGTGATTTTCTCTCCTGTTTACTACACAAATCATAAAGAAAAAACTCTGAAGGTGAGTGCAGTCCAGTCCCAGGTTATAAATTAAAATGCCCTTCACCTACCTTCTCCCACTTTTGTTCTCCCCACACACGCTTTTGGCAGCCAGGCCCGGACCTTTCAGAGAGGCTTGTTTGGTCCCAGATTTCTGGACAGTAGGCAACGGAGAGATGCAGAGGCCAAAGAGTCAAAACGGGCTCTCTCTCTCTTCAGCTTGCCCTCTCCCGCTCATCTCTGCCTCCTCTGCGGGTGTTTGTCATCCCCCGCTGAGCCAAACAGACGTGTGTTTTCCAGTTTACTGTAGCTGGCCGGGGAGGCTTGTCGGTGTGCAGGCCAGCGCTTTGTCTCTCACACTGTGAAACACAACAGCAGTTAGACTTCTCCCTGACAGCATGCTAATCGTCTGATTTAACTCTCCCATGTTTAATCATGAGGGGAAATAGAGGGAGATAGAGATTATGATAATTGGTTCAAAGTTCTTTTGTACTGGATCCCATCTGTACACTTTTGGAAAGAGGTGTCACTTTCAACGCGTCTGTTTCTTTTCCAACCAGCAAACATATGGAGGGTTGTAGCTCAATACTTTAGGTATGGGAAAATAATATTTTTCTCTGAAGTTTCTGGCATTTTATGGAAATCTCAGCAGTAGTAGGGAATTGAGATCAAGGTGTCTCAAAAACATTTCCTTGGAAACTAAGCCTGTGCATTTAAAAAAAAAATTAACTAATTAATCACGCATTTTTCTATATGATTGATTAATTGATTAATTTTTCTATATGATTAATCGCTAAGCTTGAGAGGGAAAAAAATCAAATCAGTATAGTTTAGCAACTTTTGACTGAGTTTTATTCATTGAATATAACTATGATCCTCATATTCAAAAAAATATCTGCTAGAGCCACGGTCCCCAATTAGTTTTCACTTTTAAAAAAATCCTCTTTTAGTTTGAAATGGACACTGAGGAAGTCAAAGCTTCTACTTAAGATAATATGCCTAATTATCCCAGTACATGAAAGTACAACCAATTTTCCATTGATTTCCAGAGAATGTTCATAATCCTGACTTTACTGGTGACTCATATAATTTTACTTATTTTATAGGTTATATCTGAGGGAGTGGTCTGCTGGAATTGGTGTTTTCCTCCACTCACTCTGACAGAAACGCTCCAGGTTTTCATACTATTGAGTGAGCAGCGCCAGTCAGTGAGCACTATATCATGTGTGTGGGCTTGAAGTGTGGTGTGTGCGCAGGGTGAGGTAGTGCACTTCAGGTGCTCTGAGTGCCCTAGAGTATCAGTTTAGCATTATGGAAACTTTGCTAATTTAAACCCTGAAAAACAAGACCTACTCTTCTTTTGCACTGAGCCAGCTGCTGACTGAGACAAACCAATCACTACTGCGACACCACCCCATCCATCCATCCATCCATCCATCTTCTTCCGCTTAATCCTTTTCGGGTTGCGGAGGGGCTGGAGCCTATCCCAGCATCTTTGGGCGAGAGGCAGGGTACACCCTGGACATATCGCCAGTCCATCACAGGGACAACACAGAGAGACAGACAACCATTCACTCTCACATTCATACCTAAGGACAATTTAGAATCCCCAGTTTGTTGCCAATTTACCTAACTTGCATGTTTTTTGGCATGTGGGAGGAAACCGGAGAAATCCCCGAGTAAGCCCACGCAGACACGGGGAGAACATGTAAACTCCACACAGATCACTGTTAGTCGGGGGCTGGGATCAAACCCAGGATCCCCCAGCCAAGGGTGAGTTGCTGTGCTGCCGCAGTGCTAACCACCACTCTGCCACCGCACTGCCCGCATTAATCGAAAAAGTTAATGCGTTAAATAAACCAGCCTTATTACAAACATGTCTCAATGATTTTAATGTATATCACTGTGACAGAACAACCAGAGGTAATGAGGTTGTTACATACATTAAATCTTACTTACAGGTTAATATCATCCAAGCAATATCTCTTCCTAAACAACTAGATTTCTTAGCGCCGAAAGTGCAAATTGCTGAAGGTGTCATAAGGCTGAGCATGGTATTTCACTGGGCTCAGACTCTTAATTTATTTCTGATTATTTTCTGCATTTTTCCAGTTTTGTGTAGATTTCTTGTGTATTGAGTTATGATGTTTTCCTTGGTGGTTTGTCGTTCTGTTAGTTATTTGTGTTTTTAGTATTAGTATTTTTTCAGTTCCTGTAGTTTAGGAATTATATTTTTTGTTTCTATGTGTTATGATTGCCTTACCTCCTCTTCCAGACACTCCCACCTGGTCATCTTCTCACTGCCTGTTCCCTAATCGTCTCAGCTGTGCGTTATTGTCTCATTAGGTCACCTGCCCGCTTATCAGCCTGCACCTGCCGCCCATTGTCTCATTTTGTTCCAAACTATTTAAAGACTGTCAGATTGTTTGTTCACCTCGGCAGTCTCATCGATATCCTCTCTCCTCACCACCAAAATTGGATTCCTGTTCTAGTACCATTCCGTGAGTTTACCTTGATTTCCTGTACTTGTTTTTGCCTTGTCTAACTCTGGCACTTTGTGTTTTTTTGTTAATAAAAACTGCAAACTGCAGTTGGCGCATGGGTCTCTTTCTCTCTGTGCCGAGGGGCCATTCATGACAGAAGGTCTTGGTGTGACTGTTGCAGGGTGTTATAGGCCACCCCCTGCCTCCCCCAGTACAATACAAACTTTTAAAGAACTCTTACTTAAACTTGATTACAGTGAAAGCATCTTTGCAGAAGACTTAATTTGGGATTGGCTCAGTTCTGCTTCAGATGATTTTAAATCACTGTGACTTTCTCAATCTTACTCAAATGATTGTCTTCCCTACACACCCAAATATAAAATGTCAAGAAAAGTCTACTCTAATTGACCTAATTTTAATTAATGTTCCACATAAATATAGTGCTGTTGGTGTATTTGTAATGACCTAAGCAACCACTGCACTGTGGCTGCTGTTAGAAACACCAAAATCTATAAAAGAAATCCCAGAATTATTTTAAAGAGGGATTTAAAACATTTTAGGGAGCAAGGTTTTTATTTTGATCTAAATCGTTGCAATTGGGATAGACTAAAATTGATCGCAGATGCTAAAGCAGTCTGGTCATATTTTTGTGAGAGCTTTACCGGCAATGTGAATATATGCCCCTTTTCGAAGATTTAGGGTCAAGGGGAGGGATAATCCTTGGTTCATCACTGAACTTTCATCTATTAATTGCAAAGTAGCATGGGCGAAAGCAAGATCAGCAGGTCTCTATGATGATTGGCTCACCTTTAGAAAGTTAAGAAATAAATGCTCCTGATTAATAAAAAAGACCAAGTTTGAATATTATTTATCAATCACTTCTGATAGCCTAAACAAATCCAAATTGTTTTGGAAAGCCATCAAAATCCCTCTCAGTGAGCGATAAATCTCAGTCCTTGCCCAGTTATATTGGAAATAATGATAAT
Organism: Pholidichthys leucotaenia; assembly: GCA_020510985.1. Lineage (NCBI taxonomy): Eukaryota > Metazoa > Chordata > Actinopteri > Cichliformes > Pholidichthyidae > Pholidichthys > Pholidichthys leucotaenia. The sequence continues at coordinate 104,731,709 of CM035843.1, read as the reverse complement.
GATTCTTCTTCTCCTCCTCCTCCTCCTCCCTTTAGGAGTCGCCACAGTGGATCATCTGCCTCCTCCAATGTCATCTGGATCAACCGCTCTTTATCCTTTTCAAAGCAGTCTTCACTTCCGCATTGCTAATCCTTGGGACTTCCTTGTTCACCATCTTTCCTTCATCCATCCTCCTCTCGCTCTCATTTTCTTTATTCATCAGCTCTTCAAAGTACTCCTTCCACCTTCTCAGCACACTCTCGTCATTTGTTAGTACATTACCATTTCTGTCCTTGTCAACCTAACCTGCTGTATATCCTTTCCAGCTCGAGCTCTGTCTAGCCAGTCGATACAGCTCCTTTTCTCCTTCCTTAGTGTCCAGCCTTTCATACAACTCACTATATGCCTTTTCCTTTGCCTTTGCCACCTCTCTCTTTGCCATGCGCCTAAATTCCAAATACTACTGTCTACTTTCTTCATGTCCCTGACTATCTCACTTTTTCTTTGCTAACCTCTTCCTTTGAATACTTTCTTGTACCTCCTCATTTCACCACCAAGTCTCTGTCTTCCTTCCTCTGTCCACTGGATACACCACATACCTTTCTATCCGTTTCCCTCAGTACTTTCTATATTTTTTGAAAACTGCTGAGCTGTTCTGTGATGTTAGAAAGTAGTCAACTTTGAAAACAAAACACAAGTTTTATACATGGGAGTAGGGGTGGGCGATATGGCCCAAAAATGATATCACAATATTTCTGTGAATTTTCACAATAACGATATTCTTCACAATATCACAGAGTACAGTTTTTTCTTTCAAATTTATAAAGTACAGTTTCACAGGCCAGCGTTAATTACGTTCAACATATTCAGTAAAAACAAAAATCTTATAGTATATCTCCAGTTTATAAAGAGCAGTTTAGAATGAGTTTCAAACTTTTTTTTTATTCTGTATCAAATATTACCAAAAAATATTCTAAACCACCACATCTTAAGTGAACTGAGGGGTGGACTGGGACAAAAATTCAGACTGGGAATTTGACTTCATCCTAGGCCACCCTGTTGTTGGAAACCAGAAACCACTACAGCATGGGTGTCAAACTCATTCCATGGAGGGCCAAGACCCTGCAGGTTTTATCTCCACCCAGTGCCTTCAACAGGTGATTTCACTGAATTTCTTCCCACTGATTGCTGATTAGTGAAAACACCTGCTGAAGAGACTGGGTGCAGGTAAAACCTGCAGGGTCTTGGCCCTCCATGGAATGAGTGTGACACCCCTGCACTACAGTTTTAGTAGGCAAACATTTTAAAATAACAGGTATCAAGCTCGTTATTAATGTAATTATAACCTTCAGCTGGGAGGAAAATTGGATTTTAACCTCTTGCACTCCGGTGTACCGCGGAACGCCCCCCCCCCCCGCTACTCTTCATGTGGCGATGGGCGATGTCCGTCCTCTGTAGCGGGGGGGGGGGGAGTTGTTATCTTCCACATTACAGATATTTTAGAATAATTTTTAGTGCACTGTAGGTTATTTTTTCTTGTAAAAAAAAGCCACACATTTTTTACGTGGCATGCCTCTTTGTGTGTGGGGGCTTGTTTGTTCATTCATTCATTCATGAATGAATAAACACCCCCCCCCCCCCCCACACACACACACACAGCCCTTCACCTTTCATTAGAGCCCAAGATGAAGCTTTTATATTGAATCATTCAAAAGTTACAGACGTTTTTCCAAACTGTGCCATTTGGCACAATTTGGCACAGTTCAAAAACGCCTGGGAACAACCTAAGAAAAAAGCTGTGTAATATATTCATTTTTTGTGGTATTGTTACAAAATTTTGACCTCAATAATGGGCGATCTTGGGCGATCTTGTCTGCTGGAGCGCATTTTGTCACGGACCCGAGCCTCCCATTCTTCCAGGGCGGTCGATGAGAGCCGAGATGACACGATGCGTGTGATGCAGGCTTTTCCCAACCTTTGGAATAACCTGAAGGCACTGGATGTCCTTTCTTCCATTTTTCCTTCTCGTGCACAGAGGAGGGGCGGAGGGAGGCGATGCTTAGGCCTGCATCAACTCCTGCACGCTCGCCACCAGCTCCAGCTCCATGCAGACAGAAGCATCCCACTTCTCATTGTCGGAGGACTTCTCCGACCTCCTCAGCAGCCCTTCTCCCGGTACTGAAGCAGAAGCCTCCCACGCCAGTACAGCCTTCGGTTCTTCTTTCCCCGGCTGTTCCGTCAGCTTCCTTCCGCACTGTACCAGTCTCTCCTTGCTTCCCTCTGGTGCGCTCTCCCACTGCTGAGAGATCTCCCGTTTGTTTCCCGACGCCGCCCACTGCCACGTTGTCAGAGCCGGCTCCTCCACAATCATGATCTTGGCGCAAGATGGCGGCGCGTGCACAACGCGAGGCCCAGCGTCCTACCAGATTCTGGGGACTAGCAGTGTTATTTCTGCTCATTTCAGGTATGTTCGTTCAGAACAGCTCTGCTTTTACATCTTACACCCGAGATGAGCTTTTGAATATTGGATTACAAAGCAACGATAACGACCTTTTTATCAGCAACCTACGTCTGAATCTACGTCTCATCCCGCAGTTGACTCCGGTAAGACAAGAGGGGGGGGGGGGGGGGGGAGTGTGCATTTATATTAACAAGGCTTGGTGCACGAACTCTGTCACTGTTGAGAGACACTGCTCAGCTAACCTGGAGTTTCTCATGGTTAAATGTAGACCTTTCTATCTGCCACGCGAGTTCACTTGTACCATCATAACAGCCGCTTACATTTCTCCGGATGCTAATGCTAAGCTTGCTATGAAAGAACTGCATGCAGCTATTAGCAAACAACAAACTGCACACCCAGAGGCAGCATTTATTGTGGCGGGTGATTTTAACCACTCTAACCTCAAGACAGTGCTTCCTAAATTCTACCAGCATGTCTCCTGTCACACAAGAGGGGACAAAACATTGGACCATGTTTACACCAATATTGTGGGAGCCTACACAGCAACTCCCCTCCCCCACCTAGGTCAGTCTGATCACTTATCCTTGTTCCTTACCCCCCAAATATGTACCGCTCATCAACCGGGTGAAGCCATCAGTGAGGACCATCAAAGTGTGGCCAGAGGGGGTTGACTCTGTACCCCAGGAGAAGTTTAGGAACATAGACTGGAGTATGTTCACCTCTCAGGCTACCTGTGGCTCCCACATAAACATCATCTCTTACACCCACTCAGTCCTGGACCATATCAACACCACTATTGACAGTGCCACCACGGAAAGACAGATCACCACGTACCCAAATCAGAAGCCGTGGATGAACAGAGAAGTGCGGCTTCTGCTAAAAGCACGTAACAATGCCTTTAGATCTGGTGATGCACAGGCCTACAGTTCATCCAGGGCAGATCTGAAGAGGGGCATCAAGAAGGCCAAGCACAGCTACAAGCTGAAGGTGGAGGAACATTTTGGGGACTCTGACCCCCGACGTATGTGGCAGGGCATTCAAGCTATCTCTGATTATAAGCCCAGCAACTCCATACCTATAGCCATGACTGTGCCCTTTCTCAATGAGCTAAATGACTTCTATGCTCGTTTTGACAAGGACAACAATGAAAAGAACATCAATTTCCCACCCTCTGATGACCTCCACCACCTCACACTCACCCACACCGACGTCCGTAACGCACTGAGTCATGTCAACGTACGTAAGGCTGCTGGCCCTGATGGCATTCCTGGGCGTGTGCTGAGGGCATGCGCTGAGCAGCTGGCAGGGGTCTTCACAGACATCTTCAATCTGTCCCTGGCCCAGGCCGTGGTACCAGCGTGCTTCAAGACCACTTCAATAGTACCAGTGCCGAAACATTCAACACCATCGTTCCTAAATGACTATCGCCCTGTGGCGCTGACGCCCATAGTCATGAAGTGCTTTGAGCGACTGGTCTTGGCACAGCTCAAAAAAGGCCTGCCCCCTACACTGGACCCTCATCAGTTCGCCTACCGGAGCAACAGGAGTACAGAGGATGCGGTTTCTACAGCGCTGCACTATGTACTCTCACAGCTGGATGACAAGAACACCTACGCAAGAATGCTGTTTGTTGACTTCAGCTCAGCATTCAACACAGTTATCCCCTCCAAGTTGCTCACTAAACTTGGGGACCTGGGAATCAGTACCTCCACCTGCAACTGGATCATGGATTTTCTGACCAACAGACCCCAGCATGTTAGGTCAGGCCCCAACCGTTCTTCCGTCATCACACTCAACACTGGTGTACCACAGGGCTGTGTGCTCAGCCCATTCCTCTACTCCCTCTACACCCATGACTGCAGGCCTATGTATGGATCCAATTCCATCATAAAGTTCGCAGATGACACCACGGTGATTGGACTCATCAGGGACAACGACGAGTCAGATTACAGGGCAGAGGTTGAGCACTTGGCTACTTGGTGCGCTGACAATAACCTGCTCCTTAACACCAGCAAAACCAAGGAGCTCATAGTGGACTACAGGAAGGAGAGGGAAGAGACATATTACCCCATCCATATCAATGGCATAGCTGTTGAACGTGTCCCCAGCTTCAAATTCCTGGGGACCCACATCTCGGAGGACCTGTCCTGGTCAGTTAACACCACCAGCCTGATCAAGAAGGCCCATCAGCGCCTCTTCTTCTTGAGGACACTGAAGAAGAACCATCTGTCAACTGACATCCTGGGCAACTTCTACCGCTGCGTGATAGAGAGCACCCTGACCAACTGTATCACAGTCTGGTATGGGAGCTGCTCTGTCGCTGACCGCAAGGCGCTGCAGCGGGTGGTGAAAACCGCCCAACGCATCACAGGGACTCCACTTCCAGTTATAGAGGACGTCTACAGGAAAAGATGTCTGCGCCGGGCACGCAGCATTCTTAGGGACTCCAACCATCCTGCTCATGGACTGTTCCAGCTTCTCCCCTCCAGAAGACATTTCAGAAGCCTTCGGACTAGAACCAGCAGGTTTAGGAACAGTTTCTTTCCAACAGCTGTCACGTTATTGAACTTAGTTCCCCGCTGACTCTCTTACCATCATCTCTTACCATCCTCACCTGTACATAACTGCATAACTACATAACTACATCTAATTTATTGCACATTATTTGCACATAACAGTACTCTTAACTTTCTGCACTGCTGCATATATTTGCATATATTTGCTTAAATTGCACATACTGTTAATTACCGTATATACTGCACTGCTGTCCTTTGCACTTCTGATTGGATGCTAAACTGTGTTTCGTTACCTTGTATTCATACATGTGTAATGACAATAAAGTTGAATCTAATCTAATCTAATCTAATCTAATCCAATGAGAGAGTCAGGATCGCCGATGACATGGAGAGGGATGTCTGCCTGTCACCTGCAGCTGTTAACATCAAAGACCGGAATAACAGTCAAGTATTTTTTCATTCTATTCAATGTTACCATGATAAACCTTGTCTGTCTCCCGGGAGAGAGGCTCAGTTTCAGCAGTCCGCAGGCCTTTCTCCTCCATCTGCAGCTATTAACTCTTGTCCTATGCTCTCCATGTCTCCCCCATCTATTTCTGAGTGTCCGTCAGTCCCTGAACAGAGCCATTGGACAGTGGAGGAGCTGGTGGCCCTGGAGGACCCAGCTCCAGAGCTTGCATGGAGCCAACCCTCAGCTTCCTCGCCGGTTCAGTCACCAGCATTGGAGTCTTCGCCTGGGGGCACTAGGACTGCTATTTCCATCATGCCTGCTGTGGAGACCACCGCAGCAGAGATGGAACATGAGTTGGACCTCCTAGAGGCTGAGCCCAAGACGACATCCCCTGGATCGTCGAGTCCTGGACGGCGGTGGAGCTTGAGCTCAGGCAAGTACTCTCTTTTGTCTTTCTCCTCTCAATATTAGAGAAGTCTTGCCTGGCTCTTGGTGAGGAGAGCCAGGTGTAGCCATCTGCTGCACCTGAGCTTGCCTTGCTGGGCCCCGCCACTGCCGGCGACTCTGACCCTGCTTTGCTTTGTGTTTTGTCTGAGCTCCCTTCCAGGGTCGCCGGAGATGTTCCAGTACCATCAGATGTCTCCAAGGATCCAGGCTCATCATCGGATGACACCATGGGTCTAGCTTCCTCCACTGAGGTCGTCCCAGATCCAACTCCCCTCCTGCCTGAGGGCATCGTGTGGGCTCCTCCGTAGGCTGAGTCTCCATGGGTGCAGCGTCCAGGCCTGGGGCCCTCGTGAGCTCCAGTGTTAGCCCGATGTGGGTGCTGTGCTCCGGCATGGACCCATCTTGGGCGCTACGTTCCAGCCCGGATTCCACCGAGGGTGCAGCGTTGGCCCAGTCAGAGTCCTCCATGGGTGCAACATAGGCCCTGCCGGGGCTCACCACGGGAGCAATGAGATCCCAGGCCTGGACCACCACTGGTGAAACTCTGTCCCAGTCGGGGTCCACTGAGGGTGCAACGTTGGTCCAGTCGGGGTCCACTGAGGGTGCAACGTTGGCCCAGTCGGGGCCCACTGAGGGTGCTCCAGTGCTCCAACCCGAGGTCATCGAGGGTGCTGCCGGCCAGCCTGAGGACATCATGGCCCCATCTCCGCTGCCAGACGCCATTGGGGTTCCTCTTCTTCCTCTGCCGAACACCGTCATGGCCCCCCTTCCTTCTCGTCTGGACGTCATCGTGGTCCCTCTTCCTCCTCTGCCGATGACATCATGGTCCCCCCCCCCCCCAGCCCTGCTTTCCATCCTTGGGCCTTCCTGTTGGGCAACCGTCTTCTGGGTCATCCCTGTGGCCCTGGTGGCTAAAGCACTCGGGCCAGCTGCCTGAGAGACTGCGCCTTTGGATCAGGTGGCCCATTTTCTCCAGCAGGTTGCCAGACTCTTTTCATCGGGCTGTCTGGATGGTCTGGAACTTCGGCCGGCCACCCAAACTCTGGTGCCCTGGGACTGTGGGGGTTTTGGGGCCTGACTGAGTGCAGGTGATGAATTGTTGTTTTTGCCCTCCTTAGCCTGTTCCCCCTTCCTCCCACCCGGGGTAATTTTGGTAGTATTTCCTCTCGGGGGTGGGGGTCTTTTTGGGGTGTCTGGAGTCCACCCCTTGAGGGAGGGGCTCTGTCATGTTCTGAGCTCAGATTCCTCTGAGCTCAGACCCTTACTTTGTGTCAGTATTATTTATCTGTAAATTCTGTGTCTGGTTATTTTCTGTATTTGTGGTGTGGTTTACCTCTTGTAGCTTGGCAGCGCTCTTCTTTCTCCCTCTTACACACCCACCAACTGATTGCTGTGCTTTAGGTGTCCTCAGCTGCAATCAGTTGGTAATTAGGTCATCCTGCCACTTGCACCTGCAGCTCGTTAGTGCCCCACTATATATTTGTCTGCTGCACTCTCCTCCAGTGCGGCAGCCAACCATGATGTTAGACTGTTCTCCTGCTCCTAGGGCAGGCAACCCCTCCCGATCCTCCTGGGACTTCTCTGCCTAGGAGAGACTCATCTGTGTAAGTTTTTTCTGTTGCCTTTTTGTATGTCTGCACAGTTATTTTTTTGGACTGTTATGTTTTTCTGTAAATAAATGTTTATCACTGCAGTCAAGTGCTTGAGTCTGTCTTTTGCCCTGGAGGGGCATTTCATGACAGGTGCTGCTTCTGATTTCTTCAGCTTTTCCAAATAAAAACACAAGGTAAGAGGCTTTAGATAAAAAGTTACAATTCTGCATGAAAAAGGTCACAAATTTGTCACCAAAAACATTCAAAATTAAAAAAAAAAAATGTACCTTTGTGAAAAGATGTTTAAAAAAGGAGAAAACTGGCGATATGTCCAGGGTGTACCCTGCCTCTCTCCCAAAGATGCTGGGATAGGCTCCAGCCCCCCCACGACTCGAAAAGGATTAAGCGGAAGAAGATGGATGAATGATTGAAAACAAATTTAGGAGAGAATGGTAACAGAGTAAAGTTGGTACTGCAGACTTCATATAGCCTGTAGTTTTGAAAATTATGAAGGTTTTTCCTCAAAACATCTGAATAGTCCTAAAAACATTGCCTTATAAATGTAAGAGCAATTTAGCTATGGTTAATGCAACCAGTTTATTACATTTAAAAATGTAAACCCCAAACTATAAGCAGCTACAACAGTATAATAAAACCACAGACACTTCATCTCCTTTCTATGCTCTGGGGCATGAGGGGGTTTTGGTCATCTTAACATATTAAATTAATTTAGTATGTTATTTCACCGGGTCAGGAAGAGGGTCTAAAAAAAACAGGGAGGGAGTGGGCTTATTTAAAAGTCTTATTTAAGTCTTATATTTTTTTTTTTTTTTTTTTTTTTTTTTTTTTTTTTTCTCTCGGCGCCACACGAGTCGGCTGCCTTTTGCAACAGCGGCTCGATTCCGAGTCTTTTTCCCTTCCTCTCTCTTTTGATCCGTCTTTTTTTTTTTCACCCCACTTATATCACGGACACACAGATCGTCCTAAATGTCTCCTGAGCCGGTGGACGGAGCCACTGTCTATAGCAGGATACGATACAGCAGAGAACAGCTGCTAGCATTCAACCGCCACCCGGTCCCATTGGAAAAACTCGACATACCGAGAGAACTGAGGCGAAAACGCCGCGGCTGCCGGGCTGGAGTAAGGCGGAGGACAAAAAATATAAGGTACAGACCCTCCCTTCCATCTGTTGTCATGGGAAATGTACGGTCGATACTGGGAAAGTTAGATGAGCTAGCGGCTATCTCCCGTTATGATAGCACATACCGGGAGTGCTCTCTCCTTTTGTTTACTGAGACGTGGCTAACTGAACTAGCAGCAGATGCTAACATTGAGCTGGAGGGTTTTCACATGATACGAGCTGACCGAACACCAGACAGTGGCAAGGCTAGGGGCGGTGGAGTGATCATGTATGTTAACAACAACTGGTGCAGACCGGGACATATCACTGTTAAACAACGACACTGCAGCAAAGACACTGAGTTGCTAGCTGTTAGCATGAGGCCTACATATCTCCCGAGAGAACACTCACACGTGATCTGCATTGTTGTTTATGCAAATCCGACGGCGAACGCTGGGACAGCACGTGACGTCATCCATTCAGTAACCAGCAGGCTGCAGACAGAACACCCAGATGCTCTTCTCCTCATCTCAGGCGATTTCAACCATGTTTCACTGTCTCCCATTCTACCCACGTTCACCCAGTATGTCACATGCCACACTAGAGACAATAAAACACTGGATTTATTCTACGCAAACACTAAGGAGGCGTACACCTCATCACAACTACCCCCACTCGGGAGATCGGATCACAACTTGGTTCATCTCCGGCCGGTGTACAAACCCCTAGTGCACAGACAACCTCCGGCCATGCACACTGTGGAGTTATGGTCTGAGGAGACAATGGACACCCTAAAGGGCTGTTTTGAAGCCACCGCCTGGAAGCAGCTCTGCGATCCACATGGTGAGGACATCGATGGCCTCATTCACACCTTCACGGGCTACCTCAGCTTCTGTGTGGACAAATCCGTTCCCACCAAGACCATACGGCGTCACTCAAACAACAAACCCTGGATCAACCCTGAGATAAAAACACTTCTGAGAGAGAAGAAGAGGATCTTCAGGTCAGGGAACAGGGAGTTGCTGAAGTCCGTACAGAGGGAGCTGAGGAGAAAGATCAGAGAAGGCAAGGACAGCTTCAGGAAGAAGATGGAGGACAAGCTGCAACAGAGCGACATCAGCGGGGTCTGGAGAAACCTCAAAACCATCTCGGGGCTCCAGAATACCTCCCCCCAGGCCACAGGGGGCAGGGAGTGGGCGAACAACCTGAATCTGTTTTTCAATAGATTTGACCAACCGCCCTCCCCCCTGACTGCACAACAACCACTGCTGCCTCTAAAGAAATCAAGTCCTGCTGCCCACTCCCCACTCTACCAACACCCCCCCACTCCCAACACACAGCCCCCCATCCTGACCCTGACCAGGACCCAGGTGAGGACGGAGCTGAGGAAGATCAAGGCGAGGAAGGCGCCGGGACCGGACGGCATCAGCGCAAAGCTCCTCAAGTCCTGTGCAGACCAGCTGTGTGGGATTGTGACGTATATCTTCAACATGAGCCTGAAACTGGGGAGGGTACCACAGCTGTGGAAAACATCTTGTGTGGTACCTGTACCAAAAACTTCCCACCCCAAAGACCTGAACAGCTACAGACCGGTGGCCTTGACGTCCCACTTGATGAAGACCCTGGAGAGACTGCTCCTTGCTCACCTCCGCCCCCTGGTGGAACCAGCGATGGATCCACTCCAGTTCGCCTACCAGCATGGCATTGGGGTGGAGGATGCGGTGATCTTCCTCCTTCACCGTTCTCTGTCCCACCTGGAGAAGCCCGGGAATATGGTGAGGATCATGTTCTTTGACTTCTCCAGTGCTTTCAACACCATCCAACCGATGATCCTGAAGGACAAGCTGCTGCGCGCAGGGGTGGACCAGCACCTGTCATCATGGATCCTGGACTACCTCACGAACCGGCCTCAGTTTGTGAGAACCCGGGACTGTGTGTCCGACACGATCATCAGTAGCACGGGGGCCCCCCAGGGAACGGTGCTGGCTCCCTTCCTGTTCACTCTTTATACTGCGGACTTCTCACACAACACAACACACTGCCATCTACAGAAGTTCTCTGATGACTCTGCGATCGTTGGCCTCATCTCCAATGGAGATGAAGCTGAGTACAGAGGGCTTATCCAGGACTTCGTGGACTGGTGCCATCGGAACTGCCTCCAGATCAACGCGAGGAAAACTAAGGAGCTGGTGGTGGACTGCCGCAGGCATGGGCAGCCCCTCACAGTACCAGTAAATATACAGGGAACAGACATCGAGATGGTGACATCCTATAAGTACCTGGGTATTCATCTGAACAATAAACTAGACTGGTCACACAATACTGATGCACTCTACAAGAAGGGACAGCGCAGGCTGTTCCTGCTGAGGAGACTCAGGTCTTTTGGTGTACAAGGGGCGCTGCTGAAGTCATTCTATGACACGGTGGTGGCATCAGCCATCACTTTTGGAGTGGTCTGCTGGGGCAGTGGCATTACTGCAGCCGATAGGAAGAGACTGAACAAACTGATTAAGAAAGCTAGCTCTGTCCTGGGGCAGCGCCTTGATCCGATGGAGGAGATAGGAGAGAGAAGGACGGTGGCTAAACTGTCATCTCTGCTGGAGTCCGAGTTCCACCCTATGCAGGACATACTGAATGCACTGAGGAGCTCATTTAGCAGCAGACTACATCATCCCAGGTGCACAACCGAGAGGTTTCGTAGGTCCTTCCTACCAACGGCTGTCAGACTGTACAACCTAAGCAGGGCTGCTCGCAGAGATAGCAAAAAGACGTAACAAACTAATAGTTTTTTGAATGCAAAAGATGCAATAGACTTACACAATGGTCCTCTCCGGCATACAACTAGGAACATACCGGTCGCTATGGAGGGTGAGAATATGTATGGGCACATAATCATACCATGTAGGATAACTAAGTAGACGGTTATGCTGTTTCATTCCATCTAGCAACAATGCTCTGCACTGTGTGTGTTTATATATTTGCATATTTATTCCATCTAGCTACAATGCTCCGTACTGTGGGTGTTTATATATTTATATATCTACATATTATTCCATCTAGCTACATTGCTCCGCACTGTGTGTGTTTATATACTTGCATATTTATTCCACCTAGCTGCAATGCTCCGTACTGTGGGTGTTTATATATTTACATATTTATTCCATCTAGCTACAATGCTCTGCACTGTGTGTTCATATATTCATATATTTATTCCATCCAGCTACAATGCTCTGCACTGTGTGTCTGTGTGTGTGTGTATATACATATATTTTATAGTAATACGTACATATGTTTATTAGCTGCTCTTGCTTGCTTGTTTTTTTTCTTGCCTTCTGATTGTTGCTCTGAGTGTTGCTATCCCTGTGCTGTTGCAATCCTGGAATTTCCCCGTTGTGGGACTAATAAAGGCTTATCTTATCTTATCTTATCTTATCTTATCTTATTTCATCATTTGGCCTACCTGTTTGCCATTTCCCCAAACAAGATACTTCTGCAGGTAAATGAGCGCTGCATCAGACCTTCCGCCTCTCTCTCTTTCTCTCAATTTACCTGTGTTAGGAATCTCTGTTGCACAGACAACTCCTGGGACTGTTAACAGATTTTTTTTTTCTTTTGGTTGGTTGAATAAATCAAGCTGGAGCAACCACAAGGGAACGAAAATAAACCTCTGGACATGACGGAGTCTGGACGTCAACAACACTGCTTTAGGGTGAAGTAAAACTTTTCAATGAAGCTGTGTTTTTGAAGTGCGGAAAAAAATGCAGGCAGATTATCCGCACCGCTGCACCATTTTTTAAAGATGGCAGCAGTTTGAAACAGCCTTAAAACTAAATTACTTCCTCACAACTAGATGCAGACATTCCAAGGACAGGGTGCCGCTTCCTGGCCATGTATGTTTTATTGTTTCTATGGTAACACCTAACTTCGTTGGCAGTATAACGGACCCCAAATATCACGATATTCATTTTTACACCTGTATCAAAAATTATACTGGTATTATCATGAACTATATGATATGGCACACCCCTACATGGGAGCGATGCCATTTTGAAAGCACTTAGCACAAATTACTTACACAAAAATGGCTAATAGTAATAATATTGTCAGAAATCACAACAACATACAAGACCACGATCGGCTGAAAATCTGTGAATTACAATATAATTTCAAAATGTACACCGTTATAGGAAACAGGCACAAAGAGATTCTTAATGAATGTGACAATGTCACGGCATGGACAGGGCCCCATGTCCTCACCCTGAGTTATGACTTTGTTCTCGGTTTTCAGGGCATGGGCCCCAGTCCATGTTCTCACTTTGAGTTGGTATTTTGAGTTTTTTTCTGTATTTATTGTTATTCATTATCATGTCTGCTTTTGCGTCCCATAGGCATTGTCCCTGCCCGATCCTTAGTTGTTTATTATTAGTATTATATAACGGCTTTTGTGTTTTGTATCCTTGATTGTCTTTATTATTATTCAGTCTTGTTTGCTAGTATTACTCTTATCATAGTTATGTTTATGTTCTCCCTGTTATTCCTGTCATTATCTGTTGTTTTGGTTTGGCTTTATTTTGACAGCGTCTTCAGTTCCATTCTTGCATAGCCTGATTTTTCCTTAAGTGCCCACACCTGTTTGTAATTATGGTTCACCTGTCTGTTATTTAAGGGATGCCACCCTTCACCGGGGCATGGCGTCGCCGTCATTCGTTGGCATTTATCCACGCTTCTGTTTGCCTGTCCTTGCCCGCCTGTTTAAGTTATTTCATGTCTAGTTTTGCCTGTCCTTGCCTAGTTTGGATAATTATTCATCTCTGGGCTCCAGAATACCTCCCCCCAGGCCACGGGGGACAGGGAGTGGGCGAACAACCTGAATCTGTTTTTCAATAGGTTTGACCAACCGCCCTCCCCCCTGTCTGCACAACAACCACTGCTGCCTCTAAAGAAATCAAGTCCTGCTGCCCACCCCCCACTCCACCAACACCCCCCCACTCCCAACACACAGCCCCCCATCCTGACCCTGACCAGGACCCAGGTGAGGACGGAGCTGAGGAAGATCAAGGCGAGGAAGGCGTCGGGACCGGACGGCATCAGCGCAAAGCTCCTCAAGTCCTGTGCAGACCAGCTGTGTGGGATTGTGACGTATATCTTCAACCTGAGCCTGAAACTGGGGAGGGTACCACAGCTGTGGAAAACATCTTGTGTGGTACCTGTACCAAAAACTTCCCACCCCAAAGACCTGAACAGCTACAGACCGGTGGCCTTGACGTCCCACTTGATGAAGACCCTGGAGAGACTGCTCCTTGCTCACCTCCGCCCCCTGGTGGAACCAGCGATGGATCCACTCCAGTTCGCCTACAAGCATGGCATTGGGGTGGAGGATGCGGTGATCTTTCTCCTTCACCGTTCTCTGTCCCACCTAGAGAAGCCCGGGAATATGGTGAGGATCATGTTCTTTGACTTCTCCAGTGCTTTCAACACCATCCAACCGATGATCCTGAAGGACAAGCTGCTGCGCGCAGGGGTGGACCAGCACCTGTCATCATGGATCCTGGACTACCTCACGAACCGGCCTCAGTTTGTGAGAACCCGGGACTGTGTGTCCGACACGATCATCAGTAGCACGGGGGCCCCCCAGGGAACGGTGTTGGCTCCCTTCCTGTTCACTCTTTATACTGCGGACTTCTCACACAACACAACACACTGCCATCTACAGAAGTTCTCTGATGACTCTGCGATCGTTGGCCTCATCTCCAATGGAGATGAAGCTGAGTACAGAGGGCTTATCCAGGACTTCGTGGACTGGTGCCATCGGAACTGCCTCCAGATCAACGCGAGGAAAACTAAGGAGCTGGTGGTGGACTGTCGCAGGCAAGGACAACCCTTCACAGCACCAGTAAACATACAGGGAACAGACATCGAGATGGTGACAGCCTATAAGTACCTGGGTGTTCATCTGAACAATAAACTAGACTGGTCACACAATACTGATGCACTCTACAAGAAGGGACAGTGCAGGCTGTTCCTGCTGAGGAGACTCAGGTCTTTTGGTGTACAAGGCGCGCTGCTGAAGACATTCTATGACATGGTGGTGGCATCAGCCATCACTTTTGGAGTGGTCTGCTGGGGCAGTGGTATTACTGCAGCCGATAGGAAGAGACTGAACAAACTGATCAAGAAAGCTAGCTCTGTCCTGGGGCAGCGCCTTGATCCGGTGGAGGAGATAGGAGAGAGAAGGACGGTGGCTAAACTGTCATCTCTGCTGGAGTCCGAGTTCCACCCTATGCAGGACATACTGAATGCACTGAGGAGCTCATTTAGCAGCAGACTACATCATCCCAGGTGCACAACCGAGAGGTTTCGCAGGTCCTTCCTACCAACGGCTGTCAGACTGTACAACCTAAGCAGAGCTGCTTGCAGAGATAGCAAAAAGACGTAACAAACTAATAGTTTTTTTGAATGCAAAGATGCAATAGACTTACACAATGGTCCCCTCCGGCATACAACTAGGAAAATACCGGTCGCTATGGAGAGTGAGAATATGTATGGGCACATAATCATACCATGTAGGATAACTAAGTAGATGGTTGTGCTGTTTCATCCCATCTAGCAACAATGCTCTGCACTGTGTGTGTTTATATATTTACATATTTATTCCATCTAGCTACAATGCTCCGCACTGGGTGTGTTTATATTTATATATCTATATATTTATTCCATCTAGCTACAATGCTCCGCACTGTGTGTTTATATATCTACATATTATTCTATCTAGCTACATTGCTCCGTACTGTGGGTGTTTATATATTTACATATTTATTCCATCTAGCTACAAGGCTCCGCACTGTGTGTCTGTGTGTGTGTATATATATATTTTATAGTAATATGTACATATGTATATTAGCTGCTCTTGCTTGCTTGTTTTTTTTTTCTTGCCTTCTGATTGTTGCTCTGAGTGTTGCTATCCCTGTGCTGTTGCAATCCTGGAATTTCCCCGTTGTGGGACTAATAAAGGCTTATCTTATCTTATCTTATCTTATTTACACCCTCAAGCTGGACTGGGTTTGGACCAACTCAGAATAAAACACTCTGAACTTTAACTCTCACATTTGGCTTCAGCTTCTCAACACTCACCGTGACAGTAGGACACTTTTAGATGGACCCAGCGGACCTAAAGTTTCAGTCAATGGGCCTCGACAAAGAAGAGGTCTGGGTGGCTTTCAGTGTCGAGGACCTAATTGAGGCAGCCCGCACTTCCCGCACGCCGGAAGAAGCCCTCACATTCCTCGTTATAGCCGAGGAATTAATCATGGCTTTTCCCACTCTTCAGCGGTATCCCCAACTCATTGGACTCCTGCACTCTGTACCCAATTTGCAGTGGATACTCTGGGAGCTGAGGAGGCTGCCACCAGCGGCAGGAGAGGAGTGCAGAGAAGGGGGACCTACACGAGCCAAAGGACGCGACTTGCACTGGTGCCAATGGACACAATGGCTCAACTTTTCATCTCTGACGGAGGCGCTCCAGGCTTCCGTGTCCTCCTCCCTCAACACAGCACCACACCACTGTGCAGCGGCGCCTCGTCGGTCAAGCCACGTCTTATCTTGGGATGGATCGTCCGACTCCCCAGTGGCAGCAGAATGGGAACAACGGCAAATACCCTCTTATTTTTTTTACCACGTAAAAATAAGAGGGTTGGCTTGTTCCCGGGAAGGGGGCTCAGCTACAGCCACCAACCATCATTGCTGAGCTCTCTCCACCACTCTCTGATGCCAGTTCCATCCACCTATCCTCACCTGCATCTCACGTGTCTCCATCTGCTCTTTCCGAGAGTTTGGCCATATTAGGTGGGAACTGGCTGGTCTGGGAGGAGTCTGCTGTCCCAGAGGCCCCATTTGCAGCAGCTGCCTCCATGTCATCACCACAGATCCCCGTGGTTTGCTGGATTGTGGTTGCGGTATTGACACCTCTGTGTGGGGGTAATAAGGAGTAGCTGGAGGAGTGTCGGCAGGCCGTGCTCGCTCAGAAGGAGCTAATGTTGGACTATAAACCCTGGCTTCTCACTAAGCATGTGTCCCAAATGGGTTGGACCCAGCTGGCGTTGGATGGCCCAGCTTCCCCAGCTCTAATACCAGCTTCACATCGCTCACCAGTTCCAGTACCAGCTCCATGTTGCTCACCAGTTCTGTACCAGCTCCACACCACTTCCCAGCACCACTACCAGCTCCTGTTCCTGCTCAGCCCGAGGTGCATGCTCCTGTTCCTGCTCAGCCCAAAGTGCACGCTCCTGCTCCTGCTCTGCCTGTCATCAAGCTGGCAGCTGCAACTTCTACATGTGGGTTCTATGCAGCTGTAGCCTCCCGGCGAGATCCTCTGCCTGTCGCCATGCCTGCAGCTTCACCTATCGCCATGTCTTCAGCTTTGCCTGTCATCACCCCTGCTTCATCCACCACCATGCTTGCTGCTTGGACTGCAGCAGCAGAGTCACCAGGGTCCTCATCGGCAGTGGAGCAAGAGTTCAGGCAAGTCCTCTTCTTGGTATTTTTAACATCAGTCTTAGAGAGGTCTAGACTAGCTCTTAGTGGGGGGACCCGGATGCAGCCACCATCTGCTTCTGGGCTCACCCCGTTGAGCTCCACTGTTGCCCGTTGTAGTGACCCGGGTGTTGTGTGTTCCTCCCCATCTGAGGTGGCTGTTTCGGGAATGGATTCCCAGATGTCGGGACTTAAGGACCTTCAGTCCTTATCGTCTGGTCTTGCCGACGGTCAGCTTGCCTCACCTGTTCTGGAGGCCAAGGAGCCTCCGTCATGTGTTCCAGAGGCTGAAAGTGGGGCCTCCACCTGCCTTTGTTCCAGAGGCTGGGGATTCTCTACCGACTGTTTGTGAGGTCAGGTTGCTGCCATTGCCTGCTTTGGAGCTAAAAGCCCCAGTATTATCGTCTCCAGAGCTTAAGATTCCTTTGTTGCTATGCCCCGAGCTCAGCACCCCAATACTCCTTGTCCTGTAGTCTGGTGGCCTAAGGACTTTGGTAGGCCGCCAGACCCACCATGTGCTCCAGTCTGGGGACCCATGGACTTGGGTAGGCCCCCGGATCTGCCTTGTTCTCTGGTCTGGTGGTCCTGGGACTTTAGTAGACCACCCGACTGGCCTTGCTCACTGGTCTGCTGCCCCTGAGACTTTGGTAGGCCACCCGACTCACCTTGTTTTTGGTTTGGAGCCTTGGACTTTGGTTCTGCCCCACAAACTGTGCTTTCTGGTTTTGGACTCTGTGAGGAGGAGGATTTCTTTTCAGCCCACCAGGCCTTATACCCCCCCCCCCCCCGGGAAGTTTTTTTTTTGGGGGGGGGGATTAGTACTATCCTGGGGTGTCTGGAAGCCACCCTTGAGAGGGAGCTACTGTCAGGGCATGGACTGAGCCCCATATTTGCACCCTGAGTTATGACTTTGTTCTTTGTTTTCAGGGCATGGGCCCCAGTCCATGTTTTCGCTTTGAATTGGTATTTTGTGTTTTTTTTCTGTATTTATTATTATTCATTATCATGTCTGCTTTTGTGACCCATAGGCATTGTCCCTGCCTGGTTCTTAGTTGTTTATTATTAGTATTATATCATGGGTTCTGTGTGTTTTTTTTAAAATCCTTGATTGTCTTTATCATTATTCAGTCTTGTTTGTATTACTCTTATCATAGTCATGTTTATGTTCGCCCTGTTATTCCTGTCATTATCTGTTGTCTTGGTTTGGCTTTATTTTGACAGCGTCTTCAGTTCCATTTTTGCGTAGCCTGATTTTGCCTTGTTAACCTTTAAGCTGTGTGATTTCTTTTGCCCCTAGTGGCACAGTGCGGTGCTGCACCTGTCAACTGATATGACGTGCAGAAACACTGCCCAGCTGTACTGAGGATTTGTACTGATCATGCCAGTTCACAAGGTGGCAGACACGCGTTGGAGGACTCATGGATGACACGTAATACACCAAACAGGAAGAAATCCTTCTTCTTCTTCTTTTTCGTTTTTGAGATTACAAAGCAAAATGGACGGCACTCACCGTCGTGGACATATGGAATCGCAGACGAAGGAGCAAATACGGAGGATTTGGTCCTGAATTTGCCAACTATGATTCTAAAAAGAGATTATTTATCTTATGAAGGTAGATGTTTACATGTTCTTATAACACAGGGAGCGTGAAGCTCGTTGATTTCACCTGCCGGCGCCCAGAGC
This sequence comes from Pholidichthys leucotaenia, assembly GCA_020510985.1. Lineage (NCBI taxonomy): Eukaryota > Metazoa > Chordata > Actinopteri > Cichliformes > Pholidichthyidae > Pholidichthys > Pholidichthys leucotaenia. Next base: position 104,712,931 of record CM035843.1, on the reverse strand, counting down.
ACCATGTGACTGTAGAGCAATCGCCGGTTGCATGTCATCATATTAAAGAAATTGCCGTGGAATAAAAACGAAATTAAGGTGGAATAATCAATAACAGTTTCTGGATGTAGGAGAGAAAGCTAAAATGACCGGGAGAGGACAAAATTACGACCAGAATGCCGAAAAAGGACACCGCCTTGCCAGCGCTAAGTGACGAATGTCTTTGTTTGTTTGTATGCACATTAGATGTATAAATTTACTCCTATCTGAAACTTTGGATCATATTCTACAGCTTTCTAATTGACAGTAAGCCATTATCTCTTACCACTTTCAAGTTATAGCCTTGGAAAGTTCTGACATCTGATCTGAATATTTTTTTGAAAAAAATCTTTACCACTGTTGACCACTAGGGGTTATGTCACAGTTTGGCGACATACACAGTTAAGTGCCCACACCAGTTTGTAATTACGTTTCACCTGTCTGTTATTTAAGAGATGCCACCCCTTACCGGCGCACAGCATCCTAGTCATTCGTTGCCGTTTATCCACACTTCTGTTTGCCTGTCCTTGCCTGCCTGTTTAAGTTATTTCATATCTAATTTTGCCTGTCCTTGCCTAGTTTGGATTATTATTTACACCCTCAAACTGGTCTGGTTGGGACCAGCTCAGAAAAAAACACTCTGAACTTTAAGTCACGTTTGGGTCCAGCTTCTCAACACTCACCATGACAGACAAATTATATTTATCTATATGCAATATGCAAAATAGAGGCCTTGATTTTTAGATCAGCAGGCCTCCCAACATTTATTGAGAGGAGTAGTGCTACCCTATTGCTTCCTTTGATTGGAAGGCTTGTTCTATAGTATTCAGACTGCAATGTTTGGCTTTACAAAAGTACTTGGCCAAGGCAGATTCCACACTCCCTGTACTCAGTCTGAATGCAACTCTTCTCATAATGAAACATATTTGTTGGACAGATATCTCAGAGACCATCCAGAATGGCTAACGTGCCACAGAGATCCAACAAGAGATGAGGGTCAACAGGAAAGACAGCCAAAGGAGGTTATCCACTGAAGCTCTTCTCCTCATGAGACATTCTGAAGTTCAACAAGAACACTAACTATAACATGAAAAGCAAAGATTTTATACACCTTGGTCAACAATGCACTATTTAACCTGCTTTACATCATTAGTGTATTGAAATGAAGGCAGGATCAATCACAGGTAAAATTTTTATATAAAACATGACCAGTATTTTCTTCTGTGTTCTTTAGCAAGAATAAAGACAGCATTGCCATAAAACACTCTTAGTGTGTGGATTTAAAGTTTTCTATCTGTTATGACTTGCCGCTCATCAGCGGCGCCAGCCGCGCGCACACCTGCTCCTCGTCAGCGGCGAGGTATTTAATCCACTCTGCCCTGGGCTTCGGCCTGAAGCCGTCTCTCTACTTCGGCCCCTTTGCTACTATGGATCTCAAACCGACTAGCGAAGATATCCTGGGTAAGCTCCCCTTACCTCTCTCCTCTAGCTTTCCCCTGTGCACAGGTGGACATTCCCGGCGGCGGATTTCATCACCTCGCCGTTGGCTCTACGCTGCTGCCACAGGTACCGCAGGTCGCTGTCTCCCGGGCTCCGCCCTTGTCGACGCCAGCCACCTGTCACAACCAAGTAAGCCAGCTACCATCATTATTCCCTGTATTGGTGTGGTGCCCGTTACCCTTCTCCCTCTGCTCTCTCTCACAGGGTTGTCCGGCTGTACGGCCTCCTGCCCCTGTGCCTGACGCAGACGCCACCACCAATACATTCTTATTCCACAGACACGCAGCCATACACTTCCCTGTTGCTAATAAAGCTGTTAAATCTATCCTGAGCCTGCGTGTGTGTCTCCTGGGCCGTGCATTATGTCAGTACGGCTTCAGCAGAGCGGCTCGGCAGACAGCGGGCTCGCACGCCGTCTTTCCACCCTCGAGGCTCGGGTGGATTTAATAGTTCATCAGCAACAGGTGATATTAAATCAATTAATGATCATTACTAACCGATTAGACCGCTTGGACCCCCAGCAGCCGTTCCCCTCGGCTCGTCCGGGTGGCGCAGCTCCTGCGGCTCCGGTGGCAGTCCAGCCCGCTCTGGGTGCGCCAACACGGCTCACACCAATCCCCACTCCTGCTCGCTTTAGCGGTAAGCTGGGTGGAGCTTGGGGTTTTATTATGCAGTGTGAGTCCGTGTTTCTTCGCGTTCCCGGAGATTTTCCCTCAGACCATAGCAGAATTGGCTATATAGGTAATCTCCTTGAGGATCGTGCGCTTACCTGGGCTTACGCCATTATGGTGAAGGCCAGCTACGCCACCCTCACCTATGGCCAGTTCGTGCGACAATTTCTGGAAGTGTTCGATCATTCGCGTTTGGACAGTGTCCAGGTCGACCGCCTTCTCGGACTCCAACAGGGGAGCCGATCGGCGGCCGACTACACGATCGACTTCCGGGTTACCGCGGAGGAAGTTGGCTGGGATGAGCGAGCGCTCTGCGACATCTTCCTCCGCAACCTAAATTCTGGTCTGAGGGATGAGCTGGCTGGACGGGATACCCCGGAGACGCTGGCGGAGCTGATTTCTCTCACCATCAGTTTGGATAACAGGCTGCGCGAGCGCGCCTCCGAGCGGAAGCAGTCTTCTCGCTCGCGGGGTGCCTCTGCACGTCTGCCCCAAGCTCGCCACCTGGCGTTGCCGCCACCGGAGGTCTCCGAGGAGTTGGAACCAATGGTGACGGGCCGGACAAAGCTCCCCCTGGCGGAGAGACAGCGCCGTCGTGACCTAGGCCTCTGCATGTATTGCGGAGGTAGCCAGCACACGGTGGAGAATTGTCCGGAGAAGCCAAACGAGGAGGTCCGCGAGTCACTGTAGGGGGCCTCGCGGACGCTAATCGGTTAACTCCCCTCACACATTTGACGCTGCCCATCCGCTTCTGTCACAACCTCACTGGGCATCTCACACATGCACTGGTGGATTCAGGCGCGGAGGGTAGCTTTATTTCACAAAGCCTGGCAACCCGACTGGGCATCCACTGTCACCCCCTCGATACTCCTCTCGCCCTGGTTAATCTCTCCCGAGTTTCGCTGGGAAAGGTAACTCACCAAACATCCCCTGTCCCGGTGATCATCTCTGGAAACCATCGGGAGGATATTACGTCCTGCCCACCTCAGTAACACCTGTCATCCTCGGTTATCCCTGGCTCCGCCTCCACAACCCCGCCTTGGACTGGAAGACTGGGAAGGTTTCAGCGTGGAGCACTTTCTGCATGGGTACCTGCCTCCAATCCGCGGCCTGCGCCCCGTCCTCGCCTCCCACAGCTCAGGACACCGCGCCCCCGAATCTCACCCTAGTGCCCTCAGAGTTCCACGACCTGGGTGCTGTTTTCAGTAAGTCCAAGGCGATGTCTCTACCTCCTCACCGGCCCTACGACTGCGCCATTAACATCCGCCAGGGGGCGTCCTTACCCTCAGGACGCCTCTACAGTCTGTCAGCGCCGGAGAAGGAGGCAATGAACAGCTACCTGAAGGAGTCGCTCAGTGCTGGGATCATCCGACCGTCCTCCTCTCCAGTAGGTGCAGGGTTCTTCTTCGTTGGAAAGAAGGACGGATCTCTTCGTCCTTGTATCGACTATCGGGCTCTCAACGATATCACGGAGAAGGACCGGTACACCCTGCCCCTTATGGACACTGCCTTCCACTCCCTCCAGGGGGCGACCTGGTTTACTAAGCTGGATCTCCGCAGCGCTTACCACCTCGTCCGGATCCGGGAGGGAGATGAGTGGAAAACCGCCTTCCGAACCCCAAACAGGCATTTTGAATATCTCGTGATGCCGTTTGGGTTGACCAACGCTCCAGCCGTCTTTCAGCGCCTCATCAATGACGTCCTCCGGGACTTCATCGGCCTGTTCGTATTCGTCTACCTGGACGACATTCTCATCTTCTCCAGGTCCAGGGATGAACACCGGGCCCACGTGAGGCGGGTCCTGCAGAGACTGCTGGAGAACCGTCTGTACGTCAAGGCGGAAAAATGTGAATTCTACGCCAAAACAACTTCCTTCCTGGGGTTCATCATCTCCCATGACCAGGTGCTTCCGGACACAGCGAAGATCAAAGCAGTGGTGGATTGGCCCACACCAACCTCTCGAAAGCAAGTTCAGCAATTCATCGGGTTCGCCAATTTCTACCGCCGCTTTGTCCCGAACTTTGGAGCCATCGTCGGGCCCCTGACCCGCCTCACCTCTCCTAAGACCCCGTTCCGGTGGACTGAAGAGGCCGCTTTGGCCTTCCAGGCGCTGAAGATGGAGTTCTCCTCCTCCCGGGTCCTCAGCCAGGTCGATCCCGCGCTGCAGTGCATTGTGGAGGTGGATGCTTCGGACACGGGGGTGGGGGCGGTGTTGTCCCAGCGGTCCCCAGCCAATGGAGTCAAGCGACCCTGCGCCTTCTTCTCTCGGCGCCTGTCCCCGGCGGAACGAAATTACGACGTGGGGGACAGAGAGCTTCTTGCCATCAAGCTTGCCCTGCAGGAATGGCGTCACTGGCTGAAGGGGGCAGCCTTGCCTTTTGTGGTCCTTACTGACCACAAGAACCTGGAGTACCTGAGATCTGCCAAGCGTCTGAACACCCGCCAGGTGCGTTGGTCCCTGTTCTTTGCAAGGTTTAAGTTCAGCATCACCTATAGGCCTGGCTCCAAGAACGGCCTGCCCGATGCCCTCTCCAGGCAATTTGCCCCGGAGGCCGCAGAAGACGTTGCTCACACCATCTTGCCCAGGTCGTGCGTCGTGGGGGCTGTTACATGGGACATAGAAGACAAGATCCGGAGGGCGCAGGAGTCGGAACCGGACCCTGGCGGCGGACTGGAGGGGAGGCTCTTCGTGCCATCTGCCGTCCGGGGGGACGTGATACACTGGCTCCATACCTCCAAGCTCACCTGCCATCCTGGAGCTTCGTGGATGATTGACCTTCTCCAGCAATCCTCTTGGTGGCCAGGCCTGCGGAAGGATGCCGCCCGTTACGCCCGGGCCTGCCCCGTCTGTGCTGCCAATAAGTCAGGTAACGCTCCCCCTGCAGGTCTGCTCCAGCCCCTGCCCGTCCCTGGCAGGCCCTGGTCGCACATCGCTCTGGACTTCGTCACCGGGCTCCCTGTCTCCAACAACTTTAACACAGTTCTGACCATTGTAGACCGTTTTTCCAAGGCCGCCCACTTCGTGCCCCTACGTGGACTTCCCTCAGCCTTGGAGACGGCGGACCTCCTCATCCAGCACGTGGTCAGATTGCATGGAATCCCGGTCGACGTGGTCTCCGACCGCGGCCCCCAGTTTTCTTCGGACGTCTGGCGGTCATTTTGCAACGCCCTGGGAGCTAAGGTAAGCCTCTCCTCCGGCCATCACCCCCAGTCTAACGGGCAGTGTGAGCGGACTAACCAGGAGCTGGAGGCTCCGCTCCGCTGCGTTACGTCATCCAAACCCACGTCCTGGAGTTCTCACCTCGCAGGGGTGGAGTACGCCCACAACACCTCTCGCTCTACGGCCATCGGGATGTCGCCCTTTAAAGCATCCTTGGGCTATGATCCACCCCTGTTCCCCGCGCAGGAGGGCGAGTTGGCTGTCCCTTCTGTCCAGGCACATCTGAGGCGGTGCCGTTCCCTTTGGTCCACGGCGCGTAATGCGCTTTTACGTACGGCGGAGCGCAATAAGTCTACGGCGGACCGACATAGGAGACCTGCACCTGCCTACCAGGTGGGACAGCAAGTTTGGGTATCCACACAGGATGTAAACCTAAAGGGTGAGAGGAGAAAGCTGGCCCAACGGTTCATCGGCCCTTATCCCATAACCAGAATCATCAACCCGGTGGCTGTGCGTGTGGCTATTCCCTCCTCCCTCCTCATCCATCCCACCTTCCACGTCTCCAAAATTAGACCGGTGGTCTCTGAGCCCCTCTGCCCGCCACCTGCGGCGCACCCCGCTCCCCGGATGATTGGTGGCCATCCGGCCTGGACCGTCGCTGACATCTTGGACGCCCGACGCCAGGGTCGCGGATTGCAGTACCTGGTGGATTGGGAGGGCTATGGACCCGAGTGGAGACAGTGGGTGCCTTCCTCAATGGTGTTGGACCGGTCACTCATTTCTGAGTTTCATCGAGCGCACCCGGAAAAACCATCGCCAGGAGGCGCTGCTAGAGGGGGAAGTACTGTTATGACTCGCCGCTCATCAGCGGCGCCAGCCGCGCGCACACCTGCTCCTCGTCAGCGGCGAGGTATTTAATCCACTCTGCCCTGGGCTTCGGCCTGAAGCCGTCTCTCTACTTCGGCCCCTTTGCTACTACGGATCTCAAACCGACTAGCGAAGATATCCTGGGTAAGCTCCCCTTACCTCTCTCCTCTAGCTTTCCCCTGTGCACAGGTGGACATTCCCGGCGGCGGATTTCATCACCTCGCCGTTGGCTCTACGCTGCTGCCACAGGTACCGCAGGTCGCCGTCTCCCGGGCTCCGCCCTTGTCGACGCCAGCCACCTGTCACAACCAAGTAAGCCAGCTACCATCATTATTCCCTGTATTGGTGTGGTGCCCGTTACCCTTCTTCCTCTGCTCTCTCCCACAGGGTTGTCCGGCTGTACGGCCTCCTGCCCCCGTGCCTGACGCAGACGCCACCACCAATACATTCTTATTCCACAGACACGCAGCCATACACTTCCCTGTTGCTAATAAAGCTGTTAAATCTATCCTGAGCCTGCGTGTGTGTCTCCTGGGCCGTGCATTATGTCACTATCTTTAAGTATATAATTTTGAAAGTATTTACACAACTCTGTTTTTGAACACGAGCATTGGAGATATGTATTTAAATATCTACAGTGCTGAGGAAAAAGTATTTGCCCCTTCCTGATTTCTTATATTCTTGCATATTTGTCACACTTAAATATTTCAGATCATCAAAAAATTTTAATATGAGACAAAGATAACCCGAGTAAATGCAAAATGCAGTTTTTAAATGATGAGTTCATTTAAGGAAAAAAAGCTATCCAAACCTACTTGGCCCTATATGAAATTACCTGTCTGACAAAGTGAAGTAGGCTAAAATATCTCAAAAAGTAACACATCATGCTGCAATGTAAAAAAAATCAAGAACAGAAGACAAACAAACCCTAGAACAACATCTGAAGAACTGCAGGCCTCACTTGCCTCAGTTTGGACACTGGTTCATGATTCAACAATAAGAAAGAAACTGGGCAAAAATGACATCCATGGGAGACTTCCAAGGCAAAAACCACTGCTGAAGAAAAAGAACACAAAGGTTCATCTCCGATTTGTCAGCTAAACATCTTGATGATCCCCCAAGACATTTCGGAAACATTTTGTGGACAAGACAAAAGCTAAAGGTTTTGGAAGCTGTGTGTCCTGTTACATCTGGCATAGAACTAACACTGCATTTCATAAAAAGAACATCATACCAACAGTCAAATGTAGAGGTGGTAGTGTGATGGTCTGGGGCTGCTTTGCTGATTCAACACCTGGACGACTTGTCGTAACTGATGGAACCATGAATTCTGCTCTCTACCAGAAAATCCTGAAGGAGAATGTCACCAGGTCTTGTCCTCAAGTTCAAGCCCTCCAATATGGCTGAACCTGAAACAATTCTGCAAAAAAGAGTGGGCCAAAATTCCTCAACAGTGATGTAAAAGACTCATTGCCAGTTATCGCAAATGCCTGAATGCAGCTGTTGCCGCCAAGGGTGGCACAACCAGTTATTAGGTTTAGGGGCAATTACTTTTCCACATAGGATCAGGTGGGTTTGGAGAGTTTTTTGCCTTAAAAAATGAAATCATCATTTGAAAACTGAATTTTGTATTTACTCAGGTTATCTTTGTCTAATATTAAAATTTGTTTGATGATCTGAAACATTTAAGTGTGACAAATGTGCAAAAGTATAAGAAATCAAGAAGGGGGCAAATACTTTTTCACAGCACTGTAGACTAGTCTGTAGTAACAGACACATAAAGGTACATACTTAGAAAAACTTTACATCTTGCTGTCTTAGGCTACACTAAATGGTGTAATATTACACTAGAACATTTCATATAAATGTAGATTACCTTCAATTTTAAGTGCGATTAGAAATTAGCCTTGATCTTGAACTTGAGTGAAATTTTAAGCTAAACTGTCCAGCTAATCCTCCTTTATAGTTTGACACGACAGTTCAGAGTGAGTTATGGCACTTAGAAAGTGTGTGATTTACAGACACTACAGTGTGACAAGCCAATACCGCAATTTGCACGCTCTGTGAAACAGACAATAGTGGGACTGTTCAGCCACAGACATACAAGTGCCCCAGCCATCTGTCTGCACACCCCCACAGAACAAACATTGTGTTACATGCACACACACACTGTTACAACCCCTAAAAATGCAGACACCCCGCTGTGTCACATATGCTAGCTCATACAATGTGCACATTTTATTAAGTATTAGCCATCAAACTATAGCATTACATTTTCTGTAAAGATGGAGGGTTAAGGATATAGATGTAGACTCCAAGCACATATATGTTCCAACCATTCACTAAAACAGCTGATTCTGATAAGCATAAGTCTCAAAAACTGGAAGTGATGAGCTTATCTACCTGGCTGTAGAGTTGTGGACAGGAACATAGGCATAAATCGGATGCTGGATACTGCCTCTGCTTGCTTGATGACGTTGGCCCCCAGCCTTTTAGTACTGGAACCTCTGATTCCAAGTCTGGACTGGGTGCTCCACAGTGACTGTCCAGGAAATCCTCGACAGCTTACTTCCACTGGCAAAGTCTATGCCCGCCATCCTACCTACTGACAATTGCGCATAAGGGCCTGGTACTTCCCAAGCGTCCCCAAAAATACTAGTAGATAACCATTAAAACTTTAGTAGGGACTTTACTCTCATCAGTTTTAGGGAGGACTTTGTCTTACATTTAAAACCCATGTACTCTTTGTTCTTTCAATATTTCTTTTCGGAAACAAAAACAGAACAACCAGAAATAGCTCTTGTATAATTTTGGGTTAAAATGGAATCAGACTCAAGCCAAAACAGGATAACGGATCTGATTTCATTAGATGGTTTTTTTCGTTTTATTGTTTTGGTCACAGCCAGAAGAGCTAGAAGTTATGAAAAAGACAACAACATATTTTCACAATTTGTATTGTGTAAATTTATTAAAACGTCAATGTGATAATTTCCATAGAACAAGCATTACTGGCAAAAGCAACAGCTAATTCATATACAGTACTTAACAAAAAGAAAATTGTTTATATTTTGTATTTTATTATGATGTTCGAAATAAATGTCTAAATATGAAAAAGTTAAGTGCACATCCTCCTGTGACCAAAACAATAAAACGGAAAAAAAAATGAAATCAGATCTGTTAATCCTGTTTTAGCACAATTACATTTTTTTTGACAAAGCCAAAACCATATAATGGCTTGTTTTAATTTCAGAAATGAAATATTAAAAGAACAATGAGTACACTGATTACTGAAGCTCTCTTCTGCACTTGATTTTTAGCTCATTCCGGCGAAGCTGAAACGAGCTAATGCGATGACACGGTGTCCATCGTCCGTCTGTCGGTCCACATTTCATGGGAATCGCTGCTCCTCCTAGGCATTTGCCCCGATGCTCACCAAACTCACTCTTAATGATGCTCAGGTGCGTCTGTATCCCAGTTGTGTTAAAGGTCAAGTTCAAAGGTCAGGAGATCTGGGCACTTATGTGATTTTAGAAAAATCACTATTGCTACTAGAAAATTGCCCAGATGATCGCTAGCCACTCACGTTGATTCTCACGTGGGTCGGCATCCAAGTTGTGCTTAAGGTGAATGTCAAGGTCAAAGGTCAAGACATCTGGGTATTTACATGATTTAAGAAAAATCACTCCTTCTCCTAGGCATTTATGTTGATTCTCACAAAACTCACTCACAATGATCCGCAGGTAGGTCTGCATCCAAGGTGATGTCAAGGTCATTGTCAAAGGCCAGGAGATCTGGGTATTTATGATTTCACAAAAAAACATTACTCCTTCTAGGCCACTGACTTTGACTTTAAGCACCTCCTAGATGGGTCTGTATCTAGGCTGTGCTTAAGGTAAAGGTCAACAGTCTGGAGATCAGAGCACTTCTAGGGTGATTTTGTCAGGCCGGAATGAGCGACTCTGTCATTAACAGTCTGCTTTCTCTATATAAATCTGTGGCATTTTACTCAAGTTTGCAAGTGTTTCTTATACATTTTTGGAGTTTTATCTCATAAATTTGTGATTGCTTTATTTCAGATTAATGACTTTTTTCTTATACAGTTTCACCTTGTTTGTGACACATTTCTGACTTTGTGCACATTTTATTTTTTGGAAATCAACTTTTTTTAACTATAAATTTCTAACTTATATTTAATTGAACTTTTTTGTAAATCTACTTTCCTTCAGGGTAAGGTTCTTCTAAATGTATTTAGCTTGATGAAAAATAAAATATTCTCTGCTCTATAACCAGAAACGGCCCTACACACATGCACAAACACACACACAAACAGAGGCTCTTTGGCAGCAGCCTTTTCAACACTTAACTGCCGCTGAGACTGTATGGTGACCCGATCCTTTTCTGCTGGTACACACATGCACACACAAACATGAACACACACAACCTTTGTCTCGACTCCTTGTATAGTGTCTTTCGAAGGAAAGCCCTTTGTGTGTATGTGTGTGGGTAAGTGTCAGGACATACAAAAAAATAATAAAGAAATAAAGAGAAAAAGCGTCGCCTTCAGACATCTTCAGTCTGTGTCTGAGGCATCACATTATGCATCTGTGTGCTTCAGTGTGCTTCACTTGTTTCTTTTAACAAGGGTTTGTCAGCCTTGTAACTTTTATGTCAAACTTTTTAGGTATTTACTGCCCTATTACAATGGTCTGAAGCATGAATTTGTGCTACACTTTGCACCTTGCACCGGTACTTTTGTTAGTTTCTGTCAGTGCATTGTCTGGTTTTTCGACGTGTGAGCTCGCAACCTAATTAGGAAATCACTGTGTGCACGACTTGCAGTTGTAGCAGGTGATGGAGGCTCAGCGGTAAGTTTGACACTTTGATATTAAGGTGCATTTTTTTCCGATGCACTTTTGATCTCAAAGCAGGTCTGAAGTCATCAACACATTATCAACTGCTATTTCAGCAATGTGTTTAAAATGTGTGAACACGCATGTATGCCTGTTGATGCGGGGGACTGGGATTTCTCAGTGTCCGTTATTTTGACGGACTGGTTTTGCAAAAATCTGTCATAATCCTTTACCTGATCTCTCATTTATTCATTCATTCATTCATTCATTCATTGATGATCTGTCCACCTGCCTCTTGCCTAAAGGCACTGCAGCCCCTCCCCCCACAGTGACCTGTAAAAGACCATTAAAAAGATGAATGAATGAATTGTATACTTACAGAAAAGTATACACATTAAGGATAATTTATTTATCATTTCTTTTAATGATCAGAGTGTGGGCCACTTTTTCTAATTTAACTTTTGTGCAGCAGGACCAACGTGTGACATACACCAGGAAATAGCTGTCATCCATAGCCTGTCTGCTGGTTGTGATTGTAGTAAATCAGGCCACTGGATGGATGACCCTTAAACACATTTTCACTTTGTGAACAAGCCAGCATTGTCCCCAGTGCAAAACAAATTTGTCCTCTCATTTAAACGCTGTCAAATTAGTATTATGCCTTGGATCTTTTACCCCTGTTTATTAGAGGGAATGAGAGCAAAGACAATGATTGATTTATTGCATGTTATGGCCAAAACACACCTCTGAATAAATAAGAGCATTAGGACAATCTTTTTGCACTTTCTGCTAGGTGCAAAAATAATTTTTTGTGCTGCTGTACTAGCAAAATGGACTTGGATACAACTTTAAATATGCTCTGGGCTTTAGACAATAGACTGTTGACTAGATTGTCATAATATGGCCCTACAAGTAATTAATTCTGGGGCTGCAGCTAGTGATTTTTAGTGCATTCTGGCAAAGACAAAAGGAGCTAATGTGATGATGTGGCATCCGTCTCCAGTCCGTCCACATTTCATGGGAATGAAATCATTTATGGTCTAGTTTTTGTTACAATTTTTTTGATAACTCAATTAATCATTTGGGCTATAAAATACTTAAAGTGACACTTTGCCAAAAATTAAGTTTTTTTTTTTCCTTTTACATGTCTATGACATGTTTTTTATGACTCACAAGACATATCAAAAGTGAAATCACTCAGATGTGTCACATCTCTATTTGTTTGGTTGTTTTGTTTTGTTTTTGCTTTGAAATTTCAGTTAAGCTCCTGCCATTGGAAAAAGGCAGATTTAGACAAAGTGTTTTTGGTGACATCACTATAACGGGTCCATAGTGTTGAGCCAGTCAGGATGAAGAACTATCTCTGGCCTGACTGAAGTTTGCCTCCAAGGAAAGTTAGCATTTTTGGACAGCTGTTGTGAAAACTTGACAAAAATAAGATGGGTTTTTACCCTTAAACTGCTTTTAAGGACCAATGCAGTTTCAGTTATTATCCTGGACCACCATGCTGGGCAAGCCTTTCAACCACTAAGTCTTCTGTATCACAGGATTTATTCTGTTTAATATAGCACTAGCCACAATTAGCCTTGTGGGATGTGGGTGGGCCTATTCACAGATCCTGGTGTTTGAAGGAGGAGGAAAAGTGATAAGATTTTGGCAAAGAACTGTAGGACAATGAAAGAATTTTTTTTGTAGAAAAAAGGGCATAAGACACCATTTTATACAATGTCATTTTTTAAAAGGGGATTTATATCCACCAGAGTCTATCTTTAAGACTGCAGCTTCATAAATTGGAGTCCTTTTTATGCAATTTTTTTTCAATTAAACTTTAACTTTTTTCTTTTAAATTTGTCTTTGCTTTCATCAATTTACATCTTTTACTTGCAAATTCACTGTTTTATTTTCCTCGTGTAAAAATTCAGCATTTTCCTGTAGATTTTTTTGTCAGAAATGTTCTGTCATCTCTTGTACAGTACATCCTGAGCTCTGGAAGTTCTGCCAGACTCAGTCTTGTGGCTTTTTCTCTGTATTTATATATATTTGTTGTATTTTGTGCCTTTGAGTTTTAGTACTGTTTTCTATTTTTCTATTTAGGCTTTAGTTTTGTTTAATTTCAATTTGTAATTATTTATTAGTCTGCATTTGATTATGTTTATTCCTTATATTTATACTGTGGTGTCCTTCTCTGGGCTGACAGCTGACAGGCGGCATTTCCAGTTTTGTGCTCTGCGGGGGCGTCGCCCTGTCAGCTGTCAAGTCCAGCCACTCTTCCCTCATCTCTTTCAGCTGATCCCAATCACCATTCATTGTTCCCCTTTTGCCCGCTCATGTGAACCCACACCTGTCATCACTTGTGTTATCTATTCCATCCCTATTTAAGAACTGCATTTCCTTTTGTTATTTGCTGCTGTCTTGATGGTTATATTCATCTTGTCTCCACCAGAGCCCCGCCTTGCTCTGGAGCACAATCTCTGTAAGTTTTTCTCTTTCGCTTGTATTTTGTGTTTTGAACACTCTGTTGAACTTTATGTTTGTTGCCTTTTGCAATAAATTGCCCATACTCACAGTTGGCGCGTGGGTCTCAATTCTCTGCCTCGAAGGGCACTCATGACACATCCGGAAAGTATTCACAGCGCTTCACTTTTTCCACATTTTGTTATGTTACAGCCTTATTTTAGAATGGATTATATTCTTTTTTTCTTCAAAATTCTACACACAACACCCCATAATCACAACATGAAAGAACTTTTTTTTTGAGATTTTTGCAAATTTATTAAAAATAAAAAACTAACAAATCATGTGTACATAAGTATTCACAGCCTTTGCCATGAAGCTCAAAATTGAGCTCAGGTACATTCTGTTTCCACTGATCATCCTTGAGATGTTTCTACAGCGTAATTGAAGTCCACCTGTGGTGGACTATATTTTTATTTTTTATATTTTTATTTTTGGCAAATATTTTTAAAAAAATATTTGCTGAAAATGTATTTTTAGATTTAAGATTACTTAAAAAAATCATTTCATTTACTTAAAATTTATTAGGTAATCGGTTTCCACATAAGTTTTGAGTTCTGTGAACTATTCGGTTTTACAGTGCATCTTTCAGCAGAACAACGACCCTAAGCACACAGCCAAGATATCAAAAGAGTGGTTTCAGGACAACTCTGTGAATGTCCCTGAGTGGCCCAGCCAGAGACCAGACTTGAATCCAATTGAACATCTCTGGAGATAATCTGAAAATGGCTGTACACTGGCGCTTCCCATCCAACCTGATGGAGCTTGAGAGGTGCTGCAAAGAGGAATGGGCCAAACTGCCCAAAGATAGGTGTGCCAAGCTTGTGGCATCAAATTCAAAAAGACTTGAGGGTGTATCTGCTGCCAAAGGTGCATCCAAAAAGTTTTGAGCAAAGGCTCTGAATACTTATGGACATGTGATTTCTTAGTTTTTTTACTTTTAATAAATTTGCAAAAATCTCAAAAAACTTTTTTCATGTTGTCATTATGGGGTATTGTGTGTAGAATTTTGAGGAAAAAATGAATTTCATCCTTTTGGAATAAGGCTGTAACATAACAAAATGTGAAAAAAGTGAAGCGCTGTGAATACTTTTCCGATGCACTGTAAATTTGTTTCTCCTCCACTAAATTTGTAAGTTTTTCTTTTAAATCTACAGCTTTTTGCATAACTTTGAAAGTTGCAGATTTGTGACTTTTCTCAAAGACTTTATTTAATAATAAATTTACTACTTTTTATGTGAATCTGTGAAATTCTACCCTTATTTTTTTCAAAAATGTGCATGTTTTCTTGTAAACTTGAGGGTCCCCCCCAAGTTTTTGTCAGTGCTACTGGTTATTGGCATAGGAACCCCAGGTTACAGACTGCTGCTTCAGAACAGAGAAGAATTGTTTCCATTTTAAGGAGAGAAGACACAGTTCTCTTGTGCATGTTTGTGAGCATTGGTGTTTTTCTCTTTTTTCTTAGTACAAAGTCAAACAAAGACAACACAGCTTTGGAAACCAAACACACACCTGCATCCAAACCCACAAAGAACACCCTCATGCTGACAGTCAATGGTGTCACTTCTTTCTTTCTGTGTCTTTATTTTCTTTATGCGCTGCCCCATTTCTTTATCTTCGCCCGTCTTTCTTAGACCACCAGCAACAGGGTGTCCACTATAAGCCACGTTCCCTTAACATACTACGCACAGAGACATCCCTGTTTTCAGTATGCGAGACAGTTGGCGGTAACAGTGTAATTCACAGTGAGTGCTGTCACAGCGAGGGGAGCAGAGACACATTCACTGTCTAACAGATGGCTCATACATGCTGCCGAGTCTGAAAACCTTCCATTCTCACAGTCCAATGTTTCAAGGAGAAATAACTCTTTCAGTGTGTTTGTTTAATCCAGAAATGACAGAGGACACATTTCCAGATGAAAAGTTGCTGCACTCTAATAGGTGGACTTCTTTAGTAAATATATGAACTCATTTAATTGATGGTGCTAAAATGTTTACTCTTAATTGTAGAAAGAACCATTTTAAAAATATCATTACTACCTCCGCCAAGGAGGTAATGTAATCTGGGTGGTTTCTCTGTCTCTCTGTTTGTTTGTTAGTAGGATTATGCAAAAACTGCTGTGCGGGTTTTGGTGAAAATTTCACCAGAGGTAGCCCTTGGGCCAAGGATGAACCCTTTAAATTTTGGTGGTGACTTGAGAGTGCATACCTCCACCAATAACTTTGTTTGTATTTGTGCAGTAGGATTACAGAAAAACTACTGGATGGATTTGGATGAAATTTTCACCAGAGGTGGTCTTGGGGCTACAGAGGAACCCATTACATTTTGGTGATGATCCAAGAACACATACCTCCACCAAAGTACTTATCTTTTCAGTGTGTTAGTAAGAATCCTCCAAAACTACTGGATAGACTTTGATGCAATTTTCACCACAGCTGGCTTGTAGCCTACACACGAACCCATTACATTTTGGAGGTGATCCATGAGGGACGGAAGGAGCCTTGGCAGAGGTAAACGGTCTCTGAGTACTTTTCTAGCTATTATTATTGTTATTATTATTACATAATTTTTTCTACAAGTTTTTTTTTTAAAGTTGTATGTCTTGGGCTTATTTCCATGGATAAAGTCAGTTATTCAGTGTCCAAAATTAACACTGGACACAGTCTATGCAATGTCTCTTGGTAAATGTATAATGTTGCAACACCCCTATTTTTAAGCAGGTTTCATGTCTATTTTTAAGCCTATTTTCAGTTTTCTTCTTATACAAATTCCAATACAAATTTTTAAACAAATATTAGGCACTTGCCTTAGTAACTAAAGTGAGCTAACATAGCTTACTCACACAACACAACACACTGCCATCTACAGAAGTTCTCTGATGACTCTGCGATCGTTGGCCTCATCTCCAATGGAGATGAAGCTGAGTACAGAGGGCTTATCCAGGACTTCGTGGACTGGTGCCATCGGAACTGCCTCCAGATCAACGCGAGGAAAACTAAGGAGCTGGTGGTGGACTGCCGCAGGCATGGGCAGCCCCTCACAGTACCAGTAAATATACAGGGAACAGACATCGAGATGGTGACATCCTATAAGTACCTGGGTATTCATCTGAACAATAAACTAGACTGGTCACACAATACTGATGCACTCTACAAGAAGGGACAGCGCAGGCTGTTCCTGCTGAGGAGACTCAGGTCTTTTGGTGTACAAGGGGCGCTGCTGAAGTCATTCTATGACACGGTGGTGGCATCAGCCATCACTTTTGGAGTGGTCTGCTGGGGCAGTGGCATTACTGCAGCCGATAGGAAGAGACTGAACAAACTGATTAAGAAAGCTAGCTCTGTCCTGGGGCAGCGCCTTGATCCGATGGAGGAGATAGGAGAGAGAAGGACGGTGGCTAAACTGTCATCTCTGCTGGAGTCCGAGTTCCACCCTATGCAGGACATACTGAATGCACTGAGGAGCTCATTTAGCAGCAGACTACATCATCCCAGGTGCACAACCGAGAGGTTTCGTAGGTCCTTCCTACCAACGGCTGTCAGACTGTACAACCTAAGCAGGGCTGCTCGCAGAGATAGCAAAAAGACGTAACAAACTAATAGTTTTTTGAATGCAAAAGATGCAATAGACTTACACAATGGTCCCCTCCGGCATACAACTAGGAACATACCGGTCGCTATGGAGGGTGAGAATATGTATGGGCACATAATCATACCATGTAGGATAACTAAGTAGACGGTTATGCTGTTTCATTCCATCTAGCAACAATGCTCTGCACTGTGTGTGTTTATATATTTACATATTTATTCCATCTAGCTACAATGCTCAGCACTGGGTGTGTTTATATATTTATATATCTACATATTATTCCATCTAGCTACATTGCTCCGCACTGTGTGTGTTTATATACTTGTATATTTATTCCACCTAGCTGCAATGCTCCGTACTGTGGGTGTTTATATATTTACATATTTATTCCATCTAGCTACAATGCTCTGCACTGTGTGTTCATATATTCATATATTTATTCCATCCAGCTACAATGCTCTGCACTGTGTGTCTGTGTGTGTGTGTATATATATATATTTTATAGTAATACGTACATATGTATATTAGCTGCTCTTGCTTGCTTGTTTTTTTCTTGCCTTCTGATTGTTGCTCTGAGTGTTGCTATCCCTGTGCTGTTGCAATCCTGGAATTTCCCCGTTGTGGGACTAATAAAGGCTTATCTTATCTTATCTTATCTTATCTTACAAGGCTAACTATTAGCATGAACTGAGAACACAAGAACCGTTATTGGTTAATGAAGACTGTGTCCTTTCAAACAGTGTCTTACTGTTGAAATTAAGGTACACAACATACTATAATCCTCACATATTACAAGAAGCTACAGACACTTACTGTCTTTAAAAATTATTAGAAGTAGTGGTGTTGGACAATTAAAAAAGAGAGCGCCTCTCCTTATCGCCACCGGCCGCCCCGCTCGTCTGGACTCGCCATCCGAAGCCTCCTCCCGGGCAAGCCACAGCTTATTGGCATGCCTCCACAAGCCATCCGACAGCTGGAAATAAGCTGCGCACTGCTTAGCCATGATGCACAACTGCTCCTGGTGTTCCTCTGGCTGTCGTTTGGCCCGTATCCACCATAGACGTCCCTCTCTATCCGCCGTAGAGATAGAGATGTCTATGGACGTCTACGGATGTCTACGGCGTAGACGTCCCTCTCTGAGTGTTCCGGACCAGGTCCAGAACGCTCAGAGGAGCTCTGCTCGGCCTGCAGTGGTGCTGTTTGGCACGTGGTCCCTCCGTGCCTGTTGGACTGACCCCGACCTCTTTTAAAGCCGCTGCAGTGGTCGCCATTGTAGCTGCAGATCCTCCAGCCCTCTGTGGCTAAGTTCCGGAGGAATATGGGGCTAGCATGTTGGCGTCACTCGCTGAGCCAGGCCCCTCGCTGCCATGCTCGGTAGCCTCTCCTACCATTCCTCGTGCGCCAGCACTGAGACCTTCCTGCTTCAAACCTGAGCAAGGCTGGTCCTGCTTGACCGCCATAGTGCCCGGTAGAACTTCGTCTCACTCAGCGTCGTCCTCCACCACCGGAACAGGAGGGTTGCACTGGCCACAACCAGTCCACTCTTCCCCAGCGTTGTCTTTAATGGTGAACCCCAATCCATAAAATAAGTCACAGCCCATGATGTTGTCACCTCAGGCCATTATGTGGAACGTGAAGTCAGTCATCGTCGCTGACTTGTACTGAGCTGTTAACTCCAGCATTCCAACCGTCCACAGTCTTCCACCTCCATACCCGTAAAGTGGCGCTGGGTTACTTCTTATCCTGTAGTGGGGGGAAAATTTCCTCACCGTGGCCCAATTCAGTAACAATCCCTCCGCCCCTGTGTCGATCAGCAATGGCACCTCCACACCATCCAGCGTCACCTTGCAGGACGTGTACCCGTTGGTACTCAGGGACACCGAATGGATAGTCTTTGGGGCGAGTGAAGTGGTTTTTCTCCGCGGGCTCTCCGGCTCAGAACATATGGCACACCCTGGCATAATGGTTCAAGCGTCCACACTTGCCACAGTGCTTCCCTCTAGCCGGGCAATCCCTGGCCTTGTATTGGCATTTTGCAGACCCACAACCTGTACACAGGGCTTTTCCTGGGGCAGACCTTTGGCTAGCAGCATTGGTTTCTACTGCGTCGTCCATGCTATCCTCACTATCTGGGTTCGCTACTAATGTCACGGCTGGAGGCTCCGGCTGCTGCAGGTCGGCGACAAACTTGTGGACAGGTTCACCCACTCGCTGGTGCTGTTGTCAGAACCTAATCCTCCGGACAATTACACTATCTGGGGTGTGAAAATGGTTCGGCAGTAATTTGACTACATCTTCAAATGAATGTGAAGCCCCGAGTGTGTGCAGGACATGCTGGCCCTCAACCCCAAATTATGCACCAAGAGCACATGTGTTTTCAACTTATCAAGCTCACCCAGGTCGAGCGCGATGATATAATTCTGGAAGGCCGTGAACCAACATGGCCAAGGCAGAGGTGGCTCACCTGGGAACTCCAGGAAGGGGCGAAGAGGTGCGATACACGCCTCCATAGTTTATCCTCGTTGTCAAAATGTTATGTCTATAAACACCTGGATATAATGATGAGACTGGGTGCATAGTTGAACTCAGCTTTTTTGGTCATTGGACACACAACACAGCCACCAGGCAGGGGCATCGGCAAAGAGGCAGAATAGAGATGCCTGCTGGTATTTATAGGGCGGTGCAGTGGCAGAAGAGGAAATGGCCGCCACTACACTGCACTTTACAATAAAGACCTCAATAATATAACATCACACAGTGCACCTTAAGTCTGTAATTTTTCAAGTTTGTCATACTGTTTGAACATGGGAGTGGACAAATATGCTTGTTGTCTTCATCTGCAGGTTTATTAACGCTCTCAACATGAAAAAAGATAAGCCTTTATTCATGCCACAATGGGGAAATTCCAGGATTACAGCAGCAAAGGGATAGCAGCACTAAGAGCAATAGTAATAAGATAATAAGATAAGAACTGGTTAGCCAAGCAGTAAATGAATATCCATATGTAAACAGTTATATACACAGTGCAGGAGCACTGCAGCTAGATGGAATAAACAGCATTATGATTTGTTAAATTACCCTGCAGAATATGAATATGTACCCAGACAGAATATTTTGCATATCCAAAATGGCAAAAACTCTCCAGAATATTCTCCAGAAAATTCTCAAAAGTAGACTGTATGTACAAAAACGGAATGCCAGGGGTCATTAACATCACTGCTGTCATGGCGGCCTCTGGGCCGTCATCGGCTTCATCAGTCCCAGCTGCGCACAGACCAACAGGTGCCAATCAGCGGCTGTTAAAAGCCAGTGTTGCTGACAGCCCGTCACGGAGTCGTCTGTCCTCCTCATCGGAGCATGAACCAGAACTTCGTTCCCAAGCTTTGTCAAGAACGTCTCGTCAGGAACTGCCACGTAAGAGAACTGTTTGTTACTCAACTCCTTGCCTTTACCCCTGTGCACAGGTGGACCTCCCAGGCGGCGGACCAACTTCCCCAGCCGACGGGGCGTTGCCATCTCAGCCACGTAGCTCCTCGCTACCACCTCTGCTACGGGTACGTCTAGCACCACAGCTGCAAGAGCTGTTATTGTCTCAGTTACAGGAACTGTCATCGTCACGGTCAGTGGAATCACTGCCATCACCATCACCGGAACTGTCATCGTCACAGTCTGTGGAATCAATGCCGTCACCACCACAGGAACTGTCATCGTCACAGCAACATGTGTATTCGCTACCACGGCCACGAGCACATTCACCTCCACGCTGCACGGCCGCTGGAAATCAGCAGGACGCTACCTGTGGATCACCCAAGTAAGCCCCTTCATCTACAATTACTCACGAGTACTGAACAGCGGTAATTGTATCTGCTTGTGTGTTACAGGGTTGCCAGGTCTCCATCCGGACTGCTCAGTTCCAGCGACCAGAATTCCATACTTGCACTCACTCACGAACTACACACTCTCACTTTACAATAAAGGGATTATTGTCACTATCTACTTGTGTCAGTGTCTGTCTCCTGGGTCCTGAAACATGTCAACTGCAACACAATTCAGCATCCCACCAGCCAGCACCCACAAATGGAGCTTGCTCTTTTTCCCATAGCAAACATCCACAACTTATAAGCAGATCAACATAAAACAACACCCCACTGTGCTGCAAAAATGGCAGGGGAGTGAATGGACATTATGAACACAACTTGAGAATTTTTTTTAGACTGGTACTCACCAGCAGTTGGACCCAAAGTTATGAGGATGAAAAAAGGCAAATTTCTGTCCGTGTCAGCTGCTGGAGGTCAGCTACAGCCTAGCGTGTAGCTTCTAGCCAGCTAGCCAGCTTCCACAGAAGAAGAACAACCCAACATCTAGGCGAAGTTTCGGAGGAGGCTGTAACAATTATCCAGGTGAGAGCGCTGACAGATAACGTTGTAAACTTAAACATGACAGCACTTTGGGGATTTCCATGGCTGTAATCCAGGTTGTTTGACTTCGCAATGTCTGCATGGCACGCACAGTGTCTGTGGCCAGAGTGCCTTTGGTACTGAAAGCTGCTAGGTCAGAAAGTACTGTTTGGGCTTTCTGCCGTTAACAGTGATCACAAAATTTGTCGCCGTTAAGGGGGGCAAAGTGTTAACAGGTGATTAACGCGATAACGCCAACACCACTAATTAGAACACAACTGAAACAGAGTGATACATATCTGGTGAAGCATCCAAGTGTGGTTATCGGAGAATATAACTCCTGGAATTCCTGTTGTGGCAGCTCAGTGGAAGTAGTTAGCATTGTGGCAGCACAGCAAGAAGGTCATGGGTTCGATCCCACCCCTGGCCATCGTGGGTTCGATCCCACCCTGTGACCATCGGTGAAGTTTGCATGTTCTCCCCGCGTCTGCGTGGGTTTTCTCCGGGTACTCTGGTTTCCTCCCACAGGCCAAAAACATGCAGGTTTGGTTAATTGGCATTAACTGGGGCTTCTAAATTGTCCTTAGGTATGAATGTGAGAGTGAATGGTTGTCTGTCTCTCTGTGTTGGCCCTGCGATGGACTGGAGTGTACCCTGCCTCTTGCCCAAAAATGCTGGGATAGGCTCCAGCCGCTGCCCCCCACCCAAAAAAAAAAAAAAGGATTAAGCGGTAGAAGATGAATGAATGAACGAATTGCTGTTGCCCAATCAAATTGCTCCGTTGCAGTTAACTGCTGTATAATATGGACTGACTGATAAGGTTTTATAGAGCCTTCTGACCTTTACAACAGGGACAGTGTCTGTCAGTGCTCTAATCCAGTGTTTTTCAAACAGGGTGCCCTGGTACATTCATGTTTCTGTGGGAAATTATCTAATTTCACTTGTAAAATTGCAAATAATTTGCCATTGTTGTGCATGGGTTTGGTAAGCACCTATGCAATGATGTACAGCAATGGCAAATTATTTGCAATTTTTGAGAACAGTTAACAAATGAAATTAGATAATTTCCCACAGAAACCTGAACACACCAGGGCACCCTGGTTGGAAAACATTGCTATAGTCCAAAAAAAAAAAAAAATCAAACACACTAATAACATTTAAGACATGATTAGATATTTAAGAAAAATCAAGGTTTAATTATTGCAATTAGAAATTGACTGCTTCTTACCAAGTTCTTAGGTAAGAGGCATCATAAATCTATAGTGACCCACATTCATATTTTGTTCCCCAATTAGCCAGAATGGCAGTCATTTCTACAGAGAGTGTTACCAACATCTGAAACAACAGCCAGTGTATTTAGCAATTAGCCTCAGTGTGGCCCAATGGGAGTGGGAGTGTCCTGGCAGAGAGTGAAAACATCAGGGACGAACCTGGAGACCGAGCAGGGTAGAGACAACTAATTTCCCTCAGGAGGACTCGGGTCGAACACACAAGCACAAATGCATGAATACAATATGTATACACACATACAGAAATATGCACATAGACACGGCCGCAAAAACACACAGACACACCAGTCCCAGGGGAGTTCCTGGTCGTAGGCAGTAGCTGGAAACAATGTTGCCCAGTGTGTTGTGTTCCCACTGTGTCGTAGATCTCGTCTAATGAGGAGGTGCCAATTCTACCAGTTAAATTACCAGAAGACAGCCACACACAGACTCACACTGACATTTATAGGTAATTAGGCACGCCCTGAGAAAAGCAATTGTCCATGTGCATCTGTGCATGTGTGTGTATATGTTGTAAGTGCAGCAGTTGGGCCAACATTTTCATCAGTTTTAAATTGAAAGGGCTGTAGTGTGTCTGATTCAGTTTGCCCACAGATAATGGGGAAACACTATTTTAATTGCTTTACGACTTGTTGACATTGTAAAGGAATGAACAAGACGAGACACAAGCGTTGCAGACACAGACTTTATTCCTCTGACAGCAAAGTAAGACTGATCTCTCGGTGCCAAAGCCAACCTTTAATACATCTTACACATTCCTTTCTTTGGCACCGAGAATACACTTCATTACCATAGCATACATTACATCTCAATACATTCATACCTGCAGTCCCAAGTGTGAAGGCACATCTTAACATCTCTTTCCCCCCCAGCGCTCTGTCACCTATCCCTGCCTCTTATCCTTTCAACTCTTCCCCCCCAAGGTGCCACAGCACCTACATTCATTTCTTTCGCCAGAGGCACATGCATTACCATGTGTCACTCCTTCCCCTCATTCCCAAAGTCATCGGGTGCGAGTAAGACCTTCCGTCGTGCCCCCCCCCCCCGAACACCCAGAGGGGGCTTTAACCATCCGATGCCTTAGGCCTGATCAATTGCCCGTACCGGCTGTAATGTGGAGCCGCTGGACTGACCGAAGGACCTTCCTGCTGCGGTGGATAGGGAGAAGATTTGGTCTCAGGTGCACAGTTTTCTGTAGGGGGAAAAGATGGGGATGGGAAAGCTTTGGTGTCCTACAAACAGTTCTCTGAAGGGGGAAAACAAATTTGTGGCCCCCCCCTGCGGGCAGGCGACCACACCGGGGAACCTGGGCCAGGACTACCTGCTCATCTGCCAAAACATAAGCGGGCTTCAGCCTGTCTATGCAGATGGTTTCCTTACGTCCCCCAAAGTCTAACACAAAATTTTTCGCCCCCGTTTCCAAAACTCTGAAAGGGCTGTTGTAAGGCGGACGCAGTGGGGTTTGGTGGGCGTCATGCCTAATGAAAATGAACAAAGCCCTCTCCAAACGCTTCAGAACAAAACAGTGATGTACCGGCCCCAGAACGCTGCTAGCTCCTGCCCCGGGAAAAATGTGCGTGGACGAGCTGGTACCGGGCGCAGGACTTTCTGGCAAAAATTCACCTGGGATCCACAATGGTTGACAAAAAACGAGCTCTGCTAGGGAAGCTGACAAATCTTCTTTGGGCACGGAGCGCAACCCCAGTAGGACCCAAGGCAAGCGGTCAACCCAATTTGCGTCCATCAACGGGGCTCTGAGCACTGCTTTAAGCAACCTGTGGAACCTCTCGCACAGACCGTTAGCCTGTGGGTTGTATGCGGTGGTTCGGTGGATTTTGACCCCCAGGCTCTTGGCTATCGTGGACCAGAGTTCCGAAACGAACTGTGGACCCCTGTCGGAAGTGATGTCCAATGGGGATCCGAAACGTGTGACCCAGGATGGCAAAAATGCACCAGCCACGTTGGCGGATGTGGTGGAAGCCAGTGGAACCACTTCTGGCCAACGCGTGGTGAGGTCCACTATTGTTAAAAGGTTAAAAGGGCCCTCTTCCTGCGACAGTGGAAGGGGGCCCACTAAATCCACATGTACATGGTCAAACCTCCTGCTTGGGATCCGGAAAGGTTCAAGGGGGTCCTTGGTGTGCCTCTGAACCTTAGCCTGTTGGCACGCGGCACACGCCACGGCCCATTCCTTCACATCCTTGCATAAGCGGGGCCAGACGAATTTAGACCCCACCAGCTTAGCTGAAGCCCTACAGCAGGATGTGAATGAAAGTGGACGGACTTGAATACACAGTGGCGCCATGCGCTTGGAACCACCGGGCGGGGATGGCTGGTGGAGACGTTGCAAAGCGGGGGGGGGGGGGGGGGCTTCTTATACCATCCTGCTTTCCAGTTTTAGCCTGGTGCACGCAGACCGGAGCATGCAAATGTCCTTGTCCCTGGTTTGGTCAGTGGCCATGGTGGAAAAATCAATACCCACGTAAACCGGAGAGACCAGTGTGCGTGTCAGGCAGTCAGCCACGACACTAAGTTTACCAGCTACATGTTGAATGTCAGTAGTGAATTCCGAAATTGCTGTCAGGTGCCGTTGCTACTAGGCCGACCACGGTTTCGAGACTTTGGCCATTGCGTAGGTTAGGGGCTTGTGGTTGACAAACGCGGTAAATTCGTGACCCTCGAGCCAGAACTGAAAATGACGCATGGCCAGGTGGAAAGCCAACAGCTCCCTGTCAAAAGCGCTATACTTATGCTCGTTGTCGTGCAAAGTACAGCTGAAAAAGGTGAGAGGTTGCCATGAACCGGAGACGTACTGTTCTACCACGGCTCCTACTGCGACGTCAGACGCATCTGTAGTGAGCGCTAACCGTGCCGACGGGGATGGGTGGGCCAGCAAAGCCATGATAGCGAGCGCCGCTTTAGCGCCTGTGAACGCCTGGACCCGATTGGGGGTCCAGTCAATGCTATCAGCGGGCTTCTTTTTCTTGAGCGCGCTGTATAACGGTTGCAGCAGCTGTGCTGCCCAGGAAAGGAAAAGGTTGTAAAAATTGTAAAAATTCCTGCAGCGCCCTCACTGTCTATGGATGCAGCAACTCTGACACCACTTGCACCTTGTCCGGCAGCGGAACCATGCCCTCCAGCGAGATGCGGTGGCCAAAGAAATGAATCACCGGTAGCCCGAACTGACACTTCGCCAGATTAACTATCAGCCCGTGTGCTTCCAGCTGCTGGAAAACTTGCTTCAGATGGGCGAGATGCTCTTCCTCTGATGCTCTAGCCACCAGAATGTCATCTAAGTAGACAAAAACGAACGGCAAGTCACGGAGCACCGTGTCCATCAACCTCTGAAAAGTTTGGGCTATGCCTTTTAATCCAAACGGCATACGTAAAAACTCAAAAAGGTTGAAAGGAGTTATCACCGCCATTTTTGGGACATCCTCAGCGTGAACTGGGACCTGGTGGTAGCCGCAGACCAGATCCACTTCAGAAAAAATGCGCTTCCCGGCTAGGTGCACGGAAAAATCTTGAATGTGTGGAATGAGGTAATGGTCGTGTTCAGTGACATTGTTCAGGAGACGGAAATCACCGCACGGCCGCCACGTGCAGCAGCACATGGAAAACTGAGAAAACTAAAAAGACTTTCACCACAGACAAAATTGTCTAAAACAGGTCCATTCTTTTATGCCTATAGAATACTTTAGCAGTTACACTGTTCTCCTGTTTTATATATATTTTTTTCTGTGCTCTGATGAACACATTGATTCTTTTACAGCAGCCAGAGGTTTTCCTGACTGATCTGAGTGGTGTAGCATCGATTGTGTGGCAGATCATATGTGATGTAATGCTGTTTGCATCACACTGTACCTCCTCCAGCTGATGACAGTCAGTTCTGTTTCCCCTGCCAGCACATCCCAGCTGCTATGAGGCAATGTAGTCTGCCAGGCACAATACGGTGTGTCAGCCCATAACAATGGAGGACTTGTGCTCCCTGGATGGCATCATGGTCACAGCTTTTTTTAGGAGGGGGTGCTTTGTTGGTTGTTGTTTTTGTTTATTTCTCTCTAGGTTTTCTAGTCATTAACCCTTGCATTACTGTGGACACAATGTGTGGTCATGTGTGACTCTTCTATGTGATAGATGTAGGTCATAGGAAGAAAAGGGAGTTCAGCAATGTAATGAGGTAAAAATAGGTTTTTGTGAAGCCCAGACAAACTCAGCACAGTCTTTATTAGTAGGGTCAAGAGAATTAAAAATCACAGTCATCAGAAATAGTTGAGCCATGGTTTATTTTCCAGACTCTGTGTACATACATACAGATTGGAATGTTTAAGGAATCATTTTACTCTGTTTTCAAGAAATAAAGCATAATGCAGTTACGTGTTGTTTACAGTTCAAAAATGAGTAAAAAGCTATTTAACACAGCTGATGGTGCAACTTACACACCAAACCTACGGCAAAGTTATCTGAAACAGAGTGAAATAAAAATCTGTTAACATTAGTTCAACACTAGTTTTCTTATGGCGGGGAGGATAGTGAGTGACATAAATGCAAGACATAAATGAGCTGCCTCTGTTTAACAAGCACCCCAAACTCAGCTCTGCAGTCCCAATTTGTGGTGGCACAAATGCATTGGCCCCTTGTCATGGTGGAAGGGTTTGGCTGCCCTTATGATCCCAGGAGCAATGGTGTCAGGGGCAACTTGCCCCTGGTAGGGTCTCCCAGGACAAACTGGTCCTGGGTGAAGGGCCAGACTAAAGGGCTGTCCACACCAAGCCTGATAACTGTAAAATTATAGTTTTAAAAATCAGTCTAACTCAAGTGGATAGCAGAGTCCACACTAAATGATAACATAGCAGAAGTGGCAGACGATATCATTGGCATTACTTTCAGAGCGATTTTACGAAAGATAAAAACACTTTCAGTCAATCAAAAAACTTCCATCGTTTTTCACCCGTTTTGACAGCAGGGTTGAAATAAATGACAGAGGCTGATGTTTATCAACCTGCTTTCAGCAGGATCTGAGTGCAGCAGCAGGGGGAGGAGGAGAAATAATTGGATGCATGAAGCTCTCCGAAACAGTTGCTCCTGGTGGTCAGGCTAGCGCCTCTTGTGTGTGTGAGTGAGTGGGTAGCAGGGTCTGTAGAGCGCTTTGGTCATCCAGAGATGAGAAGAAGCTCTGTATAAGTGAACACCATTTACTCTGTGTGTCCAAGCTGAAATTACATTATCATTGATTATTTGCAAGCCCATTTTGTTTTGCACTGTCCACTCACTCAGCCAGTCAAGTGAAGCCATAGCTTGTCTCGCAAGTCTGAAGAAGCTCTGGAGCTGAGAGGATGATCAGGTGAATTATTTCACACTCTTTTTGTTTTACTTAATTTTTTTCTTTGCCCAAGGCACAGGTCTAGTAAAAAAAATCCTTTAAGAATATTGATTGCAGCAGCGACATAAATGGTCTCATCCTGCAGCAGGAGAATATAGGTCTGGTACAGTGTGAAGCACTGGAGTGGTACAGCTCACGTTTGGCTCTGCTGTTATAGAGTGATATCATTCATCAGTGTGAACGCTCACTTGAAGTGATTTTTTTAAAGGTGTGGGGGACCCATGCTGTAGAGTTCAGTAGTTCAGGGATGGCAACAGGAAATTCTGATTTCAGCTGAAATCTAATTTGGTCGATTGACTTACGGGGGGGGGGGCAGCCCCCCTGAAGCTGGGAGGTTTTCAGTAAAACAGAAGTAATTTAGACTGAAAAAAATGATTAAAAAAATGAAATACTAGACTTAGATAAATCATTACATTTAATGAAAAGTTAACTTACTTTTTCTTCAATGTTGTCTCACTGTCTTTAGTCCAACATATTTAACAGTTCTATTAGAGGTTTTTACACTATTTATACTGGTCACCAAGTGACTTCTAATGTGAAACTTTCTGCCTTTTGGCAGCAAGCTGTGTCAGTCTCTGAACTTTGAACTTCATCTCCTTTTCTGGTTTCTTCAGAAACTGTCCGAGTGTTTCTGTTACCTCATTGAACTTTGAGCCAATTTTTACCTTTACTGTCACTTCGCTCCCCGAAGCTCCTGGGTTTTTATGATTTTTAAGTACCAGAACTGTGCTTACATGACATAAAACAAACAGCTGAATGCCACTTATTACTGTATAATATTGACTTATGTTCCAAGAAGATAGCATTCCTAAACTAGAAAAGCACTCAGAGCGCATCCCTCCGCCAAGGCTCCTTCCGTTTGTCATGGATCAACTCCAAAATGTAAAGGGTTTGTGTGTAGGCCTATAGCCACTTGTGGTGAAAATTGCATCAAAGTCTGTCCATCAGTTTTGGAGTATTGTTGCTAACACACTGTGAGAAGATAAGAGCCTTGGCTGAGGTATGCATTCTCAGATCATCACCAAAATATAATGGGTTCCTCTCTAGCCCAAGAACCACCTCTGGTGAAAATTTTATCCAAATCCATCCAGTAGTTTTTGTGTAATCCTGCTGCACAAATACAAAAAAGCCCTTGGTGGAGGTATGCACTCTCAGATCATCACCAAAATCTAATCATCTGTTTCCCGTGCCATTACACACCTTTCCTGAAAATTTCATGACAATCCGTCCATCACTTTTCCTTGCTAACAAACAGACAGACAGACAAACCAACGCCGATGAAAACATAACCTCCTTGGCGGAGGTAAATCTTCCAACAAGCATTATCCATCACATGCTTTAACACTTGATCAAATCAAAATCAGTTAATTTTATCTATTCCATAATAGAAATAAAATTCCAACATACCATTACTTTTTATAATTTCAGCATTCATTTCAGATCACCAGTTTCAATCTCCATTGAGTCTTGAGCAGCTCATTTTCCTCCCCCGCGCAGCCCAGCTCATACAGCCGGCGGACAGAGTCGACTGGACTCCTGAACGGGAGCAGGCGTTCTGAGGTTAAAACAGCGCTCATTATTGACGCCTCGGACATGGGCATAGCGGCCGTCGTGGAGCAATGCGTTGCCGGTTCTTGGCAGCCGCTCACCTTTTTTTTAAGCAGGTCTTTGCACAACAGTGAGCGTAAATACAGCGTGTTCACAGAGAGTTAATGGCTCTCTACCTGGCATACGCAACTTCCGGTTCTGGCTGAAAGGGCACACTTTAACTGCGTTCGTGAACCACAAGCCGCTAACGTACTTAACGTACATATAATATAAAAATAAAGCGGAATTCGGTGAATTACCGGAAAAATCACATCCCTGAGAACAAGCCGAAATGAATTTTTGACAAAGCATACGAGCCATTTGATTGGTCCAATCGTTTGCAACTATCCAATCGCAGGGCTGTTTACAATACAGCAGTAGCTTGAGTACATCCGGGTTATCGCGAGACTTCGGGGAAGCGCCAAGCGCGTATGTTTTTTTTTTCCAAACTTTATTGAGAACAAGGTAAAGGTACAAAATTATGACAGATGATAAAATCGGCGGAAATCCGCGGATCGGCGGAAAATTGCCATCCCTGGTAGTTTTCCTCTCAGACTGAGAGAGCATGGAGATCAAAGGGCTGGGGGGTAAGGGGAATTGTCTTGGGGGAGTGAATGGTGAATGCAGGACCTTAGGTAGCAGGGAGGTGTGAGTTTTGGGATATAAAAGAGAGAGTCCCTGCTACACATGTTTAATGTTCTGATTCTGGAAGATGTGAGAGAGAAATAAAGTTTGTCTGCTCGGAAAGTTTGGTCTGGTTATTTCATCTCCACAAAACTATAATTTTATAGTTATCTTTATAAGATAAGATAAGCCTTTATTAGTCCCACAACGGGGAAATTCCAGGATTGCAACAGCACAGGGATAGCAACACTCAGAGCAACAATCAGAAGGCAAGAAAAAAAAAAAAAAAAACAAGCAAGCAAGAGCAGCTAATATACATATGTACATATTACTATAAAATATACAGTATATATACACACACACACACACACACAGACACACAGTGCAGAGCATTGTAGCTGGATGGAATTATCGTGCTTGGGGTGGATGGCCCTTGACCGTGTCCAGTAGATCCCCATAAAAAAAGTTACATCAAGGACCCAGTGTATCCAAAGGAGCCACATGGGTCCGTCCTGGTGCTATGAGACCCGAGCGGCAGTCTGGAATACTCTATTTGGACCGCTGTCCCTGCGGCCCAGACCCCGGATAAGCAATAGAAGATGGATGGACAAATACATTGGTGTGCAACGTAAATTTCTTCATCTTCCATTCCACAGAGGGTGAGTGCAGACCAAAGGTGTGCAGCCTGAAATTTGTGACTGCTCACACACTGAAATGAGCACAGTTTTGTTCTTTTTCCTAATTTTATTTAATTCTGGGTGTTCAAATCAGCTTGCTGTGGCATTGCTGTCATACTATGTGCATCATAGATTACATTTAATGCATATGAGTGACACACAAGTGGTTGACAGACAACTTTAGTGCCAGAAAACTACTTTGAACAGTGCTGTGTATGCAACCGAAGTCCACAGTCAGCATCAGTTTTGTTTGTGTGGCTACTCTGAATCCAGCCTTATAGTACACCCTTCAGATCAGTGGAGTTACACGTCGTACTTCAAACTAAAGTCTACCGAAGATTTAAGCTAGAGCTAGAAATCTTCAAGAAAAATATTTTCTGTAAAGAAAATAACACTGCCTACTCAGAAACGTGACTCAATCATCAATAAATCATATACACGATCTTTTTTTAATGTATTTTGTATACTTTATTAATCCCAAAGGGAAATTCACCTGGATGAGGTAGCGTGAATCCCTTCACCATTCACACCTAGGGCAGCTTTAGAGTCTTTAATTAACCTAATTTGCATGTTTTTGGAACGTAGAAGGAAACCAGAGAACCTGTAGTAAACCCACATGGGGAGAGCATGCAAAATCCACACAGGGGGACCCTGCTGGATTTGAACTAACTAACTAACCTGCACTTATATAGCGCTTTTCTAGTCACAAAGACCACTCAAAGCGCTTTCATTAATACTAACCCTCTATTCTAAGGGCCTATAGGAAACAAATATCTAGGGACAATTTAGAACAGCCAATTAACCTAACATGCATGTTTTTTTTTTTGGCATGTGGGAGGAAACCGGAGAAATCCCGGAGTAAACCCACGCAACACGGGGAGAACATGCAAACTCCACACAGATCACTGTTGGTCAGGGGCTGGGATCGAACCCACGATCCCCACAATCCCCCGGCCAAGGGTAAACTGTGCTGCCGCAGTGCTAACCACTGCGCCACCGTGCAGCCGCAACCTTCTTAGTGTGAGGTAGTAGTATTAACCACTACACCAACACACTCCAAACTGGCACAATTCTGCTGTTAAATATGCAAATGTGCAACTTCAGACAAAATTGTTCAGTACATTTTTGATTCTAACGTTACAACACATAAAGTGTGGTGGTTCACAGTGATGCCTCATAGCTGGAAGGTTCATAGGTCAAAGGTCATGGCCAAGTTTGATATTTCTATGATCAATTTTTACATTCTTCTTCCCCCCCCTTTTGGGTCAAGTACACAGATTTCCTACCACATTTCATATACAGTACATCAGTGTCGTATTTTTTTTTTCTACTTCCGGCGCCACACGAGTCGGCTGCCTTTTTGCAACAGCGGCTCAATTCTGAGTTTTTTTTTTTTCTTCCTCTATCTTTCCGATCCGGTGACAACTTTCTGATCTGGCGACACCTTACACACTTTATACATCACGGACACACAGATCGCCCCAAATGTCTCCCGAGCCGGCGGACGGAGCCACTGTTTACAGCAGGAGACGGTACAGCAGGGAACAGCTGCTTGCACTTAATTGCCACTCGGTGCTAACGGAAAAACTCGACGTACTGGGAGAAATAAGGCGAAAACGACGTGGTAGGAATATAAGGACAAGGAATATAAGGTACAGACCCACCCTCCCATCCGTTGTTATGGGGAATGTACGATCTATATTGGGAAAGGTAGATGAGCTAGCGGTTATCTCCCGCTACGATAGCATATACCGGGAGTGCTCCCTCCTTTTGTTTACCGAGACGTGGCTAACTGAACTAGTAGCAGATGCTAACACTGAGCTGGAGGGTTTCCACGCGATACGGACAGACCGACCGAACACCAGACAGTGGCAAAGCAAGGGGCGGTGGAGTGTTGATCTATGTTAATAACAACTGGTGCAGACTGGGACACATCACTGTTAAACAACAACACTGCAGCAAAGACATCGAGTTGCTAGCTGTTAGTATGCGGCCTACCTATCTCCCGAGGGAATACTCACACGTGATCTGCATTGTTATTTATGCAAATCCGACGGCGATCGCTGGGACAGCGCGTGACGTCATCCACTCAGTAACTGACAGGCTGCAGACAGAACACCCAGATGCTCTTCTTCTCATCTCAGGCGATTTCAACCATGTTTCACTGTCTCCCATTCTACACACGTTTACCCAGTATGTCACATGCCACACTAGAGACAATAAAACACTGGACTTATTCTACGCAAACACTAAGGAGGCGTACACTTCATCACAACTCCCCCCACTCGGGAGATCAGATCACAACTTGGTTCATCTCCGGCCGGTGTACAAAACCCTGGTGCACAGACAACCTCCGGCCATGCACACAGTGAAGTTATGGTCTGAGGAGGCAATGGACGCTCTAAAGGGCTGTTTTGAAACCACCGCTTGGGAGCAGCTCTGCGATCCACATGGTGAGGACATCGATGGCCTCACTCACACCATCACGGACTACATCAGCTTCTGTGTGGACAATACCGTTCCCACCAAGACCATACGGTGTTGCTCAAACAACAAACCCTGGATCAACCCTGAGATAAAAACACTTCTGAGAGAGAAGAAGAGGATCTTCAGGTTGGGGAACAGGGAGATGCTGAAGTCCGTACAGAGGGAGCTGAGGAGAAAGATCAGAGAAGGCAAGGACAGCTTCAGGAAGAAGATGGAGGACAAGCTGCAACAGAGCGACATCAGCGGGGTCTGGAGAAACCTTAAAACCATCTCTGGGCTCCAGAATACCTCCCCCCAGGCCACGGGGGGCAGGGAGTGGGCAAACAATCTGAATCTGTTTTTTAATAGGTTTGACCAACCGCCCTACCCCCCCCCCCGACTGCACAACAACCTCTGCTGCCTCTGAAGACATCAAGTCCTGCTGCCCACTCCCCACTCCACCATCACCCCCCCACTCCCAACACACAGCTCCCCAACCTGACCCTCACTAAGACCCAGGTGAGGGCGGAGCTGAGGAAGATCAAGGCGAGGAAGGCGTCGGAACCGGACGGCATCAGTGCAAAGCTCCTCAAGTCCTGTGCAGACCAGCTGTGTGGGATTGTGGAGTACATCTTCAACCTGAGCCTGAAGCTGGGGAGGGTACCACAGTTGTGGAAAACATCTTGTGTGGTACCTGTACCAAAGACTTCCCGCCCCAAAGATCTGAACAGCTACAGACCAGTGGTCCTGACGTCCCACATGATGAAGACCCTGGAGAGACTGCTCCTTGCTCTCCTCCGCCCCCTGGTGGGGCCAGCGATGGATCCACTCCAGTTCGCCTACCAGCATGGTATTGGGGTGGAGGATGCGGTCATCTTCCTCCTTCACCGTTCTCTGTCCCACCTGGAGAAGCCCGGGAATGCAGTGAGGATCATGTTCTTTGACTTCTCCAGTGCTTTCAACACCATCCAACCGATGATCCTGAAGGACAAGCTGCTGTGCGCAGGGGTGGACCAGCACCTGTCATCATGGATCCTGGACTACCTCACTAACCGGCCACAGTTTGTGAGAACCCGGGACTGTGTGTCCGACACGATCATCGGTAGCACGGGGGCCCCCCAGGGAACGGTTTTGTCTCCCTTCCTGTTCACCCTTTATACGGCGGACTTCTCACACAACACAACACACTGCCATCTACAGAAGTTCTCTGACGACTCTGCGATCGTTAGCCTCATCTCCAACGGAGATTAAGCTGAGTACAGAGGGCTTATCCAGGACTTTGTGGACTGGTGCCATCGGAACTGCCTCCAGATCAACGCGAGGAAAACTAAGGAGCTGGTGGTGGACTGCCGCAGGCAAGGACAACCCCTTACAGCACCAGTAAACATCCAGGGAACAGACATTGAGATGGTGACATCCTACAAGTACCTGGGTGTTCATCTGAACAATAAACTAGACTGGTCACACAATACTGATGCACTCTACAAGAAGGGACAGCACAGGCTGTCCCTACTGAGGAGACTCAGGTCTTTTGGTGTACAAGGGGCGCTGCTGAAGACGTTCTACGACACGGTGGTGGCATCAGCCATCACTTTTGGAGTGGTCTGCTGGGGCAGTGGCATTACAGCAGCCGATAGGAAGAGACTGAACAAACTGACCAAGAAAGCTAGCTCTGTCCTGGGGCAACGCCTTGACCCAGTGGAGGAGATGGGAGAGAGAAGGATGGTGGCTAAACTGTTATCTCTGCTGGAGTCCGAGTTCCACCCTATGCAGGACACACTGAATGCACTAAGGAGCTCATTTAGCAGCAGACTACATCATCCTAGGTGCACAACCGAGAGGTTTTGCAGGTCCTTCCTACCAATGGCTGTCAGACTGTATAACCTAAGCAGGGCTGCTCGCAGAGATAGCAAAAAAGACGTGACAACCTAATAGTACTGATTGCAAAAGACGCAATAGACTTACACAATGGTCCCCTCCGGCATACAACTAGGAAAATACTAGTCGCTATGGAGGGTGACAATATGTATGGATACATAATCATACCATGTAGAATAACTAAGTAAACGGTTATGCTGTTTCGTTCCATCTAGCTACAATGCTCCGCACTGTGTGTGTTTATATATTTATATATTTATTCCATCTAGCGACCATGCTCCACACTGTGTGTTTATATACATATTTATTCCATCTAGTTACAATGCTCCGCACTGTGTGTGTTTATATATTTACATATTTATTCCATCTAGCTACAATGCTCCGCACTGTGTGTGTTTATATATTTACATATTTATTCCATCTAGCTACAATGCTCCGCACTGTGTGTGTTTATATATTCATATATTTATTCCATCTAGCTACAATGCTCCGCACTGTGTGTTTATATACCTATATATTTATTCCATCTAGCTACAATGCTCCGCACCGTGTGTCTATATATTTATGTTTATAAATATATAGACATATATATTTATATATATATGATGCTACTCCTCATCAATATATTGATGAGGAGTAGCATCAATTTACCATTCCAAATTACTAGTTAATGTAAAGCAAAAAACATGTTATAATTCCTTTGAGGGCCTGGTCCTCAGTATTGGGCACTTTAGCAATTCCAGGTTAAACCCAATTTTATTTGCCATAGTTTATCGTCCCCCATCAACCTATTCAGAATTTTTATCCGAATTTCCTGATTTCTTAGCTGATTTAGTGCTGAAATCTGATAGAATAATTATAGTAGGGGACTTTAATATACATGTGGATGTAGATAGTGACTGCCTTAATGTGGCTTTTAATTCAATATTAGACTCGATTGGGTTTTCTCAGAAAGTAGGAAATTCTACTCATTACCTCCACCATACATTGGACCTTGTTCTGACATATGGCATAGAAATAGAAAATCTTGTAGTGTCTCCTCATAACCCTGTACTGTCAGACCATTGTCTGTTAACTTTTGATTTTACTATTTCTGACTATTTGGCTCCTAAAGAAAAATATTATCACAGTAGATGCCTCTCAGATGATGCTGTTTCCAAATTTATGCAGATTGTTTCCTCTATGCCATGTGTCAACACAACGGAAATAAGCTATAGACAGCTTGCTCCTTCTGTAATTGATAACATGGTGGATAGTGTTTCAGCTTCTCTGCATCAGGCTCTAGACTTGGTGGCCCCCTTAAAAAAGAAAAAGTCTAATCAGAGATTTTTAACTCCTTGGTTCAACACAGAAACTCGTAGCTTAAAACAGAAGACTCGTCAATTAGAAAGAAAATGGCGCTCTACTAATTTAGATGAAATCTATTTAGCTTGGAGAAATCATCTTTTAATTTATAAAAAATCTCTTAGAAAAGCTAGAACGAGTTATTACTCTGCATTAATAGAAGAGAACAAGAATAATCCCAGGTTTCTTTTCAGTACTGTAGCCAGGTTGACAAAGAGTCAGGACTCTGTCAATCCTAACATCCCCTTAGAGCTTACTAGTCAGGACTTTATGAACTTTTTCAATAATAAAATTTCATCCATCAGAGATAAAATCAATCAGATTCTTCCCACAGTTAACTTAAATACTGTAACTACTACAACTCCTTCTATTGATGTCTGTCTTGATGAGTTTACTCCAATCGACCTTTGTGAGTTAGACAAAATAGTTTCCTCATCCAAACCTTCAACTTGTCTTTTAGACCCTATTCCTACCAGGTTATTTAAAGAAGTCTTCCCACTTATTGGTAGCTTTATTCTTCATATAATCAATTCTTCATTAACTTTAGGCCATGTACCGCAGGCTTTTAAAACGGCTGTAATTAAACCCTTACTCAAAAAGCCAACGCTAGATCCAGGAGCTTTAGCTAACTATAGACCAATCTCTAATCTCCCTTTCATTTCAAAAATCTTAGAAAGAGTTGTTGCTACGCAATTATTTGACCACCTGCAGGGAAATGGTTTATTTGAGGAGTTTCAATCTGGGTTTAGAATCCATCATAGCACTGAAACAGCCTTAGCGAAGGTCACTAACGACCTCCTCATTGCATCTGATAATGGACTAGTTTCTGTACTTGTCCTTTTAGATCTTAGTGCAGCTTTTGATACTATTGATCATAATATTCTACTTGATAGATTAGAACACTATGTTGGACTTAATGGAACTTCGTTGCAGTGGTTTAGATCTTATTTATCTGATAGGTTCCAGTTTGTTCATGTAAATGATGAGTTTTCTCTCAGCTCAAAGCTTAGTCATGGAGTTCCACAGGGATCTGTGCTTGGCCCTACTCTTTTTAGTTTATATATGCTTCCGTTAGGCAACATTATTAGAAAGCACTGTATACATTTTCACTGTTATGCAGATGACACACAATTATACCTGTCAATGAAGCCAGATGATACTAATCAATTAGCCAAGTTAGAAGCCTGTCTTAAGGAAATCAAAGTTTGGATGACTTGTAATTTCCTGCTATTAAATTCAGATAAGACTGAAGTCATTCTTGTTGGTCCAAAAAACCTTAGAAATTCCTTTCCAAATCAAACTTTCAGTTTGGATGCAGTTACTCTTTCTCTTAATAGCTCTGTGAGGAACCTTGGAGTTATTTTTGATCAGGATTTGTCCTTCAATTCACATATTAAATTTGTTTCTAAGACTGCCTTCTATCATTTGCGTAATATTGCCAAGATTAGGAGCATCTTGTCTCAGAGTGATGCTGAGAAGCTGATCCACGCTTTTGTTAGCTCGAGATTAGATTATTGTAATTCTTTATTATCAGGCTGTCCTAAAACATCTTTAAAAAGTCTTCAGCTGATCCAAAATGCTGCAGCAAGAGTTTTAACAGGTACTAGAAAGAGAGATCATATCTCTCCGGTTCTGGCCTCCCTTCATTGGCTTCCCATAGAGTTTAGAATTAAGTTTAAAATCCTTCTTCTTACTTACAAAGCTCTAAACAATCAGGCTCCTTTTTATTTAAAAGATCTGATACTACCGTATCATCCTAACAGAGCACTACGCTCCCAAAATGCAGGTTTACTTGTAATACCTAGAATCTCCAAAAGTACAATGGGAGGCAGAGCCTTCAGTTATCAAGCTCCTCTCCTGTGGAATCAGCCGCCAATCTGGATTCGGGAGTCAGACTCGATCTCTGTTTTTAAGAATAGGGCTAAAACCTACCTTTTTGATATAGCCTACAATTAGGGAGGGATCATGTGTTTCTGAACCCTCCCTTAGTTATGCTGCTAATAGGTTTAGTCAGCCGGGGGACCTCCAGTAATGCACTGGGCCTCACTCCTTTCCTCACTCTCTATGAAATATTTATTTTTTGCTGGTCATTAACATTTGTTTGTTCTCTCCCATAGATTGAGTCCCCATCGTGCTGTTTGCTCTCTACATGTCTGTTCTTTTCTTCTTCTCTGTCCCCTCACCCCCCAGCCAGTCGCAGCAGATGACTGCCCCTCCCTGAGCCTGGTTCTGCTGGAGGTTTCTTCCTGTTAAAAGGGAGTTTTTCCTCTCCACCGTCGCCAAGTGCTTGCTCACAGGGGATCGCCTGATTGCTGGGGTCTTTCTGCAACTGTGGGGGTCCTCCCTACAGTTGATAGTGCTATGAGATGACTGTTGTTGTGAAATGGCGCTATATAAATAAAGCTGAATTGAATTGAATTGAATTTATACAATGGGGCAAAAAAGTATTTAGTCAGCCACCAATTGTGCAAGTTCTCCCACTTAAAAGATGAGCGAGGTCTCCAATTTTCATCATAGGTATACCTCAACTATGAGAGACAAAATGAGAAAAAAAAAATCCAGAAAATCACATTGAAGGATTTTTAATGAATTAATTGGTAAATTCCTTGGTAAAATAAGTATTTGGTCGCCTACAAACAAGCAAGATTTCTGGCTCTCACAGACCTGTAACTTCTTCTTTAGGAGGCTCCTCTGTCCTCCACTCATTACCTGTATTAATGGCACCTGTTAGAGCTCGTTATCAGTATAAAAGACACCTGTCCGCAACCTCAAACAGTCAGACTCCAAACTCCACTATGGCCAAGACCAAAGAGCTGTCAAATCAAATCAAATCAAAATCAAATCAAATCAAACTTTATTGTCATATTACTGTACATACAACTGTAGTGCAGGCAAGATGAAATTGCATTTCTCTCGGCATCCATATAAATAGAAGCACCATGATTTAAGACACATTCCCATATAGCTCCACCCCCCACCCCCACCCCCCCATCCATTCACACATCCCTGAGACATACTTGGGAAAAAAAAACTAACTAACTATAATATACAAATAATATACAAAATGTCCGTAGGTGCAGTAGTGTGTATGAGAGATTCCGGGTCAGCTGTTCAGCATCCTGACAGCTTGTGGAAGGAAGCTGTTGATCAGTCTGGTGGTTCTGCCTCTGATGCTCCGGAATCGTTTACCAGATGGAAGAAGTTCAAAGGGTTTATGCAGAGGGTGAGAACGGTCCTTAACAATGTTCAGTGCCCTGCTCCTACAACGGTTCTGAAAAAGTTCTTGGACAGAGGGGAGGGAGACTCCAATTACCCTCTCAGCCCCCTTGACTATCCTCTGCAGGGCTTTTTTGTCTGACATACTGCAGCTGGAGTACCATGTAGCAATGCAGTACGTCAGAACACTCTCCACCACACCTCTGTAGAAGGTCCTGAGGATGCAGATGGGGAGAGAGGCCTGTTTGAGTTTCCCCAAGAAGTGCAGTCTCTGCTGAGCCCGCTTCCTGATCTCCAAGGAATTCTTGCTCCAGGTCAGGTCCTGCGAGATCTGCACTCAGGACAGGACACCAGAAACAAAATTGGAGACCTGCACCAGGCTGGGAAGACTGAATCTGCAATAGGTAAGCAGCTTGGTGTGAAGAAATCAACTGTGGGAGCAATTATTAGAAAATGGAAGACATACAAGACCACTGATAATCTCCCTTGACCTGGGGCTCCACGCAAGATCTCACCCCGTGAGGTCAAAATGATCACGAGAACAGTGAGCAAAAATCCCAGAACCAAACGGGGGGACCTAGTGAATGACCTGCAGAGAGCTGGGACCAAAGTAATAAAGGCTACATCAGAAACACACTATGCCGCCAGGGACTCAAATCCTGCAGTGCCAAACGTGTCCCCCTGCTTAAGCCAGTATATGTCCAGGCCCATCTGAAGTTTGCTAGAGAGCATTTGGATGATCCAGAAGAGGATTGGGGGAATGTCATATGGTCAGATGAAACCAAAATAGAACTTTTTGGTAAAAACTCAACTTGTCGTGTTTGGAGGAGAAAGAACACCATACCTACTGTGAAGCATGGGGGTGGAAACATCATACTTTGGGGCTGTTTTTCTGCAAAGGGACCAGGACGACTGATCCGTGTAAAGGAAAGAATGAATGGGGCCATGTATCGTGAGATTTTGAGTGAAAACCTCCTTCCATCAGCAAGGGCATTGAAGATGAAACGTGGCTGGGTCTTTCAGCATGACAATGATCCCAAACACACCGCCCGGGCAACGAAGGAGTGGCTTCGTAAGAAGCATTTCAAGGTCCTGGAGTGGCCTAGCCAGTCTCCAGATCTCAACCCCATAGAAAATCTTTGGAGGGAGTTGAAAGTCTGTGTTGCCCAGTGACAGCCCCAAAACATCACTGCTCTAGAGGAGATCTGCATGGAGGAATGGGCCAAAATACCAGCAACAGTGTGTGAAAACCTTGTGAAGACTTACAGAAAACGTTTGACCTCTGTCATTGCCAACAAAGGGCATATAACAAAGTATTCAGATGAACTTTTGTTATTGACCAAATACTTATTTTACCGAGGAATTTACCAGTTAATTCATTAAAAATCCTTCAATGTGATTTTCTGGATTTTTTTTTCTCATTTTGTCTCTCATAGTTGAGAGACCACTGCGCCACCATGCAGCCCACGGTGGTGCAGTGGTTAGCACTGTGGCAGCACAGTTTACTCTCGGCCAGGGGATCTCGGGGATCGTGGGTTCGATCCCTGCCCCCAACCAACAGTGATCTGTGTGGAGTTTGCATGTTTTCCCCGTGTTGCGTGGGTTTACTCCGGTTTCTTCCCACATATCAAAAACATGCAGGTTAGGGATACGGTGCGCTTGCGGCCGGCAGCTGGTGGCTTGTCACTGGACTGCAGAACAAATCTACCTACGGGTACAAAATAAGTAATAATAAAAAAAAAGGTATACCTATGGTGAAAATTGGATACCTCTCTCATCTTTTAAGTGGGAGAACTTGCACAATTGGTGGCTGACTAAATACTTTTTTTCCCCACTGTATGTACATATGTACACTCGCTGCTCTTGTTTTTTCTTGGCTTCTGATTGTTGCTCTGAGTGTTGCTATCCCTGTGCTGTTGCAATCCTGGAATTTCCCCATTGTGGGACTAATAAAGGCTTATCTTATCTTATCTTATCAGCTGTGGAAAACATCTTGTGTGGTACCTGTACCAAAAACTTCCCACCCCAAAGACCTGAACAGCTACAGACCGGTGGCCTTGACGTCCCACTTGATGAAGACCCTGGAGAGACTGCTCCTTGCTCACCTCCGCCCCCTGGTGGAACCAGTGATGGATCCACTCCAGTTCGCCTACCAGCATGGCATTGGGGTGGAGGATGCGGTCATCTTCCTCCTTCACCGTTCTCTGTCCCACCTGGAGAAGCCTGGGAATGTGGTGAGGATCATGTTCTTTGACTTCTCCAGTGCTTTCAACACCATCCAACCGATGATCCTGAAGGACAAGCTGCTGTGCGCAGGGGTGGACCGGCACCTGTCATCATGGATCCTGGACTACCTCACTAACCGGCCACAGTTTGTGAGAACCCGGGACTGTGTGTCCGACACGATCATCAGTAGCACGGGGGCCCCCCAGGGAACGGTGTTGGCTCCCTTCCTGTTCACTCTTTATACTGCGGACTTCTCACACAACACAACACACTGCCATCTACAGAAGTTCTCTGATGACTCTGCGATCGTTGGCCTCATCTCCAATGGAGATGAAGCTGAGTACAGAGGGCTTATCCAGGACTTCGTGGACTGGTGCCATCAGAACTGCCTCCAGATCAACGCGAGGAAAACTAAGGAGCTGGTGGTGGACTGCCGCAGGCAAGGACAACCCCTCATGGCACCAGTAAATATACAGGGAACAGACATTGAGATGGTGACATCCTACAAGTACCTGGGTGTTCATCTGAACAATAAACTAGACTGGTCACACAATACTGATGCACTCTACAAGAAGGGACAGCGCAGGCTGTTCCTACTGAGGAGACTCAGGTCTTTTGGTGTACAAGGGGTGCTGCTGAAGACATTCTATGACACGGTGGTGGCATCAGCCATCACTTTTGGAGTGGTCTGCTGGGGCAGTGGCATTACTGCAGCCGATAGGAAGAGACTGAACAAACTGATCAAGAAAGCTAGCTCCGTCCTGGGGCAGCGCCTTGATCCGGTGGAGGAGATAGGAGAGAGAAGGACGGTAGCTAAACTGTTATCTCTGCTGGAGTCCGAGTTCCACCCTATGCAGGACATACTGAATGCACTGAGGAGCTCATTTAGCAGCAGACTACATCATCCCAGGTGCACAACCGAGAGGTTTCGCAGGTCCTTCCTACCAACGGCTGTCAGACTGTACAACCTAAGCAGAGCTGCTCGCAGAGATAGCAAAAAGACGTAACAACCTAATAGTTTTTTGAATGCAAAAGATGCAATAGACTTACACAATGGTCCCCTCCGGCATACAACTAGGAAAATACCGGTAGCTACGGAGGGTGAGAATATGTATGGGCACATAATCATACCATGTAGGATAACTAAGTAGACGGTTGTGCTGTTTCATCCCATCTAGCAACAATGCTCTGCACTGTGTGTGTTTATACATTTACATATTTATTCCATCTAGCTACAATGCTCCGCACTGGGTGTGTTTATATGTTTATGTTTATATTTATATATCTATATATTCATTCCATCTAGCTACAATGCTCCGCACTGGGTGTTTATATATCTACATATTATTCCATCTAGCTACATTGCTCCGCACTGTTTATATATTTACACATTTTTTCCACCTAGCTGCAATGCTCCGTACTGTGTGTTTATACGTATATCTACATATTATTCCATCAAGCTACACTGCTCCGCACTGTGTTTATATATTTACATATTTATTCCATCTAGCTGCAATGCTCTGTACTGTGTGTTTATATACTTATATATTTATCCCATCCAGCTACAATGCTCTACACTGTGTGTCTGTGTGTATATATATACATTATATTGATAGTAATATGTACATATGTATATTAGCTGCTCTTGCTTGCTTGCTTTTTTTTTTTTCTTGCCTTCTGATTGTTGCTCTGAGTGTTGCTATCCCTGTGCTGTTGCAATCCTGGAATTTCCC
Source organism: Pholidichthys leucotaenia (assembly GCA_020510985.1). Lineage (NCBI taxonomy): Eukaryota > Metazoa > Chordata > Actinopteri > Cichliformes > Pholidichthyidae > Pholidichthys > Pholidichthys leucotaenia. Next base: position 104,668,943 of record CM035843.1, on the reverse strand, counting down.
CGTTGTGGGACTAATAAAGGCTTATCTTATCTTATAACTCAAAATGAGCCAAAAATTACTGCAGCTACACATTCCAATCCATCCATATTCTTCCATCTCAGGCCACATGGGATCTGTATTACACTGGCATGAAGATGGGACAATCCTGGACAGATCACTAATAAGATGAAACAAATTACATTTAAAGGAGAACCTCACTGTGATATCCTACCGTGTAGCAATGATCACACTTGAGTTATTTCTTTGGCTAACTCTGCCATTTATTCTGTAACACACACAACAAGACTGAACATGGATTCTGCGCGGGGTTTTCACACTCTTGCTCTAATATGTCCCCTTAATAGTAGTGCTGAACAATACAGGTAGTTCCCCCTAGAGGCATGTGCCAGTAATGTTTTGAATTAGACTTGCAGTCTACCACATCCCTCCCCTCTAGATTAAACTACTTTTAATTACACTAGCCAATTATGCTAGACATCCTGGAACTCCCATTTAACCCTAAACAATCACAGTTACTTTTAACTTCTTAAACACATGTGCCATACACATAATTTCTTTCTCTCTCTTTTTTTTTTTTTTTTTTTTTTTTTACATGTATAACACACATAACAGTCTAACTGGGGATTTGGTTTGACTACCGCATCCCAGTGAGGTTCCAGGACGCATTCTTGTCCTGTGGCTGGGGAACTCACTACTGACTAAGTATAGTCCTTCAAGTAGTCTGGAGCTTTCCTAGCTCGCTGAGATCTTCTCACGGCGGGTGAGCCAACTGCAGGTGAAGACTCAGACTGCTCCACTGTTTCGGCTGCTGCAGTGCTGCCCGTAGAATCTGCAGAGACGGTTACCTCAGGTTTCACCTGAAGTGGTGGTTCATTGATGCTCTCCTCAGGATGGGTGTCAGACAACACCTCGGGTGCCATCGGCAGGGGAATGGAGCTCCTACCACGAACTTGGTCGATGTGTCGCCTCACCACTTGTCCATGACCTAATGTCACCTTGAATGACACAGGGCCTGTCTTTTCTGTTATTTCTCCTGGTACCCAGGCTGGTCCTGAGCCAAAGTTGCGGGTGTAGACCACGTCTCCTTCTCTCAGTATTCTCTCTCTAGCATGCATGTCATGATAACCTTTTTGTTTCTCTTGTTTATCATGCACTTTGTTTCTGAAGTCTGGATGTATTAAGTCAAATGTTGACCTCAACTTCCTTCCACACAACAGCTCAGCTGGTGACTTGCCAGTTGTAGATTGGGGTGTTATTCGATAGCTGAATAGAGCTCTCGACATTCGGGTTTCAATAGAGTCTCCTGTCATCTTTGTCATGAGTGACTTGAACGTCTGCACGGCCCTCTCGGCTAAGCCGTTAGAAGAAGGATGGTATGGCGCAGTCGTGATGTGACGTATGCCATTCTTTTCAGAAAACTCTTGGAACTGTTCACTCGTAAAACATGTACCGTTATCTGATACTATGATTTCAGGTAGCCCATGTTGGCTGAAACTCTTTCTAAGACATTCAATGGTAACAGTAGAAGTAGAGCTACTCACAGAATATGCATCGATCCACTTTGAGTATGCGTCAACTATGATCAGGAACATTCTTCCCATCCATGGACCTGCGTAGTCAATGTGAATTCTTCTCCATGGTTTATCTGGAACTTCCCAGGGATGTAGTGGGGCTGCTGGAGGACTGTTCCTGTTCTCCTGGCATGCCGCACATGACTTCACAAGCGCCTCCACCTCTGCATCCATGTTGGGCCACCACATGTAACTCCTCGCCAACGCTTTCATGCGAGTGATGCCAGGGTGTGCTTGGTGTAGTTGTTGCAGTAAGGCATTCCTACCAGGTGGTGGAACAACCACGCGTCCTCCCCACAGGATACAACCTTCCTGGGTGCTGAGCTCATCCTGTCGTCGGGCATAGGGAATGAACTCAGGACTGTTCATCTTCGGCCATCCTCTCAAGATGTATTCTCGCACTCTTGCTAGAACAGGGTCTTTGTCTGTCCACTTCTTTATTTGTTGTGCGTTCACCAGGGGCACGCCGATATCTTCAAACAATAGCACTCTCTCCTCCTCCTCAGGCGTGCTGTCTCTTCCTCCATCCAAGGGTAGCCTACTCATCGCGTCAGCATTCGTATGGTCCCGTCCGGCTTTGTAAACGATGGTGTACTCATACGCTGCTAATGTAACGGCCCATCTCTGAATTCTCTGAGATGTCATCTGGGGTATGGCTCTCATTTCACTGAACAGTGAAATTAGTGGCTTGTGGTCAGTCACTATAGCAAACTGTCTCCCGTACAGGTATTTGTGGAATTTTTTTACACCAAATACTACTGCAAGGCCCTCCTTGTCTAGCTGGGAGTAGTTTTTCTCAGCTGCACTAAGAGTTCTTGAGACGAACCCTATGGGTCTCTCTGAGCCATCCTCCATACGATGAGAGAGTACAGCACCCACACCGTAGGGTGATGCGTCACACGCCAGGATGAGTGGTTTGTTTGAATCATAGTGCACTAGCACACTACAGGACTGAAGTAGCGCTTTGGACTCTTCAAACGCCTTCTGCTGCTTGACCCCCCATGACCATTTTTCTTCCTTCTTAAGTAAGGTATGTAGTGGTGCCAGCAGCGTGGAGAGCTTTGGGAGGAACCTATGGTAATAGTTCAACAAGCCCAGGTAGGCTTTTAACTCAGTAACATTTTGTGGCTCAGGCGCCTCCGCAATGGCTTCCACTTTGTCTGTTAGAGGGTGTAGACCACTGGCGTTGATCTTGTGGCCTAGGAACACCACCTCTTTTCCCATGAACTCACACTTGCTTCTTTTCAACCTCAGACCGCTTTTCTCCAACCGTTGAAGCACTTCCTCCAGCGTTTTCAGATGTTCTTGTTCATTTGGTCCTGTACAAAGGATGTCATCCAAATAAATGGCAACATTCGGAATTCCACCTAGGATGCCCTCCATAGTTCTCTGGAATATAGCAGGACTGGAAGCTACTCCAAATGGTAAGCGTGTGTAGGTATATAAGCCTTTGTGTGTATTGATGGTTACATACTTTCTTGATTCTTCTTCCAGGACTACTTGTTGGTAGGCGTGACTCATGTCTAATTTCGTGAAGTGTCGGCCGCCGTTCAGCTGTGCGAAGAGGTCCTCCACTTTAGGAATTGGATACTGATCCACCCGTGATGCTCGATTGACAGTGAGTTTGTAATCTCCACATATTCTAATGGAGCCATCCGGCTTTCTCACTGGGACTATGGGCGCCGCCCATTCTGCAACCTGCACTGGCTCAATGATCTTATCATCCAGCAGCCTCTGTAGCTCGCTTTCGACCAGTGGCTTGACTGCATAGGGTACCGGTCGGGGTTTGCAGAATCGTGGTTGGGCCTCCTTGTCCACATTAATCTTTGCAGTGACACCTTTTAGCTGTCCTAAGCCTTCTTTGAACACCTCAGCGTGTCTTTCGAGGATCTCCTCCAGCTGCAATTTGGGCTGAGATTCCACTTTATTCACCAACTGATCCATCATGGCCAGTTCTTGTAGCCAACTTCGCCCTAGTAGATTTGGTCCTTCGCTCCCAACTACTACTACAGGTAAGTCCTTTTCTTTGTTTTCGTGCTGCACCTTCACTTGTGCCATGCCTAGCACGTCTAGCTTCTCTCCTGTGTATGTTTTTAATTTTAATGAACAGGGATTTAATTCTGCTGTGTCTGTTTTCTTCCACAGTTGTGTATATTGCTGTTTACTTAATATGGTTACTCCACAGCCTGTATCAACTTCAAATGTTACTTTCATTCCATTAACATTCATGGTACGCGTGATGGGCGCTACCTTGGTCAGCTCCTCTGACGTGTTGTAAATTGTGTGAAAATCCATGTCTTCTGTATCACTTTCTCCCTCCCCTCTCAGTTGATTCGCTTGCTGTTCCTTTCCTGGGCCCTTGTTTTCATACTTTTGCCCATTAACTGTCGCTTTCAGCACCTGTGCGCTGTCCACCTTTATTCTACATGCTTTCTTAATGTGCCCTCGCTTGCCACAATTATGACACAGCTCAGTGGCAAATTTGCACTCGGCGGCATTGTGCTGGCCTTTGCAGCGATAACAACTGGGGAATTTGTGCTGAGTTTTGTCAGTCAACACTTTGTGGACACCTACTTGGGTCTTAGGCACACGAACATGCGTTGCTGTGTCCTCTGTTAGCTTCCCTTGCATCTCTCTCACATCTTTAGATGCTGTTTCCATCGCTTGGCATAATTCCAAAGCCTTCACAAAAGTGAGTTTTGTTTCAAATAAAAGTCGCCGTTGCATTCGGTCATCATTCACTCCACACACAAGTCTGTCTCTTAACATTTCTTCCAATGAGTCTTTGTAATCACAGTGCAGTGCTAATTTCCTCAATTCTGCCACATACTCTGCTATGGACTCAGTGTTCCTCCTTATGCGTGAATTAAATTTGAATCGTTGCACGATTTCACTCGGTTTGGGGCTGAAGTGCTTCTGAAGCTCAGCAGTAAGCTGGTCGTATGTTTTATCTTTCGGTAATGCAGGGCTTATTAAATTTCTCAACAAGCTGTAAGTAGTTGCACCAACTCCACTCAACAGTACAGCCTTCCTTTTGTCTGGCTCCTCAATGTCATTAGCTTGGAAGAAAAAGTCCAACATTTCACTATATTCTTCCCATGACTGAGTCGAGTTATCAAAAGGGGTTACCGTTCCGATTACAGCCGCCATTGCTCGTCGTGGTGGGGAAACCTCGTTTTTCCTCCTCTGAACTTGCACTCGAACTACTGGAGTCACTTGAGTTCGCCACACTTGCAATGTTCTCTGTTTCTCGCCGCTGATTTTTTTTTCTTTTAATCCTCGTCGCCAATTGTGTGATATCCTACCGTGTAGCAATGATCACACTTGAGTTATTTCTTTGGCTAACTCTGCCATTTATTCTGTAACACACACAACAAGACTGAACATGGATTCTGCGCGGGGTTTTCACACTCTTGCTCTAATATGTCCCCTTAATAGTAGTGCTGAACAATACAGGTAGTTCCCCCTAGAGGCATGTGCCAGTAATGTTTTGAATTAGACTTGCAGTCTACCACACTCACTTTAAGTCCCGTGTAACTTAGAGTTATATCCATTAGTTGTACTAGCTACATTCTCCATATTAACTCAAAGTAATTCCTTGTATCCTGCCTAATGAAATGTAGAAGAGGAACTGGTCTCAGAAGCTGCCACTTCTGCTGGTTAGCGTTGTTATTCTTTATTATATGTGTTGTTTTTGAAATTTTCTGTCTTGGAGTGTCTTTTTTTCATGTTATGTTGACAGTTCCTGCAAATGTAGTCAAAGCTTGTTTTATTCATACTTTAATGAGTGATCTCAGGCTGCAGCTGCTTTGATGCCGTGTGCAACAGTGAGGACCCACGAATAAGACTATGTCCTTTCTTCGTCTTTCAACCACTCGTGTGTTGTCACAAAGTCACTCCTGCCCTGCTCCCCTCAACCCCCACCCCCTCCCTTGATGTAGCGTTAAAGTCATAATCCCCCCCCGGCATCACACCGGGTCCCTTGAGTTTTGCCCTCCCTCATTAGTGGGCATTTTTCCCATGTTTGTTAATTGTGTCATGCTTTTTGCACCACCTGCCCCTCCCCTCACCCACCTCCCACACCGCCACCACCACCACCCTCCTCCTGCCTCCCCTGCTCATCTGTGCTCTCTAACAGCCACTAATTGTCATCATAAGGATGTGTTCGCTGTCACAACTGGAGAACAGACTGTAGACCGACAGTGTACAGCCTGGCTCTTTTGGCCCCTGGAGGCCTCTGTGCTGGTGCCTGGGGGCCTCGGAAGACCTTAGCAGGCAGGAGACCTCACTCAGCAAGTGTAGCTAATAAAGGCGGGGTAAGAATTTCTACCTGGCTGATAGGGGCTGGCAATTCTGGAAGGGCAAACTGGGAATTAAGTGCAAAATAGGTATGGTGGCTGTTTAATGAGGTGTGCTAGAGTAAGAGAGCATAATCAAAAAGTAATGTTTACAGGAAGTTTACACAAAATTCCTCCTATATCCAGTTTGAGTGCTATGGAGAGCCTTCAGTGACATGGTGAAATAAACCCAGGCTCAAAAGCAGACATGGATGAGACCATTTGAGTAGTTTTTAACAATTATTGTTTATTTAACAGGGCCAGTGAATGGGTGTGAAGGTAGTCTGGCAACTCTGGAGAGGGAAGAGAAACACAGAGGTGAGCATATGAACAAAAGGGATCTAGAGTAGTGATGGCCAAATGAGGCTTTCTGGAGGACTTGAGGCCTTTCATCAAAATGGCTCATATAGACGAGGTCTCATGTGGGACTTCATTTTCTCTACCAGGCCATCTAGTGGACAAAACATGTACAACATGGTGATTTTTACAAGAGCATTATTGGTTTAATGTGTATTTTTTCAATTTCAATAAATGTGCTGTCTTTTAAGAAATATCAATGATCATAAGTAAAAAAAATAATAAAACTGGGGTGACTCCAGTGAATGTGCTTGTGCTACTTATCTATTTTTTTTTTTTTGAGAAATAACTTCTCAACAGTCTTATACTGTCTTTCCCAGTGCATTCATCTCTGTCCTTATTCTCATGCAGGGCACAATAGTGCCTCAGCAAAATGATGTGTTATTGTTGTATCCAAGCTTTTTGAAACACAACAGACACTTCACCTTGTAAATAAAAATAAATAAGAAAAACCCTACTGGGACTTGAACCCAAGCTCTCCAGACACAAGACAGCTATTTTACCTCTAGGCTCCCACTTAATAACAGTCAGCAAAAGGCTTTCTTGAACACTTGAACCTTTCCATCAAAATAGTTCACATAGACAAAGCCTCATGTGAAGCTTCATTTGCTCTACTAGGCCACACAGAAAGTATACAGCATGGAGATTTTTACAAGGGCATTATTGGTTTAATGTGTATTTTTTTTTTCCAATTTCAATAAATGTGCTGTCTTTTAAGAAATATCAATGATCATAAGGGGGAAAAAGAAGTAATAAAACTGGGGTGACTACAGTGAATGTAGTCACCCCAGTAGTCACTACAGTGAATGTAGTCACTCCCTTATTGTTCCAAACAAGGGAGAAACAATATCATTTCAGAGGAACATGTATATTTCAAAAATCTTCAGTGAGAACTACCACCAAGCAACACTATGTTTCAGTGCAAGGAGTCAGATTATGGAACGCTTTTGGACCTGAATTAAAATCATGTACAACGCTTGGACAATTTAAACGAAAACTAAAGGAAGAAATACTCCAAACATATATACAAGATGACATGTAAAATCACACAAGGATTGTCATACCCAGTCTGTGTTGTTGCTTAGTTTTTTTTGTCACGTTTTGTCTTAGCTATGTTCTGAATTGTAATCGCTCTTGTTTTGTTTTTATTTTGAATTCTTGGATGGAATATGGGTGGGCAATATAAGCTGCGCCATCACCCATTTCGGATAACTTATGTTGAACTGTATAATCAGAGGAGTTATTGTCTAATTTGACCTTGTTGGATTTTCTTTCCCCCTTTGTTATATTATTCTGTTTCTTTTTTTTAATCTTTACTTTTAATCTATCCAAAATAAAGATTCACTCAATGTGCCTGTGTTGCTTCGTGTGCTTGTGCTACTTATCCATTTTTATTAAGAAATAATAACTTTTCAACAGTCTTATACTGTCTTTCCCAGTATATTCACTTTTGTCCTTATTCTTATGCAGGGCACAATAGCAATAGTGCCTCAGCATAATGATGTGGAATAATGATCCAAACTCTGAAACACAACAGACACTTCACCTCGCAAATAAAATTACAAGAATGACCCAGCCACCCACTTACAAAGCAGATGCTTTACTGCTAAGCCACAATAACTATCCATTATTTGTGGAAAATACATCAATGGGAGAAATGAGCTCAAACTGTTCCCAAACGGGAGAAGTCCATGTTTTTGCTGCTGCCTCCTTCTGAAAATTGGCTGTGACAAATCCCTTACACAGTCAAATATGACAACACAAAACATGAGGAACGGGGATTTCCATTGTGTATTGCTGCTCACTTTATTTCATATTGCGTGCAAAATCATGAATGGCTTCCTGACCCAGTCACATGGTACGATGTCAACACATATGTCAGCAATACACGCCTCGAAACACACTTTGCCAAATATTTCCTGGATAAGCTCTCGAGCACCTTCAAAGCTCCAGAGCTTCCCGTCCCATCACTAACTAGAAAAGCACTCGGAGAGCGCAGACCTCCACCAAGTACCTCAGTTCCCCCTAATATTGGGATTTTCCCCAAATATAATAGTCCTACATTTATTTTATCTATATTTTCAGATTCCTTGACCATCAAAACATACCTTTAGCAATTAGATTCATGTTGATATCTTTATTAGTTCAGTAGTTATTGACAAAAATCACTTTTTCAGTAATGGCAGTTTTCTTCTGGCTATAGTTCCATAGCTTTTGAAGATACAACAAATCCATTGGCACACTACTGATTCCTCAGTGTCTGGGCTATATTTTGGTATGTTTATATCTTAATTTGTTACCTTACAGCAGGGGTGTCAAACTCATTCCATGGAGGGCCAAGACCCTGCAGGTTTTACTTCCACCCAGTCTCTTCAGCAGGTGTTTTCACTGATCAGCAATCAGTAGGAAGAAATTCAGAGAAATCACCTGTTGAAGACACTGGGTGGAGGTAAAACCTGCAGGGTCTTGGCCCTCCATGGAATGAGTTTGACACCTGTGCCTTACAGTGATGAAAATTCCAAAGATCCCCTTTTATTTCCTGTTCTGGATCACAGTATCCAGATTTTTTGGAGGATCTGGATCAGTCTTTGATATTTTCTAGAACCTATTGGGATCTTATCCTGTGTTTTTTTGGCAAGCGTCCTGACCATTTATTGTGAAGTTATATACACATATGCTAAAAATGGCCCTATCTCGCAATGATAAAGAATCCTTTAAAAAATTCCTGGATCCAGACGGTGATCCGGATCACTCCCAAAATCTAATCATTTCTTCCTTGTCCTGAAAATTTCGTCAAAATCCGTTCATAACTTTTTGAGTTATGTTGGTAACAGACAAACCCCGGTAAAAACATAACCTCCTTGGCGGAGGTAACTATGATCCAGCCTGCCTGTTTGGACTTGTTGCCTGCGCTTATGATTGGGTTCCTGTGCTGCTGACCTCTGCCTGCCTGACCCCTGTTTCTGCCTCATGGATTGGATTTTGTCTTCCCCGGACTGTGCACATTTTCCCCACTCCCAGTAAGTCAACTTACCTCTTTTCTCTCACAGTTCCACCACTCTTCTCCCCAGCACACAGGCCTGATCAGCCTGCCATACATCCCCAGTGGAGAATTCTCTGTGGCCCTGTTCCCTGGAGTTCCAGTCTCCCAGGAAAGGTGAATCCATCTACTCTTCACGCTGGAAAGACTGCAAGAAATATCACTCAGTTAATTCCCTGAATTTAGCCTCTAGATTAGTGATGGGAAGGCAGGCTCCGGTGCTCCAAGCTTATCTAGGAAATATTTGGCAAAGCGCATTTCGAGGCATGCATCGTGATGTATGTGTTGATGTCAGACCATGTGACTGGGTCAGGAAGCCATTCATGATTCTGCACGCCATATGAAATAGAGTGAGCAGTGATACCGAAAGGAAATCCCTGTTCCTCACGTTTTGTGTTGTCATGTTTGACTGTGTAAGGAATTTGTCACAGCCAATTTTCAGATGGCGGCAGCAGCAAAAACATGAACTTCTCCCATTTGGGAACTGTTTGAGCTCATTTCTCCCATTGATTTATTTTCCACAAACACTGAATAGTTATTGTGGCTTAGCAGTAAAGCATCTGCTTTGTAAATGGGTGGCTGGGGTTCAAATCCTGGCTTGGTCATTCTTGTAACTTTATTTTTATTTGCAAGGTGAAGTGTCTGTTGTGTTTCAAAGAGTTTGGATCATTATTCCACATCATTATGCTGAGGCACTATTGCTATTGTGCCCTGCATGAGAATAAGGACAAAAGTGAATATACTGGGAAAGCCAGTATAAGACTGTTGAAAAGTTATTATTTCTTAATAAAAATTGATAAGTAGTACAAGCACACGAAGTAACACAGACACATTCACTGTAGTCACCCCTGTTTTATTACTTCTTTTTTCCATTATGATCATTGATATTTCTTAAAAGACAGCACGTTTATTGAAATTGAAAAAAATACACATTAAACCAATAATGCCCTTGTAAAAATCTGCATGCTGTATACTTTCTGCATGGCCTAGTAGAGCAAATGAAGCTTCACATGAGGCTTTGTCTATGTGAACTATTTTGATGGAAAGGTTCAAGTGTTCAAGAAAGCCTTTTGTTGGCTGTTATTAAGTGGGAACCTAGAGGTAAAATAGCTGTCTTGCATCTGGAGAGCTTGGGTTCAAGTCCTAGTAGGGTTTTTCTTATTTATTTTTATTTACAAGGTTAAGTGTCTGTTGTATTTCAAAAAGCTTGGATACAACAATAACACATCATTTTGCTGAGGCACTATTGGCACTGAGGCACTATTGTGCCCTGCATGAGAATAGGGACAGAGATGAATGCACTAGGAAAGACAGTAAAAGACTGTTGAAAAGTTATTTCTTAAAAAAAAAATGGATAAGAAGCACATTCACTGCAGTCACCTCAGTTTTATTATTTTTTCCCCTTATGATAATTGATATTTCTTAAAAGACAGTGCATTTATTGAAATGAAAGAATACACTTTAAACCAACAATACCCTTGTAAAAATCTCCATGTTGTACATGTTTTGTCCACTAGATGGCCTGGTAGAGAAAATGAAGTTTCACATTAGGCCTCATCTACATGAGCCATTTTGATGAAAGGCCTCAAGTCCACTAGAAAACCTCATCTGGTCATCACTACTCGTAGTCCTAGGGCAGAAGTCAGAGTCAAGCAAGACAGAGCTCACATAGGATACAGGCAGGCAATCCAATGTAACCAAGCAGAATGACAAGAGAGCGCCCCATATATAGGACCTCCCTAAATTGGCAACAGGTGGTGTAATCAACCTCAGGGAGAATCTAATCAGAGGGGAATGAGCAAGATATGAACAGGGCAGACAGGAGTCCTGATATTCTGGCCAATTTTTCCTGAATCAAGTTGTTATTATGCGCATGTGATATAATTCACTCCCACATTTTAGTTTTTAAGTTTCATATTTTGATAGTACTGTATTTCTAGTACAAGTTCATAAAGTTGAACTAATTAACATGAAGTTTTGTTCAGAGCAATCATACATTATAAGCATTTCCCTCATTAGTTTTATTATTTCAGTGTTGCTGATGAAAGCACATCAGTACATGTATGCATTATGCATCTGTATAAGGGGCATTATTTTATTGTTTTAAATTTTCATTATCAGGCTTGATGCTATTACTTGAGGTGCCATTTTTATTTTCCATACTTCCAGAGGTCAGAGCTGCAGGGATGCATTTTGACTGGACTGTCAGAACTATTGTTAATCCTAATGCATAGTTTAATTAACAAAAATCTAAGAACTAAATAACTAAATTATGGTAATAAATTGTATAAAATAAAGGAAAGAATTAGGCAAAACTTGGGAATGAAATAATAAAAATGTGAGAATGAGGCCCAAATGCCGCCCCCCCCCCCCCACTCTATTGTACACAGACCTCACAACAGTAACTGCAGCCTGTCTCCTCTGCTTCAAGCAGTTTCAGATTAGTTTTTTAAGGCAGTGTCTACAGGTACTCTGTATCTGTAGACACTTCCTTGTTTTAATTACCCTTAGTTTCAGCATTTTGTGTTGCCATTATGCAGTTGGTGGGTTTTTTTTGTTTTTTTTTTGGTGTTGGTGAGGCAGGAGCTTTACTGAATAAACGGGGGTATGTGCATTTTAAATACGATATAAGTGATGGAGTATTCTATGAAATGATAGATGCTTTCTATATTGTCATCCGATATATATTGTCATATCACACAGCCATAGTGCAAAAGATGGTAATTTATTAACAAAAACTTAAAAAAAAACAAAAAACAAATGATAGCGCATGGGCCGAAAATCAAACTTACAGATTACACACAACATGGGAGCACACCAACCAAAACCGACTGAAATACAAATGATGCTACAACTGACACAGACTGGCAGAGACATATATAGACAGGGAGGAATCATTGCAACAAGGAACAGGTTGGCACAATCCAGGGCAATCAGAGACGCAGAGAGTGACTACAGAAATGGAAAAACATGATGGACTGAGACATGAGGCATGAACAGAGGAAAAGGGTGTAGTGTTGCTTGTGGGACACGTTTTGGTGTTACATGGGTGGTGATGTCACCCGAAGTATAGGAGAGCTGTGCGGCAGAGGGGCGGTCTCTTGACCACCTCTCAGCCTAACGGGAGTGCCTGTCTGGATAACAGTGAGCACCTAATAAAGTCCTGTGTATTTCACCACTCGCCTCATTATTCACCTACTGTACATTTTATAGACATAACATTTGGCGACGAGGGTATGGATATCGGTGTGTCCTCTTTTCAGCCATTTTTGGAGTCTCTGGTAGAGCCTCCGGTGCCTTGGGCGAGGTGGTTCGCCGCCTTCCAGAACTACTTGGTGGCATTAAACCTGGGCAAATTGAAGAAGGTACAGGCACGGGCGATTCTAATTCATAATTTAGGTATGGAAGGACAATGTGTCCTTGCTACCTTGGGAGCTAACGATAGCTTTGAGGACATGGTTGAGCTAATGGCGCAACATTTTCGCACGCCTGGAAATGTCATCGTCAGGAGGATCCATTTTCTGCGGCGCCACCAGCCGATGGGCGAGTCAGTGCAGCACTATGTTGCGGACCTGTGGCAGCTGGCTGGAGAATGCCAGTTTGGTGATTTAGAGGAAGAAACGGTCCGCAACCAGCTGGCGGAGCACACGCTGTGCTCATCAGCATGGTCAAAACTACTGACACACTCCGGCGAACTGACTCTGGCCACGGCTGTGGAAATAGCTCAACAGTGGGAAGCAGCGGACAAGTAATCACACAACCTTGGTGAAAGAGCTTAGCTCCACCATTATGGCTCACAATCGATGGTGCAGGCTGTGGATCCGGACAGTGAGGACAGCAAGTATGAGAAATGTGCTGCAACTGTGAAGATGAGGTCTGCCCTGGGATTGCCCAAGTATTCAGGTTGTGGGTCCACTAAGCACTGATATAAGGCTAGAGAGTGTCCGGCGAGAGGTAAACGCTGTGGCAAGTGCGGACTCCTGCATCACTTTGCCAGGGCCTGTAATAGGCTTGAGCGAGGGGAACGGCGACACAAAGCGGACACCCCTGCTCCAACTCCCATGGTTATACACACCGTTTCCCCAGACACTGACGGCTGTACGTATTGTATGGTGGAACTGGATGGAGTGGAGGTACCATTACTGGTTGACAAGGGGGGGGCAGTGAGGTCGGTGTTGAGTTGGCCCACCGTGCGGAGTTTCTTCCTGTGCCATCAGGTGAGAGGTCATCTGATTATGAGGCTATGGAGGAAGGCTGCCATCGTGGGTTCGGTAGAACTGACGGTGGAGTCAGTGGTGGTCGCCGATCTGAAGTTTATAGTGACTGGCGGTGGTGAGAATGTGATGGGCTGCGATCTCTTCTATGGACTGGGGTTTTCCATCAGTGGCGTTGGTGAGGAGTGGTCAGGCTGCGGTTTGTGGGACCGACCAGTGCCGCAAGTGGTGGATGATGAAGTATGGGATAAACCTTGGCCTAGTAATCTGGAAAGTGAACAGGACCAACCCCATCCAGGGCCATTGCGGGAGAGTTCCTGCACCAGAGCCCGAGTTGCCCTAGCTGAGGGAACTGTGCGGCGCGATGATGATGATGGCAATGATGATGGCAGATAGAGGACTCATCCTGCTTCTGGAGTTCGGCTGGGAGGAACCGAGAAACAGGGGGTCACAATAGCTTCGCTAGTATCTCAGCATCTCAAATGAAAGCAAGAGCGGCAGGACCGGCTGGCACGGTTAAATGACGTACCACACAGGGACACTGGAAGCCGAGTAGGGCTCCTCTGGGGGTCACTGATTTGGTCCGACCTAGAGAGGAGACCCGGTCAAGAGGGGTTCATAGGAAGCGAAAATGACAGGAGGACCAAGGGCGGCTGCAGGTGGTGGCTGTTTGGGAGGACGGTTATCTCCAGCTGTCCGATGGTACAGAGAGGCATCCCAATGAGGTACGGCGTGTCTACGAGGAGGGAGAAGTGTCTCAGCACCGACGTGGATCGTCTCTGGGCGCCAAGAAAAGACAATGCTCTGGTCGGGACCCGCCTGACGGGTCTCCGGGGGGTGGGCTCTCTATGGTAACTGACTGGTTATTTGGGAGGCAAAAACAAATCCTGCCCCCCCCCCCCCTTCCCACAGAGTCCAAAATATAACCTACTCCACAGAACTTGATGCAAAGGCTTTGATTACAGAGGGTAGTGCATGACACAAAACACTCAAAACTGACAAGACCACTCAATTTGTGGATCAAAGTAGTTGCACTATTTTGTAATATGCCTCAGCAAAAAAAGTAAGACAGTAGCTACAGCTCTGAACTGCATACCCACATCAGACGTTATGTATGGCATAAACACTGTTTTTTTTAAACAATCTTAACTCAGCCAACATCATCTTAGAGATAGTGAAATAAACAACTATTGATTTCAGTGCAGCATATTTTATAAAAGCTAAAAGGGCTTCTAGAAGGCCTTCTGAGAATTAAGACCAAGCCAGAAAATGTAAAAGATGATCTCAATATTTCTAAGCTTTGAGGAGGCCCAGAATGACTTTACAGTTGAGGGGCCCTGCATTTTCTCCATAGGTGAATTCTTATAATGTGAGTAAACGGCAGTCCATTTCTGAGATTTTTTTTTTTTTTTAAGCATACTGCATCAGAAAATGGATATCTAGAGACCTACATAGTAGAACTCTGGCTTTACTTTCAGTATAAATTACATAATAATAATAATAATAATAATAATAATAATAATAATAATAATAAAACAACATGGGAGCACACCAAACAAAACTGATTGAAATGCAAATGACGCCACAACTGACACAGACTGGCAGAGACATGTATAGACAGGGAGCAATCACAGCAACAAGGAACAAGGTGGGCACAGTCCAGGGCAATGAGAGACGCAGGAAATGACTACAGATACAGAAAAACATGGACTGAGACATAAGGCATGAACAGAGGACCAGGGGAAACACGACCATGACAGTAATAATAATAATAATAATAACAATAATAATAATAATAACTAAAAGTACGTGGCTGCAAGGAAAAACAGAGAAACATAATAACAAAGGGCAAGGACATGGCTGAACTCATGTCCTGAAGATAACAAAAAAACCAAATATGAACATTAAGCAAGGACATGAGCACAGTCATGTCCAAACCTTTACGAAAAGTGACATTGTCGAGCAAAAACACAACTTCCAAATGCTGACACCATGTGGTGTGTGGGGTGGCGCCTATCTCCGTCTCACTGACCCTAGGCCACATAGCTACTGTAAGCAGTGAAAGCTACAGTGGGGTGTCAGTCCTCTGGTAGCTCTGTGCGTTAGCTTTCCTTTCCAAATGCTGAACTTTAATGTTTTTCTTTTAAAGCTATAACTTTTAAAAAATAAATTTGGAAATTATTCCTGGCAATTTTTTTTTAACTGTTGTAGTAAATATAGTACTTTTTTCCATATAAATATGCCATGTTTTGTGATAAAATTGTTACTTTTTTCCCCACACAAATTTACAACAATATCCTCATGAAGTTACAACTTTTTTTCTATAAAATTTGCAACTTTTTCTCAAATTTTCATGATTTTTTTGTATATTTGCTACTATCCTCTCACCAATATAGTAAGTTCATCCATCCACCTTCTACCTCTTATCCAGGTATCCGGGTCGCGGGGGCATCAGTCTAGGCAGAGTAGCCCAGACTTCTGCCAGGTTCACATAGTACAATGATGCCTCCTGCAGGTGGTGAGCCCACTGGAGGGCAAACCCATGTGCCTCCTTTGGGTACACTGGGTCCTTGTTGCAACTTTTTCATGGAGCTCCACTGGACTGCTCTTGGTCTGGTGCTTCACCCAGGACCAGTTTGCGTTGGGAGACCCTACCGGGGGTAAATTGCCCCCACCAACATAGCTCCTGGGATCACTTGGGCACTCAAACTCCTCCACCACGATAAGATAGCAATCCACCCCTATAAACTATCCTTGCAATCTTTATGGGGATGGAGGGTGGCAGGTTATTTGGAATCAGTTTACTGACAGGGGGAATGGCCTTTTTAATTTTTTTGTAAAGATTTAATTTTTATAGAGATTTAATATTTTGTTTACGGAAAGAAAAGCCAGATTTTTGCAAAGATTTTTTTTATTTTTATTTTGCACAGATATTTATTTTTTTCAATGGAAACTGCCCATTTTTGTCCTGTAAATACATAATTAATGATGAAGACCACTGTCTGTCAGTTGATAATTTTGTAAAAATCTATGGAGTATTAAATATCTCCATGAGTGTATAGGTATTAAAATAAAATTGGTATACCATGTAAGTACAGTGAAATTTGCACTACTATGTAACTTTACTTCTTCTGGTATTCAGGAGTGCCCTTTTTTTGGTTGAGCATCTGCCCCCTGAAATATCTGTGCACTTCACTGATCATGACATTGAATAACTGTTGTAAATAAGCTAAAATTTAAAAGGACTTTCAATAAAAATGTTGTCCTTAAACCTGCAGTGAGATGTTAAAATTGAACCCTTTAAAAGTGAAAACTTTGTTATTGGTCCCTGAACAATTTGATACTTTCAGTAATGATGTCAATTAAATTTAATTAACAAATTCTGTGTTTAATGGAAATACATTCAGTGTTTGTTTTTCTTTTTACAAGACAATCAGCTGTATCAGAGCACCATCATGTCCGTGGTCAGGAAAGCATGTGTCTTGTGCACATGTTGGTGTATGTGTGCATGTTTGTGTGCAAGTGGGAATTTGTGCTTTGTGGCATGTGTGCCCTCAGCATGGGGCCATGGCGGGCCCCGTGCTGGCCAGCTGGAGGCTCAATCTGTTGAGGGGGTCCACTGCTCAGTGGAGGGAGGTCGGCCGGACCCACAACGACACCCCGACCATTTGCCCCGGCCTCCCCTCTGACCAGGACGTGCTGCTTGGCAGGCCCAGCCAGGGACTGACAGCTCAGCGCAACCCAATCCACAAGACACTGCACAGGAGGAGGAGGAAGAGGAGGAGGGAGGTTAGACATAAAGGAGAGGAGAGAAGTGATAGGATGTGAAGGTGGTAGCAATTTTAGGGGAGGAGGAGAGAGAGGGAGAGTTGGCTCACAGCAAGGCAGCAAAAACAGCAGCAGAGCAAAGAGTGGGCATGGTGCCAGCAGCTCACAGAAGAAAGAGACAGAAGAAAGCAGCTACACAATCTGGAAGTTAAACAGATAAAGGAGAGAGAGAGAGGGGTCCAAAATGGGTGGGTAGCAAGAGAAAGAGATGTTTTAACTTCAATATGTAATTTTTAAATTCCTCATCTTTATAAAGGGGTAGAATGTGTGATTAAGACTCAACAGGAAAAACAGGAAAAGCAATTAAATTCTTTATTATCCGACATCCTTTAATCATTCACTGGAGTACACTTAAAGGTGATCGAGACAAGTTTCTGACCTCCTGACCAGCAGGTGTCGCACTTACTCTTACATCAACTGCTCAGTAGAGACACGTGACATCAATCCAGTCAACCAACCCAAGGTGTGTTCTGATTGCCCAATATACTCCGAAGTGGACTGCACAGGGTATTCCACCATATTAAGTGAGATTCCAAACCGAAGGGAACGAATGGTTTTGCGTTCAAAGGGAACTGAGAACTGAGCAGGGAAGAAGTGAACAACCATACATCACTTCACCGGAAGTTGACAAGACAATTATCCATAAGCCACTGTGCCTCAGAAATGAGTAAAACAAACTATTGTTGTCATGAATGCCCCTCCAGGGCAAAAGATTGGTCTCATATGCAGACTTTCTCGCCTTACGCATGACTTTAATGCCAAAAAAACAAGCTTCCAAACATGACCAAAACCTGAGGTGAGAATAATATAGCAAGAAAACATGACAGCATAACCGTCATGTTCAAGGTCGTCACCCCGTCCATGACTTGTGGCTGTAGGGTTTAATTATTGGTAATTAATTTCAGCTGGCGGATTGAGCCTTGCTCTCCGCCAGTCCTACAGCCACGCATCCTCCTCACCAGGCATCCACCAACTGTATGGTTCACCACATACACATTCACACACTCATGCACGCATACACACACACACACACACACACACACACACACACACACACACACACACACACACATAGTCCATTCAGTCACGCACCGGTTGCAACATGGCTGGTCCTACTTGCTGTCTTGGGTTCTAAATATTTTATTGGGTTTTAGACCTTTGAGTTTTTAACCTCTTTGACTAGTTTTTAACTTCTAATATGACCCTTCTCTCTTACCTCTGGTTTTCTCCCATCTCTTTGTCTTTTTATACCCTGATTGATGGAGCCTTGAGTATTTTTATCATGTTTATAGTCAGCTTCATATGTGCCTGTGTTTGTGTCTATGTTGAATGTAATTTGTGGCTTGTATATATGGATGTCACCAGACTGCAAAACAAATCTACCTACGGGTACAAATAAAGTAACCTGAACCTGAACCTGAACCTGTCATTAGGGCTTTGTATTAATAGCAGGGCAGCATGACCAGCCGGCGTGGCAACTTAGCAATGTCAACTTTGGACATCCAGTCCCGCGTCCGTTTGTCAACCCCTGGACTGAAATGTGTTATTCCCTTAGAGCCTTTCCGCTCCAACACTATTGTAAGTCTCTTGTGCCTTTTTCTCTGCTCCTGCTTAATTGGAGGGCATTAGGCATTCCCTTTGACCAATCAAGTTTGTAGCCGGGTGACTTCCCCTTTTGCTGTGACTGTATTTGGACTTTCTATACATACAGTACATCCATTGTAAATAAACACGTTACTTACTCTGCGTTTTGGGCTCACTGCTAATTCCTATGTTCGCTGCAAAATTACGCAGTGAACATGACAATAACGAGATAACATGAAGGTCGCCGTGCCGAAGGCAACATGCAACCTCTATAAATAAGGGACCAAAATCAAAAACACCCGTGAACAATCAATAATAAAAAAAAAAATCAAAAGCAGCCATGAATAATTAACAACACAAAGACTCATAATGCAAAACCAGAAGTAAACAAAAGATGCTATCAAAATAAAAGCCTAAACCCAGATCATGACAAGAATGAACATCATGACATAACCATGAAAATAATAATCATCCAAAACCAAACATAATCATAACTGTTGGAAAAATTCCCTGTTCAGCAAATTTAATATGCACTGATCAGCGTAAGACAATACAGAGTACAGCTTTCACAGACTGCCGCAGTGCATTGGCTTAACTAACAGAGTGATTCTGGCTGTATATATCCAAGGGGCCGTAGGGGTGAGGTCACTTCTTGATAGTTCATTCATGACGCAATTGATAAAGTTTGCTGAGCCTCTTGATTATTTCATTCATGACTCAGATTGTACAGCATCTGCTGACTACATGCAGGAAACCAGTTGACATTAGTGATAGGGCTGGACACAGTCACAGTGATAGAACTGAACATTCACAGTTGATAACCTAGCAGTTCCTTCAATCGGTTTTTTCCACTAGTCAACAACTCCAAATATGGTAGCAATATGGAACTATATCGCTGCTAATTCCTATGTGCTAATTCCTATCGCTGCTAATTCCTTAATATGGTATACACATTAAGCTATATATATATATATATATATATATATATATATATATATATATATATATATATATATATATATATATATATATATATATATATATATATATATATATATATATGAAAAATTCATATACATCAAAATTCATATAACTCAGTGTAGCATAGAATTTTTCCATCAATAACCATGATAGTAAAAACCCAAAACAAAGCCAAAAACATGATACTATTAATAAAGGAAGTCTAAACATGAACTTACAGTAAAGCAAGGACATGGCCTGATTAGAAACCTAGCAACAGACAGACATAAATAACCAAACATAACCGTGTCTATGATAAACGTAATACTGATAAACAAGACTATGAAAAACTAAACTAAGATTAAGATAAGAAAAGTGACGAAACAGAACTCAGAAGATAATTTTGACAAACAAAAAAATGGCAAATACAAAGAAACATAACTTAGAGACAAGATCGTGAACATAAATACAATACCCAAACCAAGCTGAGGTGGAAAAAAATACAGAAATTAACAGAAATAAACTTAAAGCGTGAGCATGGTCCCCCAACCATGCTCAGAACCTAACAATTGTTGCTAACGTTATTAACAAGCTAAACTGATATTGCTTATTGTTTATATCAACTGATAGTAATAAAAAATATATTTGTATTAAGATTTTATTTAAGAAATATAAAATATCCACCACAGTATCAGTACATGTCCATGGTTATTGTGGTAATGCACAGAGGAGGGAGCCAATAGTTATAGGGTGTTTCAAATGGGGAAATTTTGTGAAGGGCAGTTAACTTAACTGATATTGCCTGAGAACAGAGCAGGGAGTAGGGTGTACAGCTGAAGTACACTGTGGATCGGAACGTAGCTCCAGTCATGCTGTAACAACTTTGCCGGCCATAGAGAGCTTAAGCCACGCCCCCTCTACTTCCACATATGGGACCTTAAATCAGAAAAATTCTCCATTGAAATGAAATGGCAAGAGTGAAATTATCTTTTGATCCCGATTGAATTTTGCCACAAGTTACACATATGATGTTTGTCAATTTAAAAGATAATTTCCCATGTAATTAAAGTTGTCGGTTGTTGTATAATAACAGAATAATATTTAGTTTTTGTTTTAACAATTAACGGACAACAACTCCCATCATTCCACATCAATAAACACGATCATGGCGGGAGATTACTAAAACCTCACCTCCTGTTTCCTGACTGATGAAAGAAGGATCCAAAGAGGAGAAACAACAACACAAAGGGATTGTTTAGTATTGTGAGCGCTGCAGCTGATCCAGAGTTACTTCAGCTGGGGTGTGCTTTGAAAAGATGATGTAAGCTCCTTCCATCTGCGTTTGTAGTTGTCATGATCTGGGCATGGTCATAGGATCATGCCCACACTTTGTGTTTATTTTGGTCTGTGTTGATTATTATGATTGTTTGTCTATATTTTGCCTTCTGTGTTTCCCCTGGGTCTTCTGTGATTGTTACTGTGCTCCCGATCCTTAGTCTGTCATGTCATATCCGTGGTCCCAGTTGTTATCATTATCTGTACCCCCCCTCCCCCCGGTCTTCTGTGCAAGTCTCATGTGTATCCCCTGTACTTGTTTACCTATCGTTCCCAGTTCCTCGCGTTCTCTGTACCCATAGACACTTTCCCTCATGTGTTGCTGTTTAGCCCTTGATTGTTCCTCAGCTTGTTATATATCGCCATATTAACAATAGGCAGAACGGATGTGAAAGCGCAGCCATGATCACGTCATCATGCTGTGCCTATATTAGGGGACTGTCGGCTGGAGACGGCCTCTTTGACGCTCTGCCTCTATGCCAACCTTAGCCTGTACTCACTCCCAGTTAGCTTAGCCACCCTTCTATTGTAACACGTGCTGTTAGCACTGTACTTAAATAAAGTTACTGTTCAGATCAGCGACCGCCTCCACTGTCCTGATTTCCAGACATAATATCTAATATCTCTTCAGGCGCCACACGAGTAGGCTGCCTCTTTGCAACAGCAGCTCAATTCTGAGTTTTTCTTCTTGTTTTTATTTACTCTCTGTCTTTTTTCTGGTCAAACTTTCTGATCCTACAACACCTTATCCATCATGGACACACAGATCACACTGGTGCTGATATCAATCTGATATTTGGCTCATATCCCAAATGTCTCCCAAGCTAGCGGACGAAGCCATTGTTTACAGTAAGAGATGGAATCAGAAAAAAGGAATCAGCTGTTAGCACTTAGCCGCCCCACGGTGCTAACGCAAAATCACAACATTCCAAGAGAAATCAGGCAGAAACGACAGATCTCGGGCTGCAGTAAGGCGACAAGTGAGGAACATAAGGTACAGACCAGTCCTTCCATCCATTATCATGGGAAATGTACGATTGCTACTTAATAAGACAGATGAGCTAGCGGCCATGTCCCGTTATGAGAGCGTCTTCAGAGAGATTAGCATGATGTTGTTTATTGAGACGTGTCTAACAGAACTAGCAGCAGATGCTAACATTGAACTGGAGGGTTTCCACGCAATACGGGCAGACAGGACACCAGACAGTGGGAAGACAAGGGGTGGAGGGGTGATAATGTATGTGAACAACAGATGGTGTAACCCTGGGCACATTATGGTTAAAGAGCAACACTTCAGCAAAGACAATGAGTTGTTTGCTGTTAACATGCGGCCTGTTTACCTCCAAAGGGAATACTCACATGTGATCTGCATTGTTATTTATGCAAATCCGT
The DNA here is from genome assembly GCA_020510985.1 of Pholidichthys leucotaenia. NCBI lineage: Eukaryota > Metazoa > Chordata > Actinopteri > Cichliformes > Pholidichthyidae > Pholidichthys > Pholidichthys leucotaenia. The sequence continues at coordinate 104,646,325 of CM035843.1, read as the reverse complement.
CTGCGAACACTGGGGCAGCGCATGACGCCATCCACTCAGTCACTAGCAGGCTGCTGACCCAACACCCAAATGCTCTCCTCCTCATCTCGGGTGGTTTTAACCATACTTCACTGTCCTCCATTCTGCCCACGTTCACCCAGTTTGTCACATGCCACACCACAGACAATAAAACACTGAACTTATTTTATGCAAATGCTAAGGAGGCTTACACCTCATTGCCACTCCCCCTGCTCGGGAGATCGGATCACAACTTGGCTGATCTCCTACCTGTGTACAAACCCCTAGTGCACAGACAACCTCCAGTTACGCGCACAGTGAAGGTATGGTCTGAGGAGGCAATGGACGCACTAAAGGACTGCTTTGAAATCACTGCATGGGAGCAGATCTGCGATCCACATGGTGAGGATATCGACAGCTTCACACACACCATCACAGATTATATCAAATTCTGTGTGGACAACACCATACCCACCAAGACCATACGGTGTTGCTCAAACAACAAACCCTGGATCAACCCTGAGATAAAGTCCCTGCTGAAAGAAAAGAAAAGGATCTTCAGGTCGGGAAACAGGGAGGAGCTGAAGTCTGTACAGGGGGAGCTGAGGAGGAAGATCAGAGAGGGTAAGGACAGCTACAGGAAGAAGATGGAGGACAAGTTGCAACAGAGTGACATCAGTGGGGTCTGGAGAAGCCTCAAAACCATCGGCAGGGAGTGGGTAAACAATCTGAACCTGTTTTTTAACAGGTTTGACCAATCGCCCTCCCCTCCGCCTGTACACCAACCACTGCTGCCTCGACCGTCATCTAGTCATGCTGTCCACCCCCTTCTCCACCAACATCCCTCACTCCCAGCACACAGCCCACCTGCCCCAGCCTGACCCTCACTAAGACCCAGGTGAGGGCGGAGCTGAGGAAGATCAAGGCGGGGAAGGCCCCAGGTCCAGACTGCATGAGCTCGAATCGTGTCGGCGTCTGTTTGTAAACTCGTTCACTTCTACACGTACTGGGTATCTTGTCTGTTTTTGTTTGTTGTATTAGCTCCATTTTAATTTTTTTTAATCTCTTTTCATCTTTTTTTACTGATATTAACTTTTTACTTAGTGTTAGCTCAGTAAATACAACAGCTTGTATTGGCTCACAGGTGAATCAGACCCCGATCAGGGCTGTTCACCGGGTTAGGCTAATCTATCTGTTTTAGCTAACTACCCAGCCACCCCTGGCCTGGAAAGCTATGGCTCCATCCCCGACCTGTGTCAGCTGTGTTTCCCTCTCTAAGAAGGTTTCTGAGTTGGAATTGAGACTCTCTAACCGCTATAAGATTCGGGAGGCTGAAAATCATCTGGATGCTATCATTTTTGGACGGACATCAGTGCCAGTGACGGACTCGCAGCTAGCAGAGACGGCTACTTACCTGGGTGAAATTAACATATTGCCATCCACCTCCACCCCTGCTCCGGTCATCTCAGCTGTCCAGGACTCCAGTACCAAACACTGGCTTCTGCTCGGAGCTAAACCCAAAGCCCCGGTGGTTCTTCACAGCCTCAATGCACGCCCTGTGACATGGTTTTAGGACCCAGTGAGCAGACACAGACTCAAAAGTAGATTCAACTAGAAAAGCACTCGGAGAGCGCAGACCTCCTCCAAGCGCCACAATTCCCCCCATACAGTGTTTGTGTGTACGTTTTCAGATTCCTTGAGCATGTAAACATATGACTAGCAATTGGATTCACAATGATTATTTGTTTATTTGACAGGGACAGTGCAATAAACACACAATTAATCAATGACAATCAATCTGATAGTGATAGGATTAGTGGTTCAGTAGTAAAAGCATTGCCTCCTTGGCGGAGGTAATAAACTCAAGTGTTGCTGTTGTGTCCATCTCCTCCACTGACGGATGCAAATTGGGTAGACAGGTTGCCGTGGGTTTTATATTATATTATTTTGGGGTTTCGCTCCGCGGCAAACGAGAATTTAGAAGCTTCGCCGGCAGAGAGCTCGTTATTGCGCAGCGCGTATGGCTGGCCGGGGAATTTCTGCCAAATGCGCAGCTCCTATGGCTGGCCGGGGAATTTCTGCCAAATGCGCAGCGCCTATGGCTGGCCGGGGAATTTCTGCCAAATGCGCAGCGCCTATGGCTGGCCGGTGAATTTCTGCCAAATGCGCAGCTCCTATGGCTGGCTGGTGAATTTCTGCCAAATGCGCAGCGCCTATGGCTGGCCGGTGAATTTCTGCCAAATGCGCAGTGCCTATGGCTGGCCGGGGAATTTCTGCCAAATGCGCAGCTCCTATGGCTGGCCAGGGAATTTCTGCCAAAGAATCCGTTGGCGGACAGCTGCCCGTGTGAGGTTTTGCAGTTGCGCGCAAACACGAGCACGCTGGCGGGCCCAGGCCAGCAGTGTTTTCCGCGTGCTTTTGTGCCTAAAACGTTGAAGAACGCAGAGTTTGTGTTGCAGACACGACGACCAGCGCCCTCCATTGCGCCGACCAGCGCCCTCCATTGCGCCTGCGCACATGTTGAAAATGGCCCTATGTCACAGTGTTGAAAAATGCTTTAAAAAAATTCCTGTATCCAGACGGTGAACCGGATCACCCCTAAAATTTAATCAGTTCTTCCTTGTACCATTTCCAACAATGCCTGAAAGTTTCATGCAAATCCGTCCAAGACTTTTTGAGTTATCTTGCTAACCAACAGACAAACAGACAGACAGACAGACAAACAGACAGACAGACAAACAGACAAACACACAAACCCTGGCAAAAACATAACCTCCTCCTGGCCTTTTCGGCCTGGCGGAGGTAATTATCTTTATTATGTGTAGAGTGTGCATGTGCATGCGTGTATGCGTATATGTGCAGCCAGGGCGAGCAGAGCGTCGAGCAGCCTGGCAACCCTAGGGATGAGGAGAGATAGAGAGGGTTAGTGTCTGACTCGGGAGGGGATGTACAGTGATGTGTGGAGCTTACTGTCGATGAGATGGAGAACAGGCTCAGGTTGGTCCCGAAGGCTCCAGCCAGGAAGACAGTGTGCACTGTTCCGGTTGTGGATGGAGATAATGGTGATGCAGTGCGGTGTAGTGCTGCTCGGTCCGCCGCTAGGGGAGAGAGGTCCGACGCCACCGATCTCCGCCTGTACACAGGGGATAGAGCGTAGAAAACTAGTGAAGGAGAGGATGGATTATGTGTTGTGGAGATGTAGCCCTTCCAGGAGGATGACGAAGAGAGGCGAGTTTCTTTGGAGAACGTAGACTATGAAGACGATGACTCAGAAGAGGGCGAAGATGAGTGCCGGTCTCATCAGACCAAGGAGTGAGACTCTGTGCTGATCTGTGGGCAGCACGGCCTAAATAGCTCCAGTGATGAGGGAGAGCAGGTGTGCGCGCAGCTGTGGAGAATTAGGCAGGCAGAGAGAATCATCACAGTACCCCCCCCCCGACACGTGGCACCTCTCGGCGACCGATCCAGCCTACCTGAGTGCATCCGGTAGAAGTCCCTGATGAGTTGAGGATCCAACACGAAGGAGGGATGCACCCATGACCTCCACTCAGGGCCATAATCCTCCCAGTCCACCATGTACTGCAGGCTGCGACCCCGGCGGTGGACATCCAGGATGGCGTTGACCTTCCACGCCAGGTCGCCATCGATCACTACCGGTGGAGGTGGCCTCTTGGGAGGGGGGCACAGAGGGCTGGAATAGAACGGCTTGACCTGAGAGACATGAAAGGTGGGACAGATGCGGAGGGAGGGGGGGAGAGCTAGGCGCACAGCCACAGAATAAATAATATGGGTTATAGCAAATGGACGTCCCACTGGAAGGAGACCCTGGGGCAGACCCAGGACTCGGTGGAGAGACTATGTCTCCCAGCTGGTCTGGGAACGCCTTGGTATCCCCTCTGAAGAGCTGGAGCAGGTGGCTGGGGAGAGGGAAGTCTGGGCTTCTCTGCTTGAACTGCTGCCTCCGCGACCCGGACCTCCGGAAAAGCGGTAGAAGATGGATGGATGGATGGATGGGTTATAGCAAATGGCCCGATGAACCGCTGAGAGTTTCCTTGACTCAGCCTTGAGATTGATGTGTTTCGTCGAGAGCCATACCTGTTGACCCACTTGGTAGGGTGGAGCCGGCATCCTACAACGATTGGTGATCGTGTAATTCATGTAATTGGTGTAATTGGTGTAATTGGTGTTGCGTTCCGCCGTGTGCTGCAGCGCGGTCCGGGTAGCTCTCGCCAGCCGGCGGCAGCACCTCAGGTGGGCTCGAACAGACGGTTCAGCAATGTCCCCCTCCTCCTTGGGTAACAGCAGGGGATTATAGCCCAGAGATGCCTCAAACGGGGACATGCCTATCACTGATGACACGATGGTGTTATGTGCGTACTCAGTCCACGGGAGGTGGGTGCTCCAGGATGCTGGGTTGGTGGTGGCGACGCACAGCAGTGCAGCCTCCAGCTCCTGATTGGCCTGCTCACACTGTCTGTTACTTTGCGGGTAGTACCCCAGTGACAGGCTCACCGTAGCCCCGATGGCGTTGCAAAACAATCTCAACACCTGGGAAACAAACTGGGCCCCCCGGTTGGAAACGATGTCCAGGGAAATGCTGTGCAGCCTCACCACGTGAAGGACAAGCAGGTCCACCGTCTCCTTCACCGTGGGTAGCCCCTGTAGGGGAATGAAGTGGGCTGCCTTCGAGAACCTGTCCACGATGGTGAGGATGACGGTGTGGTGGTTAGAGGGTGGAAGACCGATGATGAAGTCCAGTGCCATGTGGGACCAGGACCTGCCAGGGGTAGGAAGAGGATGGAGAAGGCCGGCCAGAGGAGAGGAGGACGTCTTGCCGGTGGTGCACTGGGGATAGGCGCGGATATATTCTCTGACGTCGCTCCAGATTGAAGGCCACCAAAAAGTCCTCTGTAAGAGCGCCACCATGCATGCCATGCCCGGGTGACACGAGAGCTTGGAGGAGTGGGCCCAATTGATTACCTTTCCCCGAAAGGCAGGTGGAGCAAACAGCCTCCCCACTGGTCCCCCGCCCGGGTCAGCCTCGGTCTCCTACGCTCCCAGGACCTTCTCTTTGATGCCCCATGAGAGGGCGCCCACGATGCACGATGGGGGGACGATGGGATGCTCCAACACCATTGCTGCATCTGAGATTGAGATTGAGATTGAGATTCAACTTTATTGTCATTACACATGTATGAATACAAGGTAACGAAATGTGACTTGGCATTTGGGCACGCTCTGACGGTCCAAAAACCCCCTCCAGCCAATGGCGCCACTCCTCCAGCGCAAACTTGATCGTCAGGAGCCCCCTGTCCCCGATGTCAAAATTCCTCTCCGCCGGGGAAAGGGGGCGGGAGAAGAACACATAGGGGCAGATCTTATCGTCAATTGGGGAGCACTGAGAAAGCACGGCTCCCACGCCAGAGTCCAAGGCGTCCACCTCCACCAGGCATTGCAGTGCGGGATCCACCTGTACCAAGATTGGAGAGGAGGAAAATTGAGACTACAGGTAAACAAAGGCCGCCCCAGCCTCCTCTGTCCACTGGAAGGGCACCTTGGGAGGTGAGACAGGTCAGAGTCAGGGCAATAATACTATAGTTTCTGATGAAGCGGCGGTAGAAATTGGTGAACCCCAGGAACTGTTGGAGTTGCTTCTGGGAGGAGGGAGTTGGCCACTCTACCACTGCCTTTACTTTCTCAAGGTCCGCGATGATCTCATTGTGAGAAATGATGAATTGAAGGAATGATGTCTTGGAGGCGTGGAATTCACACTTCTCAGCTTTCACAAAGAGCTTGTTCTCAAGTAGCCACTGCAAAACTCGCCTCACATGCACCCGGTGCTCATCCAAGGTCTGAGAAAAAATCAGGATGTCATCCAAGTATACAAAGACAAATGAGCCCAAAAAGTCCCTCAGCACATCATTAATAAGGCGCTGGAATACGGCGGGGGTGTTTGTCAGCCCAAACGGCATAATGAGATATTCGAACTGACCGCTAGGGGTCCGGAACCCTGTTTTCCACTCATCGCCCTCTCAAATCCACACCAGATGGTAGGCGTTGCGGAGGTCAAGCTTGGTGAACCAGGAGCCCCCCTGGAGGGAATCAAACGCCGTATTGATCAAGGGGAGCATGTATTTGTCCTTGATAGTGATATTATTGAGCTCCCGGAAGTCGATGCAGGGCCTCAGCGAGCCGTCTTTTTTGCCCATGAAGAAGAAACCCGCCCCCACCGCCGATGACGAAGGCCAGATTATGCCTGAGTTTAATGACTCCTTAATATACGTCTCCATAGCCACCCGCTCCAGTGCTGACAGGCTGTAAAGCCAACTTGATGGTAGCGGGGCACCAGCCCGGAGGTTGATGGTACAATCGTATGGGTGGTGGAAGGGAAGAGATAGAGCTTGGGTCTTACTGAAAGTGGCCCCCAGGTTGTGATATTGCAAGAGACTTTGGACAGATCAGGAGGGGGGGTGACGGGGACACCGAGGGGCACAGATGGCGAGTAAGCAGTGGACTGAAGGCAGGCACTGAGACAGAAAGAGCTCCAGGAGACTACGCTCCCCGAGCACCAGTCAATGGAAGGATTATGTAACCGAAGCCAGGGGTAGCCGAGGATAACAGGAGAAGTGGATACTGACAGCACGAACAACCTGAGCTGCTCCCAATGATTCCCAGACACTATGACAGAAACTGGAGCAGTCTGCTTAGATACCATTGCCAGTGGGGCTTTAGACAGGGCGATTAGTTTCAGGGGAGTCTTTAACTGATGACACGGGAGCCCCAACCGGGTCGCCAGTTCCTCAGAAATAAAGCTCTGCTCTGCCCCTGAATCCACTAGAGCATGTGTGGCTATCTCATTCTGGTTATGAACAAAACGGATGGGTAAAAGGAATCTAGTGAGGGGATTGTCTTGAGGTGAGTCCGTGAGTCCCCCTACTGTGATGCACGGACTCCATCTTTTGGCCGTATGGGGCAGGTAGCAACTTCATGCTCCTCGCTGCCTCAGTAGAGGCACAACACTAACTCGTGGCGGCACTGTTTCTCCGCTAAAGGTAGTTTAGACTGCCCCATTACTATTGGCTCGGGGGAATAAAAGGAATCAGAGGGAGGTAGGGCCAGCAGGGGGGGGCTGCAGGTAGCGGCGAAACTGGGTGCCCAAGTGACCAGAAGCCTTACACTCGGTGGCCAGTTCCCTTAGCCGATTATCTAGGTTAATGGCTAGAGACATGAGCTCGGTTAATCTACTGGACTTCTCTAAGCAGGCTAGCTCATCCTGCAGGCTAGGGCTAAGGCTCCTGATGAAGATGCTACAAAGCGAGGTGTCCTCCCACCCCACCTCCGTGGCCACCACCCGGAAATCCACGGCATAGTCGACTACGGACTTGGTTCCTTGCCTTAAGTAAAGCAGCCGGAAGGTAAGCACACTGTCATGGTCGGAGTGCTCAAACACCTCGTTAAATTTGCTGACAAACTGGTCATAAGTCATATTAGCATAGTCTGCCCTGGCCATCACAGCGCAGGGCCAGGCTAACGCCCGTCCCTCCAGGAAATTAACTACATAGCCTATATGGCTGTGATTAGTGGGAAAGTCCCCGGGCACCCGCTGAAAAACTATCCCACACTGTAGTAGGAACCCCCTAGCCTCCTCTAGCTTGCCGCTAAAGCGACTGGGCGTGGGAATCAGTGTCAGACGGGATGATGGAGACTGAGCAGGTTGGGAGCTAGTGGGAGAAGAGGTGCTACCTGAGGTTTAAGGGAAGGCCTGAGGACCCGACAGGCGATCCAACCGGGAATTAAATTGGACCAGCTGGGTGAGTATTACCTATTGCTGGTAAGATAACTGATCTACTCGAGCTTCCAAGGTGTTAACTTTGCGCGCTAGCATGCTGTCTGCTGGGTCATTTTGGCGGAGTCGTACTGACATGGTTTTCAGACCCAGTGAGCAGACACAGACTCAAAAGTAGATTCATTTATCTTTATTATGTGTAGAGTGTGCGTCTGTGTATGTGTATATGTGCAGCCGGGGCGAGCAGAGCATCGTGCAGCCTGGCAACCCAAGGGATGAGCAGAGACAGAGAGGGTTAGTGTCTGACTCGGGAGGGGATGTACAGTGATGTGTGGAGCTTACTGTCGATGAGATGGAGAACAGGCTCAGGTTGGTCCCGAAGGCTCTGGCCAGGAAGACAGCGTCCACCATCCCGGTTGTGCGTGGAGATGATGGTGATGCAGTGCGGTGTAGTGCCGCTCAGTCCGCTGCCAGGGAAGAGAGGTCCACCGCCACGGATCTCCGTCTGTGCACAGGGGATAGAGCGTAGAATACTAGTGAAGCAGAGGATGGCTTACGTGTCGTGGAGATGTAGCCCTTCCAGGAGGATGACAAAGAGAGACGAGTTTCTTTGGAGAACATAGACTACGAAGACGATGACTCAGAAGAGGGCGAAGACGAGTGCCAGTCTCATCAGACCAAGGACTGAGACGACTCCGCGCTGATCTGTGGGCAGCACGGCCTAAATAGCTCCGGTGATGTGGGAGAGCAGGTGTGCGCGCAGCTGTGGAGAATTAGGCAGGCAGAGAGAATCATCACACCCTGGACCATGGTTGGGCCCAATAGCAAACGTCGGGGATTGATCAGACATGGCTGTGCCTCCTCCCTTTCCCTTTTGCTGGAAAACAAATTTGACATCCTTTCCCTGGAAGATTTCCCCCACCTGGACATTGCTCTTCCTCCCATGGCTGCCCCTCCTCCTCCAGCAGCGGCCCAAACCCGCAAGCCCAGGATCAAAACTACCTTAGGTGTGCCAAACTTTACACCAGCTTCAAAAAGAAGAGAGTGCAACCCACCGCATCACCCCCGCACCGGCACCTCGCCACTGCAGCAACAACAACGGCAAAATTATCCACTATTTCAGAAGCCACCAACAAAGTCCCTCAAGACGACGCTGATAATTGGAGATTCAATAATGAAGAACGTCAGAAGCAGGTACTGTTACAAAATTTTTTCCTGGGGCTAAAGTGTCAGACATTGAGGCTCGTACCCCTGACCTATTAAATGAATACCCCCACGCTAAAACTGTTATTGTGCATGTTGGATGCAACAATATCCCAGATGAAGCATCTGAGATCTTGAAGAGAGACTTCAGGAGCCTTCTGTCCACTCTTAGGAACTGTGGTAGACGTGTGTTTATTTCTGGGCCACTTGCTCCTTTTAGAAGAGGTTGCAATTATTTTAGCAGAACTCTTAGCCTTAATACCTGGTTGTGTTCAACATGTCCTACTTTTAACATTGGTTTTATAGACAATTTCAACCTGTTCTGGAACCGCCCATCATTTATGAGGCCAGATGGCATCCATCCAAATAGACTCAGTGCACGTGTTCTAAGGGACAATCTGTTTTATTCCATTCAGCATTTTTAGTACAGTGACTGAAAGCTGTTGCGTTAATTCACCCCAGAGTACCTGGGTCTGCCAACCAGCCCTTCTTTGCTTCCACTTCTCATATTAATCCTATTAATCCAAATAATTTTGCTGTTTAGATCAGTCTTCATTTCATAACCCCATAGAGACTGTGTCTGTCTCCCGTTACCCAAAACATTTTAACCCAAGTCAAATACAACATAACTTGATAAAGATTAAAATCACTAATTTACCACAGTTAAATAAAATAATTAAATGCGGACAGCTGAATATAAGATCTCTGTCAGATAAAGCGACCTTAATTAATGATATGACCACGGATTACAATATAAATTTACTCTGTCTCACAGAAACCTGGCTATGCCCCGATGATTTTGTTAGTATCAATGACCCCCCCACCCCCCACCCCAGCCATGGTATTATTCATATTCCTAGAAACACTGGCCGAGGTGGTGGTGTCGGGGTAATATATGAATCCACATTACCAATGAACCCTCAGCCTAAGCAAAACTCAAATCGTAACTCTTTTGAATGCTTAATTTTTAGCTTAGCACACCCATCCTGGAGGTCAGAGTAGCCAATTTTATTTACCACAGTATATCGCCCTCCCTGTGCTTCTTTTGCTGAATTTATGTCTGAATTCTCTGAGTTCTTAACAATCTTAGTTCTTAGTTCAGACAAGATTATCATAGCTGGTGATTTTAATATTCATATAGATGTTGATAATGATAGTCATAGTGTAGCATTTCTCTCCCTCTTAAATTAAACTGTTTTTTCTCAGTGTGTTAGTAAACCAACTCATCGTCATATTCACACCCTTGACCTGGTCTTGACCTATGGTGTAGAAATTGATGAGCTGCTTGTCATCCCTCAAAATCCTACACTGACTGACCACTATTTGATAATGTTCAAATTTGTGCTATCCGATTTCACAGCATCAAGCAGAAATATAGTTACCAGATACTTATCTGATAGTGCCGTGGCTCACTTTAAAGAATTAATCCCTTCAGCACTTACTGTATTACCATGTCTCAGTATAGCAGACAGCACTGACTACTTGAGTCCATTAGAATTAGAACTTTTAGTTGGTTGTACTGCAGCCTTACTGCAGTCAGCACTTGACTTCATAGCCCCTCTTAAAAATAAAACTATTAAAAATAGGAGACAAGCTCCATGGTACAACTCCCACACCCATAAGTTAAAACAGAAAGTTAGTTGTCCTGTGAACGGCTTTGGCGTGCAAATAAGACAGAAGAATCTTGTTCAGCCTGGAATGCCAGCCTTACCACCTGCAAGAAATCTCTCCATAGTGCTAGGCGACAGTACTATTCATCCTTGATAGAAGAAAATAAAAACAACCACATTTCTCTTTAACACTGTGGCTCATCTAACCAAGAGCCAAAATGCCATAGATCCCTACGTCCCTCCAACTCTTAGTGCTGACGACTTTTTGAATTTTTTTTAATGATAAAATTGTCAGTATTAGGAATAATATTCCAAAAAATAGCCCCCCCCCCGCCAAATATACCAAGCCTCTACCTAACACTGCTGTGCCCACAGGCTCAAAACTCCACTTTTCTAAATTTTTTCGTATTAATCATTCTGATCTAGCCCTAATAGTGTCAGCCTCTAAATCAACTACCTGTCTTTTAGATCCAATCCCCGCTAGATTAGTGAAGGAATCGCTATCTCTGATTAGTCCATCTCTTTTGAACATAATTAATATGTCCCTATTGATAGGACATGTACCGCAGTCATTTAAAGTGGCAGTAATTAAACATCTACTTAAAAAAACTTCGCTTGATTCTGGGATTTTGGTCAATTATAGACCAATATAAAACCTCCCCTACTTTTTCGAGATCCTTGAAAAAGTAGTTGCCAATCAACTATGCACCTTTTTAGAAAAAAAATTCTATATTTGAGAAATTTCAGTTGGGTTTTAGGAAACATCACAGCACAGAAACAGCCTTAGTGAAAGTTACTGATGACATCCTTGAGGCATTTGACAAAGGACTTGTCAAAGCGCTGCCTTTGATACCATTGACCACCATATTGACATTGACATTGATTTTTATTTATTCTGCTAGAGAGACTTGAACAGCAAATTGGCTTGAATGGAACAACACTAAGATGGTTCCAGTCTTATCTATCAGATCGTTCCTAGTTTGTTCATGTCCATAAAAAGTCATCTACTCAGACCACGGTTAGCTATGGAGTTCCACAGGGATCAGTACTTGGACCAGTATTGTTTACATTATACATGCTGCCTTTGGGAGACATTATGAGGAAGCATTCTATTCATATTCATTGTTACGCTGACAACACTCAGTTGTGTTTATCCATCAGTTCAGATGATCTCAGCCAGTTGGGTTTACTCCAAGAGTGTCTTAAGGATATCAAAACCTGGATTAACTACAACTTTCTATTGCTGAATACAAATAAAACTGAAGTCATTGTTCTTGACCCCAAATATGCTAGAAGTACTCTTTTTAGCAAGATAACAACACTAGATGGTATTGCACTGGCTTCTAAGTCTTCTGTTAGGAATCTTGGAATTGTCTTTGACCAAGATGTGTCTTTCAACTCTCATATACAGCAAACCATTACGACCGCCTTCTTCCATCTGCGTAATATTCCTAAAATTAGGTCCATCCTGTCTCATAAAGATGCAGAGAAACTTGTCCATGCCTTTATCACCTCTAGACTTGACTACTGTAACTCACTTTTATCAGGTTGCCCAAATAAATCCATAAAGTTTCTCCAACTCATTCAGAATGCAGCTGTACGTATCCTTTTGAGAACAGGGAGAAGAGATCACATTACTCCAGTTTTAGCTTCTTTACATTGGCTCCCAATAAAATATAGAGTTGAATTCAAGATATTGCTCTTAACCTATAAAGCTCTTAATAGTATGGCTCCTTCTTACCTGCAAGAACTCTTAGTTCCCTATCATCCAACCAGAGCTCTGCGCTCCCAAAAATCCAAACTACTAGTGGTCCCCAAGGTATCTAGAAGTAGATTGGGAGGTAGAGCTTTCAGCTATCAAGCTCCCTTCCTGTGGAACCATCTTCCCAGTTCAGTTCGGGAGGCAGACACTCTCTTTATTCAAGAGCAAGTTGAAATCTTTTCTCTTTGGTAAGACCTTTAGTTAGAAATGCTGCCCCTGCCAGGCCTTTGCTTGCACGTGCAGCCTGGCCAGGCTTGGTACTGGACTGTTTTGCTTTGAATGTTGTATTTGTATGTTTGTTTTGTATGTAGCTACTCAAACCAGCTGGTCGAGGCGGATGGCCGTCCACCATGAGCTATGGTTCCACCCGAGGTTTTTGCCTGTTAAAGGGAAGTTTTTCCTTGCCTGTGTCGCTGCAGTGCTTGCTCTTAGGGATCTCTGCCGGATTCTATAAACTAAGAGTGTGGCCTAAACCCATTCTTTTCTGTAAAGTGCCTTGAGACGACCTGCGTTGTGATTTGGCGCTATATAAATAAAATTGAATTGAATTGAATCTCCTCAAGCCCTGCGCAAACCAGCTGTGTGGGATTGTGGAGCACATCTTCAACCTGAGCCTGAAGCTGGGGAGGGTACCGCAGCTGTGGAAAACATCCTGTGTGGAGGCCGTACCAAAGACCCCCCACCCCAAGGATCTGAACAGCTACAGATAAGTGGCCCTCACATCTCACCTGATGAAGACCCTGGAGAGGCTGCTCCTTGTCCACCTCCACCCCCTGGTGGGGCCAGCGATGGATCCACTCCAGTTCACCTACCAGCATGGCATCGGGGTGGAGGATGCAGTGATCTTTCTCTTACACCGTTCCCTGTCCCACCTGGAGAAGCCTGGGAGCACGGTGATGATCATGTTTTTTGATTTCTCCAGTGCTTTCAACACCATCCAACTGGTGATCATGAAGGACAAGCTACAGTGCATAGGGGTGGACCAGCATCTGTCATCGTGGATCCTGGACTACCTCACAAACCGGCCACAGTTTGTGAGAACCCAGGATTGTGTGTCCGACACTATAGATAGATAGATAGATAGATAGATACTTTATTTCAAACAAAAAAGTATAACAAAAACAAAACAAATGACAAATGCAATAAAGTAACAGTATACAGTGTTCGAAAGGGAGAAGGAAGAAGTGAACACTTATTAATTCCATCTCCTCTTTTCCATAAATACACCCATGTGAATTATATACAAATTACCACATTTAAGACCCCAAGTAAACAATTAACTGTATTTTGTACATATCAACATTACCACCCATCCATCCTAACATACATTGATGTCCATACATCAAAACCAGCCTCAAACAACACAGATATACACAGTGCTGTCCCACCCACCATTCCATAGTGTCCCATAGTGTCCCAGAGTGAGCATAGTGAATCGTACATATAAATACTGCCCTTCTAACATATATCCTTTCAGCAAATAATGTTTATACCTCTTTTTGAATTGATTTCTGTTTGTACATAGTTTCAGTTCCGGTTCCAGACTGTTCTACAAATCCACCCCACAGACAGATGTGCACATACTTTTCTTGTTTGTTCGTATCTTGGGTTTTGTAAAGTTTAAGTCTCCTCTCAAATTATGATCATTGTCTCTTTTTTTTAAAATATTTTTTGTATATTAGTTGGGAGTTGATTATTAATTGCCCTGTACATTACTTGTGCTGTCTTAAATTTAACTAAATCGATGAACTTTATGACATGTGACTTTAAAAACAACGAATTGGTATGGTCTCTACATCCTACATTATTTATTATCCTTATAGCTCTTTTTTGTAATGTGCATATTGACTGTAGGTTGGTCTTGTAGGTGTTTCCCCAGACTTCTACACAGTAGTTAAGATAATGTAGAAACAGTGAATTGTACAGTAAGACCAATGATTTATAGTCCAAGATGTGTCTTGTCTTCCCCAGTATCCCTATACATTTTGCCAACTTGGCCCGGATGTGACTGATGTGAGGTTTCCAGCAGATTTTATTGTCTAGCGTCACCCCCAGAAACTTATTTTCCTGTACTGTTTCTATTCTGGTATCATCTATCGTTACCATTATTTCATGATTTATTTTATAATTTCTAAACAACATAATCTTTGGGGGTTTTTTAGATTTAGAGATCATTTATTTTTGTTGAACCACTGCGTTAACTTTTTCATTTCAGTTGTGACCACCTCTAAAACCTGCTGCAAATTCTCACCAGTGCAAAGGATATTTGTGTCATCCGCAAACAAAATAAATTTCAGAATTTTTGATACTTGGCATATGTCATTTATATACAAAATAAAGAGTTTGGGTCCCAAAATTGACCCCTGGGGCACACTACAAGTGATGTCCATGAAGGGTGATTTGTGCTCACCAATTTGTACAAATTGTTGTCTGTTACTTAAATAACTTTCCACCCAACTCAGTCCGACCCCTCTTATCCCATACCTTTCCAGTTTCCTTAGTAGTATTCTGTGGTCAATGGTGTCAAAAACTTTCTTTAAATCTATAAATACTCCTACAGAAAACTTTTTTTAATCTATACAACTAGTAATTTCTTCTACAAGTAAGTAGACGGTTGTGCTGTTTCATCCCATCTAGCAACAATGCTCTGCACTGTGTGTGTTTATACATTTACATATTTATTCCATCTAGCTACAATGCTCCGCACTGTGTGTTTATCCATCCATCCATCTTCTTCCGCTTAATCGTTAATATCTACATATTATTCCATCTAGCTACATTGCTCCGCACTGCGTTTATATATTTACATATTTATTCCATCTAGCTGCAATGCTCCGTACTGTGTGTTTATATACTCATATATTTATCCCATCCAGCTACAATGCTCTACACTGTGTGTCTGTGTGTGTATATATATATATATATATATATATATTTATAGTAATATGTACATATGTATATTAGCTGCTCTTGCTTGCTTGCTTGCTTGCTTTTTTTTTTTTTTTTTTTTTTTCTTGCCTTCTGATTGTTGCTCTGAGTGTTGCTATCCCTGTGCTGTTGCAATCCTGGAATTTCCCCGTTGTGGGACTAATAAAGGCTTATCTTATCTTATCTTATCTTATAAGTTCGATCAGTGCCAAAGATAAGATAAGATAAGATAAGATAAGATAAGCCTTTATTAGTCCCACAGTGGGGAAATTCCAGGATTGCAACAGCACAGGGATAGCAACACTCAGAGCAATAATTAAGAAGATACGGAAGATATAAATAAGAGCAGTGGATATACATACATACACATCAATATATAATATATATACAAAGTGCGGAGCATTGTAGCGAGATGGAATATGTAGATTTATCTGCTCTAAACCATACTGGCTGTCTGTAAGGAGGTTGTGTTTTTCAATGAAATCATCCAGTCTCTTAGTGAAGATTTTTTCAAGTATTTTGGAGAATTGTGAGAGTAAAGAGACTGGCCTGTAATTTGTGAAACAATGACTGTCTCCTGTTTTGTATAGAGGTATTACTTTTGCTATTTTCATTTTGTCTGGAAATTTATCAGTTTGAAATGACAGGTTACAGATGTGGGTGAGTGGCTTAACAATTCGTTCAATTGCTTTTTTCACTATTGTCATGTCAATTTCATTCCAGTTCGTTGATTTTTTGTTCTTAAATTTACTCACAGTCTCGATAATTTCCTTTTCAGTAACTGCACCCAAAAAGATTGTGTTTGGATTTCTATCTTCTATTTCATTTACAGAACCACTGTTGTTTGTTTTGGTTGTCACTATTGATTTTGCTAATTCAGGACCAACGTTTACAAAAAATTTATTGAAACCAATGACCACATCCTCCATATTATTTATCAAATTGCCATTTTCAATAAAACATTATGGATAATTAGCATTCTTAGGTCGATTACTAATAATCCCATTGAGTACTTGCCATATTCCTCTTAAGTTATTTTTATTATCCTCTAATATTCTGTTGTAATATTCTTTCTTACAGGTCCACATTATATTAGTAAGCTTATTTTTATATCTTTTATATTTGATCTCAGCCTCCACCTTTCTGCACTTAATGAATTGTTTATATAATGTATTCTTCTTTTTACATGCATTTATTAACCCCTTGGTGACCCAAGGAATATTTTTCTTTTGTTGTCTGTCACTGTATTGTTTTATAGGACAGTTTTTATTGTACAATGATTGAAATATTTGTAAAAATTTATCATATGCTTTATTTATATCATTTTCATCATAAACTATCTTCCAATCTTGTATTAATAATTCCTTTGTCAGTAAATACATAGATTCTTCGGTTCTTATTCTTTTATATTTAATATTTTTGGTATATTTTTTCTTCCTATAATCACATTGATAGACAACAAAAATTGGCAGGTGGTCACTGATATCATTCAATAAAAGCCCACTCCTGATATTATTTTCCATAATGTTTGTGAATATGTTATCTATTAGTGTGGCACTGTGTGACGTGATTCTGCTAGGTCTGGTAATTGTTGGATGTAAGCCCATACTGTACATTGTGTTGATAAATTCTTCTGTCAAACTATGTTGTTTTGAATTCATCAGATCTATACTGAAATCCCCACAGATGAACATAACTTTATGAGTTAGTTTTGCATACATTTTTTTCCATCCAGTCCTTAAATAAGTCAATGTTTGATCCAGGTGTTCTATATACACAGCTCACGACCATATTCTTCACATTGTCCAGACAGATTTCTATTGTAATATATTCAAATAAATCATCCACAGTTACTGACAGATTTTCAACAACCTTTTATTTCAAGCTCTTGTCAACATAAATTGCAACTCCTCCTCCTTTTTTCACTTTTCTATTTATATAATTTAATTCATAGCCATCCATGGTAAAATCCACTCCTTTCTCTTCACTGAGCCACGTCTCTGATATTGCCACAATATTGAGTGGCTCTTTAAACTGATGTAAATAATGTTATTAAAGTTGGCATAGAGACTTCTGCTGCTGAAGTGGATCATAGAAATATTGAACTCAGATGTGACCATTGTGTTAAACCGTTCATCCGTGTAGTAACTACAGTCATTATTGATGGAGCTAAATAAATTATTATCAGGGTCTATGTTATATTCTACTGTCACCACGGGTTGAGATGCCGTCTCGGCACTCAGCCCATGTTTTCCCTCATCCCTGCTTCCCATTGAGCAGCGTCTCAGCTGGCCCCCAGCTGGCAGCATTATGGACGGCTGGGGCCAATTAGTCTTCATCAGCTGGGGCGCTGCCAATGAGGATAAATAGGAGCAGCCTCGATGACTCGGGGCTGCGACATAAACACATTGCTAAGCTGAAGCCCCTTCGTCTGGTGTCAGCTTATACTCCTCTTGCAGCATTCCTGTGTTTGTATCCCGCTGTGAGTATGTACGTCTTGCTACCCCCACGTCCGGTACGAGCTGCTTACCTCTGCGCTGTGCAACCTGTGAGTGTACCTCTGCATGAGTATCTGTGCTCTCCTCATCCCTTCCCCTTTACCCTGAATAAAATATCACGACTCACTGGCTTGCCCCTGGCTCTGATTGCCCGGCTCCCTAGAGCCGGATATGACAGTATGTCGCAGCCAGAAGAGTTGCCGGCGGCCGTGGGTCGCTGTGGAAACGTACCTTTCTGTCGGGGTGTCAGCGCTGCTAGCATGCCGTTTCCCAGGAGTCACTTCCGGCGCCAGGGCGACGAGCTGAGGTCCATCTCGGAGGCTGTCGACGGGACGCTCTTCACCCTGCACGACGCCTCCAACGCGAGACGCTGGCATCCGGGCCGTGCTGAGGAACTCCTGGACTGTCACCCTCACTCTCTGTACCATCTGGAGGACAGTGCCAGGATAGACGCTGCAGGTACACAGCGAGAGAAGCTCCACGGGGTGGATGGAAATCCCGGCAGGGAGTCAAAGTGGGCGACGTCTTTCCCCGCTTCGGAGTCCCGTTCCTGCCGCCATTCCAGTCCGGGAGTTCGCGCCAACCAGAGGACTTCCCCCGACCTGCGCCACGTCACTCGGGATTCCCTTCAAGGAGCCGCAGCTGACAGCAGTTATGTCCGGGGTCGAGTGGCTGTCGCGAGCTCTACTGTGTTTCCTGTCACCACCTTCAGGCATGTGGCGGCGGCAGTGAGATTGATGGTGAGGACTTCAGGGCTACGAAGCTTTCCCGTGCTCGACGCCTTCCTCGTCTCGATCCCCGATCTGGAGCGGCGAATCCTGGGTTTCCCCCTCGCTTCGTCCCCTGGGAGTAGTCGTCATCACATCGCCGAGTCACCTCTGCACGAACCTCGTCCGGATCCAGTTCTGGGTCATCGTCAGGACTGTTCCTCCCACGCAGCTGTCATCCCTTCGCCTCGTCAGTGTGGAGATTCTACAGCCTCGTCCCCTGAGCCTCATTCCCCCGCTGTCATTCCTGGACATTCGGGCTGGCTCACCCCGGCTGTTTCCCCCTCCTCCTCGACGCGCTTCCTGACCGCTGTGTGTGCCTGGAATCCCGGCCTGGTGAGCTCTCTGCTGGAGACAACGCGAGCGACCCTCAGACGAATTCCCGGGGGGTCCTCCGTTATCGCCGGGCGGGGAGAGGAAGAAGCAGATTCCACTACAGCAGGCGATACTCAACCTCCAGGGGGCAGGCAAGTCATTGTTTTTTCACACCTGCTTAATGATTTGCTCTGTCACATCCCTGGAGGAGAAGTTCAGGGTTCGCAGCTCCCTGAACTCTCCCCACCTGCTGTAACCTGTATGCCTAATCCCGCATCCTCTGTGTCTCTCTCCGCCGAGCGGTCCCCGGCTCCGGGTCAACGTGGTGGGATATGGAGAGGGCCTGTGGTTCCGCAGCTACATTGCGGACGGAGGAGGGGGACTGACTGCTGCGTGGAGTCTACGCCAACGACTGAGCGTCCCCGGGTCTCCACGGAGGAGCGGTTCGGTCCAGCGGGACGAGATTCTTCTGGCTTCACGCCGAGTAGATCGTCGGCGGGGTTACCTGAGCTGGAGGGATCTCAAGCTGCGCTGACCATCGTGCTGGCTGCGGGGCCCGACGCGGCTAGATGGGAGCCTGACAACGACCTCCTGACGACGGATCCTGGATCTTCGCAGTCCTGGACGGCGTCAGAACCCGAGATCAGGCGAGTGCTCTCCTTTCTTTTCTCTCTTTTTATCCCCGAGCACTTCAGCCTATCTCCAGGGGAGACGAGCCGGGTGCAGCCGTCTGCTGCGTCTGAGCTCGTCTCGCCGGGTTCTGGCGCTGCCGGTGATCCTGATCCCGGTTCTGTTTTCTCTTCTGAGCCTTC
Organism: Pholidichthys leucotaenia; assembly: GCA_020510985.1. Classification (NCBI taxonomy): domain Eukaryota; kingdom Metazoa; phylum Chordata; class Actinopteri; order Cichliformes; family Pholidichthyidae; genus Pholidichthys; species Pholidichthys leucotaenia. The sequence continues at coordinate 104,626,647 of CM035843.1, read as the reverse complement.
TTCCAGGGTCACCGGCAAGGAGTTGCTGTTCCTCGTGGTGCTGGAGGGTCCGGGTTCAACGTTGGAGGTCGGTTCTGGTGCAGTATTCAACGTGGGTTCGCCCGAGACCCAGTCGGGGTCCAACGTGGGTTCGCCTGAGGCCCGATCGGGGTCCGACGTGGGTGCTGCCCCAGTATTGTCCAGGTCCGGTGAGGAGGTGGCCGTTTTCCTGCGGCCTGACGCCCGCCGCCCTCATCATCGGCTCTCCCCTGAGCCTCTTCCACCGGGATCCGCTCTGATCCTTCGCCCGTCTCAACGGTCCTGGTGGTTGAGTGATGCGGGTCGACGACCCGACCCACAGAACTTTCGGTTCGGTGATCTGGTTCCCCCCACTGGTCTGTGTTTCCCTCTGGGCAGCCTGGTTCGGCTGCCGGTGGACTGGATTCCTGGGATCTGGGTCCAGAGTTCGCCATCCGAACACTTCTCTTTCCCTGATTCGCCAGCTGGACAATGGGCGGGGAGATCTCCGGAGCCATCTCGGCTATTTTTGGACTCTGCCTGCCATTCACCTCGGGTGTCACTTTTTCTTTTGTTATTAAGGTCACTCGGGTGTAATGTGTTGTCCTGTTGGTGGATTCGTTTTTATAGTGCTGTGTTTTCCATCGCTCATGCTCAGCATTTTACTTTTTGTGCCATGTTTTTAGCCTCGTTTTTTGTATTGTAGAGTTATGTTTTGTTTTCCGTAACACCATGCTCTGCAGTTATCCATTTATTCCAGTCACTTTCATTTCTTTAGGTGACTGGGTATTTATATATTCGTGTGTGTGGGTTTTTCTTTGCCTGCACTCAGTATTTCTTTTTTGTCCTGTTGGTTCATTATAGAGTCATGTGCCTTGTTTTTCGTAACACCATGCTCTGTAATTGTGTATTTGTTCCAGTCACCCTCACTTTTCTTGGTGACTGTGTGTGTATGTACTTAAATTAGCGCTGTGTATAGGTTCCCCTTTATTTAACCGTACTCAGCATTTTTGCCCTGTACCTTTTTGGTGATTCTTTTTTCCTTGCTCTGGGTCACGCATGGTTGGTGCTCTCTGGGTAGTATGTAACCGGCGTGCTGACCCAGTTCTTCTCCCCATCTGTACCTGGGTTAATTATTCTGTTTTGTCAGTATTGTATTTGGGTTTTTCTTTCCCGCTACCCTACATTGCCCCATTGGTGTGGTCCTTCCCTTGGCTTCTTCCCCTCCGGTCCGCCTCCCTTCCTCCCACCCTAGGTGGGGGGGGGGGGGGGGGGCTGGGATGTTCCTGGTCGTTCAGGAGCCCGACCTTGAGGGGGGGGCTCTGTCACCACGGGTTGAGATGCCGTCTCGGCACTCAGCCCATGTTTTCCCTCATCCCTGCTTCCCATTGAGCAGCGTCTCAGCTGGCCCCCAGCTGGCAGCATTATGGACGGCTGGGGCCAATTAGTCTTCATCAGCTGGGGCGCTGCCAATGAGGATAAATAGGAGCAGCCTCGATGACTCGGGGCTGCAACATAAATACATTGCTAAGCTGAAGCCCCTTCGTCTGGTGTCAGCTTATACTCCTCTTGCAGCATTCCTGTGTTTGTATCCCGCTGTGAGTATGTACGTCTTGCTACCCCCACGTCCGGTACGAGCTGCTTACCTCTGCGCTGTGCAACCTGTGAGTGTACCTCTGCATGAGTATCTGTGCTCTCCTCATCCCTTCCCCTTTACCCTGAATAAAATATCACGACTCACTGGCTTGCCCCTGGCTCTGATTGCCCGGCTCCCTAGAGCCGGATATGACATCTACGTCCTGTGGGTTGTGATCTGTATATTCAAAAACTTTCAGTTCCTGTTGTTCCTGTTTGTTAATCTTTTGTTTCATGTTGTTAAATGTCCTGTTGCAGATGAGTATAATCCTTCAGTGTCCTGCAATTGTCTTTTGTTGCTGTTGACTCCAGTTCATAATATTCATTGATATTTGTCCAGTTCCATAATATTATGGATGTTAACTACCTTGGCTTCTTCAGGTGATCCGTTTAATTTGATGTATATTTTACAGTTTGATGTCCAGGTGTTTTGAATCTTTTTCTGCTTTCTCAGGTATCTTGCTTTTCTGGCTATTTCTGCGTTTTCTTTTGTAAGGTGCTCGTTTATGTAAATGTTCGTTCCTTTCAGTTTCCTACCTTGTTTTAGCAGCGCAGTCTTGTGTTTTCTGTTGACAAACCTCATGATCACAGCCGGTTTGTCGCTGTTTTTCTTGGGCAGAGGGTGGCAGGCCTCAATGGTGTTACAGTCCAACTGGATTCCTTTGGACTGCAGGAAGGCCACCACTTGTTGCTCTATGGATTCGTCTTCCAGCACGTCGAGCCTCCCTCCGCTGTCCACAGCCACCGCTCGCGCGTACGATCGGGGTTTAATGTGGAGCCTCGTGATGATCACGTTGTTCACCCGAGTGTTCTGCTCCAGGTCCGACACTCTGCTCTTCAGATACGCCAGCCTCTTGTCCTTCTCGGCGTTCTGGATCCGCAGCGCTTTCATCTCCTCGATCAGGCCCAGGATGTTTTTTGCTGCTGCTTAACAGCAGAAATCTCTTCAGCCAAGAAGTCCAGTCTTTTGATGTCGTCCACCTCCTCAGTCTGCTGAGCTTTCTTGGGACCCATGATCCCGGCCGATTTTCATTGATTGTGATCGTAAAAAAAAAAAAAAAATCATCTGCAATACGGAGCCCCCCCAGGGAACAGTTCTGGCTCCCTTCCTGGTCACCCTTTATATTGTGGACTTTTTACACTACACACCACACTGCCATCTTCAAAAGTTCTCTGACGACTCTGCGATCGTCGGCCTCATCTCTGATGGAGATGATGCAGAGTACAGAGGACTTATCCAGGACTTCGTGGACTGGTGCCATTGGAACTGCCTCCAAATCAATGCGAGGAAAACTAAGGAACTGGTGGTGGACTATCGCAGGTGAGGACAACCACTCACAGCACCAGTAAAAATCCAGGGAACAGACATTGAGATGGTGACATCCTACAAGTACCTGGATGTTCATTTGAACAATAAACTGGACTGGTCACACAATACCGACGTGCTCTACAAGAAGGGACAGTGCAGGCTGTTCCTCCTGAGGAGGCTCAGGTCCTTTGGTTACAAGGAGCGCTCCTGAAGACCTTCTACGATTTGGTGGTGGCATCAGCCATCACATTTGGAGTGGTCTGCTGGGGCAACGGCATCACGGCAGCCAACAGGAAGAGACTGAATAGACTAATCAAAAAAGCAAACTCTGTCCAGGGGCAGCGCCTCGACCCAGTGGAGGAGATAGGAGAGAGGAGGATGGTGGCTAAGCTGTCCCACCCCATGCAGGCCACGCTGAACACACTGAGGAGCTCATTTAGCAGTAGGCTGTACCATCCTAGGTGTGCGACCGAGAGGCTTCGCAGATCCTTCCTACCCACAGCTGTCAGACTTTATAACCTAAACAGGGCTGCTCGTAGATGCCGTATTGAATGCACAAAAAGTAACAAACTTGCACAATAATGGTCCCCTCCATTATACAACTAGGACAATATCAGTTGCTGCAGAGGGTGACAACTAGGATGATTCAAATACGTAATATACGTGGGCTAATATATATGGGCTGCACGGTGGTGCAGTGGTTAGCACTGCGGCAGCACAGTTTACCCTTGGCCGGGGGATTGTGGGATCGTGGGTTCGATCCCAGCCCCCGACCAACAGTGATCTGTGTGGAGTTTGCATGTTCTCCCTGTGTTGCGTGGGTTTACTCCGGGATTTCTCCGGTTTCCTCCCACATGCCAAAAACATACATGTTAGGTTAATTGGCTGTTCTAAATTGTCCCTAGATATCTGTTTCCTATAGGCCCTTAGAATAGAGGGTTAGTATTAATGAAAGCGCTTTGAGTGGTCTTTGTGACTAGAAAAGCGCTATATAAGTGCAGGTTAGTTAGTTAGTTAGTTAGTAATATACTGTATGGGTCCATATTCATACTAGGTGGGGTAACTGAATAGACCATTTTGCTGTTTATTCCATCTAGCGACAATGCTACGCACTGTGTATATTTCTGTGTACATACTGTATGTATATCCACTGCTCTTATTATCTTATCTTCTTAATTATTGCTCTGAGTATTGCTATCTCTTGACATAATGCACGGCTCAGGAGACGCACACACACAGGCTCAGAGTAGCTCAAATAGCTTTATTGACAACAGGAGTGTATGAATGTGTGTCTGCGAGATGTGAATGTGTTGGTGGCGGCGTCTGCTTCGGGCACAGAGGCAGGAGATCGTACAGCCGGGCAACCCTATGGGAAAAGCACAGGGAGAAGGGTGACGGGCACACACCAACACAGGGGATATATGAGTAAGAGAGGAGCTTACTTGGAAAGGGCGGATGACTGGCACAGCAAGGAACAAAGTCCGGTAGACAGCCACCTGGAAAGCCCGGTGCAGCAGCGAGGAATAGGCGATGGAGAGGAATAGTCCGCCGCTGGGGAATCCACCTGTGCACAGGGGAGCAGACTTGGGAGAGAAAAAGGTAAGATCTTCTTACCGCAATGTTTGTAGAGGATGAGACGGAACTCACAGCAATGCGTAGCGAAGTCTGACGGCTTCAGGCCGAAGCCCAGGGCGAGGCGGCTTAAATCTCTCGCCGCTGATGATGTGCAGGTGTGCGTGCAGCTGGCGCTGCTGATGAGCGGCGCGGCGTGACAGTACTCCCCCCTCTAGCAGCGCCTCCTGGCGATGGCCTCTCTGGGTGCGCTCGGTGGAATTCAGCGATGAGCGATGGGTCTAACACAAACGACGAGGGTACCCACTGCCGATGTTCAGGCCCATAGCCCTCCCAGTCCACCAAGTACTGCAACCCACGACCCCGGTGCCGGGAGTCCAGGATGGAGGAGACAGGCCAGGCCGGATGGCCATCAATCATCCGGGGCGCGGGTTGCGCAGCAGGAGGAGGGCAAAGGGGGTCGGAGACTGCCAGCTTCACCTTGGACACGTGGAAGGTGGGGTGGATGCGGAGGGAGGGGGGAATAGCTACACGCACAGCCACCGGGTTGACGATCCTGGTGATGGGGTATGGGCCCATAAAACGCTGTGCCAGCTTCCTCCTCTCGCCCTTTAAAATCACGTCCTGGGTCGACACGTAGACTTGCTGACCAACTCTGTACGCCGGGGCAGGTCTTCTGTGCCGGTCCGCCACGGCTCTGTTGCACTCCGCCGTGCGTAAAAGCGCATTGCGCGCTGACGCCCAGATGGAGCGGAACTGCCTGAGATGCGCCAGTACTGAGGGGACAGTTACCTCACTCTCCTGCGCTGGGAACAGCGGGGGGTCGTAACCCAGGGACGCCTTAAAGGGGGACATCCCTGTAGCAGAAGAGCAAGCGGTGTTGTGGGCGTATTCAACCCAGGTGAGGTGGTTACTCCAGGACGTTGGTTTGGACGCCGTGACGCAGCGGAGCGCAGCCTCCAGCTCCTGGTTGGTCCGCTCACACTGCCCGTTGGTTTGGGGGTGATGGCCAGAGGAGAGGCTCACCTTGGCTCCCAGGGCGTTGCAGAACGACCTCCAAACCTCTGAAGAAAATTGGGGCCCCCGGTCCGAGACCACGTCCACCAGAATCCCATGCAGCCTGACCACGTGCTGGATTAGGAGGTCCGCCGTCTCCAGGGCAGTTGGGAGACCTCGTAGTGGGACGAAGTGTGCCGCCTTGGAGAAGCGGTCCACGATGGTCAGGACGGTGTCGAAGGTGTTAGAGACTGGGAGTCCGGTGACGAAATCCAGGGCGATATGCGACCAGGGCCTGCCAGGGACGGGCAGAGGCTGGAGCAAACCCGCTGGAGGGGCATTCCCTGATTTGCTGGTGGCACACACTGGGCAGGCCCAGGCGTAGCGGGCAGCGTCCCTCCGCAGGCCCGGCCACCAGAAGGACCGCTGGAGGAAGTCAATCATCCGGGAGGAGCCAGGGTGGCAGGTGAGTTTGGATGTGTGCAACCAGTGGATGACCTCCCCCCGAACCGTGGATGGCACGAACAGCCTCCCCTCCGGTCCGCCGCCAGGGTCAGGTTCCACTTCCTGCGCCTTCCGGATCTTGCTCTCAATGTCCCAGGTGATGGCTCCCACGACGCACGACCTGGGTAGGATGGTGTGGACCGCGTCCTCCGACTCCTCAGGGGCGAATTGCCTAGAGAGGGCGTCGGGCAGGCCGTTCTTGGAGCCAGGCCTGAAGGTGATGGTGAATTGGAACCTGGCAAAGAACAAGGACCAGCGCGCCTGGCGGGCGTTCAGGCGCTTGGCAGATCTTAGGTACCCCAAGTTCTTGTGGTCCGTCAGGACCACAAACGGCAGGTTCGCCCCCTCTAGCCAGTGACGCCACTCCTGTAGCGCGAGCTTGATGGCGAGGAGCTCTCTGTCCCCCACGTCGTAATTCCGCTCCGCCGGGGACAAGCGCCGGGAGAAGAAGGCGCAGGGCCGCTTGGTTCCGTCATCTGGCGACCGCTGGGATAGAACCGCCCCCACTCCTGTGTCCGAAGTGTCCACTTCCACGATGCACTGCAGTGCAGGGTTGACTTGGCTAAGGACCCGGGAGGAGGAGAACTCCGCCTTCAGCGCCTGAAAGGCAGCCGCGGCCTCTTCGGTCCACCGGAACGGGACCTTAGGGGACGTGAGGCGGGTCAGCGGGCCGACGATGGTGCCAAAATTTGGGACGAAGCGGCGGTAGAAATTTACAAACCCGACGAACTGCTGCACCTGTTTTCTTGATGCAGGTGTGGGCCATTCCACCACTGCCTTCACCTTCTCTGGGTCCGGAAGCACCTGGTCGTGGGAGATGATGAACCCGAGAAAGGATGTTGTCTTCGCGTAGAACTCACATTTTTCGGCCTTCACATACAACCGGTTCTCCAGCAGTCTTTGGAGGACCCGCCTCACGTGGACCTGGTGCTCGTCCCTGGATTTGGAGAAGATGAGAATGTCATCCAGGTAGACGAACACAAACAGGCCAATGAAATCCCGGAGGACGTCGTTGATAAGGTGCTGAAAGATGGCTGGAGCGTTGGTCAACCCGAACGGCATCACCAGGTACTCGAAGTGGCCGTTCGGGGTACGGAAGGCTGTCTTCCACTCATCTCCCTCCCGGATCCGGACGAGGTGGTATGCGCTGCGTAGATCCAGCTTGGTGAACCAAGTCACCCCCTGGAGGGAGTGGAAGGCGGTGTCCATGAGGGGCAGGGTGTAGCGATCCTTCTCCGTAATGTCGTTTAGGGTACGATAGTCGATGCAAGGACGGAGGGACCCGTCCTTCTTACCCACGAAGAAGAATCCTGCCCCCACAGGTGATGACGATGGGTGGATTATCCCAGCACTCAGCGACTCCTTGAGGTAAGCGTTCATGGTCTCCTTCTCCGGCGCTGACAGGCTGTAGAGTCGCCCAGAGGGTAAGGGTGCCCCCTGGCGGAGGTTAATTGCGCAGTTATAGGGCCTATGAGGAGGAAGAGACATCGCCTTGGACTTGCTGAATACCATACCCAGGTTGTGAAATTCCAATGGCACCAGGGACAGGTCCGGGGGCGCTGCGTCCGTAGGTGTAGGAGGAGAGGACGGAGAGCAGGCAGCGGACTGTAGACAGGTGCTCATGCAGAATGTGCTCCATGCCGACACCCCGGCGGACTTCCAATCCAAAACGGGGTTGTGGAGGCGTAGCCAGGGATACCCCAGGATGACGGGCGACACAGAGTTGGGCAGGACGTAGAAGGTTATCTCCTCCCGGTGGTTTCCAGAGATGATAACCAGAACAGGGACGGTCTGGTGTGTTACTCTCCCCAGGGAGACACGGGAGAGGTTGACCAGGGAGATAGGGGTCTTTAATGCCTGGCAGCGGATGCCCAATCGGGTTGCCAGGCTTTGTGAAATAAAACTGCCCTCCGCGCCCGAATCCACCAGTGCGTGAGTGAGATGCCCAGTGGAGTTGTGACAAAATCGGACGGGCAGCTTCAGTTGGGTGAGGGGACTTAACCGATTGATGTCCGCGAGGCCCCCTACAGTGACTCGCGGACCCCGCCGTTTGGCTTCTGTGGACAAAGCTCTACCGTGTGTTGACTATCTCCGCAATACATGCAGAGATTTAACTCACGGTGGCGCTGTCTCTCCGCCGGGGAGAGCTTTGTCCAGCCCGTCACCATCGGCTCCGACTCCTCGGGGCGCGATGGTGGCGGCGTCGCCAGGGGGCGAGCTTGGAACGGGCGCGACGAGGCTCCACGAGGGTGAGAAGAAGACGACTTCCGCCCCGAGGAGCGCTCGCGCAGCCTGTTATCCAAACTGATCGCTAGGGATGTTAGCTCCGCTAGGGTCTCCAGGATATCCCGCCCAGCCAGTTCATCCCTCAGATCATCGTTGAGACTGCGGAGGAAAAGGCCACAGAGGGAGCGTTCCTCCCAGCCCAATTCCTCCGCCGCTACCCGGAAGTCGACCGTGTAGTCCGCTGCCAACCGGCTTCCCTGCTGGAGGCTGAGAAGCCGATCGACCTGGACCGTCTCGGTACGAGAGTGGTCAAAGACCTCCAGGAAGCGTCTCACGAATTGGTCATACGTGAGGGTGGCATAACTGGGCCTCGCCATTACGGCGTAGGTCCAGGTTAATGCTCGCCCCTCCAGGAGATTCCTGATATAACCAATTCGGCTATGATCAGAAGGAAAGTCTCCGGGCACACGGTGGAACACGGACTCACATTGCATTATGAACCCCCGCGCTCCGCCGAGCTTACCGCTAAAGCGGGCGGGGGTTGGAATGGGCGTGAGCCGAGTCGGTGCTGCCGGAGCCTGCTGGACGGCCGCTGGAGCAACAGGAGCCGCGCCACCCTGACGAGCCGGGGGGAACGGCTGTTGGGGGTCCAAGCGGTCCAATCGGTTAGTTATATTAATCAATTGATTGAGTATCACCTGTTGCTGATAAGCTATCTGATCCACTCGAGCCTCGAGAGTGGTAAGCCGGTGTGCGAGCCCGCCGTCTGCCGAGCCGCTCTGCTGAAGCCGTACTGACATAATGCACGGCTCAGGAGACGCACACACACAGGCTCAGAGTAGCTCAAATAGCTTTATTGACAACAGGAGTGTATGAATGTGTGTCTGCGAGATGTGAATGTGTTGGTGGCGGCGTCTGCTTCGGGCACAGAGGCAGGAGACCGTACAGCCGGGCAACCCTATGGGAAAAGCACAGGGAGAAGGGTGACGGGCACACACCAACACAGGGGATATATGAGTAAGAGAGGAGCTTACTTGGAAAGGGCGGATGACTGGCACAGCAAGGAACGAAGTCCGGTAGACAGCCACCTGGAAAGCCCGGTGCAGCAGCGAGGAATAGGCGATGGAGAGGAATAGTCCGCCGCCGGGGAATCCACCTGTGCACAGGGGAGCAGACTTGGGAGAGAAAAAGGTAAGATCTTCTTACCGCAATGTTTGTAGAGGATGAGACGGAACTCACAGCAATGCGTAGCGAAGTCTGATGGCTTCAGGCTGAAGCCCAGGGCGAGGCGGCTTAAATCCCTCGCCGCTGATGATGTGCAGGTGTGCGTGCAGCTGGCGCCGCTGATGAGCGGCACGGCGTGACATCTCTGTGCTGTTGCAATCCTGGAATTTCCCCATTGTTGGACCAATAAAGGCTTATCTTATCTTATCTTATCTTATAACACAGCTGTCTTGCATTATGTGATTATCCGTTACCTTATATAGTATATGTCAGTCTCTGTCTACTTGTTGTGGCGTCATTAACGTTGTAACCGTTGTTCTCTGCCGGTACCCTGTGTCTGAGTGTCCCAGTAAGTGTGTTTAGCCATTCGTGTCCTTAGTTGTTTTCAGCCCCTGAGCTCTATGTTTGTTTCTTTCAGTTCATTTGTTAATAAACCATGTTTTGCTGAAATCCTGCCTGCTCTTTGAGTCTACCAACCTCTCCTACTGGAGGTAGCAGCACCCTATATGACAGTAGTTTTTTAATTTACATATTTTCATAACCTTATACCTTAACAGTTAGACAACAACCTACATTGTTATTTATGTGAAAAATTATCTTTTAAATTGACAAACATATGTGTAACTTGTGGAAAAATTTGACGGGGATCAAAAGATAAGTTTGTTCTTGCCATTCATTTCAATGGAGAATTTTTCTGATTTAAGGTCCCATATGCAGAAGTAGAGGGGGCGTAACTTAGGCTCTCTATAGATACAGGTACATCTCAAAAAATTAGAATATCATGAAAAAGTTCAATATTTTTTGTCACTCATTTCAGAAAGTGAAACCCATATTGACATGGTTTTAGTGACCCACAGAGCAGACACGAGTCAAGACTGATACAATTAACCTTTTATTGGATTTAGTGGACTGAGTGGGTGCGTGTATGTGTGCTTGAGTGTGTGTAGTGTGAGCTGGCGAGTCAGCTGGGGCGAGCAGAGCACCATTCGACCTGGCAACCCTAGGAAGAGACAGAAGGAGCGTTAGATGCTATTCAAGCTAGAAGAGCACCAGATAGTTCAGCGCCACGGATCTCTGCCTGTGCACAGGGGAATCGGATAAAGTGAGAAGGAATGATGGTAGCTTACTTGGTAGCTGGAAGGTCCAGGAGGCGCAGGCCCGGACTGGGAATGGAGGAGGCTGGGAAGCCGACGTGGAAAAGCTCAGCGAGGCTAGGAAGCTCGATGATAGGCGTAACAGGTTTCTGGAGAGAGAAACAGACGACTCCGCACAGAGCACTGGGCCTGAGGGTATAAATAGCCAGAGGAATAATGATAGGCAGGTGTGCGCACAGGTGTGACAAATTGGCAGCCATGACAGTACTCCCCCCCACGACACACCTCTTGGCGGTCGTTCCAACCTTCCTGGGTGCGTCCGATGGAAGTCCCAGATGAGCTGCTTGTCTAGCACAAAGGAGGGACGTACCCAGGATCTCCACTCCGGCCCGTAATCCTCCTAGTCCACCAGGTACTGCAGGCCACAACTCCGGCGACGAATGTCCAAGATGGTGGTGACTGGCCACGCCGAGTTGCCAGTGATCACCACCGGTGGAGGTAGAGACCTGGGAGGGGGACACAAAGGACTGGAGCAGATAGGCTTGACCTGAGAAACATGAAAGGTCGGGCAGATGCGGTGGGGGGGGGGGGGAGTTAGGCGCACAGAGACAGGGTTGATAATCCGGCTAATAGGGAAAGGTCCAATGAACCGTTGCGACGTGTTCTTTCTTTCCGCCTTCAGATTAATGTGTTTAGTGGACAACCATACCTGTTGGCCCACCTGGTAGGCGGGAGCTGGGACCCTGCGCCGGTTGGCCACCGAAGTGTTGCGCTCAGCCGTCTGCTGTAGTGCCGCCCTGGTTGCCTTCCAGATCCGCCGGCAGCGCTTCAAGTGCGCGCGAACAGAGGGACCAGCGATGTCCCCCTCCTCCTCTGGGAACAGTGGGGGATTATAACCCAGCGAGGCTTAAAAGGGGGATATGCCGATAGCAGTGGACACAGAAGTATTGTGAGCATATTCAATCCAGGGGAGGTGAGTGCTCCATGATGATGGGTTCGAGGTCATGACGCACCGCAGTGTCACCTCCAACTCTTGGTTAGCTCGCTCACACTGCCCGTTGGATTGTGGATGGTAGCCCGATGACAGACTTGCTGTAGCCCCCAGCGCAACGCAGAAAGACCTCCAAACTCTAGAGACAAACTGGGGCCCTCGATCAGAGACGATATCCCGGGGGATACCATGCAGCCTGACCACATACTGGACAAGAAGGTCCGCTGTCTTTTTAGCCGTGGGTAACCCCCTCAGGGGGATGAAATGGGCAGCCTTGGAGAATCTGTCAACCAGTGTGAGGATGGCCGTGAACTGATTGGATGTAGGGAGTCCAGTAACAAAGTCCAAAGCCACGTGGGACCATGGTCTGCTAGGGATGGGGAGGGGGTGGAGCAGCCCGGCAGGTGGAGAAGAGGATGTCTTGCCAGCAGCACACCGAGGACAGGCCCGGATGTAGTCTCTCACGTCCTTCTGGATGGAAGGCCACCAAAACGTCCACTGCAGGAGAGCCACCGTGCGCGTCCTTCCCGAGTGGCACGCGAACTTGGACTCATGACCCCACTGAATGACCTCCCCACGAACGGCCAATGGGACAAACAACCTCCCCACTGGCCCCCTGCCCGGGTCGGCCTCGTCAGCCTGTACACTCAGGACACTGTCCTTAATACTCCAAGAGAGGGCGCCCACGACACATGATGAGTGGAGAATAGAATGTTCGGTTATCTCCGCCGTCTTCAGGGCAAACTGATGGGACAGGGCGTCCGGATTCGTATTCTTCGACCCGGTAGGTGGTAGGTAATGGTGAAATTACAGCGTCCAAAGAAGAGGGACCAGCGGGCCTGTCAAGCGTTCAGACACTTGGCCGTCTGGAGGTACTCCAGATTTTTGTGGTCAGTCCAAACGATGAACGGCTGACGAGTGCCCTCCAGCCAGTGCCGCCACTCCTCTAACCTGAGCTTGACCGCCAGCAGCTCCCTGTCGCCGATGTCATAGTTGCGTTCAGCCGGGGATAAGCGACAGGAGAAGAATGCGCAAGGGCGTATTTTGCAGTCTGCCAGGGAGTGCTGGGACAAGACGGCCCAGACCCCCGAATCCGATGCATCCACTTCCACCAGACATTGGAGAGTGGGGTCCACCTGCGTTAGTATAGGAGAGAAGGAAAACTTGTTCTTCAGGAGGGAAAAGGCCGCAGCCGCCTCCTCCGTCCACCAAAAAGGCACCTTGGTAGAGGTTAGATTGGTTGATGGCAGAGCAATGCGACTGTAGTTCTGAATAAAGCGGCGATAAAAGTTAGCAAACCCCAGGAATTGTAAAAGCTGCTTCCTGGACGAGGGAGTGGGCCACTTCACCACCGCTTTTACCTTAGCTGGGTCGGGGATGATCTCATTGTGGGTGCTGATAAAGCCAAGGAAGGATGTACGGGAGACATGGAACTCACACTTTTCCGCCTTCACAAAGAGTTTGTTTTCCAGCAGCCGCTGCAGTACCCACCTCACATGCACGCGATATTCATCCATGGACTGGGAAAAGATGAGAATATCATCCAAATAAACAAACACAAACATGCCCAAAAAGTCTCTCAGAACATCATTAACCAAACGCTGGAAGACGGCCGGGACATTGGTCAGCCCGAATGGCGTGACCAGGTACTCAAAATGCCCACTAGGGTCCGGAAGGCCGTCTTCCACTCATCACCCTTCCGTATCCGCACCAGATGGTAGGCATTGCGCAGGTCCAACCTCAAGAAGCAACAGGCCCCCTGGAGGGAATCAAAGGCAGAATTGATGAGAGGGAGAGTGTACTTGTCTTTGATGGTTATGTTGTTAAGTTCACGAAAGTCGATACATGGCCTAAGGGAACCATCCTTTTTTCCGACAAAAAAACCCCCCACCCCCACCGCCGATGAAGATGGCCGTATTATGCCTGAACTCAAGGACTCCTTGATGCACGTGTCCATGGCCACGCGCTCCAGGGCAGACAGGTTGTAAAGTCTACTAGATGGCAGCGGCGCACCGGCCCAGAGGTTAATCGCACAATCATACGGGCAGTGAGGGGGAAGGGAAAGGGCCTGAGATTTGCTGAAGACAGCCCCTAAGTCATGATATTCAGACGGTACCTTGGACAAATCGGGAGGAGGAGAGGCAGGTGCGCCCAGAGGGACGGCAGGCGAGCACGTAGCGGACTGCAAACAGGCACTCAAACAGATTGAGCTCCAGGGAACAACACACCCAGAACGCCAGTCGATAGAGGGGTTGTGCAGGCGAAGCCAGGGATAGCCGAGGATAACCGGAGTGGAGAACATTGGTAGAACATACAGCCTCAATTCTTCCCGATGGTTGCCTGAAACAATAGCTGATACTGGGGCGGTCCGATGAGTGACTGTAGCCAAAGGAGCTTTAGACAGGGCAATAAGTCTCAATGGGGTCTCTAATAGCTGAACGGGAAGCCCCAACCAGGTTGCCAATTCCCCCGAAATAAAGCTCTGCTTGGCACCTGAATCAATGAGTGCATGTTCAGGTTCAGGTTCAGGTTACTTTATTTGTACCCGTAGGTAGATTTGTTTTGCAGTCTGGTGACAACCATATTTACAAGCCACTAATTACATTCAACATAGACACAAACACAGGCACACATGAAGCTGACTATAAACATGATAAAAATACTCAAGGCTCCATCAAACAGGGTATAAAAAGACAAAGAGATGAGGGAGAAACCAGAGGTAAGAGAGAGGGGTCATATTAAAGTTAAAAACTAGTCAGAGGTTAAAAAACTCAAAGGTCTAAAACCCAATAAAATATTTAGAACCCAAGTGACATCATACAAAATAAGTAAATATAAAATATGTACAATATACACTCACCGGCCACTTTATTAGGTACACCTGTCCAACTGCTCGTTAACACTTAATTTCTAATCAGCCAATCACATGGCGGCAACTCAGTGCATTTAGGCATGTAGACATGGTCAAGACAATCTCCTGCAGTTCAAACCGAGCATCAGTATGGGGAAGAAAGGTGATTTGAGTGACTTTGAACGTGGCATGGTTGTTGGTGCCAGAAGGGCTGGTCTGAGTATTTCAGAAACTGCTGATCTACTGGGATTTTCACGCACAACCATCTCTAGGGTTTACAGAGAATGGTCCGAAAAAGAAAAAATATCCAGTGAGCGGCAGTTCTGTGGGCGGAAATGCCTTGTTGATGCCAGAGGTCAGAGGAGAATGGCCAGACTGGTTCGAGCTGATAGAAAGGCAACAGTGACTCAAATAACCACCCGTTACAACCAAGGTAGGCAGAAGAGCATCTCTGAACGCACAGTACGTCGAACTTTGAGGCAGATGGGCTACAGCAGCAGAAGACCACGCCGGGTGCCACTCCTTTCAGCTGAGAACAGGAAACTGAGGCTACAATTTGCACAAGCTCATCGAAATTGGACAATAGAAGATTGGAAAAACGTTGCCTGGTCTGATGAGTCTCGATTTCTGCTGCGACATTCGGATGGTAGGGTCAGAATTTGGCGTCAACAACATGAAAGCATGGATCCATCCTGCCTTGTATCAATGGTTCAGGCTGGTGGTGGTGGTGTAATGGTGTGGGGAATATTTTCTTGGCACTCTTTGGGCCCCTTGGTACCAATTGAGCATCGTTGCAACGCTACAGCCTACCTGAGTATTGTTGCTGACCATGTCCATCCCTTTATAACCACAATGTACCCAACTTCTGATGGCTACTTTCAGCAGGATAATGCGCCATGTCATAAAGCTGGAATCATCTTAGACTGGTTTCTTGAACATGACAATGAGTTCACTGTACTCAAATGGCCTCCACAGTCACCAGATCTCAATCCAATAGAGCATCTTTGGGATGTGGTGGAACGGGAGATTCGCATCATGGATGTGCAGCCGACAAATCTGCGCCAACTGTGTGATGCCATCATGTCAATATGGACCAAACTCTCTGAGGAATGCTTCCAGCACCTTGTTGAATCTATGCCACGAAGAATTGAGGCAGTTCTGAAGGCAAAAGGGGGTCCCACCCGTTACTAGCATGGTGTACCTAATAAAGTGGCCGGTGAGTGTATTTTTATAGCTTGTTCAACTCTTTGACAGCAGCAGGGACAAAGCTGTTTTTGTAGCGCTGGGTTTTACTTTTTGGGACAGCAAACCACCGTCTGGAGGGAAGAAGCTGAAAGTTGCAGTGCAAAGGGTGGGAGTCATCATTTAAAATGGAGGCAGCCATCCTCTGTACTTGTCTGGTGTACAGGGATGTCAGGCTCAGCTGTGACTCACCAAGCAAACGACTGGACCATCTAACTACCTGATCCAAGGATTTCCTCTGTTTCAGTTTTATCTGACCAAGCCATGACACTAAAGAAAAGGATAAAACAGATTCAATAAAAGCCTGATAAAACATTGTCCTTATGGTTCGGTCAATTTGGAAGCGTGCAAGTTTCCTCAAACAATGCAAATTTTGCTGACCCTTTTTGCACACCCTTTCACAGTTCACTTCAAAGTTTAAATTACTATCAATAATTGTCCCAAGATATTTGTACGATTGTACACATTCGGTGGTCTGGCCTTTTAGTATGGTGACTTTGTGCCTGGGAGTTTTCCTCCTAAAGTCAATAATCATATCTTTCGTTTTTGTTGTATTCAGCTGCAGGTAGGAATCCTCACACCAGTGAACAAAATCATCAACTACTGGGCCGTGGCCACTCTCACCATCCTGGAGGAGACTGACAATGACCGAGTCATCAGCATACTTTATAAAGTGTCTGTTGTCATGATTGCTCCGACACATGTTTGTGTACAGGATGAAGAGTAGTGGTGACAACACACACCCCTGAGGAGAGCCAGTAGAAGAGCACTTTAGGTCAGACAATGTACCATTGACCCTTACTCTCTGCGTCCTGTTGGTTAAGAAATCCAGAATCCAACCCACCAGATTATTGGTCAAATCAAATTGCTGCAGGAGCCTTTCAACTAAAATATGAGGTTGGATTGTATTAAAGGCGGAAGAAAAGTCCACAAATAAAAGCCTGGTGTGTGTCCCATTAAAATCCAGATGTTTAAAAAGCATGTTAAACATAGTGACAGTGGCATCCTCCACTCCTCTGTGAGGCCTATAGGCAAACTGCAGAGGATCCAATGCATGTTCAGTCTGCCTTAGGACCTCACGTCTGACCAGTTTTTCAAAAATTTTCATTAAAATTGAAGTCAAAGCAACTGGTCTTAAGTCGTTTACCGTTTTAGGACAGCTGGATTTTGGAACGGGAACAACCACGGCATCTTTCCAGATCTTAGGCACATGTTGTGTCTGTAAGGACTTATTGAAAATGTAATGAAATATAGGACTCAGTTCATGTGCACAGGACTTTACCAAGCGCCCACATATATTATCAGGGCCCTGACTTTTGTTCACTTTTACAGCGCAGAACTCCCTTTTAACATCCTGCACCTCAATATTAAAGTGTTGATTGTCTTTGAGTTTCTGTTTCAAATCTTGGGTTTCAGTGCTAAAATCAAAGGAGTGAAAACGACCATAAAAACAATTAAGAGCATTAGCCAGCTCTGTGTCTGAATTAAAACCATCTAAAAACACATGATTACTGCGCTCTGTGCTCTGAAGGCCTGCAATAGTTTTCATACTGGCCCAGGCCGAACCAAGTTTATTTGCTGCCATCTTGCTTTCCAACTCTGATTTATAATTCTGTTTTGCTCTTAAAATTTCGGACTTCAGCTCCTTAGTGGCAACCTGCAGCTCAGAAACAGACCCCTGTTTAAAGGCAAGTGCTTTCCTCTGTAAGCAGGATTTAACTGATTTAGTAACCCATGGTTTGTTGTTGGGATATATTTTGACACGTTTACGTGGAACAATCTTATTTTGACAGTAAGCCATGTATGAGCATGTGAGCTCAGCCAGAGAGTCCAAATCATCCCCGCAGGCCATTATGAACATCTCCTAGTCTGTACAGTCAAAGCATTCCTGGAGGCTGTGCTCTGAATCTTCTGTCCACACATCAATGTCGCTCATCTCCACCTTGCCTCTTCTGAGAGCAGTTTTATATGTGGGCAGCAAATGTACACAGTTGTGATCTGAGGATCCTAAAGGAGGAAGGGGGAGTGATTTATAGGCCCTCTCTATGGATCCATAGCACAGGTCCAATGTCTTTTTTCGCCTGGTTGGGCAGGAGACATACTGATAAAAGTTTTTAAGTGTCTTCTTTAAAGAAACATGGTTAAAATCCCCAAGAATGAAGTTTGGCGCCTCTGGAGAAATTGACTGCAGCCGCTGCACCACATCAAAGACGGTGCTGGAGGCGGAGTCAGCGTCTGCCCTCGGGTGAATGTACACAGTCGTGATGAAAAGTTGGGGAAACTCGCGAGGCAAATAAAAGGGGCGTAGTGACACAGACAGCAACTCCACATCGGGTGTACAGATGCGCTCTCTGACCGTGACAGATGTGCAGTACTGCTTATTAATGTATAAACATACTCCGCCCCCCTGACGCTTCCCCGTTACCTCTTCCTGCCGATCCGAGCGCAGCGGGGCTCCAAAGCCGTCAATCCACAGGTCTGCATCTCGATCATGCGCAGTAAGCCAAGATTCAATGAAAGCCATGACGCAGCAGTTCTTAAAGTCCTTCTGGTAGCGTACGTTCCCTTGAATTTCATCCACCTTGTTTCTCACAGACTGTGCATTCCCAAAAGTTATTGAAGGAAGAGGAATGTTAGCAAACTGATGGCTCCTAAGGCGCAATTTCACACCTCCACGCCTTCCACGCTTCCTTCTGCCGCCTCTCTTTTCACCACTGTGTCCGTCTCTCAAAATAAAGTCCGGCAGTTGCAGCTTAGGCTCAATCACAGCCGTTGAATCAGCCGTATTTAAGTGCAGCAACACGTCCCTGGAATATTGTATTCTGCCCGCTATTCTGCCCGCCATAGAGCCGAACGCGTTTACTTCAGGGACAAAGAGCCACAGCACAGAAAGCAGCAGTGCGAGAAAGGAGAATAAATCCATGTTGTAGATACCAGGGAGCTCTTCGCCATATATTCCACACCCCCTCCAAGGCAGAAACGACACAGAGGATTTTATAAAAACGTATAAAAGTACACAAAAAAACCCCCCCACACACACACGCACTATTTCACCAGCTGCCGGTCGCTGCGTGCGCATGCGCATGTGTGCGCATGTGTGTTTGTCTCTCTATGACCATAACCGAAATGAATAGGGATCATGAAACGGGAGAGGGGATTATTGCAAGGTGAGTCCGTGAGTCCCCCTACTGCGACGCACGGACTCCCCCTTTTGGCCGCTTGGGACATGACTCGACCTCATGCCCCTCGCTCCCACAGTAAATGCACAACCCCAACTCCCGATGGCGCTGTCTCTCCGCTGATGATAGTTTGAAACCACCTACTACCATAGGTTCCTGGTCTTCCGGGGAATCAGCAGATGGGAGAGCCAACGGGGGGCTGTAGGGAGCGGCGAGCCTGTCCGCCTGAGCGGCCGGAAGTTCTCCGTTCGGCCGCCCGCTCCCTTAGTCTGTTATCGATACTAATAGCCAGGGATATTAGCTCATGCAGAGTAGAGGGCTTATCCAAACGGGCTAGCTCATCCCGTAGGCTAGGACTCAGGCTTCTGACAAAAATACTACACAGTGAGGCATCCTCCCACCCAACCTCCGTGGCCATGACCCGGAAGTCCACGACGTAATTGGCAACGGCTCTAGCCCCCTGCCGAAGATTCAACAACCGGGAGGTAAGCATGTCCTCGCGGTCCGAGTGACCGAACACCTCTTGAAATTCACTCACAAACTGAGTGTACGTTAGCGAAGCATAACTAGCCCTAGCCATTATAGCATAAGCCCATGCCAAAGCCCGCCCCTCTAACAAATTAATCACATAACCTATGCGGCTATGGTCAGTGGGAAAGTCCCCCGGCACTCGTTGGAACACAATGTCACATTGCACAAGGAACCCCCTGGCTTCCCCCAATTTGCCACAAAAACGGGTAGGAGTCGGGACGGGAGTAAGCCGAAATGCGGGGCCCGGAGTAGGCTGACTAGTGATGGAGTTAGCAGTAGAACTAGCGGGAGCAGAGGAGCTAACGGAGACTGAAGGGGAGCCCTGTGGGCTAACCAGACGATCTAGCCTGTCAGTTACTTGGGCTAACTGTGTCAGCACAACCTGCTGTTGATAGGCTAACTGATCAACTCAAGCCTCCAGGTTGTTCATCCTGCGCACTAGCGCGCTGTCTTCTGGGTCACTTTGGCGGAGTCTTACTGACATGGTTTTAGTGACCCACAGAGCAGACACGACTCAAGACTGATACAATTAACCTTTTACTGGATTTAGTGGACATGAGTGGGTGTGTGTATGTGTGCTTGAGTGTGTGTAGTGTGAGCTGGCAAGTCAGCTGGGGTGAGCAGAGCACCATACAGCACGAGCACGGGCTGCACGGTGGCGCAGTGGTTTAGCATTGCGGCAGCACAGTTTACCCTCGGCCGGGGGATCGCGGGGATCGTGAGATCGTGGGTTCGATCCCAGCCCCCGACCAACAGTGAGCTGTGTGGAGTTTGCATGTTCTCCCCGTGTTGCGTGGGTTTACTCCGGGATTTCTCCGGTTTCCTCCCGCATACCAAAAACATGTAGGTTTAGGGCGCTTGTGCACGCAGCGACCGGCAGCCGGTGGCTTGTCACCAGACTGCAAACCAAATCTACCTACGGGTACAAATAAGTAAAAAAAAAAAAAAAAAAAAAAAATACAACCTGGCAACCCTAGGAAGAGACAGAAGGAGCATTAGATGCTATTCAGGCTAGAAGAGCATCGGATAGTTCAGCCCTTACTGTCAGAGGTGGTGGAGAGATGCCCAGGTTAGCACCGAAGCTACTGCCAGGAGGATAGTGCCCACAGGACAGCTGGAGAGCTGAATGCCGGTGTGGGAAGCAGGTGGATTCGCCGCCAGAGAGAAGGGGTCCACCACCACAGGTCTCCGCCTGTGCACAGGGGAATCAGACAAGGTGAGAAGGAATGATGGTAGCTTACTTGGTAGCTGGAATTTCCAGGAGGCGCAGGCCCGGACTGGGAATGGAGGAGGCTGGGAAGCCGACATGGAGAAGCTCAGCGAGGCTAGGAAGCTTGATGATAGGCGTAGCAGGTTTCTGGAGAGAGAAACAAACAACTCCACACAGAGTACTGGGCCTGAGGGTATAAATAGCCAGAGGAATAAAGACAGGCAGGTGTGCGCACAGGTGTGACAAATTGGCAGCCATGACACATATATTAAATAGATTCATTACACAGAGAGTGAAATATTTCAAGTGTTTATTTATTTTAATTTTGATGATTATGGCTTACAGCCCATGAAAACCCCAAATTCAGTTTTTCAAAAATTAGACTACTACATAAAATAATTTTTAAAAAAAAAAGTTTTTAAATAGAAATGTTGGCTGACTGAAAAGTATGTCCATGTACACACTCAATACTTGGTTGGGGGTCCTTTTGGATTAATTACTGTATCAATGTGGCGTGGCATGAAGGTGATCAGCCTTTGGCACTGCTGAGGTGTTATGAAGGTCCAGGTTGCTTTGATAGTCACCTTCAGCTCATCTGCATTATTGGGTCTGGTGTCTCTCATCTTCCTCTTGACAATACTCCATAGATTCTCTATGGGGTTTAGGTCAGGAGACTGAGCTGGCCAATCAAACACAGTGATACCATGGTCATTAAACTAGGTTTTGATACTTTTGGCAGTGTGTGGGGTTGCCAAGTCCTGCTGTAAAGTGAAATCAGCTTCTTCATAAAGCGTGTCAGCACAGGGAAGCATGAAGTGCTCTAAAATTTCCTGGTAGACGACTGCGCTGACTTTGGTCTTGATAAAACACAGTGGACAAACACCGGCAGACGACATGGTTCCTCAGATCATCAGACTGTGGAAACTTCACACTAAACCTCAAGCAATTTAGATTCTGTGCCTCTCCGCTCTTTCTCCAGACTCTGGGACTTTGATTTCCAAATGAAATGCAAAATTTACTTTTATCTGAACAGAGGTCATCTGCTGGTGTTTATCCACTATGTTTTATCAAGACCAAAGTCAGCACAGTCATCTACCAGGAAATTTTAGAGCACTTCATGCTTCCCTCTACTGACAAGCTTTATGGAGATGCTGATTTAATTTTCCAGCAGGACTTGGCACCTGTTCACACTGCCAAAAGTATCAAAACCTGGTTTAATGACCATGGCATCACTGTGTTTGTTTGGCCAGCAAACTCTCCTGACCTAAACCCCATAGAGAATCTATGGAGTATTGTCAAGAGGAAGATGAGAGACACCAGACCCAACAATGCAGATGAGCTGAAGGTCACTATCAAAGCAACCTAGGCCTTCATAACACCTCAGCAGTGCCACAGGCTGATCACCTCCATGCCACACCACATTGATACAGTAATTAATCCAAAAGGAGCCCTGACCAAGTATTGAGTGTGTACATGGACATACTTTTCAGTCAGCCAACATTTCTATTTAAAAACAACTTTTTAAAATTAATTTTATGTAATATTCAAATTTTTTGAGAAACTGAATTTGGGGTTTTCATGGGCTGTAAGCCATAATCATCAAAATTAAAATAAATAAACACTTGAAATATTTCACTCTCTGTGTAATGACTCTATGTAATATATGGGTTTCACTTTCTGAAATGAGTGACAAAAAATGTTGAACTTTTTCATGATATTCTATTTTTTTGAGATGTACCTGTATGTGAACACTAGATAGGACATGGCTAACCACTAGGCTAGTCACATGCCATATACATAGCATACTTACATGATTACAGTAAATACAATAAACAATTGTTTGTGTATTCTGTTATCACAATGGTGTAGGTGCTGTCAACATTATAATTACCTATAGAATCCATTTACCTTGAAAATGTTAGCCATGTCCTATATACTGTATCATATATCTATATTACCAGCCACTTGAATCTTGTTCATGCAGCTGCTCAGATGTAAATATTTTGATTATTTTGGTCCCGTAATGTAATTTTTCCTCAATATATATTTTTTCAAGAATATAAATGCTGTAATTCTCTGCCTTTCTGAACACTTTGTTGATGTATTTGTTACTGTTGCTACTATATTAGTTATGATTTTATTTTGGTGGTATTTCATTGAAATGTAAAGACTTATTTTGAAAGCCTCGGCTGCAATGCTGCTAAGATCTGGGGCACTGCAGTGAGAGATGCAACTTGACACTGCAAAATACACACGTAAAATGAGATGAGAAAGAATTTAAGATAGATTGTAAGCAACTTTTAGAAGATAAGACTCCAAGACGATTTCCTTTCCTGGCATGCAGCCAACGAGGTATTTTAAGTGTTTGTACCTTATTTTCATTCATTATTTTCATTTTCATTTTTGCTAATGAGCTAGCGTGCTTTTATGTTTAATACTGTGTATTATTAGTTTACACGGTCTGCTGTGCAGAACAAGACTTTATTAAACCAGTTAAAGAAAACCACTTGTGTTCAATTGTGCCTTGGGAAGGAACTACAGAGACGAAAAATCTTTTTCATGAAATGATTTGTCCTGTTCACCTTTAAGGAAAGACATCTATAGTTGATAACAAACTCCTCTTTTAGTTGCCTGCAACAATGCTCAGTCTAAGCAGTGTTTGAAATGAAAGCACCAAGGTGCTGATGCCTTGGTGCCAGAGCCTTGGCGGAGGTATGCATTCTCAGATCATCACCAAAATGTTATGGGTTCCTCTCCAGCCCAAGGACCACCTCTGATAAAAAATTTCATCCAAATCCATCCCGTAGTTTTGGAGTATTCTTGCTAACACACTGTAAGAAGATAAGAGCCTTGGTGGAGGTATGCATTCTGGGATCATCACCAAAATGTTATGGGTTGCTCTCTAGGCTAAGGACCACCTCCGGTAAAAATTTCATCCAAATCCATCCAGTAGTTTTGGAGTACATGCATACGCAGTGAAAATAATCTGCAGTTCACACGTTGATACTGTTGGTGGCAGCCAAGAGCCATCAACCTGATTTGAACAGCTGCAATCCAAACACAAAGAAGAGCAGAGCAGATGTTTTAAATGGCGGAAGCGATGGAGGTACGTGAATACAATGACAATCAAGACGAACAGGAGCTTTTGCTGTTTAGTGGCAGAGGAAGAAAACGGACAAAAAGATGAACATTTGTTCACCCAGTATTGGCGGATTGCTGAGTGCTTTCCTCTGGTGGAAGTTTCTGGGCACATGCACAGTACCGTTCCATTGATGGTAAAGCTGAGCTATTTTTGTGTTTATTTAAAAAACAAAGCGTTACTTTGAAATTTTGGCAAAATAAAAGTCGAGAAAATTTGGTGATACAGTGATACAAGCCTTTAGTTCCACTTAATTTTGACTGGGTGAGCTGAAACAGAGAGGTGGATGGACAGACAGACAGACAGACAGACAGACAGACACACACACACACACACACACACACACACACACAGCCACACTCAGTGATTACTGTATGCCTCAAATCCTCCACCATCATCCCTGTCCCCAAGAAACCACGGATCACTGGACTTAACGACTACAGACCTGTAGCGCTCACCTCTGTAGTCATAAAGTCCTTTGAGCGCCTGGTCCTGCCCCACCTCAAGTCCATCACCTCTCCCCTCCTGGACCCGCTGCAGTTTGCCTACCGAGCCAACAGGTCTGTGGACGACGCAGTCAACCTGGCCCTCCACTCCATCCTGCAGCACTTGGACTCCCCGGGAACCTACGCCAGGATCCTGTTTGTGGACTTCAGCTCTGCATTCAACACCATCCGCCCCGCTCTGCTCCAGGACAAGCTGTCCCTGCTCGGCGTGCCTGACTCCCTCTGCAGGTGGATCACCGACTTCCTGACGGACCGGAGGCAGCATATGCGGCTGGGGAAGTCTGTCTCTGACTCTGTTAGCATCAGCACCGGATCACCCCAGGGTTGTGTACTTTCCCCCCTACTCTTCTCCCTTTATACCAACTCCTGCACCTCCAGCCACCAGTCTGTTAAGCTGATCAAGTTTGCGGACGACACCACCCTCATCGGGCTCATCTCCAACGGCGATGAGTCCGTCTATAGGAGAGAGGTGGCCCAGCTGGTGTCCTGGTGCAGCCACAACAACCTGCAGCTGAACGCTCTGAAGACAGCGGAGATGATTGTGGACTTCAGGAAAGTCACAACCCCCCTGCCCCCCATCACCATCACAGGCTCTCCCATCACCATCACAGATTCCTTCCGCTTCTTGGGCACCACCATCACCCGGGACCTCAAATGGGAGCCAACCATCAGCTCCCTCATCAAAAAGGCCCAGCAGAGGATGTTCTTTCTGCGGCAGCTGAGGAAGCTCAA
The DNA here is from genome assembly GCA_020510985.1 of Pholidichthys leucotaenia. Lineage (NCBI taxonomy): Eukaryota > Metazoa > Chordata > Actinopteri > Cichliformes > Pholidichthyidae > Pholidichthys > Pholidichthys leucotaenia. The sequence goes on along the minus strand of CM035843.1, from coordinate 104,601,709 downwards.
GCTACCCACCAAGATGCTAGTGCAGTTCTACACGGCCATCATCGAGTCCATCCTCACCTCCTCCATAACCGTGTGGTACGCAGGAGCCACTGCCAGGGACAGACTAAGGCTGCAGCGCGTCGTGCGCACTGCTGAGAAGGTGATCGGCTGCAAGCTCCCATCTCTCCAGGACCTGTACATCTCCAGGACCCGGAGGCGTGCAGGCCGGATCATAGCCGATCCTTCACACCCTGGTCACGTACTGTTTGCCCCCCTCCCCTCAGGTAGAAGACTTCGGTCCATTCAGACTAAAACCTCCCGGCACATGAACAGCTTCTTCCCCTCTGCCATCAGACTGCTGAACACTAAGTGACTTATTGACTCTCGTGCACTATGTACAGCAGCTCAACCAGACTCATGTCAATCATCACTGTTTTTCTGTTGCATTATCGACTGCACTATGTGGTACTCCACAATATCTGCTACTCGCTAATATATTAAAACTGCTTTGACTAGTATTACTTATTCTTATTCTACACTTATTGCATGTTTAGTTTTTAGTTTTTTTAGTTTATCTCTTTATCTTATCATGTTTTAATGTTGCAGCATTGCACTGAGACAAATTCCTAGTTTGTGTACTACATGAACAATGGCAATAAATCTGATTCTGATTCTGATTCTGATTCTGATGCCTCCGTTTTCACTGAGGCATAACCACTAAATTAGTTCCTTCTAAACTGTCAAATTCAAGCTTTTAGTCTAACACTGTCTGGAGTTTGGCTTCACACTGGCTGGCTTGGGATGAGGGATAAATATTAAGTACAAATTTAATCAGTAAAAGTTTAAGATGCTCACTATGAAATGGTTCCCATTTGCGGTGAAGTCAGATTTATGTTTCTTAGGTATGGCAGACTAATACCACTTCAGTTTAGTGTATATTTGTGGTGCAAAATGCAATGAGAAGCCAATCTTTGTGTGGCTTTCCAAACATATAAAAATGTTTTAATTAAGTTATGTAATCAAATCAAATCAGTTATTCTTCTGAGCATCTGTCTGAACCCTTCTGTATTAAACAGGACTAACAGGCCCATTTTAAGCTACAACGCCACTAGTTTGGAGAAGTTCTTGTAATTATTTATGTGTAGTTTGTTTTATTGAGCTTAAACTTGGCTCTGACATTGCAATTTGCATAAATTCATTTCACGACGACATCGGAATTCAGATTAGATATTTGTGCAATTTGCTTTCACCGTGTCATTTTTTAAAACAAGTACAGATACACATGGATACTTGATAAACCTGTATTTCCTAATGAGAATGGTGCAAGTATTTAGACAGAAAAACAGGAACCTGTGGTGAGTTGAGCAGAAAGTGTTTGCAAAAATGGAAGAAGCAGGAGTTGCTCTATCAACCATTTCCATAAAAGAAAGACAATAAAATATTATTCATGGCTTAATCTCAATGCCCCACTTTTTGGAAGAACATAACTGTACAGACTGATTAAAAGCAGACATGTGAGATTAAACACTTCAAAAACAAGAACCTTTATAGAAATTATCTTGCTGTGCAGGTACTGTGTGCGTGTCGGTCTTTATTTTTAAATTTTTTTTAACAGACTGGTTTGCTGACAGTTTGATGCAGGGCACGGGGGTTACAGCAGACCGAGTGTTTTTAGCGGTCACCAGTCTACAGAGGGAACGCTAGCTGGCACCATCTGGTCATGAGAGCCAACGTTTCTCTGGCACAGTCTTGGCCAATGTCCATACCTGCTTGTTCTACACACACACATGGATGAACACACACTTACACACTTTGTGGGGGTCAAGCTACCCTAAACGGCAGGCTGAGAGCAGATGTCCGTCAACCCTCCCAGTCCAGTTAATTAAGCAGCATCACAAACAGCAAGGAGACAACTCTCATGCATACACATACCGTTCACACATTAGGATGCATGCACATACTGCATATTCCAAAAACTGGACAGTCCAAAGGGAAATAGATGGAATTAGAGATAACCATGTGTGTATATTTTAAAGGATGAATTTTTTTTTCCAGTCCATTCAATAAAATGAAGAAGTCATGTGTTCATAGCAGACCTAAAGTATCACGCTGAATTATTCACCTGCCTTTGGACCCACAAATATTCACACCTTCACTTCCTTTCATTACAAAGGGTTCTTTTTTGTTACCACAAGTCTAATATCACCAAAAAGAAGTATAAATATTTTCCAATGTGTGAGAGGGATACAGCTGTCATGAATTGGCCTTTCAGGGAAGAAAGAAGACCCATGCGCTGAACTGTGAGTTCTACATGAATTTAATGAAGAATACAAAAATATACAAAGAACAAAAACACTTACAAGAACTAAAGTGAAGCAGGAGTAGGATGAGACAGGCATGGAATAACCGTCTGAACTTGGTATTAGGATGCGGCGCCAAATGGAGACACCGCCGCCCTTAAATAAGACACGAAGGATGATTACAACTAAAGACAGGTGTGGGTCACAAGAGCAGGGAGTAATTAGTCCAAATTAATGACGGCTGTGCTAGAAGGGAACCTGAACTGACAAGGGAAACAAGCACAAAACTCTCAGTCCACAGAGTCGGGTTGCCGACGGATGATTTTTTTTCACACATAAGGAGTTGTTCGGAACTCCTTACAAGAACTCCTTATACGAAGATATAGACTGATGATAATCAAGTCAGTGGCGGTAATGCACCTGTAAGCTGGTTGCCAACCACCAATCAAATCTAAAAGAAGAAGAAGAAGAAACAAATACAGCACACCGTCAAAACAAAAGCACACGAGGACATAAATACAAAATGAGAAATGCTAAAGATGCTGGAAATAAACAAATGCCACAACTAGGACAGGGGACAGAATACATAATAATAACTACAGACAATGGGCAATAAAAGATACAAAATCCAGATGACTTAAAACAGAAACAAAAAGCAAACTCAGATGGCATCCTACATATTAAATACTAAACAGAAGTGGGGAAATGCAAAAAATAACCAGAAATAACCAAAGGAGCGTGAACACGGTTCCCCAACCGTGCTCCGTATCCTGACAACAGCAGGTACGTGTGAGCAGGAGAGTAGTAAAAATGGCGCCCCCAAGTAGTTGTGAAAAAGTACATGTGGAGCAATTAGGCAAGCTTTTGAAATGTTAACTAGACCGTCAATGATGGAGTAGCTCATTCTGGCCTGATGAAAACACCCCAAGAGTCCTCCGATCTTCTGACCTAGACCTTAAAGTGATACTCCACCAAAAATCGAGTTTATTTTCTTGTTAACACATCTGCAACATGTTTTTTGTGACTTACAAGACAAATCAAGAGCGAAATCACTCTTATGCATCATGTCTGTGTTTTACTCCTGTGAAAGTTCAGTTAAGTTCATCCCCTTGGAAAAAAGCAAGTTTAGACAGTGTTTTTGTGATGTCAGTATAACAAGTGAATCAATCAGGAATAAGCACTGGCTGTTCAAATTTGCCAGCTTGCAGACTTCTGTGTCCTTGTGGGCAGGATGTAGGTGGGCCTAATTATGCCTAGGTGAAAACAGAGGCATATGGTAATCACTCAATGTGTCTGTGTGTAGCTGGTTGTGTGTGTATCTTGTGGGATAGGGATTTATTGTGAAGTGCGGTGTGATGATGCCGCCTTCTGGTTGCATCATCACACCGCCCTATAATAAGGGGCATCCACCTTTTCGGGCTTTCTTGCCTGGGCGGCTACACACAGAGCCATATATTATGTATTGTATATAGTTATGAATAAAGCCGAGTTCCAGTGCAACCTCTTCGTCCGTCTCCTTCTATACCAGGTTTTGTGGACATGACATTTGGCGACTGAGAATTAACTCATGGAGGCATGCGGGGCACCTCTACGGTCGTTTCTGGAGTACCCAGGAGAACCAGCAACACTGTGGCCTTGTTGGTTAACTGTATTCGAGAAGTACATTGCAGCGTTGGGCCTGGGTAAACTCGACGGAGTAAGGAAGTGAGCACTTCTGGTTCACAAACTCAGCATTTTCATGTTTGCCCCTTCGGGGCAGAGAGGACAAACCCAGGCACTGAATGGTGTTTTGTGCAGTTTATTAACAAAGAACAAAAAATGTCCAAAAATAGTGCCGTACACACAAAAATGGAAACAAGAAACACTTACAGACTGAGGCACTCCTGAGCCAGCTTGACTCAGGAGGAAACAGGGAGCTGATCAGTGTGATGATCAGGAGGAGAATAATACCAGAATAAACCAGTCTTGAACATCAATTTAGCCACACTGACACAGTGGAAAGCCAGTGCTTTAATACACACAAGTAAATGAGCTGCAGGTGTGAATCACAGGCGAGCCATGACCTAATTACCAAGCTACCACAGCTGAGCTGGCAGAGAAGCAGGCAGTGGCAGCTGGTGGGGAGAGTCTGGAGAGGGAGAGGAAGGGCAAACCAAACAAATATACAAAAACTGATCACATAATAATGACAACAGACAATCAAACTTAGAAATAAAGTGAAGCTCTGAGCTCAATGAGAAAATGAGCTCAGACACATGACCGAGACATCCCTTTAAGGGGTGGAGTCCAGACACCCCCAGGTAACACCCAGAAGAATCCCCCCCCCCCCGAGAGAAACAGGTACAGCAAAACCACCCCGGGTGGGAGGTGGGGGGAACATGCCAGGAGGGAAAACACGAACCTGCTCAAGACACACACCTGCACTATCCAAACCCCTGGGCCCCCATCAGAAAAACACAGACTCATGCCCCCCCCCAAGTCCAAAGAATTCAAGAGTTCAGGGGGCCAACCAAAGTCCCAGGCCTGGCGGATGGCTAGGTGGAACAATTCAGGTGGCCTGCCAAAATCCCAGGCCAGCCGGACGGCCAGGTGGTACGAATCAGGTGGTCTACTGGAGAATATGGACCACCCGATCCGGCGGCTCAGTCTTTCCGGCGACTGGCCAGAGTGCTTCAGCCACTTAAACAGAAGAGATGGCCTGGGAGGCGGATCCCCCACTGGGAGACCCAATACTGGGGAGGAGAGCCAAGGATGGGGGACCACGACGTCATCAGGCAGAGCAAGAAGCGGGACCACAATGGCATCAGGCTGAAGAGGAAAGGGGACCCCAAAGGCGTCAGGCTGAGGAGAAGAGAGGACCCTGATGGTGTCAGGCTGAGGAGGGGGGGGGGGACCCCTATGCTCTCAGTGGTCTCTGATGGAAACACAGTTGCATCCACGGGGACTCCGGGCTGGAGATTTGTTGCACCCTTGGTGGCTCCGGGCTGGAGCACTGCAGCACCCTCGGCAGGCCCCGGCTTGACCAACATTGCACACACGGTGGGCCCTGGCTGGACCAATGTTGCACCCACGGTGGGCCCTAGCTGGGCCAACGTTGCACCCACGGTGGACCTGGACTGGGCCAACGCTGCACCCACGGTGGACCCGGACTGGACCAATGCTGCACCCATGGTGGACCCTGGGTTGGAGGGTAGCACCCAAGGCGGGCCCATAGCAGAACGCAGCACCCACGCTGGCTCCAAGCTAGGGCGTAGCACCCACAACGGTCCCCGCATGGACCGCAGCACCCACGGAGACTTGGATTGCAGCGGGGGAACCCAGACGACAGCCTCCAGCAGGGGACAAGCTGTACCCACAGAGGACCCGGCCTGGACCGTAGCTGCACCCGCGGAGGTCCCGGGCTGGGACGGGACACCCAAGATGACCTCGGCAGGAGAAGCTGGACCCAGGGCGACCTCCATTGGTGAACCTGGACCCTTGGAGACATCTGGCATGTTGGATCCTCTCCGGCGAGCCTGGAAGAGAGCTCAGACACAGGACAAAAAGAAGGGAGGTCAGGGTTACCGGCAGCGGCGGAGCCCGGCTAGGCAAGCTCAGGTGCAGCTGGCAGCTGCACCTGGATCTCCTCACCAAGAGCCAAGCAAGGTTGCTCAAGGACTGAAAGGAGAAAAACAAAAGAGAGCACTTGCCTGAGCTCAAGCTCCACTGCCGTCCAGGACTCCGACGATCCAGGTGGCAATGAATTTTCAGGCTCGGCCCTCAGGAGGTCCAGTTTGGGCTTCCACTCTGCTGCGGCAGCCTCCGCAGCAGGCATGATAGTCATAGCAGGCTTATTCGCCCCAGCCGTCGTGACCCATGCTGGTGACTCCTCCAGCGTGGAAACTGGGGATAGGCTCTGGAGTTGGATCCTCCAGGGCCACCGGCTCCTCTACCGTCCGACGGCTCAGTTCTGGAACCGACAGACACTCAGGGATTGATGGAGGAGACACGGGAGAGGATAGGAGAAGGTTTAACAATTGCAGCAGGAGGAGAAAACTCAGGGGACTGCTTTACCTGAGTCTCTCTCCTGGGAGACATACAAGGCCTATCATTACAATGTAATGTACTTTATTTATATAGCCCTTTAAAACAACCCGTAGGTGACCAAAGTGCTTTACAGAAAATTAAACAGCATTAAAAACACACACAGCATTAAAAACAAATAACATAAACAAAGAAATAAGAATAAATACCTAAAAATGAGAATAAAATAAAAACAAATGCCAAGACAAATATCACCACTACTGGGTATTAAAAGCCATCCCAAACAAATATGTTTTAAGTTCTGATTTAAAAAGGGCCGGGTCAGAGATAGCACGTAGGTCGGGGGGAGATTATTCCAGAGCCTGGGGGCGGCAACAGAAAAGGCTCGGTCACCCCAGTGTTTATACCTTGACCTAGGCACATCCAGCAAAAGCTGATTGGATGACCTCAAAGCCCTGCCTTGGTCACAGACAGTCAAAATTTCAGACATATAAACCGGAGCAAGGCCATTAAGAGCTTTAAAAACAAAAAGAAAAAGTTTAAAATTAATTCTAAAATGGACTGGAAGCCAATGAAGTGAAAAAAAGGATCGGAGAAATGTGCTCTTGCCTAGGTGTGTTGGTCAAAAGACGTGCCGCTGCATTTTGCACAAGTTGAAGGCGGCTGAGAGAAGACTGAGAGATGCCAACATAAAGTGCATTGCAGTAATCAAGTCGAGAAGTGATTAAAGCATGGATGGCTATCTCAAGATCATGATGGCTCAGGAAAGGTTTGGCTTTGGATAACAGACGTAATTGATAAAAGCTCATCTTGACTACATTGTCAAACTGTTTATCAAATTTTAAATGGCTGTCAAAAATCACCTCCAGATTTCTGACAGCTGAACTGAGCCTTAAAGAGAGTGTACCAAAGCCAGCCGTTACAGTATCCCCAAACACAATACATTCTGTTTTTTCTTCATGTAAGTGGAGAAAATTTTGGCTTAACCACAACTTAATGTCAGTGATGCAGTCCAATAGAACACTTTGTGAGTTAGTTTGTTCTGGGTTCAAAGGTAAATAAAGCTGCAAATCATCCGCATAACAGTGGAAAGGCATGTTGTGCCTGGCTATTATTGACCCGAGTGGCAGCATATATAATGAAAACAGAACAGGGCCAAGGATGGAGCTCTGTTGGAACCCACAGGAGAGAGAGGCACTAGAAGAAGACATGTCACCAATCATTACAGAAAAAGTCCTATTAGATAGGTAGGATTCAAACCACTTACTGTAAGTGCAGTGCTATGGATGCCAACATGGTGACTCAGGCGTGACAAAAGAATAGTATGGTCCACAGTGTCAAAGGCTGCTGTAAGATCTAGCAGCACTAAGACCACAGGGCATTTGGCATCAACAGACATCATAATATCATTGTGCACCTTAAGCAGGGCAGACTCAGTGCTGTGACGAGATCTAAACCCGGATTGAAACTTCTCAGAAATAGAATTGTCTTCTAAAAAAGATTGCAACTGTATAAGAGCAGCTTTTTCTAAAACTTTAGATAAAAAGGGCAAATGAAAAATGGGTCTAAAATTAGATAAAACTGAAGGGTCAAGGTGAGGTTTTTTTAAGAAGGGACCTAACCACAGCATGTTTAAAAGCAGGTGGGACAAATCCTGAACTAAGGCAGGAATTAATAAAAACCAAAAGACCAGGCCCTACAGTATTAAAAACCCTTTCCAGTATTCCAGCGGGAACAACATCCAGTGAGCAATTTGTCGGCTTCAGAGACTTCACTATATCAGCAAGTGACGATAAAGAAACCAACTCAAACTGTTCAAACACAACAGAGTAACCTGGGACAATAGACAAGCTCCCATTAAAACTGTTATTATATGTTATTATATATATCACGGACACACAGATCGCCCCAAAGGTCTCCCGAGTCGGCGGACGGAGCCACTGTTTACAGCAGGAGACGATACAGCAGGGAAGAGCTAGCTAGCACTCAACTGCCACCCGGTGCTAACGGAGAAACTCGACATACCGAGGAACTGTAGCGAAAACGACGCGGGTGCCGGGCTGGAGTTTAGGCGGCGTGCAAGAAATATAAGACAGAACAATAAAGAGCGATGGCAAGAACCAAGCAGACCGCCCGTAAATCTACTGGAGGAAAAAGCCCCCCAGGAAGCAGCTAGCCACCAAGGCTGCTCGGAAAAAGCGCTCCGGCCACCGGCGGAGTGAAGAAGCCTCACCGTTACAGGCCCAGTACCGTGGCTCTGAGAGAGATCCGTCGCTACCAGAAATCCACGGAGCTGCTCATCCGTAAGCTGCCCTTCCAGCGCCTGGTGAGGGAGATCGCTCAAGACTTCAAGACCGACCTGCGCTTCCAGAGCTCCGCCGTCATGGCTCTGCAGGAGGCCAGCGAGGCCTACCTGGTGGGTCTCTTCGAGGACACCAACCTGTGCGCCATCCACGCCAAGAGGGTCACCATCATGCCCAAAGACATCCAGCTGGCCCGCCGCATCTGCGGAGAGAGAGCTTAGACTTTCTGCTGCACATTCACCAACCACAATGCTCTGCACTGTGTGTCTATATATATATTTATAGTAATATGTACATATGTATACTAGCTGTTCTTGTTTTTTCTTGCCTTCTGATTGTTGCTCTTAGTGTTGCTATCCCTGTGCTGTTGCAATCCTGGAATTTCCCCATTGTGGGACTAATAAAGGCTTATCTTATTTCTTATCTTATTAATAACTCGTCTGACAGAGTCCACTTTATCAACAAAAAAGTGAAGAAAAATCTCACATGTTGTAAACGAATCGTCTGTTACAGTCAGAGTGCGTGGGTTTATAAAAGAGTTAATTGTGTTAAACAGCACTCTAGGACAGTGACTGCTGCTAGAAATAATATCAGAGAGATACTGAAATTTTGCCTTTTGCACGGTCCTCTGGTAATCAGCAAGACAATCCCTAAAAATTTCCAGAGACACACGTAATTTGTCCTTTTTCCATCTCCGTTCAGCCTGCCTGACCCACTGTCTAATGGCACGGGCAGTGTCGTTTAGCCAGGGATCTGTTTTTGGTTTAGCCGATTTAAGCCGAAATGGGGCAATAGAGTCCAAAATCCCAGAGCAAGTGGTATGAAAGGAGGAAAGAATATTATCCGGATGGAAAGGGGAAACGAGTCTATTCAAGGCAAAAAACTGTGAATCCCTAAAAGCAGCAGACAACTCCTCTGGTGTTGAAGAAGTGATGATGCGACGCCAGCATGATGGAGCCACAGGCTTGCTGGGTGGTGAAGGGGTCAACGATTCAAAAATGATGGGGAAATGATCTGAGATGACAGACTCAGAAATTTCTTTGGGAAAGATTGAGAGCCCAAGAGAGATTGCAAGGTCCAGAGTGTGACCAAGACGATGTGTAGGTTTGTCTGCTAAAATATTTAAATTAAATGTCGCCAACAGTCTTTTAAAATCAGATGCCAGCTGATCAGATGGACAACAGACATGAATATTAAAGTCCCCACAGATCAAAAGTTTATCATATTTTGGCACAACATCTGCCAAAAATTCAGAAAACTCATTAATGAAGTCCTTATTATATTTAGGAGGATGATAGACAACAGCAAATAACATAGGACTAGGATTACAAGATGGAATAGGATGAAAAAGCACTTGCCTGACATCCTGGATCTTAGCATTCTCTATTGCAGGTGATGGACAGTCATCCCCCTCCGTGTCAGCGGCTATCCTGGCCCCCTCAATGGATTGTGGAGGAGCCGGCTCAGATGACACGGAAGTGGGCGTTACCGGGGAACCCCTGGAGGACCTCTCGGCAGAAGGAGGGAACGTCGAGGCGATGGGAGTTGCAGTAGCAGTGGAGAGAGTACAGGCTGGCGGAACAACCTGTGAGGAAAGAGAAGAGAGAGGCTCTGCCGCGGGAATTGTTGGGCTGGACGTTGAGTAGATGGCTGCCGAAGAGGAGGAAGGCTGCCGAAGAGGAGGAAGGCTTCCGCCGACGATTAACTGCAGGATGACATGGTTGTATTAGAGCTGTGGTTGCTACACCTGGCTCCTCACTTGTGCCTGGAAAGGAGAATATGGAGCGGAGCATGTCTGTCACCTCCGGGTGATTCCACAGGCAGGGGAATGCCTTCATCACTCGCGCTGCTTTATCCCGACTCCCTTGGATCATCTTGGGAGAACAGCAGGCCTGTGTCTGCAACCAAATTCTCTCCAGGAAGCGCACCGCCCGCCGCTCCACCCCGTTAAGAGTGGGCATGGCGAGCTCCAACACACAGGTGGGTCAAAAACACAAAAAAGTGAAAAAATGCTCACAATCACCACAGCTGGGTTTTTCACTGGCAGCTAAATTCTGTCATGTTTGCCCCTTCGGCGCAGAGAGGACAAACCCAGACGCTGAATGTTTTTTGTGCAGTTTATTAACAAAGATCATAAAGTGTCCAAAAATAGTGCCGTACACACAAAAATGCAAACAAGAAACACTTACAGACTGAAGCACTCCTGAGCCAGCTTGACCCAGGAGGAAACAGGGAGCTGATCAGCGTGATGGTCAGGAGGAGAATGATACCAGAAAAAAACAGTCTTGAACATCAGTTTAGCCGCACTGACACAGTGGAAAGCCAGTGCTTTAACACACAAAAGTAAATGAGCTGCAGGTGTGAATCACAGGCGAGCCGTGACCTAATTACCAAGCTACCACAGCTGAGCTGGCAGAGAAGCAGGCAGTGGCAGCTGGTGGGGAGAGTCTGGATAGAGAGAGGAAGGGCTCTGTCACAAACTAAACAAATATTCAAAAACTGACCAAATAATAATGACAACAGACAATAAAATTTAGAAATAAAGTGAGGATCTGAGCTCAATGAGAAAATGAGCTCAGACACATGACAGGCGTAGAAGGTCAGAGAATTTTCCACACGTTAGGGGAGACAGAGTCATACACAGAGGCTGTCGGTCGGGCTGCTTGCTAGCTACTTTGCTGAACACACACGTAGCACAAAGCTGTGGGTTGAGATGCTGTTGGTGCCAAAAGATACTAAGCTAGCTAGCTCGGGGGCGCTAACGGCCCAGCTAGTAGCAACTGAGAAATTAGCCACAGAGCTAAATGGGCGCCAGACACAGAAGCTAGACGCTACAGTGTCTGGTGCCCTTTTTTTCACTTCTGACCTTGCTGGTGGAAGGACACTCCGCTGCTTCGCTCCTTTGCTCCTCTGCTTGAGCTTTTCTGTCAGTATTTTTATTTTCCCTGCAAGAAATTTATGGGCAGCGCCTGCTGGATACTCATAAATCACTGGGACTATATTTCGCTGAAGATATAGCTCACTGTTACCATGATCTAACACTCGTATGGATCTTATCAATGCTATGTGAGTGTGGCCTACAAGCAGCTGAAGCCTGAACTACAGCGACTGACAAGCTAAAGCTAAGTATCAACAAGATGCCTCCCATTTCTACAGATGACTACCACAAACTCCTACAGAAGACTACCATGCTGGAAACTAAAATCCAGCCCTTGGTGCAAAGCCCAAGAATAAATCATCACACAGCGTGAAGGGAGGACAAGCAACAGCCCAACTTGGTGAGATCTGTGATGCGAACAGCTGTCCTGTGCTATCAGGTAGACCACGAGCATCTTCAACCCCGACTGTCAGCAAGACACAACTGAGGATAGCTGTCAAAGGAAAGCCTAAAAACAAACCTCCTCCACAACTGCCAAACATGCCACTTCAGAACAGATTTGTGCTGCTACTGCAGGACCCTGGACCTCCATGTGATGACCTGGATAAAATCTCCTCCACATGCAGCAAGGTAAATCAGAACAACTCAGAAGGTAAAAGGCTACAGAGAAAGCTCACAGCTGGGCCTGAAACTCTGATTATTGGTGACTCTGTTGTGAGAGATGTGAGAAACGTATGTGGTAAACATACAGAAATAATGTGGTTTCCCAGGGATATGGTGTGTGATGTGAGAGACAAAATTTTGCATATCATGGCGGATTATCCCACAGTGAAGAATCTCATATTACATGTAGGCTCAAATGATGTCGTGAAACAGCAGTCTGAGGTGCTGAAACAGGACTTTAAGGAACTGCTGGATCTAGTCAGCTGTCTGAGTGCTGAAGTGTTCATTAATGGCCCACTAGCACCAGTCAGAGGAGGAGTTGAGAGATTCAGCAGACTGTTTAATTTAAATGGATGGCTATCAGAAGCTTGTACAAACAAATCACTTAATTTTATTGACAACTTCAACTTTTTCTGGGACCGCAGGCACTTTTTTAAGGGAGATAGACTGAGCCTCAGCAGGTCAGGCGTGAGGCTGTTTACCTCCATTCTGTTCCACAGGACAAGGACAAGAGACAAGAGGAACCAAAACAACAGGATAAGATACAGCCCAGCAGAAACTATGAGATAAAGTCGCCTCAGCCCCCATCTGTACAGACCCATCCTTCACCAAAAGTCACCAGTGAGGATCCACCCCCGCTATCACTGCATACCCCCTCCTCCTCAGCTTCCTCTTTCTCATCCTTCCCACTCCCCGACTTCATTGACCAGATGAAGGAGCTGGTCACTGTGGCCACAAAACTGACCCCATGCCCTAGTCTATTTTCTCATCTCGAAACCTCCCACTTTCAGGAGGTTTCTTCCCCATCTCCCCCCTCCAGCAATTCCCCAGCGAGCTCTGACACAACTCCCCAAGCCCTGGTGCCCACCCCCACCCCCACAACTGAAGCCCTGGTGCCCACCACCACCCCCACCCTCACAGCTAAACCAAAATACACAGCCTGATAACAACACAAGCTGGGTTTGACGTAATGGGCCCAGGCTTCAATACCGCTGGTACTCATGGCTCTTTCCAAGACAAGCCGGGGCCTGGAATGGAACTACAGGTACAGCTCAAAAAATTAGAACATCAGGAAAAAGTTCAATATTTTTTGTCACTCATTTCAGAAAGTGAAACCCATATATTATATAGAGTCATTACACAGAGAATGATATATTTCAAGTGTTTATTTATTTTAATTTTGATGATTATGGCTTACAGCACATGAAAACCCCAAATTCAGTTTCTCAAAAAATGAGAATACTACGTAAAATTAATTTTAAAAAATAGTTTTTTAACCCTGATCCTACCGAGTGGGGTCCCAATTGACCCCACACATATGTTCTTATGCACAACACGGACATATTATCGATCACAGCTATCATGCTTTCTGACTTTGTTTGTCATCATCAGTGAATCACAAAAAATAAATCTGATTTAAAATACAGTTTTCTTCTGTACTGTCAGTTCAGATTTTTCATTGGGGTCCGATCGGACCCCAGGGAAAAATATGATGTTAATGATATTAAATGTATGAATTTTGTGTTATATTTCAGTGAATGATGGCTCAACGAGGTAGACTTTGCCATGCAAATATGCAAATACTTTGCCATTGTAGCAAAGTAGCATTGTATACTAGCATGTAGCATGCTACATGTAGCATGTAGCATGCTACATGCTAGTATGTACTATATGATACATACATGTAGTACATGCTAGCATGTAGCATGCTACATACATGTAGCATGTAGCATTGTATTCTGCAGGCCCTACAGAACACATGCACAACAATGGCAAAGTATTTGCATTTCTTGTACCAATTAAGAAGTGAAATTAGATAATTTCCCACAAAAACCTGAACGCACCAGGGCACACTGGTTGAAAAACACATTACAACCGGGCTACTCGTGCTGAAAGGCAGGCAACTGACAAACTAGCCCCATTCCGGGATTTTTGGATCATGTTTCAAGCACAACTCTTTGTTTTAACCAAATAAAACATTTTAAGTGAAAAAAATACTTTGGTATTGCTTAATAATCCAATTAACAGTTAAATTTTGTGTGGGGTCCAAACGGACCCCAGTTGGTACTATTTGTATGTAAAATATGTTGGTAGGATGAGGGTTAATAGAAATGTTGGCTGACTGAAAAGTATGTCCATGTACACAATACTTGGTCGGGGCTCCTTTTGGATTAATTACTGTATCAATGTGGCATGGCACGGAGGTGATCAGCCTGTGGCCCTGCTGAGTTGTTATGAAGGTTCAGGTTGCTTTGATAGTGACCTTCAGCTCGTCTGCATTGTTGGGTCTGGTGTCTCTCATCTTCCTCTTGACAGTGCTCCATAGATTCTCTATGGGGTTTAGGTCAGGAGAGTTTGCTGGCCAGTCAAACACAGTGATGCCATGGTCATTAAACCAGGTTTTGATACTTTTGGCAGTGTGTGGGGGTACCAAGTCCTGTTGGAGAATGAAATCAGCTTCTCCATAAAGCTTGTCAGCACAGGGAAGCTTGAAGTGCTCTAAAATTTCCTGGTAGACGACTGTGCTGACTTTGGTCTTGATAAAACACAGTGGACAAACACCAGCAGATGACATGGTTCCTCAAATAATCACTGACTGTGGAAACTTCACACTAAACCTCAAGCAACTTAGATTCTGTGCCTCTCCACTCTTTCTCCAGACTCTGGGACTTTGATTTCCAAATGAAATCCAAAATTTACTTTTATCTGAACAGAGGTCATCTGCTCAAGGCACCCTCATCCCGGTTCATGCTATCTTTTCCCCGCTTCCTGATTTCTATGGCCTCCTTGAGCCAGCGTTTGTGTCTGTTGCTCTCCAACCCAATAATTTTTGCATTGTCCCAGTCCATGATATGATCATTTCTTTTGCAATGATCTGATATAGCTGATTTTAATGTTTCTTGTTCTGCCTTTTCTTTTTGTGATCTTGTGAGTCGTCCTTGTGTTTCCTTCTCACATTCCTTCTGGTGTTCTTTTTTCCTTGTGGTGAATGATCTTCTGGTTTCTCCAATGTAGGTTTTGTTGCATGATCTGCATGATATTTCAAATATTACATTGCATTTTTTGTCTTGTTCTAGTTTGTCCTTGGGGTGTACTAATAACTGTCTTAATTTTTGTGTGGTTTTACTACTGTGTTTATTTTGTATTTTTTCATGATCCTTTGAATTGGTTCCATTATCCCTCGGATATATGGTATAGTTATGGTGTCCTTGTTTTTGATTTCGGCTTTTGTTCTGTGTCTTGTTTCCTGTTTGTTTCCTTTGTTTTTGACTTGCCGTTTCCCTTTGTTTATGGCCCATGCTGGATATTGGCAGCGTATGAGTGCATGTTTTATGTGGTTTTCTCCTCCTGTCTGTCTTCTTGGTCTGTGATGATGGTGGCCCGTTTGTATAATGTCCTGACAACTGATAGTTTGTGTGCTGTGGGGTGTTCTGATGTCCATAGTAGGTACTGATCTGTATGGGTTGGTTTCCTGTACACTGTGATTTTTTTCCACAAGGAAAAAAGAACAGTGCACTTTGTGTGTAGCCTGGGCTACACACTACTCTGTGTGTAGCCCAGGAGGCTACACACACAGAGCCGTATATTATGTATTGTAAATAGTTATGACTAAAGCCGAGTTCCAGTGCAACCTCTTCATCCGTCTCCTTCTATACCAGGTTTTGTGGACATACATGTATCTGTCTGTCTGCCTGTCTATTTCAGTTCGCCCAGTAAAAATCAAGCAGAAGTAAAGGCTTGTATCATTGTATTGCCATATTTTCTCAATGTTTTAATTTGCCAGAATTTCCAGATAATACTTTGTTTTCAAAATAAACACATATTTAACTCACCTAAACCATCAATGGACCCGGGAAAAAAAGGTATCATAATAATAACTATGCCGGGCCACTAGAGGCGGCAGTGCAACTTTTTTAAAGTACACGGATGACTTTCTGTCACTTAGGGCTGAACAATATACCGAATAAAATCATTGTATTGGTACATTTGGCTGCCCGTGATATATAAATCATATTCTCGTGGATACTCAAATATTTATCACAATAAATTGAGCTGCTGCTGCTGCGAGACAGGTTTGTCTGCAGCTTGGCCACTGAAGTTTGAAAGCGGAAGCTCACTAGCTCACTGCAGCTGCCCCGCCCCCACTGCATACTCACAGAGAAATCTAAACTGCAGCAAGCAGAGATGAAAAGGAAGATAACAGAATAAGCATACAGGCTCACCTTCAGCACAGCAAACGGGGTGGGGGGGGCGATAAACATTTCAAGTCTGAACTCTGCATGTTCATTCACTAAGTGAAGAACTTAGCAAACAAACTTTCAAAATAAGAGCTCCTATCCGGTCTTGCAACCCTTCAAAATAAAGCGAGTGGCTCACCAAATAAACATATACATACAAATTGTTGTGAATTAATTTAATTTTTTTAATTAATTTGTCACTATTTCCAGATAAGTGATAAGGACCTATACTTATATAACGCATTTTCTAGTCAGAAAGACCACTCAAAGTGCTTCATTAGTACTAACCCTCTATTCTAAGGGCCTATAGGAGACAGATATCTAGAGACAATTTAGAACAACCAATTAACCTAACATGCATGTCTTTGGTTTGTGGGAGGAAACTGGAGCCCCCGGAGTAAACCCACGCAGCACAGGGAGAACATGCAAACTCCACACAGAAAGGTTCCTACCCCTGCCAGCCTGGGGATTCGAACCTGGAACCTTCTAGCTGTTAGGCAACAGTACTAACCACTGCACCACCGTGCTGCCCAAGGCCTTGTTTTCAGAATAAACACAAATTTAACTCACCTTTACTATCAATGCAGCTGCGAAAACAGCTATTGTGATAATTATGCCTGCCCACTAGAAGTGGCAGTGTGACTTTTTTACAACTCTCCCACCCCCATTCTGCATGCTACCATGCTACAGGCACTGAGGCATCAGCACCTTGGTGCTTTCATTAGATGCTGGCATTTGAAGGAGGAGGAAAAGGGAAAAGATTTTTACAAGCAACTGTAAGACAATAAAAGTTTTTTGTAGGGAAAAGATACCATTTTAGACAATGCAGATTTGTTTTTAAGAGGATTTATATCCACTGCAGTGTGTCTTTAAGTGCAGCCTTGATGCAGACCCATCTAAGATGTGCTTAAAGTCAAGGTCAGTGCCCCAGGAGGAGTAATTCATAATTCAGAAATTCATAAATGCCTAGATCTTCTGACCTTTGACAATGACCTTGACTTCAACCTTGTGAGTGAGTTTGGTGAGAATCAAGGTAATTGCCTAGAAGTAGTGATTGTTAATGACCTTGATGCAGACCCATCTGAGGATCACTGTGAGTGAGTTTGGGGAGAGTCACCACAATTTCCTAGGAGGAGCAGCGATTTTTCGGAAATCACAAGTGTCTGTATCTCTTGACCTTTGACCTTGACCTTTGACTTTGACCACAGCCTGGATGAAGACCCACCTGAGGATAATTGTGAGTTTGGTGGAAGTCAATTGCCTAGGAGGAGCAGCGATTCCCATGAAATGTGGATAAACAGAGGCAGACACCACATCATTGCATTAGCTCCTTCCCCAGAATGAGCTACAAATGAGATAATGTTGAAAATAGAGCCAAACACTCAGTTTTATCCCTAACCCAAAACATTAGTGGAGTGAGCACCTAACCCTAACCACCCTTAAAATGTGTTTCCAAAAGTGAAAAGAAAAAGCAGTGGATGCAAACCTGTGCTTGTTGAGTGAAAGTACGGGGTATTGTGGCATCATCCACCATCCCTGTCGACCTCTGTAGGTAGATTTCAGATGTGCATGCATAGTGATAGCAGTGAATGGAACTGGAAATGTTTATTTAGTGCACAAAAAAAAATCT
This sequence comes from Pholidichthys leucotaenia, assembly GCA_020510985.1. Classification (NCBI taxonomy): domain Eukaryota; kingdom Metazoa; phylum Chordata; class Actinopteri; order Cichliformes; family Pholidichthyidae; genus Pholidichthys; species Pholidichthys leucotaenia. The sequence goes on along the minus strand of CM035843.1, from coordinate 104,583,695 downwards.
TCTGTAAGTCTCATAACTGGACTCTTTCTGTCTTTCAGCTTTTTTTCTGTTTTTTCTGACTTTTTAGCAGACACTTTCTGACAATGAAGTAATTTCTTTGGTGACTCCTCTTACTTGTCCTTGAGTAACTGATAGCCTGTCATAAGGTAACACTACTTTTATACAAGTACAATTTTTGGATATACCTGTGCTCCAGGTCTACATCAGTATTTCTCAGTTGGACAGCTGTTGCTTTTTTAGAACACCTCCATGTCATGTAATGTCTACGTTGTGGGGACATGGTGTGGGGATTCTCCACTCAGAGTGGGGAGCCGGGGGGAAGAGAGAACAATGCGCTGAAGGAGGAAGTGCTACTGGGGGGTCTCAGACGGGACAGAAAAGAGTATTTGCCCCCTGGGGAGTTCGGGAAATGCTAGAGCTGCCAGAGGGGGAGAAGGTGTGAGAAGCAGTTCTGGCGCTTTGTGTTGTTAATGTGCCACGTATGTATTTGGTTCCAAGGTTGTCATAGCCAGGAGCGGCAGCGGCACTGGGGTTAAGCTCCCAGTGCTTATAAAATGCTCCTTATGGCGTGCATCTCGAAAAGCCTCTGACAACTAAGTCCAACTCCTAGCCTGCCCATGTGGTTTAGTCTCTAAGCCCGGCGGAACTGCTTTTACTAATAGGAGAAGGGGCGAGGGCGGATCTCTGGCGCCTTAAAACCAGATGCTTTGGGTAGATGGTGGCTCGTCAACCTGGGAATGTAGCCCATCTAGGGGAAGGTAAACCCTGATTTCAAACCTCTCCTGCCTTGCGGCACACCCGGTCACCAGAAAGGCTTCGGGAGTCAACCCTGAGGAAAAATCCGGAGTCGGAGTCCCTAAGGTAGTTCTCTGTTGTGCTCAACATCGTTCTGGCAGCTCCTGCGACGGCGCTGGTGCCAAACTGTAGCAGCCCTGCTGTTCCTTTGGATTCATCAGTGACGTGGAGAGGGGGGACATGCTGCATGGGCAACATCTTGTCCTCCATATCTTCCTGCCCAGGCTTGAATCCTACCAACGCCCAACGCTGGAAGGTAGAACACCGGATCACTGGAGAGGACACTCCAGCTTCGCCTTTGGTGTAGACAAAACACGGGGAATGACAGTTACTCGTTATAAGCCACCGCTCAATTGGCGTAGAGCGTGGCGCCAGGGGTTGTTCCCGACGGTGGGAGGGATCATCGGATCTCACTGGACAGCTACCGCCCGCCTCAAGCTGGGCAGCCCCCAGCCAATAAGGTGTTGTCCCGCCACAGCCTGCTTTCCTCATTGGGTGCATGGGGATGAGGAGAAGTCTGAACGGCAGGCTGAGAACTTTCGCACCAGGCAAGACAAAAAAACAAAAGAGACCAACTCTAAAACTGGGAACTTGGAACGTCTGCACTATGATGACAGGACTCGCTGCTAACCTCAAGGACATCAACGACACCAGGAAGACTGCCATCATCAATAATGAGCTGAAGAGACTGGAAGTGGATATCACCACTCTCCAGGAAACACGGTTGGCTGACGCAGGCACACTGAGAGAGAAGGATTACACGTTCTACTGGCAGGGAAAGAGCAGTGACGAACACAGGGAACACGGAGTGGGCTTTGTAGTGAGGAACACCTTGCTGAAGATGGTGGAACCGGGCAGCACTGGCTCTGCACGACTCCTCACCCTCCGCCTCAACACCACTCAAGGCCCAGTCACCCTCGTCAGTGTGTATGCCCCAACACTGACAGCCACACCAGAGGCAAAAGACGAGTTCTACGAGAATCTCGCAACAACTGTCAGGATCATCCCCAACTCTGAACAACTCATTCTCCTTGGAGACTTCAATGCCAGAGTGGGTGCTGACCATGACTCCTGGCCCTCCTGTCTTGGACCATTTGGCGTGGGCAGAATGAACGACAACGGACAGCGGCTGCTCGAGTTCTGCACTTATTACAATCTGTGCATCACAAACTCGTTCTTCAAGACCAAGCCCCAACACAAGGTTTCCTGGCGACATCCGCGCTCAAAGCACTGGCACCAGCTGGTCTTGATCCTGACCAGGCACGCCTCACCGAAGAACGTGCTAATCACCCATTCATTCCAGAGTGCAGATTGTGACACAGACCATTCATTGGTGTGTTGCAAGGTCAAGCTGCAGCTGAAGAAATTCCATCATGCTAGACAGCCTGGAAAGGCACGGATTGACACCAGCAAGATGGCCCAACCAGAACTTGTTGAGCGGTTTGCCTCCACCTTTGAGAAGGAACTTGGTGTACCACAAGAAGGAGAATCTGCAAAGCAGAAGTGGGAAGAGCTGCGAAACACCATCCACCGCACAGCCTTGGCTACCTTTGGGAGGAATACCTTGAAGTCACAGGACTGGTTTGATGCCAAGTTGACCGAGATGACCCCCGTCATTGAAGCCAAGCACTCAGCTCTTGCCGAGTACAAGAAGTACCCAAACGAGAAGAATCTCCAGATTCTCAGGGCTGTGAGAAGCAAAGTTCAGCAGACTGCTCGGCGCTGTGCCAACGAGTACTGGACTCAGCTCAGCCAAGACATTCAAACCGCTGCCATAACAGGGAACATCCGTGGTATGTACGATGGCATCAAGAAAGCACTTGGTCCGGCTCAGAGCAAGACGGCCCCCCTCAAATCCTCCACTAGGGAGATGATCACAGAAAAGAACAAGCAGATGGAGAGATGGGTGGAGCACTACTCCGACCTCTACTCCAGACAGAACACCGTGACACCGTCAGCCCTTGATGCCATCGATTGCCTGCCATCTATGGATGAAGTTGACGTCGAGCCAACCATCGACGAACTCAGCAAGGCCATTGATAGCTTGGCGGCTGGCAAGGCACCCGGCAACGACGATATACCCCCCGACCTGATCAAGCACTGCAAGACCGCCCTACTGCTGCCATTGCATGACGTCCTCTGCCAGTGCTGGAAGGAAGGTGCCGTACCACAGGACATGAGGGACGCCAAGATCATCACCCTCTACAAAAACAAAGGGGAGAGAAGCGACTGCAACAACTACAGGGGCATCTCCCTCCTCAGCGTTGTTGGCAAAGTCTACGCACGAGTTGTTCTCGTTTGTCTACAGAAGCTTGCCGAACATGTCTACCCCGAGTCTCAGTGTGGCTTCTGCGCTGAGCGATCGACAGTAGACATGATATTCTCCATCCGCCAACTCCAGGAGAAATGCAGAGAACAGAACATGCCCCTGTACGTCGCCTTCATCGACCTCACCAAAGCATTCGATCTGGTCAGCAGAGAGGGCCTTTTCAAGATCCTGCCAAAGATAGGATGCCCACCAAAGTTGCAAAGCCTCATCGAATCGTTTCACACCAACATGCAGGGGATAGTGCAGCATGACGGCAACGTCTCAGAGCCATTCAACATACGCAGCAGAGTGAAACAGGGCTGTGTACTTGTGCCAACCCTCTTTGGGATTTTCTTTGCTATGCTCCTGAGGCATGCCTTCAGCACAGCAACAGAGGGAATGTACCTGCATACAAGATCTGACGGCAGGCTTTTCAACCTCGCCCGCCTGAAAGCCAGAACCAAAGTACGCGAGGCTCTAATCAGAGATATGCTGTTTGCAGACGACGCTGCAGTCACGACCCACACACAGCAGGAGCTTCAGACCCTGATGGACCGCTTCTCCCAGGCATGCAAGGACTTTGGGCTTACCATCAGCCTGAAGAAGACTAATGTCTTGGTGCAAGGCACGGAAGCACCACCAACCATCACCATCAATGACTACGAGCTGGAGGTCGTGAATCAGTTCACGTACCTGGGGTCCATGATCAGCAGCAACCTCTCCCTTGATACAGAGATCGACAAGAGGATTGGAAAATCAGCCTTCACACTCGCTCGCCTCACCACACGAGTGTGGGAGAATCCCAAACTCTCTGTCAAGACAAAGATGGCAGTGTACAATGCCTGCGTCATCAGCATACTGCTCTATGGGAGTGAGACGTGGACAACATACGCCCGGCAGGAAAAGAGACTGAACTCCTTCCACTTGCGCTGCATTCGCCGCATCCTGGACATATCCTGGCAGGACAAAGTGCCCAACACAGAAGTTCTGTCCCGCGCCAGCCTTCCCTCCATGTTCACTCTACTCAGGCGGCACAGGCTCCGCTGGCTAGGCCACGTTCACTGTATGGAGGATGGCAGAATCCCCAAAGATGTCCTCTACGGAGAACTTGCGACTGGCAGGAGAGACGTTGGCCGCCCACAGCTGCGCTTTAGAGACGTCCGCAAGAGAGACATGAAGGCCCTGGAGAGCAACACAGAGCGCTGGGAGGACCTTGCAACGGACCGCTCCAAATGGAGAGGCACCCTGACCAGACAGCTCAAGGTGGGTGAAGAGAGATTGACTGCTGCAGCAGATGAAAAAAGGACCTGCAGGAAGAACCGCCACAGCTCCAGCAGCACGGAGACCACCCACAAGTGCGACCTGTGTGACAGAGACTGCCATTCGCGCATCGGCCTGTTCAGCCACAGGCGGTGCTGTTCCAGCAGAGTAGACATTTAGGATTCTCTTCCATGGTCATCATAGACCGACGGAGGCCGACGACGTATGTATTTGTTCCACACACTATATGATTGTCACGATTCCTGGGTCTTAATGCACAGTATTAAAGGTTATAAAAGGAAGGTGCATGAAGACCCGAGAGATTTTGACTGTACTGAATGTTGGAGAAGGAGTAAAGTCTGTGTGTTGTCCAGCTTGTTGCCTCGCCTGCTTCCTTTCTCCACATTGGTGACCCCAAGACGTGCCATGGAAAGCGAGCTAAGCACTGCATCGGAGACTACCTGGAGGGAGAGCACTAGTGCCGTGTGTGCTGTCTCAGTCAAGCTCCCGGACTTCTGGCTTCACAACCCGACTGCGTGGTTTCTGTATTTAGAAGTCCAGTTTGCACTCCGCGGAATAACAATGGACGACACAAAGTATTACTACGTGGTCACTGTGTTGGATGCGCATGCCACGCAACAGGTCACGAGCCTGCTCCAGAAGCCGCTGACCCAAGGGAAATATGAAGCACTCAACAGGATGCTGCTCCAGCGCTACACCCTTTCTGACAGTGAGAGGGCAGAGAGACTCCTAACATGTTTGGAGTTAGGTAACAGATCAGCAGTGGAGAGCATGTTGGTGCTGATGGGGAAGAACAACGAATCTTTCCTGTTCGCCCACTTATTCCTCAGGAACCTACCGGCCGCAGCGAGGGCTATCCTGGCCAACTCACTGCTGCTGGTGACCAAGGACAACCGCGCACTGGTGCAGGAAGCGGATCACATCATTTTTGCTATCAGAAATTTTAGCGTGAATGCAGTGGCACTGGCGTCCATGAGGGACTCCAGTGAGGTCGAGGAGCCATTGGTGGTAGCTGGAGCAGATGTCAGGAGATGCAGGAATGGGGCAATCTGTTTCTATCATTGCCGCTTCGGTTCGAATGCCCAACGCTGCCTGCCGCCATGCCAGTTCAAGTAGCCAGGAAGACGGCACGTTCAGCACTCAGTCACAGCTGCAACCACTGGCAACAGGAACGAGTTGCTTTATGTCACTAACACACGTTCGAGGAGACGGTTTGTGGTGGACTCCGGCTCCCAGAAGAGCCTCATCCTGCCGGTCAACGCAGACAGGGTGGCAGGAGGCAGCGGTCCCAAGCTCACGGCTGCCAACGGATCCACTATCAGGACTTTTGGCGAATGGACACTGACAATATGCTTACACGGATGCAAATTTTCAGTGGAACTTTGTGGTAGCTGCATGTTCTGCCCCCATTTTAGGTGTAGATTTTTTATGTGCTTATGGGTTGTTAGTCGATGTTGCTAAAAGGCGATTAGTGGATGCTGTTGCTTTTACCTCACTGCTCTGCACAGCTCGGGGAGCCGGGTCGACAACACTGGCTAACGTTATAGCTCCAGGGGGTAAGTACTAACATTTACTCGCACAGTTCCCAACACTCACGGTCCCGACTTTTTCGGCTACAATAACGAAACATGGGGTGGAACATTTTATAACTACAAAAGACCCCCCAGTGTTCGCACGACCTCGGTGCCTGGACACGACTAAACTGGCCAGCGCACGTGAGGAGTTTTCCAACTTAGAGCAGTTGGGCATCGTCAGGTGCTCCAACAGCCCGTGAGCATCCCCACTTCACATGGTGCCTAAGGCCGACGGGTTGTGTCGATCCCGCACATCCAGGATTTTTCCGTGCACCTGGCTGGGACGCGTGTTTTTTCCAAAGTGGATCTGGTCCACGGTTACCACCAGGTCCCAGTGCGCACGGAAGATGTTATGAAAACAGTGGTAATAACTCCTTTCGGCCTTTTTGAGTTTTTATGCATGCCATTCAGATTAAAAGGTGCGGCACAGACTTTCCAGAGGATGATGGACGCAGTGCTTCATGACTTGTCCTTCATTTTTGTCTACTTAGACAACATTCTGGTAGCTAACAGGTCTGAGGAGGAGCACATCACCCATCTCAAGATGGTTTTCCAGAGGTTGGAAGCGCATGGGCTGATAGTTAACCCCCTGAAGTGCCAGTTCAGTGTGCCAGTGATTGATTTTTTGGGCCACCGCATTTCAGCGGAGGCCACGATTCCATTATCAGATAAAGTGCGTGCTGTATCGGACTTTCTGCTTCCGCAGACCATGAGGGCACTACAGGAGTTTTTGGGAATGGTTGAGTTTTATAACCGTTTCCTTCCCTGGGCAGCCCAGATGATGCAGCCGTTGTATGCAGCACTTAAAAAAAAGAAGCCCGCGAAAACCATCGACTGGACTCCCGAGCAAGTCCAGGCTTTCACAAATGCCAAAACAGCGGTGACGGATGCCACATTGCTAGCCCACCTGGATCCGTCTGCATGGATAGTGCTCACTATGGATGCGTCTGATGTTGCCATAGGGGCAGTGGTGGAGAAGTACATCTCAGGTTCGTGGCAGCCACTCGCATTTTTCAGTCAAACTTTGCGTGACAATGAACGCAAATACAGTACATTCGACAGAGAATTGCTGGCTCTCCACCTGGCGACACGCCATTTCCAGCTTTGGCTAGAGGGGTGCGAGTTCACCACGTTCGTGGACCATAAGCCGCTGACGTATGCGATGTCCAAGGTCTCGGAACCGTGGTCGACCCGGCAGCAATGGCATTTGGCTGCAATTTTGGAGTTTACAACCGACATTCAACACGTTGCCGATAAGCTCAACGTCGTGGTCGATTGCCTGTCACGGGCGTTAGTCTTCTCTGTCTACATGGGAATAGATTTCCCTGCAATGGCCGTGGAGCAAGCCGGGGACGCGAACATTTGCGCGCTCCAGTCTGTGCCAACTGGGTTAAGGCTGGAGAGCAGGGTGGTGCAAGAAGGGTGCCCCCCCTTGTTCTGTGATGTCTCTACCAGCCGCCCACGCCCGGTGGTTCCGAGCTCTTGGCACCGCCGCACTTTTGAGTCAGTCCACTCCCTTTCGCATCCAGGCACACACGCTTCAGTGAAGCTAGTGGGGGTGAAATTCGTCTGGCCACGCTTGCGCAAGGACATGAAAGAGTGGGCTGCAGCTTGCGTCGCGTGCCAGCGGGCCAAAGTGCACAAGCACACCAGAGCCCCCCTCGAGCCATTCTAAGTGCTACCGGAGGGTCACAGACGGGACAGAAAAAACTATTCACCCACTGGAGAGTTCGGGAAGTGCTAGAGCCGCCAGAGGGGGAGAAGGTGTGAGAAGCAGTTCTGGCGCTTTGTGTTGTTAATGTGCCCTGCATGTCTTTGTTCCACACACTGTATGATTGTCACGATTCCTGGGTCTTAATGCACAGTATTAAAGGTTATAAAAGGAAGGTGCATGAAGACCCGAGAGATTTTGACTGTACTGAATGTGGGAGAAGGAATAAAGTTCGTGTGTTGTCCAGCTCATTATCTTGCCTGCTTCCTTTCTCCACAACGTGAATATAAGGAGGCAAGGGTCTGACTTGGGTAATGTAATATAAATTGCAATGAAACACCCTGGAGAGTGTAGAAACAGCTCATAAGAAGTCCTGGTACTCTGGAAAAAAGTCCCGGTACTGCAGACTGTGAAACCAAGAAGTGTCAGTACCCCATAACGCAACACTGTACAAGTGTAAAGTAGAAGATATGCTGAATTTGTGTGATGGAAAATTATCTTAAAGTGACACTTAAGCAAAAATCAAGTTTTTTCTGTTGTTAACATGTCTGTAACATGTTTTTTGTGACTTACAAGACATACCCAGAGCAAAATCTTACCGCAGTCCCAAGTCTGTTTTTCTGCTATGAATTTGCAGTTAGGGAATGCCCCCCTCAAACAGGCGAGTTTGGAGAGACCATTTCCAGCTACAAAAGAAGAGGAAAACAGCAGCCTTGTGTGCAGACACTGTAAAAAGAAACTTGAAGAAGTTGGACATACACAGGAGTTGCTGGCAGCGAAAGGCTAAGGACAGAGCTGTGTGAAGGAATCTGATCAGACCTAAATGAAACAGTCATTGTCGCCCACGACAGACTACTATGATGATGATGGAAGCATTCCTGCTTAGCCTGATTGGTTATAACATTAAGCAATCAGGCTAAGCACTGGGCATGGCTACAGACCTGAGTTCACTACTTCGGGAGAAGAGGGAGGAGCCGAAAAGTTAAAAAAAAAAAAAAAAGGGAGCTGAGGAGCAGCAGGAGCTTTTACAAGTTGGGAAAGATAGCAGATTGTACATGTTCAGTTTTTGGCTGTGTGAGCAAGAAGTCCTCTTTTAAATTACATGTCTTACCCACAGACATGAAAATTGTCATGATGCTGAGCTGTCATGATGCTGAGCACGGTTGGGGAACCGTGCTCATGCTTTCAGTTGTTGTTGATTATTTTCTGTACTTTTCCTACTTCAGTTTTATTATTGTATTTGTGCATGGTTTTGACTGTATTATGTTATTTGAGTTTGACATTTGTTTCTGTTTGTTTACTAGAGTTCCTGTTATCTTAAAAGGAACTCTGATTATATTGGCATGTTAGCTCTATATGCTTTATTTTTATGTTAGTAACATAACTATAATATAATTTTTTTGAAAATAATTCCCAGTTTTATATATTTTTAAAAAACTTTATTACGATTTTTGTTTACGTCGCAATGCATTCTGGGTAGTGACGTAGAATGGTTGCAGCTGTTTTTTCTGTCTTATACAAGCCAAGAAGCGAAGCTCCTAACTACTGCCATTTGTCAGTGAAAATGCCACATTGCGTGGCTTTTGGATGTAATTTCCAATCAAAGGGAAATAAAGAGAGCGGGGTGAGCCTCCATAGCTTTCCTAAAGAGGGAAAGTGGAGGAAAAAGTGGGGCGGCAGCGGCTCAGCAGGTAGAGCAGGTCGTCTAATAACCCGATGGTTGGCGGTTCGCATCACGCTCTCCCCAGATATCCTGCCGTTGTGTCCCTGGGCAAGACATTTCACCCGCATTGCCTCCAGTGCCCATAACACTGGGTATGAATGTGTAAAAATGTTTAAATGCTCGGTGGTGGCCGGAGAGGCTGTTGGCGCGGATTGGCAGCCACATTTCCCTCACTCTGAGTGTCTGTGATCACGCGCTGTAGCGCATGCCTGATAAAGCTGACATATGTATTAATCACGCTGTGATAATAGCACAATATCGCTCAAAGCGCGCGCATGAGACATGTCTGTGATTGCACGCTTGTGTTGACCGTTCCTGCCTTTCCTCTCCTAACCGTGGTTTTGGGACGCAGGGGAGATGTATCTTCCTCTGCGGTTTAATTCCCGAGTAAACCTCACTCTCGTGGTACACAGAAGCACAGGCCATTTTGCTGAAGCTTTGGGGCTTTATTTATATACCGCACTGTTGTCAGCAACAAATTCTACCTGCTCTGGTCGCCTCGTTCTTTCTACTTATCCGCACCAAATCACACACCGTTCGCCACACACACCGGGGGGGGGGGGGGGCGCCTCGGCTGCGCAAACGCCATCACTCACTCACGTCCACGCACCAGACACATCCCACAACACTTGATAGAGCTGACATATGTATTAATCACGCTATGATAAAGCCCAATATCGCGCACGAGCGTGCGCTTTGCACACCAGTGTGGCGGATGAAATAAGGGAACCCAGTGTTGAGGCACGGAATAAGTGCAGGCAGGACACGGCGAACTGAAGTTTAAAAGGGTGTTTATTTCATCCTCCAGCACGAAGCTCACTCCAGCGCTGTGGAGCGAGCCCTTTTTTTTTTTATTACTTATTTTGTACCCATAGGTAGATTTGTTTTGCAGTCTGGTGACAAGCCACCAGCTGCCAGTCGCTGCGTGCGCAAGCGCCCCTTAACTCCCTAACCTGCATGTTTTTGACATGTGGGAGGAAACCGGAGAAATCCCGGAGTAAACCCACACAAACACGGGGAGAACATGCAAACTCCACACAGATCACTGTTGGCCGGGGGCAGGGATCGAACCCACGATCTCCGCGATCCCCCGGCCGAGGGTAAACTGTGCTGCCCACTGCGCACTGTGGTTAGTACAAAATAAGTAATAAAAAAAAAAGGGGCTCGCTCCACAGCGCTGGAGTATGAAATAAACACCCTTTTAAACTTCAGTTCGCAGTGTCCTGCCTGCAATTATTCCGTGCCTCCACACTGGGTTCCCTTATTTCATCCGCCACACTGGTGCGCAAAGAGCGATATCGTACTTTATCACAGCGTGATTAATACATATGTCAGCTTTATCAGGCATGCGCTACAGCGTGATCACAGACTCAGAGTGAGGGAAATGTGGCTGCCAATCCACGCCAACAGATTTTCCGGCCACCACCGAGCATTTAAACATTTTTACACATTCATACCCAGTGTTTTGGACACTGGAGGCAATGCGGGTGAAGTGTCTTGCCCAGGGACACAACGGCAGGATATCTGGGGAGAGCGTGATGCGAACCGCCAACCATCGGGTTATTAGACGACCTGCTCTACCTGCTGAGCCGCTGCCGCCCCACTTTTTCCTCCACTTTCCCTCTTTAGGAAAGCTATGGAGGCTCACCCCGCTCTCTTTATTTCCCTTTGATTGGAAATTACATCCAAAAGCCGCGCAATGTGGCATTTTCACTGACAAATGGCAGTAGTTAGTAGCTTCGCTTCTTGGCTTGTATAAGACAGAAAAAACGGCTGCAACCCTTCTATGTCACTACCCAGAATGCATTGCGACGTAAACAATAATGGCAATTTACATCGTAATAAAGTTTTTTAAAAATATATAAAACTGGGAATTATTTTCAAAAAAATTATATTATAGTTATGTTAGTAACATAAAAAATAAAGCATATAGAGCTAACATGCCAATAGCCTTCTCTTCTCTGCCTTCGCTGTTAGTTTTCTCTTTGTAGTGGTTATATGAATTGTTATTGTTATCCACACCTATTCACCGTTCATGTATTTTATCTTGGCCTTGCCTTGGTGAGTTATTATGATTATTTTCTCCTTGTGTATTATTTTATCTGAACTCATTTTGTATTCATGTTCTCCTGTGCTTTTATTTTGACAGCACTCATTGTTTACTTCCTCTGTTAGCTCAAGTTTGTGGTTCTCCCAGCTGTCCTTATTTTGCACTAATTATCCTCGCTCCTGTTTCCCACACCTGTTTATCATTTGGCTATTTGTTCTTTGCCCTATTTAAGGGACGTTGCTCCGCAGCTCGGGACAGCGTCCTTCACTTTGCATCCAGATGTGAGTTCCATGTCTATGCTTTTTTGTTATCCTGACATGTGTTCCACGTCTCATCCTAAGAGCTGTTCTTCGTCCTCGTTATCCTGTCTGTACCCTGCCTTGTAAGTTTTTGTTCGTGTTTGTTGGATTTTGTGTTTTTATTATTAAACCACCTGCAACTCACAGCTAGCGTTTAGGTCTCCCTTCCTGCCCCACCTGGGTGGTTCATGACAGAAGGACGCTGCCAGTTTGGACCCAGCAGCTGTGAGTTTGCCCTTTTTACCCCTACCTGCTTCTGCGTTGCTGTTTCTTATGGAGGGAGAATCAGACGGAACGTGGCACCCTGAAGACACAGCTGGTACGGACTTTACTGTGTTTGGACTGGATGAGGTGGAGTGTTGGGCAGTGGGATTATTGGAGGACATTATAAGATAAGATAAGATAAGATAAGCCTTTATTAGTCCCACAATGGGGAAATTCCAGGATTGCAACAGCATAGGGATAGCAACACTCAGAGCAACAATCAGAAGGCAAGAAAAAACAAGAGCAGCGAGTATACATATTGTAACGTCGGGGCCATGTTAAGGGGGGCAGGGATTTCCCAGCATGTTTTGCCAGTTGAAAACGTTACTGTGTGTGTATTAAATGTGTTATTACTGAGTTATACTGCTGTGTCATTATAACTGCGTTATAATGACCCAGCAGTGTTTAGCAGGATTAGGGCAAGATGTATCATGTGTGTGTGTAACCATGATTCAAACAGGGGTCTGGGAGAATGACCTCCCCTCCTGTCTGTGCTCAGAACCAAGTTGGGGGTCGGTGGTGTGTAAATAAAGCCTGTTCATCACAACCATCTTGCTCCTCTTTCTTTGTGTGAATCCCGCAAACGTCACAATATGTACATATAAACATAAATATATAGACACACGGTGCGGAGCATTGTAGCTAGATGTAATAAATATATAGATATATAAACACACAGTGCGGGGCATTGTAGCTAGATGGAATAAATATATGAATATATAAACACACACAGTGCAGAGCATTGTAGCTAGATGGAATAAATATGTGAATATATAAACACACACACAGTGTGGAGCATTGTAGATAGATGGAATAAATATGTGAATATATAAACACACACACAGTGTGGAGCATTGTAGATAGATGGAATAAATATATGAATATATAAACACACACAGTGTGGAGCATTGTAGCTAGATGGAATAAATATGTAAATATATAAACACACAGTGCGGAGCAATGTAGCTAGATGGAATAAATATTTAAATATATAAACACACACACAGTGCGGAGCATTGTAGCTAGATGGAATAGATATGTAAATATATAAACACACACAGTGCGGAGCATTGTAGCTAGATGGAATACATATGTAAATGTATAAACACACACAGTGCGGAGCATTGTAGCTAGCTGGAATACATATGTAAATGTATAAACACACACAGTGCGGAGCATTGTAGCTAGATGGAATAAATATGTAAATATATAAACACAGTGCGGAGCAATGTAGCTAGATGGAATAAATATGTAAATATATAAACACACACACAGTGCGGAGCATTGTAGCTAGATGGAATAGATATGTAAATATATAAACACACAGTGCGGAGCATTGTAGCTAGATGGAATACATATGTAAATATATAAACACACAGTGCGGAGCATTGTAGCTAGATGGAATAAATATGTAAATATATAAACACACAGTGCGGAGCATTGTAGCTAGATGGAATAAATATGTAAATATATAAACACACAGTGTGGAGCATTGTCGCTAGATGGAATAAATATATAAATATATGAACACACACAGTGCGGAGCATTGTAGCTAGATGGAATGAAACAGCATAACCGTCTACTTAGTTATCCTACATGGTATGATTATGTACCCATACATATTGTCACCCTCCGTAGCTACTGGTATTTTCCTAGTTGTATACCGGAGGGGACCATTGTGTAAGTCTATTGCGTCTTTTGCATTCAATACTATTAGTTTGTCACGTCTTTTTGCTATCTCTGCGAGCAGCCCTTCTTAGGTTATGCAGTCTGACAGCCGTTGTTAGGAAGGACCTGCGAAACCTCTCGGTTGTGCACCTAGGATTATGTAGTCTGCTGCTATATGAGCTCCTTACTGCATTCAGTGTGTCCTGCATAGGGTGGAACTCGGACTCGAGCAGAGATGACAGTTTAGCCACCATCCTTCTCTCTCCCATCTCCTCCACTGGGTCAAGGCGCTGCCCCAGGACAGAGCTAGCTTTCTTGATCAGTTTGTTCAGTCCCTTCCTATCAGCTGCTGTAATGCCACTGCCCCAGCAGACCACTCCAAAAGTGATGGCTGATGCCACCACCGTGTCGTAGAATGTCTTCAGCAGCACCCCTTGTACACCAAAAGACCTGAGTCTCCTCAGTAGGAACAGCCTGCGCTGTCCCTTCTTGTAGAGTGCGTCAGTATTGTGTGACCAGTCTAGTTTATTGTTCAGATGAACACCCAGGTACTTGTAGGATGTCACTATCTCAATGTCTGTTCCCTGGATGTTTACTGGTGCTGTGAGGGGTTGTCCTTGCCTGCAGCAGTCCACCAACAGCTCCTTAGTTTTCCTCGCGTTGATCTGGAGGCAGTTCCGATGGCACCAGTCCACGAAGTCCTGGATAAGCCCTCTTTACTCAGCTTCATCTCCGTTGGAGATGAGGTCAACGATCGCAGAGTCGTCAGAGAACTTCTCTGATGACTTCTTCTTATCCCGGATGCTCGCATTTCCCACACTCCTGAGGAGGCCCTGCAATGTCTGGATAGCACGGCACAGGTTGTGGAGGCATACCCCAGCCTGTGGAGCTGTCCAGAGCTCACGGTTCTCCTCGACTCTTTGTCCAGCTCACAACACATGCTCTGCAGGTGGGTGAGAAACTCTCCATCGTCTGAACCTGTGCTCACGAAGAAGCGTCCCTGGATACAGACGTCCTCAGCTTCTTGATGCTCGCCAGTCTCGGGACGCCATCCTCCAGCACTTGCCTCTGTCCCACACCATTCTCCATCTGTTCCTGGTCTGATGAGAAAGCGCCCCCTGGAACAGATGCGCCCAGCCTCTCTCCGCCACTCAGCTGCATCACACCAGAGGAACTCCTCTGTCGCAGCTGCTGTTTCGGCCAGTGTCATGCCTGCAGTGCTGGCTCCTCTTGGGTCTACATTGGTGCCCCTGCCCGCTGCATCCATGGAGAGGGATTCATCTTGGCCTTCTGCAGCAGCTAAAATTACACCACGGGAATTATGGCAGGTGCATTTTCATTCTCTTACACCTGATGATGAAAAGCCTTGTCTTATTCCCGGTGGGATGGCTCAGCAGCAGCAATACACTTTGGCTGAGCTCTCACTACCTGCTGCTGCAGTCATCCATGTTTCCTTACCTGCTTCTCCCATGTCCCCCTCTGTTCTTTCTGTGTGGTTTCGGCATCACAGGACCCGGTGCCATTGGTGAGATGTTCTCCAGCATCAGCCCCCACGTCTGGAGTTCCACCAGCTTCAGCCGCCATGTCTGGGGTTCTGACAGCTTCAGCCGCCACTTCTGGGGTTCCGCCAGCGTCAGCCACCATGTCTGGGGTTCCGCCAGTTCCTGCCATCATGCCAGAGGTTCCGGCAGTTCCTGACGCCACGGCTGAAGCTTCATCTGCCATCACACCTACTGCTTTGGCTGCAGCAGTAGAGTCACCGGTGTCATGGTCGGCGGTGGAGCTTGAGTTAAGGCAAGTCCTCTTTTTTGTCTTTACAATATCAGTATTAGAAAGATCTTGTCTTGCTCATGGTGGGGAGAACCAGTTGCAGCTTCCATCTGCTCCTGAATTTTCCCCGTTGGGCTCCACTGCTGCCAGTGACAGTGACCCGGTGTTTGTCTCTTCCTCCCCATTTGAGGTGGCTGTGTTGGGGATGAATTCCCAGGCGGATGGACTTGAGATGCCCCAGCCTAAGTCATCTGGTTTCGTTGCAGGTCAGCAGTCTCCACCTAGTTTCGCCACTGGCCAGCAGTCTTTGCCTGAGGTCGCTGTTGGTCAGCAGTATTCGCTTGAGGTTGTCGCTGGTCAGCAGTCTTCGCCTGGCTTCACCAAAGGTCAGCAGTCCTCATCGTCTGGCTTCGCCGAGGGTCAGCAATCCTCTTCACCTGGCTTCGTTGCTGGTCAGCCGTCATCATTGTCTGGTTTCTTCGCTGGTCAGCCATCTTCTTCGTCTGGTTTCCCCACTGGTCAGCCATCTCTCTTTCTCCTTGTGTATTATTTTGTCTGATCTCATTTTGTATTCATGTTCTCCTGTGCTTTTATTTTGACAGCACTCTTTGTTTACTTCCTCTGTTAGCTCAAGTTTGCGGTTCTCACAGCTGTCATTATTTTGCACTAATTATCCTTGCTTCTGTTTCCCACACCTGTTTATCATTTGGTTATTCGTTCTTTGCCCTATTTAAGGGATGCTGCTCCGCAGCTCGGGACAGCGTCCTTCACTTTGCATCCAGATGTAAGTTCCATGTTTATGCTTCTTCATTATCCTGAGGTGTGTTCCACGTCTCAGCCTAAGAGCTGTACTTTGTCCTTGTAATCCTGTCTGTACCCTGCCTTGTAAGTTTTTGTTCGTGTTTGTTGGATTTTGTGTTTTTATTATTAATCCACCTGCAACTCACAGCCAGCATTTAGGTCTCCCTTCCTGCCCCGCCTGGGTGGTTCATGATAAAAATACAACAGCAATGATTCATTTTGTTTGGAAAAACCTCAGTGTCCCTGCTAAAATACTGGAAAGGACACGGGATTTCCACCTGCATTACCCTGCATGCTGTGGGAGACAACCATGGGGTACGTGGTGCAATAGCTGGGACGAGTATTGTCGTAGGTGAACCTGCTGAAGGATCATTCTGGGTGGAGTGGAGAGTCACTGCCCAGCTGGAGGGCTCCCCTCACCTCACTGGGAGCACCCACCGGTGCGCCCGCCAGCTGGCTCACCTCCTTTGGAGTGCTTTCCCCGGCTCACTCCGAAAGAGGCTGGGGAGACCTGGGGAGAGTGAGCTCTTGCTGGCCCACAGCGAGGCAATCTGCGGTGATTGGGTAACCACTGACCGCTCCTTCAGGGGAAGACGGAGGAGCCGAGGAGCCTTCAGCTTGGGAAGAGCGAGACCGGCTCCATGGCCGGGAAGAGTGCTCTGAAGGAACTGAATACTCCTCGGCTCCTCCCTCTCCCCCCAAAGGAGCGGTGTCTGGTTGCCAAAACACCACGGATCGCCTCACTGGGGGCCGGTGAGCAGCTCACCTTGGAGCAGCTCAAAGCTCGGAGGCTCTTGGAGGAGAGCCGGCTGGCAGGCATACTGGACCGAGACAAACTGCTCACCGGCCCCCCCGTGAGGCGATCCACGGTGAATGAGTAACCAGAGACCAGCGGGGAGCCCTCCAGCCTCCATGCGGGGCCGGCTCCAGTGACTCTCCGCTCCACTGAGAATGATCCTTCAGCAGGTTCACCTTGGAAAACTTTTACTTCCTCAAGTTGAATGGCATTCTCGGAGCCTTGTACAATGTCCTTGTCTTCTTCCAGCTACTGGTGGGTGGAATTATGGGTGGAGCTAATTAGAATATTCATAGACCTGCACATACTTAAGTAGGTTAAATATGTAAAAGCTCTTTCCAAGCCATTCTAGGGCAATGAAAGTTTTTTGTGTATAAAAAGCCACAATATACTATTATGGACAATACACATTGGTTTTTGAGGTGGTTTTAGGGGGCTTTAGAACCGCCACAGTGCGTCCTTAAAGGGCCTATATCAGGGGTGTCCAATCATGTGCCATGGAGGGCCAAGACCCTGCAGGTTTTACCTCCAACCAGTGTATTCAACAGCAGATTTCACTGAATTTCTTCCCACTGATTTCTGATAAGTGAAAACACCTGCAGAAGAGACTGGGTAGAAGAGAAAACCTGCAGGGTCTTGGCCCTCCATGGCACATGATTGGACACCCCTGGCTAAATAATTTAAAGGGCCTATATCATGCTATTTTAAGCCTTTCAGAGTAAACTATATGCATGTATGTGATAGTATATTACCTTTGGTACACTGGAGAATGAATTTCTTATGAAATATGAGTTATTTTTGCGAGCTACTTTTCCAACCTGGAAGTAAGATGCCTCGATCTCTGAGGCTCCGCCTCTCCTTCTTGTGGCTTCCGCCCATTTCATGACGTAACCCCTGAGCTGGCTGCTGCAGTGTGTCGCTGGGCTCTGCCCACGAAAACTTAGAAGACATTGTCTTACATAAAAAAGCAAACAGTTGTTGTCACTGAGCAGATTAGGTGTGAGAGGAACTACTTCTTCACAGTGTCAATGCTAAAGTGAAAGAGTTTTGCCGATCACCACTCCGTTAGCTGCTTGGAGAAAGTGGGTGTGTGCGTTAGCCTGGGGGTGGAGCTGGCAGCACAGGCACTTCCTGGAGTGGGCGGCTCACCCACGTTCATACGTATGAACGTGGGGACCCAGTCATTATCAGGGACAGGGCGGAGCAGCAGCTCAGAGAGCAGGGTTGAGGAGGAATACTCAGAAATGCGTGAATGGAGCAAAATACCACTTTGGAGGTGTTTTTGGTGAGGAATTAACATTATAACATGCTTAAAAGCTCAAAAAAGTCGATTTTGCATGATATAGGCCCTTTAATCTAATGACAGGCATCGGTTGAAACAACTGGTCTTTCTCTGTCACATGACGTTGCTCTCATTAGACACATTACCCATGTTTGATGTGTGCGCGTGTTCCTCAGCTGGCAGCCTCTGTAGTTGACCATGGCATCATATCAAGGCTGGTGAACAGCCTCAGTGTTTCTCCTTCCATTGTCATCGCAGCAGGCCGTGGGGTGAACTGGGTGATTGTGTGGTCCAATGAAGCGTGCTGTTATCAGAGACTTCAACCCCAGTCATGAAGTTGACATCATCTCATTGCCTCAGTTTAAACTGCGTGATGCACAGCAGGTCAGCAAGGACGGGATGGAGGGAGGACCACGGACTTCACTGGATGTGTTCACTGCTTTTTTTTAACACTTTAAACTGAATGTAACTTCTGAACAGCGGGAGATTTTCATATGTGTACAAGGATTTTTATTACTCATGTAGAATGAGTGAGTTCACATGCATGAATGAGTGAGTTCACACAACTGCTCTGAAATGTCACCTAAGTTACTCAAGACCGAAGAAAAGGACAGGCCAGTCCTGATGCTGAAAGATCGTTGCATTGCTTCAGGAAACGTGCTAAAAATAACATACCATGAAAGTGTGTGTGTAGGTGTGTATGTGTGACAAATAGAAAAAAACAACAACATAAAGACACTATCAACCCTTGCCAAAAGACCAGTGGCCAGTAAAATATCTTTTTTCTTTAATTTTCTGAAAATATTTTTTTTCCAACAGACAAAGAGCTGCAGCAACTTTCGATGAACTTTTTTTCTGTCTTGTATCATTTGGATTATTTTATCATTTGGCAGGGAAAATCCAGATTGTTACAAATCACAGACACATTTCCACAAATCCTGTGACATTCCGTCTTTTCCAGCTCCTTCCATTGTCATCGTCAGTTTCTCTGATTTGTTCATGTTTCATCAGAAATCACAGGGCTAGAAATCATGGTAACAAGCCTGTAATGTAGTGGCTAGGAAATGTAATGTAGTGGCTCTCCACCTGGAATTTTGTGCTCTAATACTATGTAAGTAGCCCATTAATTTTAATTCTTTGAAGTGTTTGTATGCTCTGTCAAAGTTTTTAGCTTCTCTGACATAGTGGTGGAGGAGTAGACCTCAGAAAATAACGGACGATCCTTAAATTGTTTTTAATGAACAAACAGCTATTAAATACGGTGAGATACCACGAGATTTCCTTGTGGATTGGATTCGGCCTCTGTCTAAAATAGACTTGTTGCGTTTCATTAGTGAACCGAATTTGACGAGCTGGATTCGTTCCGCAGTGGTCCTGACCAGGTGGGGATTAGAAAACTGACGAGAATGGGAACTATTTGCCGTGGAGGCCGGATTGCAGCCATAACGTACTGCATCTGGAGCCAGTGTAAATTCAGTGTTAGTCTTTCTACACTGTGGTCTCAGGCTGATCTCGACTACAACACTAAGTAAAAAAAAAAAAGTTTTATTGAAAGGTAGATACTCAAGTAATGTAAAAATACCTAAAAAAACAAAAAAACAGTGTTTTTCTTCTGAAGAGTCATTCACTTGATAGAAAATATCATTTTCTGCTAACAAAATGCAACTCCTTTTCACCTGAAGAAGACTTGTTTCATACCACATTTCAGTCAAAAAAACTCCAAAGCTCAACTCAGACAAGATTCTCAGATCTGAACTGCTCTCTTTGGAATAAACAGCAGAGTTGGAGAAAGAGCGAAGCCAAATAGTTTGCTATGGATGAACATGCTCCATCCTGAAGTGAAACTCTCGTGCCCTCTACTGGTGAAAACCATGGAAATGGTGCACTTCACGTCCAAAGATGAGAAAATGCAGGTAAGACTTTTAGAAATGTGTATTAAAGAAATTGATATGAAACAGAAAGCCATGTGGAAAGCATTATGTGATGTGGTACTTGATGTCCAGCCATAGGTTGGACATCACCAGTTGGGCTTCACTGCCCGTCCCCTTGGTTACAGCACAAATGTTCTAACTTTAAAAGAAAAAAGGCACACATTTATGAGAAAAAAGTTGCAAATTTATGATGAAAAAAGTAATGAGTTTATGAGAAAAACAATTTTTTGAACAATCTGAATTTAAAAAAAAACATGCGATTTCAACAATATTATGCCTTAGCTAATCATTTACATGTGTGTATCACAACTTACACATCACAGTAGATCTACAAATGCACAAAATGGTAACTCATAAATATAGTATTTCACTTTATAATAAAAACAGCTTGTCATGATCTAGAAATAATTTTAAACTTACATACAGTTCTGCTCATTTCAGCCGCTTGTATCCGCGATCTTGCTCTTTCGGTCATTACCCAAAGCTCGTGACCATAGGTGAGAGTAGGAACATAGATTGACTGGTAAATCGACAGCCTTGCCTTAGAACTAAGCTCCCTCTTCACCACAACAGACTGTCCAGATTGCTGGACTCACCCTCAGAGATAGGGTGAGGAGCTCAGTCATCCAGGAGAGGCTCAGAGTAGAACCGCTGCTCCACCACATTGAAAGGAGTCAGTTGAGGTGGTGTGGGCATCTGATTAGGATGCCTCCTGGACGCCTCCCACTTGAGGTGTTTCGGGCACGTCCCACTGGGAGGAGACCCTGGGGCAGACCCAGGACTTGGTGGAGAGACTATGTCTCCCAGCTGGTCTGGGAACGCCTTGGTGTCCTCTCTGAGGAGCTGGAGCAGGTGGCTGGGGAGAGGGAAGTCTGGGCTTCTTTGCTTGAACTGCAGCCTCCGCGACCCGGACCTCCGGAAAAGCGGTAGAAGATGGATGGATGGATGGATGGATACAGTTCTGCATCTGTCATCAATCCTAATCATTCCTAACCACCTAAACTGACTCACCACACCATACAAGCTAAAGTGGGAGCTATTATGGAAGAAAGTTATTCTCCTTACATGTAAATGTATAAAATTTATATATAAAAATATATAAAAGTTGTGTGCAATAGGGCATGCACATTGCTGCCATCTGCTGTTTAGACTGTCTCAGTGCTGTGTTACATCTGCTACTCTTAATAAAACAGTGTGACCCTCAGCGTACAAATGAGGAATAGCAGTTACTTTACTGAAAAATGGCAGCTTCTGTTTTTCATACTTTGCAAATTTATCCCCCAGGCTGGTTTGAACTCTCTGGGGGGCCAGTCAAACATTGCCCATTAACCTAATGAGGGTCATGAATGTTGATGAGGAGGCAGAAAATTTGTGTTGAAAATTAGTATTGAGACACTTCTTTGCACTAAAATAACAAATTTGGAGTTGTCATTATTTAGATTATTATGCCGTTCGATTAAATCGGGTCGTATATGGCCCGTATTGAGACATTTTTACTGAGAAACACACACACACACGTATATCTATCTATCTATCTATCTATCTATATCTCGCTGGTCTTTAAAACTTCATATATATATATATGTGTGTGTGTGTGTATATATATATATATATATACAGTATATATATATATATATATATATGAAGTTTTAAAGACCAGCGATCATTCTTATGTGGTTTTCAGTGAGGACGTCAGAACTTATAAATCCCTGAAAATGCCAATAAATGAGACCTTTGATGAAATCACCTGTTATATAAATATCCATCCATCCACCGCTTTTCCAGATGTCTGGGTCACAGAGGCAGCAGTTCAAGCAGCAAACCCCAGACTTCCCTCTCCCCAGCCAGCTGCTCCAGCTCTTCAGAGAGGACACCAAGACATCTCCAGGCCAGCTGGGAGACGTAGTCTCTCCTTCGTGTCCTGGGTCTGCCCCAGGGTCTCCTCCCAGTGGAACGTGCCCAATAGACCTCAAGTGGGAGGTTTCCAGGAGGCATCCTGATCAGATGCCCAGACCACCTCAACTGGCTCTTTTCGATATGGAGGAGCAGCGGTTCTACTCTGAGCATCTCCTGGATGACTGAGCTCCTCACTTTATCTCTCAGGGTGAGTCCAGTAATTGTACGGGGAAAGCTCATTTCAGCCACTTGTATCCACAATCTCATTCTTTCAGTCATTAGGTTCAGGTTTAGGTTCAGGTTACTTTATTTGCACCCGTAGGTAGATTTGTTTTGCAGTCAGGTGACATCCATATTTACAAACCACAATTACATTCAACATGAACACAAACAGACAACCATTCACTCTCACAGTCATACCTGTGAGAGTGAATGGTTGTCTGTCTCTCTGTGTTGGCCCTGTGATGGACTGGCGATCTGTCCGGGGTGTACTCTGCCTCTCGCCCAAAGATACTGGGATAGGCTCCAGCCCCCCGTGACCTGAAAGGGATTAAGCGGAAGAAGATGGATGGATGGGATGGATGAACACAAACACAGGCACACATGTAGCTGACTATAAACATGATAAAAGTGCTCAAGGCTCCACCAATCAGGACATAGGACAAAGAGATAAGAGAAAAAGCAAAGAGATAAGAGAGAAGGGTCATATTAAAAAGTTAAAGACTAGTCAAAGAGGTTAAAAACTCAAAAGTCTAAAACCCAATAAAAGATTTAGTGTAGCGCCCATAATGGTAACATTATGTAGCTCACATATTTCACTGCATAGACTCAAGCATAGAAGGACTTTAAGCTTGCGGTGTGTATTGACATCACGCCTCAGATGGACAAGGAGTCTGGACCACCTGCGGACTTGGAAGGAAGTCAGAAGATCTGGGGCGAGAGCCTGAAAAGGCTGTCTGACCTCCTGGGGTCAGACAGAAGAACAAAGAGGACTTTGAAGTGATTAAGTGTAAATAGAAGGATTTGACTTGATTGTGTGATTCTTCTTCACTTCCGCTCTTCAAGGAGAGTAGACGCTTCTCTCTTTTCTCTCTGCTCTAGCTCCCCACTTCCCTAACTAACTGGATCCCAGCTTGCTGTTGTCTGTCTGCGTCTACTGCTGATTATCGAAAGAAATTATGGAATTGATAAGCTGGGCTTTGAACGCAATTGACACTATTTTTTCAACAAGGAATAGTGCTCCGGGGGAAGCTGTTTGCCCCGCAGGGACGGCTCCAGCGGGCTATTTACGGGTGACAAGTGTTTGGAGGATCTTGTGCCTGAGTAATCTCTCTATCGAAGATATTGAAGATTTGTATATCTTCGTAATAATGGTGACTGGGATCGTTCTGATTGGAACTGGGATTGTCCTGGTGTACCGCAAATTGCTGAAGATGGATACAACCTATCAAAATGCTGGCCACGCGAGGTGCATCCATCAAATTGGAAAAATGGAGGAGACTTTGATAGCGACAAATGGAGAACTGTCTCGGAAGGTGGTTTACATCATGGTTACGCTTAAGTCTATCCACGACGGACTCAAAGCCCCGCAATGAAGGATTAAGCACTGAATCTGCAGAAGAAAATAAAGTTCTTTCTCTGTGTTCAGTCTATTTGGCTCAATTTCCCTTACAAAAATCCACCTGATAATCCCCAGTCTTTGTTTTTCAAAACACTGAGCACACGGCCTCTGGACAGTAGCTGCTTGGGACAATTGCCAAGGACAATTGCTGCAGCCAGACAAAACATCTTCTGCCAAAGTGTCCTTGTGCTCATATTGATACAACATTGCTTCAACACTACATCCACACTGACCCAGAAACTGACAACAAGATAACATTCACTGCTCTCCTTGTGTCCTGTGAACTCTGGTCTTGAATGTGCATCGTGGGCTTTTTTTGTCTTTGTAATCATAATATTGATTACTTATGGTCAATATTCTGAATTCAATGATTTTTTTTGCTCCTTCCTATTGTATGATTTCTTATCTGTACCATCCTGTTGACAGGCGCGTTCCCGATGCAGCCGTGTCACTGGAAATGCAGGTTCATTTTCTGTGTCAAGTCAAATTCTCTCGTATGTTATCAGTGATCTGTTAATGTACTTGGCAATAAATCTTTTTCTGATTCTGATTCTGATTCTGATTCTGTATTTGATGTGTGGGTATAAATGTATGTGGGTTTACTGCAGCTCTTTCTTCTTTTTCCTGACTGAGAGAGAGAGAGAGCTGGGGACATGAGATGAATAAACCATACTGAGAAATAATCCAGTCTCATCATTTCATGATCCCCACATTGGTGACCAAGACGTAGGATGCTGGGAGATCGTTACCCTGACCCGGGTTCACCGGAGACCGACCGCACGAGCACAGGCTCTATTAAGCTCCCCGAGTTCTGGCAAGACGACCCGCACTCATGGTTCCAACACGCGGAATTGCGGTTCGTGCTTGGGGGAATATCAGCAGATGACACCAAGTTTCATAATGTCATCGCAAGACTCGACAGCCGCACAGCTCGATGTGTGCGGAGCCTGGTGCAGCAGCCGCCCGCTGCTGGCAAGTACGACGCGCTGAAAGCCGCCCGCATTGAGAGTTTTGTGCCATCAGCCGAGGTGAGGGCCAGGCAGCTTCTGGACCTGCGCGACAGAGGAGGACGCAGAGCGACCGACCTCATGGAGGACATGCTGCAGCTGATCAGGACAGACAACGATGCGTTTCTGTTCAAACACATCTTCTTGAGGACCCTCCCAGCACACATGAGAGGTACCCTGTCTGGCATGAGGTGTGTGAACCAGCAAGACTTCCGTGCGCTGGCCAGGGAAGCGCAGCGGCTCCTCGACGCCTGCGACGAGCAGGAGACTTCCGTGGCAGCAGCAAACTTCGGCGCGACGGCCGGAGGCAGTGAGGAGCCGGAGGCAGCAGAAGCAACCCCAGCGACGACGGCGGCGGCGCGGTCCCGAGGCAGAGGAGGGGACGGCCTCTATTTTTACCATCGACGCTTCGCTGAGAAGGCGTACAGATGCATCCCGCCGTGCAGTTTCAAGAAACAGGGAAACGCCCGGGCCGGGGGTCGTTAGCAGCTTCGACTATCGGTGAACAGAACAAGCTGCTTTATCTAACAGACGCGGGCTCCGGGTGTCAATTCCTCGTGGACACCGGAGCCCAGAGGAGTTTCATCACCGCGACCTATGCGGATCGTGTGGCTGGGTCCCGCGGAGACGGGGCAACGGCGGCGAACGGCTCGTCAATCAAAACTTTCGGGGAAAGGACTCTGCGCCTGTCCTTGCACGGCCACACCTATGAATGGACCTTCATAGTAGCGGCGGTGAGTTTCAACATGTTAGGCGCTGACTTTTTGTGCTCACATGGCTTGTTAGTGGATCTGGTTAATAGACGCCTAGTAAATGCACTCTCCTTTTGTTCTATACCTTGTGCAGCTCGAGTGTCCCCGCCGCCAGTACAGATCAACGTCGCCACAGCAGGCGGTAAGTTTCACACTCTTCTAACCCAGTTCCCAGCACTCACAGTTCCCACGTTTTCAGCTAAGGTTGCGAAGCACAGGGTGGAGCACTTTATCACCACAAGTGGCCCACCAGTTTTTGCGAAAGCTTGGCGCTTGGATGCAGCTAAGCTCTCCATTGCACGCGAGGAGTTCGCCAACCTGGAAAGGTTGGGCATAATTCGCCGCTCGAAGAGCGCTTGGGCCTCCCCGCTGCATATGGTGCCTAAGGCTGACAGCTCGTGGAGACCTTGTGGTGATTACCGCAGGTTAAACAATGCCACAGCGCAGGACCGCTACCCAATTCCGCATATCCAGGATTTTTCAGTGCACTTAGCGAAGGTGCGCATTTTTTCTAAAATAGACCTGGTCCGCGGTTATCATCAGGTCCCGGTCCGACCAGAGGACATTCCCAAAACAGCGGTAATAACCCCGTTCGGACTTTTTGAATTTTTACGCATGCCTTTTGGCCTTAAAGGCGCCGCGCAAACCTTCCAACGAATGATGGATGCCGTGTTGCGCGACCTCCCTTTCGTTTTTGTCTACTTGGACAATATTTTAGTCGCCAGTGCCTCCGAGGAGGAACACGAAAAACACCTCACCACGGTTTTTCAGAGGTTGGGAACGCACGGGTTGATAATCAACCCGGCCAAGTGCCATTTTGGCGTAGCGTAAATCGATTTTTTTAGGACACCGCGTCTCCCCAGAGGGAGCAGTCCCTCTGCCGGCCAAAGTACGCGCAGTGGCAGAGTTTCCCCAGCCACAAACGGTCAAAGCGTTGCAAGAGTTTTTGGGAATGGTAAATTTTTATAACCATTTCATACCCCATGCAGCGCAGCTTATGCAACCGTTATACGTCGCGCTTAAAAAGCAAAAGCCCTCCAATGTGATCGAGTGGTCCCCGGAGCGGGAGCGCGCATTCACGGAGGTTAAAAAAGCACTGGCAGACGCAGCACTGCTGGCTCACCCAGACCCATCAGCCCGCATAGCGCTAACCACCGACACGTCAGATGTGGCCATAGGGGCCGTGGTAGAGCAGCAGGTCACCGGGGTTTGGCAGCCGCTCGGTTTTTTCAGCAGGTCCTTGCGCGATGCTGAGCGGAAATACAGCGCGTTTGACAGGGAGCTGATAGCGCTCCACCTGGCCATTTGCCATTTCCAGTTCTGGCTGGAAGGGCGGCGTTTCACTGTGTTTGTCGACCACAAACCGCTCACTTTTACAATGTCCAAAATTTCAGAACCGTGGTCAGGACGGCAGCAGAGACAGCTGGCCGCAATTTCGGAATTTACCACTGATATTCAGCACGTAGCCGGTAAACTCAATGTAGTGGCGGACTGTCTCTCATGCGTGGTAATAGCGCCTGTCCGCGTGGAAGCGGATTGTACTACCGCAGACGCGGGGCGGGGTAACAGCGCGGACTCGCACGCGACCCCTGTTCACGTGGGGATAGATTATGCAGCCATGGTGGCGGAGCAGAGCGGAGACGCAGACGTGCGCGCGCTCCTGTCTGGACCAACAGTGTTAAGGCTGGAGAGCAAAAGTTTACAAACCGGTTCGCCCCCCCAATCTGCGACGTATCCACTGGGCGACCGCGCCCGGTGGTACCGGTCGCGTGGCGCCGTCGCGTTGCGCCATCGCGTTTTTGACGCGGTGCACTCCCTGGCACACCCGGGAGTACGCGCGTCGGTGAAAATGGTAGCGGAGAAGTTTGTTTGGCTGAGCCTGCGCAAGCACGTGAAAGAGTGGGCGAAAGCCTGCATGGCTTGCCAGCGGGCCAAAGTCCACAGGCACACGAAGGCCCCTTTAGAACCGTTCCACATTCCGGCTAAGAGATTCGATCATGTGCACGTAGACCTAGTGGGCCCCCTACCGCCGTCACAAGGGTTCACACATCTCCTGCCAATGGTGGACCGAACCACACGTTGGCCGGAAGTGGTCCCGTTAACATCGACCACAGCGGCAGAGGTGGCTCGCGCTTTTTTAACAGCCTGGGTAGCGCGGTTCGGGGTTCCGTCAGATATTACGTCCGATAGGGGACCTCAATTTGTGTCGGAACTGTGGTCAGCAATGGCCAGCGGCTTAGGAGCGGCAGTCCACCGCACTACCGCTTATCATCCCCAGGCCAACGGTTTATGCGAGCGTTTTCACAGGTCTTTGAAGGCAGCCCTCAGAGCGTCACTCACGGATACAGATTGGGTAAACAAACTACCATGGGTTTTATTGGGGTTGCGTTCGGCACCCAAAGAGGACTTAGATGCCTCACCCGCCGAATTAATTTTTGCACAACCTCTCAGGCTGCCCGGCGAGTTCCTACCAGCCCATGCGGCACCAGGGCGCCCCCCGGTGCGGGGACCTCTGATTGGCACGGGAGCAGAAATGCTCCCCGGCCCCGCTCATCACACTTTTCCGCATGTTTTTGTTCCCAAGGCTTTACAAAACGCAGAATTTGTTTTTGTCAGGCACGACGCTCAGCGACACAGTCTCCGCCCACCATATGACGGTCCATTTCGAGTGCTGGAAACCGGGGAGAAATATTTTGTGCTAGATTTGGGGGGCAGGAAAGAAACAATCAGTATTGATAGATTAAAGCCTGCCTTTGTGTTGCATGACGAATCTGTACCACCGGCGAGGACGCCTCGAAGCGGCAGACTCCCCAGGGAACGGCCCCTGGAGCCCCCGCAGGGGACAAATAACCTTTCTCCCCCTCATTCCACAGATTCGCCGCAGGACGGCACAACACAGACTGTGAAACCTGCGTACAGCAGGTTTGGGAGGAGGTTGAAGCCCAGACTACGGGCAGAGTGATGTGTGTTTCGATCAAACTGTGTAGGCTGTGCTGTAGATTCTGCAGGGGGGGGGGGGGTGACATATGCTGTATTGCCATTAGGATACGGTTATTGGGTGTGTCCATTCTTTGGCGTTTGGGGGGAGTGATGTAGCGCCCATAATGGTAACATTATGTAGCTCACATATTTCACTGCATAGACTCAAGCATAGAAGGACTTTAAGCTTGTGGTGTGTATTGACATCACGCCTCAGATGGACAAGGAGTCTGGACCACCTGCGGACTTGGAAGGAAGTCAGAAGATCTGGGGCAAGAGTCTGAAAAGGCTGTCTGACCTCCTGGGGTCAGACAGAAGAACAAAGAGGACTTTGAAGTGATTAAGTGTAAATAGAAGGATTTGACTTGATTGTGTGATTCTGTATTTGATGTGTGGGTATAAATGTATGTGGGTTTACCGCAGCTCTTTCTCCTTTTTCCTGACTGAGAGAGAGAGAGAGCTGGGGACGTGAGATGAATAAACCATACTGAGAAATAATCCAGTCTCATCATTTCATGATCCCCACATTAGAACCCAAATAAAAAACCTACAAAAATAAGTAAATATAAAATCAAATTAATAAATAGGTAACTAAATTATGTGCAATATATTGTTACATCTTGTTCAATTCTTTAACAGCAGCAGGAACAAAGCTGCTTTTGTAGTGCTGGGTTTTACTTTTTGGGACAGCAAACCTCCGTCTGGAGGGAAGAAGCTGAAAGTGGCAGTGCAAAGGGTGGGAATCATCATTTAAAATGGAGGTAGCAATCCTCTGTACCTGTCTGGTGTACAGGGATGTCAGGCTCAGCTGTGACTCACCAAGCAAATGACTGGACCATCTAACCATCTGATCCAAGGATTTCCTCTGTTTCAGTTTTATCTGACCAAACCATGACACTAAAGAAAAGGATAAAACAGATTCAATAAAAGCCCGATAAAACACTGTCATTATGGTTGGGTCAATTTGGAAGCGTGCAAGTTTCCTTAAACAATGCAAATGTTGCTGACCCTTTTTGCACACCCTTTCACAGTTCTCTTCAAAGTTTAAATTACTATCAATAATCATCCCAAGATATTTGTAGGATTGTACACATTCAGTGGTCTGGCCTTTTAGTACAGCGACTTCGTGCCTGGGAGATTTCCTCCTAAAGTCAATAATCATATCTTTAGTTTTTGTCGTATTCAGCTGCAGGTAGGAATCCTCACACCAGTGAACAAAATCATCAACTACTGGGCCGTGGCCACTCTCACCATCCTGGAGGAGACTGACAACAACTGAATCATCAGCATACTTTATAATGTGTCTGTTGTCATGTCTGCTCCGACACATGTTTGTGTACAGGATGAAGAGTAGTGGTGACAACACACCCCTGCGGAGAGCCAGTAGAAGAACACTTTTGGTCAGACAATGTACCATTGTCCAAAGCTCATCACCATAGGTGAGGATAGGAACGTAGATTGACCGGTAAATCGACAGCTTTGCTTTGGAGCTCAGCTCCCTCTTCACCACAACAGACTGGTATAACGTCCGCATCACTGCAGATGCTCCAATCCATCTGTCAGTCTTTCGCTCCATTCTCCCCTCACTAGTGAATGAGATCCCAAGATACTTAAACTTCTCCACTTGGGCGAGAATTTGTCCCCAAACCGGAGAGGACAATCCACCTTTTTCCGGCTGAGGACCATAGACTCGGAAGTACTGATTCTTATCCCAGCCGCTTCACACTCAGTAGCAAACTGTTCCAGCAAGGCCTGTAGGTCATTGGTCGATGAAGGCAACAGGACAACATCATCTGCAAACAGCAGAGATGAGATCCTGTGGTCACCAAGCATGACACTCTCCAATCCTTGGCTGCACCTAGAAATCCTGTCCATAAAAATTATGAACAGAATCGGTGACAAAAGGCAGCCCTGGCGGAGTCCAACTCTCGCTGGAATCGAGTTTGACTGGGTGTTAGCAATATGAACCAAACTCTTGCAACGGTTGTATAGGGATCGGATAGCTCGTAATAATGCGCCAGATACCCCATACTCACACAGCACCCCCCACAAGAGTCCACGAGGGACACAGTCAAATGTAATGTAATGCAATGTACTTTATTTACATAGCCCTTTAAAACAACCCGTAGGTGACCAAAGTGCTTTACAGAAAATAAACAGCATTAAAAACACACAGAGCATTAAAAACAAATAACATTAAAAAAAAATAAATAAAAAATAAAAACAAATGCCAAGACAAATATCACCACTACTGGGTATTAAAAGCCATCCTAAACAAATATGTCTTAAGTTCTGATTTAAAAAGGGCCAGGTCAGAGATAGCACGTAGGTCGGGGGGAGATTATTCCAGAGCCTGGGGGTGGCAACAGAAAAGGCTCGGTCACCCCAGTGTTTATATCTTGACCTAGGCACATCCAGCAAAAGCTGATTGGATGACCTCAAAGCCCTGCCTTGGTCACGGACAGTCAAAGTCTCAGACATATAAACCGGAGCAAGGCCATTAAGAGCTTTAAAAACAAAAAGCAAAAGTTTAAAATTAATTCTAAAATGGACTGGAAGCCAATGAAGTGAATAAAGGATCGGAGTAATGTGCTCTCGCCTAGGTGTGTTGGTCAAAAGACGGGCCGCTGCATTTTGCACAAGTTGAAGGCGGCCGAGAGAAGACTGAGAGATGCCAACATAAAGTGCATTGCAGTAATCAAGTCGAGACATGACTAAAGCATGGATGGCTATCTCAAGATCATGACGGCTCAGGAAAGGTTTGGCTTTGGATAACAAACGTAATTGATAAAAGCTCATCTTGACTACACTGTCAATCTGTTTATCAAATTTTAATGGCTGTCAAAAATCACCCCCAAATTTCTGACAGCTGAACTGAGCCTTAAAGAGAGGGTACCAAAGCCAGCCGTTACAGGATCCCCAAACACAATACATTCTGTTTTTTCTTCATTTAAGTGGAGAAAGTTTTGGCTTAACCACAACTTAATATCAATGATGCAGTCCAATAGAACACTTTGTGAGTTAGTTTGTTCTGGGTTCAAAGGTAAATAAAGCTGCAAATCGTCTGCATAACAGTGGAAAGACATGTTATGCCTGGCTATTATTGACCCGAGTGGCAGCATATATAATGAAAACAGAATAGGGCCAAGGATAGAGCCCTGTGGGACTCCACAGGAGAGAGAGGCACTAGAAGAGGACATGTCACCAATCATTACAGAAAAAGTTCTATTAGAAAGGTAGGATTCAAACCACTTAAGTGCAGTGCCATGGATGCCAACATAGTGATTCAGGCGTGACAAAAGGATAGTGTGGTCCACAGTGTCAAAGGCTGCTGTAAGATCTAGCAGCACTAAGACCACAGGACATCTGGCATCAACAGACATCATAATATCATTGTGCACCTTAAGCAGGGCAGACTCAGTGCTGTGACGAGATCTAAACCCATATTGAAACTTCTCAAAAATAGAACTGTCTTCTAAAAAAGACTGCAACTGTATAAAAACAGCTTTTTCTAAAACTTTAGATAAAAAGGGCAAATGGGAAATGGGTCTAAAATTAGATAAAACTGAAGGGTCAAGGTGAGGTTTTTTTAAGAAGGGGCCTAACCACAGCATGTTTAAAAGCAGGTGGGACAAATCCTGAACTAAGGCAGGAATTAATAAAAACCAAAAGACCAGGCCCAACAGTATTGAAAACCCTTTTCAGGATTCCAGCGGGAACAACATCCAGTGAGCAATTTGTAGGCTTCAGAGACCTTACTATATCAGCAAGTGATGATAAAGAAACCAACTCAAACTGTTCAAGCACAGCAGAGTAACCCGGGACAATAGACAAGCTTCCATTAAAACTGTTATTAATAACTCGTCTGACAGAGTCCACTTTATCAACAAAAAAGTGAAGAAAAGTCTCACATGTTGTAAACGAATCATCTGTCACAGTCTGAGTGCATGGGTTTATTAAAGAGTTAATTGTGTTAAATAGCACTCTAGGACAGTGACTGCTGCTGGAAATAATATCAGAGAGATACTGAAATTTTGCCTTGAAATGTCTTCTCCAAGTCCACAAGACACATGTGGACTGGCTGGGCAAACTCCCACAAACCCTTGAGGATTCTCGAGAGGGTAAAGAGTTGGTCCGATGTGCCACAGCCAGGACGAAAACCACATTGCTCCCCCTGGATCAGAGGTTAGACCAGCGGTCGGATTCTCCTCTCCAGTACTCTGGCATAGACCTAGATTATATAAATGTATTGATCAGTAAATTGTGTCTCAGAGTGAATGGTTGTCTGTTCATTTTTGTTGGTAGGAAAGACCTTTGTCCATGCACTGTGATAAATAGGCTTTTTCTTTTAAAAAACTTCTTCTTTCGGCTGCTCCCTTTAGGGGTTGCCACAGTGGATCATCTGCCTCCATCGTTTTTTAAAAAACTAAATATAGGAAAATGGGGGGGGGGAACACAATTGACACCAAATATCCTTTTCAGTGCTCCATCTTGTTTATTGTCATTCATCTTTATTCACAGCACTGTTGAAAACCTTCTGACTTCTTGGTAGTACACAGAGGGCCATTGCACTAGTAATAACCCTCAGACTAGAAATACAAGGGTTACTTTGAGGGTGACACGAAACACTGCATCATCATCATCATCATCATCATCATCATCATCATCATCATCATCATCATCATCATCATCATCGTCTTCATGGTGACTTGTCATGTGGCACCGCCTGCCTGTAGTTGTTGCTGCATTGTGTGTGTGTGTATGTATGCGTGTGACATTTTGCACAACAAACTGAGTTCTCTCAGGCAGGCCTCTTTAGTGATCACAGCCAAAGAGCGTCATGGATACTCTGTGCTGCTCAGGCAAGAACCTGGCAGCAGCCAAAATCATGGGGCTTTCAAAGCTGTAGAAGTGGTTTCCCAAGATCACTTTTATTCCTTTAGGACCACACATGGCAGCATCAACCTTCTTGAAGAGGGAGATTGGGCGCCCATTGGTCGCAACGCGAGGGCTGGCCTGCAAGTCCACATCATACAGGTTTCCGTCTGGTGGACAACAGATAGGAAGATATACGATTGGGTTCTGACTGCAACAGCTATGCAAAAATTTGCAACCAGAAACTGAAGCTTTAAGAATAAAGTAGTGAAATGCAGGGCCGTTTCCAGCTTTTTGAGGCCCCCATGTAAGATTGTGTTTCGGGGCTCTTATTTTTGAAGTGGGGAAGAGATCAAACCCTTTAAAACTGGGGGAAAAAATGTCTCCCTTGCAACAAAAACATTTAAAAAAAATAATCTTGAATCAATCTCTAGAAGAACATTGCATTGAATAAAAAATTAACTGACATCCACATCAGTGTTGCACATTTGAAATAAAAAAATCACAAATTTAGAGAAAATGCAAATTGAAGATGAAAAAGTAGTGAATTTATGAAAAAATGTGTACATTTACTAGAAAAAAACAGCAAATTTATGACAAAAGTAACACATTTAGGAGGAAAAAACTATCAAATGTTTGACAAAAAAAGATGCAAATTTGCCCCCAAAAAGTCACAAATTTATGAGACAAAATTTGAAAATTTACAAGAAAAAAGTAGCAAATTTATGAGAAAAAGATTTGAAGGTAATTTTACCCCCCCCCCCCAAATGTTGAGGGTGAATTTGTAGGTTGTCCCCCCCCCCCCCATCCCCAGTGGCTGGGGAAGGGGGGCTCTCTAGTTTGACATTTTTACTGCAAGTTTTCAGTTTAAAAAAAACAAAACAAGATATGACTTCTCATTTCCAGTGCTTTAGGAATTCTCTTTATAAGAAACACAGGTGATTGATGGGTTATCACCAAGTGCTGTTTTTGTGTGTGTGTGTGTTTTTATACCTTTAATGATGTGAACAATGTGATGATCATCGCAGACAAAAGCAGCATCAAAGGGGCCATCAATGCCCAACTCCTCTTTCACAGGCTTGGGGTAACCCTCCAGGTGGGTGTGGGTGTCACCAGTTTTGTACGCGAACACCTGGTGGTCCTGGAGGAGGAGGAAAAGAAAACAAATGCTAGGTCTTTTAGCCCTTGGGGAAAAAACACAGGAGGTGACAAGGTGAACATGATGCATTTGATCACTTAGGACGTCTACCTTGATCATGTAGAGATGATCCTGATAAGAGAAAACGGCGTCGACCTCACTGTGCAGCTCAGGGAAGGCGTTCTCGATGGTGTCCGCCGTCAGTGTGTCATTGTCATCTTCACGGAGGAAGTGGTGGCCTGCAAGGTGAGAATTATGAATACACATACAACTAGTTTTCACTAAATATATAGATAAACATGTAAGCTACTAAGTTGAGTAAATTAATATTTTGTGTTAATTGATGCT
Organism: Pholidichthys leucotaenia; assembly: GCA_020510985.1. Taxonomy (NCBI): domain Eukaryota; kingdom Metazoa; phylum Chordata; class Actinopteri; order Cichliformes; family Pholidichthyidae; genus Pholidichthys; species Pholidichthys leucotaenia. The sequence continues at coordinate 104,548,826 of CM035843.1, read as the reverse complement.
TTCCAGTTAAGAAGCTATTTACAGTTAGATATTTACACATTTACATAAATATTTACAGAATTTACATTTTGGTTGTTACACATCTAATTATTAATTTATGTAACAGCATTTTTCAAATATTTACATATAAGTATTCATGTTTATATCATTCACATTTGTTAAATAACTTGTTGAATCTGCCTATGTGGTATTTACAGTCATGTGAAAAAATCTGGACACCTCTTTAAATATTCAGTTCTTTATTAAGAAATGTTCACATATCTATGTCTAACCTTGTTTTTGTTTTCATTTGCATTTTTTTTTTATTTTAACCATTTTAAGTAGGAATGAATGTGGGGGTGTCCTAAAAAGATGGGGGTGTTCTAACTTATTCCTCACTATTTGTTTAGAATTACATTTTACAGAAAGTTTGAAAAAAGTCTTTAATTCATTTTTAATTGTTTAGTTGTATTACGTGAATCTTCCAGTATTTATAACATTGATATTAAATATCCATATGTCCAAATATGTTCAAAAACACACAGACTTATACAGGGTGCCCTAATTTTTTCACGACGGTACCTGAGTTCTAGTCTCCTAGTTCCTGATTGGGTACAGTTATGTCATGTCACTGAAAAACGAGGAAGTGTGTGTGTTGACATGAGGTAGAAAGTCCAAGGACGGATAATTTTTTCACACATAAGGAGTTGCTCAGAACTCCTTATAAGAACTCCTTACAGTATATACAAAGATATAGAGTGATGACAATCAAATCAGTGGCGATAATGCACCTGTAAGCTGGTTGCCAACCGGCAACCCAGGGAACGGTTTTGGCTCCCTTCCAGTTCACCCTTTATACTGCGGACTTCTCACACAACACACTGCCATCTACAGAAGTTCCCTGACGACTCTGCGATTGTTGGCCTCATCTCCAATCAAGATGAAGCTGAGTACAGAGGACTTATCCAGGACTTCGTGGACTGGTGCCATCGGAACTGCCTCCAGATCAACACGAGAAAAACTAAGGAGCTGGTGGTGGACTGCCACAGGCAAGCACAACCCCTCACAGCACCAGTAAACATCCAGGGAACAGACATTGAGATGGTGACATCCTACAAGTACCTGGGTGTTCATCTGAACAATAAACTAGACTGGTCACACAATACTGATGCACTCTACAAGAAGGGACAGCGCAGGCTGTTCCTACTGAGGAGACTCAGGTCTTTTGGTGTACAAGGGGCGCTGCTGAAGTCATTCTATGACACGGTGGTGGCATCAGCCATCACTTTTGGAGTGGTCTGCTGGGGCAGTGGCATCACAGCAGCCGATAGGAAGAGACTGAACAAACTGATCAAGAAAGCTAGCTCTGTCCTGGGGCAGCGCCTTGACCCAGTGGAGGAGATAGGAAAGAGAAGGATGGTGGCTAAACTGTCATCTCTGCTGGAGTCCAAGTCCCACCCCATGCAGGACATACTGAATGCACTGAGGAGCTCATCAGGCTACATCATCCTAGGTGCGCGACCGAGAGGTTTCGCAGGTCCTTCCTGCCTACGGCTGTCAGACTTTATAACCTAAGCAGGGCTGCTCGCAGAGATAGCAAAAAAACATGACAACCTAATAGTAATGAAAACAAAAGACGCAACAGACTTACACAAAATGGTCCCCTCCAGCATACAACTAGGACAATATCAGTCGCTACAGAGGGTGACAATATGTATGGGTACATATTCATACTATGTGGGGTAACTAAATAGACGGTTATGCTGTTTATTCCATCTAGCTACAATGATCCGCATTGTGTATATATATTTATATATTTATGTGTACATATGTATATTCACTGCTCTTATTTTCTTATCTTCTTAATTATTGCTCTGAGTGTTGCTATCCCTGTGCTGTTGCAATCCTGGAATTTCCCCATTGTGGGACTAATAAAGGCTTATCTAAGAAGAAACAGTGTTGCCAGATGTACAATTATCATATTTGTATGATAATTTTGCCCTCTGTATGGTCAATAATTTCAAAAATCCCCTAATGTACAATATAGTACACAACTCCAGTATACAACTAGGACAATATCAGTCGCTACGGAGGGTGACAATATGTATGGGTACATATTCATACTATGTAGGATAACTAAGTAGATGGTTATGCTGTTTATTCCATCTAGCTACAATGCTCCGCACTGTGTGTATATATATTTATGTGTACATATGTATATTCGCTGCTCTTGTTTTTCTTGTCTTCTTAATTATTGCTCTGAGTGTTGCTATCCCTGTGCTGTTGCAATCCTGGAATTTCCCCATTGTGGGACTAATAAAGGCTTATCTTATCTTATCTTATCTTAATTTGGCCCCTTCATTACATGGCTATGTTAATACATTAGCAAACACAATTAGAATACAGATCCTGCGCATACATAATACGTTTGTGTTTTAAGCATCGTCTCATATGCACAGGCTGTGTGGAAAAGAAGACAGAAGACTCGTGTTGCAATAGGAGAGAGGCAGCCTGAGATGGAGGTTAGTGATGGGATCCACAGTTCAATGAAATGTGTTGAGTCAAGCTAAAAAGATCCGTTATAAATGAATGAATCTTTTATTTCAGATAGATTAGAATAAAAGATTAAAAGAAAGGAACAGAACAATATATCAAGGGGGAAAAAAATCCAACAAGGTCAAATTAAACAATAACTCCTCGGATTATACAATTCAACATAAGTTATCTGAAATGGGTGATGGCTGAAGCTGCAGCTTATATTGCCCACCCATGTTCCATCTAAGAATTAAAAAAATAAATAAATAAAGTGATTACAAATCAAAACATAGCTAAGACAAAACATGACAAAAAACTAAGCAACAGCACAACACAGACCGGATATGATAATCCTTATGTGATTTTGCATGTCATTTTGTATATATGTTTGGAGTATTTCTTCCTTTAGTTTTTGTTTAAATTGTCCAAGCGTTGTACATGATTTTAATTCAGGTCCAAAAGTGTTCCACAGTCTGACTCCTTGCACTGAGACACGGTGTTGCTTGGTGGTAGTTCTCACTGAAGGTTTTGGAAATATACAGTGGGGTAAAAAAGTATTTAGTCAGCCATCAACTGTGCAAGTTCTCCCACTTAAAAGATGAGAGAGGTCTCCAATTTTCATCATAGGTATACTTCAACTATGAGAGACAAAATGAGAAAAAAAATCCAGAAAATCACATTGTCTGATTTTTAAAGAATTTATTTGCAAATTATGGTGGAAAATAAGTATTTGGTCAATAACAAAAGTTCATCTCAATACTTTGTTATATACCCTTTGTTGGCAATGACAGAGGTCAAACGTTTTCTGTAAGTCTTCACAAGGTTTTCACACACTGTTGCTGGTATTTTGGCCCATTCCTCCATGCAGATCTCCTCTAGAGCAGTGATGTTTTGGGGCTGTCGCTGGGCAACACAGACTTTCAACTCCCTCCAAAGATTTTTTTATGGGGTTGAGATCTGGAGACTGACTAGGCCACTCCAGGACCTTGAAATGCTTCTTACGAAGCCACTCCTTCGTTGCCCGGGCGGTGTGTTTGGGATCATTGTCATGCTGAAAGACCCAGCCATGTTTCATCTTCAATGCCCTTGCTGATGGAAGGAGGTTTTCACTCAAAATCTCACAATACATGGCCCCATTCACTCTTTCCTTTACACGGATCAGTCGTCCTGGTCCCTTTGCAGAAAAACAGCCCCAAAGCATGATGTTTCCACCCCCATGCTTCACAGTAGGTATGGTGTTCTTTCTCCTCCAAACACGACAAGTTGAGTTTTTACCAAAAAGTTCTATTTTGGGTTCATCTGACCATATGACATTCTCCCAATCCTCTTCTGGATCATCCAAATGCTCTCTAGCAAACTTCAGACGGGCCTGGACATGTACTGGCTTAAGTAGGGGGACACGTCTGGCACTGCAGGATTTGAGTCCCTGGTGGCGTAGTGCGTTACTGATGGTAGCCTTTGTTACTTTGGTCCCAGCTCTCTGCAGGTCATTCACTAGGTCCCCCCATGTGGTTCTGGGATTTTTGCTCACCGTTCTCGTGATAATTTTGACCCCATGGGGTGAGATCTTGTGTGGAGCCCCAGATCGAGGGAGATTATCAGTGGTCTTGTATGTCTTCCATTTTCTAATAATTGCTCCCACAGTTGATTTCTTCACACCAAGCTGCTTACCTATTGCAGATTCAGTCTTCCCAGCCTGGTGCAGGTCTACAATTTTGTTTCTGGTGTCCTTTGACAGCTCTTTGGTCTTGGCCATAGTGGAGTTTGGAGTCTGACTGTTTGAGGTTGTGGACAGGTGTCTTTTATACTGATAACGAGTTCAAACAGGTGCCATAAATACAAGTAAGGAGTGGAGGACAGAGGAGCCTCTTAAAGAAGAAGTTACAGGTCTGTGAGAGCCAGAAATCTTGCTTGTTTGTAGGTGACCAAATACTTATTTTCCACCATAATTTGCAAATAAATTCTTTAAAAATCAGACAATGTGATTTTCTGGATTTTTTTTTCTCATTTTGTCTCTCATAGTTGAGGTATACCTATGATGAAAATTGGAGACCTCTCTCATCTTTTAAGTGGGAGAACTTGCACAATTGGTGGCTGACTAAATACTTTTTTGGCCCACTGTACATGTTCCTCTGAAATGATATTGTTTCTCCCTTATTTGAAACAACTTTTGGATATTTGCGGGCAGTGATAGATTCTTTGTTTTAAACATTATTACTACAGTTTTAAAATCAACCAGATCTTTCAACTTGAGAGCTTTTAATTTAAGAAAAAGTGGGTTTGTTGATTCCCTGTAAGCAGCTTTGTTTATTATTCTAATAGCTCTCTTCAGAAGCATAAAGACTGGATATATGTTTGTTTTATATGTATTTCCCCATACTTCAGTACCGTATGTCATGTATGGGAGTATTAATGAATGATACAAAGTATATAGTGTGGGTTGATTCAGCAAATATTTCACTCTGTGTAGTATTGTGATTGGTTTGGAATTTTACCTTTAATATAATTCAGTTTAATTCAGCTTTATTTATATAGTGCCATTTCACAACAACAGTCATCTCATAGCACTTTCAGCTGTAGGGGGAACCCCCACAGTTGCAGAAAGACCCCAGCAATCAGGCAATCCCCTGTGACAAGCGCTTGGCAACGGTGGAGAGGAAAAACTCCCTTTTAACAGGAAGAATCCTCCAGCAGAACCAGGCTCAGGGAGGGGCAGTCATCTGCTGCGACTGGCTGGGGGGTGAGGGGATAGAGAAGATGAAAAGAACAGACATGTTGAGAGCAAACAGCACAATGGGGACTCAATCTATGGGAGAGAACAATGACCATCAAAAAAAAAAAATATATATATATTTCATTGAGAGTGAAGGAGTGAAGCCCAGTGCATTATTGGAGGTCCCCCGCCTGTCTAAACCTATTAGCAGCATAACTAAGGGAGGGTTCAGAGACACACGATCCCTCCCTAATTGCAGGCTATGTCAAAAAGGAAGGTTTTAACCCTATTCTTAAAAACAGAGATTGAGTCTGACTCACGAATCCAGATTGGCAGCTGGTTCCACAGGAGAGGAGCTTGATACCCGAAGGCTCTGCCTCTCATTGTACTTTTGGAGATTCTAGGCATTACAACTAATCCAGCATTTTGGCAGCGTAGTGCTCTGTTAGGATAATACGGTAGTATCAGATCTTTTAAATAAAAAGAGGCCTGATTGTTTAGAGCTTTGTAAGTAGAAGAAGGATTTTAAACTTAATTCTAAACTCTATGGGAAGCCAATGAAGGGAGGCCAGAACCGGAGAGATACGATCTCTCTTTCTAGTACCTGTTAAAACTCTTGCTGCAGCATTTTGGATCAATTGAAGACTTTTTAAAGATGTTTTGGGACAATCTGATAAAAAAGAGTTACAATAGTCTAATCTAGAGCTAACAAAAGCATGGATCAGTTTCTCAGCATCACTCTGAGACAAGATGCTCCTAATCTTGGCAATATTACGCAAATGATAGAAGGCAGTCTTAGAAACAAATTTAATATGTGAATTGAAAAACAGATCTTGATCAAAAATAACTCCAAGGTTCCTCACAGAGCTATTAAGAGAAAGAGTAACTGCATCCAAACTGAAAGTTTGATTTGGAAAGGTATTTCTAAGGTTTTTTGGACCAACAAGAATGACTTCAATCTTATCTGAATTTAATAGCAGGAAATTGCAAGTCATCCAAGCTTTGATTTCCTTAAGACAGGCTTCTAACTTGGCTAACTGATTACTATCATCTGGCTTCATTGACAGGTATAATTGTGTGTCATCTGCATAACAATGAAAATGTATACAGTGCTTTCTAATAATGTTGCCTAACGGAAGCATATATAAACTAAAAAGAGTAGGGTCTAACACAGATCCCTGTGGAACTCCATGACTGAGCTTTGAGTTGAAAGAAAATGCATTATTGACATGAACAAACTGGAACCTATCAGATAAATAAGATCTAAACCACTGCAATGAAGTACCATTAAGTCCAACATAGTGTTCTAATCTATCAAGTACAATATTATGATCGATAGTATGGCGCATATTTAGGGCGCATATATGGTATTCATATTCCCCGCATATACCTAGTAGGCATGACGGTGCGTATTCTGGAAGCTTCACGTCTTAATGGCCAAAGAGGACCTGACCCTGCAGAGACCTACGGGAGGTGTGAAGTTGCTCTTGCAGGAGACGGGAAGTTGGAGAGAATGTCCCAGCAGGAGCCCCGGAGGCTAGAAGGATGAGAGACAATGGAGACGCCAAGGAGCCTTGGGGCTGTATGTTTACTAAAGGACTGTGGGTTGGGGGGGTGTTATTTGATGTTGGGGGTTTGTGACTTTGGAGAGTATAAGAACTGTGAAGGATGATTGTTCTACCTCTTTTCTGAGATTCTGTGCTTGTTAGAGGATGTGACCTCTCAATAAACCAACCCTGAGAAATAAACTCAGTCTCGTTTGTGAAAGGCATCCTCTACACTGGTGACCTACGACAAACTATGGCCGGTGGCGACGATCTTCCCGCACCAGATTGTTCAGGAGCCAACCGGGTTAACGCAGCTACCACACTACAGCTGCCCGATTTCTGGCAACATAACCCGAGCTCCTGGTTTACCACTGTGGAGGCGCAGTTCCACCTTCGGGGAATCTCAGCAGACACAACGAGGTTCTATCATGTCGTCGCGAAGCTGGACAGCCTTACAGTGCAGCGGGTGGAGAGCCTGACCAACCACCCGCCCCAGGACGACAAGTATGGCGCACTGAAAGCCGCCCTCATTCGAGCTTTCACTCCCTCGCAGGGAGAGCGAGCAGAGAGACTTCTGGCGCTAACAGAAAGGGAAGCAGACAGGCCGGCAGATCTGATGGCGAGGATGATGAACCTGAGAGGCGAAGATGACGACAGTTTTATCTTCGCCCACCTCTTTCTCAGAACACTACCGCCAACAGTGAGAGTCACCCTGGCCAGCTCACAGCTGCTCAATGACCGTGACTACCACGGGCTGGGCCAGGAGGCGCAGCGGCTCGTCGACGCCCATAGACGACACGCAGCCACAACGGCGGCAACGGAGCTGAACGCACTCCCTTGAGATGAAGGGAGACCAGAGGCCGCAGCACCGGACCCACTGACGTCAGCAGCGGCAGAGACCAGGAGAAGCGGAGCGGATGGCACCCTCTGCTTTTACCATCGACGTTTCGCTGAGAGGGCGCGCAGATGCATCCCACCGTGCCGATACAAGCGCCAGGGAAACGCCAAGACCGAGAGTCGGTAGCAGCTGCTGCTCTCGGCGTGAAGAACAAGCTGCTTTTCGTGATGGACGCGAATTCAGGGAAGGATTTCCTGGTGGACACAGGCTCCCAGCTGAGTTTTGTCACACCTTCCTACGCGGACCTGCTGGCACCTTCCAGCGGACCCCTGGTGCTAGCGGCAAATGGCTCGACGATCAAAACCTATGGGGAGAAGACGATCCTCCTATCCTTCCACAGTCGCACCTTCGAGTGGACTTTCGTCGTAGCTGCAGTTAGCAACAACATGCTAGGTGCTGATTTTTTATGCTCAAACAGTTTATTAATTGATCTTACTAATAGACGTATGGTAAATGCACTGTCTTTCCACTCTATCTCCTGTACAGCTCGGGTGGCCCTGCCTTCTGCACATCCCAATGTCACAGCTGCGGGTGGTAAGTTTCATGCACTACTCAATCAGTTCCCAGCACTCACAGTCCCAACATTTTCAGCGTCAGTAGCCAAACACGGGGTCGAGCACTTCATAACTACCTCTGGCCCCCCTGTTTTTGCAAAAGCTCGGCGCTTGGACCCAGCTAAACTGGCCATTGCGCGCGAGGAATTCGCCAACTTGGAAAAACTGGGCATTGTTAGACATTCTAACAGCCCTTGGTCGTCACCCCTGCATATGGTTCCCAAGGCTGACCGCTCGTGGCGGCCTTGCGGTGATTTCCGCAGGTTAAATAATGCTTCAGCACACGACCGCTACCCGATTCCGCACATCCAGGATTTTTCGGCACATTTGGCGGGGGCGCGCATCTTTTCCAAAATAGATTTGGTGCGCGGTTATCACCAAGTCCCAGTCCGCGCTCAAGACATACCCAAAATGGCAGTAATAACCCCTTTTGGGCTTTTCGAGTTTTTGCGCATGCCTTTCGGCCTCAAGGGCGCCGCACAGACGTTCCAACGCATGATGGATGCGGTGTTGCGCGGCCTCCCTTTCATGTTCCTCTACTTGGATGATATTTTAGTAGCCAGTACATCCGAGGACGAACACGAACGCCACCTCACAGCAGTTTTTCAGATGCTGACAGAGCATGGGTTAATAATTAACCCAGCGAAATGCCAGTTCGGGGTAGCGCAAATCGATTTTTTGGGGCACCGCGTTTCTCCAGAAGGAGCGGTCCCGCTGCCCGATAAAGTACGCGCGATAACGGAGTTTCCCCAACCGCAGACAGTTAAAGCATTGCAAGAATTTTTGGGGATGGTCAATTTTTATAACCGCTTCCTCCACAGCGCGGCACAGCTCATGCACCCACTGTACGCGGCACTAAAGAAACAAAAACCTACAAATAAGGTCGAGTGGTCCCCGGAACGGGAGGGCGCTTTCTCCCAGGTCAAGTTGGCCCTGGCGAACGCTGCGTTATTGGCACACCCGGTGCCAGCAGCTCGCATGGCACTAACCACGGACACTTCCGACGTAGCAGTTGGGGCGGTTGTCGAGCAACTGGTAGCAGGGAGCTGGCAACCGCTTGCGTTTTTCAGCAAAACATTGCGCGATAACGAGTGGAAATACAGCGCGTTCGATAGGGAACTTTTAGCCCTGCATTTGGCCATCCGCCACTTCCAGTTCTGGCTGGAAGGGCGCCGTTTCACCGCGTTTGTAGACCACAAACCATTAACATTTGCAATGGCCAAGATTTCAGAGCCTTGGTCGGGCCGGCAGCAGAGACAGCTGGCCGCGATTTCGGAGTTTACCACCGACATTCAACACGTGGCGGGTGTTATGTCTGTGGGTTTCTACTTTAGATTACCACTCGAAGGAACAAACACAAAGACACACATGGCTGCAGGTCATTAGCTTGCTCGTTTACTCAGGCATCCGCACACATACACGTTTTGGTTCAGTTCAGTGATCACACTCTTATACTATTGGCGATGCCACAGGATACAGCGCCCACCAATGGGGTGGCATATGCAAATGCAACTCATACAACTCATACAACTCCCATACATCACAGCGGGCAAACACAATGTAGTGGCAGATTGTCTCTCGCATGCAGTTGCAACGCCAGGCCCCCAGGGGGCAGACACGGTGGCCGTGGACGCGGGCCAGGCTTGCGGCGCGGAAGCGCTCGCAGCCCCGGTCTGCGTGGGCTTAGATTATGCAGCCATGGCCGCCGAGCAGGTTAGCGATGCGGATGTGCGCGTGCTCCAGTCTGGGCCAACAGGGCTAAGGCTGGAGCACAGGGTGCAACAGATAGGTGTGCCTCCTCTAATCTGCGATGTCTCCACGGGGCGGTCCCAGCTGCGTGGTGCTGCCGCGTTTTCTATTTAATCCATTCGCTGGCACATCCGGGGGTTCGCGCATCGATCAAAATGGTGGGAGAAAAATTTGTTTGGCCGGGGCTGCGTAAACAGGTCAAAGAGTGGGCCGCAGCCTGCGCAGCGTGTCAAAGAGCAAAGATACACAAGCACATGCCCCCTTAGAACCTTTTCACATCCCGGCCAAACGCTTCGACCACGTGCATATCGACTTGGTGGGACCCCTCCCGCTGTCGCAGGGGTTCACACACCTTCTAACAATGGTGGACCGCACCATGCGCTGGCCAGAAGCGGTCCGCCTGGCGTCAACTACAGCAGCAGACGTTGCGCGCGCGTTTTTAACGGTTTGGGTCGCGCGTTTTGGAGTCCCGTCAGACATAACGTCTGACAGGGGTCCCCAATTCGTTTCCGAGCTCTGGTCATCCATGGCACTCAGTCTGGGGGTGAAAATTCACCGCACTACCGCTTATAATCCCCAAGCCAACGGTTTGTGCGAATGCTTTCACCGGTCATTGAAAGCAGCCCTCAGAGCGGCCCTCACGGACACAAATTGGGTTGATAAACTTCCATGGGTTTTATTAGGGTTGCGTTCAGCACCAAAGGAAGATTTGCAAGCCTCCCCGGCTGAGCTAGTTTTTGCCCAACCCCTCCGGTTACCGGGCGAATTCCTTCCAGAGAACCCCGCACCAAACCGCCCACCCGCTCAGCTGCTGCAGAGCGACACGGGATCAAACACCTTCCCCGGCCCAGTTCATCACAGTTTCCCACGCGTTTTTGTGCCTAAGACCTTAAAGAACGCAGAATTTGTCTTTGTCAGACATGACGCTCAGAGGCCAGGTTTAAGACCGCCTTATGATGGACCGTTCAGAGTGTTGGAAACTGGGGAAAAACATTTTTTGCTTGATTTGGGTGACAGGAGGGAATTAGTCTGCATTAACAGACTCAAACCCGCTTTTGTGTTGGCTGATGAACAAGTGCAGTTAGCCAGGGCCCCCTGTCGCGGCAGGCCACCGGGAGACACTGTTCTAAACTTTCACAAGGATGTGCTAACAACTCTAATCCACAGATGCAAGGAACAGCTACAGGCAGATCGAGACCTGCTTACAGCAGATATGGCAGGAGGTTGAAGCCCAAGCAGTTGGGAGTGTGATATGTTGTGCCATTTTGCTGTTCTGTGTGATATGACATGTTTCTATGCATATTGGGGTGTACTTTGTCCTTATTTAGACGTTTGGGGGGGTTATATGGTGCATATTTAGGGCACATATATGGTATTCATATTCCCCGCATATACCTAGTAGGCATGACGGTGCATATTCTGGAAGCTTCACGTCTTAATGGCCAAAGAGGACCTGACCCTGCAGAGACCTACGGGAGGTGTAAAGTTGCTCTTGCAGGAGACGGGAAGTTGGAGAGAATGTCCCAGCAGGAGCCCCGGAGGCTAGAAGGATGAGAGACAATGGAGACGCCAAGGAGCCTCGGGGGCTGTATGTTTACTAAAGGACTGTGGGTTGGGGGTGTGTTATTTGATGTTGGGGGTTTGTGACTTTGGAGAGTATAAGAACTGTGAAGGACGATTGTTCTACCTCTTTTCTGAGATTCTGTGCTTGTTAGAGGATGTGACCTCTCAATAAACCAACCCTGAGAAATAAACTCAGTCTCGTTTGTGAAAGGCATCCTCTACAGATAGTATCAAAAGCTGCACTAAGGTCTAAAAGGACAAGAACAAAAACAAGTCCATTATCAGATGTGATAAGGAGGTCATTAGTGACCTTCACTAAGGCTGTTTCAGTACTATGATGGATTCTAAACCCAGATTGAAACTCTTCAAGTAAACCATTTCCCTGCAGGTGGTCAAATAATTGCGAAGCAACAACTCTTTCTAAGATTTTTGAAATGAAAGGGAGATTAGAGATTGGTCTATAGTTAGCTAAAACTCATGGATCCAGGGTTGGCTTTTTGAGTAAGGGTTTAATTACAGCCGTTTTAAAAGCCTGCGGTACATGGCCTCAAGTTAGTGAAGAATTGATTATTTGAAGAATAAAGCTACCAATAAGTGGGAAGACTTCTTTAAATAACCTGGTAGGAAAAGGGTCTAAAAGACAAGTTGAAGGCTTGGATGAGGAAATTATTTTATCTAACTCTAAAACGTCAGTTGGAGTAAACTCATCCAAACAGATATCAATTGAAGGAGTTGTAGTAGTTACTGTATTTAAGTTAACTGAGGGAAGAATCTGATTGATTTTATCTCTGATAGATACATTTTATTATTGAAAAAGTTCATAAAGTCCTGACTAGTAAGCTCTAAGGGAATGCTAGGATTGACAGAGTCCTGACTTTTTATCAGCCTGGCTACAGTGCTGAAAAGAAACCTGGGATTATTCTTGTTGTCTTCTATTAATGCAGAATAATAACTAGTTCTAGCTTTTCTAAGAGATTTTTTTATAAATTAAAAGATGATTTCTCCAAGCTAAAAAGATTTCATCTAAATTAGTGGAGCACCATTTTCTTTCTAATTGACGAGTCTTCTCTTTTAAGCTACGAGTTTCTGTGTTGAACCAGGGGGTTAGAAATCTCTGATTAGACTTTTTCTTTTTTAAAGTTGCCACCAAGTCTAGAGTCTGATGCAGAGAAGCTGTAACACTATCTACCAAGCTATCAATTACAGAAGGAGCAAGCTGTCTATAGCTTATTTCCGTTGTGTTGACACATGGCATAGAGGAAACAATCTGCATAAATTTGGTAACATCATCTGAGAGGCATCTACTGTAGTAATATTTTTCTTTAGGAGCCAAATAGTCAGAAATAGTAAAACCAAAGGTTAACAGACAATGGTCTGACAGTACAGGGTTATGAGGAGACTCTACCAGATTTTCTGTTTCTATGCCATATGTCAGAACAAGGTCCAACGTATGGTGGAGATAATGGGTAGAATTTCCTACTTTCTGAGAAAACCCCATCAAGTCTAATATTGAATTAAATGCCATATTAAGGAATCAGAATCAGAATCAGGTTTATTGCCATTGTTCATGTAGTACACAAACTAGGAATTTGTCTCGGTACAATGCTGCAACATTAAACATGATAAGATAAGAGAAATAAACTATACATGTAATAAAGTGTAGGATAAGATTAAGTGATACTGGTCAACAGTTAAAATATATATTAGCCAGCAGCAGATACTGTGGAGAACTATATAGTGCAGTCGGTAATGCAGGAAGAAAACAGTGATGATTGACATGAGTCTGGTTGAGCTGCTGTACATGGTGCACGAGAGTCAATAAGTCACTTAGTGTTCAGCAGTCTAATGGCAGAGGGGAAGAAGCTGTTCATGTGACGGGAGGTTTTAGTCTGGATGGACCGAAGTCTTCTACCAGAGGGGAGGGGGGCAAACAGTACGTGACCAGGGTGTGAGGGATCGGCTATGATCCGGCCAGCACGCCTCCGGGTCCTGGAGATGTACAGATCCTGGAGAGATGGGAGCTTGCAGCCGATCACCTTCTCAGCAGTGCGCACGACGCGCTGCAGCCTTAGTCTGTCCCTGGCAGTGGCTCCTGCGTACCACACGGTTATGGAGGTGGTGAGGATGGACTCGATGATGGCTGTGTAGAACTGCACTAACATCTTGGTGGGTAGCTTGAGCTTCCTCAGCTGCCGCAGGAAGAACATCCTCTGCTGGGCTTTTTTGATGAGTGAGCTGATGGTCAGCTCCCATTTGAGGTCCCTGGTGATGGTAGTGCCTAGGAAGCGGAAGGAATCAGCAGTGGTGATGGGAGAGCCTGAGAGGGTGAGGGGGGGGCAGAGGAGTAGTGACTTTCCTGAAGTCTACAATCATCTCCACTGTCTTCAGAGCGTTCAGCTGCAGGTTGTTATTGCTGCACCAGGACGCCAGCTGGGCCACCTCTCTCCTGTAGGCGGACTCGTCGCCGTTGGAGATGAGCCCGATGAGGGTGGTGTCGTCCGCAAACTTGATCAACTTGACAGACTGGTGGCTGGAGGTGCAGGAGTTGGTGTAAAGGGAGAAGAGTAGGGGGGAAAGTACACAGCCCTGGGGTGATCCGGTGCTGATGCTAGTATAGTCTGAGACAGTCTTTCCCAGCCGCACATGCTGCCTCCGGTCCGTCAGGAAGTCGATGATCCACCTGCAGAGGGAGTCAGGCACGTTGAGCAGGGACAGCTTGTCCCGGAGCAGAGCGGGGCGGATGGTGTTGAATGCGGAGCTGAAGTCCACAAACAGGATCCTGGCGTAGGTTCCCGGGGAGTCCAGGTGCTGCAGGATGGAGTGGAGGGCCAGGTTGACTGCATCGTCTACAGACCTGTTGGCTCGGTAGGCAAACTGCAGCGGGTCCAGGAGAGGGGTGGTGATGGACTTGAGGTGGGACAGGACCAGGCGCTCAAAGGACTTCATGACTACAGAGGTGAGCGCTACAGGTCTGTAGTCATTAAGTCCAGTGATCCGTGGCTTCTTGGGGACAGGGATGATGGTGGAGGATTTGAGGCAGGACGGCACGTGGCATAACTTAAGGGAGGTGTTAAAAATGTCTGTGAATACAGGAGCCAGCTGTTTCGCACAGAGTCTCAGGGTGGAGGGAGACACGCCGTCTGGGCCGGGGGCCTTGCGCGGGTTCAGTCTGGAGAACTGTTTGAGCACATCCTGCTCACTGATGATAAGGGGAGGGGGGAGGAGGGGGGGCCTTAAATGAAGTAGGGAATGTGGAGGCTGTGGAGCTGGAGGGAGGGGGGGAGTTGGACACAGATGACGAGGTGTCAAAATGGGCATAGTGTTGGGACAGTCTTTGACAAAGGGCTTTGTCATCCTGACCTTTAGGAGCCTTAGGTCGATAGTTGGTGATTTGCCTCAGTCCTCTCCACACGGAAGCAGAATCATTAGCAGTGAACTGCTGCTGGAGTCTCTCTGAGTACACAGATTTAGCTCTCTTCAGCTCTCTGTTAAACCGGTATTTAACCTCCCTGTAGCAGTCCCTGTCTCCACTTTTCAGCGCTGCTTCCTTCTCCTTCCTGATCTGTCTGAGCTTAGCTGTGAACCAGGGTTTGTCATTAGAGTAACTCACCCTGGTGCGTGATGGAAGAATGTTCTCTTCACAAAAGTGGATATATGAGTGTCACACAGTGTCCGTGTACTCATCCAGATCATGCGTGGCTCCTTTAAACATGCCCCAGTCAGATATTTCCATGCACGTTTCCAGCTTCCCCTCAGCATCACTGGTCCGTATCTTCGTAGTGCTCACAACAGGTTTAGTGAGCTTCAATCTCTGTCTGTATGTGGGAATGAGGTGAACCATCACGTGATCAGATAATCCCAGCGCAGCTCGAGGGACAGCGCGATATGCGTCTTTCACTGTGGTGTAACAGTGATCCAGTGTGTTTAATCCTCTGGTGGGGCATTTAATAAACTGTTTGTAGCGGGGGAGATCGTGGCTCAGATTGCACTGATTAAAGTCGCCAGCCACAATAATCAGCGAGTCTGGAAAACTCCGCTCTGTGTGTTGAATGTGATCCGCGAGCACGCGCTGAGCTTCGCGCGTGTCCGCGTCGGGAGGGGCGTACACAGCGATCATTATGAAAGAAGCAAACTCCCGCGGGGAATAGAAGGGCTTGCAATTGATAACAAGAAATTCCAAGGCAGGAGAACAGTGTTTTGGAAATTACCGTTACATCAGAGCACCAGCTGCAGTTGATGTAGAAGCAGACACCGCCTCCTGTGGTCTTGCCGGAAAGCTCTGTGTCACGATCAGCACGGAAGAGCTGAAAGCCGTCGAGGCGCAGCGCGCTGTCCGGTATATTTTCCCGGAGCCAGGTCTCAGTAAAGCAGAGGACAGCTGAGGAGGTGAGGTCCTTAAAACGCATCAGCAGTCTCAGTTCATCTACCTTGTTAGAGAGAGAGTTGGTATTGGACAGAAATATGCCAGGCAGCGCCGTTCGCGAGCCTCTCCTGCGAAGTCGTACGAGAGCGCCCGCTCGTCTTCCTCTCTTCCGCCGTCTCACTTTCCGAGCCAAACAATAAACCAGATCGGCGGCAGGGGCTAGAAAAACTGGGAGGAGGTCCGTGGGGGTGAAAGTCCTGATATTTAGAAGTTCTTCACGGGTATAAGTGCAAGCAGACACACAATTGACAAACAAAAACAAACAAAGAGCGCAGCGAAGCACCATGTCGACCGCTGTGGGCGCCATCTTGGATGGATCACTCTTGTATTTTCATTCTTCTTCATTCTTGGATCATTCTTCTTCATTCTTGGATCATTCTTGGAAGGCAATCCCTATCTACATCTACATGCATATTAAAGTCCCCTACTATAATTTATCTGATTTCAGCACTAAATCAGCTAAGAATTTGACAAATTTGGATAAAAACTCTGAGTAGGTTGATGGAGGACCATAAACTATGGCAAATAAAATTGGGTTTAGCCTAAAATTGCTAAAATGCCCAATACTGAGGACCAGGCCCTCAAAGGAATGATAACGTGTTTTTTGCTTTACATTAACTAGTAATTTGGAATGGTAAATTGTTGCTACTCCTCCTCCACGACTAGAACTTCTGGGATTTTGACAGTTTAAATAACCAGAGGGAGTTGATTCATTCAAACCAACATAATCCTCTTGCCCTAACCAAGTCTCTGTAAGGGATAGTAAATCAATCTGATGATCAATTAACAGATAATGGACTAGTAGAGACTTGGGAGTTAGAGACCTAAGAGGTCTCTAACTAGAGGCCAAACCATTCAATTTAGAGGCTTCATGTTTAATTTGAGTTTTACCAGCTTTTTGTTTAATCACTTTGGGATTCTTATACATTATTTACATTATATTTTTATTTACTTTGGAGGGAGCAGACAATGATTCTCTGATGGGGAAGACAGGGGCTAAGTTGAGGGGTGGCGGATGAAGAGGAGCTGCAGAGAGGCGTGTAAGACTGCGACTCTGCTTCCTGGTCCCAACTCTGAGTTGTCAAGGTTTTGGAAATTTGGATAAAAATGATGCCAGATTGTTAGATAAACGAGACGCACCATCCAAAGTGGGATGGACGCCGTCTCGTCTAATAAGACCAGGTTTTCCCCAAAATGAGCTCCAATTATCTATGTAGCCCACATTGTTTGCAGGACACCACACAGACAGCCAGCGGTTGAAGGATGACAAGCAGCTAAACATGTCATCACTGGTCAGATTGGGGAGGGGCCCAGAAAACACTACAGAGGTAGACATTGTTTTGGCAAAGTCACACACTGATTCCACATTAATTTTTGACTTCCGACTGCCGGAGTTGGATGTCATTAATGCCAACGTGGATAACAGATGTGGAGTATTTACAGTTACTTTTAGCCAGCATTTTCAAATTTGACTCAATGTCGCCTGCTCTGGCCCCTGAAATGCATTTGACTATGGCCGCTGGAGTCTCTAGGTTCACGTTTCTGACTACAGAGTCGCCAATGATCAGAGTTTCTTCCTCAGCGGCTGTGTCGCTGAGCGGGGAAAAACAATTAGAAACATGAACAGGTTGGTGGTGAACCGGGGCTTTGTGATTAGGCTTCCTTCTCACCGTCACCCACCCAGTCTCCTCGCTGCTGAGGAGGACCGGAGGACCGCTAACAGGCCACCCTATGCTAGGGAGCTCCGCTGCAGCTAAGGGATGTCCCGTCAACATTAACTGGCGTAGATGGTGTTTCAATGCAGCAGAGCCAGGATTCCAAATCAGACAACCTCGCCTCGAGCGCCTCAAAAAGACAACATTAATTACATTTACTGTTATCACTAAAAGAGACAGAGGTGTAGCTAAATATCTGACATAGAGAGCACACCAGAGGAGAAGGGGAAGGAGAGCTAGTAGCCACAGCTAGTGGCTAACCTGAAGCTAACAAAAACACTGATGAAAGGTGAACAGAAGGCTGAAGAGGGTGACTAGATGACACTGAGTGCACACACAGGTGCAAGAGGCTTGATACACAGAAGTGAGAGCTAGCGATAGAAGGAAAAAAGTGATTAAAATAAAATTAAAGGCAAAATCCTCAGGAGAATGAGGAGAGCTAATCAAAGATCAAACCACATACAGCCAGCTACACAGAAAGTGACGATACGTTACCACAGGAAGCCAAGCAACAGCATATAATTAATATGTGACTTCCAACACAATTTATTCTCAATTATTACTCCAAGGAATTTAATTTTGGATACCCTTTCAGTCTCTACACCATTTACACTGAGTTTAGATACTGAGTTGTTGAGATGGTTGTTAATAATAAATTATTCTTCATTATAAAGTTGTCAGTTCTCTCAAGGAATATTTTTTCGAGTATCTTTGAAAATTGCGGCAATAGTGAAATAGGCCTATAGTTTGAAAATTCCCCTCTGTTACCCATCTTGTATATCAGAATTACTTTGGATATTTTCATTGCATTGGGAAGTATACCTGTTTGGAGAGACAGGTTACAGATATACGTCAGTGGCTTCACTAAGCATTCATTGATAGTTTTGACTAAAAGCATGTCAATGCCATCACAATCCGTAGATATTTTACTTTTAAACGATTTAACAATTTCAATGACCTCTCTCTCATCTGTGTTCTTTATGAAGATGGAGCCTTTTATAGCAATGTTTTTGCTTATTGTATCACCTGTAGGTGCCGTAATGGGTATTTCTCATTAGGACCAGTGTTAACAAAAAAATTATTAAATTCATCTGCAGGTGAGACTGCATTCACACTCTGAGTCGTTTTTTTTGAAAGATTGATAGTATAGTGTAATAGCTGTACATTGAATCACTCAGTACTGTACTGGAGCTCCAACTGTCTACCACTCACCGAACTGAGAGTTGGCTGAACCAAGCAGGGGGGGCTTGTTTGCTGCTCAGGCGGTGATTCAGCTGCTGATCCTGGCTTCCAGTACAGCTCCGGTGAGTGATTCAGTACAGTGCGTTCACCCATAAAAACTAGTACTGTTTGTATACGTTACAGCACTAATGCAGGCAGGGCAGACTCAACAAGTAAGCAACATCACAAGCAGGTTGATAATGAATTGGGGGAGGGGGGGGCAACAGACCCAAGTTTTACTGGGTGCTTCAAACCTGTTGTGTTGGCATCAGTACTAAAGCTTTCTGTTGCTACTGCAACATGCAAATGTCTGCAAAAATGTCACTGAATTGTAGTTCTCAATAAAACTGAAACGGGTTTCTGCTTCAATTATCAGAGGCATTTTAGTAGTAGTTTAGGTGGATTGATTGTTTATTCCTAATGTTTAAACTGAGTACTTCTCAAAATATTTATGAGGCCAGACCTTGATATATGATGATTCAACAGAAGGCACATAGAAGATAGTTAAGTACGACTGATATTTTGGGCTGTTCAGTACAGGCTCATCCTGTACTCCACACAGGTAGAGGTGCTTTTTTTCAACCGATCTGTTAGCTTATTTAAAGCTAAAACTGCGTTATAGGCTGTAATATGCATGATTTGTGATAATGTGCTACTGAAGCAGATGGTCCTGAGCCACGTCAAAATGAAAACTGGGTGTGTACGATAATTTTTCTCAAAATACGATAATTTTAAGTCATTGGTACAATACTTCAACATTTCCCATCTGGCAACACTGGGTTGAAAGTAAAGTGTGCTGCTGAGAAAGCTATCCGTCTCCATCCTGCTTTGTTCATAACAAGAGTTGTCCATCCACCACACCAAACCCTGGCATGTTACAAACATACTAGCAATGGGACAATATTAAAACTTCATATCACGATTATTCAAGCCAAAATTGTCATAGACTCCCCATGCGCTTCTCTACAGCGCACGGAGGAGGGGTGAAAGGATGAGGATTTACACGCAGGTTACACCACACACATTTATTAAACACAAAAAGCACTGACTAACAGTTCCAACAGACAAATGACTCAGAAACTAAGGAGTCCTCCAGGACACTCAACAGTCTTGGGTGAGGACACCAGGGAAAACACGCACAGTTAATACAATACTGGAGCTGTCCAAGTGAGTCCAAATAAAACTCTGAGGGATTTCAGTCCTTTGTTGACCTCGACTTCACAACACGATTAACAATCGTATGAAGCACAATGACCCAGCAATGCATGACTGGAAAAAGGCTCCTTAAGTACATGCATTGCTGGCTCCACAAATTGGGCACACCTGGGCGAGGCACGGGAATGACAATCACTGAACAGACAACAGCTGGCTGTCAAGCGAGAGGGGGAGCGTGGTCGGACCAGCAGACAGTCAGACAGTGCTCACACCAGCGTGAGCCAAAGGGGCTGCCTCACTGTTGCCGGCCAGAGAGCAGTGGCTATGGGTAAGGAAGCACACAGAAATACATACGAAACATACATACACAGCAGCATCCAAACCCACAGAGAGGCCAGGACCGAGCCGGGGAAAACCAAGCTGGCTCGGCTCCTGACAGAGCCCCCCTGACAGAGCTGGCTCCTGTCTTCACAGACATTTTTAACACCTCCCTTAAGCAATGCCACGTGCCGACCTGCCTCAAATCCTCCACCATCATCCCTGTCCCCAAGAAGCCACGGATTACTGGACTTAACGACTACAGACCTGTAGCGCTCACCTCTGTAGTCATGAAGTCCTTTGAGCGCCTGGTCCTGTCCCACCTCAAGTCCATCACCACTCCCCTCCTGGACCCGCTTCAGTTTGCCTACCGTGCCAACAGGTCTGTGGACGACGCAGCCAACCTGGCCCTCCACTCCATCCTGCAGCACCTGGACTCCCCGGGAACCTACGCCAGGATCCTGTTTGTGGACTTCAGCTCTGCATTCAACACCATCCGCCCCGCTCTGCTCCAGGACAAGCTGTCCCTGCTCGGCGTGCCTGACTCCCTCTGCAGGTGGATCACCGACTTCCTGACGGACCGGAGGCAGCATGTGCGGCTGGGGAAGTCTGTCTCAGACTCTGTTAGCATCAGCATCGGATCACCCCAGGGCTGTGTACTTTCCCCCCTACTCTTCTCCCTTTATACCAACTCCTGCACCTCCACCCACCAGTCTGTTAAGCTGATCAAGTTTGCGGACGACACCACCCTCATCGGGCTCATCTCCAACGGCGACGAGTCCGTCTACAGGAGAGAGGTGGCCCAGCTGGTGTCCTCGTGCAGCCACAACAACCTGCAGCTGAACGCTCTGAAGACAGCGGAGATGATTGTGGACTTCAGGAAAGTCACAACCCCCCTGCCCCCCCTCACCATCACAGGCTCTCCCATCACCATTGCAGATTCCTTCCGCTTCTTGGGCACCACCATCACCTGGGACCTCAAATGGGAGCCAACCATCAGCTCCCTCATCAAAAAGGCCCAGCAGAGGATGTTCTTTCTGCGGCAGCTGAGGAAGCTCAAGCTACCCACCAAGATGTTAGTGCAGTTCTACACGGCCATCATTGAGTCCATCCTCACCTCCTCCATAACCGTGTGGTACGCAGGAGCCACTGCCAGGGACAGACTAAGGCTGCAGCGCGTCGTGCGCACTGCTGAGAAGGTGATCGGCTGCAAGCTCCCATCTCTCCAGGACCTGTACATCTCCAGGACCCGGAGGCGTGCAGGCCGGATCATAGCCGATCCTTCACACCCTGGTCACGTACTGTTTGCCACCCTCCCCTCAGGTAGAAGACTTCGGTCCATTCAGACTAAAACCTCCCGGCACATGAACAGCTTTTTCCCCTCTGCCATCAGACTGCTGAACATTAAGTGACTTATTGACTCTCGTGCACTATATACAGCAGCTCAACCAGACTCATGTCATTCATCACTGTTTTTCTGTTGCATTATCGACTGCACTATGTGGTACTCCACATCATCTGCTACTTGCTAATTTATTTAAAACTGCTGTGACTAGTATTACTTATTATTATTATTATTATTATTATTATTATTATTATTATTATTACTTATTATTCTACACTTATTGCATGGTTTTAGTCTTTAAGTTTTTTAGTTTATCTCTTTATCTTATCATGTTTTAATGTTGCAGCATTGCACCGAGACAAATTCCTAGTTTGTGTACTACATGAACAATGGCAATAAATCTGATTCTGATTCTGATTCTGATTCCTTTAAGGGGTGGATTCCCAGACACCCAAAGTAACATCCCAGACCCCCCCCCCCCCCAACCCCAACAGGAACAAACAACATGAACCCGGGTGGGAGGCAGGGGAAACAGGAAAGGTGAGAACACAATACCCCGCCCAGGGTCCACAATTAACCCCCCCCCCCCCAAGTCCACGGGCAATGGGGCTCAGGAGGCCATCCAGAGTCCCAGGCCCAGCAGATGAGTCCGGTGGCCTACCAGAAAAAATGGGCAATCTAGCCCTGAGACTCAGTCCCTCCAGCAGCTGGCCAGCATTGTTTAGCCACCAGGACCAAAGGGGTGAAGCAGGAGATGGCCTGCCCACTGGAAGGCTCACTGGTGGGTGACCGGACCATAGAGAAGAAACCTCCCCGGCGTTGGACAGGGAGGAGAAGGGAACCATAGCATCCTCAGGCAGATCCACAGCTCCCTCGGTGGTCCCGGCTTGGACCCCGACCGGGCCGGCTCCGCTGCACCCGTGATGGACCCCAACCGGGCCGGCTCTGCAGCACCTGCAGTGACCTCTGGCTGAGGCTCTGCATCACCTGCAGTGGACCCTGATTGGGCCAAAGCTGCACCCATGGTGAGCGGGCCAACCTGCAGGAGCACCAGGCTGAGGAGGTGATCAATGGGGGGAGCCCTGACGACCTTGGCAGGAGGGGCTGGAGCAGCGGCATCTTCATCCGCCTGGACCGGACCCTCAGTGACACACCCTCTCCGGCGACCCTAAACAAAGGCTCAAAGGCAGCAGGAGAAGAAAGGTGGTTTGGGTCGGGGGCAGCAGCCAAGGGCTGCACCTGACTCTCCTCCCCAAGAGCCAGGCAAGATCTCTCTAATACAGACATAAGAAACACAACTGAGAGAACTTGCCTGAGCTGGAGCTCCACCGCCATCCAGGACTCCGTCGAACTTAACAATGGCATCCCGGGTCCGGCCTCGAGGAGGTCCATCTCGGGCTGGGCTCCCATTCCGCTGCAGAAGCCTCCACAGCAGGCGAGATGGTTGTTGCAGTCCTATTGTCCCCCTGCAGCAGCTCCAATGCTGAGGATTCCTCTGGCATGGCTGCAGGAGAACCTCTCCGTGCTGGCTTCGTGGCAGAGTCCTCCGAAGCCCCTCCACCGTCTGACGGCTCTGCCCTTGGGTCATTGGGAGCTCAGGAAAAATAGGAGGAGACACGGAGAGAACAGGAAGAGAAAAAGTATCTGCAGCTGGAGGAGAGAGCCCAGTGAACTGCAAAGACTGGGCCTCTCCCTCGGGAGACAGACAAGGTTCATTGTAATTTAATGGAGTAAAATGAAAAAAAACACTTGCCTGTCACCCTGGTGTTTGATGTTGGCAGCTGCAGCGGGTGAACAGTCATCCTTCTCCGTGTCGGCGGTGATCTGGCTCCTTTCCAAGGTCTGTGGAGGTGCCGTCTCCATGGCTACGGAGGTGGGCGTTCCCGGGCGGCCCTAGTAGGCCTCACGACAACTGTAGGAGAGATGATGGCTGCCGAAGACGAGGAGGGCTTCTCCCGGTGTCTCCTCATGGGATGGCGCTGTTTATGGGCGGCTGATGCTGATGGCGAAGCAGGGGAGAGAATGGCTGCAGACTGTGGAGTGCGTTCCCGCTTGGGCTCTGTGAGGAATGCCGCTCTCTCCATACCAGGAAACATGCGCTGGACCGCGTAGACCAGGGGTGGGCAATCATGTGCCATGAAGGGCCATTCCACTGCAGGTTTTCTACTCTACCCAGTCTCTTCAGCAGGTGTTTTCACCGATTAGCACAAACACCTGCTGAAGAGAATGGGTGGAACAGAAAACCTGCAGTGGAATGGCCCTTACTGCCCACCCCTGGCATAGACCAAAGCGATCAGGTCTGCGTACTGAGGGTAATCCCAGAAACCAGGATGTGCTTCCAGGATTCCCTCCGCTGTGTCCAGGCTGCTCCACTTCGCCTTGGGTCCGCGGGCTTTATGGGCCTCATCCATAAAGTCCTGGATGAAGGTCGCCACCCATTCTTCCTCCACTGTGGGATGCCTCGCCACTAGTTTCTTCCGGCTGGCGTGGGAGTGGTGCGCCAAAGGCATAGTGGGGCAAAAACCGGTGGGTAAAAAACAATTCAAAAAATGACGCACAAAAAGGGAAAAAGGGATGTGTGGGTGAACCCGCTAAATCCTCTTTTCAGGGCTGGGTCATTCTGTCATAGACTCCCTGTGTGCTTCTCTACAGCGCACGGAGAAGGGGTGAAAGGATGAGAATTTACATGCAGGTTACACCACACACATTTATTAAACACAAAAACACTGACCAACAGTTCCAACAGACAAATACTTCAGAAGCTAAGGAGTCCTCCAGGACGCTCAACAGTCTTGGGCGAGGACACTGGGCAAAACACGCACAGTTAATACTCACAATATTGGAGCTGTCCGAGTGAGTCCAAATAAAGCTCTGAAGGATTGCAATCCTTTGTTGACCTCGACTTCACAAGACGATTAATGATCGTATGAAGCACAATGACCCAGCAATGCATGACTGGAAAAAGGCTCCTTAAGTACATGCATTGCTGGCTCCACAAATTGGGCACACCTGGGCGAGGCGTGGGAATGACAATCACTGAACAGGCAAAAGCTGGCTGTCAAGCGAGAGGGGGAGCGTGGTCGGACCAGCAGTCAGCCAGACAGTGCTCACACCGGCATGAGCCAAAGGGGCTGCCTCACTGCTGCAGGCCAGAGAGCAGTGGCTATGGGTAAGGAAGCACACAGAAATACATATGAAACATACATACACAGCAGCATCCAAACCCACAGAGAGGCCAGGACTGAGCCGGGGGAAACCAAGCTGACTCGGATCCTGACAAAAATAATTGCGATTGATGATATTATCATGATAATCATCAAATTATTATTCAAAACTCTGAAAGTATCTATAAAACATAATGGAATTACTTTACAGCACATTTTGTTGGAAAACTATTTTTATTGCGTGTTACATGGACATCCTTTTATGTGAAAAGCAATATGAAATATAAATACATGAATTAAAACATAAAAGCCAAACTCCCACTGTGGTGATAAATAAACTCCTTATTTGATCTGCCAACATGCTGTAAAATAGCATATTGTCAAATGTATGCTGACAACACATTCATTTATGTATCAGCTAAAACTTTTCATTTAGCAGCAGAGACATTAACACATGAAATGCAGTGTATCGCAATGGCTCAAAATCCATCAACTAACTTTGAATATTAAAAAGACTGTGTCGATGTGTTTTTCCATAAGAAGGAAAGCAAAAAATACCTTTATAGTTAAGTTAGATCTAGAGGAAATAAAGGAAGTCAGTGAAGTTAAATTCTTAGGTGCCATCTTGGATCCTCAACTTAAATTTGATGAACACGCTAGAAAACTCTGCAAGAGAGTAAAGACAAATCTGAACCGCTTCAACACATCCCCTTAAAGGCAGCTAAACTTTTCATGCCATGATATTTTCACATCTGTCTTATTGTGTGACCGTATGGAGCCAAGCCTCACAGACCACCATCAAACCCATCACATCACTATAAACAAGCTTTGAAAATAATGGCTCAAAAACCAATGAGATGGCACCATTGCTCAATTCTGGAAAAAACACAAGTCGCTCAGTTTTGACAGTTTTACAAAGTTCTCCTTCATTAAGTTAATTTTTAAATGTGTGAACAGTCGTGGCCTAGCTGGACTCTGTTCATATGTCACAAAAACACACACCAGTAGAATCACCACCAGGGGGTCGGCACAAGGCAACTGCATAGCGACACAGTGCAAAACTACTTTTGGTCAGTCATCTTTTTCAGTTAAAGGGATTACTGTAATTTTTGGGATGCCCTACCAACAGAAATGAAAACACGAACTGACCAGAAAATGTTCAATGAAAAGGTGAAAATCTGGCTGAAACAAAACCAAATTTGTGATCACTGATTGTGGACTATGAGATAGATAGATAGACAGACAGATGTACTTTATTGATCCCAAATTGGGAAATTGCAGTGTAACAGCAGCATGACAGTAGACAACCAAACGACAGAAAACACGCATGACAGACAAAGGGATTACCCATGGAAAGCAAAACTAACACTACTATAAAAAAGCCTACGTATATAGTACATTATAGCTGAATAGATGGTGACCCATATAAACACATGAATTATACCCACTACACAATGCAGGTTTATCAGGAGCAGAGTGAAATGTGACGTACCAATTAGACTGTAAGGTGTAGTATGGCAGCATAGTTATGACCAGAATACAACATCATAGTGAATTATTGTACAGTCAAATGGCATGTGG
Source organism: Pholidichthys leucotaenia (assembly GCA_020510985.1). Classification (NCBI taxonomy): domain Eukaryota; kingdom Metazoa; phylum Chordata; class Actinopteri; order Cichliformes; family Pholidichthyidae; genus Pholidichthys; species Pholidichthys leucotaenia. The sequence continues at coordinate 104,522,366 of CM035843.1, read as the reverse complement.
CAGGAAAGATTTCCTGTACCAAACCGTTCAACAGCGAAGCTGTAGAAGTCTGCTGGAGAAAGTGCTCTGCTGTCTGTCCAGTCTGTGGTGGATGGGGTGATCAGGATTGTCCATGATGGATCGCAGTTTATTTACTGTCCTCTTCTCCACCACAGTCTCACAGGTCTCCGGCCTGAGACCAGTTACAGAGCCAGTCCTCTTGATAGTCTTGTCAAGTCTGTTGGTGTTGCTGGCTCTGATACTGCTACCCCAACAGACAGCAGCAAAGAAGATGGCGCTGGCAACAATGGTCTGGTAGAAAAGCTCCAGCATCCTGCTGCACATGTTGAAGGATCTCAGCTTCCTCAGGATGTAGAGTCTGCTCATCCCCTTCTTGTGTGCATCATTGGTGTTGGATTGCCAGTCCAGCCCATTGCTGATCATGACACCCAGATATTTGTAGTCCTCAACCACCTCCTCATCCTCCCCCCCCAATCTGCAATGGCTGTGAAGGCGTCCTCTTCTTCCTGAAGTCAATCACCTTCTCTCTGGTCTTGCTGACATTCAGCCTCAGGTGATTTTGCCCTGTCCACTCCACAAATCTGTCTACCAGTGCCCTTTCTGACGTTTTATATTGTATGTTAATGTTTTATTGATGTATTAATTTAGAGATGTATTTTTGATCATTTTGCAATAAAAAAAGTCTAACTAGGGTCTGAGATTGCAAATTAGCCTAGAAATATACGCAATGCATTTGTGATGTGTTGAATTTTAACTGGTCACAATGTTTTTTGCATTGTCCCTGACAAATAAATAAATAAATGAATTTTGGACCACCTCAAATCAAAATAAAAAATATAATTAAAAGACTAAAACACACAGGCATTTTCCAGTCAGTAAACAGCATTGTAGCCTATAAATTCTATTCACCCCCAGTGGAAACCTTGCTCATTTGCCAACACTTGACCATATACATTGTTCTTAGACGTTATTTTGTCAGCAATAGCCAGTCGCTATTGTTTGCTAGCTACCATCATTAGCTAGCCGTTATCGTCTGTTAGATGCCTTGAAGCTAGGAGTTTAGCCACTCATTTACAAATGTGCTTATTGTACTCTAGGGACTGGACATATCCAGTCAACCACTGGAACCACACACTCCTGTCAACCAGTGATGCATTATTTCATTCATTCTTAAGACAAACAGGTCAAGTCGGTCCTGACGCAGTTGGCCCCAGGATCCCCAAAGGTGCAAGTGGAGAACCCCTGCAAAACCGTTAAAAAGACTTTTCTCGGTCACCAACAAATGTATGGGGTTTTACAGAAATTCTCTACCTGTACCAAAAAAGATCCTCTGGCTGACCCGAGCTGCATTTGGCTCAGAATAAATCCGAGCTAAAAGCTAGGAGCTAGCCAGTCAATGTTAGCAATTGTGATGTAAAAGTGAGGGCAGAGATTCAGTCTAAAGATTTGAATGAATGAATGAATGAATGAATGAATTTATTTATTTCGGATAGTACATTACAGGTTAAAAGAAACTGTATAATATAACAACAAGGTCAAATTAGACAAAGACTCCTTCTACTATACAATTCCACGTGAGTTATCCGAAATGGGTGATGGCTGAAGCCGCAGCTTATATTGCCCACCCATATTCCATCCAAGAATTCAAAGGAGAAAAAAGAGAAAACAAGACAAGAGTGATTACAATTTAAAACAAGGCTAAGACAAAATATGACTGAGAGAAAAAGAAAACTGAGCTAGTCTAAGTTAAGCGGTTACTATTCAAAAACAAATCTAAGACATAGTGTCACAGAGAAAAAAGAAAAACTAAGCTATAACACAACACAGGCTGGAAATGTCAATCCTTATGTGAGTTTACATGTCGTCTTGTAAATATGTTTGGAGTATTTCTTCCTTTAGTTTTTGTTTAAATTGTCCAAGCTTTGTACATGATTTTAATTCAGGTCCAAAATCGTTCCATAATCTGACACCTTGCACTGAAATACAGTGTTGCTTGGTAGTTGTTATTTAAAGTGATATAGACTTAAAAAGGCTGTTTTCAGAAAATTAAAAGAAACAAATTTGCTGCAATAAATAATTAAAGAAAATTTAAAAAAAAATATGTCACAAACATTTCAATAAGACATGTGCGAACTGTTAAAATGTAGAAAAAAGTGCAATCAATGACCCCTTTAATTAAAGTGAAAACTAGCAGGCTACAAATATAAAAAACATTCCTTTGTCAGGGAACAAATAAAGCTGCATTTCTAAATAAATTTATAAAAATATCCTGTTCAGCCATAACATTGCTTGAGTGATGGGTTAAGTATTTTTGAAGACTTGATTGTAAACAGGCTCCACCTGCTGGTGGCAGTTCAGAATACATGTGGAAACTAAGATTGTACTTCAGCTGCCCAAGGGAACATCTTTCAGAACTCACTCATATAGGATACTGACAGTTATCAGGATAAATGATTAAACTGATAATAGAACTTCATCATGATAAATTAATTTGCAAGTATTATCGCTTTAAACAATAATATCGTATATCGTCCCATAGGGGTGGGAACCACCTGAGGCCACACGATACGATACTATCACGATCATGTGATAAGTTGAGTACTGTAATATCATATATTGTGATTTCCCATCCTGAGCTTTGTCTTGTTCAACTCCCAGCCAGATCTCACTAGTCACTCCTTTGCTGTGCTGACTTAACCAGACAGTGAGCATTTAGCACTATCTAGTGGACTGAAAAGTCATTTGTTTTTTTATCATTCTGGTACCTAAATAGATAAGTTTGTGTTTGCAACATGTAATAATAATTTTTTCTTAATAATGCATAATAGTAATAGTGTCGCTGAATCAATACAGTATCACCTCCACAAAGTATTGCAATAATACAGTGCATCAGTTTTTGACACCACCCCCCATCGTTCTGCCTCTAAAACATACTGTATACTTTTGGTCCACAGAATCAGTTGCACAGGCAGAAGATTATACCAAAGGATAAATTTTATGAGGGCATTTAAAGGGCCTGTATCATGCAAAATCGACTTTTTTGAGCTTTTAAGCATGTTATAATGTTAATTCCTCACCAAAAACACCCCCAAAGTGGTATTTTGCTCCATTCACGCATCTCTGAGTATCTCTCCTAAACCCTGCTCTTTGAGCTGCTACTCTGCCCTGTCCCTGATAATGACTGGGTCCCCACGTTCATATGTATGAACGTGGGTGAGCCGCCCACTCCAGGAAGTGCCTGTGCTGCCAGCACCGCCCCCAGGCTAACGCACACACCCACTATCTTCACGCAGCTAACGGAGTGGTGATCGGCAAAACTCTTTCACTTTAGCATTGACGCTGTGAAGAAGTAGTTCCTCTCGCACCTAATCTGCTCAGTGACAACAACTGTTTGTTACGACTCGCGCTCGCCTGTCTCCCACCTCAGCTGCACGCACACCTGTGCCTCATCAGTCTCAGGCTATATAGCCCGCTCCGCCTGGAGCCTCGGCCTGGAGCCGTCTGCTAATCTTCGCTCATCATCTCAGCGCACGCCAATTCCCTGACAGCCTGCGCTCTCTGGATTGCTTCTCGTCTGTACGTAAGCTCATCATCATCTTACCTTGTCTCTAGTTTCTCCCCTGTGCACAGGTGGATTCCCTGGCGGCGCATTTCCTCCCTCATCCTCGCCATCACTTTCCTCACCACGCCGAACGCGCTCCTAGGACGCTGTCTTCCAGGCGGGAGACCTGCGGCTTAAGCCAACGCCAGCCACATTACCATCGGCAAGTAAGCACAAGACTGTGTATTAATTCTGCTGGGTGTGCACCGGCAGCTAATCTCTGTTCTGCTCTGCCCTTAGGGTTGCCTGGCTGTACGGCGCTCCGCTTCGCCCTCGACGCATCCTGTTCGCCTGCAACACATATCACTCCACAGACACGCACCCATACACCTGCTTTTCTCACAATAAAATTATTGAATCACACTCGAGCCTGTGTGCGTGTTCCCTGGGTCAGACCTTATGTCACTGTTTGCTTTTTTACGTAAGACAATGTCTTCTAAGTGGCGTAAATGTGTCTTTGGCTGAGAGATTTAGGAGTTTGTTCAGCCTTCCTTGTTTTTGTGGGCGGAACCCAGCGACACGCTGCAGCAGCCGGCTCAGGAGTTACGTCATGAAATGGGCGGCAGCCACAAGAAGGGGAGGCAGAGCCTCAGAGATCAAGGCATCTTACTTTCGGGCTCGCAAAAATAACTCATATTTCATAAGAAATTCATTCTCCAGTGTACCAAAGGTAATATACTATCACATACATGCATATAGTTTACTCTGAAAGGCTTAAAATAGCATGATATAGGCCCTATAAATGTTTTTATCCACTTAAATTGGCTCATTTTAGGCAAATCTCACTATAGCATTCTTTTTGCTTATACAGTAGTTGGGGAATCACAATTAATCAGTGTGAGTTCTTAAAAAAGTGCTGTGTGTGCCATGAATTGCCCTTCGGGGCAGAAAGGTCAACGCAACAGAAAAGATCTAAAGAATAAAATATCAACAAATGCAGACTGAAATATAACTGTAAATTAATACAAAATAAATATGGAACAAAACTAAAACATAAACAGGAAAATGGCAAACAGTACAAGAATACAGAAACCCAAAAAGCACAAAATACAGCAAATATATAAATATAAAGAAAAGGCCATGAGACTGAGCCAGGCGGAAACCTCCTGTACTCAGTTCATGACAGAGCCCCCCCTTTCAATGGGTCGATACCAGACACCCCAGGGTAACATCAACAGAAAAAGAAAGACCCCCCCCCCCCCCAAATAGGAGCACAACAATAACCCACCCCGGGTGGGTGGTGGGGAGAACCAGCTCGGAGGGAATGAAACAAAGCCCCGCTCAGGACCCACACCAGAAAAACCCCCAACTACCTAGGCCCCCTGGACCAAAGAGCTGGGCAGTTCAGGTGGGCGGCTAAAGTCCCAGGCCTGGCAGATGGCATGATGGAAAGAGTCGGGTGGCCTACCAGAGAATGTGGACCACCCAACCCTGTGGCACAGTCTGTCGGGCGGTCTGCCAGAGTTTTTTAGCCACCTGAACAGAAAGGGTGGTCCAGGAAGCAGTTGCCCAACTGGAAGAACCAATGGTGGGCAAGATGGAGGAGTTGGGGAACCCGAGCTGACATCAGGGTGAGAAGAGGGAACGCCGATGGCCTCGGGCAGAGGAGGCAGAACCACGACGGCGTCTGTCAGAGGAGGGAGGGACCACGACAGCGTCTGTCAGAGGAGGGAGAACCACAATGGTGTCAGGCAGAGGGGGGACCACGACACCTTTGGACTGGCCAATAGCACTCTCGGTGGTCCTGGACTGGGACATTGCAGCACCCATGGTGGCTCTGGGCTGGAGTGGAGCTGCACCTGTGGTGGACCCGGACTGGGCCATAGCTGTACCCACGGTGGGCTCAGACTGGACCATAGCTGCACCCATGGTGGCCCCCGGGCAGGACCGTAGCACCCACAGCGGGCCTACACTGGCGCACAGCACCCAAGTTGGTTTTAGGCTGGGGCACAGCACCCATGACGGTCCTCAACTAGGACACAGCACCCACGGAGACCCAGACTGAGGAGGAGCTGCACCCACCGAGGTCCTGCGCTGGGACGGAGCACCCGCGACGACCTCAGCCAACGAGGAAGTAGCACCCTTGGAGGTCCTGGACTGGGACGGAGCACCCACGACAATCTCAGCCAATGGAGAAGCTGCACCCACAGAGGTCCCGGGCTGGGATGGAGCACCCACGACGACCTCATCTGGAGGGGGAGTAACACCCATGGAGGTCCCGGGCTGGGACAGAGTACCTACGTCAACCTCAGTGGGAGGGGCTGGACCTATGGGAACCTTGGGTGGCAAGCCGGAACCCACGGAGTCTTCTGGCTGAGCTGGAGACTCCTCGGTGACCCTGGGGGAAAGCTCAGGCAAGAGAGACAGAGAAACAGGGTCAGGGTCACCGGCGGCAGTGGAGCCCAGCGAGATGAGCTCAGGTGCAGCTGATGGCTGCGCTTGGCTCTCCCCACTAAGAGCTCAACAAGATCTCTCCAAAACTGAAACAATGAAAACAATGGAGAGCAATTGCCTGAGCTTGAGCTCCACCGCCATCCAGGACTCTGTCGATCCAGGTGATGATGTTTCAGGTCCGGTCCTCTGGAGATCCAGCTTGAACTCTGCTGTGGCAGCCCCAGCAGCAGACATGATGATCAATGCAGTCCCAGGACCCCCCAGTGATGTGATTCACGCAGGTGGCTTGCCCTACGTGGTGACAGGAGGTTGATTTCCTGCTGGCGCTGGATCCGGCACAGCTGAGGTCCAGGGATGCTCCATCGTCGGTGCAGACATCAGCTCGGTACCAGTGCTCTCCCTCCTTCCAGACTGTGGCTGTGGGGCTGGGACTAGGTCCTCCGGGACCGCAGGCTCCTCCATCCTCCGGCGGCTCAACCCTGTAGTCGGCGGACACTCGAGGAGAATGGGAGGAGACACGGAGAGGGCAGGTGAGAAATTGATGGCTGCAGCAGGCGGTGAGGGCTCAGGGGACTGCAAACACTGAGCCTCACTACCGGGAATCAGGCAAGGCATATCATCATAAAATGAGGGAGAATGAAATGACACTTGCCTGTGTTTCCGGGGCTCGATGTTCCCTGCTGCAGCAGGTGTGGCGTCATCCCTCTCCGTGGCTACAGTGGATATGGGCCCCTCAGAGGATCGTGGAGGAGCAGCCCCTATGGACACGGAGGCGGGTGGAGCCGGAGGAAAAATAGATGACCCCTCGGCTGCGAAGGAGAGCGCCAAGGAGAAAAAAGAGACAGCAGCTGCGGAAAGGGAAGAGGCTGGAAATACAGGCAGAGAGAAAAAGCACTGAAAGTACACTGAGGGAGGCTTCTGCCTCGGCAAAAGGGAAGTTGCTGCCTGAGAGATGAGCGTGTTCCTCCAGTGGTCCAGAGCAGGATCATGGCATCATGGAGCCAATGGAGCGGGAGCAGGAATGGGTGAATTGGAGGCGGAACAGGGCCTCCACTGCGGAGCACACTTCTGTGTCGTCCTTGGACTCGCTGGAGGTGGTCCCCATCTCAGCCCGGGGAAGGATTGCTGGAGGATGGAAAGCAAAGCATACAAGTCCACGTACTGGGCATGCTTCCACAACCCTGGATGTGCCTCAACAATGGCAGTTGCCAAATTCACCTTTTCCCAGATCTTCTTTGGGCTGTGGGAGGTGAAGGCTTCATCCACAAATCCCTAGATAAACTCGGCAGACCATTCCTCCTCCACACTTGGGAATCCCACTACCAATCTCCCTTTGACTGTCGGAGGATGGCATGCTGGGGACATGATAGCTCCACAGAAACAGGTGAGTGAAAATGCAAAATAACCAAAAATCCACAAACTCACAGCAGCTGGGTCTCTACTGGCTGCTGTCTTCTGTCATGAATGGCCCTTTGGGGCAGAAAGGTGAGACCCATGCGCTGAACTGTGAGTTTGGAAGATTTATTGAAAAAAAAAAACCAACAACAAACAAAGTCTACACAGTGCTCTAATGGAAAATACAAACAAACTGCTGCACGGTGGCGCAGTGGTTTAGCACTGTGGCAGCACAGTTTACCCTCGGCTGGGGGACCGCGGGGATCATGAGATCGTGGGTTCGATCCCAGCCCCTGACCAACAGTGAGCTATGTGGAGTTTGCATGTTCTCCCCGTGTTGCGTGGGTTTACTCCGGGATTTCTCCGGTTTCCTCCCGCATACCAAAAACATGTAGGTTTAGGGCGCTTGCGCATGCAGCGACCGGCAGCCAGTGGCTTGTCACCAGACTGCAAACCAAATCTACCTAAGGGTACAAATAAGTAACAAAAAAACAAAAAAAACAAAACAAAAAAAAAATGGGTAAACTTACTAATGCAGCACACCAGAGCAGGGACAGGGCTTTGGTGAAGGTGAAAAGAAACTTCCTCAAGACAGCGGCAACAAGAAATGAAAATACCTGCCCTAAAATAGGGTCAAAAACACTTTACATAAGTAACGGCAGGTGTGGGTCACATGAGCGGACAGGAGAAAACGATGATACATAATTGGACCAGCTGGGGGCAATGAGAGGAGAGGCTGAAGCTGACAGCTGACAGGGGCAACGCCAACGCAAAGCACAAAACCCGGAAATGCCCTTGACAGCTGTCATCCCAACAGAAAAGATCTAAAGAATAAAATATCAACAAATGCAGACTGAAATATAACAGAAAATTAAAACAAATTAAAAGTGTAACAAAACTAAAACATAAACAGGAAGACAGCAAACAGTACAAGAATACAGAAACCCAAAAAGCACAACATACAGCAAATATATAAATATTAAAGAAAAGGCCATGAGACTGAGCCAGGCAGAAACCTCCTGTGCTCAGTTCATGACAGTGCGGTCATGTCTCACCTCTAAAGGCATACATGTTTCCAGCATGGTCTGAGGTGATGGCATCCAGGTGAACGCGGCTGCAGCGCTCTCTCTCCAGGTGGTCGCTCTCGTCACCTGAACAGAAAGCAAGCACAAAGTTCATGTAATCAAAATCATTTTCTGGCTTAAAAACTGGCCATGAACCTCTACTTAGGTGCTTTTGAAGATGAATGTAAGAGAGGGAGGGTGGTGCTTCGAATCATACTTTGTTTTGACAGGTGACCTTTGACCCGGCACGGCCCCTGACCTGACCTATGTAATTAACTGGGGATTATCTCTAATGACATGAGGATTAGTGTGGGTATTGAATGTCAATTATAATTGACCTATGGGATTAGTGCGGGGTTAATGTGGGTATAGAATGTCAATTATACTGTATATGCTTTTAAAAATGATCTTTGACCTGTGGGATTAATGTTGGTATACAATGTCAGTTATATATGCTTTTAAAAATGATCTTTGACCTATGGGATTAGTGTGAGAATGGAATGCTAATTATGGGGGGAAACAGCTTTCAAGGATAACTGATGACATGTTTTTAGTTTGTTCATTTTACAAAACACACACCAGTCAGAGTGACCAAATAAACACCAGAATTCTCTCTCTCTCTCTCTCTCTCTCTCTCTCTCTCTCTCTCTCTCTCTCTCTCTCTCACACACACACACACACACACACACACACACACACACACACACACACACACACTGATACACAGGCGCTGGTCTGACCCGAAGGGAGCAAAGACTGTTTCTTCAAATTAGATTTTCACAAAAGTGTAGCATCGATTTTTTGGATTTTCCTGAGCACATTCAGATAGGGGTTCCTACAGAAAAAATACTGTATAAACAACTGATGCGTTTAAATTTTCAAACAACTAAATACTTAAATAAGAAAAGACCATTCTCTTAGCTAAACAGATGAGTTCCACAGACATTGAATGTGACTGTAAGGGCCAGACTAAAGATATCGTATTACTCTGAGATCTGTCTACCCCCCGTGTAACATAAACTATTGCTTGTATGAGGGGGATCATCATCCCCCTATCCGCTTCACCCCCCCCCCCCCCCACACACACACACACACACACACACACACACACACACACACACACACACACACACACACACAGAGGGATACACTGCAGAAGTTCAGACAGATGTCTGCACCGTTCCTTTAGAAAGAAATTTGAGGAGCTGCACCTCGCTTGATTGTGATGACAGATTTGGGGGAAAACAGCTTTCAAGGATAATCAATGACATTTGTTCATTTTACAAAACACACATCAGTCAGAGTGACCAAATAAGTGCCATAATTCTTTTCCATTATCACATAACCTGTACAAAATCCTTTAAGGAGAAGAAGTAGGTGGTGATGGTGGGAAGTCAGTTTTTTTGCAAACTTTTTCTCTGCCAGCAACTCAAATGTCACAAGATTTGCTTTCAAAGACTTCAAACTTAACGGCCACATTAAAATAGTTATACTTTATTTTTCCAGAGAATATTAAAACAGTCTTTAGACTTTAGAGTCTATACGTTCTCAGCTTCAATTGGCTACTTGTTTTTTCATGTGCTTTTATTTGTGTATCTGTAGCAAACGCAGCAATCACTGAGGGGAATACAGTGGAAGTGATAATAAAAGTTTGGTGCAGCAAGGTTTCATTTATTTGTTCATTTCCTCTCAAGCATCATATTAAATAAACTTCCCTTGGAGATTTGTGTAGTCAGCTGGGACACGAGAGTAAGCTTGCCACAGTCAGGGGTCACTACTACAGTTCAATATTAATATATATGTGAGAAAAAAGTCACAAAACTTCTGTGCACAAAGGTATTTTTTTTTTTATCTCTGTATTAACAAATTACGTGTTTGCACAGTGTAGATAGAAACTCTGACTTTGAAACCGGTAGTTATATTCACATAAACCTGCTTCAGCATGGTTGCTTCAACCATTTATTACTTTTTTAATAATTTTAATTTGTGGTGACACCCCCCCCCCCCCCCATATATAACCATTTTATATTTTCCACAGAATATTCTGTGTTATACCTACACATCTGTACAAACCAATAAATAAACAATATTTTGGTATGTTCTTCTTATTTTTTTCTGTATTATGAGGAGCATGAACAAATAAAATGGGATTGTGGTGACCCACCACGATCTACATGGACATTCAACCTTCACACTCAGCTAGGGCAGGAAGCAGAACAATTTGCATATGGACAGAGAGCCCCTAGGGGGGCAACTAGAACAATGACTATTGTTATACATCCCCAGATTAAGAAGAGGAAGTCTGGCACCAGTTAATCACGTGAGTGACATGTATTGACTGATATGTATATCAATATGCAAATGTGCCATGCATTCTCTCTTGTCTGTATAAAAGAGCTTACTTTACATGCCTCAGAGAACACACACATGCACACACACATGGCACACACACAGGATATACAGCACAGCACACAGTGCTACAGTGTGTCTAATGATGATGGAGAAATAAAACTCTGAAACCTTCAGCTTGTTGCATCTTGTCTCAACTTATTTGTACCTCCGCAGGATGAAATTAAATTCTCAAGTGTGAAACAAAGCAAAACTTGCAACTTAACACAAATATCTATCACAGCTAGAGCCCAAGGTTGACCAACGATATACGCTGGCCTCTCTGACAACACCAATACCGCCACATTTCACAAAGGACTAAGCTTCGCAATTTAGATTTCTTTTTAATTTCGTTTGTGTTATGAGGTGCATGAACAAATAAAATGGAATGATATTAAATTCTCAAGTGTGAAACAAAGCAAAACTTGCAACTTAACACAAATGTCTATCACCAAACTACATGTATACTTGTATACAGGTGTACGCTGGAATTACAGAGGCTTTCCTTCACAAACTTAAACAAACACCATGCATCACCTCCAAGATTTCTGAGATTTCAGAAACGCTGTTTGCGGGCGATGAGAGGATGGCTCATCATTTGAAAGAGCTGAGGACTATTGGCAGGTTCGTCTGGATGGTGAGATAGCTTATGTTACACGGGGGGCAGACAGATCTCAGAATAACATGATGTCTTTGGTCTGGCCCTTACAGTCACATTCAATGTCTGTGGAACTAATCTGTTTAGCTAAGAGAATGGTCTTTTCTTATTTAAGTATTTAGTTGTTTGAAAATTTAAACACATCAGTTGTTTATGCAATATTTTTTTTCTGTAGGAACCCTTATCTGAGTGTGCTAAGGAAAATCCAAAAAGTTGATGCTACACTTTTGTGAAAATCTAATTTGAAGAAACAGTCTTTGCTCCCTTCGGGTCAGACCAGTGCCTGTGTATCAATGTGTGTGTGTGTGTGTGTGTGTGTGTGTGTGTGTGTGTGTGTGTGTGAATTCTGGTGCTTATTTGGTCTGTTTGACTGGTGTGTGTTTTGTAAAATGAACAAACTAAAAACCAGTCATCGGTTATCCTTGAAAGCTGTTTCCTCCCAATTATTAACATTCCATTCTCACGCTAATCCCATAGGTCAAAGATCATTTTTAAAAGCATATATACTTGACATTCTATACCCACATTAATCCCACAGGTCAAAGCTAATTTTTAAGAGCATATATAATTGACATTCAATACCCACATTAACCCCCACACTAATCCCATAGGTCAATTATAATCGACATTCAATAACCACACTAATCCCCATGTCATTAGAGATAATCCCGTTAATTACATAGGTCAGGTCAGGGGGCGTGTTGGGTCAAAGGTCACCTGTCAAAATGAAGTATTATTAGAGGTACCACCCTCCCTCTCTAATGCAAATCAGTATGGTAAGATTTTTATGGATACAAGAGCAAGCAATTGGCATAAAGCCTGCAACCTGGAAACACATGTAGCCCCTTTGTCCATGCCCAGCAGTTCCCTGTGGCTTTGATAAAAAACAACTAACAAATTCAAAAATGTACAAGAAAAAAGGTCATACTTAGAAGAAAAAGCTTCAAATTATGGAGGTGAACAGTTTTAAAATTCAAAGGAAAAAGTAGCACGATTATTAGAAAAATAGTCACAAGTTTGTAAGAAAATCTGCAAATTTAAGAGGAAAAAAAACAAACAAAAATGAGAAGAAAAGTAATAATTTAAGGTTAAAAATTTTGCATGTTTCTGAGTAAGTTGTATATTAATAACAAAAAGGTGTCAAAAATTTACAAGATATACAAATTGCAAATTTACAAGAAAGAAGCAAATAAAAGAAAAATAACTTGCATGATGATCAAAATTCACAATAAAAGTTACAAATATATGATCGAAAGAATGAAAATTATCCTTGTCTTACGTGATCTCAGAAGTTATAAATACTGACTTAAATTAGACTAGTAGCTGTCTCGGTCATAAGAGGATTTAAGAGGATTTTTTTTTAATGCTATCAATATCAAAAGTCCAGCTTATAGTTAAAACATGGTCACTTAATTGCCAATTTAAAGGCTCAAATATGTTGTATGGCTCCATGCAGATTTTTTAAATCTTCATTTAAATTTTCTCAACATGTATCTTTTCATATTAGAGGTTGTTGACTCCTGACATAAAACTATATTGGGACTTAGAATGATAAGTATATGACTGACTCATTAACTTACTGAACTTGGAGCATCTCATAAAGAAGTCCCGTGCCTCTTTGGGGTATTTGCCGTGCACCTCACCGGTCTTGGGGTCAAACTTGGAAAACATGTGTCCATGGAAACAGTAGTAGTGATCCATGAAGCGGAAAGCAGAGGTGCAGCTGGGCATCTTGAACTCTTTCTCATCCACTGCTTTGGTTCTGACATTGTAGTGGAAGATCTCATGTTCTATGGGAGACAATTAAAGTGTTTTATTACATTCCACTAATGAGGTTATGATTTCAGTGGTGCTTGTCTTTTCTTTTCTTTTTTGAAGCAGGATTATGCAGAATCTACTGACCCAGTTTCAGTGAAATGTAGTGAAAATTTATTGTATTTTGGAGTGAATCAGAATCAAGGGGCTGGTTTAATTTTGTTTTCCACCTTTTTTAACATTGTGAGATAGGGAATTTTTGACCTTCTCCTTGGTGGCTTATACAATTATGCATGGAACTTGACAACAGATTCTAGCACATGCAGTATGGTGTGGATCTGAATCAATGGGCAGGTCCAAAGATTGTTTTTATACTTTGTTTAAAATTGCAAGCTAATGAACTAAAAAGGTAGCTTTTAATTTACATGGAATAACTTTTGACTGTAAGGTCAGTTAAATGCAGAACATGACATTAAAGCATTAGAACAACATAACGATTTCATGTTAGATTATTAAATAAAAATTAAAAAAAAAATTAACATCATGAAATCATGCTCCCCCCATGGCTGGGTACAAGCCAAGGTACTCCAAGTGCTGCTCCCAAGCCTAGGTAAATGGGGAAGGTTGCGTCAGAAAGGGTATCCAGCGTACAATCCTTCCCAAATCAAAAATGTGGATCATCACGATATCAGATGATGATCCACTGTAGTAACCCCAAAGGGGAGCAGCCAAAAGAAGAACGTGAAGATGAAATCTTGTTCATGAAGCAGCTTTATTTTGTGCAACTGATGTACATATTTTTCATGCTAATATGCTCAGTTTTTTAGTATGCATTTTCACCTTTTGGCAGAATTATGCAGAAAGTAATAACTGTATTTCATTTAAGTTTGGGGGTAGGATGGAACACAGACCATAGAAGAACTCATTAGATGTTAGAATGGATCTGAATTAAGGGGTGGATCCTAGAATTATTATTATTATTATTATTATTATTATTATTATTATTATTATTATTCCACACACATCAAAGTTTTGACCCGTCTGTTTGTTCATCCATTTGTTTGATATGTTGTCGCCACTCTAGCTTCTACATTTCTGATCAGATTGACTTCAAATTTATACAGAAACTTTGACTGAATTTCCATTTTTGGGAAGGGGGACTTTTTTTTTTTTTTTCTAGTCCATTCTATGTTGTTCATGATTCTCTTTAGGGTCCACTGATATGCAGATGCATGGGATTTGTGAGCTTTAACACTGAAAAGATAAGGTGTCTTTGAAATTTTCATTATTTCTCAGAGAACTATACATGGGAATTGGTGTAAATATTTCAGTTGTGTATGGGAAGTGGCTATGTATGAATATATATCTGGATCTAGATCTTCAGTGTTGGTGGAGGTGTGTGCTCTCTGAACGATTTCTAGTTTTTCATTTTTTTTTAAAATCTGTCATGCTTACGCTTGAAGAAGATGACAGAGTCTTCATCACACTCTGGTTTGGGGCACTCCACAGCAGCATCCAGGTGGTCGGGGATTCCCGGGAAGACTTCAGAGATGTCCTTGGGATAGCCATCCTCCAATTTGTGCTTGTAGAAGCTGAACGCCTTGTTATCCTGCATCATACATGTATAATATTTTAATTAGAATTTCACAGTCATAATAAGGTCATGCATTAACTGGTGATGGCACAATCACATACAGTTTTTATTGATTTTATGATTGAAGCAGTATATCTCCTGTCAGTCCTCCTGCATCATTCATCACATCTGCTGTTTCTGAACAGCTTCTGAAGATTCTGATGTCTAATGAATTATAGTCCAACCTTTTGTTTCAAAGTAGAAAAAATACATTTTTGCGAGATTATTTTCTTTGACCCAGATTGCAAAATTTGGGATGACAAATTCCACGAACCAAAATAATGTACACTGCAGAAAATAGCTTTTGTCCATATGAAAGCTCCTGTCTCTTTTTGATGAAAAAACAAAAAAAAGTTGCAAATTTATGAGGAAAAATATTTTTTCATTGCAAATGAACACAAAGAAAGCTGTAAATATATGTAAAAAAGGACACTTTTTTCTTGCAAATTTAAATTTTAGTCCAAAATTATCAAAGAATCATTGGAAAGTTAAGTGAAAATAGTTGCAAATTTATAGGAATAACTTTTAAGTCTGATAAAGTGTGAATGCCAGAACAAGGATTCAGTGTACCCCGCCCGGTATGGGGTTACCAGGGCCTCACCCTGGAGCCAGGCCTAGGGGAGTGGCTTGATGGCTAGTGTCTGGTGGCCGGGTTTTCCGCCCATGGGACCCGGCCGGGCTCAGCCTGAAGGAGTTACATGGGTCTGCCCTCCAGTGGGCTCACCACCTGCTGGAGGGATCATGGGGGTCTGGTGCTATGTGGATCAGATGGCGGTCAAAGGCGGAGAACTTGGTGGTCTGATCCCAGGCTTCCTAAACTGCCTTTTGGGTCGTGGAATGTCACCTCTCTGGTGGGGAAGGAGCCTGAGCTGGTGCATGAGGTTGAGAGATACCGGCTAGATATAGTTGGCCTCACCCCAACACACAGCTCCAGTTCCGGAACCAGTCTCCTGGAGAGGGGCTGGAGCTTGGCCTACTCTGGCATTGCCCTGGGCGAGAGGCGACGAGCAGGGGTGGGTATTCTTGTATCCCCTCACCTTGCTGCCTCTATATTGGGAGTTTTCCCCGGTGGACGAAAGGGTTGTTTCTCTGTGCCTTTGGGTTGGGAAATAGGTCCTGACCATCATTTGCGCCTATGCACCAAATGATAGTTCAGAGTACCCACCTTTTTTGGAGTCTCTGACTGGGGTGCTGGAGAGTGCTCCTCTTTGAAACTCCATTGTCCTACTGGGGGACTTCAATGCACACATGGGCAATGACAGTGAAACCTGGAGGGGGGTGATTGGGAGGAATGGCCTGCCCGATCTGAACCCGAGTGGTGTTCAGTTACTGGACTTCTGTGCTAACCACAGTTTGTCCATAATGAACACCATGTTCAAGCATAAGGGTGTCCATATGTTCACCTGGCACAACGACACCCTAGGTCGCAGGTCGATGATTGATTTTGTTATCGTGTCATCAGACCTGCGACCATATGTCTTGGACACTTGGGTAAAGAAAGGTGCAGAGCTGTCAAATGATCACCACCTGGGGGTGAGTTGGATCCGATGGCAAGGGAGGATGCCATTCAGACCTGGTAGATCCAAACGTGTAGTGAGAGTATGCTGGGAACATCTGGCTGAGGCCCCTGTCTGGGAAGTCGTCAACTCCCACCTCTAGAAGAACTTCAACCACATTCTGAGGGAGTCTGGAGACATGGTGTCTGAATGGGCCATGTTCTCCACCTCCATTGTTGAAGCAGCTGCCCAGAGCTGCAGCCACAAGGTCATCGGGGCATCTTGTGGTGGCAACCCCCAAACCGAGTAGTAGACACCAGTGGTGTGTGTGGGGGGGGGGGCATTATGCTGAAGAAGGAGTCCTATCAGGCTTGGTTGGCTTGTGGGACTCCCGAAGCAGATGAGGTGTACTGGCAGGCCAAGCGGAGTACAGCTTGGGTGGTTGCTGCAGCAAAAACTCGGGTATGGGAGGAGTTCGATGAGGCCATGTAACAAGACTTTTGGTCGGCCTCGAAGAGATTCTGGCAAACAATCCGGCGGCTCAGGAGGGGGAAGCAGCTCCTTATCCACACTGTGTATGGTGCGGATGGGTGCTGCTGACTTCAACTAGGGATATCGTTGGGCGGTGGAAGAAATACTTCGAGGATCTCCTCAATCCAATGACACGTCTTCCACAGAGGAAGCAGGGCTTGTGGACGAGGGGGATGACTCGCCTATCACAGGGGCTAAGGTCACCAAGGTGGTTAAAAATCTCTTTGGTGGCCGGGCCCCAGGGGTGGATGAGAGTTGCCCTGAGTACCTCAAGGCCCTGGATGTTGTTGGGCTGTCATGGTTGACATGCCTCTGCAACATTGCGTGGAGGTCTGGGGTAGTGCCTTTGGCATGGCAAACCAGGGTGGTGGTTCCTCTCTTCAAAAAAGGGGACCGGAAGGTGTGCTCCAACTTTAGAGGGATCACATTCCTCAGCCTCCCTGGGAAGGTCTATGCCAAGGTACTGGAGAGGAGAGTCCAGCCGTTGGTCTAACCTCGGATTCAGGAGGAGCAATGTGGTTTTCGTCCTGGCCGTGGCACATCAGACCAGCTCTTTACCCTCTCGAGAATCCTTGAGGGTTCGTGGGAGTTTGCCCAGCAAGTTTACATGTGTTTTGTGGACTTGGAGAAGGCATTCGACTGCGTCCCTTGTGGTTTTTTGTGGGGGGTGCTTCGGGAGTATGGGGTATCGGGCTTGTTGTTACGAGCTATTCGGTCTCTGTACAACTGTTGTGAGAGTTTGGCTCGTATTGCCAACACTTGGTCGGACTCATTCCCAGTGAGAGTTGGAGTCCACCAGGGCTGCCCTTTGTCACCGATCCTGTTCATGATTTTTATGGACAGGATTTCTAGGCGCAGCCAGGGAATGGAGGGTGACATGCTTGGTGACCACAGGATCTCATCTCTGTTGTTTGCAGATGATGTTGTCCTGCTGGCTTCATCCAGCAATGACCTACAGGTCTTACTGGGACAGTTTGCCACTGAGTGTGAAGCGGCTGGGATGAGAATCCCAAGATGGCGCCCACCGTAGATGATGTTGTCCTGCTGGCTTCATCCAGCAATGACCTATAGGTCTTACTGGGACAGTTTGCCGCTGAGTGTGAAGCGGCTGGGATGAGAATTCCAAGATGGCGCCTACCGTTGGTGAATGTCTTTGCTCGTTTGGCTCCCGAATGCCGACTTTTCTCCTTTTTTGCACAGTTATTGTTCTTTCTACAGTGCATGGAGGTCATGCACTGCTAACATGGGCCCGACAAACACTACTGGATATCACCAAGTCAAGCAGCCACACGGAGTTTACTGGCTTTATGCCACCCAACCTGCAATGCATCGTCCGCCCCAGCGGTGACCATCAGCACCCCCAGGAAGGCCCCAAAGCACCGAGCCCGCATGAGCATGCTGACCTGAAGAAAGCTCATCGGAGGCGGGGTCGAAGGTGCTGAAGGAGAGGCAAGAGAGGAGAGCTACATGCTAGGCTAAAGGCTTGCTCCAGCCGGCCACCGCTACCCAGTCTCTTAATTGCAAACGTTGGGTCTTTGGAAAATAAGCTAGACAAACTAAGAGCAAAGACTGAAGACCAGCAGGAGACAAGAGAGCGTTATGCCCTAATAATCTGTAAAACTTGGCTTTCAGACAGAGTCCCAGAGAGCGCTATTCAGCTCCAGACCCACTCAACACACCGGGCAGACAGAACAGGAGACTCTGGTAAGACGAAGGGTGGGGGTGTGTGTGTATTTATAAACCACTTGTGGTGCGGAGATGTACAGACCGTTTACAAGCACTGCTCGCCCGACGTTGAGTTTTTACTACTGAAATGCTGTCCCTATTATTTACCAAGGGAATTTACTGCTGTTTTTTTGGCCTCTGTATACATCTGTCCACAGAGCAACTACACAGTAGCGCTAAACAAACTCCACGACATCATCAGCGCAGTAGAGACGAAACACCCTGATGCTGTTTTTATTGTTGCTGGCGACTTTAACCAGTGCAATTTACGGACCATACTTCCCAAATATTACCAACATGTGGACATTCCCACCCGTGATAAAAGCACATTGGATCATGTTTATTCCAACATACGTGGTGCCTACAGAGCGGCACCCCGCCCCCACTTCGGACAGTCAGATCACATCTCACTGCTCATGTACCCAGCCTACAGACAAAAGCTGAAACAAACAAACCCAGTTATTAAGCAAATTAAGCGCTGGACTCCAGAGACAGAACATCCTGCAAGACTGTTTTGCCTGCACAGACTGGGATGTGTTTAAAGCTGCAGCAACTCAAGAGGACTCTTCTGTTAACATACAGGACTACACTGAATACGTGACTGCGTACATCAGCACGTGCACTGATACCATTGTACCCACCATACAGGTCAGGAAGTTCCCCAACCAGAAGCCCTGGATCAACAGTCAGGTACGTCAGATCCTGCGCGCTCGCTCTCATGCATTTAAATCAGGCTGTGAGGTTGAGTACAAAGCTGCAAAGTATGGACTGAGGAAGGCTATAACAACAGCCAAGAGGCAGTACAGAGAAAGGATGGACAGCCTCTACTCCACTCCTGACCTGGGGCGCATGTGGCAAGGCCTGCAACAGCAGCACTGCTAGCCCTACAGACAGCCTGCCGGACAATCTCAACATCTTTAACACCCACTTTGAGACCACCAGCCACAGCACAGAGAAGAGACACACACTCACGCCCCCCCCCCCCCACACACACACACACACTAAGAGTCTCACCAGACCAGGTAAACAAAGCACTAAGGAATATCAACCCCCACAAGGCAGCAGGACTTGACAACATCCCTGGGCGGGCCCTTAGAGCATGCGCTGCAGAGCTGACTGATGTTCTCACAGCAATCTTCAACCTTTCCCTCAAACAGAACATAATCCCCTCCTGCTTCAAAACAACAACCATCATCTCCGTCCCCAAAAGGAGCCCGCCAACCTGTCTGAATGATTACAGACCAGTAGCACTCACTCCAATCATGAAGTGCTTTGAGAGAGTGGTGCTGCCCCTCATTCGGGACAGCATACCGGGCACCCTGGACCCCCTGCAGTACGCCTACTGGCCCAACAGGTCTACCTCAGATGCCATTGCCGTAGCACTCCATTATTCTCTCTCTCACCTGGAAGATAAAGACTCCTACATTAGGATGCTCTTTGTCGACTACAGCTCCGCCTTCAACAAGGTCATCCCTCACAAACTCAGTGATAAACTGTCTTCACTTGGCCTGCACACCACCCTCTGTGACTGGCTACTGGACTTTCTAACTGGCAGGCCCCAGTCTGTCAGGATGGGTAACAGGACCTCAGCCAGCATCACCACAAACACAGGTGTCCCCCAGGGTTGTGTTCTCACCCCCATCCTCTACAGCCTCTTCACCCATGACTGTGTTGCCTCCCATAAAGACAACATCATCCTAAAGTTTGCGGATGACACGGCAGTGATAGGACGCATCACTGGTGATGACGAAGCATCCTATAGGAGGGAGGTGGCCAACCTGGTGTCATGGTGTGAGGACAACAATTTCACCCTCAACACGGACAAGACAAAGGAAATGATAGTGGACATGAGGAAAGGGAGGAGGAGACCCCATCGGCCACTGTTCATCTGGAAGCTTGAGGTGGAGAGGGTGAGCAGCTTTAAATACCTGGGCATCCACATCAGCGAGGACCTTAAGTGGACACACAACACCACAGAGCTGATCAAGAGAGCTCAACAGTGACTGTACTTTCTGAGGAGGCTGAAGAAGTTTGGCATGTCTTCCAGGATCCTCAACAATTTC
This sequence comes from Pholidichthys leucotaenia, assembly GCA_020510985.1. Lineage (NCBI taxonomy): Eukaryota > Metazoa > Chordata > Actinopteri > Cichliformes > Pholidichthyidae > Pholidichthys > Pholidichthys leucotaenia. Next base: position 104,501,663 of record CM035843.1, on the reverse strand, counting down.
TACAGCTGCATCATCAAGTGCATCCTGACCAACGGCATCACTGCGTGGTATGGAAACACCACTGCCCTGGAGCGCAAACGCCTGCAGAGAGTGGTGAAGACAGTGGAGAAGATCATCAGGACTCCACTCCCCTCTCTGCAGAGCATCTACCACTGCAAAGTCCAAAAGAGAGCTGACGCCATCCTCCAGGACCCCACCCACCCCCAACACAGACTGTTCACACTTCTACCCTCAGGCCGAAGAAGTCAGCCTGAGGGTAGAAGTGTGAAATGCTGGACAACCAGACTGAAAAACTCCTTCTTTCCCACTGCCATCAGACTCATGAACAGACAACAACTCCCAAAACTCTGTAACACACACAGCTTTGCATATAGGAACTCACACACCGGCTGCTAAATTTGCACACTGCTCACCTATACAGTAGATATACAGTAGTATCACCTGTCTGATGTCCATATCATCTCTGCTGCTACTTATCAATAATTTGTAATTATACACTGCTTGTTGCACATTGCTTATTTGCACACTGTACATAAGTCTATGCCATCTCAGGTTACATCAGGTTGCACACTGCTCATTTGCACACTGTACATAGGTTCATGCCATCTCAGGTTCACATCATCTCTGATATCAATATACCACTATCACTTTAGTCATCCGGTGACTTTCATTTTCATTCCTCTTCTGCCTAACTGTGTGTTAGTGTATGTGTCTTAACATCCATCAGTACTAGGATTGAGTTACTGTTAGTGTGTCATGACCTATTAGAATTGTTGTTTCTGTACCTTTAACTTGGCATTCATTCGGAGAGCAAAGTAAGAATTTCATTGCTCAGGAAATGTATCATTTCTTAACTGTGCACATGATAATAAAGCCTTTGAATCTTTGAATCAGTACCTCCAAGTCCGAGTCCATGGTCCTCAGCTGGAAAAAGGTGGATTGTCCTGTCCGGATTGGGGACAAGCTCCTGCTCCAAGTGGAGGAGTTTAAGTATCTTGGGGTTTTATTCACGAATAAGGGGAGAATGGAGTGAGAGATTGACAAACGGATCAGAGCAGCATCTGCAGTGATGCAGACATTGTACTGGTCTGTTGTGGTGAAGAGGGAGCTAAGCTCTAAGGCAAAGCTGTCGATTTACCAGTCAATCTACGTTCCTACCCTCACCTATGGTCACGAGCTTTGGGTAATGACCGAAAGAACAAGATCGCGGATACAAGCGGCTGAAATGAGCTTTCCTCATAGGATTGCTGGACTCACCCTCAGAAATAGGGTGAGGAGCTCAATCATCCGGGATGGGCTCAGAGTAGAACCGCTGTTCCTCCACATTGAAAGTAGCCAATTGAGGTGGTATGGGCATCTGATCAGGATGCCTCCTGGACGCCTCCCACTTGAGGTGTTTCAGGCATGTCCCACTGGGAGGAGACCCCAGGGTAGACCCAGGACTTGCTGGAGATATTATGTCTCCCAGCTGGTCTGGGAACGCCTTGGTAACCTCTCTGAAGAGCTGGAGCAGGTGGCTGGGGAGAGGGAAGTCCGAGCTTCTCTGCTTGAACTGCTACCTCCATGACCTGGACCTTTGGAAAAGCGGTAGAAGATGAATGGATGGATGGATGAATGGATGGATGGTGTGATAAATAATTGCTTTTGTAAGGAAAATTTATGAGTAAGAAGGAATGAAAAAAATGGTAATTTTATGATAAAACATCACATTTATGAGACAAAACTTGCATGTTTAAAAGGAAGAAACTCATATGTTGAGAAGCTTATATTCTTTAAACATTTTCTTCACTTAAATGACCGTGTGGTTGTTTGTCCTTTGTTGATTATTTCCAGGATGTCGTCCACGTATTGTTTCCATAAGCTTATTTTACATGATGCTGGTGCTGTTTGTATAGCTCTGGTCTCTAGGTCCTCCATGAAAAAATTGCTCATGATTGCTAAGAGTGGATCTCCCAAGGCAAAGGCCTCTTTCGGGTGGCAACAAAATGTCACAGCTTCATGATGTCTTCTCCTGTCAGTTGTGTGTGTTTGTGTCAGGTTTTGTCATGTCTGGTAGACTTTTGCCTGTCAGTGCATCATGACATGTACTACACAAAGAGCAGAGATAAACAAACCTATCATCTGGTCAGTCACTGCAGCAGATACTGGAATCAGTTTGTCTTGGCCTGTCCTTGCCACTGATAATACCTCTATCTGCCAAGAATGTGCCGCTAGTCCAGCAAAAGCTAGCGGTACTCAAATACTTTGCAAGCAGTTTCATGAAATGGTCAGTCAGAAAGCAACTCATACTGGCTTGGATGTCGCCCGGGTTAACAAGGTCAGGAGTTCCTGGTGGCGGAGGGCGAAGGACAGAGCTGTGTGGAGGAATCTGATCAGACCTAAATGAAACAGTCATTGTCGCCCCCGACAGACTGCTATGATGATGATGATGATATTAAGGCTCCAAGCTTTTCTTTTTTAAATGGCTCAAAATGGCTCTTTCCACACTAGACGTTAACAACCCCAGGTTTAGTTGTAGTATTAGTTGTCATAATTACAGTATGTCTTAGACCAATGGTCCCCAACAACTACTGGAGTTTGCTAGGTGCTTTATTTTGAAAAATTACCAGATTTTGTCTCACTTCCTGTGCTTGATTTCCTGCCTTTTATGTCTGTGAAATAGTCAGCTTATTATGCTTGACACATCCATGTCTCTGTAATTAGCGGCAATGCTCGAATATTAAACCTTCAAGCTAGCTTACTTAAATGTGTCAAAACAGTCGTCTTTATAGTTTCTTTAGAAAAAGCCCTATGATGACAGCAGCTGGGACCCTGTGATTGCAGGGAAACAACCTGGCAATTTTTAAAAAAAACTTTTAACTCTTACATGATGCAGAGAAAGGTTGGAGACCACTATTTTACACTTTAAAGGGTTAATATATTGTAGATCCTACTCTATCTGCCCTCTTTCCACTTGCTACCAAACCTAACAATATAAAGTAGGGCTGATTATTAACCAAAATAAAACCAAAACTGGATGTAATCTTGTTCATGTTAGTTTTTTCCCCTCTCCCTATTGTGTGCCTGCATATAGGAGAGATTTCTTGTTCTGCCCCTTTAATGTATGCAGTCACGTAACACTGCACCTTGGAAGCTGTGAAGTTAACGCTGTTTGGAGGCAGCTGAACATGGCGGAAAAATTTAAATGGCCTGTATCACAAGAAATACGGTGTCCTTCCACATAATATCTGATGATTGACTATTTAATCTGAAGATGCCAAGAAAAAGTGAGTAAAGTACACTTAAATTAGCAGGGACTGCCATGAGGCTAAATCATTGTTAGCCACTAATGGCTATCTGCGTCAGCCCAACTGTATTACAGTGGGAAATGGATGACAAAGTGGAAAAGCTGAGGTTGGATTGAAGAACCTGATCAGAGACTTGTAGTCCCTAATGATGACAGTGTGGCACATATGTTTGGTTCATATTTCCCACAAGAGTGTGGCACATGTCTGGTTCATATCTCCCACAAATGTACGGCTTATGTGGATTGGGGCTTCACGTCTGGAGGAACAACAGTCTGGATCGACGGGGGCCGACAGGAGATGGCGAGGAGGTGTGAAGTCGAGCCCTTGTCTCAGAGAGGAGGCCCTGGGGGGTTTCCCGGAACACCAGAGAATAAGAGACAATGGTGAATCTTCAGAGACTTGCATTGTGATTGAATGTTTACAGAAGCACCATGTGACTTGAGTTCTTAATCCCCCGGAGGTATAAGAGTATGCTGTAACATTATTCTGCCTCTTTTTGCTTTTGAGAATGTTGGATGATTGTGTTCTGCAATAAAGCCGAACCTGAGGAATACACTCATGTCTCGTCATTGAACACATCTTCCACAACAGCATGATAATATAATCATGGCTGAGTAAATGCTGCTAACAAGCTAATTAGCATTGACACGAGTCACATACATCACAAAACCTCCAGAGGTATGTATCGAAACACTGAGTTTTGCACAAGACAATATTTAATTTGGTTACATGTGTGTAGAATTATTATATTATGCTCATTTACTACTGAATCACCGCAGTGATATATTCCTTGATACCACGCTTTTGAGTAATATTTGGTTAAAATTATGAGCCTTGTCAGTGAACTATATGGAAGAAAGGAGAAAATTTTTAAAAAAATTTACATGACAGGTTCAAATAACTGATGCTGATTTAAGATCAAATTGCCCAGCCCTAACATGAAGCAAAAAAAAAATTTCTTGATCATACCAAGAAGAAGAACATGCGGTCATGCTCATTGGGGTTGTCCTCAAAGTGCATGCGGAAAGCAGCATCTACATGGCCCAAGTGGTGATGGTCATCCAACTCAGCAAAGGACTCGTTGGACAGCTCTGCTTTGCCGTGGAAGCCCTTGAACAAATGGTGACCTGATAGAATACATAAGAAATTACACTACCGTTCAAAAGTTTGGGGTCACTTAGAAATGTCCTTATTTTTGAAAGAAAAGCACTTTTTTTCAATGAAGATAACTTTAAACTAATCAGAAATACACTCTATACATTGCTAATGTGGTAAATGACTATTCTAGCTGCAAATGTCTGGTTTTTGGTGCAATATCTACATAGGTGTATAGAGGCCCATTTCCAGCAACTATCACTCCAGTGTTCTAATGGTACAATGTGTTTGCTCATTGCATCAGAAGGCTAATGGATGATTAGAAAACCCTTGTGCAATCATGTTAGGTCTGCAATGCTGTAATTGCTGCAAATGGAGGATTCTTTGACGAAAGCAAAGTTTGAAGGAAAAAATTATTATTTCAAATACAAATCATTATTTCTAACCTTGTCAATGTCTTGACTATATTTTCTATTCATTTTACAACTCATGGTGGTAAATAAGTGTGACTTTTCATGGAAAACACAAAATAATTGTCTGGGTGACCCCAAACTTTTGAACGGTAGTGTATATCAAAACAGAGGACTTTGCTGTAAGTGTGAATATTTTTATACCTCTTCATGCATTCTAACTGGATTCCTGTTAATGTTGGGGCTTACCTTTGAAGAAGTATGGGACTCCCTCTTCATTCACTGCAGCGCCATCCATCTCAAGACCAAGACAACGGTCAGGGGCTTCTGCAAAATATCCATTTTTAATAATTTGACAGCAGTTACAGTGCTGCATGAACTTCAGTTAGTTCAAATTATTTTTAACTACTCACCATGATGATGGTGATGATCTGCATGATGGCTGGTTGGACAGAAATAAAGAAAATTTACAATGTTTTTTTTTTTTTTTTAAAGTTTCATTTTGTGATTATTCTGAAATTAGCCCAAAACATCTTTGTTTAGAATCAATTACTACTACTTTTAAGGATGCACTATTATAAAAACACCTTCAGCTGCACTAGCATTGCTATATCTCCTTTGCTAAATGGGTTTTAAATGAATCCAGCTGCCAAAAGACCTGTCAGACTACTCACTCAGCCCATGCCAGAGCAAGAGCCAGGCAGAGACACAGGATGTGAGCGAGCAGCTTCATGATGAGGACTCCTCTGAGGCCTGGAGAGCTGGGTGTAGGAACACCTGACTGTCTACTGCTGCCGCATCCTTTTATATTATGTTGGGCACATCATATTGTGTACCAAAGGAGGGAGGGAGGAGGAGGTACAATGTGCAGAAGCATGTGGGTTCATCAAACCCGCCAGCACACTTGACGCGACCTCAGAGCACACACTCCCACTTGTCTATCATTTCTGTTGTCAGGGCAGATAATAGGAAAGTGAATCCTGGTGCAGAGGAGATTCGTGGAATTCAGGGGCCTAACGTTTCACCAAGGATATATATTTATTTAGATGTGCATATTGCAAACTTTAAGTAAAACTTTACCCCAGTGCATGCATAAAATGATTGACTCTGAAGCTGAATCACACAGCTGGCATTTAAAACATCACTATGGCTTCATAAATTTTACACAAAAAAATGATGTGTAATTATGACAATGTATGTTTGTCCTCATAGTCTCAATTCAGTTACATATTAATATTCTGCACATTTTCTGTACTGCCTCGGGATGTTTGCACTTTTGCGTGAAAGCAGTGTGTTTGCAGTTGCTATTTTCTGACATGCTCTATGTGCTTTAGAATTTTTTTTTTTGTTTTTTGAATTAGACTAATTTAAAAATTATGGTTTAGCTGATGGTAAGGTATGAAAGTGACCTAACAAATTATGCTTGCAAGTTATTTTGTAAAGCGTCCATGATGGCTCATGTACCGCATTGTGTGCATTAGTTCTTTAGAACTTTTAAACAGTTTTGTTTTAATATAGCCGATATATTCCAGAACATTCCTGAAGTCTGCAGAACTCATCCTGCAGCCGGGACCAGGGAAAAGCCTGAGGTGACTAACCCAGTGCCTCCACAAAAATCAACAAAGACTGCTGATTGCTGCATTTTGTAATCCTTGTATCAAGGATGATGTAACATTTGTAGATGAACATTAACAGAGAATAGTGGCTTGGCCCCACTGTATTTAAAACTCGTGATTCCATGGGCCTACCTGCATGTACTGGGCTGCACGTATGTTAAAACCAGGTCTTCTCTAAATAAGGGCTGTGAGAACTGGATGGTAGATAAATACCATGTGAAAGGTAATGGAAAAGTTGGTGGACTGCTTGCAAGTCAAAATGAAAGCTGAAAAGAGCTGTATGATAAACCAATATGTGCATGATATGCTAACAAAGAAAGTAAAATTAGAAGAGTGGATGGATATTTTCTTATGAAAGACAGGTTTTAAGGATCTGTCCAAATAGGCATTATTACATGTTTTGGTAATATTAAAATGCCCACTAACAGACACTGTATTGATTTCCGAGGCAATATACAGTTCATTTGCTAGCTAGGACCACGCCCTCGAATGTGAACAGATGAGTTTATCAAATAGGAGTTGTATGCGTGGTAGTTAGGTTAATTGGAGACTCTAAAGTGGCCCTAGGTGTGAATGTGAGGAGATTGGTTTTGCACCGTGGCTGCCTCATCCATCCATTTGGATGCCCTGAATTTCCCTCTGGGATTAATAAAGTATACACAACACAAAAAAAAAATACAGGTGGAGATTCAGTAAGTGTCATGTGTACCTCTATGCGGCGCACAGAGGAAAACAACCCAGGCACTGGACTGCAAGTTTGTGAAGTTTATTAACAAAAATAGCAAACATAAGTGCTAAAGGTGAACAAACGATGAAAAAACAAGGAGGAGACAACTCACAAATGAGGCACGCCAGCGCGAGACTGGGCTCTGGCGGAGACAAGGAAGAACGTTCCTTCTAAAGGCGAGGCAGCAACAATGAATATGAAAAACAACCTCCCTTCAATAGGAATCAAACCGATACAAGAGGAGTGACAGGTGTGGGCTGACCTGAGTAAGAAAAGCCAGCAACAACTAATAATTGGAACCAGCTGATAATAATAATGAGGGAGAGCAGCTGACAGCAATGACAGGTGAGGGAATGGCAGCTGGCCATTTGACAGACGGCAGGGCACATCCATGTAAGGGTGCACAACCCTGACAGCTGTCAACAGAGAAAGGGAACATAGGAAAAACAAAATAAAATGGCATCCTAAAAACTACAGAAATAAGACACAACAGGAAAATGGCAAACAGAACCTAAAGACAGGCAACAGATGATGATCAAAACAGGGAAAACAGAAGGCAGTATGGAACTCACAAGAAATAACAATATGGCAGATAAATATGAATACACAGGATCATGAAACTGAGTTTGGGGGAAAATCCCAAACTCAGTACATGACAGTAAGGGATTCAATACACCTGTTAGGTTGTGGTTTGGGGAAAGCTACTTTGAGGATCTCTGTGGTTTCCAGAAAAGGAAGACTTCTGGAGAAGGAGACTGCAGGGTGGGACACGGAAACAAGAACAACTGGAAACAAAAGGCAGGATGGCAATAACAGGCACATGGAAAAAGAGGTGTATTTGGGATGCTGCCCTTCCATCCATCTATCCATCCATCTTCTACCGCTTTTCCGGAGGTCCGGGTCGCGGAGGCAGCAGTTCAAGCAGAGAAGCCCAGACTTCCCTCTCCCCAGCCACCTGCTCCAGCTCTTCAGAGGGGATACCAAGGCGTTCCCAGACCAGCTGGGAGACATAGTCTCTCCACCGAGTCCTGGGTCTGCCCCGGGGTCTCCTCCCAGTGGGACGTGCCTGAAACACCTCAAGTGGGAGGCGTCCAGGAGGCATCCTAATCAGATGCCCATACCACCTCAACTGACTCCTTTCAATGTGGAGGAGCAGCGGTTCTAATGCTGCCCTTCTCCCGCCAAAATTCTGATAAAATTATGTTCCATTTTTTTAACATTTAGTTATTCAGGGGAGGTCCACTGAGAGGCAACCTCTCTTTTTCAAGGATGCCATGTTCTTATTCACACCTGGAAGCAGCCCAGTGCAACCACAGACTGGCCTGTGGCCACTGAGCAGCTCCACTGGAGCAGCTTATGAGGATGGGGCAAATATTGCTTTTGTCACCTGACCCACCCAGATCTGAACCGGCAAGTCCAGGGATTGAACTAGTTACCCTCCTGTCTCAAGTTAACATCACTAACCATTAGGGACCCACTACCCCTAATCACTTGTTTTCTGGTACCTGATAACATCAAGCTGATATCATGAACTTTTGAATTTTTTTTATACACGTCTCTAAAAACGGGACATATAATGCTATGATGATGTCTCTCTGTTTTCAGGCTGGGACTCTTTCAGTTCACACACTGTACATGTATTGAAGATGTACAGTACATATTAAGTGATTTTCTGATATTTTATCTAAATTTGTTCCATGTTGAATTGGAGATTCTTTGCCTAAACTCCTTCCAAATACATGGTTAGTAGTTTTATTTTTTTATTTATTTATTTATTTTTTGATTTTGTATACTTTATTGATCCCCAGAGGGGAAATTGAGGGCATCCACCTGGATGGATGGTACGGCGCTATCCCTTAACCATTCACACACACATTCACACCTAGGGCCACTTTAGAGTCTCCAATTAACCTAACCTGCATGCTTTTGGCCTGTGGGAGGAAACCAGCGAAATCCCAGAGTAAACCCACACAGATACGGGGAGAACATGCAAACTCCACACAGATCACTGTTGGTCAGGGGCTGGTATCGAACTAGGGATCCCATGGCCAAGGGTGAGTTGCTGTGCTGGTGCAGTGTTAACCACTGCACCACCGCACCACCCAATTAGATCATTCAGCATCATTTAGATATTACATATCTAGATGATGTTGAATCTTGAATTTGTACTTGATTTTTCTGTTGTAGCTGTGCTTGTCATGGTTCCCCCGTGCACATTTATGCAGCGCACGGTGAGGGGTAAAATGATGAGGATTTACGTGCAAGGGTTCACCACAACACATTTATTGAACACAAAGACATATGGCAAATAGTTCCCAAAAAGGTGAAGACATACAAAAATACAAAGAGATACTTACGGTTGGTGTTCTGGGGACGGAATTGCCCCGCGAACGCATAAGGAGAAGCGTGTGCCCATGCTGGCATCCCACAGCCGGTATCGCTGTGTGGGCGCCAGAGAACCATGAAATGCGCAGAGTGAAAACACGTTGTTGAAGTCCTGCAATCAGCCTGTATACTGACAATTCCGCAGACAATACATTACACTGACAATTCAATGACCCAGCACTGCGTTACTGGCAAAAGTCTGCTTAAGTACACGCATTGCTGATGATGGTGTGATTGGGAGCACCTGGGCGAGTAGCAGGGAGATGGCAAACGGGAATGGGAACAGCTGGTGATAATGAGAGAGGAGGCATGGTCGGACCGGCAGACTGTCAGCCAGCGCTCACCCAAGAGTGAGCCAAAGAGGGCTACCTTACAGCTGCCGGCCAGAGAGCAGTCACTAAGTTGACTAAGGTAAAACAACACAAACCAACTGAAGATTTCTTAGATATAATGTATAGCTTAACCTCATTTCCAAAGATTACAAAATCTACAAGAATAACGACACACTGTGCTACCCTGATAGACAACATTTTTACCAATGTTATTGAATATAATATGGTGAGTGGTATAATAATAAATGATATTAGTGACCACTTGCCTGTATTTGTTTCTTTAGATGGTAATTATGGGGCTAATGAGAGTAATAATAATAATAAACTATGTAAAAAGATTATCTATAAAAGAATACGAACAGAAGATAGAATCAGTGATTTAAAAGAAGACTTAATGTTACAGAATTGGGATGTTGTCTATAGAGAGAAAAATGTGGACTTGGCATATGATAAATTTATTGATATATTTAAATTATTATATGATAAAAACTGTCCAACTAAAGAAATTAATAAAAAACACATATACAAAAATTGCCCATGGTTAACCAAAGGGTTACAAAATGCTTGTAAAAAGAAAAATTATCTCTATAAAAATTTTATTAAATTAAGAACTAAAGAATCTGAAAAAAGATATAAAACATATAAAAATAAATTAACTGAAATAAAACGAACTAGTAAAAAATTATATTATAGGAAAATGTTAAATGAAAATAAAAATAATATAAAAGGAGTCTGGGATATATTAAACAAATTAAGGAAAAATGGAACTAAGAAAATGATATATCCAGAGTATTTTACTGATAATTGTGGTGATATTTATGATAAGAATATGGTAGTAAATAAAATGAATAAATTTTTTGTAAGTGTTGGGCCAGAGTTGGCAGCAAAGATTCCAAATCAAGGAAAAGACACTGTGATTGAGACTTTAATTGGAAGTAACCCTCGGTCAATTTTTCTTACAGCGGTGGATGAACTAGAGGTAAAATCTGTTGTTGAAAAGTGTAAAAATAAATTATCTACTGATTGTGATGGTATTGATATGGCACTAATAAAAAGAACTGTTGATGGTATATTAAAACCATTCACATATATTTGTAATTTATCATTTCAAACTGGTTCATTCCCGCAGAAAATGAAAATAGCAAAAGTAATTCCATTATTTAAGCAAGGAAATAAACACCAATACACAAACTACAGACCAGTATCACTTCTCCCACAATTTTCAAAAATTCTGGAAAAACTTTTCAACAACAGATTAGAAAACTTTTTAAATAAACAGGATGTGCTGAATCAGAACCAATATGGGTTTAGAGCCAAGAGTACAACATCGTTGGCGATAATGGATGCAACAGAAGAAATAATAAATGCATTAGATCAAGGAAAATATGCAATTGGTGTGTTTATAGATTTTAGAAAAGCATTTGATACAATAAATCATTCAATACTTCTTAATAACTTGCAAATGTATGGTATTAGGGGAATTGCTCTGAAATGGGTTACAAGTTATCTATCTGAGAGACAACAATTTGTGAAAATGGGAGAATATCTGTCTGGGTGTATGGGAATTGCCTGTGGGGTCCCCCAAGGATCAGTATCGGGCCCCAAATTATTTAACATATATATAAATGATATATTCCAAGTTTCTAAATTATTAAAAATAATATTATTTGCTGATGATACTAATATATTTTATTCTGGAAATAATTATAATCAACTAATCCATACTCTAAATAATGAATTAAATAAGCTAAAAAAATGGATGGATTGTAATAAACTATCATTAAATATAGAGAAAACTAAGGTAATTATATTTGGTAATTGTAAAAATAAAGAAGATATACACATTCATATAGATAATGTAGTTATTGAAAAAGTTAAGGAGATCAAGTTTTTGGGTGTAGTACTGGATGATAAAATTAGTTGGAAACCACATGTCAGATACATACAAAATAAAGTTGCAAAAAATATTGCAATTATAAATAAAATTAAGCAGGTCCTAGATTATAAATCCCTTCATATTTTGTATTGTTCATTAGTACTTCCATACTTGACTTATTGTATAGAGGTTTGGGGTAACAGTTATAAAAGTAAACTTAATTCATTGTTAATATTACAAAAAAGGGCAGTCCGTGTTATACACAAAGTCGGGTACCTCGAACATACTAATTTATTGTTTTTACATTCGAAGTTATTGAAATTATGGGATCTGGTTCATTATTACACAGCACAATTAATGTTTAAAGTTAGTAAAAACCTCTTGCCACACAATATACAGAATCTATTCAGGGAGAGAGAAGGGAAATATAATTTACGGGGGAATACAAAATTGAAAATGCACTTAGTAAGATCTACAAGGAAGAGTTTTTGTGTGTCTGTGTGTGGGGTAAAATTGTGGAATGGGTTGGGGGAGAAACACAGGCAATGTCCAAACATCCATATATTTAAATCAACTTATAAAGAAATGATTTTTGAGCAGTATGAGAATGAAGGGCAGTGATGTTACATTGTGTCTTCAGTGAGGGAAGGTTGTTGTGTGTTATGGTGATTGTGAAAGTGATGGTGTTGTTTGTGTTTGCATTGAACATGCCAGAAGTGTATGTTTATTGTTGTCGCAATATTGTTGGATATGGACTGTCATTGTTGTATCATTTTTGTTGTATAATTTGACTATGGGTGTATTATGGTGAATGTGGTTGTGGGATAATGATGATTATGAGTAATACTGTAATTTGTTTGGTGTGGAGAAGGGGTGGGACTGTATAAGCATTGGCTTCTTCCCACTCCTTTTGAACATTTTATTTTTGGTTTGTTTTTTTGTTGTGTTTTGAACTGTCTTCTTTCTTTCTTTAACAATGTTCAAATAAAATCAATGTCAATGTCAATGTCAATAAGGTAGGGAAGCACACTGAAATACATAATATACACATATACAGCGGCACCTAGACCCACAGGGAGGTCAGGACCGAGCCGGGGAAACCAAGCCAGCTCGGCTCCTGACAGAGGCCCCCTCTCAAGGGGTGGAAGGCCAGACACCCAAGGTAAAATCCCGAGGACCCCCCCCCCCCCCCAACAAGAATAACAAAAAATAACCCCAGGGTGGGAGGAAGGAGGAACAGGAAAGGAGGGAACACAATACCCCACCCAGGGCCCACAACAGGAAAGACGCTAACCCCCCCAAGTCCACGGGTGTTGGGGCTCAGGAGGCCGCCCAGAGTCCCAGGCCCAGCAGAAAGTCAGGTAGATGGAGTCCGGCGGCCTGCCGGAAAACATGGGGCACCTGTCCCAAAGAGTCAGTTCTTCCGGCAGCCTGCCCATGCCGTAAAGCCACCAAGACCGGAAAGGTGCAACGAGGGCCAAGATGGTGTCGGGCAGAGGGGTGTAGGCCCCGGTGTCCTCGAGCTGGCCGGCCGTGACCCCAACGACCTTGACCTGGGAGGGAGTTGCGCCTGCAGTGGTCCCAACCTGGGGCCTCGTAGCACCCGCAGCAGGGCCCGACTTGACCAGGGCTGCACCCACTGTGGACTCCGGCAGGAGCCTTGCTGCACCTGCGGTGGAGCCCGGTCGGACCCCTGCTGCACCCACGGTGGAACCCGGTTTAGTCCCTGCTGCACCTGCGGAGGACTCCAGCTGAAGCCTTGCTGCACCCACGGTGGAGCCCGGTTGGACCACTGCTGCTCCCACGGCGAGCGAGCCAACCTGCAGGAGCACCAGGCTGAGGAGGCAGTTGATGGGGGGAACCCTGACGACCTCGGCTGGAGGAGATGAGACGACAGCGTCCTCCTCCAATTGGACCAAACCCTCGGCGACCTCCAGTGATGACACACCCTCTCCGGCAACCCTAAACAAGGGCTCAGAGGGAGCAGGAGAAGAAAGGTGGTTAGGGTCACCGGCAGTGGTGGAGCCCGGCGAAGTGAGTTCAGATGCAGCCGAGGGCTGCACCTTACTCTCCTCCCCAAGAGCCAGGCAAGATCTCTCAAATAAGGAAAACAAGGGAGAGAACTTGTCTTAGCTGGAGCTCCACCACTGTCCAGGACTCCGTCGAACTTGACGATGTGATGCCGGGCCTGGCCTCCAGCATGTCCGGCTCTGGCTCCCACTCCACTGCTGTCGCCTCCGCAGCTGGCGAGATGGTCATAGCAGTCACTTCACACCCGTGCAGCGGCTCCAACACTGGGGACTCCACCGGCATGACTGCAGGAACTGCAAACACCTCTGTGCCAGCCCCTGGGCAGGATCATCCAGGGCCCCAAACTCCTCCCACCTCTGGTGGCTCGGTTTCAGGACTGACGGGCACTCAGGGAGAAAGGGAGGAGACACAGAGGAAATAGGGGATGAATTATTAACTGCAGCTGGAGGAGAGGACCCAGCGGACTGCTGAGGCTGGGCCTCTCCCTCGGGAAACAGACAAGATCCTTCATGATTTAATTGAAAGGAATGAAAAAACACATGCCTGGTCTCCCAGAGTTTGTTGTGCACGGCTGCAGCAGGCTGATTGCTGTCCCTCTCCATCGAAAGTGGAGTAGCCATCTCCTTGGTGACGAAGGTGGGCGTACCTGTGGCGGCCCTGTCAGACTTCGCAGCAGCTGGAGGGATGATGGCCACTCAAAGAGAAGAAGACATCTCCCGGCGCTTCTACGCGGGGCGACGCTGTCCCTTGCTAGCTTGTGAAGAGCGTGCTGGAGCGGGAAGAGAGTCGGGCAAAGTGCTGCGGAGGATGGAAGTCTGCTGGAAACAGTGCCTCCGTCTTGACGCCGTGGAAAACGCCAAATCAGGGAATGAGCGCTGGAGCATGCAGACTGTGACCAGCGGGTCGGCGTACTGGGGGTAGTTCCATAACCCGGGGTGCGCCTCTAGGATTACCACTGATCCGTCCAAACAATCCAGCGTTTTCTTTGGTTCCCGGGTGGCGAGGGCTTCATCCATGAAGCTCTGGATATCCTCGGCAGCCCACTCCTCCACCACTGTGGGAGTCCCGGCTGCTGTTCCTCCTCCGCTACGACGAGGCCAGCGAACCTGGGGCATGGTGCGCTCCAAAAACAGGTGAGTCCCAAAAAATTACACAAAAGAAAAAGAGATGTGTGGGTGTACCCGCTAAATCCTCTTTTCTTTACGGCTGGGTCATTCTGTCATGGCTCCCCTGTGCACTTTTACACAGGGCACAGTGAGGGGTAAAATGATGAGGATTTACAGTAAGTGCAAGGGTTCACCACAACACATTTATTGAACACAAAGACTGATGACAAACAGTTCTCAAAAAGGTGAAAACTTACAAAAATACAAAGAAACACTTACGGTTTGCATTCCGGGGCTGGCATCGCCCCGCGAATGCATAAGGAGAAACGTATGCCCATGCTGGCGTCCCACAGTCAGCATCACTGTGTGGGCGCCAGAGAACCATGAAATGCGCAGAGTGGAAACACGTTGCTGAAGTTCTGCGATCAGCCTGTATACTGACAGTTCTGCAGACAATACATTACACTGACAATTCAATGACCCAGCAATGCATTACTGGCAAAAGTCTGCTTAAGTACACACATTGCTGGTGATGGTGTGATTGGGAGCACCTGGGTGAGGAGCGGGGAGATGGCAAACGGGAATGGGAACAACTGGTGATAATGAGAGAGGAGGCGTGGTCAGACCGGCAGACTGTCAGCCAACGCTCACCCAAGAATGAGCCAAAGAGGGCTGTCTCACAGCTGTCGGCCAGAGAGCAGTGACTGAGGCAGGGAAGCACACTGAAATACACAATATATACACATATACAGCGGCACCTAGACCCACAGAGAGGTCAGGACCGAGCTGGCTCAGCTCCTGGCAGTGCTACTTCTGCACTATCGTAATGATTATGGATGGGCATATCAAGTATTAGTGGCGTGTGGTCAGGGTAGGCAGGTGAAGCTGAAAATCACGGTAAGAGGCTGTGTAGTACCATTGGCCCAATGAGAGAGGGCGTGCTTGAGCAACTAAACCACAGGTTTTTTGTTTTTTTTTAAAGAAGATAAGGACATTTTTTTTTAACAAAGTCACAGTAATTTTTGTCCAGAAGAAGAGGCAGATTTACTTCATTTACAAGTAAAGGTAAGACCATACATGTATAGTAATCAAATACTAATAATAATTTTAAATAATGAGTGTAAATTGTGGAGCTGCAACAGAGAGAGATGCAGCCCTCTGAACCACAATAATTTATGTTCTTCCTTGGCCAAAAACAAAGTATCATAAATTTTGTGCCCAAAAAAGTTGTTTGTTAAAGAATATACTGTATTATACTTGTGTAAAAAGGGGTCTTCGCACACTGTCTATACTCAGGAGAGTTATAAAATGAAAACATCGAATTTTATTACTGCCTTTTCTGTGTATTCCATTAAGAGGTAATTCAATAAAATACCTTACACTTGTTTTCTTAAAATTATTTATAAAATCCAATTTGTAAATCTGACCCTAAAAGCATCACAGCCTCACAAGAAATGAAACTCACCGCATGTCACTGTCATGTATCACATTTGGTGCTCTTGTTATTATTAATACTAAGTGCATACCTGTGCATACCTGATACCTGTGCATGCCCATAGAAAGTTACTGTTACCATGACAACAGTAACCATGGTGAAAACTGCCGTTGATCTTTGATGTCACCACTCGTTCAGCGATGCCTGCCTTTGTTCTGTGATGCCTGTGTTTGATCTTTGATGATGTCATAGTGAGTGCTATGATCATGAGTGATGCCAGCCCTTGATCTTTGATGATGTTTATATGACATCATATAGACACCATATATATACATGGTGTCTATATGATGTCAAGACTCGATATATACGTATATATATATATATATATATATATATATATATATATATATATATATATATATATATATATATACAGTATATACAGTATATATATATATACACACCGTGGGGCAAAAAAGTATTTAGTCAGCCACCAATTGTGCAAGTTCTCCCACTTTAAAGATGAGAGAGGTCTCCAATTTTCATCATAGGTATACCTCAACTATGAGACAAAATGAGAAAAAAAAATCCAGAAAATCACATTGAAGGATTTTTAAAGAATGTGTCCCCCGTGCAGGTGCAGGTCTACAATTTTGTTTCTGGTGTCCTTTGACAGCTCTTTGGTCTTGGCCATAGTGGAGTTTGGAGTCTGACTTTGAGGTTGTGGACAGGTGTCTTTTATACTGATTATGAGTTCAAACAGGTGCCATTAATACAGGTAACAAGTGGAGGACAGAGGAGCCTCTTAAAGAAGAAGTTACAGGTCTGTGAGAGCAAGAAATCTTGCTTGTTTGTAGGTGACCAAATACTTATTTTCCACCATAATTTGCAAATAAATTCTTTAAAAATCAGACAATGTGATTTTCTGGATTTTTTTTTTCTCATTTTGTCTCTCATAGTTGAGGTATACCTATGATGAAAATTGGAGACCTCTCATCTTTTAAGAGGGAGAACTCGCACAATTGGTGGTTGACTAAATACTTTTTTACCCCACTGTATATCATCATCATCATCATCATCATCATCATCATCATCATCACTCTATCACTTATAAATAAATTCAAGAAATCTCTGTGTGTCTGTCTGTGTGTCACAATCATAGGACATCGTAGGCTGATGTCTGCTATGATGTCTGCTTGATGTCCTATGATGCCCCTATGATGTCAGCGATCATAGGACCGTCTACATGATGACTATATGTCACATAAATCGTAGTCTATATGACATCAGAGAAACCGTAAGGCTGATTTTCCTATGATCTCAGAAGGATGTCTATATGACGTCATACAGACTGCAGGATTTGCTAAAAGACATACACATAGACCCAGGTAAGCAACATAACACAGAACTAAGCAGGAGAAGAAGTAACAAGCAGGGGCAAACAAAGACAGTAGGGCATGGTTACAGAAAATGGCATGGGCAGGGCTGTACAGATAATAACACACAGGGGACCAGAGGGGAGACGAGACCAATTCAGTAATGATAATGATGATGACGATAATAATATGGGCTGGGCCCATGCCCTCGAGACAAGGAATATCACTCTATATACAGAATTCAAGGAATCTCTTGTCTGTCACGATGTCATAGGGAGACAAGACCAAGGCAATAATGATAATGATAATGATAATGATGATAATAATAACAATAATGCTGATAAACAAACTAAGAGGAAGACCAATGAAGAAATAAATATGCAAGCCAGAATCACTCTATAAATCACTCTATAAATTCAAGAAATCGCTGTCAGTTTGAGTGTGTCTGTTTGTGTGTCACCATCATAGGAAATCATAGGATGGCCTCAGATGTCTGCATGATGTCCTATGACGATCCTATGATATCAGGCAACATGGGGCTCGCCATGCCATCATATAGACAATAGGACTGCCTACCTATGATGTAGGCATGATGTTCTGTGATGCCTGCCTTGATGTCTTTATGATGTCATATAGACCATCACTCACGATGCCTGCCTTGATGTCTTCATTTTTTTTGTTTTTTTTTTTTTTTGTTACTTATTTGTACCCGTAGGTAGACTTGGTTTGCAGTCTGGTGACAAGCCACCGGCTGCTGGTCGCTGCGTGCGCGAGCGCCCTAAACCTACATGTTTTTGGTATGCGGGAGGAAACCGGAGAAATCCCGGAGTAAACCCGCGCAACACGGGGAGAACATGCAAACTCCACACAGCTCACTGTTGGTCGGGGGCTGGGATCGAACCCACGATCTCATGATCCCCGCGGTCCCCCGGCCGAGGGTAAAACTGTGCTGTCAACAGTGCTAAACCACTGCGCCACCGTGCAGCCCATGATGTCATGATGTCATATAGACCATCACTCACCAAAGAAGAGATCCTCATCACCCGATTACGAATAGAACACAGCACTTTAAACCACACCCATTCGAAGCAGTAAATCTGGAAATCTTACTCATCACCCAATTAACAAGAGGACACACTATGTTAAACCACACCCATTCGAAGCAGTACATTTAACCAACAAAACGGACATTGCAATGGCTCAAGATATATCATTGAACAAATACACCCTCATCTGTTGGTTGCAACATCTGTGATTTCTGTCGATGCTGGACGCACTCTCCTGATTCCACAAATCACACTCACACCATCTGACAACATATTTCCATTCACCTTGCGACGTAAACAGTTTCCGGTAACACCCTGCTTTGCCATGACTGTAAATAAGTGACAGGGCCAGTCTTTACAGCGTGTTGGTGTTTTCTGCACAAGAGATTTCTTCAGCCATAGCCAATTCTACGTTGTGGTCTGAACGAAGAAGAAGAAGAAAAAGAAGACCCACCAGATGGAGAGCAATAGAGTGAGGAGAACTGCTGCACGTCAGAAAAGATGCCGTGAAGATGAGACACCTCAGGTTCGAGCAGTACACCGCAGGCATGACTGTCACCAACACAGCCATCTGAGACAGGAGGAGACCCTTCAGCAACGGGCATGCAGAAATATTTGTGTACACTTGGTTTCTACGGGCATGGACGGGTATGCACGGGTATGTACTAGTATACGTATATATATAAATATATATATATATATACAGTATATCGAGTCTTATTATCTTTGATGATGTCATAGCGAGTCCTATGATTGTGAGTGAAGCCTGCTTTTGATCTTTGATGATGTCATAGCAAGTTCTATTATCTTTGAGCGAGTCCTATGATCTTTTAGCGAGTCCTATGATCATGACATCATCAGAGATTTCTTGAATTATGTATAGAGTGATATTATATCATGTCTCACATATCACCGAAAAGGTTACCACTGCTCTCAAATCTCCATTTCCCTTTCCCCACTCATCCATTATTCTTCTCCTTCTTCTTGTAGATTTGATTGGTGGTTGGCAACCAGCTTACAGGTGCATTACCGCCACTGACTTGATTATCATCACTCTACATCTCTTCTTCTTCTTTTAGATTTGATTGGCGGTTGGCAACCAGTCTACAGGTGCATTATCGCCACTGACTCGATTATCATCACTCTATAGCTTTGTATAAGGAGTGTACAAGGAGCTCTCACAAGGAGCTCCGAACAACTTCTTCTTCTTCTTTTAGACTTGATTGGCAGTTGGCAACCAGCTTACAGGTGCATTACGGCCACTGACTTGATTATCATCACTCTACATCCCCGTACAAGGAGTTCTGAACAACTCGTGCAAAAAAATTATCCGTCCTTGGACTGTGTCTGAGGTGTGGCCGATATAATGCTCCGAACAACTCCCCATGTGCGAAAAACCATCTGTCCATGGACCGTGTCCTGGACGTACGTCAAAGAAGGAGCTCTGCTTACACTTGGTTTCTACAGTCATGCACGGGTTACTATGGGCATACATGGGTATGCACTAGTATATCTGAAGCTAGGATACCCCTGTACTTTTCATGCAATGACAGTCAATATATGAAGATAACTTTTGATGTTAATATGAAACAAAGAAACCTTGCATATTTTTCATATGATATTTGTGTATGAATGAATCTACAAGAAGTTGTTATAACTGCCCAGACTCATTTGTGATTGGTACATCTTTGCAGTGGAGGAAGAGCAGTCTCATGAAGAAGAGTCAACTGAACAAAGGGGAGAGGAAATGGCAGATGAGGGTGTCGACATGTCTTCTTCTTCTTCTTCTTTTAGAGATGATTGGCGGTTGGCAACCAGGTTACAGGTGCATTACCGCCATTGACTTCATTATCATCACTCTACAGTATATCTTTGTATAAGGAGTTCTGAACATCTCCTTATGTGTGAAAAAATTATCCATCCTCAGACTGTGTCCAAGGTGCGAGTGGTAAGCTTCAAGCTCATAGCTTTCTGACGTTTTCCTCCAAGTTTTGTGATGTTCTTCTTCTATACTCTCGTATCTGTGTCTCTGTAGTCCGTATCTGCGACTTATCTCATTCTTCTTCTTCCTTTAGACTTGATTGGCGGTTGATTCACCAGCCCATGATGTCTTTGAACTTAAAGATCCCCCACTTAACAAGTCCTCAACTGCTTCCCAATGTAGCCCCTTAATGCCAAGATATTTTTCTGCTGCTTTCACAATGATTTTGATTTTTTTATGTTTTCTTGGAAGTCTGTACAGTGCAGTTTATCACATCTACCACAAATAATACAAAAATACTTTCCTTCAAAGCCAGAGTATCTTCCTTAATTCTACTGCATGCACTGCAAGTATGCACACTTTCCCTGTTCGAGTCCACTCCCACTTTTTTAGCTGGCACCTTTTTTGCAGCTTCTGCATATATTAATCCCTGGAAGACTTTTATCTGCTGAATTTCTGCTGCTCTTTTGCTGGCTTCACAACCTCAATATGCAGAGCTATGCTCCCCACCGCAGTTACAGCACTTTAATTTGGCTCTTCTTTCACACTTGCCATATTCATGTTCACCGGAACATCTGGCACATCGTTGTCTACCTTTGCATATCGCTGCTACATGACCAAACTTTTGACATTTGAAACATCTGAGTGGAGGAGGAACATAAAGTCTGACTTCATAGCTCATGTAGCCAATATACACCTTACTTGGCAGTCTTGTTTCATCAAATTTTAACATTACTGACAGACTATCACATTTTTCGCCATTTCTATTAGCTTTCAATCTCCGTACCTCCGTTACTTTTGCTCCAGTTAAGTTCCTCATTATTTCATCAGTTGAGACAGCCGTTGAAATGCCCGATATCACTCCTCTCATTGCCTTATTTCCTTCCAATACTGAACACTACACAGTTTTTCCCTCCATCTTAGTGACTCTTGATTGCTTTTCCTTGCTGAACACTATACCTACTGTGTCATATCCATTCTCTTTTTCTTTTTTTTCCTTTCTTCTTTATGACTGGCGCCTAGCGGCTGCCCCGGCCTTGGATGCGCTCTGCGGGGCGTGCCAAAATGCCAAGTCACGTTTCGTTACCTTGTATTCATACATGTGTAATGACAATAAAGTTGAATCTCATCTCATCTCATCTCATCTCATCTTTACATGCAGCCAGCAATGAACCACTACAAAGAACCCTTGCATTTAAAACTTCTCCAATTAACCCATTAATTGCATTTATGAATTAATTGGGTTCCACTCACGAAACGATGCCTCTTCCTGAGTAAGTTTAATGATTACTTTCCACTCCTGTTCATTCCGGGATGGTTCATCCTCTGATTCCTCAGCACTTGATAATGGTCTTGATTGAGTTACTTGACATCTACGTTTGCTTTTTTTAGACTCCACTGTGCTCCAAACATCCTCTTCCCCACTTCCCACCTCCATTCCTCCTAGTTGAATTATATCCACTTCTTCCAGATTTTCAGGAGCTGTCCTCTTTCGCATCCTACTGCCACCAAACCATCTCACAGAATCGTGTTGACATGTCTGCAGAGCCAGAGGACCCGATTGACATCATCTGTAGGGAACTGTCATGAACTGAGCCTGTGTGTCATTATTTCTATGCTTGTGGCTGCTGCTCTGGCCGGCGAGCGTTAGGCAGCTGCTTGACCCACTTCCTGGTGGGCGCTGTCTAACATTTGCTGGTCTGACCATGCCCCCCTCTCTCTGACAGTCAGCTGTGTGCCCCGGTAATTATCTTTCCCGTGCCATGCCCAGGTGTTCCCTATTTGTTAGGCCAGCGGTGTTTGTACTTAAGCAGCTCTTTGCTGGTCAAACACCGCTGGACCATTGCACCAGTCACACGGTCGTTCTCTGTCGTGTGACCATCTTGTCACTGAAGGTTTGTGCTTGCTGTGAGACTGGGAGGATTTGGACTACTCTGGCACTATGAGTAATTTTAGTGTTTCTGTTTGCGGTTGTGCCGCTACGCTGATAGCGTTTCCTTTTGCGGCACTACTGCTATGCTTTCTCCCCGTTCTGCTGAGCGTCTTGGAGGACTCTCAGTTAACCTGAGCTGCCTAGCCATTTTGTACAGTTACTTAATCTGTGTTCAATAAATGTGACTTTGGTAAACCCTGCATTTAAATCCTCCTTCTTCCTTCTCTTCCTCCGTGCGCTGTGAGAAGTGCACGGGGAAGTTTATGACAGGGAACATGCTGTCCTCACACAAGCAGAAGAGGTGGAGGAGGAGAATACTCTGCAGGATGTGCTGATGACCCAGAGTCATCTGCATCTGTCAGGATTAGAGGAAGTGGAAGAGTTTTATAATAGTTGGTGGCTGTAGGACAGAAGAAGAAGAAGAAGAAGAAGAAGAAGAAGAAGAAGAAGAGGAAGAAGAAGAAGAAGAAGAAGAAGAAGAAGAAGAAGAAGAAGAAGAAGAAGAAGAAGAAGAAGAAGAAGAAGAAGAAGAAGAAGAAGAAGAAGAAGGAGGAGGAGGAGGAGGAGGAGGAGGAGGAGGAGGTTGGGACCGCATGTACGTCTGTGTTCAGCTGGCGGTAGGAGATATTTGTTTGTGGCGGATAGCAAAAACTGTACACTGACTGTAACATTATGGCAAGAGAGCTTTGCAAGATAGTGACATGATTTCTGGCCCAGGAAACACGCACACAGGCTCGGGCGAGATTTAAGAGTTTATTTAACAGCAGGTGTATGGATGAATGAGTGGGAATGTGAATGTAGTCTTGGGGACAGGAGAGCACCGAGGGCAGAACAGACACCGTACAGCCAGGCAACCCTGAGGACAGAACAGAGAGCAGGGGATGAGCAATTGTCACAGCAAGGCGGTGAAAGTAACAATAAGGCTTACTTGCAGATGTACTGGTGGCTGGCGTTAACAAGAGAAGCTCCCGCCTGGGAGACAGCGCCCAGCTGCGCTCAGTGCAGTGAGGATGAGAGGAAAGGCGATGAAGGGAATTTCCGCCACCAGGAGGGTCCACCTGTGCACAGGGGAATAACTGAAGAGAACAGGTAAGAATACCTTACTTGAGGGTGATGAGTAGCGGCGTTGGCCGAGAGGAGTGGGCGAACGCAGAGCTTGAGCGTGGAGAAGAGCTGACGGCTCCAGACCGAGGCTGCGGGCAAAGCAGGTTAAATAATGGCAGCCTGATGAAGCCCAGGTGTGCGCACGGCTGGAGCGGATGACAGGCAGGAGCGAGTTGTGACAGTACTCCCCGCCCCCCCCGGAGCAGCGCCTCCTGGCGCTGGCTTGTCGAGATGCGCCCGATGAAACACCTCAATGAGCTGCTTGTCCAGCACGAAGGATGGGCGTACCCAGCATCGGTGCTCAGGACCATAACCCTCCCAGTCCACCAAATACTGCAACCCCCGGCCCCGGCGTCGGGAGTCCAAGATGGAAGTGACGCTCCATGCCAGGTGTCCATCGATCATCCTGGGGGGGGCGGCACACTGGGGGGGGGGGACAGAGAGGGTTAGAAACCACAGGTTTAACCTGAGAAACATGAAATGTGGGATGAACACGGGGGGGGGGGGGGTTAAGGGCCAGACGCACAGCCACCAGGTTAACCACCTTCGTGACAGGGTAAGGTCCAACGAAGCGCTGAGCCAACTTCTTCTTCTCCCCCTTCAGATTAATATTCTGAGCAGACAACCAAACTTGTTGACCCACCTGGTAGTGTGGCGCAGGCCTCCTGTGGCGATTCGCAGACTTGGCGTTGCGCGATGCAGCACGAACCAGGGCCTGACGCGTCTTGGTCCACAGCCGTCGGCACCGTCTCACGTGGGCCTGGATGGAGGGGACTGCCACTTCACCTTCTTCCTCAGGGAACAGCGGGGGGTCATAACCTAAAGACGCCCGAAAGGGGGACATCCCAATGGCCGAAGACAAAGTGGAGTTGTGGGTATACTCCACCCAGGGAAGATGAATGCTCCAGGAAGTGGGGTTAGAGGAGGTGATGCAGCGCAAAGCAGCCTCCAGCTCCTGGTTGGTGCGTTCACACTGCCCATTGGATTGGGGATGGTGTCCAGAAGACAGGTTAACTGTGGCTCCCAGAGCGGTGCAGAAGCTCCTCCAGACTTTAGATACAAATTGTGGCCTCCTATCAGAGACAATGTCAGCGGGGATGCCATGCAGCCTGACCACATGCTGCACCAACAGATTGGCCGTCTCGCACGCCGAAGGAAGCCCAGGGAGAGGCACGAAGTGGGCCGCCTTGGAGAACCGGTCTACAATAGTCAAGATGGTGTTAAAAGAGTTGGAGACCGGCAGACCGGTGACGAAGTCCAAGGCAATGTGTGACCAGGGCCTCCCGGGGACCGGCAAGGGATGGAGAAGACCCGCAGGAGGAGCATTGGATGACTTATTCATGGCACACTGCGGGCAGGCGCGCACATAGTTGGAGACATCCTCCCGGAGTCCGGGCCACCAAAAGGACCGCTGGAGAAGATCCACAGACTGGGAGACACCAGGGTGGCAGGCAAACCTAGAAGTGTGAGCCCAGTGAATGACGTCACCTCGGACTGACGAGGGCACAAACAATCTTCCCACTGGGCCGCCGCCAGGATCAGGTTCGGACTCCAGAGCCTCCAGGACTTTATCTCTGATGGCCCAGGAAACAGCCCCCATGACGCACGAAGCGGGCACAACGGTATGGACCTCAACTTCTGGGGCTTCAGGGGCGTACAGCCTGGACAGCGCATCAGACTTCTTATTTCTGGAAGCTGGGCGGTAGGTAATGGTGAATTTAAACCTGGCGAAGAACAGCGACCAACGCGCCTGGCGGGCATTCAGGCGCTTGGCTGTCCTGATGTATTCCATGTTCTTATGATCGGTCCAAACCACGAAAGGCTGAGCCGCCCCTTCCAACCAGTGACGCCACTCCTGCAGCGCAAGCTTCACGGCCAAGAGCTCTCTGTCGCCAATGTCATAATTGCGCTCGGCCGAGGAGAGACGCTTGGAGAAGAAAGCGCAGCGCCCCGTCAGTCGGGGAGCGCTGAGACAATTCAATTCAACTTTATTTATATAGCGCCATTTCACAACAACAGTCATCTCATAGCACTATCAAGCACTAACAAGACCGCCCCGACCCCAGTGTCAGACGCATCCACCTCGACAAAACACTGGCGCTCAGGATCCACAAGAGACAGGACCCAGGAGGATGTGAATTCCTTCTTGAGGGTTTCAAAGGCTGTCTCCGCTTCCGTCGTCCACTGAAAGCGCACCTTCGGTGAGGTGAGGCAGGTCAAAGGGGGGGTGATGGCACTGTAACCAGGGACAAAACAGCGGTAAAAATTAGCAAAGCCCAAAAATTGCTCCACCTGCTTCTTAGAGGAGGGGGTAGGCCACTCGACCACAGCTTTAACCTTGGCAGGGTTGGGGAAACAGATTCAATAAAAGCCCGATAAAACATTGTCATTATGGTTCGGTCAATCTGGAAGCGTGCAAGTTTTCTCAAGCAATGCAAATGTTGCTGACCCTTTTTGCACACCCTTTCACAGTTCTCTTCAAAGTTTAAATTACTATCAATAATCGTCCCAAGATATTTGTAGGATTGTACACATTCGGTGGTCTGGCCTTTTAGTACGGTGACTTTGTGCCTGGGAGTTTTCCTCCTAAAGTCAATAATCATGTCTTTAGTTTTTGTCGTATTCAGCTGCAGGTAGGAATCCTCACACCAGTGAACAAAATCATCAACTACTGGGCCGTGGCCACTCTCACCATCCTGGAGGAGACTGACAATAACTGAGTCATCAGCATACTTTATAATGTGTCTGTTGTTATGTCTGCTCCGACACATGTTTGTGTACAGGATGAAGAGTAGTGGTGACAACACACACCCCTGAGGAGAGCCGGTAGAAGAGCACTTTGGGTCAGACAATGTACCATTGACCCTTACTCTCTGCGTCCTGTTGGTTAAGAAATCCAGAATCCAACCCACCAGATTATTGCTCAAATCAAATTGTAGATTGGAAACATACCCAATTCGGCTTTGGTCTGACGGAAAATCACCGGGCACGCGCTGAAACACCGTCTCACACTGTAGAATAAACCCACGCGCTTTGCCGAGTTTTCCGCTAAAGAGCGCGGGAGTGGGAATTGGGGTGAGACGGGTCAGATATCTAGGATTGTGGTTTGATAGTGCATACACATGGAGAGCTCATGTTGAAAATCCGGACACAAAGTGCAAAAAAGTCATTAATCTCATAAAAGCAACGTCATCACCCGGGATCATCGGTCCTAAGAAAGCTCAGCAGACTGAGGAGGTGGACGACATTAAAAGAGCGCTGGACTTCTTGGCAGAAGAGATTTCTGCTGTTAAGCTGCAGCAAAGAAACATCCTGGACCTGGTGGAGGAGGTGAAAGCGCTGCGGATCCAGAACGCCGAGAAGGACAAGAGGCTGGCGTATCTGGAGAGCAGAGTGTCGGAACTGGAGCAGAACACCCGGGTGAACGACGTGATCATCACGGGGCTCCACATTAAACCCCGATCGTACGCGCGAGCGGTGGCCGCGGACAGCGGAGGGAGGCTCGACGAGCTGGAAGACGAATCCATGGAGTAACAAGTGGTGGCCTTCATGCAGTCCAAAGGAATCCAGCTGGACTGTAACACCATAGAGACCTGCCACCCTCTGCTCAGGAAAAACGGCGACAAACCGGCTGTGATCATGAGGTTTGTCAACAGAAAACACAAGACTGCGCTGTTAAAACAAGGTAGGAAACTGAAAGGAATGAACATTTACATAAACGAGCACCTTACAAAAGAAAACGCAGAAATAGCCAGAAAAGCAAGATACCTGAGAAAGCAGAAAAAGATTCAAAACACCTGGACATCAAACTGTAAAATATACATCAAATTAAACGGATCACCTGAAGAAGCCAAGGTCATTAACATCCGTAATATTATGGAACTGGACAAACATCAATGAATGTTATGAACTGGAGTCACAGCAATAACAGACAATTGTAGGACACTGAAGGGATATACTCATCTGCTACTAAGACATTTAACAACATGAAACAAAAGATCAACAAACAGGAACAACAGGAACTGAAAGTTTTTGAATATACAGATCACAACCCACAGGACATAGAATATAACATAGACCCTGATAATAATTTATTTAGCTCCATCAATAATGACTGTAGTTACTACACGGATGAACAGTTTAACACAATGGTCACATCTGATTTCAATATTTCTATGATCCACTTCAACAGCAGAAGTCTCTATGCCAACTTTAATAACATTAAAGATTATTTACATCAGTTTAAAGAGCCCTTCAATATTGTGGCAATATCAGAGAGGTGGCTCAGTGAAGAGAAAGGAGTGGATTTTACCATGGATGGCTATGAATTAAATTATACAAATAGAAAAGTGAAAAAAGGAGGAGGAGTTGCAATTTATGTTGACAAGAGCTTGAAATACAAGGTTGTTGAAAATCTGTCAGTAACTGGATGATTTATTTGAAAGTATTACAATAGAAATCTGTCTGGACAATGTGAAGAATATAGTAGTGAGCTGTGTATATAGAACACCTGGATCAAACATTGACTTATTTAAGGACTGGATGGAAAAAATGTATGCAAAACTAACTCATAAAGTTATGTTCATCTGTGGGGATTTCAATATAGATCTCAGGTTCAGGTTCAGGTTACTTTATTTGCACCCGTAGGTAGATTTGTTTTGCAGTCTGGTGACATCCATATTTACAAGCCACAAATTACATTCAACATAGACACAAACACAGGCACACATGAAGCTGACTATAAACATGATAAAAATACTCAAGGCTCCATCAATCAGGGTATAAAAAGACAAAGAGATGGGAGAAAAACCAGAGGTAAGAGAGAAGGGTCATATTAAAAGTTAAAAACTAGTCAAAGAGGTTAAAAACTCAAAGGTCTAAAACCCAATAAAATATTTAGAACCCAAGTAACATCCTACAAAAATAAGTAAATATAAAATGGAGTTAATAAATAGGTACCTAAATTATGTGCAATATATTGTTACAGCTTGTTCAACTCTTTGACAGCAGCAGGAACTAAGCTGTTTTTGTAGCGCTGGATTTTACTTTTTGGGACAGCAAACCTCCGTCTTGAGGGAAGAAGCTGAAAGTTGCAGTGCAAAGGGTGGGAGTCATCATTTAAAATGGAGGTAGCCATCCTCTGTACTTGTTTGGTGTACATGGATGTCAGGCTCAGCTGTGACTCACCAAGCAAACGACTGGACCATCTAACTACCTGATCCAAGGATTTTCTCTGTTTCAGTTTTATCTGACCAAACCATGACACTAAAGAAAAGGATAAAACAGATTCAATAAAAGCCCGATAAAACATTGTCATTATGGTTCGGTCAATCTGGAAGCGTGCAAGTTTTCTCAAGCAATGCAAATGTTGCTGACCCTTTTTGCACACCCTTTCACAGTTCTCTTCAAAGTTTAAATTACTATCAATAATCGTCCCAAGATATTTGTAGGATTGTACACATTCGGTGGTCTGGCCTTTTAGTATGGTGACTTTGTGCCTGGGAGTTTTCCTCCCAAAGTCAATAATCATGTCTTTAGTTTTTGTCGTATTCAGCTGCAGGTAGGAATCCTCACACCAGTGAACAAAATCATCAACCACTGGGCCCTGGCCACTCTCACCATCCTGGAGGAGACTGACAATAACTGAGTCATCAGCATACTTTATAATGTGTCTGTTGTCGTGTCTGCTCCGACACATGTTTGTGTACAGGATGAAGAGTAGTGGTGACAACACACACCCCTGAGGAGAGCCGGTAGAAGAGCACTTTAGGTCAGACAATGTACCATTGACCCTTACTCTCTGCGTCCTGTTGGTTAAGAAATCCAGAATCCAACCCACCAGATTACTGCTCAAATCAAATTGTTGCAGGAGCCTTTCAACTAAGATATGAGGTTGGATTGTATTAAAGGCAGAGGAAAAGTCCACAAATAAAAGCCTGGCGTGTGTCCCATTAAAATCCAGATGTTTAAAAAGCATGTTAAACAGAGTGACAGTGGCATCCTCCATTCCTCTGTGAGGCCTATAGGCAAACTGCAGAGGATCCAATGCATGCTCAGTCTGCTTTAGGACCTCACATCTGACCAGTTTTTCAAAAATTTTCATTAAAATTGAAGTCAAAGCAACTGGTCTAAAGTCGTTTACCGTTTTAGGACAGCTGGATTTTGGAACGGGAACAACCACAGCTTCTTTCCAGATCTTAGGCACATGTTGTGTCTGTAAGGACTTATTGAAAATGTAATGAAATATAGGACTCAGTTCATGTGCACAGGACTTTACCAAGCGCCCACATATATTATCAGGGCCCTGACTTTTGTTCACTTTTACAGCGCAGAACTCCCTTTTAACATCCTGCACCTCAATATTAAAGTGCTGATTGTCTTTGAGTTTCTGTTTCAAATCTTGGGTTTCTGTGCTAAAATCGAAGGAGTCAAAACGACCATAAAAACAATTAAGAGCATTAGTCAGCTCTGTGTCTGAATTAAAACCATCTAAAAACACACGATTACTGTGTTCTGTGCTCTGAAGGCCTGCAATAGTTTTCATACTGGCCCAGGCTGAACCAAGTTTCTTTGTTGCCATCTTGCTTTCCAATTCTGATTTATAATTCTGTTTTGCTCTTAAAGTTTCGGACTTAAGCTCTTTTGTGGCAACCTGTAGCTCAGAAACAGACCCCTGTTTAAAGGCAAGTGCTTTCCTCTGTAAGCAGGATTTAACTGATTTTGTAACCCATGGCTTGTTGTTGGGATATTACAGAAAGCCATGTATGAGCATGTGACATCCACCAAAGAGTCCAAATCATCCCCGCAGGACAGTGTGAACATCTCCCAGTCTGTACAGTTAAAGCATTCCTGGAGGCTGTGCACTGAATCCTCTGTCCACACATCTATGTCTCTCGTCTCCACCTTGCCTCTTCTGAGAGCAGTTTTATGTGTGGGCAGCAAATGTACACAGTTGTGATCTGAGGATCCTACAGGAGGAAGGGGGAGTGATTTATAGGCCCTCTCTATGAATCCATAGCACAGGTCCAATGTCTTTTTTCGCCTGGTTGGGCAGGAGACATACTGATAAAAGTTTTTAAGTGTCTTCTTAAAAGAAACATGGTTAAAATCCCCAAGAATGAAGTTTGGCGCCTCTGGAGAAATTGATTGCAGCCGCTGGACCACATCAAAGACGGTGCTGGAGGCGGAGTCAGCGTCTGCCCTCGGGTGAATGTGCGCAGTTGTGATGAAAAGCTGGGGGAACTCACGAGGCAAATAAAAGGGGCATAGTGACACAGACAGCAGCTCCACATCGGGTGTACAGATGCGCTCTCTGACCGTGACAGATGTGCAGTACTGCTTATTAATGTATGTTATATTAGTATGTATATTAAGTAACTGCTTATTAATGTATAAACATACGCCGCCCCCCGACATTTCCCCGTTACCTCTTCCTGCCGATCCGAGCGCAGTGGGGCTCCAAAGCCGTCAATCCACAGGTCTGCGTCTCGGTCATGCGCATTAAGCCAAGACTCGGTGAAAGCCATGACACAGCAGTTCTTAAAGTCCTTCTGGTAGCATACATTCCCTTGAATTTCATCCACCTTGTTCCTCAGAGATTGTACATTCCCAAAAATCATAGAAGGAAGAGGAATGTTACCAAACTGACGTCTTCTCAGGCGCAATTTCACGCCTCCACGCTTTCCGCGTTTCCTTCTCCCGTCTCTCCCGTCTCTCTTTTCACCGTTGTGTCCGTCTCTCAAAATAAAGTCCGGCAGTTGCGGCTTAGGCTCAATCACAGCCGCTGCATCAACCGTGTTTAAATGCAGCAACATGTCCCTGGAATAATGTATTCTGCCCGCCATGATGCCGATCGCGTTTACCTCAGAGACAAAGAGCCGGAGGAAAAGTAGCAGCAGTGCAAAAAAGGGGAGGAAGTCCATATTGATGGAACCAGGGAGCTCTTCGCCATACAGTCCACAAACATTCCAGGACAGAAACGACACAGAGAATTTCGTAAAAACACATTAAAGTGCATAAAAACAAGACACACAGATGACAGAGTTTTTCACCAGCTGCCGGTCGCTGCGTGCGCATGCGCCCAGATCTGATGAATTCAAAACAACATAGTTTGACAGAAGAATTTATCAACACAATTTACAGTATGGGCTTACATCCAACAATTACCGGACCTAGCAGAATCAAGTCACACAGTGCCACACTAATAGATAACATATTCACAAACATTATGGAAAATAATATCAGGAGTGGGCTTTTATTGAATGATATCAGTGACCACCTGCCGATTTTTGTTGTCTATCAATGTGATTATAGGAAGAAAAAGTATACCAAAAATATTAAATATAAAAGAATAAGAACCGAAGAATCTATGTATTTACTGACAAAGGAATTATTAATACAAGATTGGAAGATAGTTTATGATGAAAATGATATAAATAAAGCATATGATAAATTTTTACAAATATTTCAATCATTGTACAATAAAAACTGTCCTATAAAACAATACAGTGACAGTCAACAAAAGAAAAATATTCCTTGGGTCACCAAGGGGTTAATAAATGCATGTAAAAAGAAGAATACATTATATAAACAATTCATTAAGTGCAGTGGAGGCTGAGATCAAATATAAAAGATATAAAAATAAGCTTACTAATATAATGAGGACCTGTAAGAAAGAATATTACAACAGAATATTAGAGGATAATAAAAATAACTTAAGAGGAATATGGCAAGTACTCAATGGGATTATTAGTAATCGACCTAAGAATGCTAATTATCCAGAATATTTTATTGAAAATGGCAATTTGATTAATAATATGGAGGATGTGGTCAGTGGTTTCAATAAATTTTTTGTAAACGTTGGTCCTGAATTAGCAAAATCAATAGTGACAACAGAAACAAACAACAGTGGTTCTGTAAATGAAATAGAAGATAGAAGTCCAAACACAATCTTTTTGGGTGCAGTTACTGAAAAGGAAATTATCGAGACTGTGAGTAAATTTAAGAACAAAAAATCAACGGACTGGAATGAAACTGACATGACAATAGTGAAAAAAGTAATTGAAGGAATTGTTAAGCCACTCACCCACATCTGTAACCTGTCATTTCAAACTGGTAAATTTCCAAACAAAATGAAAATAGCAAAAGTAATACCTCTATACAAAACAGGAGACAGTCATTGTTTCACAAATTACAGGCCAGTCTCTTTACTCTCACAATTCTCCAAAATACTTGAAAAAATCTTCACTAAGAGACTGGATGATTTCATTGAAAAACACAACCTCCTTACAGACAGCCAGTATGGTTTTAGAGCAGATAAATCTACATCTTTGGCACTGATCGAACTTATAGAAGAAATTACTAGTTGTGTATGACATAATGTAGCACACAGGCCCAGGAAACACGCACGCAGGCTCAGGATAGATTTAACAGCTTTATTCAACAAGCAGGTGTGTGTGGATGGATGTATGCGGTATGGGAATGTGCTGGGGTGAACACCGATGCGCAGGCAGCAGAGCAGCGCGCCGTACAGCCGGAAAACCCTATGGAGACAAGAACAAAGGACAAGGGTAACGGGCACCACACCGAGACAGGGGATATACTGTAAGTGACGGTGTTGCTTACTTGCAGGGACAGGTGGCTGGCGTCGGCAGGCGATGAGCCCGGGAGACAGCGTCCTGCTGGGTCTGCGCAGAAGATGGAGATGCTATGGCGATGACGGGGGAAATCCGCCGCCAGGAGGGTCCACCTGTGCACAGGGGTTAGAACTTGGAAGACAAGGTAAGGAGTTCTTACGTGTCGTTGAATCTTTGCTGGTGATCTGAGGTGGAATCACGAGCTTTGGAAACGCTGATGAGAACAGACGGCTCCAGACCGCAGCAGAGGTCAGAGTGGGCTAAATAGCCCGCTGCTGACGAGACGCAGGTGTGCGCGCAGCTGAAGCCGCTGATGAGCGGCGGGTCGTGACAGTACTCCCCCCTCTAGCAGCGCCTCCTGGCGCTGGTTTGTCCGGATGTGCCCGATGGAACTCCCTGATGAGGCTCTTGTCTAACACCCAAGAGGAGGGCACCCAGGATCTAAACTCTGGACCAAACCCCTCCCAGTCCACCAGATACTGCAACCCGCGCCCTCGGCGCTGGGAGTCCAGGAAGGAGGCGACTCTCCAGGCCGGGTGGCCGTCGATCATCATAGGCGCGGGCGGCGCTGCGGGCGGGGGGCAGAGGGGGTCAGACACATAGGGCTTGATCCTGGAAACGTGGAAAGTAGGACAAATGCGAAGGGAGGGGGGGAGGGCCAGACGCACAGCCACCGGGTTGATAATCCTGGAAATGGTGTGAGGACCAACAAAGCGTGGTGCCAACTTCTTCTTCTCCACCTTAAGGGGGAGTCTGGTTGGCCACTCAGACTCGTTGACCCACCTGGTAGGCAGGGGCCGGTCTCCTGCGGCAGTTGGCAGTGATGCTATTACGCGCAGCCGTGCGTAAAAGCACATCCCGTGTCCTGGACCACAGAGCCCGACAACGTCTCAGGTGCGCCTGGACAGAAGGAACAGCGAGCTCTGCCTCCTGGTCTGGAAACAAGGGTGGATCATAGCCCAGGGACGCCTTAAAGGGAGACATACCTGTAGCAGAAGACCGGGCGGTGTTGTGGGCGTATTCAACCCAGGCCAGATGTGAACTCCAGGAGGATGGGTCCGATGACGTGACGCAGCACAGGGCAGCCTCCAACTCCTGGTTGGCCCTCTCACACTGCCCGTTGGATTGTGGGTGATGGCCGGATGAGAGGCTAACTGTGGCCCCCAGGGCATTGCAAAAGCACCTCCAGACCTCTGAGACAAACTGGGGACCCCGATCCGAGATGACATCTACTGGTATCCCGTGTAACCTGACCACGTGCTGCACCAGGAGATTCCCCGTCTCCTGCGCCGTTGGAAGACCCCGCAGTGGCACGAAGTGGGTGGCCTTGGAGAAATGGTCCACAATGGTCAGCACGGCATTATAGGAGTTGGAAGTGGGGAGACCAGTGACAAAGTCGAGGGCAATATGGGACCAGGGTCTGCCAGGGGTCGGCAGAGGCTGGAGTAGACCGGCGGGAGGAGAATTACCCGACTTGGCAGAGGCACACACAGGGCAAGCCCGGACGTAGTTGGAGGCATCCTTCTGCAGACCCGGCCACCAGAAGGAGCGTTGGAGGAGATCCACTTGCCGAGATACCCCCGGGTGACAGGCGAGCTTGGAGGTGTGGACCTAATGAATGACCTCCCCCCGGACAGAAGATGGAACAAACAATCTTCCCTCTGGTCCGCCGCCAGGATCCGGTTCAGCCTCCTGCGCCCTCTGGATCTTGTCCCTGATGGACCAGGAGATGGCACCTACCACACACGAACTGGGCAGGATGGGGTGGCCCGACTCCTCCGATGTCTCAGGGGCAAACTGCCTGGAGAGGGCATCAGGTAGGATGTTCTTAGAGCCGGGGCGATAGGTAATGGTGAAGCGGAACCGGGCAAAGAATAGAGACCAGCGCGCCTGGCGGGCATTCAGGCATCTAGCAGATCAAAGATACTCCAAGTTCTTGTGGTCCGTCATCACCACGAGTGGTAGCGCTGCCCCCTCCAGCCAGTGGCACCACTCCTGCAGGGCGAGCTTGATGGCAAGAAGCTCCCTGTCCCCGACGTCATAATTCCACTCGGCCGGAGACAGACGCCGTGAGAAGAAGGCGCAGGGTCGTTTGGTCCCGTCAGTGGGTGAACGCTGGGACAGCACCGCCCCCACCCCCGTGTCAGATGCGTCGACCTCAACCAAGCACTGCAGCGCGGGGTCGACCTGGGTCAGGACCCGGGAGGAGGAGAACTCCATCTTCAGCGCCTGAAACGCCGCGGCGACCTCTTCAGTCCAGCGAAAGGCGTTCTTGGGTGACGTGAGACGGGTCAGCGGGGCAGCGATGGCACCCAAGTTGGGCACAAAACGGCGGTAGAAATTAGCGAACCCAAGGAATTGTTGGACCTGCTTCCTGGAGGTCGGCGTTGGCCAGTCCACCACCGCTTTGACCTTAGCGGGGTCGGGCAAAACCTGATTATGTGAGATCACAAATCCTAGAAAGGAGGTGGTCTTGGCGTAAAACTCACATTTTTCTGCCTTCACATATAACCTGTTCTCCAGCAGCCGCTGTAAGACCCGTCTCACATGCACCTGGTGTTCTTCACGTGACCTGGAGAAGATGAGGATATCATCTAGGTACACGAATACAAAGAGACCCAGGAAATCATGCAGGACGTCATTTATTAGGTGCTGAAAGACAGCTGGGGCGTTGGTCAGATCAAAGGGCATTACGAGGTATTCAAAATGTCCACTTGGCGTTCTGAATGCAGTTTTCCACTCATCCCCTTCCCTGATCCGGACGAGATGGTAGGCGCTGCGGAGGTCCAATTTGGTAAACCAGGTCGCCCCCTGCAGGGAGTGGAAGGCAGTGTCCATCAGCGGCAGAGTGTACCGGTCCTTCTCAGTGATGTCATTCAATGCTCGGAAGTCGATACAAGGGCGGAGGGACCCGTCCTTCTTTGATACGAAGAAGAAACCGGCTCCGAGCGGGGACGAGGAGGGGCGGATGATACCTGCGCTGAGAGACTCCTTTATATAACTGTCCATCGCCTCCCGCTCCGGCGCTGACAGGCTATACAGGCGACCTGACGGCAGGGGAGCCCCTGGGTGGAGGTTGATGGCACAATCATAGGGCCGATGAGGAGGGAGAGACATCGCCCTGGATTTGCTGAAGACCAAGCCCAGATCGTGGAATTCCGAGGGCACCAAGGTGAGGTCCGGAGGGGCGGCGTCCTTGATCGGGGGAGGAGCAGACGGGGCGCAGGCTGCGGATTGTAAACAGGTGCCCATACAGAATGCACTCCAGGCGGCGATCTTCCCGGTCTGCCAATCCAGGACCGGGTTGTGCAGGCGCAGCCAGGGGTACCCAAGGATAACAGGCGTCACAGAGGAGGACAAAACGTAGAAGAAGAGTTCCTCTCGGTGATTGCCCGAGATATCATTCTATGACACGGTGGTGGCATCAGCCATCACTTTTGGAGTGGTCTGCTGGGGCAGTGGCATTACTGCAGCCGATAGGAAGAGACTGAACAAACTGATTAAGAAAGCTAGCTCTGTCCTGGGGCAACGCCTTGATCCGATGGAGGAGATAGGAGAGAGAAGGACGGTGGCTAAACTGTCATCTCTGCTGGAGTCCGAGTTCCACCCTATGCAGGACATACTGGATGCACTGAGGAGCTCATTTAGCAGCAGACTACATCATCCCAGGTGCACAACCGAGAGGTTTCGTAGGTCCTTCCTACCAACGGCTGTCAGACTGTACAACCTAAGCAGGGCTGCTCGCAGAGATAGCAAAAAGACGTAACAAACTAATAGTTGTTTTTTTTTTTTGTTTTTTTTTTTTTTTTTTGAATGCAAAAGATGCAATAGACTTACACAATGGTCCTCTCCGGCATACAACTAGGAACATACCGGTCGCTATGGAGGGTGAGAATATGTATGGGCACATAATCATACCATGTAGGATAACTAAGTAGACGGTTATGCTGTTTCATCCCACCTAGCAACAATGCTCTGCACTGTGTGTGTTTATATATTTACATATTTATTCCATCTAGCTACAATGCTCTGCACTGGGTGTGTTTATATTTATATATCTATATATTTATTCCATCTAGCTACAATGCTCCGCACTGTGTTTTTATATATCTACATATTATTCCATCTAGCTACATTGCTCCGCACTGTGTGTGTTTATATACTTGCATATTTATTCCACCTAGCTGCAATGCTCCATACTGTGGGTGTTTATATATTTACATATTTATTCCATCTAGCTACAATGCTCTGCACTGTGTGTTCATATATTCATATATTTATTCCATCCAGCTACAATGCTCTGCACTGTGTGTCTGTGTGTGTGTGTGTGTGTATATATATATTTTATAGTAATATGTACATATGTATATTAGCTGCTCTTGCTTGCTTGTTTTTTCTTGCCTTCTGATTGTTGCTCTGAGTGTTGCTATCCCTGTGCTGTTGCAATCCTGGAATTTCCCCTTTGTGGGACTAATAAAGGCTTATCTTATCTTATCTTATCTTATAATGACTGGGACTGACTGCGTGCGATGAGTCATTTGGCCAAGGGGAGCACGGGAGAGGGTGATAAGGCTCAGAGGAGCGGGCAGAGGTTGGCAGGGGATGCCCAATCGGGTTGCCAGGCTCTTTGAAATGAAGCTCTGCTCTGCTCCTGAGTCCACCAGTGCGTGTGTGAGATGCCCCGTGGCATTGTGACAAAATCAGATGGGCAAGGATAGGCTTGTGAGGGGATTTGACCGGTTAGAGTCCGCGAGGCCCCCTACAGTGACTCACGGACCTCCCCGTTTGGTTTCTCCGGGCAATGCTCCACGGAATGTTGGCCTCCTCCGCAATACATGCAGAGACCCAACTTCCGGCGGCGCTGTTTCTCCGCTAGAGGGAGCTTTGACCGGGCCACCACCATCGCCTCTGACTCCTCGGAGGCCTCCGGTGGAGGTGTCACCAGG
The DNA here is from genome assembly GCA_020510985.1 of Pholidichthys leucotaenia. Classification (NCBI taxonomy): domain Eukaryota; kingdom Metazoa; phylum Chordata; class Actinopteri; order Cichliformes; family Pholidichthyidae; genus Pholidichthys; species Pholidichthys leucotaenia. The sequence goes on along the minus strand of CM035843.1, from coordinate 104,463,342 downwards.
GGGTGGTCTTGAGGCGTGCGGACGGAGCCTCCATGCGAGCAGCTGCTAAACTTCCGCTCGGTGGACCGTTCACGCAGCCTATTATCCAAACTAATGGCGGTGGAGATTAACTCCGCCAATGTCTCCGGAAGATCCCGACCAGCCAGTTCATCCCTCAGACCCGAGCTGAGGCTGCGGAGGAAGATGCCACAGAGAGCGGCTTCGCCCCAGCCCACCTCCTCCGCTGCAACCCGGAAGTCGATAGCATAGTCCGCTGCTGACCGGCTTCCCTGCTGGAGGGCGAGAAGCCGGTCAGTTAGGACGCTATCGCGCCGGGAATGATCAATGACCTCTAAAAAGCTCTGCACGAACTGGCTGTAGGAGAGGCTCGCGTAGCTGGGCTTCGCCATTACGGCGTAAGCCCAGGTTAACGCTCGCCCCTCCAAGAGATTTCCAATATAGCCAATTCGGCTGTGGTCTGAGGGAAAGTCCCCAGGAACGCGCAAAAACACCGACTCACACTGCATTATAAACCCCCGCGCCCCTCCGAGCTTTCCGCTGAAGCGGGCGGGGGTTGGGAGTGGTGTGAGGCGGGTTGGCGTTCCCGAGGTAGACTGACCGGGCATCGGAACGGCAGGAGCTGGCCCGCCCTGGCGAGCCATGGGGAACGCCTGCTGGGGGTCCAGGCAGTCTAACCGGTGAGTGATGTTAACCAACTGGTTGAGTATCACCTGCTGTTGATGAGCTATTAAATCCACCCGAGCCTCGAGGGTGGAAAGACGGCGTGCGAGCCTGCTGTCTGCTGGGCCGCTTTGCTGGAGCCGTACTGACATAATGTAGCACACAGGCCCAGGAAACACGCACGCAGGCTCAGGATAGATTTAACAGCTTTATTCAACAAGCAGGTGTGTGTGGATGGATGTATGCGGTATGGGAATGTGCTGGGGTGAACGCCGATGCGCAGGCAGCAGAGCAGCGCGGCGTACAGCCGGAAAACCCTATGGAGACAAGAACAAAGGACAAAGGTAACGGGCACCACACCGAGACAGGGGATATAAGTGACAGTGTTGCTTACTTGCAGGGACAGGTGGCTGGCATCAGCAGGCGATGAGCCCGGGAGACAGCGTCCTGCTGGGTCTGCGCAGAAGATGGAGATGCTATGGCGATGACGGGGGAAATCCGCCGCCAGGAGGGTCCACCTGTGCACAGGGGTTAGAACTTGGAAGACAAGGTAAGGAGTTCTTACGTGTCGTTGAGTCTTTGCTGGTGATCTGAGGTAGAATCACGAGCTTTGGAAACGCTGATGAGAACAGACAGCTCCAGACCGCAGCAGAGGGCAGAGTGGGCTAAATAGCCCGCTGCTGACGAGACGCAGGTGTGCACGCAGCTGAAGCCGCTGAAGCCGCTGATGAGCGGCGGGTTGTGACAGTGTAGATAAAAAAAAGTTTGCTGTAGGAGTATTTATAGATTTAAAGAAAGCTTTTGACACCATTGACCACAGAATACTACTAAGGAAACTGGAAAGGTATGGGATAAGAGGAGTCGGACTGAGTTGGGTGGAAAGTTATTTAGGTAACAGACAACAATTTGTACAAATTGGTGAGCACAAATCATCCTTCATGGACATTACTTGTGGTGTGCCCCAGGGGTCAGTTTTGGGACCCAAACTCTTTATTTTGTATATAAATGACATATGCCAAGTATCAAAAATTCTGAAATTTATTTTGTTTGCGGATGACGCAAATATCCTTTGCACTGGTGAGAATTTGCAGCAGGTTTTAGAGGTGGTCACAACTGAAATGAAAAAGTTAACGCAGTGGTTCAACAAAAATAAATTATCTCTAAATCTAAAAAAAACAAAGATTATGTTGCTTGGAAATTATAAAATTAAATCATGAAATAATGGTAACGATAGATGATACCAGAATAGAAACAGTACAGGAAAATAAGTTTCTGGGGGTGACGCTAGACAATAAAATCTGCTGGAAACCTCACATCAGTCACATCCGGGCCAAGCTGGCAAAATGTATAGGCATACTGGGGAAGACAAGACACATCTTGGACTATACATCATTGGTCTTACTGTACAATTCACTGTTTCTACCTTATCTTAACTACTGTGTAGAAGTCTGGGGAAACACCTACAAGACCAACCTACAGTCAATATGCACATTACAAAAAAGAGCTATAAGGATAATAAATAATGTAGGCTATAGAGACCATACCAATTCGTTGTTTTTAAAGTCACATGTCATGCACAGTGGCGCAGTGGTTAGCACTGCGGCAGCACAGTTTACCCTTGGCCTGGGGATCGTGGGATCGTGGGTTCGATCCCAGCCCCCGACCAACAGTGATCTGTGTGGAGTTTGCATGTTCTTCCCGTGTATGCGTGGGTTTACCCCGGGATTTCTCCGGTTTCCTCCCACATGCCAAAAACATGCAGGTTAGGTTAATTGGAGACTCTAAAGTGGCCCCAGGTGGGAATGTGTGTGTGAATGGTTAAGGGATAGCGCCGTATCGTGGCTGCTTCATCCATCCAGGTGGTGGATGACCCTCAATTTCCCCTCTGGGGATCAATAAAGTATACTAAATCTAAAAATCTAAATCTAAAAAGTTCATCGATTTAGTTAAATTTAAGACAGCACAAGTCATGTACGGGGCAATTAATAATCAACTCCCAATTAATATACAAAAAATATTTAAAAAAAGAGACAATGATCATAATTTGAGAGGAGACTTAAACTTTACAAAACCCAAGATACGAACAACCAAGAAAAGTACGTGCATAGCTGTCTGTTGGGTGGATTTGTGGAACAGTCTGGAGCCGGAACTGAAACTATGTACAAACAGAAATCAATTCAAAAAGAGATACAAACATTATTTGCTGAAAGGATATATGTTAGAAGGGTAGTATTTATATGTACGATTCACTATGCTCACTCTGGGACACTCTGGGACACTATGGAATGGTGGGTGGGACAGCATTGTGTATATCTGTGTTGTTTGAGGCTGGTTTTGATGTATGGACATCAATGTATGCTAGGATGGATGGGTGTTAATGTTGATATGTACAAAATACAGTTAATTGTTTACTTTGGGTCTTAAATGTGGTAATTTCTATATAATTCACAAGAGTGTATTTATGGAAAAGAGGTGATGGAATTAATAAGTGTTCACTTCTTCCTTCTCCCTTTCGAACATTGTATACTGTTACTTTATTGCATTTGTCATTTGTTTTGTTTTTGTTATACTTTTTTGTTCGAAATAAAGTATCTATCTATCTATCTATCTATCTATCTAAAGCTGTAGCTGGACACGAATGGGGTGCATATAAACAGGTATTAATTAACAGTTACAGAGCACTAATGCGATCAACAATAGACTATGGATGCATGATTTATGGAGCAGCAGCAAAGACGACTCTTGAAAAAATAGACAGAATGCAGCATAGAGCGCTTCACCTGTGCATTGGAGCCATCAAAACAACACCAAACTAGAAAAGCACTCATAAAGCGCATACCTCCGCCAAGGCTCCTTCCGTTTCTCATGGATCACCTCCAAAATGTAATGGGCTTGTGTGTAGGCCTATCACCACTTGTGGTGAAAATTGCATCGAAGTCTGTCCATTAGTTTTGGAGTTTTGTGGCTGACAGACTGTGAGAAGAGCCTTGGCTGAGGTATGCATTCCCAGATCATCCCCAAAATGTGATGGGTTCCTCTCTAGGCCAAGAAGCACCTCTGTTGAAAATTTCATCCAAATCCATCCAGTAGTTTTTGTGTAATCCTGCTGCACAAATACAAACAAAGCCCTTGGTGGAGGTATGCACTCTCAGATCATCACCAACATCTAATCATCTGTTCCCTGTGCCATTACACACCTTTCCTGAAAATTTCGTCAAAATCCGTTCATAACTTTTTGAGTTATGTTGGTAACAGACAGACAGACAGACAAACAGACAAATGCCAGTAAAAGCATTACCTCCTTGGCGGAGGTAATAAACTCAAGTGTTGCTGTTGTGTCCATCTCCTCCATCTCCAAACTCCCAGGCTGCAGGCGTTGCAATTCATCTTACAACCGCGTACAACCCACAGGCCAATGGGTTATGCGAGCGTTTTCATAGACCACTGAAAGCAGCACTCAGGGGTTCACTGACGGATGCAGATTGGGTAGACAGGTTGCCGTGGGTTTTATTGGGGTTGCGCTCTGTGGCAAAAGAGGATTTGGAAGCTTCCCCGGCAGAGAGCTTGTTTTTGCGCAGCCCCTATGGCTGCCCGGGGAATTTCTGCCAAATAATCCCGCGCCGGACAGCTGCCCGTCTCAGCTTTTGCAGTGTAGCGCAAACACAGGCACGCTGCCGGGCCTGGCCCACCACTGTTTTCCACATGCTTTTGTGCCTAAAACTTTGAAGAACGCGGAGTTCGTGTTCGTCAGACACGATGACCAGCGCCCTCCATTGCGCCTTCACACATGTTGAAAATGGCCCTATCTCACAATGTTAAAGAATCCTTTAAAAAATTCCTGGATCCAGATGGTGATCCGGATCATCCCCAAAATTTAATCAGTTCTTCCTTGTACCATTTCCAACAACGTCTGAAAGTTTCATCGAAATCTGTCCAAAACTTTTTGAGTTATCTTGCTAACCAACAGACAGACAGACAGACAGACAAACGCCGGCAAAAACATAACCTCCTGGCCTGCGGCCTGGCGGAGGTAACAATGCAGTTTTAGTAGAAGCAGGAGAAATGCTAATGGATTTGAGAAGAGATAAACTTGCATTATCATACTGGGTCAAGCTGAAAGGAAGTGAGGAAGTGAATATTTCAAAAACAACACTACAAGACTACTGGGAATACTCTAACTTCCAGGGACACGGGTTTGGGTGGACAATTGAAAGAAAAGCCAGAATGTATGAACTACACGCTATTGATATAGCTAACACTAGTCCAGTGAGTAATGTTCCCCCTTGGCTGTTTCCGGGAATAGAAGTGGATGCTAGTCTGCTAATGAGGAAAAAGGATTGGCATATGAGTGAAAATGGTGTTAAAACAAGCATTTACCTCAGGAATAACTACTATAATTTCTTACAGCTCTACACTGACGGTTCAAAGAACAAAGAGGGCTCTGTTGGAGTTGGAGTATACATTCCAGAGTTTAAAGTGACCATCGCAAAAAGACTCTCCAACAATTCATCCGTGTCTACAGCAGCGATAGTGGCAATAATTATTGCTTTGCAGTGGGTGGAGGAGGTCAGACCGGACCAGGTGGTGGTGTATACGGACTCACTTGCAGTGTTAAAAACCATACAGACACTAAAATCTACAAGGGAAGATTTGGTGATTGAGCTATTTCACAGTTTATTTAGGGTACACAGGGGTGGTGGAGAAGTTCAGTTTTGTTGGGTTCCTGCACATGAAGGGTTGAAAGGGAATGACTGTGCAGACAAATTAGCAAAAAGCACTCTTGGGAAAGAGATAACTATACCATTGTCTCTTGGAAAAGGTGAAGGGAAAGCAGTAATCAAGAAAAAAGGAACTGAGCTATGGCAAAAAAGATGGGATGAAGATCATAAAGGTAGATTGTATTACAGAATACAAAAATCTATTGCAATAAAGAACTAGAAAAGCACTCAGAGCGCATACCTCCGCCAAGGCACCTTTCGTTTCTCATGGATCACCTCCAAAATGTAAAGGGTTTTGTGTGTAGGCCTATAGCCACTTGTGGTGAAAATTGCATCAAAGTCTGTCCATCAGTTTTGGAGTATTGTTGCTAACACGCTGTGAGAAGATAAGAGCCTTGGCTGAGGTATGCATTCTCAGATCATCACCAAAATATAATGGGTTCCTCTCTAGCCCAAGAACTACCTCTGGTGAAAATGTCACCCAAATCCATCCAGTAGTTTTTGTGTAATCCTGCTGCACAAATACAAACAAAGCCCTTGGTGGAGGTATGCACTCTCAGATCATCACCAAAATCTAATCATCTATTCCCCGTGCCATTACACACTTTTCCTGAAAATTTCGTCAAAATCCATTCATAACTTTTTGAATTATGTTGGTAACAGACAGACAGACAAACAAACAGACAAACCCCGGTAAAATCATTACCTCCTTGGCGGAGGTAATTACATAACAACCAAAGGGAGGGAAGACATCATTATGGCAAGACTCAGACTGGCTCATACAGGTTTAAACGGCACTTTATTCACCATGGGGAAAAGCAAAAGTGACAAATGTAGAGAATGTGGAGTAAAAGAAAATATCGAGCACATCTTATTACACTGTCAAAAATATGGAAATGAAAGATAATGGAAAATGAAGTTCGAGAGGCCAGTAGGGAATGGGATTTAACCAGGATTCGGGGAACAGATGGAGATGGAGAGGCAATAAGAATCATGAGAAGGGCTTTTTTCTCTTTTTTAAATAACAATGAATGAATGAATGAATGAATGAATGAATCTTTATTTCAGATATATTAAAAATAAAGATTAAAAGAAAAGAACAGAATAATATAACAAAGGGGGAAAAATATCTAACAAGGTCAAATTAAACAATAACTCCTCTGATTATACAGTTCAACATAAATTATCCGAAATGGGTGATGGCTGAAGCCACAGCTTATATTGGCCACCCATATTCCATCCAAGAATTCAAAAGAAAAATGAAACAGGAGCGATTACAATTCAGAACAAAGCTAAGACAAAACGTGACAAAAAAAAAAGAAAAAAGAAAAACAACAACAACTAAGCAACAGCACAACACAGACTGAATATGATAATTCTTATGTGATTTTACATGTCATCTTGTATATATGTTTGGAGTATTTCTTCCTTTAGTTTTTGTCTAAACTGTCCAAGCGTTGTACATGATTTTAATTCAGGTCCAAAAGCGTTCCACAGTCTGACTCCTTGCACTGAGACACAGTGTTGCTTGGTGGTAGTTCTCACTGAAGGTTTTTGAAATATACATGTTCCTCTGAAATGATATTGTTTCTCCCTTAGTTGGAACAACTTTTGGATATTTGTGGGCAGTGATAGATTCTTTGCTTTAAACATTATTACTGCAGTTTTAAAGTCAATCAGATCTTTCAACTTGAGAGCTTTTAATTTAAGAAAAAGTGGGTTTGTTGATTCCCTGTAAGCAGCTTTGTTTATTAGTCTAATACCTCTCTTCTGAAGCATAAAGACTGGATATATGTTTGTTTTATATGTATTTCCCCATACTTCAGTACAATATGTCATGTATGGGAGTATTAATGAATGATACAAAGTATATAGTGTGGGTTGATTCAGCAAATATTTCACTCTGTGTAGTATTGCGATTGATTTGGATATTTTACATTTAATATAATTAATATGTGACTTCCAACACAGTTTAAATTTAGTTTCGGATACCCTTTCAATCTCTACACCGTTTACACTGAGTTTAAATACTGAGTTGTTGTGATGATTGTTAAAAATTATAAATTTTGTCTTACTTAAATTGAGCGTTAATTTGTTTGAATCAAACCACAGTTTAACCTTTCCTAATTCCTTTCCGAGTGTATCAAAAAGTTGTTCCAAATTGCTTCCACTGCATAATAAATTAGTGTCATCTGCAAACAATATTACATCCATTTTTTCCAAAACTTTACATATGTCATTTATATACATATTGAATAACAATGGCCCCAGAACTGAACCCTGTGGGACTCCACAAGTAACCTTCAGTAACTGTGAGTTTTTGCTACCAACACATACATACTGACATCTCTGTTCTTTACATAACCAGGACAGTGCTACCTCCCAATACCATAATTTTGTAGTTTCTTTAACAATAAATTATGATCCACTGTATCAAATGCTTTTTTAAGATTGAGGAATACCCCAACTGAATACTCTTTATTTTCTACAGCAGTTGATATTTTTTCTATAAATTCCATTAGAACAAATGCCAGTTGTCCTCTTATGTCTGAACCCATATTGCTGCTCACACAATAAATTATTCTTCATTATGATGTTGTCAGTTCTCTCACAGAGTATTTTTTCAAGTATCTTGGAAAATTGAGGCAATAGTGAAATTGGTCTATAGTTTGAAAATTCCCCTGTCACCTGTCTTGTATATCGGAATTACTTTAGCTATTTTCATTGCACTGGGAAATATACCTGTTTGGAGAGACATGTTACAAATATACATCAGTGGCTTCACTAAGCATTCAATGATAGTTTTGACTAGAAGCATGTCAATACCATCACAATCTGTAGAGGTTTTACTTTTAAACGATTTAACAATTTCAATGACCTCTCTCTCATCTGTGTTCTTTATGAAGGTGGAGTCTTTTATAGCAATGTTTTTGATTATTGTATCACCTGTAGGTGCCGTAATGGATATTTCTCGAGCCAAATTAGGACCAATGTTAACAAAAAGTTTATTAAATTCATCTGCAGGTGAGACTGCATTCACACTCTGAGTCATTTTTTTTTTTTTTTGAAAGATTGGTTGGGTAGCTTGTATTTCTGTTTTTATTTCCAAGAATATTGTTAAGTATTGTCCATGTATTTTTAATGTTATCTCTGTTTTTCTCCAGTTCTTTACTGTAATAGTCTCTTTTACTACATCTCATTAAATATATTAACTTATTTTTGTATGTTTTATACCACTGCTCTGCTTCTTTTGTCCTTTTCTTTAGAAAAGCTTTATATAATGAATTTTTCTTTTTACACGCTTTTTGTAATCCTTTGGTTAACCATGGCTTGTCGACAAATTTCTGTTTAAGCTTTTTCTTTACTAATGGACAATTTTTTTCATAAAGAGTGGTTATACTGAGAGTGGTTAAACTTTCTCCTCTCGGCGCCACACCAGTAGGCTGCCTTTTGCAACAGCGGCTCGATTCCGAGTTTTTTTTCCCTTCCTCTCTCTTTTGATCACTTTTTTTTCACCCCACTTATATCACGGACACACAGATCGTCCCAAATGTCTCCTGAGCCGGTGGACGGAGCCACTGTTTATAGCAGGGTACGATACAACAGGGAAGAGCTGCTAGCATTTAACCGCCACCCGGTCCCACTGGAAAAACTCGACATACCGAGAGAATTGAGGCGAAAGCGTCGCGGCTGCCGGGCTGGAGTAAGGCGGAGGACAAAAAATATAAGGTACAGACCCTCCCTTCCATCTGTTGTCATGGGAAATGTACGGTCGATACTGGGAAAGTTAGATGAGCTAGCGGCTATCTCCCGTTATGATAGCACTTACCGGGAGTGCTCTCTCCTTTTGTTTACTGAGACGTGGCTAACTGAACTAGCAGCAGATGCTAACATTGAGCTGGAGGGTTTTCACATGATACGAGCTGACCGAACACCAGAGAGTGGCAAAACTAGGGGCGGTGGAGTGATAATGTATGTTAACAACAACTGGTGCAGACCGGGACATATCACTGTTAAACAACGACACTGCAGCAAAGACATTGAGTTGCTAGCTGTTAGCATGAGGCCTACATATCTCCCGAGAGAACACTCACACGTGATCTGCATTTTTGTTTATGCAAATCCGACGGCGAACGCTGGGACAGCGCGTGACGTCATCCATTCAGTAACCAGCAGGCTGCAGACAGAACACCCAGATGCTCTTCTCCTCATCTCAGGCGATTTCAACCACGTTTCACTGTCTCCCATTCTGCCCACTTTCACCCAGTATGTCACATGCCACACTAGAGACAATAAAACACTGGATTTGTTCTACGCAAACACTAAGGAGGCGTACACCTCATCACAACTCCCCCCACTTGGGAGATCGGATCACAACTTGGTTCATCTCCGACCGGTGTACAAACCCCTAGTGCACAGACAACCTCCGGCCATGCACACTGTGGAGTTATGGTCTGAGGAGACAATGGACACTCTAAAAGACTGTTTTGAAGCCACTGCCTGGAAGCAGCTCTGCGATCCACATGGTGAGGACATCGATGGCCTCATTCACACCTTCACGGGCTACCTCAGCTTCTGTGTGGACAAATCCGTTCCCACCAAGACCATACGGCGTCACTCAAACAACAAACCCCACCGTGCAGCCCCCCACGGCTGCACGGTGGCGCAGTGGTTTAGCACTGTGGCAGCACAGTTTTACCCTCGGCCGGGGGATCGCGGGGATCATGAGATCGTGGGTTCGATCCCAGCCCCCGACCAACAGTGAGCTGTGTGGAGTTTGCATGTTCTCCCCGTGTTGCGCAGGTTTACTCCGGGATTTCTCCGGTTTCCTCCCGCACACCAAAAACATGTAGGTTTAGGGCGCTCGCGCACGCAGCGACCAGCAGCCGGTGGCTTGTCACCAGACTGCAAACCAAGTCTACCTACGGGTACAAATAAGCAACAAAAAAAAAAAAAAAAAAAAACCCTGGATCAACCCTGAGATAAAAACACTTCTGAGAGAGAAGAAGAGGATCTTCAGGTCGGGGAACAGGGAGATGCTGAAGTCCGTACAGAGGGAGCTGAGGAGAAAGATCAGAGAAGGCAAGGACAGCTTCAGGAAGAAGATGGAGGACAAGCTGCAACAGAGCGACATCAGCGGGGTCTGGAGAAACCTCAAAACCATCTCGGGGCTCCAGAATACCTCCCCCCAGGCCACGGGGGGCAGGGAGTGGGCGAACAACCTGAATCTGTTTTTCAATAGATTTGACCAACCGCCCTCCCCCCTGTCTGCACAACAACCACTGCTGCCTCTAAGAAATCAAGTCCTGCTGCCCACTCCCCACTCCACCGACACCCCCCCCCACTCCCAACACACAGCCCCCCATCCTGACCCTGACCAAGACCCAGGTGAGGACGGAGCTGAGGAAGATCAAGGCGAGGAAGGCGTCGGGACCGGACGGCATCAGCGCAAAGCTCCTCAAGTCCTGTGCAGACCAGCTGTGTGGGATTGTGACGTATATCTTCAACATGAGCCTGAAACTGGGGAGGGTACCACAGCTGTGGAAAACATCTTGTGTGGTACCTGTACCAAAAACTTCCCACCCCAAAGACCTGAACAGCTACAGACCGGTGGCCTTGACGTCCCACTTGATGAAGACTCTGGAGAGACTGCTCCTTGCTCATCTCCGCCCCCTGGTGGAACCAGCGATGGATCCACTCCAGTTCGCCTACCAGCATGGCATTGGGGTGGAGGATGCGGTGATCTTCCTCCTTCACCGTTCTCTGTCCCACCTGGAGAAGCCCGGGAATATGGTGAGGATCATGTTCTTTGACTTCTCCAGTGCTTTCAACACCATCCAACCGATGATCCTGAAGGACAAGCTGCTGCGCGCAGGGGTGGACCAGCACCTGTCATCATGGATCCTGGACTACCTCACGAACCGGCCTCAGTTTGTGAGAACCCGGGACTGTGTTTCCGACACGATCATCAGTAGCATGGGGGCCCCCCAGGGAACGGTACTGGCTCCCTTCCTGTTCACTCTTTATACTGCGGACTTCTCACACAACACAACACATTGCCATCTACAGAAGTTCTCTGATGACTCTGCGATCGTTGGTCTCATCTCCAACGGAGATGAAGCTGAGTACAGAGGACTTATCCAGGACTTTGTGGACTGGTGCCATCGGAACTGCCTCCAGATCAACGCGAGGAAAACTAAGGAGCTGGTGGTGGACTGCCGCAGGCATGGGCAGCCCCTCACAGCACCAGTAAATATACAGGGAACAGACATCGAGATGGTGACATCCTATAAGTACCTGGGTGTTCATCTGAACAATAAACTAGACTGGTCACACAATACTGACGCACTCTACAAGAAGGGACAGCGCAGGCTGTTCCTGCTGAGGAGACTCAGGTCTTTTGGTGTACAAGGGGCGCTGCTGAAGTCATTCTATGACACGGTGGTGGCATCAGCCATCACTTTTGGAGTGGTCTGCTGGGGCAGTGGCATTACTGCAGCCGATAGGAAGAGACTGAACAAACTGATTAAGAAAGCTAGCTCTGTCCTGGGGCAGCGCCTTGATCCGATGGAGGAGATAGGAGAGAGAAGGACGGTGGCTAAACTGTCATCTCTGCTGGAGTCCGAGTTCCACCCTATGCAGGACATACTGGATGCACTGAGGAGCTCATTTAGCAGCAGACTACATCATCCCAGGTGCACAACCGAGAGGTTTCGTAGGTCCTTCCTACCAACGGCTGTCAGACTGTACAACCTAAGCAGGGCTGCTCGCAGAGATAGCAAAAAGACGTAACAAACTAATAGTTTTTTTGAATGCAAAAGATGCAATAGACTTACACAATGGTCCTCTCCGGCATACAACTAGGAACATACCGGTCGCTATGGAGGGTGAGAATATGTATGGGCACATAATCATACCATGTAGGATAACTAAATAGACGGTTATGCTGTTTCATCCCACCTAGCAACAATGCTCTGCACTGTGTGTGTTTATATATTTACATATTTATTCCATCTAGCTACAATGCTCAGCACTGGGTGTGTTTATATTTATATATCTATATATTTATTCCATCTAGCTACAATGCTCCGCACTGTGTTTTTATATATCTACATATTATTCCATCTAGCTACATTGCTCCGCACTGTGTGTGTTTATATACTTGCATATTTATTCCACCTAGCTGCAATGCTCCGTACTGTGGGTGTTTATATATTTACATATTTATTCCATCTAGCTACAATGCTCTGCACTGTGTGTTCATATATTCATATATTTATTCCATCCAGCTACAATGCTCTGCACTGTGTGTCTGTGTGTGTGTGTGTATATATATATTTTATAGTAATATGTACATATGTACTGTATATTAGCTGCTCTTGCTTGCTTGGTTTTTTTTTTCTTGCCTTCTGATTGTTGCTCTGAGTGTTGCTATCCCTGTGCTGTTGCAATCCTGGAATTTCCCCGTTGTGGGACTAATAAAGGCTTATCTTATCTTATCTTATCTTATCTTACAATGTTCATGAATGTGTCATAGGCTTCATTTACATCTGACACATAGACTTTTGTCCAGTCTTGTTTCAGCAGGTCTTCTTTAAAAGAACTGATTGCATTTTGTGATTTGTATCTGAAAGATTTTAAAGTTTTTTCTGTATTGGCCCCATGTGGCCATGGATAAGTGCAAAGACTGACAATGGTCACCTATGTCATTCATCAATAATCCACTTTCTATTTTCTTATCAATAATATTAACAAACAGGTTATCAATAAGTGTAGCAGTGTGAACTGTGATTCTACTGAGATGTGTTATTGTGGGATACAGACTCATACTGTACATAGAATTGTCATGGCGGCCGCTGGGCCGTCATCAGCCTCGGCTGCGCACACACCTGCCACCAATCATCAGTGGGTCTTAAAAGCCGGCGTCTTTGAGGGCTCAGCAAGGAGTCGTCTGCCAACTTCGCCACGCAACGCGTCACGGACTCAGCCTCTCGCCAGAGTATCCACAACGCAGTCTCGCCAAGCTACGCCACGTAAGGATCATAGTAACTAGTGATGGGTCCATGAGGCCTCATGATGCGTTTCGACACATTGCAAAACTGTATTGATACTGTGTTGATACTGTGTCACTGAATACTGACACCTGCTGGACCTTAAAAATCCCTACAGGCAACCTAGTTGACAGACTCAACTGACACTGATTTGATGACCTAGTATATACAATAATATACTGCTCCAAAAAAATAAAGGGAACACTGTCCCTCAAACTGTCCACTTGGGAAGCAACACTGAATCAATTTCACATGCTGTTGTGTGATTTTGTTGTCAGCACATTCAACTATGTAAAGAACAAAGTATTTAATAAGAATATTTCATTCAAATCTAGGATGTTTAGTGCTCCCTTTATTTTTTTGAGAAGTATATAATTTATGTCATTGTATTTTATATTGTATTATTTCATATCTTCATTTTAATTTCAAATATCGTTGATATTTTTAGATACAGTCAATAAATAATGTACCGGAGTGGTGGCTCAGTTGGTAGAGCATCCGCCCCACACCCGGGAGGCAGGGGTTCAAATCCCGGCCGGATCATACCAAAGACCATATAAAAATGGTACTTTCTGCCTTCTAGCGTGGTGCTCAGCATAATAGAATGGGGAAAGAAAAGTTACGCACAGAGCTACCAGAGGACTGACCCCCCACTGTAGCTTTCACTACTTGCAGTAGCTGTGTGGCCTAGGGTCAGTGAAACGGAGATAGGCGCCGCCCCATACACCAATTGGTGTTCCACATGCTGTGGAAGGGAATTAACTAACTAACTAATAAATAATGTGAACATGTATCATAACGTGAAAATCTAAGTGAACGTGTTGTGAATGAAGATGCTTGTGGACTGGGATTTTTTTATTTATTTATTTTTTACAAATTTTTATTAAAAACAAAAAAGCTTTTCCAATGTTTTGAAATTGAGTCTGTTACGCTTTTTTGATACAACTTCTCCAGCTGTAGAAAACACCCGCTCACACGGCTCAGATGAGGCTGGAGTGCAGAGAAATTGTAAGGCAAGCTGAAAGAGGTTTGGATAGATGGTCTTTTGGTTGTCCCAGTATCTCATAGGATCCTGGGACCTGGCAATATTGCCCTCTGCCAGGTATCTCTGCACCTCCTAGATGGCATCAGCTGTGGCACTTTTGGTCTGCCTGCCCACTTCGATGTTGAGATGTTGCCAAAGGTTATCTAAAAAACAACAAATTGGCATTTTAGTGCATGATTTCCAAACAACAAACAAATAATGCTGAATAACAAGGCTGAAGTGGGTGCAGACAGCTGTTGTGAAGACGGTCCCGTCTAAATTGAGACTATGTGCAATGCAAATTGAGTGCCGAATTTGGAGCCGTCTAGTGGATGCAATCATGTTTGGTGCTGCGTCGGTCACAAAACACTTTACTTTATTGGTTATGGCCCAGTCCTCCATCATTCCCCTTTTGACTTGGGCCAAACTGTCAGCAGTGTGACTTTGTGGAAAGTACTGCACTCCCAACACAGACGTACACAACTGCAAATTCTCATTAATGTAGTGACAGGTAAGAGCCAAGTAAGCCTCCATGTTCACAGATGTCCACATGTCAGCTGTTATACTCACTGCCACAGCTTGCTGTACTTGCATTTTCACTCGTTCCCGTTCCTCCTCGTACTTTTTGGCCACCATTTGTTTGATGGTCTGAAAATTACACCAAGTCAAACCAAAAGCAAATCCATATATTTAAATTAAAGATTAAATAAATTGGATATATCAACTACTACTTTAGATAATTTCCACAAACCTTTCTGGTTGGCAAAACATATGAGGGCTGAAGGGCCTGAACCAGTTCCCTGAACCCTTCACTCTCCACAATGCTGAGGGGCTGGCAGTCCTTCAGGATGAAATTGAGCACAGCTTCATCCAGCATCTGCTTCCTGGAAGCTTGATGGTTAAAAATGAAGTAAAGAATAAATTAATAGGAATTAATTATCAATAAAGCAACTGTGAGTAAGTAGTAGAAGGGCTGTATACCTGAGTCTATCCTGGGTGTATCCGGGACTTCATTTTCATGCCTGGCCCTATAATGTCTCAGCATTGAGGAGGCACTTTTGTTTAAATACGACAGCTCTGTCGAACAAATGCGACATTTAGCCTGCAGAAAATATGAAGAGTGTAGCATCATCTCACTTTGGCTCAGCAACAATTATTGTTCTGCTTAAAGACATTTTTGTTTCATCCAGGAATAATGCAAAGAAATGGATTTTCTTCCCCCAGGCCACGGCTGAAATCCCCTTCTTTTGTTAAAACCAGCCTAAGGAATTTCCCCCAATGTCCAGCTTCACTTTTATTGCCCCCATAAAACCTACACAGATCCACGACTCAGCTAATTTCCTTAAACTGTGGACATGCTGGATTTAAACAGTAAACAACTTTAAAGTACATTATTACAAACTCAATTCTAAACCTTCATTCTTTTCAGGACTATGAAAATGCAGATGGACTCTGATGTTTTTGATGTGGAAAATATGTGTGAAATGCGTTAATCTGTGATTTTATATATATATATATAGGCATGCTAATGTTTATATGAATGTTTATTCCTGCATGTTGATTTAGAAGCACTGCTTATAATTTATACTAATCACTAAAGTTATCTTAGTTTAATACATAAAGGGAAATTTTAACTTCCAGTATGTATGAGTCTGCCTCTAAAACCATGTGACTCCCACAGCCAATCTCTGCACGACAACTCGTCACTCCAAAGGACTCCGAACAATAGACTGTTTGTTCATTGGACTAAAAGTTCATCGAGCCCGCCCACGAAGGATGCTCATTGGCTGAGACTCCGGTCAGGCCAGAATCCCGCAAAACTCAACAGAGCTTATAAAAAGGAGAGAGACTCTTTTTCCATTTTTCTTCTGCTCCGGACCTCTTTTCCTCCCCGGATTTCTTTCCGGCTGCTCCCTTTTTTCTGATCTCCTCCATTGTCTACACACAGCAAGGAAGAACAAAGGACTGTCTGAGCACATGTCGTTTTTCTGAACACAGAGCAGATAATTTGTTTATGTAACTTTGTATTTTCTTCTTCTCTTAAATGCCTAGGAATTCCCTTTTCTTTGAGCTCAATTCTTAATCGGAGTAAAACTCCAATTCCTAATTTATCACTTTTTGTTAAACTTTCTGTAAAACCGCCGTTTGTTTAATTTTAAGGTAAACTTTAATCTTGACTTTATTTTTATAATATTTTCCTTGACCAAGCACCTACCAGAAACTATTTTTATCTAAAGTCCGAAAGTTTTTTTTTTCTCTTCTAATTTGAAATCTGATCAGATATCTTTAATTATCCACGAAGACCTGCAGCGCTTGTCTACCAGGAAGAAAAGACGCAGCTCCCACATCACGCGCAGCTGAGGAATCAGCGCGCTTCTACAGCACCTCAACCATCGAGATCCAACTTACGATCTCATGAATATCATTAATCGTCAAGAGAATATTTGCGGGACAAATATTCTGGGTTTTGCCCCTGAACAACACTTCAAAACTTCACGAAGACGGACGACAGAATCATCATCACCGAGAAGCACGTGAGCTGTAAAAACTTTAATTCCACTGCTGAATTGACGTCTGAGGCTCGTTAATAATTGTATATCTAATCAGATGCAAATTAAGAAGCCCTTAACATAACTCTTCTTTTCATTAAAATTCCGTTTTTATTTTCTTAAGATTAATTTAGGACTTTTTCATAATTAGCAAACTTTCTCCATAAATTTGCGTTGTTTTTAATAATCTGTTAACACAAACTGATAGAAATTCGTTTCTCAGTTTAACCCTGGTTCCGAAAATATTGACATTGTTAATCTATCATTTACAAGATTGATTTTATAATTATTAATGAAATTACTACAATGTCTTAATCATTTCGTTTAATAAATATTTAAAAATGAGAAGTTGTTGGGAATTTATTTCATTCTGAGTCTGTTTCAAGCCCAGGTATCGAATTCACGGAAAATTTTTGAGACTGATTAATTTACTGAGTGATCAAACAGGTATAAAGTGAAATTAAAGATCAAATTGCTTCTTAAAGATGGAAGCTGGTGCCCCTTACGAGTGTTATTAACTTTTCTGATGTATATGAAATGAGATTTGAGCTCAGATTCCAATACATCAATATAAATTAAATAATTCATACCTGATCATATTTATTATTTATTAATATCCCATTTTCACGTTACAAGAGTAAACTAAGAGTCACTTTCAAATGAATTTGAATTCAGATAGATCAAGTGGAAACTCTGAGAGGAACAGGATGAAACAACAAGGAAATTAAAACAAAGAAAATAGTATTTTAAAAATACTATTTTTAAATACCTTATTTTCCAATATCAGATCAAAATGGTCCCACATGGCGGAAACCTTTCTTTTTCCTTGAGGCTGCTCGTACTCCATAATTTGTGATAAATTTGCACAAGGACTGTCCGCAACACATACGAGAGTCTTTGGGCAAATGCATCCCGTTGACAGATGCGCTTCCTTATAAACGCTGGCGCGTCAGTGTTTCAATGCGCTAGCGTCACATGACCGATACAGGTGTATCGGTCACGTGACTTTCTTAAAGCGATACGCACCAACATGCACCGACACAGGGTTTCACTCTATGAGCTCGACGCATGCGCCGACGCATCGGTGTTGCCAGACCCATCACTAATAGTAACATACCTTGTCAAAGTATAATTCTCTGTGCACAGGTGAACCTCTCTGGCGGTGGACTAGTCTCCCCAGATAACGGAGCCACTCCTCCTCCCCCTCGGGACTCCACCACCTTGCCACGGCACCTAGCGTCACCCACCCGGAGCCACTGCGAGCCGCAGAGCCAGCGCGAGCCCTCCTGCACCACCCGCAAGTAAGCAGTACTCATTGTCACATCTCTGTACTGTGGGCAGGACTAACCTATCTGTGCTTGTGTGTTCCAGGGTTGCCAGGACGCGGCAGGACTCGCTCAGCCCTAGTGGTCCCACAGCATCACACTCACTCACACCTACACACACACTACACACTGCACTCAATAAATAATTGTCTAAAAACAGTCTACTCATGTCAGTGTCTGCCTCCTGGGTCAACCAGCCATGTCAGTACGACTCCGTCAAGACGACCCAGCAGACAGCGCGCTGTTGCGCCGCCTTAACACCCTAAGCGCCCGGGTAGACCTGATTCACCACCAGCAGACAGTTATTTTGAATCAATTAACCTTAATTAACAACCGGCTGGATCACCTGGAAGGACTCCAGGCGTTCCCCCCCGGTCGCCGGGGCGTCACCAGTCCCCGCTAATTTTTCGGCTAGCCAGGCTCGTCAGTCCTCCTCACTTCGCCTCACCCCCGTGCCCAACCCCGCCCGCTTTAATGGCAAACTTGGGGAGGCACGAGATTTCCTGCTGCAGTGTGAGACAGTGTTTCATCGTGTCCCCGGTGATTTTCCCACGGATCATAGCAGGATCGGGTTTATTTCCAATCTGCTCGAGGGCAGAGCGTTAGCTTGGGCTTACGCAATTATGGCGAAACCCAGCTACGCTCAACTAACTTATCAACAATTCATGGCAGATTTCCTAGAAATTTTTGACCACACAGATAGGGGTGCGGTGTTAGCTGACTGCCTGTTAAATCTTCAGCAGGGCAGCAAGTCTGCAGCCGATTTTGCCGTGGACTTCCAGGTTTTGGCTGCAGAGGTGGGGTGGGGGGACTCAGCACTGTGTAGTATTTTTCTCCGCGGCCTTAGCTCAGAGCTGAGGGATGAGCTGGCGGCGCAGGAGAAACCTGACAGACTGGGTGAGCTAATCTCTCTAGCCGTAAGTGTTGATAACAGGCTGAAGGAGCGGGCAGCAGAACGTAGGGCTGCCAGTCGTGCGGTGAAACCATGCCCCCGCTCCTCTCGGCCCTCCCTGCTGGCTCTTCCTCCGCCGGAGGGACCTCCGGGGCAGGAGGAGATGATTATAGGACAGTCGGGTGTTTCGGTGCTTGAGAGGCAGCGCCGAAAGGATTTGGGCTTATGCTTCTACTGTGGTAGTGAGTCCCATGGGGTGGCTGAGTGCAACTATCGGTTAAAAGGGGAGGTCCGTGGGTCACAGTAGGGGGACTCACGGACAAAGACCTGAAAAAGCCCCTCACCCGTTGCCTCGTAGCCATTAGACTACTCTACAAACACAGAGAACACACAACATACGCTCTTATTGACTCTGGGGCTGAGCAAAACTTCATTTCGGAAGACCTGGCAACCCGGCTGGGCCTCAGCTGTCAACCACTCCACCCGCCTGTCAACCTTATCACGCTGTCAAAGACCCCGCTCACCACTGTTTCCCACCAGACAGCCCCTGTTTCGTTGATTACCTCTGGAAACCATCGGGAGGATATCCGGTTCTGGGTGCTGCCCATCTCCACGTCTCCTGTTATCCTGGGTTATCCATGGCTACGCCTTCACAACCCCACATTTGATTGGCAGGCGGGAAACATTACAGCTTGGAGCTCTTTCTGTCTCAGTGCCTGTCTCCGATGTGCAGTGTGTGCTCCCTCGGTCTCGGTGACCCCGCCCACACTTCCACCCCCTGATCTGTCCAGGGTGCCAGAGGTCTACCACGATCTGCGAATGGTATTCAGTAAGTTACGGGCGCTGTCCCTTCCCCCCCACCGGCCCTACAACTGTGCTATCAACCTCCGGGCGGGGGCCCCATTACCGGCGAGTCGATTATACAGCCTGTCGGCCCCGGAGCGGGAGGCCATGGACACATACATTAAGGAGTCCCTCAGCTCTGGAATCATTCGTCCATCCTCTTCAGCGGTGGGGGCAGGTTTCTTCTTTGTGGGAAAGGAGGACTGTTCACTGCGTCCCTGCATCGACTTCCGGGGTTTGAATGAAATCACTGTCAAGGACAAGTATACATTGCCCCTGATGAACTCAGCCTTTGACTCCCTCCAGGGGGGGTCGTGGTTCACGAAGCTGGACCTTCGCAACGCTTATCATCTGGTGCGCATCAGGGAGGGCGACGAATGGAAGACGGTGTTCCGGACCCCAAGCGGCCACTTCAAATATCTTGTGATGCCGTCTGGGTTAACCAAAGCTCCGGCCGTCTTCCAGCGTTTGATCAATGACGTCCTCCGGGATTTTCTGAACTCCTTCGTGTTTGTGTATTTGGACGACATCCTGATCTTCTCATGTACATTGGAGGAGCACCAGGTGCATGTTCAGCAGGTCCTGCAGTGCCTGCTGGAGAGCCAGCTATTCGTCAAGGCCAAGAAGTGTGAATTTCACATGAAGGAAACGTCTTTTTTGGGTTTCATCATCGCCCATAACGAAGTGCGCCCGGATCCGGCCAAGGTCAAGGCGGTGGTGGATTGGCCCACTCTTACGTCTAGGAAGCAGTTACAGGGGTTCTTGGGCTTTGCCAATTTTTACCGTCGGTTCGTGCCGAGGTTCGGGATCATCGCTCGCCCCCTGACCAGCCTTACGTCCCCTAAGGTCCCCTTTCACTGGAGCATAGAGGCTGCCGCAGCATTTGGGAAGTTGAAGGAGGAGTTCACCTCTGCGCGCGTCTTGACCCAGGTGGACTCTGGATCTGCAGTGCCTGGTGGAGGTGGACGCCTCGGACTCGGGTGTCGGGGCGATTCTTTCCCAGCGCTCCCCTGTGGACGGGTGGATTCGCCCATGCGCCTTCTTCTCCCACCGGCTGACGCCCGCCGAGAGAAACTATGGCATCGGGGACAAGGAGCTGCTGGCTGTCAAGCTCGCCCTGGAGGAGTGGAGGCACTGGCTGGAGGGGGCTGCCCAGCCGTTCATCGTGTTCACAGACCACAAGAACTTGGAGTATCTTCGGACGGCCAAGCGGCTGAACTCCCGGCAGGCGCACTGGTCTCTTTTTTTCGCGCGATTCAATTTTACCATCACTTACCGGCCAGGGAGCAAGAATACCAAGCCGGACACCCTCTCCAGGCAGTTCGAGGTAGAGCCGTCTGGAGACCATGATGAGACCATCTTGCCAGCATCCTATGTGGTGGGCGCCCTCGTGTGGGAGATCCGGGATAAAGTTAGGAAGGCACAGGAGAATGACCCCGGCCCGGGTGGGGGTCCCCCAGGCCGTTTGTTCGTCCTCTCGTCGGTCAGGGGTGAGGTTATCCAGTGGGGCCACGCCTCTAATTTGGCATGCCATCCGGAAATCGCTCGCACCGTCAACCTGCTCCAGAGAGCCTTCTGGTGGCCAGGGCTGAGGAAGGATGTGACCAACTACGTCCGGGCCTGCGCTCAGTGCGCTACTGGGAAATCGTCATCCACCCCCCCGGCAGGTCTTCTCCATCCCCTGCCGGTCCCTTCTCGCCCCTGGTCTCACGACGTCTTGGATTTTGTGACAGGCCTGCCCCCTTCTGACCATTTCATGGTGGTGCTGACAATAGTGGATTGCTTCACCAAGGCCGCCCATTTTGTACCACTCCGGGGGTTGCCATCGGCCCGGGAGACGGCGGACCTCCTGGTTCAGCACGTGGTGCGCCTTCACGGCATCCCTGCGGACATCGTCTCGGATCGGGGCCCGCAATTTGTTTCCCAGGTCTGGAAGGCATTCTGCACGACGTTGGGGGCCACGGCGAGCCTCTCTTCAGGGTATCACCCACAGAGTATTGGTCAGTGCGAGCGAGCCAACCAGGAGCTGGAGGCTGCGCTCCGCCGTGTCATCTCGTCCTGTTCTTCATCTTGGAGTACATTCTTGCCCTGGATTGAGTACGCGCACAATGCCACGGTGTCCTCAGCAACAGGAGTGTCTCCATTCAAGGCATCTCTGGGGTATGACCCCCCCACTGTTCCTGGAGGAGGAGAAGGAGGTGGCCTTTCCGTCTGTGCAGGCTCATGCCAAACGTTGCCGCCGGATTTGGACCATCACCCGCAGAGCCCTCCTCAAGACTACGGAGCGCAACATTCAGGCGGCTAACCGTCATAGGAGACCTGCGCCGGATTATCAGGTGGGGCAGCGGGTTTGGTTATCCACCAGAAATATCAATGTGACGGCCGAGAAACGCAAACTGGTTAAGCGTTTCATCGGTCCATTTGAGATTACTCGTATTATTAACCCTGTGACTGTGCGCCTAGCTCTCCCCCCTTCCATGCGCATCTGCCCTTCATTCCATGTCTCCCAGGTGAAGCCCTGCATCTCCGACCCCCTGTGCCCGCCCCCCGCGGCGTCTCCCCCTCCGAGGATGATCGACGACCACCCAGCTTGGGGGGTTACTGCCATCTTGGATGTCCGTCGGCGGGGCCGGGGTCAGTATTTGGTGGACTGGGAGGGGTTTGGTCCTGAGCACCATTCCTGGATTCGCCCAGCGCTGATTCTGGATAAACAGCTCATCTGCGATTTCCATCGGGCGCATCCAGGTAAAATAGGGCAGGTGCCTGGAGGCACCTCTAGAGGGGGGAGTACTGTCATGGCGGCCGCTGGGCCGTCATCAGCCTCGGCTGCGCACATACCTGCCGCCAATCATCAGCGGGTCTTAAAAGCTGGCGTCTCTGAGGGCTCAGCATGGAGTCGTCTGCCAACTTCGCCACGCAACGCGTCACGGACTCAGCCACTCACCAGAGTATCCAAGACGCAGTCTCGCCTTGTCAAAGTATAATTCCCTGTACACAGGTGGACCTCCCTGGCGGCGGACTAACGGAGCCACTCCTCCTCCCCCTCGGGACTCCACCACCTCGCCACGGCACCTAGCGTCACCCACCTGGAGCCACTGCGAGCCGCAGAGCCAGCGCGAGCCCTCCTGCACCACCCGCAAGTAAGCAATACTCATTGTCACATCTCTGTACTGCGGGCAGGCCTAACCTATCTGTGCTTGTGTGTTCCAGGGTTGCCAGGTCGCGGCAGGACTCGCTCAGCCCTAGTGGTCCCACAGCATCACACTCACTCACACCTACACACACACTACACACTGCACTCAATAAATAATTGTCTAAAAACAGTCTACTCGTGTCAGTGTCCGTCTCCTGGGTCTACCAGCCATGTCAAGAATTCATGAACTCTGTAATTACATTTTGTTGAAATGGATTTAGTAAATCAATATTGAAGTCTCCACATATTACAACCATTTTCTTACTAGTAATATTATTGTACAGCTCGACTAACTTATCTCTGAACGTTTCAAGGCAAGTTCCCGGCATTCTATATATACAACTTATAATTAGATTTTTTGTTTTATCTTGGTCAATCTCAGCAGTAACACATTCTAGAATCCCTGGTAGTGCAAAGGACATTCCATTTACAAGTTTACACCTATACAGGTCATCAATATACAGTGCAACACCACCACCCTTTTTTGAGATCTATTAATATAAAACATCTGATATCTCTCTATTGTCACCAGAGAAGCCTGCTCTTCATTGAGCCAAGTTTCAGAGACTGCGATAGCTGTAAATTTTTTATCTAGCTCAGAATCAGAATCAGATTTATTGCCAAGCACATTTACAAGTAAACAAGTAAACATGCGAGGAATTTGACTTGACATTGGGCGCGCACGAAAGGCGCATCCCAATGACGTGGCAGCCATGAAAGGCGTCTGTCATAGCTGTTTTAAATAGTCCTGAATCTGTGGAAAGTTTTTGTTAAGACTTCTGTTAAAGTGTATTATTGATAGTTTACCATCTAATTGCATTTGACTTTTGAATTTCTTTTCAGTATAATATTCACAGTGATTATGAATATTGTTGAAGTGGTTATCAGGATCAATATCAGTCTCGCATCTCTTATGGTTTATGTTCAGCATAATGGCATATTTTCAGTCTGAATTTCCTCACTCTGTGCCAAATGACATCCTTCAACTGGGGATGATTGATGTCTACTAAAGTCAGTCATAAGTTTTTTGTTTTGTTTTTTAAAGTAAACATTTGTCCTCACTGTGATTTACTTCCTTACATATATTTATCCAGCTCCTCCACATTTCTGATTACCAGCACTTTGGACTCCTCTGGTGTTCCATTCAGTTTTATAAAGACTTTGCAGTTGAAAGTCCATGTTGATTGGATTTTCTTCTGTTTTCGCAAGAAACACACCTTTTTGGCAATGTCTCCATTTCTCTTGGTCAGGTGCTCATTCAGATAAACTTCTGTCCTCTTCAGCTTCCTTCCCTGTTTCAGCAGATCCATTTTATACTTTCTGTTTGTAAGACGGATGATTATTGCCGATTTTTCACCCTTCCTTCTTTTAGGAAGAGGATGACAAGCCTCTATGTTGTTACTGTCTATCTCTATGCCTCTAGAATGGAGGAAGGTTGTCACCTGTTCTTCCACCGATCTGGCGTCCAGTTCACGAAGGTCTGTATCATCCATTCTTGCCACAGCCTGGGCATAGGATCTGGGGTGTGTTTCTAATCCTGAAACAATAATGTCATTCATTCGAGTGTATTGTTTCAGGTTGTCCACCCTATTTTCCAGAAAAGCAATCTTTTTGTCTTTCTCCTCATTTTTCAGCCTCAAGGCTTTGACCTATTCCACCAAATCAATTCTGTTTTTATTGTTTTGTCACCACAGTTACCTCTTCTGAGAGAAAGTCAAGTGATTTTTTTTAAATTCCTCAACCTCATCATATGTTACATTCCTTTTGGGTGGTATTGTGTTGTTATTGGTGCCAATTGATTCAAATAGATTTTGGTTAATATGGATCACTCTAACTCATTAGCTTGTCTGCTGTTGCCACCATTTGAACCAAATGCCCATCATACCTGCACAGTACCTTTGTGGAGTTAAGCGGTCTTGCTGTGGGCCATTATTTGCAATCCAATGCTCAACCTTCTCCAAACGTTACCTTGACACACTCAGAGCAACAGTAGCATTTGGACTCCAGATAGGCTGCTCCAGGTCGTCTAGGTTGAGAAGTAGCAGGTTAACTCTGGGTAGGCCCTGTTAGACACACTCAGAGCAGCAGAAGGTTAACTCCAGGGAGGCTAAGCTAGCCACACTCAGAAGAGCAGCAGGTTGACTCCAGACAGGCAAAGCTAGTCACACTCTGAGCAGCAGCAGGTTGAGTCCAGGGAGGCTAAGCCAGCCACATTCAAAATAGCAGCAGGTTGACTCCAGGGAGGCTAAGCTAGCCACACTCAGAAGAGCAGCAGGTTGACTCCAGGGAGGCTAAGCTAGCCACACTCAGAGCAGCAGCAGGTTGAGTCCAGGGAGGCTAAGCTAGCCACACTCAGGAGCAGCAGTTTGACTCCAGACAGGCTAAGCTAGCCACACTCAGAATAGCAAGTTGACTCTAGGGAGGTGAAGCCAGCCACACTCAGCCACACTCAGAATAGCAGCCAACACAGGATTAAGTCATAGAATTTAGGGTTCGGGCTCAAATGACATAATGTTACACATTCTTGTACAGTAGGTGGCGGTATGCACCTTTCAGTTGTTTGCTCTCTGCCAGTAACCGAGAGAAGAAGTAGTCAGACTTTTGATATATAGAGTAATGTTTACTGAGTGAAGTACGTGGCAATAAGGACTACAGCTCCTGACCAGATAGAGTGAAGTACGTGGCGGTAATGCACCTGTAAGCTGGTTGCCAACCACCAATCAAATCTAAAAGAAGAAGAAGATTGTTACAGCTGTCAGTTCTCTACAAGAGCACGACAAAACTGCTGCCAGCTTTGTCAAGAAGTATGAATCCAGGTCGGGCTACACCCTGTTTGGCTGGTGCCTTGGGGCCGACACACCGCAGAGCAGCCCAGAAGACAAAGTTCCGCTGGATGAGGTACCCTCAGGCAGCATGTGTGACCGAGGACAGTTGTCTGCTGTACCTCATCATCAGGATGCCGAAGTATTGGCCAGGCACCACTCACGATCATAGCACTTGCTATGACCTATGATGATCCTATGATGGCAGGCATTCAGAGGACGGACTATGATGTCTGCATGATGTCCTATGATGATCCTATAAACTCAGGCATCATAGGACTCGCAATGCCGTCAAATCACTATTAAAGAAATCTGTGTGTCTGTCACGTTTATAGGACATCACAGGACAGCCTATGATCTCTGCCTGAACATCATAGGACGTCCTATGAACTCAGGCATCATAGGACTCGCAATGCCGTCATAAAGATATGTCTATATGACGGCACATAGACAAATGTGTCTTTATGATGTCATATAGACTATCACTCACGATGCCTAGACTAATGTGTCTTTATGATGCCATGTGGCTCAAAATTGGCAAGGTGAATAAGTCACAGGGCCAGTCTTTACAGCGCGTTCGTTTTTTCTGCACAACAGATTTCTGCAGCCAAAATCCATTATCCAATTATGCATCCTACCACCAATGCCCATTTTATTCAATTTGATAAGAAGTCCATCTCTCCACAGAGTCATAAGCCTTTTCATTATCCAGATAAACTATAACCATTACTTCTTTAATTTTGAGTCTTTTCAATATCATTACTAACCCTAACTAGAGCATCCACTGTGGATCTTCATCTTCTAAAACCATTCTGATAGTCTTTTATTAATTGTTTTTGCTCTAGTACACTAGTAGAAACCCGTGCATATCGGTAGAGGGGACGCATTGGAACAAAATTCTTGCCAGTTCCAGGACAGTCGGTATAGCAACACAGCACTAAGTGGCAATCACATGTGATGGCTTTTGTATGCAGCAAAACATAAAAATCACACAAAATATGCCCTGCCATCTGGGGCTGTTTCCACTGCTTGCTACTTCTTCTCCTGCCTGTCACTGTTCTGTGTTATGTTGCTTGCCTGTGTCTATATATACACTACCGTTCAAAAGTTGGGGTCACTTAGAAATTTCCTTATTTTTGAAAGAAAAACACTTTTTTTTCAATGAAGATAACTTTAAACTAATCAGAAATACACTCTATACATTGCTAATGTGGTAAATGACTATTCTAGCTGCAAATGTCTGGCTTTTGGTGCAATATCTACATAGGTGTATAGAGGCCCATTTCCAGCAACTATCACTCCAGTGTTCTAATGGTACAATGTGTTTGCTCATTGCGTCAGAAGGCTAATGGATGATTAGAAAACCCTTGTGCAATCATGTTAGGACTGCAATGCTGTAATTGCTGCAAATGGAGGATTCTTTGACGAAAGCAAAGTTTGAAGGAAAAAATTATTATTTCAAATACAAATCATTATTTCTAACTTTGTCAATGTCTTGACTATATTTTCTATTCATTTTACAACTCATGGTGGTAAATAAGTGTGACTTTTCATGGAAAACACAAAATAATTGTCTGGGTGACCCCAAACTTTTGAACGGTAGTGTATGTCTTACCGTGCATGCCCGTAGAAACCTGTGCATGCCTGTAGAGGGGATGCATTGGAACAGAATTCTTGCCAGTTACAGGACAGTTGGTATAGCAACACAGCACTAAGTAGCAATCACATGTGATGGCTTTTGTATGCAGCAAAACATAAAAATCACACAAAATATGCCCTGCCATCTGGGGCTGTTTGCCCCTGTTTGTTACTTCTTCCCCTGCCTGTTACTATTAAGATAAGATAAGATAAGATAAGATAAGCCTTTATTAGTCCCACAACGGGGAAATTCCAGGATTGCAACAGCACAGGGATAGCAACACTCAGAGCAACAATCAGAAGGCAAGAAAAAAAACAAGCAAGCAAGAGCAGCTAATAAACATATGTACGTATTACTATAAAATATATATATATACACACACACACAGACACACAGTGCAGAGCATTGTAGCTGGATGGAATAAATATATGAATATATGAACACACAGTGCAGAGCATTGTAGCTAGATGGAATAAATATGTAAATATATAAACACCCACAGTACGGAGCATTGCAGCTAGGTGGAATAAATATGCAAGTATATAAACACACACAGTGCGGAGCAATGTAGCTAGATGGAATAATATGTAGATATATAAATATATAAACACCCACAGTACGGAGCATTGTAGCTAGATGGAATAAATATGCAAATATATAAACACACACAGTGCAGAGCATTGTTGCTAGATGGAATGAAACAGCATAACCGTCTACTTAGTTATCCTACATGGTATGATTATGTGCCCATACATATTCTCACCCTCCATAGCGACCGGTATGTTCCTAGTTGTATGCCGGAGAGGACCATTGTGTAAGTCTATTGCATCTTTTGCATTCAAAAAACTATTAGTTTGTTACGTCTTTTTGCTATCTCTGCGAGCAGCCCTGCTTAGGTTGTACAGTCTGACAGCCGTTGGTAGGAAGGACCTACGAAACCTCTCGGTTGTGCACCTGGGATGATGTAGTCTGCTGCTAAATGAGCTCCTCAGTGCATTCAGTATGTCCTGCATAGGGTGGAACTCGGACTCCAGCAGAGATGACAGTTTAGCCACCGTCCTTCTCTCTCCTATCTCCTCCATCGGATCAAGGCGCTGCCCCAGGACAGAGCTAGCTTTCTTAATCAGTTTGTTCAGTCTCTTCCTATCGGCTGCAGTAATGCCACTGCCCCAGCAGACCACTCCAAAAGTGATGGCTGATGCCACCACCGTGTCATAGAATGACTTCAGCAGCGCCCCTTGTACACCAAAAGACCTGAGTCTCCTCAGCAGGAACAGCCTGCGCTGTCCCTTCTTGTAGAGTGCATCAGTATTGTGTGACCAGTCTAGTTTATTGTTCAGATGAATACCCAGGTACTTATAGGATGTCACCATCTCGATGTCTGTTCCCTGTATATTTACTGGTACTGTGAGGGGCTGCCCATGCCTGCGGCAGTCCACCACCAGCTCCTTAGTTTTCCTCGCGTTGATCTGGAGGCAGTTCCGATGGCACCAGTCCACGAAGTCCTGGATAAGCCCTCTGTACTCAGCTTCATCTCCATTGGAGATGAGGTGTTATGTTCTTCTTCTTCTTCTGTTAGATTTGATTGGAGGTTGGCAACCAGCTCAAAGATGCATTACCGCCACTCTGCAGTGCTGTGTCCTATTTCGGCAACTCCCATTCCACAATTTCCGTGCTTTTGAATGTCCTAAAGATGTCTTCCTGTATCTATTGAGTCCCAATATTCTTGTCACTTTTCAACTACGAATCTCCCATTCGGTTTAAAGTGCTTGTGACTGTGTCTATATATGTGTCTTGTAGGGAGTCATGTGCTGTGTCTATGTGCCATCATATAGACATCATCTGGTGGTTCTTCTTCTTCGTTCAGACCACTGAAGGGTCTCCTCCTGTCTCAGATGGCTGTGTTGTTCACAGTCATGCCTGCGGCATACTGGTGGAACCTGAGGTGTTTCATGTTCACAGCATCCTTTCTGACGTGCAGCAGTTGTCCTCATTCTATTGCTCTCCATCTGGTGGATCTTCTTCTTCATTCAGACCACTGGTTGAGGGATAGGTGTGTCGTAATTTCAGTTCATGGGTACGATCCTGAAAAAGTGGCTTTCGACCCTGTTCAGGAAGGCCCGTGCATCCCCGTAGAAACCAAGAAACCGGAGCACCCGGAGAAAATCAGCGCTTTCCTTGGCATTTTACACATTTGTAGTGTAGACTGGCATTCGGCAAGGTTACACATTTGCCGTCATGTAGGCATGGCAAGTTGTCCTATGATGCCTGAGTTCATAGGACGCGCTATGATGATGAGACAGAGACCATAGGCCATCCTATGATGTCATAGAAATGTGCTTTAAAGTCTGTCGTACCCTATGCTGGTGAAGAGTGTCCTCCGGTCTCAGATGGGTGCGATGTACTGCTGGAACCTCATGTGTTTCATCTTCATGGCATCTTTTCTGTTGTGCAGCAGTTGTCGTCAAGACAGATCGTCCTATGAACTCAGGCATCCTATGCACATACACATAGACAAATCTACAGTATGTGTGACAAATCGTCCTATGATTTCTGTGGTCTGTGACCTCATAAAGACACATTTAAGATAAGAGATAAGATAAGCCTTTATTAGTCCCACAATGGGGAAATTCCAGGATTGCAACAGCACAGGGATAGCAACACTCAGAGCAATAATTAAGAAGATACGAAAAATATAAATAAGAGCAGTGGATATACATATGAACATATAAATATATAAATATATATACAAAGTGCGGAGCATTGTAGCAAGATGGAATAAACAGCATAACCGTCTACTTAGTTATCCTACATAGTATGAATATGTACCCATACATATTGTCACCCTCCGTAGCGACTGATATTGTCCTAGTTGTATACTGGAGGGGACCATTTGTGTAAGTCTGTTGCGTCTTTTGCATTCAATACTACTAGGTCGTCACGTTTTTTTGCTATCTCTGCGAGCAGCCCTGCTTAGGTTATACAGTCTGACAGCCGTAGGTAGGAAGGACCTGCGAAACCTCTCGGTTGCTCACCTAGGATGATGTAGTCTACTGCTAAATGAGCTCCTCGGTGCGTTCAATATGTCCTGCATAGGGTGGGACTCGAACTCCAGCAGAGATGACAGTTTAGCCACCATCCTTCTCTCTCCTATCTCCTCCACTGGGTCAAGGCGTTGCCCCAGGACAGAGCTAGCTTTCTTGATCAGTTTGTTCAGTCTCTTCCTATCGGCTGCTGTAATGCCGTTGCCCCAGTAGACCACTCCAAAAGTGATGGCTGATGCCACCACTGCGTCGTAGAATGTCTTCAGCAGCGCCCCTTGTACACCAAAAGACCTGAGCCTCCTCAGTAGGAACAGCCTGCGCTGTCCCTTCTTGTAGAGTGTGTCGGTATTGTGTGACTAGTCTAGTTTATTGTAACACCAAGGTACTTGTAGGATGTCACCATCTCAATGTCTGTTCCCTGTATGTTTACTGGTGCTGTGAGGGGTTGTCCTTGCCTGCGGCAGTCCACCACCAGCTCCTTAGTTTTCCTCGCGTTGATCTGGAGGCAGTTCCAATGGCACCAGTCCACGAAGTCCTGGATAAGTCCTCTGTACTCAGCTTCATCTCCGTTAGAGATGAGGCCGACGATCGCAGAGTCGTCAGAGAACTTCTGTAGATGGCAGTGTGTTGTGTTGTGTGAGAAGTCCGCAGTATAAAGGGTGAACAGGAAGGGAGCCAAAACCATTCCCTGGGGGGCCCTCATGCTACCGATGATCGCGTCAGACACACAATCTCGGGTTCTCACAAACTGTGGCCGGTTAGTGAGGTAGTCCAGGATCCATAATGACTGGTGCTGGTCCACTCCTGTGCACAGCAGCTTGCCCTTCAGGATCATTGGTTGAATGGTGTTGAAAGCACTGGAGAAATCAAAGAACATGATCCTCACCGCATTCCCGGGCTTCTCCAGGTGGGACAGAGAACGGTGAAGGAGGAAGATCACTGCATCCTCCACCCCAATGCCATGCTGGTAGGCGAACTGGAGTGGATCTATCACTGGTCCCATCAGGGGGCAGAGGTGAGCAAGGAGCAGTCTCTCCAGGGTCTTCATCATGGGAGACGTCAGGGCCACTGGTCTGTAGCTGTTCAGATCTTTGGGGTGGGAAGTCTTTGGTACAGGTACCACACAAGATGTTTTCCACAACTGTGGTACCCTCCCCAGCTTCAGGCTCAGGTTGAAGATATGCTCCACAATCCCACACAGCTAGTCTGCACAGGACTTGAGGAGCTTCGTGCTGATGCCGTCCAGTCCCGCGACCTTCCTCGCCTTGATCTTCCTCAGCTCCGTCCTCACCTGGGTCTTAGTGAGGGTCAGGTTGGGGGGCTGTGTGCTGGGAGTGGGGGGTGTTGGTGGAGTGGGGTGTGGACAGCAGGTCTCGATGATTTTAGAGGCAGCAGTGGTTATTGTGCAGTTGGGGGGGAGGGCGACTGGTCAAACCTATTAAAAAACAGGTTCAGATTGTTCGCCCACTCCCTGCCCCCCGTAACCTGGGGGGAGGTATTCTGGAGCCCAGAGATGGTTTTGAGGTTTCTCCAGACCCCGCCGATGTCGCTCTGTTGCAGCTTGTCCTCCATCTTCTTCCTGAAGCTGTCCTTGCCTTCTCTGATCTTCCTCCTCAGCTCCCTCTGAATGGACTTCAGCATCTCCCTGTTCCCCGTCCTGAAGATCCTCTTCTTCTCTCTCAGAAGTGTTTTTATCTCAGGGTTGATCCAGGGTTTGTTGTTCGAGCAACACCGTATGGTCTTGGTGGGAACGGTGTTGTCCACACAGAAGCCGAGGTAGTCCGTGATGGTGTGAGTGAGGCCATCGATGTCCTCACCATGTGGATCGCAGAGCTGCTCCCAGGCAGTGATATCAAAACAGTCCTTTAGCGCGTCCATTGCCTCCTCAGACCATAACTTCACTGTGTGCATGACCGGAGGTTGTCTGTGTACTAAGGGTTTGTACACCGGCAGAAGATGAACCAAGTTGTGATCCGATCTCCCGAGTGGGGGGAGTGGTGATGAGGTGTACGCCTCCTTAGTATTTGCATAGAATAAGTCCAGTGTTTTGTTGTCTCTAGTGTGGCATGTGACATACTGGGTGAACGTGGGTAGAATGGGGGACAGTGAAATATGGTTGAAATCACCTGAGATGAGAAGAGCTTCTGGGTGTTCTGTCTGCAGCCTGCCAGTTATTGAGTGGATGACATCACGCGCTGTCCCAGCATTCGCCGTCGGATTTGCATAAATAACAATGCAGATCACGTGTGAGCATTCCCTCGGGAGATATGTAGGCCACATGCTAACAGCTAGCAACTCAATGTCTTTGCTACAGTGCCGTTCCTTAACCGTGATATGTCCCGGTCTGCACCAGTTGTTATTGACATACATTATCACTCCCCCGCCCCTTGTCTTTCCACTGTCTGGTGTCTGGTCTGCCCGTATTGAGTGGAAACCCTCCAGTTCGATGTTAGCATCTGTTGCTAGTTCTGTTAGCCACGTCTCAGTATATAGCATCAAACTACTCTCCCTGAAGACACTCTCGTAGCGGGAGATAGCCGCTAGCTCATCAGTCTTACTGAGTAGAGCTCGAACATTCCCCATAATAACGGATGGGAGGACGGGTCTGTACCTTATATTCCTCGCCCGCCGTCTTACTCCAGCTCGACACCCACGCCATTTCTGTCTTATCTCTCCCGGTATGTCGAGAGGCAGGTGTAACCCTGTGTTAAAAACATGATGGAATTATGAATGTCGATACCGCTTTAAGAAGAAGGGGGGACATTCATTTCACAATGGGAGTAGATAGTTTAACGTGAATTACAATTAGAAATATTGATACCGCTTTTAAAAAGAAAAAGACCCATTTTACAATGGGAATACATAATTCGAATATGAATATTTAAATAAATATATATTCATAAATAGTAGGAACATTTTCTAGAAGGTTCTGATAAAATTCCTAGTATTGTGTGTTGATATTTCGAGTAACCAATGGCTGCGCCGTTGCTGGGTCACGCCACCCAATGGGTTAAGCACTTTCTCCCTGGGTCTGGGATGACTTGCATTTTTGGCTCAGTCACGCCAGACTCCGAAAGACAGACCAGAGACAGAGACGGTCTTTGGTGATATGGCGACGCTAGTGTGCTGGTAGCAGCCTTTGCCTGGATAAAACCCTTGAAATTGGTAAGCCTAAACCAAAATGAGAAATGAGACATTGCGGTATTGCCAAATTCTAATGCCCCATCTATTAAATTTTAAGATTGGGATCTGGGGGCTGTCAACGCCGTTGAGCGCGGGAACCCCATTGACGCACGAGCCACTTGGCATGGTGAGTGCTATTTATTCATTGTGTATGTGGATGCTAACCGCTAGCTTAAAAACGCTAGCCGCCGATGCTAAATTCGGCTATTTTTTTCATCAGAAAAAGCTGTTCTTCAAGGCTGTAATGGTTAGCAAAGGTCCCAGTTCCCTTGCCATTAATTGGTACTTAATGGCGAAAGTTATATCTGTGATTTATATGTGTTTTAAAGTGCGAAAATGGTGATAAATGATTGTGCTAGCTTAACATGCTAAACCTCCGATGCTAAATCTGGCTAGGATTTACACAGAAGGAGGTTGTGTTCAGAGCTGTAATGGTTAGCAGAAGGATCCATTTCACTTGCCATTGAATGTATTTGATAGTGAATAATACATCTATGGTTTAAAGATGTTTAAAAATATTATTGTTGTTGTTCTGACCTATTTTATAGGTCAGGTTCTTTTTTTTTTTTTTCCCTTTGGACTGGTTTGACCAGAGCGTGGATCTCCAAATCTGGATGGCGAGCCGAAGCCCGAACCCTATGAACTGCTAAAGGTGACTCCACTAGTCACCTGGAAAGGACCAAAACAGGACTGTGAATTTTGTAAATATAAGTTTGAGTTTATGGATTATTTTTTTCTATTTTATCACACTGTGTATTTATTTATGTGTACATAATTGTAAATAATATACATAGTTGCAAGTTCCATATACGGCTGTGTATGTGTCGTCTGTTGCTGCACCTCCCAGGCTCCTACGAACCCAGAGTCGGTCTGACCTGGCCCAATTATCCCTTTTCCCTCAGGTAGTAAAGTTAAGGTAAATAGATTGCCATAACACACCACTACCAAAAAGGGTACTACACCTAAAGTGAGTAGGAGTTAGTTAGTAAGGATTACACACAAAAATCTGGCGAGCGCAGGTGTTAGTGGACCCTGTTACCCCCAATTACCCTGGTATTACCCAGTGATATTATACCCCGCAAGTATGGTACCACCCTGTGTATACTATTGTTACAGTGGTAATACTGTGTTAGCGGTGTTAAACAGGCATCACAGATCAAAGCCAGGCATCAACGAACGAGTGGTGACGTCAAAGATCCAAGGCAGGTTTCACCATGGTTGCTGTTGCCTTGCTAACAGTAGCTTTCGACGGCCATGCAAAAATGTTCGCTTACACTTGCCTTCTATGGGCATGCACGGGTATGCACGAGCATGCACAGGTATGAGCCCTGAGACACAATACCAATTCAATTCAACTTTATTTATATAGCGCCATTTCACAACAACAGTCATCTCATAGCACTTTCAACTGTAGGGGGGACCCCCACAGTTTCAGAAAAACCCCAGCAATCAGGCGATCCCCTGTGAGCAAGCATTTGGCGACGGTGGAGAGGAAAAACTCCCTTTTAACAGGAAGAAACCTCCAGCAGAACCAGGCTCAGGGAGGGGCAGTCATCTGCTGCGACTGGCTGGGGGGTGAGAGGACAGAAGATGAAAAGAACAGACATGTAGGGAGCAAACAGCACGATGGGGACTCAATCTATGGGAGAGAACAAACAAATGTTAATGACTAGCAAAAAAAATATTTCATTGAGAGTGAAGAAAGGAGTGAGGCCCAGTGCATTATTGGAGGTCCCCTGGCTGACTAAACCTATTAGCAGCATAACTAAGGGAGGGTTCAGAAACACATGATCCCTCCCTAATTGTAGGCTATATCAAAAAGGTAGGTTTTAGCCCTATTCTTAAAAACAGAGATCGAGTCTGACTCCCAAATCCAGATTGGCAGCTGGTTCCACAGGAGAGGAGCTTGATAACTGAAGGCTCTGCCTCCCATTGTACTTTTGGAGACTCTAGGTATTACAAGTAATCCTGCATTTTGGGAGCGTAGTGCTCTGTTAGGATAATACGGTAGTATCAGATCTTTTAAATAAAAAGGAGCCTGATTGTTTAGAGCTTTGTAAGTAAGAAGAAGGATTTTAAACTTAATTCTAAACTCTATGGGAAGGATATGATCTCTCTTTCTAGTACCTGTTAAAACTCTTGCTGCAGCATTTTGGATCAGCTGAAGACTTTTTAAAGATGTTTTAGGACAGCCTGATAATAAAAAATTACAATAATCTAATCTCGAGCTAACAAAAGCGTGGATCAGTTTCTCAGCATCACTCTGAGACAAGACGCTCCTAATCTTGGCTATATTATGCAAATGATAGAAGGCAGTCTTAGAAACAAATTTAATATGTGAATTGAAGGACAGATCTTGATCAAAAATAATTCCAAGGCTCCTCACAGA
The DNA here is from genome assembly GCA_020510985.1 of Pholidichthys leucotaenia. Classification (NCBI taxonomy): domain Eukaryota; kingdom Metazoa; phylum Chordata; class Actinopteri; order Cichliformes; family Pholidichthyidae; genus Pholidichthys; species Pholidichthys leucotaenia. The sequence continues at coordinate 104,427,010 of CM035843.1, read as the reverse complement.
GCTATTAAGAGAGAGTAACTGCATCCAAACTGAAAGTTTGATTTGGAAAGGTATTTCTAAGGTTTTTTGGACCAACAAGAATGACTTCAGTCTTCTCTGAATTTAATAGCAGGAAATTACAAGTCATCCAAGCTTTGATTTCCTTAAGACAGGCTTCCAACTTGGCTAATTGATTACTATCATCTGGCTTCATTGACAGGTATAATTGTGTATCATCTGCATAACAATGAAAATGTATACAGTGCTTTCTAATAATGTTGCCTAACGGAAGCATATATAAACTAAAAAGAGTAGGGCCTAGCACAGATCCCTGTGGAACTCCATGACTAAGCTTTGGGTTGAAAGAAAACTCATTATTGACATGAACAAACTGGAACCTATCAGATAAATAAGATCTAAACCATTGCAACGAAGTTCCATTAAGTCCAACATAGTGTTCTAATCTATCAAGTAGAATATTATGATCGATAGTATCAAAAGCTGCACTAAGGTCTAAAAGGACAAGTACAGAAACCAGTCCATTATTAGATGCGACGAGGAGGTCGTTAGTGACCTTCGCTAAGGCTGTTTCAGTACTATGATGGATTCTAAACCCAGATTGAAACTCTTCAAGTAAACCATTTCCCTGCAGGTGGTCAAATAATTGCGTAGCAACAACTCTTTCTAAGATTTTTGAAATGAAAGGGAGATAGAGATTGGTCTATAGTTAGCTAAAGCTCCTGGATCAAGCATTGGCTTTTTGAGTAAGGGTTTAATTACAGCCGTTTTAAAAGCCTGCGGTACATGACCTAAAGTTAATGAAGAATTGATTATATGAAGAATAAAGCTACCAATAAGACTTCTTTAAATAACCTGGTAGGAATAGGGTCTAAAAGACAAGTTGAAGGTTTGGATGAGGAAACTATTTTGTCTAACTCACAAAGGTCGATTGGAGTAAACTCATCAAGACAGGCATCAGTTGAAGGAGTTGTAGTAGTTACTGTATTTAAGTTAACTGTGGGAAGAATATGATTGATTTTATCTCTGATGGATGAAATTTTATTATTGAAAAAGTTCATAAAGTCCTGACTAGTAAGCTCTAAGGGAATGCTAGGATTGACAGAGTCCTGACTCTTTGTCAACCTGGCTACAGTGCTGAAAAGAAACCTGGGATTATTCTTGTTCTCTTCTATTAATGCAGAATAATAACTCGTTCTAGCTTTTCTAAGAGATTTTTTATAAATTAAAAGATGATTTCTCCAAGCTAAATAGATTTCATCTAAATTAGTGGAGCGCCATTTTCTTTCTAATTGACGAGTCTTCTGTTTTAAGCTACGAGTTTCTGTGTTGAACCAAGGAGTTAGAAATCTCTGATTAGACTTTTTCTTTTTTAAAGAGGCCACCATGTCTAGAGTCTGATGCAGAGAAGCTGTAACACTATCCACCATGTTATCAATTACAGAAGGAGCAAAGCTGTCTATAGCTTATTTCCGTTGTGTTGACACATGGCATAGAGGAAACAATCTGCATAAATTTGGTAACAGCATCATCTGAGAGGCATCTACTGTAGTAATATTTTTCTTTAGGAGCCAAATAGTCAGAAATAGTAAAATCAAAGGTTATCAGAGAATGGTCTGACAGTAAGATAAGATAAGCCTTTATTAGTCCCACAACGGTGAAATTCCAGGATTGCAACAGCACAGGGATAGCAACACTCAGAGCAACAATCAGAAGGCAAGAAAAAAAACAAGAACAGCGAGTATACATATGTACATATAAACATAAATATATAGACACACGATGCGGAGCATTGCAGCTAGATGGAATAAATATATGAACATATACACAGTGCGGAGCATTGTAGCTAGATGGAATAAATATGTGAATATATAAACACACACACAGTGTGGAGCGTTGTAGCAAGATGGAATAAATATATGAATATATAAACACACAGTGTGGAGCATTGCAGCTAGATGGAACAAACATGCAAATATATAAACACACACAGTGCGGAGCATTGTAGCTAGATGGAATAAATATGTAAATATATAAACACACACAGTGTGGAGCATTGTCGCTAGATGGAATAAATATACAAACAAACACACACAGTGCGGAGCATTGCAGCTAGATGGAATGAAACAGCATAACCGTCTACTTAGTTATCCTACATGGTATGATTATGTACCCATATATATTGTCACCCTCCGTAGCTGCCGGTATTTTCCTAGTTGTATACCGGAGGGGACCATTGTGTAAGTCTATTGCGTCTTTTGCATTCAATACTATTAGGTTGTCACGTCTTTTTGCTATCTCTGCGAGCAGCCCTGCTTAGGTTATACAGTCTGACAGCCGTTGGTAGGAAGGACCTGCGAAACCTCTCGGTTGTGCACCTAGGATGATGTAGTCTGCTGCTAAATGAGCTCCTTAGTGCATTCAGTGTGTCCTGCATAGGGTGGAACTCGGACTCCAGCAGAGATGACAGTTTAGCCACCATCCTTCTCTCTCCCATCTCCTCCACTGGGTCAAAGCACTGCCCCAGGACAGAGCTAGCTTTCTTGATCAGTTTGTTCAGTCTCTTCCTATCGGCTGCTGTAATGCCACTGCCCCAGCAGACCACTCCAAAAGTGATGGCTGATGCCACAACCGTGTCATAGAATGTCTTCAGCAGCACCCCTTGTACACCAAAAGACCTGAGTCTCCTCAGTAGGAACAGCCTGCGCTGTCCCTTCTTGTAGAGTGCGTCAGTATTGTGTGACCAGTCTAGTTTATTGTTCAGATGAACACCCAGGTACTTGTAGGATGTCACCATCTCAATGTCTGTTCCCTGTATGTTTACTGGTGCTGTGAGGGGTTGTCCTTGCCTGCGGCAGTCCACCACCAGCTCCTTAGTTTTCCTCACGTTGATCTGGAGGCAGTTCCGATGGCACCAGTCCACAAAGTCCTGGATAAGCCCTCTGTACTCAGCTTCATCTCCGTTGGAGATGAGGCCAACGATCACAGAATCGTCAGAGAACTTCTGTAGATGGCAGTGTGTTGTGTTGTGTGAGAAGTCCGCAGTATAAAGAGTGAACAGGAAGGGAGCCAAAACCGTTCCCTGTGGGGCCCCCGTGTTACCGATGATCGTGTCGGACACACAGTCCCAGGTTCTCACAAATTGTGGCCGGTTTGTGAGGTAGTCCAGGATCCATGATGACAGGTGCTGTTCCACCCCTGCGCACAGCAGCTTGTCCTTACGGGGTTATGAGGAGACACTACCAGATTTTCTATTTCTATGCCATATGTCAGAACAAGGTCCAATGTATGGTGGAGATAATGAGTAGAATTTCCTACTTTCTGAGAAAACCCAATCGAGTCTAATATTGAATTAAATGCCACATTAAGGCAGTCACTATCTACATCTACATGTATATTAAAGTCCCCTACTATAATTATTCAATCTGATTTCAGCACTAAATCAGCTAAAAAATCAGCAAGTTCGGATAAAAATTCTGAGTAGGTTGATGGAGGACGATAAACTATGGCAAATAAAATTGGGTTTAAACCTAAAATAACCTTTAACCTTTGGGTTTAACCTTTTATTTATATGGATGCCAAGAGAAACGCAATTTCATCTTGCCTGCACTACAGTTGTATGTACAGCAATATGACAATAAAGTTTGATTTGATTTGATTTGAAAATTGCTAAAGTGCCCAATACTGAGGACCAGGCCCTCAAAGGAATTATAACATGTTTTTTGCTTTACATTAATTAATAGTTTGGAATGGTAAATTGTTGCTACTCCTCCTCCACGACCAGAACTTCTGGGATTTTGACAGTTTAAATAACCAGAGGGAGTTGATTCATTTAAACCAACATAATCCTCTTGCCCTAACCAAGTCTCTGTAAGGGATATTAAATCAATCTGATGATCAATTAACAGATCATGGACTAACAAAGACTTGGGAGTTAGAGACCTAATATTTAATAAACCACATTTAATTTTTAAATTATGAGGAGGAACATAGGCCAAATCATTCAATTTAGAGGCTTTATGTTTAATTTGAGTTTTACCAATTTTTTGCTTAATCACTTTGGGATGCTTATATATTATATTTTTATTTACTTTGGAGGGAGCAGACAATGATTCTCTTATGGGGAAGACGGGCTAAGCTGAGGGGTGGCGGATGAAGAGGAGCTGCAGAGAGGTGTGTAAGAGTGCGACTCTGCTTCCTGGTCCCAACTCTGAGTAGTCAAGGTTTTGGAAATTTGGATAAAAAAGATGCCAGATTGTTAGATAAATGAGACGCACCATCCAAAGTGGGATGAATGCTGTCTCGTCTCATAAGACCAGGTTTTCCCCAAAATGAGCTCCATTTGTCAATGTAGCCCACGTTGTTTGCAGGACACCACACAGACAGCCAGCGGTTGAAGGATGACGAGCGGCTAAACATGTCATCACTGGTCAGATGGGGGAGGGGCCCAGAGAATACTACAGAGTCTGACATTGTTTTGGCAAAGTCACACACCGATTCTACATTAAGTTTCGTGACTTCCGACTGCCGGAGACGGATGTCATTAATGCCAGCGTGAATAACAATTGTGGAGTATTTACAGTTACTTTTAGCCAGCATTTTCAAATTTGACTCGATGCCGTCTGCTCTGGCCCCAGGTATGCATTTGACTATGGCCGCTGGAGTCTCTAGGTTCACGTTTCTGACTACAGAGTCGCCAGTGATCAGAGTTTTTTCCTCAGCGGGTGTGTCGCTGAGCGGGGAAAAATGATTAGAAACGTGAACAGGTTGGAGGTGTACCGGGGCTTTGCGACTAGGCTTCCACCATCCATGAGTTTAATTGAAAAACAAAAATTTGAATGTTTATGACACCTGTGCATGCCCGTGCATACCCGTGCATGCCTGTAGAAACCAAGTATAAGCAAGCATTTCTTCATGCCTGTAGAAAGCACGTGTAAGCACGTCACCACTCATTCAGTGATACCTGCCTTTGATCTTTGATGATGTCATAGTGAGTCCTATGATTGTGAGTGATGCCTGCCTACGACGCCTGCCTTTGATCTGTGACGTCATAGCGAGTCCTATGATCTTTGAGCGAGTTCTATGGTCCTGAGAGACACACATGGTGTCTATATGGCGATGATGTCATAGTGAGTCCTATGATCTTTGAAAATGTCAGTGAGTCCCGTGTGTGTGTGTGTCTGTAACAATCATAAGACGGCCTATGATGTGCCTCTGATGTTCCTAAGATTTCTGCATGATAGGACAGTCTATGATGTTCCTATGATTTCACCATGATAGGACAGCTTAGGATATGATTCCTGCCTTGATGTCTTTATGATGTCATATAGACTGATGCCTGCCATGATGTCTATATGAAGTTATACAGACCATGCTGTCCTATGATGCTCCTGTGTCAGTGATGCCTGCCTTGCTGTCTACATGATGTCATATAGACCATCATTCATGTTCATAGCACTCGCTATGGTGGTCCTACATAGGGACACCATGTGAACCAGGAAATCTGGAAATCTATGGATCAACTGCCTCCAGATCAACACGAGGAAAACTAAGGAGCTGGTGGTGGACTGCCGCAGGCAAGGACAACCCCTCACAGCACCAGTAAATATACAGGGAACAGACATCGAGATGGTGACATCCTACAAGTACCTGGGTGTTCATCTGAACAATAAACTAGACTGGTCACACAATACTGATGCACTCTACAAGAAGGGACAGCGCAGGCTGTTCCTACTGAGGAGACTCAGGTCTTTTGGTGTACAAGGGGTGCTGCTGAAGTCATTCTATGACATGGTGGTGGCATCAGCCATCACTTTTGGAGTGGTCTGCTGGGGCAGTGGCATTACAGCAGCCGATAGGAAGAGACTGAACAAACTGATTAAGAAAGCTAGCTCTGTCCTGGGGCAGCACCTTGACCCATTGGAGGAGATGGGAGAGAGAAGGATGGTGGCTAAACTGTCATCGCTGCTGGAGTCTGAGTTCCACCCTATGCTGGACATACTGAATGCACTGAGGAGCTCATTTAGCAGCAGACTACATCATCCTAGGTGCAAAACCGAGAGGTTTCACAGGTCCTTCCTACCTACGGCTGTCAGACTGTACAACCTAAGCAGGGCTGCTCGCAAAGATAGCAAAAAGACGTAACAACCTAATAGTATTGAATGCAAAAGACGCAATAGACTTACACAATGGTCCCCTCCGGTATACAACTAGGAAAATACCAGTCGCTATGGAGGGTGAGAATATGTATGGGTACATAATCATACCATGTAGGATAACTAAGTAGATGGTTATGCTGTTTCATTCCATCTAGCTACAATGCTCCGCACTGTGTGTTTATATATCTACATATTTATTCCATCTAGCTACAATGCTCCGCACTGTGTGTTTATATATCTACATATTTATTCCATCTAGCTACAATGCTCCACACTGTGTGTTTATACTGTATATCTACATATTTATTCCATCTAGCTGCAATGCTCCGCACTGTGTGTTTATATATTTACGTATTTATTCCATCTAGCTACAATACTCCGCACTGTGTGTTTATATACTCATATATTTATTCCATCTAGCTACAATGCTCCGCATTGTGTTTATATATTTATATATTTATTCCATCTAGCTACAATACTCCGCACTGTGTTTATATATTCATATATTTATTCCATCTAGCTGCAATGCTCCGCACTGTGTGTTTATATATTTACATATTTATTCCATCTAGCTACAGTACTCCGCACTGTGTGTTTATATACTCATATATTTATTCCATCTAGCTACAATGCTCCGTACTGTGTGTCTATATATATATATATATATATATATATATATTTATATTTATTTGTACATATGTATACTCGCTGCTCTTGTTTTTCTCTTGCCTTCTGATTGTTGCTCTGAGTATTGCTATCCCTGTGCTGCTGCAATCCTGGAATTTCCCCATTGTGGGACTAATAAAGGCTTATCTTATCTTAACATCATGTGAAGCAGTAAATCTGGAAATCTCAGTAAGTCAGAAGGCAAATCAATAATTACAAATGATGTCTATATGAAGTTATACAGACCATGCTGTCCTATGATGCTCCTATGTCAGTGATGCCTGCCTTGCTGTCTACATGATGTCATATAGACCATCACTCACGTTCATAGCGCTCGCTATGGCGGTCCTACATAGGGACAGCATGTGAACCAGGAAATCTGGAAATCTCACTCAACATCATGTGAAGCAGTAAATCTGGAAATCTCAGTAAGTCAGAAGGCAAATCAATAAATAAAAATTATATAGTGGAAAAGTGGCAAGAATACTGGCACTCAATAGATACAGGAAGACATCTTTATGACATTCAAAAGCAGGTGAACTCTGGAATGGGAGTTGGCAGAAACAGGAACGCAGAGATACTCATCACCCAATTAAGAAGAGGACACACTAATTTAAACCAAACGCTACATAAATGGACAGCAATAGAGTGAGGGCAACTGCTGCATGTCAGGAAATATCCCGTGAAGATGAAACAGCTGAGGTTCCAGCAGTACCTCCCAGGCATGACTGTGTTGCATGTCAGAAAAGATGCCATGAAGATGAAACATGTCAGGTTCCAGCAGTATGTCGCAGGCATGCCTTGCTTTCACCTGCTTTCTACGGATGCAGAAATACATGCCTGGTTTCTACTGGCATGAACGGGTATGCATGGGCATGCACAGGTATCTGTCAGTTTGTCTGTGTGTCTTTGTGTGTCACAATCATATGATGCCTACATGACGTCACATAGACACCGTAGTATAGAGTCGCCGATGATGGTCCACGACATGGAGAACAATACAGTGAGGAGAACTGCTGCACGTCAGAATAGGTGCTGTGAAGATGAAACACCTGAGGTTCCAGCAGTACGTCGCAGTCATGACTGTGAACAACACAGCCGTCTGAGACAGGAGGAGACCCCTCAGCAACGAGCATGCAGAAATACTTGCTTATACTTGCTTTCTACGGGCATGGATGGGTCATGATCATAGGACTGTCTATGATGTCCGCATGATGTCCGCATGATGTCCGATGATGTTCCTATGATGTCAACGATCATAGGACTCACTACATGATGTCTATCTGTGTGCAGAAATACATGCTTATACTTGGTTTCTACGGGTATGCACGGGCATGCACGGGTATGCACTAGTACTTGTTAATTAGTGATTTGCCTTCTGCCTTACTGAGTGAGATCTCCAGATCCACTGCCTTAAATTTCAATGATTGTTTTGCTAATAAGTCCACATCCTTATTACCCTCTATTCCAACATAGGCTGGAACCCAAAGAAAGTTTACTGACTGGCCTTTACTGTAGAGGCTGTAAATTAAGAAGTGGATTTCTACAATTAGGTCTTGCCTACACGACTGCAGTGACTGAACACTCTTGAGAGCTGCCCAACTATCTGAAGCAATGACTGCATTATTCCTATAATTTATCTCCAACCACTGTAGAGCTAATATAATGGCAACTAGCTCAACTGTGTATACTGATAAAGTGATTGCTGTTTCTTTTATTGATAGATATTTTATACTGAGGAATGTATACCGCAGCTCCACTACGACCAGTTGTAGGGTCCTTGGAACCATCTGTTAATGCTATCAGCATGTTTCTGAAGTTCTGTTCAATATATTTTTGCACTATATAATCTGTTGCTGATTGCTTACAGTATGTTGCCTCCTCAGTTGTTGTATTTCAAGATCTACTAGTGGCATCTTAAACAGCCATAGAGGAGTAACAGACCACAGGACTGTTGGGCTAAAATCTATGTGTTTTAATCCTGCCTGCTCAGCAGTGGTATCACTTATCCATCCAAAGCTACTAATCTTGGACTCATTGTGTTCCCAGCAATCATTAGGAATAGCTTTTGTAGGATGTGACCTCTTATGCCCCTTCAAGTTGATCCAGTATGCCAGCATTAATTTGGTTCTTCTTAATCTTAAGTGGCATTTCACCCATCTCTACTTGGATCGCTGATACTGGAGGAGTTTTAAATGCACCACAACATATCCTAAGAGCCTTTGTCTCTATGTCCAGTTGGTTCAGGTGACAATCAGCAGCCGACATGAATGCAACACATCCATAGTCTAGTATCGCTCTCATTAGTCCTCGATATACCCTCAACAGAGAGGCCCTAGAGGCCCCCCAGTCCTGTCCTGCCAGATATCTCAAAATATTATTTATTTTCTTACATTTTTGATTAGTTTTTTCAGTATGCTGCTTCAAGGTTAGTTTTTCATCAAATAACACACCTAAATACCGAACTACCTTTACTTGCTCTAACTTTTGGCCACAAAGTTTTAAAGAAATTTCTTTGTGACCTTTAGAGAAGCAAATCACTTGTGTCTTTGAGACCGATAATTTAAAAGCCTACCGGTTTGTCCATTGTTCAACTTGGTCTGTTGCTGCCTGCATTTTCCTCTGAATGTACTCAAGATTACGTCCCCTTATCCATAAGGCCCCATCATCTGCATACAGCCGTGGACAAAATTGTTGGTACCCCTCTGTTAATGAAAGAAAAACCCACAATGGTCACAGAAATAACTTGAATCTGACAAAAGCAGGAAATAAAAATTCTATGAAAATTAACCAGTGAAAATCAGACAGTGCTTTTGAATTGTGGTTCAATGGAATTATTTTAAAAAAACAAACTCAGGAAACAGGCCTGGACAAAAATGACGGTACCCTTAATATTTTGTTGCACAACCTTTTGAGGTAATCACTGCAATCAAACGATTTCTGTAACTGTCAATGAGACTTCTGCACCTCTCAGCAGGTATTTTGGCCCACTCCTCATGAGCAAAACTGCTCCTGTTGTCTCAGGTTTGAAGGGTGCCTTCTCCAGATGGCATGTTTCAGCTCCTTTCACAGATGTTCAGTAGGATTTAGATCAGGGCTCATAGAAGACCACTTTAGAATAGTCCAATGTTTCGCACTTAGCCATTCTTGAGTGTTTTTAGCTGTGTGTTTTGGGTCATTATCCTGTTGCAAGACCCATGACCTGCGACTGAGACCAAGCTGTCTGACACTGGGCAGCACATTTCTCTCTAGAATACCTTGATAGTCTTGAGATTTCATTGTACCCTGCACAGATTCAAGACACCTGTGCCAGATGCAGCAAAGCAGCCCCAGAACATAACAGAACCTCCTCCACGTTTCACAGTAGGGACAGTGTTCTTTTCTTGGTATGCTTCATTTTTGCATCTGTGAACATAGAGCTGACGTGCCTTGCCAAAAAAGTTCCAGTTTTGTCTCGTCTGTCCATAGGACACTCTCCCAGAAGCTTTGTGACTTGTCAACATGCAGTTTGGCAATTCCAGTCTGGCTTTTTTATGATTTGTTTTCAACAGTGGTGTCCTCCTTGGTCGTCTCCCATGAAGTCCACTTTGGCTGAAACAATGACTGATGGTGCGATCTGACACTGATGTACCTTGACCTTGGAGTTCACCATGAATGTGTTTAGAGGTTGTTCTGGGCTCTTTTGTTACCATTCGTATTATCCGTCTCCTCCTGCGGTCACATCCAGGGAGGTTGGCTACAGTCCCGTGGATCTTAAATTTCTGAATAATTTGTGCAACTTTAGTCACAGGAACATCAAGCTGCTTGGAGATGGTCTTATAGCCTTTACCTTCAACATGCTTGTCTATAATTTTCTTTCTAATCTCCTGAGACAACTCTCTCCTTTGCTTCCTCTGGTCCATGTTTAGTGTGGTAAACACTATTTCACCAAACAGCACAGTGACTACTTGTCACCCTTTAAATAGGCCGACTGACTGATTACAAGTTTGTAGACACCTGTGATGTTAATTAGAGGACACATCTTGGTTGAACATGTCCCTATGATCACATTATTTTCAATCTTTTCTAGGGGTACCATCATTTTTGTCCAGGCCTGTTTCCTGAGTTTGTTTTTGAAAGTAATTCTGTTGAACCACAATTCAAAAGCATTGTCTGATTTTCACTGGTTAATTTTCATAGAATTTGTATTTATTTCATCAGTTGAGACAACCGTTGAAATGCTCGATATCACTCCTCTCATTGCCTTATTTCCTTCCAAGACTGAGCACTGCACATATTTCCCCTTCATCTTAATGACTCTGATTGTTTTTCCTTGCCGAACACTATCTTTACATGTAACTAATAATGAACCACTACGACGGATTCTTGCATTTAAAACTTCTCCAAGTAACTTATTAATTGCATGTGTGAGCTTAGTTGGGTTCCACTCATGAAATGATGCCTCTTCCTGAGTAAGTTTAATGACTATTTTACACTCCTTATTATTATTCCGGGATTGATCATCTTCTGATTCATCAGCTCTTGATAACACACTTGCTTGCAGTTTCCTTTTGTCTACGTTTGCCTCCTTTAACCCCTTACATTTCAGCCAATTTCCAGTCAATGTGAAATGTTCCACAGGTGGAACACTGGAATCTTAAGAGGTTAAACTTCACTGAATTCCGAACTTCCTCTTTCCCACTTCCTACCTCCATTCCTCCTAGATCACACCCTGCTGTATCACCTTCCACTACCTGCTCTGCCACCTCCTGTCCACTGACAACCCGGCTGTGGCACTCCAGTTCAAAGTGTCTTCTTCCAAAAATCTCTTGGTGAAGTTCCACTTGTGGCTGTCTGCTGTCAATGGGAGTAGCCTCAAATGAGACTTTCTTCTTCATGCACCTGTAAGCTGGTATCCAGCCTACTACTTTTGTAGGGTGTGAATAGCAAAGGGTTAACACACATAAATCATTCTGTAAGTACCTCCCTGGTGTCCTATGCATCCTCCACCCTCAATGAGAGATCGTTGAGAGATCTGGCCAATTGTTGATTTATCAATGATCTTCAGTGATCTCCACAGTCACCACAGTCTCTTCAAAGTTTTGACTCAGTCCAAAACACACAAAGCTCTCCCAAACAATCCCAAAGATAAAAAAAATAGTCCAATCTCTCAATGATCTCCATGCTGTGTGAAGAGGTCCTAAGTGATAAGGTAATGAGTCAGAAACTGTGATATTTCTTAGTCTGCATTAACCAATTATTAAAAGTTGAATCGAAGGTTTATCTGTTTAAAAAGTGATGGCAAAGGTTAATTGTTGGTACTACACTACTGGATTTTAGTGCTGATTTTCAGAATCAGAATCAGAATCAGGTTTATTGCCATTGTTCATGTAGTACACAAACTAGGAATTTGTCTCGGTACAATGCTGCAACATTAAACATGATAAGATAAGAGAAATAAACTATACATGTAATAAAGTGTAGGATAAGATTAAGTGATACTGGTCAACAGTTAAAATATATATTAGCCAGCAGCAGATACTGTGGAGAACTATATAGTGCAGTCGGTAATGCAGGAAGAAAACAGTGATGATTGACATGAGTCTGGTTGAGCTGCTGTACATGGTGCACGAGTCACTTAGTGTTCAGCAGTCTAATGGCAGAGGGGAAGAAGCTGTTCATGTGACGGGAGGTTTTAGTCTGGATGGACCGAAGTCTTCTACCAGAGGGGAGGGGGGCAAACAGTACGTGACCAGGGTGTGAGGGATCGGCTATGATCCGGCCAGCACGCCTCCGGGTCCTGGAGATGTACAGATCCTGGAGAGATGGGAGCTTGCAGCCGATCACCTTCTCAGCAGTGCGCACGACGCGCTGCAGCCTTAGTCTGTCCCTGGCAGTGGCTCCTGCGTACCACACGGTTATGGAGGTGGTGAGGATGGACTCGATGATGGCTGTGTAGAACTGCACTAACATCTTGGTGGGTAGCTTGAGCTTCCTCAGCTGCCGCAGGAAGAACATCCTCTGCTGGGCTTTTTTGATGAGTGAGCTGATGGTCAGCTCCCATTTGAGGTCCCTGGTGATGGTAGTGCCTAGGAAGCGGAAGGAATCAGCAGTGGTGATGGGAGAGCCTGAGAGGGTGAGGGGGGGCAGAGGAGTAGTGACTTTCCTGAAGTCTACAATCATCTCCACTGTCTTCAGAGCGTTCAGCTGCAGGTTGTTATTGCTGCACCAGGACGCCAGCTGGGCCACCTCTCTCCTGTAGGCGGACTCGTCGCCGTTGGAGATGAGCCCGATGAGGGTGGTGTCGTCCGCAAACTTGATCAACTTGACAGACTGGTGGCTGGAGGTGCAGGAGTTGGTGTAAAGGGAGAAGAGTAGGGGGGAAAGTACACAGCCCTGGGGTGATCCGGTGCTGATGCTAGTATAGTCTGAGACAGTCTTTCCCAGCCGCACATGCTGCCTCCGGTCCGTCAGGAAGTCGATGATCCACCTGCAGAGGGAGTCAGGCACGTTGAGCAGGGACAGCTTGTCCCGGAGCAGAGCGGGGCGGATGGTGTTGAATGCGGAGCTGAAGTCCACAAACAGGATCCTGGCGTAGGTTCCCGGGGAGTCCAGGTGCTGCAGGATGGAGTGGAGGGCCAGGTTGACTGCATCGTCTACAGACCTGTTGGCTCGGTAGGCAAACTGCAGCGGGTCCAGGAGAGGGGTGGTGATGGACTTGAGGTGGGACAGGACCAGGCGCTCAAAGGACTTCATGACTACAGAGGTGAGCGCTACAGGTCTGTAGTCATTTTGATCATAGAGATCACAAACTTTACATTTAGCTGCAAATGGTTTTAACACATCAACAACAAATGGCTGGAAAGTTTCTTATCCAACAGATACTGTTCAAGTTAGACATTAAAATCACTGAAATATGGGATTCCTCAGGGCAGCTGGTTGGGGCCTCTGCTATACTCCATATTTAAAACAATTTTCCATAGAAAAAAGACAATGCATTATATTACACTAGTGCATACCTGTGCATGCCCGTGCATACCTGTGCATTCCCATAGAACACAAGTGTAAGCAAACATTTCTGCATGGCCGTAGAAAGTTACTGTTACCATGGCAACAGCAACCATGATGAAATCTGCCTTGGATCTTTGACATTGCCACTGGTTTGTTGATGCCTGCCTTTGATCTGTTGATGGCTGCCTTTGATCTTTGATAATGTCATAGCAAGTGCTATGATCATGAGTAATGCCTGCCTTTGATTTTTTCCCGTTTTCTGTAACCATGCCCTGCCATCTCTGTTTGCCCCTGCTTGTTACTTCTTCTCCTGCCTGTTACTGTTCTGTGTTATGTTGATTACCTGGGTCTATATATACGTGCATACCCGTGCATGCTCATAGAGGGGATGCATTGGAACAGAATTCTTGCCAGTTACAGGACAGTTGGTATAACAACACAGCACTAAGTGGCAATCACATGTGATGGCTTTTGTATGCAGCAAAACAAAAAAATCACACAAAATATGCCCTGCCATCTGGGGCTGTTTGCCCCTGCTTGTTAATTCTTCTCCTGCCAGTCACTGTTCTGTGTTTTGTTGCTTACCTGTGTCTATAAATATGTCTTGCAGGGAGTCATGTGCTCTATGTGTCATCATATAGACATCATCTGGTGGGTCTTCTTCTTCGTTCAGACCACTAAAGGGTCTCCTCCTGTCTCAGAAGGCTGTGTTGTTCACAGTCATGCCTGCAGCGTACTGGTGGAACCTGAGGTGTTTCATGTTCATGGCATCCTTTCTGACGTGCAGCAGTTCTCCGCATTTTATTGCTCTCCATCTGGTGGGTCTTCTTCTTCTTCGTTCAGACCACTGGCTGAGGGATAGGTGCGTCATAATTCTAGTTCATGGGCACGATCCTGAAAAAGTGGCTTTCGACCCTGTTCAGGAAGGCCTGTGCATGCCCGTAGAAACCAAGAAACTGGAGCACCCATAGAAAATCAGCAGAAAATCAAGGTTACACATTTGCCGTCAAGTAGGCATGGCAAGTCGTCCTGTGATGCCTGAGTTCATAGAACACGCTATGATGATGATGCAGAGATCATAGGCCGTCCTATGATGTCCTAGAAATGTGCTTTAAAGTCTGTCGTACCCTATGCTGGTGAAGGGTGTCCTCCTGTCTCAGACGGGTGCGATATACTGCTGGAACCTCAGATATTTCATCTTCATGGCATCTTTTCTGGTGTGCAGCAGTTGTCGTCATTCTATTGCTCTTCTTCTTCTTCTTCTTCTTCTTCTTCTTCTTCGTCTTCGTCTTCGTCGTTGAGACCACTGGTTGACGGATAGGTGCGTCGTATTTCCAGTTCATGGACAGGATCATGAAAATAGATCTAAGCAAAAAGAGGCTTTCCAGCATGGACTCACTGTATATGACATCATAAAGACATGTTGCCTGATGTCTGTCACTGTATATGACATCATAAAGACATGAAGGCAGGCTTGATGTATATGACATCATAAAGACACATCTGTGTGCCGTCATATAGGCATCGCGAGTCATCCTATGATGCCCGAGTTCATGGTCTATATGACATCATAAAGACACATTTGTCTATGTGTCCTATGATGCCTGAGTTCATAGGATGTCCTATGATGTTCAGGCAGAGATCGTAGGCCGTCCTATGATGCCCTATGAACATGACTGACACACACACAGATTTCTTGCTTTTATAGAGTGATGATATTTATATATTTATATTTACTATAATATGCTGATACCAGTTTATATTCTTGTCAAACTGGGTAAAAATTTATTTTTTTTTATTTTTAATCTGACAAACTGTATTTGCTGAGTTGGGGGTGTGATGCTTCCCAGCACTCCCCAGTGCTGTTCATTAATTATCCCACACTACACAGCTGTTTGTCATCCCTGATGGTTATGATCCAACTGAATTTGTACTGAACCAGACCTAAAACTAATGCTATAAACCAACTGTAATGTATATGGCAGTGTCACAATGGAACAATCTTCAGCCTTTTTTACTCATATCAAAAGTAAAAGAAGAATACAGAAGAAGAGACAAGGCGTAAGGGATAGGCGCTCTATCTCACGTCGAGGGTCACCAGTGTAGAGGAAAAGGTTCCAGGTTTGAATCTCCAGGCTGGCAGGGGTAGGAACCTTTCTGTGTGGAGTTTGCATGTTCTCCCTGTGCTGCGTGGGTTTACTCCGGGGGCTCCAGTTTCCTCCCACAATCCAAAGACATGCATGTTAGGTTAACTGGTTGTTCTAAATTGTCCCTGGATATCTGTCTCCTATAAGCCCTTAAGAGTAGAGGGTTAGTGCTAGTGAAGCTCTCTGAGTGGTCTTTGAGACTAGAAAAGTGTTATATAAGTACAGGTCCTTATCCCTTACATAAGAAGACATAGAACAAGTAATAGAAATCGAAAGGGGAAATGTGTTTTCACTGCATTTGATCTATAAATATTTAGTTATTGAAGGACTTATTTGACTAATGTGCTGTTTTCTTATAGGCCCAAACAAGAATGGTTGTTGTTGTAGTAGTAAATAGCAAGGATTTGGCTAATGAACTAACAAATCTATTTATTCATCCACTTGCCAAACAGGCTTACTGGGACCAAGTCCAAAAGGTAGTTTGAACTAGATCTTTCTAGCAGAAAGGTAACAGTTTTGACCCCTGCCTCTTGTGCAACAGAACTCACTCATAATACAACCCCAAATCAGAAAAGAAGTTGGGACGAGATGTGAAATTAAAAAAAAAAGGTACTGACCCTTAAATTTATTTGACCTTTTTCCCTTGCAGGTAACATGAACTAAAGGTATTTCATGTTTTGTCTGAATAACAATTCTGTTTGTTAATTTAATTCTATTTCCTCATTTCAAGCCTGCAAAAGATTCCAAAAAGATCAGGCAGGGACAACTTAGGCTTAATAAGTAAGTAAGGGAGTAAATAAATAAATAAACAGGCTAGTAATTCAAACAGTTGATGTCACCTGGTGACAAATCATGATTTCATCATGATTTGGTTAAAAAAAAAAAGCAGTATGTTTGAGTCTTTGAAATGCAAAGATGGGGATCTTTGCAAGGATCTCAAGTTTGTTAACAAATGCATGAGAAAATTTTTGAAATTTAAAAAAATACATTTTCGAGGAAAGATTGCAAGAGATTTGCATAGGACAATTTCAATGTTTTGCAGCTCTATGTAAATGTTTTGGTCAAAATGAAAACCATTAGTGGTTAAGATGACTTAAGTGCTGAATGTTGTGTTGGAGAAGGTGTTTTTTAATTTGTTCATATTTACGTCCACCAAGGAGGTAATGTCATCGGGGTGGCTTGTTCGTCTGGTTATTTGTTAAAAGGATTACGAAAAAGTAATCAACAGGTTTTGATGAAATTTTCAGCAGTAATGGCACTTGGGCGACAGAGGAACCTATTAGATTTTGGAGGTGATCTGAGAGCACATACTACTTCTGCCAAGGCCCTATTCTTCTTGCAATGTTTGAAGCATTTCAACTGACCTCAGTGAAGTTGTTCTGCCTGATGAATTCTGTCTTTAGTGATGTAATTCATCTTTTACAAACAAGAATGAAGGACATGTTGAGGTTAATGAGTATCAAAAAAGTAGTGAATTACTTTGAAAACAACCCTTTAAAATGAGGAAAGAATTCTGAGTTACTGTAAACTACATTCACATGCAGCACTGAATGATTCAGAACACCCTAATGTGACACAAATCTGATTTTTTTTTTCTTTTTTAGGGCAGTCTGAACATGCAAAGATGATTTAAAATTGGATCTTTCAGATCAGATCTGAGTCAACTTTTGTATGTGGGACCACATGCACTTGATTGAGAATAGTCAGATGAGAATTCATTGTCACAGGTGCCCCTCTGAGGCACAAAGACAACACCCAAATGCTGGACTGAAGTTTGCGTTGTTTTATTTAAGCAACTTCTGCCCGAGGGTAGCATGAACTAAAATGCTGATACGGCAAAACACTCACAGTCTTGGAGACTATAACATAGAGCAGTCCAAAAACCCTTGATGAGACAAAACTTGGCATAACAACATGAAACCGTGACTTAGCTTGCAAAGCCTAGAATGCTGTGCTCTACCTTCAGCACAGCATGTATAAGTAGACCACCAGACAATCAGGCACACCCATGAATCATCAGTCATCATCAAAATGATTATAATGTGGGGGCACAGGTCTGGGACTGTCACACCCAGAATGCAGGAGGAGAGACAGAATAATGGACTGACGGAGGAAGTGTCTCCGGGAGGTATCAAACGACAAAGTTGGTGCTAAACACCTCCTTGGGAGAGGAAGAGTAACCTGGAGTCAACCAGACAAAGATGTGCCTTTGGCCCCCTGCCGCACCAAGCTGGCGCGTGAAGACGCAGGGGTGTGAATGTATTGTAACTTATGTGTCAAGTTATTATGATAATTGTGCCACACATTCTCTTTGTCCAGGCAACATGTATAATGTCAGAAGCCTCGGTTGTTGTGCATGAGATTAAAGCTATAAAAGCCAGATACACAGCAACCGAGGGAGTTTTTCCCCTTTATGGCTGTATTATGTTGTTAGAGAAAAAATAAAGATTCTGTGTCGTCCAGCTCGTGTCTTGCCTCACATCCTTTTCCTCGATGGTAAAAATACTTACTTTCTATCAGCGTTATTCAGCGTGAATAACAGCGTGAATTGTTATTCATGCTGGCATTAATGACATCTGTCTCCGGCAGTCAAGTCATGAAACTTAATGTAGAATCGGTGTGTGACTTTGGCAAAACAATGTCTGCCTCTGTAGTATTCTCTGGGCCCCTCCCCCATCTGACCAGTGATGACATGTTTAGCCGCTCGTCATCCTTCAACCGCTGGCTGTCTGTGTGGTGTCCTGCAAACAACGTGGGCTACATTGAAAATTGGAGCTCATTTTGGGGAAAACCTGGTCTTTAAGATGAGACAGCGTCCATCCCACTTTGGATGGTGCGTCTCATTTATCTAACAATCTGGCATCTTTTTTATCCAAATTTCCAAAATCTTGACAACTCAGAGTTGGGACCAGGAAGCAGAGTCGCACTCTTACATGCCTCTCTGCAGCTCCTCTTCATCCGCCACCCCTCAACTTAGCCCCTGTCTTCCCCATCAGAGAATCATTGTCTGCTCCCTCCAAAGCAAATAAAAATACAATGTATAAGTATCCCAAAGTGATTAAACAAAAAGTTGGTAAAACTCAAATTAAACATGAAGCCTCTAAATTGAATGATTTGGCCTCTGTTCCTCCTCATAATTTAAAAATTAAATGCGGTTTGTTAAATATTAGGTCTCTAACTCCCAAGTCTCTGCTAGTCCATGATCTGTTAATTGATCATCAGATTGATTTAATATCCCTTACAGAGACTTGGTTAGGGCAAGAGGATTATGTTGGTTTAAATGAATCAACTCCCTCTGGTTATTTAAACTGTCAAAATCCTAGAAGTTCTGGGATTTTGACAGTTTTTTGGAGGAGTAGCAACAATTTACCATTCCAAATTACTAGTTAATGTAAAGCAAAAAACATGTTATAATTCCTTTGAGGGCCTGGTCCTCAGTATTGGGCACTTTAGCAATTTTAGGCTAAACCCAATTTTATTTGCCATAGTTTATCGTCCTCCATCAACCTACTCAGAATTTTTATCCGAATTTGCTGAATTCTTAGCTGATTTAGTGCTGAAATCAGAAAGAATAATTATAGTAGGGGACTTTAATATACATGTAGATGTAGAGAGTGACTGCCTTAATGTGGCATTTAGTTCAATATTAGACTTGATTGGGTTTTCTCAGAAAGTAGGAAATTCTACTCATTATCTCCACCATACGTTGGAACTTGTTCTGACATATGGCATAGAAATAGAAAATCTGGTAGTGTCTCCTCATAACCCTGTACTGTCAGACCATTGTCTGTTAACCTTTGATTTTACTATTTCTGACTATTTGGCTCCTAAAGAAAAATATTACTACAGTAGATGCCTCTCAAATGATGCTGTTACCAAATTTATGCAGATTGTTTCCTCTATGCCATGTGTCAACACAACGGAAATAAGCTATAGACAGCTTGCTCTTTCTGTAATTGATAGCATGGTAGATAATGTTACAGCTTCTCTGCATCAGACTCTAGACTTGGTGGCCCCTTTAAAAAAGAAAAAGTCTAATCAGAGATTTCTAACTCCTTGGTTCAACAAAGAAACTCGTAGCTTAAAACAGAAGACTCGTCAATTAGAAAGAAAATGGCGCTCCACTAATTTAGATGAAATCTATTTAGCTTGGAGAAATCATCTTTTAATTCATAAAAAATCTCTTAGAAAAGCTAGAACAAGTTATTATTCTGCATTAATAGAAGAAAACAAGAATAATCCCAGGTTTCTTTTCAGTACTGTAGCCAGGTTGACAAAGAGTCAGGACTCTGTCAATCCTAGCATTCCCTTAGAGCTTACTAGTCAGGACTTTATGAACTTTTTCAAAAATAAAATTTCATCCATCAGAGATAAAATCAATCAGATTCTTCCCACCATTAACTTAAATACAGTAACTACTACAACTCCTTCAACTGATATCTATCTTGATGAGTTTACTCCAATTGACCTTTTAGAGTGAGACAAAATAGTTTCCTCATCCAAGCCTTCAACTTGTCTTTTAGACCCTATTCCTACCAGGTTATTTAAAGAAGTCTTCCCACTTATTGGTAGCTTTATTCTTCATATAATCAATTCTTCATTAACTTTAGGCCATGTACCGCAGGCTTTTAAAACGGCTGTAATTAAACCATCCATCCATCCATCCATCCATCTTCTACCGCTTTTCTGGAGGTCCGAGTCATGGAGGCAGCAGTTCAAGCAGAGAAGCCCAGACTTCCCTCTCCCCAGCCACCTGCTCTTCAGAGAGGATACCAAGGCATTCCCAAACCAGCTGGGAGACACTGTCTCTCCACCGAGTCCTGGGTCTGCCCCGGGGTCTCCTCCAAGTGGGACGTGCCCGAAACACTTCAAGTGGGAGGCGTCCAGGAGGCATCCTAATCAGATGCCCATACCACCTCAACTGACTCCTTTCAATGTGGAGGAGCAACGGTTCTACTTTGAGCCTCTCCCGGATGACTGAGCTTCTCACCCTATCTCTGAGGGTGAGTCCAGCAATCCTACAGAGAAAGCTCATTTCAGCCGCTTGTATCCGGGATCTCGTTCTTTCGGTCATTGCCCAAAGCTCGTGACCATAGGTGAGGGTAGGAACGTAGATTGACCAGTAAATCGACAGCTTTGCCTTAGAACTCAGCTCCCTCTTCACCACAACAGACTGGTACAATGTCCGCATCACTGCAGATGCTGCTCCAATCCATCTGTCAATCTCTCGCTCCATTTTTTCCTCACTCGTGAATAAGATCCCAAGATACTTAAGCTCCTCCACTTGGGGCAGGAGCTTGTCCCCAACCCAGAGAGGACAATCCACCTTTTTCCGGCTGAGGACAATGGACTCGGACTTGAAGGTGCTGATTCTCATCCCAGCCGCTTCACACTCAGCGGCAAACCGTCCCAGCAAGAGCTGTAGGTCATTGCTGGATGAAGCCAACAGGACAACATCATCTGCAAACAAGAGGTGAGATCCTGTGGTCACCAAGCATGTCACCCTCCATTCCCTGGCTGCACCTAGAAATCCTGCCCATAAAAATTATGAACAGGATCGGTGACAAAGGGCAGCCCTGGCGGAGTCCAACTCTCACTGGGAATGACTCCGACCGAGTGTTGGCAATACGAACCAAACTCTCACAATGATCGTACAGAGACCGAATAGCTCGTAACAACAAGCCTGATACCCCATACTCCCGAAGCACCCCCCACAAAAAACCACAAGGGACGTGGTCAAATGCCTTCTCCAAGTCCACAAAACACACGTAAACTGGTTGGGCAAACTCCCACGAACCCTTGAGAATTCTCGAGAGGGTAAAGAGCTGGTCCGATGTGCCATGGCCAGGACGAAAACCACATTGCCCCTCCTGAATCCGAGGTTTGACCAACGGCCGGACTCTCCTCTCCAGTACCTTGTCATAGACCTTCCCAGGGAGGCTGAGGAGTGTGATCCCTCTAAAGTTGGAGCACACCCTCCGGTCCCCTTTTTTGAAAAGAGGAACCACCACCCCGGTTTGCCATGCCAAAGGCACTCCCCCCGACCTCCACGCAATGTTGCAGAAGCGTGTCAACCATGACAGCCCTACAACATCCAGGGCCTTGAGGTACTCAGGGCGAATCTCGTCCACCCCTGGGGCCCGGCCGCCAAGGAGATTTTTAACCACCTTGGCGACCTCAGTCCCTGTGATAGGCGAGTCGTCCCCCTCGTCCACAAACCCTGCTTCCTCTGTGGAAGGTGTATCAGTGGGATTGAGGAGATCCTCAAAGTATTCCTTCCACCACCCCACGATATCCCCAGTCAAAGTCAACAGTGCCCCATCCGCACCATACACAGTGTGGACAGGAAGCTGCTTTCCCCTCCTGAGCTGCCGGACAGTTTGACAGAATCTCTTCAAGGCTGACCAAAAGTCTTGTTCCATGGCCTCACCGAACTCCTCCCATACCCGGGTTTTTTCTTCAGCAACCACCCGAGCTGCACTCCGCTTGGCCTCCCAGTACACCTCAGCTGCTTCGGGAGTCCCACAAGCCAACCAAGCTTGATAGGACTCCTTCTTCAGCTTAATGGCTCCCCTCACCACTGGTGTCCACCACTTGGTTCGGGGGTTGCCACCTCGAGATGCACCGACCACCTTGCGGCCGCAGCTCTGGGCCGCTGCTTCAACAACAGAGGTGGAGAACATGGCCCATTCAGACTCCATGTCTCCAGACTCCCTCGGAATGTGGTTGAAGTTCTTCCGGAGGTGGGAGTTGAAGACCTCCCGGACAGGGGCCTCAGCCAGACGTTACCAGCACACCCTCACTATAGGTTTGGGTCTCACCGGGTCTGAATGGCTTCCTCCCCTGCCATCGGATCCAACTCACCACGAGGTGGTGATCAGTTGACAGCTCTGCACCTCCCTTTACCCGAGTGTCCAAGACATACGATCGCAGGTCTGATGTTACGATAACAAAATCGATCATCGACCTGCGACCTAGGGTGTCCTGGTGCCAGGTGCACATATGGGCACCCTTATGCTTGAACACGGTGTTCGTTATGGACAAACTGTGGTTAGCACAGAAGTCCAATAACTGAACACCACTCGGGTTCAGATCGGGCAGGCCGTTCCTCCCAATCACCCCCCTCCAGGTTTCACTGTCATTGCCCACGTGCGCATTGAAGTCCCCCAGTAAGACAATGGAGTCTCCAAGAGGAGCACCCTCCAGCACCCCAGTCACAGACTCCAAAAAGGGTGGGTACTCTGAAACATCATTTGGTGCATAGGCACAAATGATGGTCAGGACCCGTTTCTCAACCCGAAGGCGCAAGGAAGCAACCCTTTCGTCCACCGGGGAAAACTCCAATATAGAGGCAGCAAGGTGGGGGGATACAAGAATACCCACCCCTGCTCATCGCCTCTCGCCCAGGCCAACTCCAGAAAAGGCCAAGCTCCAGGAGACTGGTTCCGGAACCGGAGTTGTGTGTTGAGGTGAGGCCGACTATATCTAGCCGGTGTCTCACCACCTTGTACACTAGCTCAGGCTCCTTCCCCACCAGAAAGGTGACATTCCACGTACCAAAAGCCAGTTTAGAAAGCTTGGGATCAGTCCGCCAAGGTCTCCGCCTTTGACCGCCACCTAATCCACATAGCACCGGACCCCCATGATCCCTCCTGCAGGTGGTGAGCCCACTGTAGGGCAGACCCACGTAACTCCTTCGGGCTAAGCCCGGCCAGGTCCCATGGGTGGAAACCCGGCCACCAAACGCTAGCCATCGAGCCCCTCCCCCAGGCCTGGCTCCAGGGTGGGGCCCCGGTAACCCCATACCAGGCGGGGTCCACTGAATCCTTGATATAGAATTTATCATGAGAGTCTGCTGGATCGTTCTTAGTCTGGCCCTTCACCCAGGACCAGTTTGTCTTGGGTGACCCTATCAGAGGCAAATTGCCCCGGACAACATAGCTCCTGGGATTACTGGGGCACGCAAACCCCCCCCCCCCCACCACCACGATAAGGTGACGATCCATGAGGGGGCTGTAATTAAACCCTTACTCAAAAAGCCAACGCTAGATCCAGGAACTTTAGCTAACTATAGACTAATCTCTAATCTCCCTTTCATTTCAAAAATCTTAAGAGTTGTTGCTACGCAATTATTTGACCTCCTGCAGGGAAATGGTTTATTTGAAGAGTTTCAATCTGGGTTTAGAATCCATCATAGTACTGAAACAGCCTTAGCAAAGGTCACTAACGACCTCCTCATCGCATCTGATAATGGACTTGTTTCTGTACTTGTCCTTTTAGACCTTAATGCAGCATTTGATACTATCGATCATAATATTCTACTTGATAGATTAGAACACTATGTTGGACTTAAAGCGAGGTAGTCGGATACCCAAAAGCCGATGGTGTATAGAACACGTACAGTATATTAGGATTTGTATGTGAAATTTCGGCATTGAAACTGCGCCCGTTTAGCTGTAATTAATATTCAAAAATGATATTTTCGGGACGAAAGAATTCAAGCGTCCCTGCATTTGTTTACTTCTAGGGGCCGCCACCGGAGAGCGAGCTGTGTGCAAAATGTGATCGTGTTGTTAATATAGCACATTTTATGTGGAAATGTTACTATTATTAGTTGTGAAATGTGTTATAAAACGATTAGACGACGATACTATGGCTCTTCCTGCTGTTCCCGTTTCACTGTTTTTTCCGGATGTAAAATACGGGATCCACTACGGCCCATCGGCGCACGAAATATCCTGGCCGATGTAAACAGCCACGGACCAAAAAATGTACATTTGCTCGTGGAACAAGTCATTCATACTCGCAGACAATTGCGCTATATGTGTCTATAGGATTTTCTTTCCATGCACGCAAAAAAAAAAATTTCCCGGATCCGACTACCTCGCTTTAATGGAACTTCGTTGCAGTGGCTTAGATCTTATTTATCTGATAGGTTCCAGTTTGTTCATGTCAATAATGAGTTCTCTTTCAACTCAAAGCTCAGTCATGGAGTTGCACTGGGATCTGTGCTAGGCCCTGCTCTTTTTAGTTTATATATGCTTCCGTTAGGCAACATTATTAGAAAGCACTTCATACATTTTCATTGTTATGCAGATGACACACAATTATACCTGTCAATGAAGCCAGATGATAGTAATCAATTAGCCAAGTTGGAAGCCTGTCTTAAGGAAATCAAAGCTTGGATGACTTGTAATTTCCTGCTATTAAATTCAGATAAGACTGAAGTCATTCTTGTTGGTCCAAAAACCCTTAGAAATACCTTTCCAAATCAAACTTTCAGTTTGGATGTGGTTACTCTTTCTCTTAATAGATCTGTGAGGAACCTTGGAGTTATTTTTGATCAAGATCTGTCTTTCAATTCACATATTAAATTTGTTTCTAAGACTGCCTTCTATCATTTGTGTAATATTGCCAAGATTAGGAGCATCTTGTCTCAGAGTGATGCTGAGAAAGTGATCCACGCTTTTGTTAGCTTGAGATTAGATTATTGTAATTTTTTATTATCAGGCTGTCCTAAAACATCTTTAAAAAGTCTTCAGCTGATCCAAAATGCTGCAGCAAGAGTTTTAACAGGTACTAGA
The DNA here is from genome assembly GCA_020510985.1 of Pholidichthys leucotaenia. NCBI lineage: Eukaryota > Metazoa > Chordata > Actinopteri > Cichliformes > Pholidichthyidae > Pholidichthys > Pholidichthys leucotaenia. The sequence continues at coordinate 104,401,468 of CM035843.1, read as the reverse complement.
AAGAGAGATCATATCTTTCCGGTTCTGGTCTCTCTTCATTGGCTTCCCATAGAGTTTAGAATTAAGTTTAAAATCCTTCTACTTAAAAAGCTCTAAACAATCAGGCTCCTTTTTATTCAAAAGATCTGATACTACCGTATTATCCTAACAGAGCACTAAGCTCCCAAAATGCAGGATTACTTGTAATACCTAGAATCTCCAAAAGTACAATGGGAGGCAGAGCCTTCAGTTATCAAGCTCCTCTCCTGTGGAACCAGCTGCCAATCTGGATTCGGGAGTCAGACTCGATCTCTGTTTTTAAGAATAGGGCTAAAACCTACCTTTTTGATATAGCCTACAATTAGGGAAGGATCATGTGTTTCTGAACCCTCCCTTAGTTATGCTGCTAATAGGTTTAGTCAGCCGGGGGACCTCCAATAATGCACTGGGCCTCACTCCTTTCTTCACTCTCAATGAAATATTTTTTTTGCTAGTCATTAACATTTGTTTGTTCTCTCCCATAGATTGAGTCCCCATCGTGCTGTTTGCTCTCTACATGTCTGTTCTTTTCATCTTCTCTGTCCCCTCACCCCCCCAGCCAGTCGCAGCAGATGACTGCTCCTCCCTGAGCCTGGTTCTGCTGGAGGTTTCTTCCTGTTAAAAGGGAGTTTTTTTCCTCTCCACCGTCGCCAAGTGCTTGCTCACAGGGGATCGCCTGATTGCTGGGGTCTTTCTGCAACTGTGGGGGTTCCCCCTACAGTTGAAAGTGCTATGAGATGACTGTTGTCGTGAAATGGCGCTATATAAATAAAGTTGAAATTGAAATTGAAATCCGTTTCCTCGACAGTAAAAAATTTACTTTTCTATCGGACAGTGAAAAAATTTGTTTTTACCTAAACATCTTTTGTCCACTTCGTGCAGTCTTCGTCAGAAGTATCACGTGATGTTGTTGTGACAATCAGCTGTTTCATCAGCTGTTTTATCCAGGTTTAGAAGACAGTATGAACCCTTTTGGATCATCATGAAAATAAAACACAGCTGTGAACACTTAACAAAGACCACTTATGGGGGGCTGAAAAGTTTATAGTGGTCAAATTTGATCAAATGTGGTTTATTTTTCAACATCTCCCCTTTGGTCGACACACTTCTACCATGGGTGTTGCAGCACTTGGATCCCTGCATTTGAAAAATCATACCCTCCAGGATTTTGCGATGTTGCGATTCTACCAATTCCCGCGACTTCAGCAAGTTCTGCATAATTTGGATTTTGTCCAATCACCGCAACTTTACCGCAATTTTGGCCAATTGTTGTCAACTTCCGTCAATTTCACCGATCAAATTTGTCTCTCAGTAGCGCGCAGATGTGTATGTCTTCAGTCTGACCAATCAAATGCGGCGCTGCACCACGCTCACTTCTGTTTACAGTGAGTATATACCAAACACATCAGCAAAAAACAGTGTGTGATTAAAAAAACCCACTCACCTGCAAGTTTTCCCACATTGTTCCTTCTTCCATCTCCCCCGCCCGCCGGTGAAAGTCTCCTCGAGTTTCCATAATGACTGCATGTATTAAGTGCCAGGTTTGTGTTGAAAAACGTCCGCCTGCCTGAAAGCACCTCCATCTTGGGAGCGCGTGCGCCCAGACACGCCGTAAAACCACACAAAAAACAAGTGAATCTAATATTACAGCAAGTGTTGCATCAGTTTATATGTCTTTAGAGGTAAAAGTCACTACTACATCTTGTCAGTGAGTTTTAAAGTTGTGACTCTCTGGTCTGGACATGAGCCAATGTGTGATTCAGGCAATCCCCAAGGAGAGCCCCACAACTTACCGCAACAATAGGAAAAAAAAAATCCCACGAAATCCGGGAGGGACTGAAAAATTATTCTTCTTTTATATTTGATTGGCGGTTGGCAACCAGCCTACAGGTGCATTACCGCCACTGACTTGATTATCATCACTCTATATCTTTGTATAAGGAGTTCTGAACAACTCTTCTTCTTTTAGATTTGATTGGCGGTTGGCAACCAGCTCACAGGTGCATTACCGCCACTAACTTGACCATCATCATTCTATATCCTTGTATAAGGAATTCTGAACAACTCCCCATTTGCAAAAAAATTATCCATCCTTATGTGAAGAATGGCTGCCTCCATGGCACGATCACTCTATACCTTCTTGTTCTTCTTTTAGATTTGATTGGCGGTTGGCAACCAGCTTACAGGTGCATTACCGCCACGTATTTCACTCTATATCATCACTCTATATATCTTGGCCGTGGCATCTACTGCCACCAGTTTATCACTCTATATCTGCTTCTTCTTCTTTTAGATTTGATTGGCAGTTGGCAACCAGCTTGCAGGTGCATTACCGCCACATACTTCACTCTACTGTATATCATCACTCTATCTCTTATCACTGTATATCTTCTTCTTCTTCTCTTGGTTACTGGCGGTTAGCAAGCAACTGAAAGGTGCATACTGCCACCTACTGTACAAGAGTGTGTAACATTATGTCATTTGAGTCTGTACAGGTGCATTACCGCCACTGACTAGAGTATCATCACTCTATGTCATCATCATCATCATCACTCTATAAATTCAAGGAATCTCTGGTTGTCTGTCTGTCTGTCACGATCATAGGACATCATAGGATGGCCTATGATGTCTGCCTGATGTCCTATGATGATCCTATGATCTCAGGCATCATATGACTCGCGATGCCGTCATAAAGATATGATGTCTTTATGACATCATATAGACCATCACTCACGATGCCTGCCCACCGATGATGTAGTGTCCTATGATGCCTGCCACAGGAGGAGACCCTTCACCAGCACAGGGTACAACAGACAAGGGACACACAGACAGACAGGAAACATGTGGGAGTGCACCATGCCCGTGCTGAGTCACTTGAAGCCCGAAATGCCCGCAAAGCGAGCAACACTGCACGCCATGCAAGGCACAGACAAGCTGAGACCCAGGAGTAGGACTCGCTATGACATCAGCAAAGGTTAAATGCAGGGATTATAGCCCTCGCTATGTGTCACAAATGTGAACGTGTGGCGAGGTCTGAGGCAAGACGCGGCCAAAATCTTCAATTCCAATTTTCCATTTTTTTATTTCAATAATCTTACAGATAGATAGTTCCAGTTATCCGACACGATCCTTCAAGCTCTGCTTCAACAACAATGATCGACTCTGATGATTAAGGTCACAATCATCACACCTGTTTTATACTAACAGAGATAATTAGGGCTGATTAGCCCCTACCATAATCCCAGGTAAAACAATAAACCTTTCATCATTTACACATACCCACTAATCTCTAAAATACATAAATATTTTCCCAACTATACAATATAAATAACATATAATAAATAACAATCAATACCAACAACAACAACAATATAAATAATTCAATAAATAATTCAAAACCTTTATTTACAAAGCTAAACCACCCTTCTAACTTACCATAGATGTTTCCTTCCTGCTTGTGTCCTATAAAAGGCCCTCAACTCCTAACGGAGTCTTTTGCCTGGACACGCACAGGAAGCATGTTGGCAAAGGTATGTGAAATAACTCATCATCCATTATTTTACCCAAAATACTTAACCATACAATTATCTCCCAAGGCATTCAAACTAAACAAAGACAGATCCCAAATAAATGTGTGTACTTTAACAAATAATCATAATAACATTTACCATTACAAATATAACATGATCACACAAACAATAAGTCATAACAGTGGTGACATCCCATCTTCACATTTCCTCCCCCCTTTCCCGAGAATACAGTACTCTTATGAGTCATGTATTCTAGAGAGGCTATCAGCCACAGGGTTGGTTTTCCCTGCCACATACCGAACAGTAAAATTATATGGTTGGAGGGACACATACCACCCTGTTATACGACTATTCACATCCTTCATTCTGTCCAACCACTGTAGGGCCCGATGATCTATCTCCAATACAAAATGACGCCCTAGTAAATAATACTTTAAGGGACCCTATTGCCCATTTCATGGCAAGACATTCCTTTTCTACCGTAGAATATCTTGTCTCCCGGTCCAACAACTTACGGCTCAAGAACAGTACTGGGTGTCTCTCTCCCTTCTCCTCCTGGAGAAGTACTGCTCCAATGCCAACCCCTGAAGCATCAGTCTGTAAAATGAACGGGCGAGTAAAGTCTGGACTGTAGAGAACCTTCTCCCCAGAAATAGCCCTCTTCAGATCCTCAAACACTCTGTCACACCCCTCTGTCCATTTTACCTTATTTGGTGCCGAAGCATTAGTGAGGTCAGTCAAAACTGCGGCTCTTTCAGCAAAGTGGGGGATGAACTTACTATACCATCCTACCATTCCCATGAATGATCGTACTTTCTTTTTAGTAGTAGGTACAGGGTAGGTCCGGATGGCATCCACTTTACCTACTCGTGGTCTAATCACCCCCTGACCAACCACATGTCCCAGGTACTCCACCTGCTGCTGTCCGAACGCACATTTGCGTGGATTGATTGTCAGTCCAGCCCTCTTAATCAGCTGAAGGACCTGCCTAAGGTGTACTACATGTTCTTCCCTGGTCTGACTATAGATGACCACGTCATCCAGATAGGCAGCCGCAAAGTTTGATACTCCCCTTAATATTTGGTCCATCAGCCGCTGAAACGTTGCAGGTGCCCCCTGAAGGCCAAATGGCATGACCCTAAACTGGAAACTGCCATAAGGTGTTTTAAAGGCTGTAAGTTCCTTTATTTCTGGTGCCAATGCCACCTGCCAATACCCCTTACATAGGTCCAAAGTAGAAATAAATCTAGCCTTGCCCACTTTCTCTAATAATTCATCAATCCGGGGCATGGGGTATGACTCAAATTTAGATACTGAATTAAGATATCTAAAGTCAATACAAAATCTTAATGAGCCATCCTTTTTGGGGACCAGCACAATCAGGCTACACCACTCACTGGCTGACTCCTCGATCACTCCCAGCTGCAACATCAAGTCAATTTCATGCTTCATTTTGGGAACCAATCGTTCCAGGATCCTATATGATTTTCTACGTGGAACAGCTTCCTCTTTCAAATTAACCTTATGACGCACCAACGTGGTGAAACCAGGTCTCTCCTGAAACAAATCTGGATCCAATAATGTCTCTAACTCTCTCTGCTGATCCACCTGCAAATGAGACACTTGAAATAAACATGGCTCTTGCACATTTGTGGGAAAGGACTGTTCTTTCTCCTCATCCACTTCCGTCGCACAAATCAAGAGCTGATGTGTCTCCTGAAGAACAGGTTGCTGCTGCTGATGACCAGGCTGCTGAAACTCTTTCAACAAGTTAATATGGAAGGTCTGATATTTTACCTTCCTGTCAGGCATATATACTGTAGTTCATATGTCACTGAGCTTAGTCTCTTAGAAATTTCATATGGCCCCTCCCATCGAGCCAACAGCTTACTATCACACGAGGGCAGCAATAACAAAACCTGTTGTCCTGGGTGAAAAACCCTTTTTTCTGGCCTTCTTGTCATACCAAGTTTTTTGTTTGGCCTGCGCCGTCCTCATGTGTTCCTGAGCCAAAGCAGTCATTTGATCCAGTTTCTCTCTCATCTTAATGACATAAGAGACCACATTATCCTGATCACTCGGTGGACTCTCCCAGTGCTCCTTTAATAAGTCCAGTGGGCCCCTCACCTGACGACCATACAGCAGTTCAAAAGGTGAGAACCCTGTTGAAGCCTGGGGCACCTCCCGATAAGCAAACAATAAATATGGTACCCATTGGTCCCAATCTGAGCCCGTTTCAGAAACAAATTTCCGCAGCATATTTTTTTTTTGTAATTTGAATTTTATTGGGTTTCCAATTTAGAAAATAAAACAGAGACAAACAAACACAAAAAAAAACAAACAAAAAACAAAAAAAAAAACAAGTATACCCAGTGAGAGGATAAAACATTTCATTTCCACCCTAATACTCTTAAGATGATTAGCTTAATCTACTACACCTATAAAGGTAAGATAGGATCCCCACTTATTATAGAAGCTGTCCATCCTGTCCAGAAGCTTATATGAAAGGCGTTCTAGTGCAGCAAGCTTGCCCAACTCCCTGAGCCATTGAGCTACGGGTGGGGCAGAGGAAGATTTCCAGTAAAAAGTGATCAACTTTCGGCCCAGCATCAAAGCAGTCTGGATCCACTCGGCATCAGAGATTGGGTCCTGAATCATTGATGGATCCCCAAGGACAAAAAGTCTCTGAGTAAATGGCACTTCTTGCTTAACAATTGTCATAATATGTCTATGGATCTGCAACCAAAAGTCCTGTATTATCGAACAACTCCAGATCATATGGATTAATGTCCCCTCCCCCTGTAGACATCTCCAGCAGCTTGAAGAGTGAGTGAGATTCGCTCTCAACATTTTACGAGGTGTCCAGTAAAATCGATTCAAAATTTTAAATTGAACAAGTCTGGTTTTCAATTCCCTAGACACTTTCTTCCCATTCTTTAAAATATTTGCCCATTCAACATCAGTAAATTGTGAATTCAGATCTTTTTCCCATACGTGTTTAAGGAATGTAGAATCTTTATTTGAGCTCTTAAGGAGCATTAAATAGAAATTTGAGGCCTTAGATCTTTTGCCACAGGAACTCAAAGCCTGAATGAGCCAATCTACATCAGGAGGAGGGGTAGTTGTAGATCCAAAGACTTGACACAGCAGATGTCGAAGTTGTAGATATTTCCAAAACTGATTCTGTGGTAGTCCATACTGTGCCCGTAGAACATCAAATGATTTGAGAGCTCCCCCTTCATATAGATCTTTTAACATCAAGATGTCCTTTTTCACCCAGATTTTCCACATAAATGGGGATTTTCCAATATGGAGACTTGGGTTAAGCCAAATAGAAGCCATAGAATGAAGATGAGAGCTAAACTCTAGTATAGAAGCAACTCTCTTCCAAACGTATTGTAAAAAGGATATAATAGGATGCGACTGAAATTCAGGAGACAGTTTAATTGTGATTAGATGTACTAGGGGAAGAGGGCTGCTCAAATAACTCTCCAAATAAAACCAAGGGGGAGCTCTCTCAGGGGGGAGAGCCCAATGAATCAAATGTCTAAGACTAAAAGCGTAATGATATAAAACCAAATTTGGGACCCCCAAACCTCCTGAATCTATAGACTTCTGCAATCTTTTCAATTTTAATCTAGGGCGCTTACCATTCCATAAAAACTTATTGCACAACCTATCAAATTGTCGAAAATAACCAACTGGGATCCTAAGAGGAAGAGATTGCAGAAGGTAATTAAATCGGGGTGCACAAATCATCTTAATAACATTGACCTTGCCCCAGAGAGACAAAAAAAGAGGTGACCACCTTTCTATGTCTATTTTAAATTTTTCAAGCAAGGGTTCAAAATTAATCTGAATCAGATCTGATAAAATGTGAGGAAACAGGATGCCAAGATATTTAATTCCTAATTTTGGCCAAGAGAAGCCTATATTTTGACCAAATGTAAACAGTGTTTTGGGGCAATAAGATGTTAGAGGGAGAATTTCTGATTTTATCCAGTTAACTCTATAACCAGACAAACGTGAAAATTGGTTAATAATTTTAAGGAGAGCTGGAATTGATTTTTGAGGTTGTGTAATCAGTACCAATGCATCATCAGCATACAACATTATCTTATGGGTACTGCCATGGACCTGAATACCTGGAAAATTGCCGTCTTTGCGGATAGCAACAGCTAATGGTTCTAATGCCAAAGCAAAAAGCAAGGGACTTAAAGGGGAGCCCTGGCGCGTACCCCTATAAAGTCTAAAAGATTGTGATGTAACTCGATTTGATATCACTGAAGCTCTAGGTTCATTATATAGTAATTTAATCCAAGAAAGAAACTTTGAACCAAAACCAAAAGTCTCTAGAGTTGCAAAGAGATACTGCCACTCAACCCTGTCAAATGCTTTTTCAGCATCCAGGGAGAGGGCTGCCACTGGAGAGAGGTGTGCAAGTGAGGGATCATTTTGAACTAACCATATGATATCAATAAATCGCCTAATATTGTCTGCCGCACCCCTGGAACGAATAAAACCCACCTGATCAGGATTTATAAGAGATATCATTACTTTATCTAATCTTAATGCCAAAATTTTGGAGAGAATTTTACAGTCACAGTTTATAAGACTAATTGGTCTATAATTCTTACATTCTAACGGATCTTTATTGCTTTTTAAAATAAGCGAAATGAAAGCCTCTGTTAAAGAAGGGGGCAAACGGCCTTGTTCAAAAGATTCCGCAAACATTTCTAAAAGTAAAGGAGAAAGCTCATCAACACAGGCCTTGTAAAATTCTGCAGTGAATCCGTCAGGGCCCGGTGCCTTTCCAGTCGGGAAGCTCTTAATCACTTTCACAATTTCCTCTTTAGTAATTGGGGCATCAAGTAAGTCTATTTGTTCCTTCGTTAAGGAGGGCAAAGATAGGGATGATAAAAATGCATAGATCTCTTGAGATCCAGCCTCCATTTCAGAAGAATAAAGCGAGGTGTAAAATTCTCTGAAAGCACCATTAATTTCATTTAAGTCTGACACCAGAGTACCATCCTGTGTCCTAATAGCAGATATAGTACACTGAGCTTCTTTCATTTTAATATATCTAGCCAGCATTTTGCCAGCTTTATCCCCCTCCTCAAATTGTTTGTGCCTAAGACGAAATAGGGAAAATTCAACTTTTTGTGTTAGAATTGAATTCAGCTCATACTTAAGCTTCAGAAGGGGTGACAAATTTACTAAATTTGTGTCTTGTTTGAATGAAGTCTCTAATATAGTTATTCTCCTCTCCAAATCAATCTGTTTAGCAATGTTAGTTTTCTTTTTAAAAGATGCATATTGAATAATATGTCCCCTAATAAATGCCTTAAAGGCCTCCCAAGCAACCCTGGCAGAGGGAGTAGAATCCCAGTTTGTCTCAAGATATAAGGAGATCTCTGCTTTCAAAGAGGACACAAAATCTGGATTAAAAAGAAAGCTTGAATTAAGCCTCCATCTAGAATTTTTTTTCAACTGACAAGGCGGGATCATATGTAGAAAAACAGGGGCATGATCTGATAGTATTATGCTACCAATGAAGCTCGAATTTACAGAAGAAACAGAAAATTTTGACATTAAAAAATAATCAATCCTGGAAAAGATATTATGAACAGTGCAATAAAAAGTGTAATCCCTTGTGGACGGATTAAAAAGCCGCCAAACATCTACCAAACCAATTGCATTGCACATATCTTTCAATATAGAGCCAGATTTAGATGAACGCTGTGAGGGGGTGCTCCGATCTAAAATGTTGTCCATGACCTGATTAAAATCCCCGCCTACTAAAATGGGATAATTACCCATTTCGCTTAATTCGTGTTCCAATTGTGCGAAAAATGCACAATCAACTATATTTGGTGCATAAACATTAGCGAGTATCATCCTATGGCCCTGAATTTCTATAAGAATTATAAGGAGTCGTCCATCATCATCACTAATCTCTTTTAGACACTTGAACTGCAAATGTTTATGAATAAGGATTGCCACCCCCCTGCTCTGGCTATTACCACAAGATGCAAACCCATGGCCCACCCAGTCCCGACAGAGTTTTTTAGATTCTGTTTTAGTGAGGTGGGTCTCTTGAAGCAATGCTACATCCACTTTTTTTGATTTAATAAACGCCAAAAAATTTTTCCTCTTAATTGGGTGGTTAAGGCCTTTAACATTCCAAGTAATGAGGTTAAGAAAGCTCTGACAATTAGCCGACATCATAAACGGTACATATTACCATCCAAAATATCCAGCAATTCTCCACCAAAAACCCCCTCACTGGGCAAAAGACAAACACAATAAAAATTAAAAATACAAAAAAAAAAAAAACGAAAACCACATAATCATAAAGTAACATAATCGGTGACCTGAAACCAATGTCACCCATCGGTGCACAAAAACCGCACCAACCAAAAAAAAGAAAATAAAAAACTCTAGGACCGTGACTGTGAACAGTGCAACAAACTTAGGGAGAGCCGCAACATCGCAGCAGCCTCATGCCTATAGACAATAAAGCGTGGGCAAAAAAAAGGAACCTTACATTAATACTGCATCAAATCCTCAGTCAAAAATATATAACAAATAAACATATAGCATATATTCATACCATTGTTCATCAATGTCTCACGGTAGTGAAAGAATCAGGTTCAATGCTTTTTTAGGGTCAGTGAACTCCTGTTTACCACTTGCCAACTTCACAACGAGAACTGCAGGGTACCTGAGAGAGAATGCAATCTTCTTCTGGTGCAGCAGGTGTTTACACTGCTTGAACGCCACTCTCATCTCGGATACTCGTCTGGAATAATCCGGGAAAATCATGATGTGATGACCATTCCAATCCAGCTTTCCCATCCTGCGCGCTGCCTCCACAATACGCTCCCTATCCTGGAAGCGCAGAAGTCGAATCAGGATAGCCCTGGGCGGCTGCCCGTCAGATCTGCGTCCAGCGAGGCTCCGATGCGCACGGTCAATTTCCAGCCCTCCAGGGAACTCCATTTTCAGCAGATGTGGGATAGCTTTGCGCATGAAGGTAAGGGCATCTGATTTTTCACAATTTTCTGGAAAGCCGACAAAGCGTAGATTGTTTCGGCGTGATCTATTTTCTAAATCGTCCAGCTTCAAAAGTAAATCTTCTACCTGCGTCTGGGTTGCGGGGGGATTAGCATCCAGAGCTGTATTAGCATCCTCAAGAAAAGCGATGCGAGACTCCACATCTCCCAGCCGGGTAGCTAACTCCGTTAGCTTGGTGTCCACCGCCCTCATTGATGCCTCAATAGAGTTGAGTTTGGCGTCTTGCCTCTCCGATATTTCCTTCAACAGTGCAAAGATCTTAGAGATGTCCTCCGCCATTTGGTCTTTGGCAACACCTGCACCTGTTGAAGGTGGCGGAGAGGGAGGAGGGCTCGATGTGGTATCACCAGCTTTAGCCAGATTTTCCTTGCTAGCACCGGCTTTGGGGCGAAGATTAATTTTCTGCTGTTGCGTTGGCATACTAATCCTGTTCTCCACAAATCCAGTCTCAATGTAAAGTGTAGTAATAATAATAATTTCAGCTGAGGAAATGAGAAAAACGCCCTTGTAGAAGAAAAAAAAAGGCTGTCTGCACTGCGGTGCTCCTCACCTAAGCAGCCATCTTCACTGCCCGCGTCTCCCGTGATCGGTGACAGCCCGCAGCATATTTTTTAAAGTCTGGTTAAATCGTTCCACTAGTCCATCAGTCTGAGGGTGATATGGGGTGGTCTTAATACCCTTAATACTCAACAGCTTATATACCTGCTGCAACAGTTTAGACAAGAAATTTGTTCCACAGTCTGTTAGAACTTCTCTGGGTATGCCTACCCTTGAAAACAACTGGATAAGGCAGTTGGCAATCTGCCCTAGCCTTGACAGATTTCAGGGGAAAGGCTTCTGGGTACCGAGTAGCGTAGTCACAAATCACTAGAATGTATTTATTACCAGAGGAGCTTCTCTCTAGGGGGCCAACTACATCCACCCTATTCTATCAAAAGGTGTTCCAATGATTGGTAATGGTTGCAGTTGGGCACGGGCTACTCCCCTAGATGATGTAATCTGACATATTGGGCATATTGTGCAGAACTCTTTATCTGGGTATACATTCCCGGCCACACAAACCTTCTAGCAATTCTCTGTAAAGTTTTATGAAATGCTAGATGACCTGCCCAAGGGATAACATGTCCCAGTTCCATAATTTTTGTTGTGAGGTCCTGTGGCAAAGCTATGGCCATAACTTCACCTTGTTGCTGGTACAAAATGCCCTTTTTTATGACATACATGGCCTCAGCCAAACAATCCATTCTACCCTGTTTCACATCCTCAATCTCCGAGACTTTATCAAACCATGGCCTAAGTGCTGGGTCAGCTTTCTGCAATGTAGCTATGTCAGGAGGGATGACAAACTCTACTGACTGGCTTAATTGTGGTGTTTCTTCACCCAAGTTCTTTACAGAAGCTAACACCTTATCTCTTCTCTTCTGAGCCTTGGATTTGGGTTGCTTAATAGGGCCTGCCTCTATCTCAGAATCATAGAATGGTAACTCCTGAGGAACATTGGCAGCCCTCTGTGCTCTCTGTGCCCTGGTTGTCACCATATTACAAATTTTCACCACAGGTGTGTTTACTCTCTGCTCAACAGCGCCACCTGCCTGTCTCTCCTCCATTTGTTCCTCTCTAACCTGTTGTATGATGTCCAACAAAGTTGGACCATCATTGCCAAGAATAATAGAGTAAGGCAAATCAGGCACAAGAGCTACTGGAAGGAGATAAGTTTGACTCCCTACTGTTAAATTAACCTCAGCGGTTGGGTACAGTTTTTTTATCCCCATGGACACAACTGATATTTATTTTAGACTCATTCCACAAGTCCCTAGGGACCAAACTAGGTAGCACAACTGTTTGAAAACAGCCTGAATCTAACAGGGCCTCTTCACACTGACCATTAAGCAACACCTTCGTTTTGTACACTCCACTGTGCACTGGGGCTGAAAAAGTGGGTCTAGGAACTGAGCATAATAATTGTGGATAACCCCCACAACAGACTGGGACAATCAGAGCGCGCATCTGGAGTGATTAACATTACAGTGAAATGTGTGTATTAATGTTAACAGGCAGCCTCGCTTCGTCTAGCTTTTTCCTGCTCAGTACTGTGATGTTAATGTGCCATTCATGCATTGTGTTCATGCTTCCTGCTCTTACTGTGATGTAAATGTCCCATGCCTTTCATGTATTGTCTGTAGTTGGGTATAAAAGCTGCATTGCTCTGTAGCTCACTCTCTCACTCTTACCACTGCTTCTGACTACTGCTGCTGAGAGCCTGAGGACCCGCTCCAGCCTGCCTGTATAAGGGCTGGAGCAAGTTCCTATGATGGCGGTATGATTTAATAAACCTACTTAAAACCCTCAGTTCACTGCTTATAATTATTTACCACCACATTGGTGACCCCGAGAATGCACACGCTTTGTGCAACGCAACCTTCTGGTCTGGACAGCCACGCTGGTGACCCCGAAGAAAGCACACGTTTTGTGCGACGCAACCTTCTGGTCTGGACAGCTACACTGGTGACCCGATGACAACGAACGCAGCACCCGGCGGTGATTCTTCAACGACAAGCGAACGTAGCAGCCTGACGCAAATGATCTGCCCTCCCTTCTGCTACAGGGAGACCTCGGCGCAGAGTTACCAGGCGAAACTCTCCGGAGATCACCCACGACCGAGAAAGCTGCAGAAAACTTCATGGTGAGATCTGCACGCCTGAGATCTGCACATCCACGCTGGGACCGGCCGCTCTCACAGCTCCTCCACACGAGAGCGCACGCATCTCGTCCTCTCTCCACGACGGCGACCTCCAGGGCCGACGGAGAACGCAGCGCGTGGACCTGAACGCACCATGACCAATCTACAGCAACACACTGAACAGGGATGATTATCGGCGCCGACTACGCTGATCTCCAGCAAGCTCCCTGACCCTGACTCGCCTCTCCAGAGGGCCCACCCACGCACGGAACCCCTGCACAAGCACCGGGGGGTTACGAGGACGGCGCACCACGCACGGGACAATAATGGCTCCACAGACCGCCATCGCCCTTCGCCGCTGCACACAGAACCTTCAGGGCTGCTCGTACACCTGAAGCACGCACGCAGCTCGCTCACAGGATTTTCTAATGGTCTTAGCCACGGCACACAAAGGGAATTCAGCAGTCTGTGGTCCCCGACGGCTTTAGGGTTGCGCCCGCACCTAAAGTCAACACGCCAAGTCCCTCTGCTTTTGTTTTTTTTTCTTACAGCCGCTACGCAGCCTCACCGCTCCTGTTTTTCTTCATGGCTGCTGTTAATCCTCGCAGGACTTAACCGCGAGAGGAGTCAGTGACTAATTTTTCTTCGTACAGCTGCTGTGGACCTCCGCACGTTCAACGGGACAGCCCCTCAACATCGCGGATCCACAGGCAATTTTTGTGTGGCCCAGACATTTCTCCGTCCCGGGCCGGCACTGGCTACCCCCACCCCCCCTCCACCTCCGCCTGCACAGAGCTTTCCCTGCTCTCTGCCAAAGCCAGACTATCGAGGCCTCAGCCGCCTGCTGAGCCCTCTGGGGGGGGGGGGAGTAGTGTGGATAACCCCCACAACAGACTGGGACAATCAGAGCGCGCATCTGGAGCGATTAACATTACAGTGAAATGTGTGTATTAATGTCAACAGGCAGCCTCGCTTCATCTAGCTTTTTCCTGCTCAGTACTGTGATGTTAATGTGCCATTCATGCATTGTGTTCATGCTTCCTGCTCTTACTGTGATGTAAATGTCCCATGCCTTTCATGTATTGTCTGTAGTTGGGTATAAAAGCTGCATTGCTCTGTAGCTCACTCTCTCACTCTTACCACTGCTTCTGACTGCTGCTGCTGAGAGCCTGAGGACCCGCTCCAGCCTGCCTGCACAAGGGCTGGAGCGAGTTCCTATGATGGCGGTATGATTTAATAAACCTACTTAAAACCCTCAGTTCGCTGCTTATAAATCTTTACTGCCACAATAATGACGGTTTCTGATTCTTTGTGGCAGGACATGAATACTGGGTGTGACCGATTTTATTACACTGATAGCAGCGTATATCTTTATTTGCAACCACAAGTGACTTTTTACTATTATCATATCTACTGTTTGTGATCTGACTGGGCCTGGAATACTGTTTATTTCGAGCTGGACCACCCCTTTCACCCTCATTAAACTCACTCCGTGTGGTGAAAGATCTGTCACGGCCAAGAGTAGGTCTCCTGCTCCCAGACCTGGCTGACAGAAAAACCTCCGCCAGACACGTAGCGTCCTCTGCAGTCTTCGGGTCCCGCTCTTGTATCCAGATTCCCAGTTCCGGGTTCACCATCCGTAAAAACTGCTCCAAAATCAATAGTTCAGAAATGTCTTTTACTGTTAAGGTCTCTGGTTTCATCCATTTACAAAACAGGTCTTTCAGACGTACATATAATTCGCGGGGGGTTTCGCCCTGATAAACGTCCAGGGACCGAAACCTCCTCCTATATGTGTCAGATGTGATTTCATATTTATTTAAAATAGCTTCTTTCAGTTTCTCATAATTATCCGTGTCTGTGATGTCCATCAGAACATATGCGCTCCGCGCTTTACCTGTAAGCAGAGGAGCCAGATGAATAGCTCACTCTTCTTCACGCCAGCGGCAGACTGTAGCGATCCTCTCGAACGTCGCCAGGTAATGCTCGATGTCATCCTCGGGAGAGAGAGGATTCAGCCTGGGCTCGTGATGCGTTCGTGGCCTCCTTGGCTGCACCTGCAGCGGCAAATCATCCTCTCGCGGGCCGACCCGACTGGCCGTCACCCTAGGATCCTCCCTCGAAGCGCCGACGTCACCACTATGCTCAGCCCGGCTCCCATAGTCCTCTCTCAGTTCCGCAACCTGCGACTCCATCCGACGAATGTGATTCTCTACAGCCTGCCACTTTTGCTCCTGAAGAGCGGCTTCTTCCTCCATCTGGCGATCCCTGAGAGTCAGCGAACGCACCAAAGATTTCACCAGGCACGTTAGCTCCTCGAGCTCGCCCAGTCCGCTGACTCCCGGGTCCTCAACCGCCATACCTGCGTCCAGGTCAGACTGCTCCTCTTGCCTCACTTTTCTTCTCACCATCAGTCCCTCCGTCCACCAAACGCTACGACGTCGAGTAACGGACCACCGCTGCCACCAAATGTCAAGGTGGTGTGGCAAGTAGAAGGCTTTCCATCAATTTTCCAATATTTTATTTCAATAATCTTACAGATAGATAGTTCCAGTTATCCGACACGATCCTTCAAGCTCTGCTTCAACAACAATGATCGACTCTGATGATTAAGGTCACAATCATCACACCTGTTTTATACTAACAGAGATAATTAGGGCTGATTAGCCCCTACCATAATCCCAGGTAAAACAATAAACCTTTCATCATTTACACATACCCACTAATCTCTAAAATACATAAATATTTTCCCAACTATACAATATAAATAACATATAATAAATAACAATACCAACAACAACAATATAAATAATTCAATAAATAATTCAAAACCCTTATTTACAAAGCTAAACCACCCCTCTAACTTACCATAGATGTTTCCTTCCTGCTGGTGTCCTATAAAAGGCCCTCAACTCCTAACGGAGTCTTTTGCCTGGACACGCACAGGAAGCATGTTGGCAAAGGTATGTGAAATAACTCATCATCCATTATTTTACCCAAAATACTTAACCATACAATTATCTCCCAAGGCATTCATATTAAACAAAGACAGATCCCAAATAAATGTGTGTACTTTAACAAATAATCATAATAACATTTACCATTACAAATATAACATGATCACACAAACAATAAGTCATAACAGTGGTGACATCCCATCGTCATACTATGACATCACCAAAGATCATAGGACTCACTATGGCATCATCAAAGATTAAAGGCAGTCATCACTTAGGACTCACTATGGCATCATCAAAGATTACCACAAGCTGTCAGGATGCTGAACAGCTGACCCGGAATCTCACATACACACTACTGCACCTATGGACATTTTGTATATTATAGTTAGTTATTCTTTTTCTCCAAGTATGTCTCAGGGATGGGGGGGTGGGAGCTATGTGGGAGTGTGTCTTAATCATGCTGCTTCTTATATGGATGCCGAGAGAAACGCAATTTCATCTTGCCTGCACTACAGTTGTATGTACAGCAATATGACAATAAAGTTTGATTTGATTTGATTAAAGGTAGTCATCACTCATGGTCATAGGACTCGCTATGACATCATCAACGACCATAGGACTCGCTATGACACAAACAAAGATCAAAGGCAGGCATCACTAAATGAGTGCTGATGTGCTTGCTTACACCCTTGCTTACACCTGCTTTCTACGAGCATGCAGAAATACTTGCTTATACTTAGTTTCTACGGGCATGCACGGGTATGCACTAGTCTTTGTATAAGGAGTTCTGAACAACTTCTTCTTCTTCTTGTAGACCTGATTGGTGGTTGGCAACCAGCCCACACAGGTGCACCACTGCCTCACACCCCATATACAGTGGGGCAAAAAAGTATTTAGTCAGCAACCAATTGTGCAAGTTCTCCCACTTAAAAGATGAGAGAGGTCTCCAGTTTTCATCATAGGTATACCTCAACTATGAGAGACAAAATGAGAAAAAAAAAAAAATCCAGAAAATCAAATTGAAGGATTTTTTAATGAATTAATTGGTAAATTCCTCGGTAAAATAAGTATTTGGTCACCTACAAACAAGCAAGATTTCTGGCTCTCACAGACCTGTAACTTCTTCTTTAAGAGGCTCCTCTGTCCTCCACTCGTTACCTGTATTAATGGCACCTGTTTGAACTCGTTATCAGTATAAAAGACACCTGTCCACAACCTCAAACAGTCAGACTCCAAACTCCACTATGGCCAAGACCAAAGAGCTGTCAAAGGACACCAGAAACAAAATTGTAGACCTGCACCAGGCTGGGAAGACTGAATCTGCAATACGTAAGCAGCTTGGTGTGAAGAAATCAACTGTGGGAGCAATTATTAGAAAATGGAAGACATACAAGACCACTGATAATCTCCCTCGATCTGGGGCTCCATGCAAGATCTCACCCCGTGGGGTCAAAATCATCACGAGAACGGTGAGCAAAAATCCCAGAACCACATGGGGGGACCTAGTGAATGACCTGCAGAGAGCTGGGACAAAAGTAACAAAGGCTACCATCAGAAACACACTACGCCGCCAGGGACTCAAATCCTGCAGTGCCAGACGTGTCCCCCTGCTTAAACCAGTACATGTCCAGGCCCGTCTGAAGTTTGCTAGAGAGCATTTGGATGATCCAGAAGAGGATTGGGAGAATGTCATATGGTCAGATGAAACCAAAATAGAACTTTTTGGTAAAAACTCAACTTGTTGTGTTTGGAGGAGAAAGAACACCATACCTACTGTGAAGCATGGGGGTGGAAACATCATACTTTGGGGCTGTTTTTCTGCAAAGGGACCAGGATGACTGATCCTTGTAAAGGAAAGAATGAATGGGGCCATGTATCGTGAGATTTTGAGTGAAAACCTCCTTCCACCAGCAAGGGCATTGAAGATGAAACGTGGCTGGGTCTTTCAGCATGACAGTGATCCCAAACACACTGTCTGAGCAATGAAGGAGTGGCTTCGTAAGAAGCATTTCAAGGTCCTGGAGTGGTCTAGCCAGTCTCCAGATCTCAACCCCATAGCACATCTTTGGAGGGAGTTGAAAGTCCGTGTTGCCCAGCGACAGCCCCAAAACGTCATTGCTCTAGAGGAGATCTGCATGGAGGAATGGGCCAAAATACCAGCAACAGTGTGTGAAAACCTTGTGAAGACTTACAGAAAACGTTTGACCTCTGTCATTGCCAACAAAGGGTGTATAACAAAGTATTGAGATGAACTTTTGTTATTGACCAAATACTTATTTTACCGAGGAATTTACCAATTAATTCATTAAAAATCCTTCACTGTGATTTTCTGGATTTTTTTTTCTTATTTTGTCTCTCATAGTTGAGGTATACCTATGATGAAAATTGGAGACCTCTCTCATCTTTTAAGTGGGAGAACTTGCACAATTGGTGGCTGACTAAATACTTTTTTACCCCACCGTATATCTGTCTATCTGTGTGTCTGTTTTTCCTCATAGCTTTGTGACATTTTCCTCATAGCTTTGTGACGTTATCCTCATAGCTTTATGATGTTTTCCTCATAGCTTTGTGACGTTTTCCTCATAGCTTTGTCCACATAGCTTTGTGACATTTTCCTCATTGCTTTGTGACATTTTCCTCATAGCTTTGTGATGTTTTCCTCATAGCTTTATGACGTTTTCTTCATAGCTTTGTGACATTCTTCTTCTTTTTAATCTAGTATCTGCGTCTCATCTCATTCTTCTTCCAGCTGTTCTTCTTCTTTTAGACTTGATTGGCAGTTGATCCACCAGCCCATGATGTCTTTGAACTTAAAGATCCCCCATTTAACAAATCTTCAACTGCTTCCCACTGCAGCCCCTTAATGCAAAGATATTTTTCTGCTGCTTTCACAATGATTTTGATTTTTCCTGTTTTCTTGGAAGTCTGTGCAGTGCAGTTCATCTAATCTACCACAAAATTATTTTTCCTTCAAAACCAGAGTATCTTCCTTAATTCTGATGCATGCACTGCAAGTCTGCACACTTTCCCTGTTCGAGTCCACTCCCACTTTTTTAGCTGGCACCTTTTTCACAGCTTCTGCATATGTTAGTCCCTGGTAGACT
Source organism: Pholidichthys leucotaenia (assembly GCA_020510985.1). Lineage (NCBI taxonomy): Eukaryota > Metazoa > Chordata > Actinopteri > Cichliformes > Pholidichthyidae > Pholidichthys > Pholidichthys leucotaenia. The sequence continues at coordinate 104,382,099 of CM035843.1, read as the reverse complement.
TATCTGCTGAATTTCTGCTGCTCTTTTGCTGGCTTCACAACCTCAATATGCAGCGCTATGTTCACCGCCGCAATTACAGCACTTTAATTTGGCTCCCCTTTCACACTTACCATATTCATGTTCACCGAAGCATCTGGCACATCGTTGTCTACCTTTGCATATCGCTGCTACATGGCCAAACTTTTGACATTTGAAACATCTGAGTGGAGGAGGAACGTAATGTCTGACTTCATAGCTCATGTAGCCAATATACACTTTACTTGGCGGTCTTGTTTCATCAAATTTTAACATTACTGACAGACTTATCACATTTTTCACCGTTTCTATTAGCTTTCAATCTCCGTACCTCTGTCACTTTTGCTCCAGTTAAGTTCCTCATTATTTCATCAGTTGAGACAGCCGTTGAAATGTCTGATATCACTCCTCTCATTGCCTTATTTCCTTCCAATACTGAACACTGCACATTTTTCCCTCCATCTGAGACACTCTGATTGCTTTTGCCCGTTTTTCCTGTTCTACCGTGCCAGCCGGCCTTCTCCCTGCTTCAACCCAGGAAATCCCCTGCAGGTAGCGGGTGCCTACATTGAATTTCACCGGCCCCCATTCCTGGCGAGACTGCTGCTGTTACAGAGCCCATTCAAATGGCGTTGCTAAATGCATGTTCCATCTCAAATAAATCATTCTTTTTGAGTGATTTATTCATCACTGCAGGGCTGGACTTTTTACTTCTTGCTGAGACTTGGCAGATAAGTGAGGAATTTACCTCCTTAATTGAACTTTGTCCACCGGATTGTACCTTCTCCTGTTCTCCGAGATTGACAGGCCGTGGCGGTGGTCTGGCCATTGTGAACCGGAGCCGCTTTGTTACATGGACGGTGAGCCATGGAACTTTTTCATCGTTTGAACTGATGATTTTAAAAATCGGCACTTCAGACCCATTTTATTGTGTTTTAATCTACCACCCTCCAGGAGTTAATGCCTCTTTTTATATCTAAGTTTAGTGATTTTTTTAACTTCTATTATTAAATTTGAGCAGATTTGATTACTTGGAGATTTTAATATTCATGTTAACAACCATACAAGTTAGGTTAATTGGCATCAAAACTGGGGATTCTAAATTGTCCTTAGGTATGACTGTGAGAGTGAATGGTTGTCTGTCTCTCTGTGTTGGCCTTGCGATGGACTGGCGATCTGTCCAGGGTGTACCCTGCCTCTCGCCCAAAGATGCTGGGATAGGCTCCAGCCCCCCCGCGACCCGAAAAGGATTAAGCGGAAGAAGATGGATGGATGGATAGATGGATGGATGTTAACAATCCCAATGATAGTTTTGCAGTTAATTTCTTGAGTATCACTGAATCATTTAATTTTGTTTTGTGTCTATCTGGCCCTACGCATATGAATGAATGAATGAATGAATGAATCTTTATTTTGGATAGTACAGGTTAAAAGGAACTGAATAATATAGCAAAAGGGGGAAAGAAAATCCAATGAGGTCAGTTAGACAATAACTCATAAGTTATCCGAAATGGATGATGGCTGAAGCCGCAGCTTATATTGCCCACCCATATTCCATCCAAGAATTCAAAAAAAAAAAAAAAAAAAGACAAGAGCGATTACAATTCAAAAAAAAAAAGAAACAAAGCTAAGACAAAGTGTGACAGAAAAAAAAGAACTAAGCTACAACACAACACAGGCTGGATATGACAATCCTTATGTGATTTTACATGTCATCTTGTATATATGTTTGGAGTATTTCTTCCTTTAGTTTTAGTTTAAATTGTCCAAGCGTTGTGCATGATTTTAATTCAGGTCCAAAATCGTTCCATAATCTGACTCCTTGCACTGAAACACAGTGTTGCTTGGTGGTAGTTCTCACTGTAGGTTTTTGAAATATACATGTTCCTCTGAAATGATATTGTTTCTCCCTTATTTGGAACAACTTTTGGATATTTGCGGGCAGTGATAGATTCTTCACTTTAAACATTATTATTGCAGTTTTAAAGTCAACCAGATCTTTCAACTTGAGAGCTTTTAGTTTAAGAAAAAGTGGGTTTGTTGGTTCCCTGAAAGCTGCTTTGTTTATTATTCTAATAGCTCTCTTCTGAAGCATAAAGAGTGGATATATGTTAGTTTTATATGTATTTCCCCATACTTCATTACAATATGTCATGTATGGGAGTATTAATGAATGATACAAGGTATATAGTGTGGGTTGATTCAGCAAATATTTCACTCTGTGTAATATTGCAACTGATTTGGATATTTTACCTTTAATATAATTAATATGTGACTTCCAACACAGTTTATTATCAATTATTACTCCAAGAAATTTAGTTTCAGATACCCTTTCAATCTCTACACCATTTACACTGAGTTTAGATACTGAGTTGTTGTGATGGTTGTTAAAGACTATAAATTTTGTCTTACTTAAATTGAGCGTTAATTTGTTTAAATCAAACCACAGTTTAAGCTTTCCTAATTCCTTTCCGAGTGTATCCAGAAGTTGTTCCAAACTGTTTCCACTGCATAATAGATTAGTGTCATCAGCAAACAATATTAAGTCCATTTTTTCTGAAACTTTACATATATCATTTATATACATATTGAATAATAATGGCCCCAAAACTGAACCCTGTGGGACTCCTCAAGTAACCTTCAGTAACTGTGAGTTTTTGTTACCAACACATACACACTGATATCTATTCTTTAAGTAACTACTAAACCAGGACAGTGCTACCCCTCTAATACCACAATTTTGTAGTTTCTTTAATAATAAATTATGATCCACTGTATCAAATGCTTTTTTAAGATCCAGGAATACTCCAACTGAATACTCTTTATTTTCAATGGCTGTTGATATTTTTTCTATAAATTCCGTTAGAGCAAATGCAGTTGTCCTCTTGTGTCTGAACCCATATTGCTGCTCACACAATAGATTATTCTTCAGTATGAAGTTGTCAGTTCTCTCATAGAATATTTTTTCAAGTATCTTGGAAAATTGCGGCAATAGTGAAATTGGTCTATAGTTTGAGAATTCCCCTCTGTCACCCGTCTTGTATATCGGAATTACTTTAGCTATTTTCATTGCATTGGGAAATATACCTGTTTGGAGAGACAGGTTACAGATATACGTCAGTGGTTTCACTAAGTATTCGATAATAGTTTTGACTAAGAGCATGTCAATACCATCACAGTCCGTAGATGTTTTACTTTTAAACGATTTAACAATTTCAATGACCTCTCTCTCGTCTGTGTTCTTTATGAAAATGGAGTCTTTTATAGCAGTGTTATTGCATATTGTATCACCTCTAGGTACCGTAGTGGGTATTTCTCGAGCCAAATTAGGACCAATGTTAACAAAATAGTTATTAAATTCCTCTGCAGGTGAGGCTGCATTCACACTCTGAGTCGTTTTATTATTTTTTGAAAAATCGGCTGGGTTGTTTGTATTTCTGCTTTTATTTCCAAGAATACTGTTGAGTATTGTCCATGTATTTTTAATATTGTCTTTGTTTTTCTCCAGTTCTTTACTGTAATAGTCTCTCTTACTACATCTTATTATATATGTTAACTTATGTCACACGTGGCTCTACAATGTCACACAATGCCAAATGTAATTAAAATAATAACAGACTTTAAAACATTCACTAAAAAGGTTAAAAACTGGCTGAAAAATAAACAAGAATGTACTCATGTATGAATTAATTGTCTGCAAAGTGAGAGTGAATGAAGGGAAGGAATAAATGTGTTTGTTTATAGTGAGTGACGAAGGGAGGGAGGCCTGAAATAGGCAAACGTGAGTTATGTTATATGTGTTAAATGTGAGTCAGGCTGTTATATTTGTGTATTTATAATATTTGTAATATTTATGTTAAATGTGAGTCAGGCTGTTATATTTGTGTATTTATAATATTTATAATATTTATAATTGTGTATTTATAATCTTTCTGCATTGATGTATGTGGTTATTGTGTATTTTATTTTTTTTTTTCATCTTTACTTGATTCTCTTTTCTAAAGCCCATCCAGGGACAAGAGTTGCAAATTAGCTAATAGCTATACACTCTATGTGCAACACATCAGATTGATTGTCTTTGATTAATTGTCTATGTTTATTGCACTGTCCCTGTCAAATAAACTAATCTACTACTACTAGGGAGCCACGCAATAAGAGAGCCAAGGGCGAGCCAGTCAATTGTGATGTTTAATAGTGACAGGGGTAAGGGATGAGGAAAGCACAGATGCTCATACATAGTTACACTCATGGGCAGTACAGCAACAGAGTTAACAGTTAATAAGGTGGCGCTCCCAAGTGATTCGCTAAGACTAGTAGAGGGCTTGCGCCGGACATGGGGGCACAGAGGCACAAATACTTATTACGGGAAAACACTTACGAGAGATGCTGGATGATGAGACAAGGGCTGGCACCGGACGAAGGGGCTCCAGCCTAGTAGTGCTTATGTCGCAGCGCTGAATGATCGTGGCTGCTCCTCTTTATACTCATTAGCAGCGCCCCAGCTGATGAGGATTAATTGGCCCCAGCCATCCCGTGACACTGACAGCTGGGAGCCAGCTGAGGCGCTGCCCAATGAGAGGCAGGGATAAAAGGAGCATGGGCTGAGCGCCGAGCCGGCGTCTCACCCCATGGTGACAGAGCCTCCCCTTCACGGTCGGGCTCCCGAACAACCAGGAACATCCCAGCCCCCCACCACCACCACCACCACCACCTAGGGTGGGCGGAAGGGAGGCAGGACCGGAGGGGAAGATGCAAAGGGAAGGACAAAACAAAAAAACCCCAATGGACAATGTAGGGTCGCAGGGCAGAGAGAGGAAAAAACCCAAATACGTTACAAAACAGGGAAAAATTAACCTAGGGCACACATGGGGAGAAAACTGAGTAGGACACAGGTTATGCTCTACTCAGATAACACAACGTGTAGCCCAGGGCAAGAAAGGGAGGAAAAAAAAAAAACCCAAAGAGGTAATAGGACAAATAAAGCAATTACAGAGTATGGTTAAGGGGGAACGAAACACACTACTCCATAACGCACTCCTACAAAGCTAAAGATAAAATAAGGGTGATGAAAGATGCTGAGTACAGGTGGCAGGGAAAACAATACACAGCGCCATATACAAAGAGGGACACCCAGGGAAATAACGGTGACAGGGTAGGAACAGGATAAACATGAGGGGAAAATGCTGAGTACGGTTTACAAGGGGGAGAACGCAATACACAGCACCAAAAAAAACGGGAGATTACCTAGAGGAATAAAGGTGACAGGATCAGAGGATAACAATAAGGTAAAATGCTGAGTACGGTTAATAAGGGAGAAAACACAATACACAGCACTAAATACAAGGGTCACCTAGAGGGATAATGGTGACAGGAGCACAGGATAATGATAAGATAAAAATGCTGAGTATGGTTAATAAAAAAAAACACAACACACAGCACAAAAACATATATTCCCCTAACGGACAAAGAAACTACACCCGAGGAGACGGCAGGCAGAGTCCAAAACAGCCGGAGTTGTTCTGGTAATCTCCCCGCCCATTGTCCAGTTGGCAACCCGGGGAAGAGACAATGTTCGGGCGGCCAAGTCCAAACCCAAGTTCCAAGAAACTAGGCCACTGGTAGCCGTGCCAGGCCACCCAGCAACAATACAGTTCGTCGGGAGGTTGGACCAGCTCGCCGAACCAGAAGACTTGCAGGTTGAGCCGTCGACCCGCATCACTCAACCACCAGGACCGTTGAGACGGGCGAAGGGTCAGAGCGGACCCCGGAGGAAGAGGCTTAGGGGAGAGCCGATGATGAGGTAGACGAGCGTCAGGCTGCAGGGGAACAGCCACCTCCCCACCGGACCTGGACAACACTGGGGTGGCACCCGCGTCGGACCCCAATTGGGTCTTAGGCAAACCCACGCTGAACGCCGCTGGAACAGCACCCGCGTCGGACCCCGATTGGGTCTCAGGCGAATCCACGTCGAGCACCGCTGAAGCAGCACCCACGATGGACCCCGACTGGGTCGGCACCGCACCAGAACTGACCTTCAACACTGAACCTGGACCCCACAGCACCACGAGGAACGGCAACTCCTCGCCGGCGACCCTAGAAGAAGGCTCAGAGGAGAAAACAGAACCGGGGTCAGGATCACCGGCAGCGCCAGAACCCGGCGGAACGAGCTCGGATGCAGCGGGCGGCTGCACCCGGCTCATCCCCCCTAGAGACAGGCTAAAGTGCTCAGAGAAATAGAGGGAGAAAAGAGAGGAGAGCACTCGCCTGATCTCGGGTTCCGACGCTGTCCAGGACTGCGAAGATCCAGGATCCGTCGTCCGGAGGTCGTTGTCAGGCTCCCACTCGGCTGCGTCGGGCCCCACAGCCAGCACGATGGTCAGCGCAGCTTGAGGCTCCTCCCGCGTTGGTAACCACACCGACGGTCCACGAGGCGTGATGGCAGGAGAACCTCGTCCCGCTGGAACGAACCGCACCTCCGTGGAGACCCGGGGACGCTTGGTCGTTGGCGCAGACTCCACGTAGCAGTCAGTCCTCCTCCTCCGTCCACAACGTAGCTGCGGAACCGCAGGCCCTCTCCTTATCCCACCACGTTGACCCGGAGCCGGGGAGCGCTCGGCAGAGAGAGACACAGAGGATGCAGGATTAAGGGCACAGGTTACAGCAGGTGGTGGGAGTTCAGGGAGCTGTGAACCCCGAACTCCACCTCCAGGAGTGTGACAGAGCAAATCATTAAACTGATGTAAATAAAGTGAGACTTGCCTGCCTCCTGGAGGTTGGGTGGAGCCTTCTGCGGTGAACATTGCTTCCTCCTCTCCCCGCCAGGCGATAACGGAGGACCCCCTGGGAAATCGTCTGGGGACCGCTCGCGTCGTCTCCAGGAGAGGGCTCACCAGGCCGAGATTCCAGGCACACACAGCAGTCGGGGAGCGCGTCGAGGAGGAGGGGGTATCAGCCGGGGTGAGCCAGCCCGAATGCCCTGGAGTGACAGCGGGGGAATGAGGCTCAGGGAACAAGGCTGTAAAATCTCCACACTGACGAGGTGAAAAGGTGACAGCTGCGTGGGAGGAGAGGTCCTGGTGGGAGCCCAGAACTGGATCCGGACGGGGTTCATGCTGAGGTGACTTGGCGAAGTGATGACGGCTATTCCCAGGGGACGAAGCGAGGGGGGAACCCAGGAATCGCCGCTCCTGATCAGAGACCGAGGCGAGGAAGGCGTTGAGCTCGGGAAAGCTTCGCTGCCCTGGAGTCCTCTCCACCAATCTCACTGCCGCCGCCACGTGCCTGCAGATGGTGAATGGATGCACAGTGGGAATCGCGTCAGCCGCTCGGTCCCAGACGTAACTGCTGTCAGCTGCGGCTCCATGGGGGGAATCCCGAGTGACGTGATGCAGAACGGGGGAAGCCCTCTGGGTGGCGCGAACTCCCGGGCTGGAATGGCAGCAGGAACGGGGTCCCGAAGCGGGGGGCAACGTCATCCACTTCGGCGTTCTGCCGGGGTTTCCATCCAACCCGCGGAGCTTCTCTCGCTGTGTGTCCATGGCGTCAATCCTGGCACTGACCTCAAGATGGAATAAGGAGCGAGTGTAACTGTCCAGGAGATCCTCAGCACGGCCCGGATGCCAGCGTCTCGCGTTGGAGGCGTCGTGCAGGGTGAAGAGCGTCCTGTCGACAGCCCCGAGGATGGACCTCAGCTCGTCGCCCTGGCGTCGGAGGTGACTCCTGGGAAACGGCGTGCTAACAGCGCTAACACCCGGACAGGAAGGTACAAGTCCAAACCATTTACGGCCGCCGGCAACTCGTTCCGGCTGCAACATACTGTCACACGTGGCTCTAGGGAGCCACGCAATAAGAGAGCCAAGGGCGAGCCAGTCAATTGTGATGTTTAATAGTGACAGGGGTAAGGGATGAGGAAAGCACAGATGCTCATACATAGTTACACTCATGGGCAGTACAGCAACAGAGTTAACAGTTAATAAGGTGGCGCTCCCAAGTGATTCGCTAAGACTAGTAGAGGGCTTGCGCCGGACATGGGGGCACAGAGGCACAAATACTTCTTATGGGAAAACACTTACGAGAGATGCTGGATGATGAGACAAGGGCTGGCACCGGACGAAGGGGCTCCAGCCTAGTAGTGCTTATGTCGCAGCACCGAATGATCGTGGCTGCTCCTCTTTATACTCATTAGCAGCGCCCCAGCTGATGAGGATTAATTGGCCCCAGCCGTCCCGTGACACTGACAGCTGGGAGCCAGCTGAGGCGCTGCCCAATGAGAGGCAGGGATAAAAGGAGCATGGGCTGAGCGCCGAGCCGGCGTCTCACCCCATGGTGACAACTTATTTTTGTATGTTTTATACCGCTGCTCTGCTTCTTTTGTCCTTTTCTTTAGGAAAGCTTTATATAATAAATTTTTCTTTTTACACGCCTTTTGTAATCCTTTGGTTAACCATGGCTTATTGGCAAATTTATGTTTAAGCTTTTTTTTTTACTAATGGACAGTTTTTTTCATAAAGAGTGGTTACAATGTGTATAAATGTGTCATAGGCTTCATTTACATCTGATACATAGACTTCTGTCCAGTCTTGCTTCAGCAAGTCCTCTTTAAAAGAACTGATTGCGTTTGGTGATTTGTATCTGAACGATTTTAAAGTTTTTTCTGTATTGGCACCCGTGTGGCCATGGATAAGTGCAAAGGTTGGCAAGTGGTCACTTATATCATTTATCAATAATCCACTTTCTATTTTCTTATCAATAACATTAACAAACAGGTTGTCAATAAGTGTAGCAGTGTGAACTGTGATTCTACTGGGATGTGTTATTGTGGGATATAGACTCATGCTGTACATAGAGTTCATGAACTCTGTAATTACATTTTGTTGGTGTGGATTTAGTAAATCAATATTGAAATCTCCACAAATTGCTACCATTTTCTTACTAGTAATATTATTGTACAGCTCGACTAATTTATCTCTGAATGTCTCAATGCAAGTTCCCGGCGTTCTATATATACAACTTATAATTAGATTTTTTGTTTTATCTTGGTCAATCTCAACAGTAACACATTCCAAGATCCCTGGTAGTGCAAAGGACATTCCATTTACAAGCTTACACCTATACAGGTCATCAATATACAGTGCAACACCACCACCCTTTTTTTGAGATCTGTTAATATGAAACATCTGATATCCCTCTATTGCCATCAGGGAGGCCTGCTCTTCATTAAGCCAGGTTTCAGAGACTGCAATAGCTGTCTTTCTATCAAAGGAAATACAGTTGATCTTGTTTTTACACTTCGTCTTAATGTGAACAACGTTCAGATTAAGGAGCGTCTTGTATCAGACCATTTTTGTGTTCTTTTTAATTTAAAAGTCAAATCAGTCTGCTACACTGGCAAGCGTGTAAAATGCTCTCGTGTAATTGATCATTTGTCAGCTGTGAAATTTTCTGCTGCCTTCGACAGCAGTGTGGTTTTATCCTCTGATGAAGACACTGAGAGCTTGGTCTGCTCTTTTAACTCACATTGTTCAAGCATCTTAGATGTAGTTGCTCCCTTTAAAACCAGGACTGTCCGTGCTGTTAATTCATCCCCCTGGTTAAATGAAGATCTCTGTTGTTTTAGACGTAAATGTCGGAGGGTTGAAAGATTGTGGAAGTCCTCTAAACTTGAGGCACATTGGTTGTACCTTAAGGAACTGTTAATTGAATTTAACAATATGACTGAAATGGCAAGGACTTCTTATTTTTTCAAAATCATCTCCTCCAATATTAACAATCCAAAGATCCTCTTCAGCACAATAGGCAGTATAGTTAATCCCATCTGTTCTGCTCCCCCTGTTTATTCAATTAATGACTATAGCAAGTTTCTTTCCTTCTTTGTTGATAAGGTTACTGCTGTTAGGGCTGGTTTTACTCATTCCTCTCCCCTAATCCTTGATTGTCCCAACAGACAGGCCTTTTTAAGTGATTTTACCCCAGTTTCTTTTGAGGATTTGTTAGTGTTGGTGAGCTCCATGAACTCTTCCTCCTGCTCTTCAGATATAAATTAAATCACCCTTTATTGTCATTCCACCATACAATCAATCATGTACAGTAGAACAAAATTGTGTTTTTCCTATCTACAGTGTCAATCACACACACCCCATGTGTAGAATCAGAGGGCCGCTGCCATGCAAGGCGCCGCCACAGATTTCCCTCCTCCATTCCATTATTGCTGAACACCAAGCTGGACGGCAGGAAGTTCAGCTTTTATATGGTCTTCGGCATGACCCGGCCGGCATTCACCCTCATGCGTGGCAGCGTGCTCCTCCACGTATGTGTTCCACTACCTGCGTGTTATTCAGCCTGACATTTCAAGATGGTGATTCCCTTGATGTTAGTGACTGACTCTGCCTCACTTCCTCATCCACCAGACTACACAAACAGCCCCGGATTGTTCCAGCCGTAAGTTAATGTTTGCCGTTCTCTTTGTGCTCAGCATATCTTGCCTACCTCAATGTTAAAAGAAGTAATTGGCTCAGTGGGTTCATCTTTGGTTAATATTATTAACAATTCACTTGAATCTGTCATGAGCATGGGTTTGGTTGTTCCAAACCCAGTTCTGACTTATGGTTATTTTGCTCTATTTTCCTTCGGGCGTATCAGGGAGCTATTTGGGTCCTTCGCTCCTTGACAGCTTGGGCACGCCTCCTCCTCTTGTCAGTGCCATCAGCTGTTTCCCATTACGGGTGTTCACACACTTACACGCACACACTCCATTCATTCCTACTCACACACTGTGACACTCAATCATGCTCACTAGGGATTAATAATGTTCAGCCCATGCTTCCTCACACCGGCGATCTCTTCCCTCGTTAGTATTATGATTACAAATATGCTGCGTTAGTGGGAAGAGATCGTCGGAGCATTCACCCATGCGTGGCAGCGTGTTCCTCCACGTATGTGTTCCACTACCTGCGTGTTATTCAGCCTGACATTTCAAGACGGTGATTCCCTTGATGTTAGTGACTGACTCTGCCTCACTTCCTCATCCACCAGACTACACGAACAGCCCCGGATTGTTCCAGCCGTAAGTTAATGTTTGCCATTCTCTTTGTGCTCAGCATTTCTGCGACACTAGGCATTCCACCTCTCCGGCTGTAGAACATCCGGGTAGTAACCCTATATGTCTGGTGACCTAAATTCATCATTCCAATCAACTGTATAGTGCGGTCTTGCTGGACTTGTTATTTTGTTGTGGTTTAAGTTAATAAATGACACGTTCTACTCTCGCAATTGGGTTTTTCATTCCCTCCCTTGTGCGTCATTATGTGGCACACGGGGATTCATGACAGAATGCTCCGACCAGTTAGAAAAACCCAGAGGAGTAGACGTGTTTTTTTCTTTCTCTTTCACCCTTTTATTTTCTCCCCCCTGAGTAACGGTATGACGATCTGGACGGACGAGGAGCAGAGAGCCCAGGATCTACTGGAGGAAGCGCTCTTTTCCGCCCAGTGGCCACAGTTCCTGGAGGATGTTCAGTGGGCATGACTCGTTGCGGAAGACATCAAGTGGAGCCATCCAAACCTATTCGTGACAGAATCTCATTGTGTCCCCTCGTATTTTAAACATGCAGTTGTGCAGTCACTTTTTAAAAACCTAACCTTGATCCATCTGTTTTTAAAAACTTCAGACCAATTTCTAAGCTTCCTTTCGTTTCTAAGTTTTTAGAAAAAATTGTTGCCAAGCAGCTTACTGACTTTCTGATTGAACACAATATTTTTGACAAATTTCAGTCAGGTTTTCGTCAGAAACACTCAACAGAGACCGCTCTTCTCATGGTGTCAAATGATATTTTAATGTCATCAGACTCTGGTAATTGCTCCGTTTTAGTGTAGTTGGATCTTACTGCAGCATTTGATACTGTTGACCATTGTATCTTGTTACAAAGGCTTAGAGATTGGGTAGGGGTTTCTGGAAAAGCCCTGGATTGGTTTTCCTCCTACCTTTCTGGTAGGAGTTTTTCTGTGGCTGTTGGATCTTATTCATCCCACTCTGTTCCTTTAACTTGTGGGGTGCCTCGGGGTTCTATTCTGGGTCCACTTTTATTTGCCCTCTATATGCTGCCACTTGGTTCTGTCATCAGCAAATTTAAAGGTGTGTCTTATCACTGCTACGCTGATGATTTACAGTTGTTTTTCTCTTTTAAACCCGACCATGGTGACAATTTAAAAATTATTCATGATTGTCTGTCTGCAATTAAGGACTAAATGTCTAATAACTTTTTGCAACTTAATGCTGACAAAAATCAAGTCCTTATTGTAGCACCTGATAATCTAATTCCTGTGATGGTTAATAGCATTGGTTCATTAAGCTCCAATATATGGTCTAATCTAAAAAATCTTGGTATAATTTTTGACCAATCAATGAATTTTGATCAGCATGTCAAATCTCGGACCCGGAGTTGTTTTTCCACCTTAGGAATATTGCCAAAATTAGGTCATTGGTTTCCTACAGTCAGTTAGAAACTATGGTTCATGCCTTTGTTTCTTCATGTTTGGACTACTGTAATGCTCTTTTTACATGCCTTCATAAATCCTCTCAACATCGCCTACAGTTGGTCCAGAATTCTGCTGCTAGATTACTAAGTCCAGTAGATTCTGTCATATCACTCCCGTTTTGGCCTCCTTGCATTGGCTTCCTATAAATTATAGTTGATTTTAAGAACTCCTTATAAGAACTCGTTATACAAAGATATAGAGTGATGATAATCAAGTCAGTGACGGTAATGCACCTGTAAGCTGGTTGCCAACCGCCAATCAAATCTAAAAGAAGAAGAAGAAGAAGAAAGTTCTTGTTCTTACATACAAAGCCATTCATGATGAGGCGCCTTCTTATATTAGTGACTTGCTCCATCTACACCATCCCGGCAGGTCTCTCAGGTCTTCTAATCAGAACCTACTGGTAGTTCCTAGAACTAGGCCCAGAACCAAAGGCAATAGATCCTTTGCTGCTGTTGCTCCCAGACTTTGGAACTCTTTACCTTTTGAACTTAGATCTACACCTTCCACTGATGTTTTTAAAAAGCTACTAAAGACCCATCTTTTTAGCCTGGCTTTTTAATGAACTGTGTGTTGATTGTATTTTTATGTGCTCTTGCTGTTTTCTTTGTTTTTTACTGTCTCATGTGCTTGTATTTTTATTTGCTTTGTTTTTTTTTTATCATGTTAAGCACTTTGTGACTGTCTGTGAACTGTCTGCCGAGGGAATTCAGCAACGTGTTTGTAGTTGGTGTTTACATAGCACCGAGCGCTAACGCTAAAGCTAATGCTAAGAAGGCACTCGGGGAACTGCACAATGCAATCAGTGGAATCCAAACGTCACACCCGGACAGTTTTGTGGTGGTTGCGGGGGATTTTAACCACACCAGCTTAAAGACTGTGCTCCCTAAGTTTAAACAATGTGTAGACTTTAAGACCAGAGGAGAGAATATGTTGGATTTAGTGTACACAAACACAGATGCATATAAAGCGTTACCCCGCCCCCATCTCGGCCGTTCTGATCACATGTCCGTGATGCTGGTTCCTGCCTACAAACCTTTATTGAAGCGCAGCAGGCCAGCAGTGAAACAAATCAGGATTTTGCCAGAGAGTGCAACCTCTGCACTGCAAGACTGTTTTCAGCACACAGACTGGAAGATCTTCAAAATAGCAGCCTCCCAGGAAGACAGGACAGATGTGGAGGAGTATGCTGATTCGGTCACCAGCTACATCGCGAAGTGCACAGAGGATGTCACTACAGTGAAGACCATCACTATGCGGGGTAATCATAAGCCCTGGATGACTGCAGAGGTGCGCTCGCTGCTTAAAGCCAGAGATGCAGCGTTCAGAGCGAAGGACAGGATTGCCCTCTGCTCAGCCAGGTCTGCGCTTTCAAAGGGAATTAAGGCGGCAAAGCGCGCCTATGCGGAGAAAATCCAGGGACACCTCTGTGACACTAGGAACACCAAGCAGATGTGGCAGGGAGTTCGGACACTGACGGGCTTTAAGTCTAGGCAGGGGGTCGATGATGACGACGCTTCGCTTCCAGATAGGCTTAACGACTTCTTTGCACGTTTTGAAGCATCAAACTCGACAATCAGAGGGAGGGCCGGCCCACTCCCACCATCGGTCGGACCAGCTTTTACCATTAACACAGCAGACACACGGAGGACCCTATCCAGAATCAACCCACGCAAAGCTGCAGGTCCAGACAACATTCCGGGACGTGTGCTCCGAGACTGCGCGAGCGAGTTGGCGGATGTCCTGACTGACATTTATAACATCTCCCTGAGTCAGGCCATCGTTCCCAGATGCTTCAAGACCTCTATCATTGTACCGGTGGCAAAGAAACCAGTGGTGTCCTGTTTGAATGACTATCATCCTGTTGCACTTACACCAATTGTGATGAAGTGTTTTGAACGGCTTGTCAAACCACACATCACAGCCTGCCTCCCTGCATCACACGACCCGCTCCAGTTTGCATATCGTTCAAACCGCTCCACGGAGGATGCTATAGTCACCACCCTACACTCTGTCATCACCCACCTGGACCAGAAAGACACCTACGCCAGACTCCTGTACATTGATTTCAGTTCAGCATTCAACACCATTATTCCCCAGAGACTGATAAAGAAATTACTCCTTCTCGGTCTGAACACCGCCACATGTCTCTGGATGCTGGATTTCCTGACTGAGAGACCTCAGTCTGTCCGGGTTGGAAACAACATCTCCAACTCTGTCACGCTGAGTACCGGAACCCCTCAAGGCTGTGTACTCAGTCCACTGTTGTTTACACTTCTAACACATGACTGTGTATCCAAACACGAGGGGAACCAGATTATTAAGTTTGCAGATGACACCACGGTGGTGGGACTTATTCAGAGGGATGAGGAATCAATGTACAGGGAAGAAGTGAGAGACCTGGAGGGCTGGTGCAGGGAGAACAATCTGGTGCTCAACGTGGACAAAACAAAGGAGATGATTATCGACTTCCGGCAGTCACAGCCTGAGCACGTCCCCCTCAGCATCGGCGGCCGTTTAGTGGAGAGAGTAGAGAACATCAAGTTCCTCGGAGTGCAGATCTCGCAGGACCTGACCTGGAGCAAGAATTCCTTGGAGATCAGGAAGCGAGCTCAGCAGAGACTACACTTCTTGAGGAAATTCAAACAGGTTTCTCTCCCCATCTGCATCCTCAGGACCTTCTACAGAGGTGTGGTGGAGAGTGTTCTGACGTACTGCATTGCTACATGGTACTCCAGCTGCAGTATGTCAGACAAAAAAGCCCTGCAGAGGATAGTCAAGGGGGCGGAGAGGGTAATTGGAGTCTCCCTCCCCTCTGTCCAAGAACTTTTTCAGAACCGTTGTAGGAGCAGGGCACTGAACATTGTCAAGGACCGTTCTCACCCTCTGCATAAACACTTTGAACTTCTTCCATCTGGTAAACAATTCCGGAGCATCAGAGGCAGAACCACCAGACTGATCAACAGCTTCCTCCCACAAGCTGTCAGGATGCTGAACAGCTGACCCGGAATCTCACATACACACTACTGCACCTATGGACATTTTGTATATTATAGTTAGTTATTCTTTTTCCCCAAGTATGTCTCAGGGATGTGTGAATGGATGGGGGGGGTGGGAACTATGTGGAAGTGTGTCTTAATCATACTGCTTCTTATATGGATGCCGAGAGAAACGCAATTTCATCTTGCCTGCACTACAGTTGTATGTACAGCAATATGACAATAAAGTTTGATTTGATTTGATTTGAAAAGTGCTCTATAAATAAACTTATTATTTATTATTATTATTATTATTATTATTACCTGGCTCTGCCGGACCGGCGGCGCCACACGAGTCGGCTGCCTGTTGCAACAGCCTTTTTTTTTATCTTCCTTCTTCTTTCTACACCTTTCACTCTGTATATATATCATGGACGCACGGATCGCCCCGGGGGTCTCCCGGGTCGGCGGACGGAGCCACGGTTTGCAGCGGGAGACGTTACAGCGGGGAGGAGCTAGTGCTAGCTAGCACTTGGCCGCCGCCCAGTGCTAATGGGAAACTCGACATACCGGGAGCTGTAGCGAAAACGAAGCGGGTGCCGGGCTGGAGTTTAGGCGGCGTGAAAGAAATATAAGACAGAATAATAAAGAGCGATGGCAAGAACCAAGCAGACCGCCCGTAAAATCTACTGGAGGAAGAAGCCCCCCAGGAGACAGCTAGCCACCAGGGCTGCTCGGAGAGGCGCTCTGGCCACCGGCAGAGTGAAGAGGCCTCGCCGTCACAGGTCCGTGGCTCTGAGAGAGATCCGTCGCTACCAGAAATCCACGGAGCTGCTCATCCGTAAGCTGCCCGTCCAGCACCTGGTGAGGGAGATCGCTCAGGACTTCAAGACCGTCCTGCGTTTCCTGAGTTTCGCCGTCATGGCTCTGCAGGAGACCAGCGAGACCCACCTGGTGGTCTCTTCTTCGCTAAGGGGGTCACCATCATGCCCAAAGACTTCCAGCTGGCCCGCTGCATCCGCGGAGAGAGAGCTTAGACTTTCTGCTGCACATCCACCAGCCATAATGCTCTGCACTGTGTGTCTATATATATACATTTATAGTAATATGGACATATGTTTGCTAGATGTTGTTTTTTCTTGCCTTCTGATTGTTGCTCTGAGTGTTGCTGTCCCTGTGCTGTTGCAATCCTGGAATTTCCCCATTGTGGGACTAATAAAGGCTTATCTTATCTTATTATTATTATTATTATTATTATTGTTGTTGTTATTATTACTTTCCACTCCTTCTGTTCATTCCGGGATTGTTCATTCTCTGATTCCTCAGCACTTGATAACGGTCTTGATTGAGTTTCTTGATGTCTACTTTTCTTTCTTTTAATTCAATTCAATTCAATTCAACTTTATTTATATAGCGCCGTTTCACAACAACAGTCATCTCATAGCACTTTCAACTGTAGGGGGAACCCCCACAGTTGCAGAAAGACCCCAGCAATCAGGCGATCCCTTGTGAGCAAGCACTTGGCGACGGTGGAGAGGAAAAACTCCCTTTTAACAGGAAGAAACCTCCAGCAGAACCAGGCTCAGGGAGGGGCAGTCATCTGCTGTGACTGGCTGGGGGGTGAGGGGACAGAGAAGATGAAAAGAACAGACATGTAGAAAGCAAACAGCACAATGGGGACTCAATCTATGGGAGAGAACAAACAGATGTTAATGACCAGCAAAAAAAATACTTCATTGAGAGTGAAGAAAGGAGTGAAACCCAGTGCATTATTGGAGGTCCCCCAGCTGTCTAAACCTATTAGCAGCATAACTAAGGGAGGGTTCAGAAACACAAGATCCCTCCCTAATTGTAGGCTATATCAAAAAGGAAGGTTTTAACCCTATTCTTAAAAACAGAGATCGAGTCTGACTCACAAATCCAGATTGGCAGCTGATTCCACAGTAGAGGAGCTTGATAACTGAAGGCTCTGCCTCCCATTGTACTTTCAGAGATTCTGGGTATTACAAGTAATCCTGCATTTTGGGAGCGTAGTGCTCTATTAGGATAATACGGTAGTATCAGATCTTTTAAATAAAAAGGGACCTGATTGTTTAGAGCTTTGTAAGTAAGAAGAAGGATTTTAAACTTAATTCTAAAATCTATGGGAAGCCAATGAAGGGAGGCCAGAACCGGAGGGATATGATTTCTCTTTCTAGTACCTGTTAAAACTCTTGCTGCAGCATTTTAGATCAGCTGAAGACTTTTTAAAGATGTTTTAGGACAACCTGATAATAAAGAATTACAATAATCTAACCTAGAGCTAACAAAAGCGTGGATCAGTTTCTCAGCATCACTCTGAGACAAGATGCTCCTAATCTTGGCAATATTACACAAATGATAGAAGGCAGTCTTAGAAATGAATTTAATATGTGAATTGAAGGACAGATCTTGATCACAAATAATTCCAAGGTTCCTCACAGAGCTATTAAGAGAAAGAGTAACCGCATTCAAACTGAAAGTTTGATTTGGAAAGGTATTTCTAAGGTTTTTTGGACCAACAAGAACGACTTCAGTCTTCTCTGAATTTAACAGCAGGAAATTACAAGTCATCCAAGCTTTGATTTCCTTAAGACGGGCTTCTAACTTGACTAATTGATTACTATCATCTGGCTTCATTGACAGGTATAATTGTGTGTCATCTGCATAACAATGAAAATGTATACAGTGCTTTCTAATAATGTTGCCTAGCGGAAGCATATATAAACTAAAAAGAGTAGGGCCTAGCACAGATCCCTTTGGAACTCCATAACTGAGCTTTGAGTTGAAAGAAAATTCATTATAGACATGAACAAATTGGAGCCTATCAGATAAATAAGATCTAAACCACTGCAATGAAGTTCCATTAAGTCCAACATAATGTTCTAATCTATCAAGTAGAATATTATGATCAATAGTATCAAATGCTGCACTAATGTCTAAAAGGACAAGTACAGAAACAAGTCCATTATCAGATGCGATGAGGAGGTCGTTAGTGACCTTCGCTAAGGCTGTTTCAGTACTATGATGGATTCTAAACCCAGAATGAAACTCTTCAAGTAAACCATTTCCCTGCAGGTGGTCAAATAATTGGGTAGCAACTACTCTTTCTAAGATTTTTGAGATGAAAGGGAGATTAGAGATTGGTCTATAGTTAGCTAAAGCTCCCGGATCCAGCGTTGGCTTTTTGAGTAGGGGTTTAATTACAGCCGTTTTAAAAGCCTGCTGTACATGGCCTAAAGTTAATGAAGAATTGATTATATGAAGAATAAAGCTACCAATAAGACTTCTTTAAATAACCTGGTAGGAATAGGGTCTAAAAGACAAGTTGAAGGCTTGGATGAGGAAACTATTTTGTCTAACTCTAAAAGGTCAATTGGAGTAAACTCATCAAGACAGTTATCAATTGAAGGAGTTGTGGTAGTTACTATATTTAAGTTAACTTTACTAACTATTAACTTTACTTTAAGTTAGACTCCACTGTGCTCCAAATTTCCTTTTCCTCGCTTTGCACCTCCATTCCTCCTAGTTGAATTTGTGTCTTGGTCGAATCGCCTTCTTCTTCAGCAGAGAGTTGTTGCCTCTTCATGCCGTGGCTATCGCCTCTCTATCCTTGAGGTGAGCAACCAGCTCTTTTAATCATCACTCTATAAATTCCACTGTGTCCAATCAATCCTCAACTCTTATCTTCAGACATCACTCTTCTTCATCTCCTTGTACTTTACTCTATATCATCACTCTATACAGTTGCCACGGCCAACTGCCACACCCATACTTCACGTTCTTCTATATCCTATCACATCATCACTCTATATATAATTCAAGAAATCTGTGTGTCTGTCTGTCAGTCACAACCATAGGACTCGCTAAAAGATCATAGGTTCAGGTTCAGGTTCAGGTTAGGTTCAGGTTACTTTATTTGTACCCGTAGGTAGATTTGTTTTGCAGTTGGTGACATCCATATTTACAAGCCACTAATTACATTCAACATAGACACAAACACAGGCACACATCTTACAAAATAGGTAAATATAGAATATGTGTAATTTTATAGCTTGTTCAACTCTTTGACAGCAGCAGGGACAAAGCTAGGATTGCCTATGATGTGCCTATGACGTCTACATGATGTCTATATGACATCATATAGACACCATAGTCAAGAAAATCTGTCTGTGTGTGTGTGTGTGTGTGTGTGATCAAAGGCAGGCATTGCTCACGATCATAGGACATCAAAGATCAAAAGCAGTCATCACTCACGATCATAGGACTCGCTATGACATCCTCAAAGATCAAAGGCAGGCATCACTCACGCTCACTCACGATCATAGGACATCAAAGTTCAAAGGCAGGCATCACCTCTTCTTTTAGATTTGATTGGAGGTTGGCAACCAGCTTACAGGTGCATTACCACCACTGACTTGATTATCATCACTCTATCATCACTCTATATCTTTGTATAAGGAGTTACAAGGAGTTCTGAACAACTCGTGTGAAAAAAATTATCAGTTCTTGGACTGTGCATTTCTGCATGCCCGCGCGCTGGAGGGGCTAGCAGTAATGCCTGGCAGGCATCACTTATGCTCACTCACTATCATAGGACTCACTATGACATCATCAAAGATCAAATGCAGGCATTACTCACGATCATAGGACTTGCTATGACATCATCAAACATCATAGGACTCGCTATGGCATCATCAAAGATCAAATGCAGGCATCATAGGACTCGCTATGCCATCATCAATGATCATAGGACTCACTATGACATCATCAAAGATCAAAGGCAGTCATCACTTGCGATCATAGGACTCAGTCGCTATGCCATCATCAAAGATCATAAGACTCGCTATGACACCATCAAAGATCAAAGGACCTTTCATTGCACCTCTCATTGCTCTGGTGTCCAACACCTCCCTTATGTCTCTCTGCCTTACTATGATGTAGTCTAACAAGTGCCAGTGCTTGGATCTTGGGTGCATCCATGTCTTCTTGTGTGTGTCCTTGTGCTTAAATAGAGTGTTGTTATCACAAGGTTGTACTCTGAACATAGTGCAAGTAGAAGTTCTCCATTAGCATTGCACTTGCCTACTCCATGACTGCCTAGCACTCCTTTCCATTTCTCAGTGTCCGAACCAACTCTGGCATTAAAATCTCCAACGAGTGTCAGTCTGACATCAGTCAGTACACGCCTGGTAGTCTCATGTAAATCACTGTAGAACTCTTCCTTCGCCTCCTCTGTGTTGGTCATTGTTGGGGCATACACACTGATGAGTGTGGCATACTTCTTCCACTGTAGTGGGAGTCTCATAGTCATTATCCTGTCGTTGATTGGCACCGGTTCCTCATCAAGCATTGCTGCTATCTCCTTTCTAACTGCAAAGCCCACTCCTTCTTCTCTCCTTTCTTGAGTTGATTTTCCACTCCAAAAGAAGATGTACCCATGGTCTTCCAAGCTGTCATATCCAGGAAATCTTGTTTCACTAAGTGCAGCTATGTCTACATTGTACCTGTTCATTTCCAGGGCCACAAGCGAGCTCTGTCTTTCTGGGCGCTGTGATGTTGTTCTGTCCAACAGAGTGCGTACATTCCATTCTGCTACACACAAGGCTGCTGTTTTCCTCTTTTTTTGTCTTCCTGCTCCTAGCTTACTTTTCGCTACCTGTCGGATTGTGAACAGATCAGTTCACACTGATAACAATACTGCTAATAAAAACAACAAAGAGAGTCACAAAAATAACTCGAGTCCAGGACATGGGCTGTGTCCATGTTCCTATCATGACAGTAAATCTTAAAACACAAACCAAGGCAAGGACATGGGCTGTGGTTGTCCACACTGAAATGAGGACATTCATTTATGTAGTCTAAACCAGGCCTTACCAAGTGAATTGATCATTTTGGTGGTTCAAAAAAGCTGTGCTGGTGTTATTTTCCTCACCATTTTCTTCAGCCACATTGGAGGGCTTGAATTTGAGTTCACGAACTGATGGCTGGACATCCTCCCTCAGGATTTTCTGACATAAAACAGAATTCATGGTTCCATCAATTACAGCAGGTTGTCCAGGTCCCAAAGCAGCCCCAGCCCATCACACTACCACCACCATATTTGACTGTTGGTATGATCTTCTTTTCAAGAAATGTGTTAGTTTTACACCAGATGTAACAGGACACACATCTTCCAAAAAGTTAAACTTTTGTCTTGTCAGTTCACAGAATATTTTCCTAAATGTCTTGGGGATCATCAAGAAGTTTTGTGGCAAATGTGAAACAAGCCTTTGTGTTATTTTTGGTCAGCAGTGGTTTTCACCTTGGGATTTTCCAATGGATGCCACTTTTCCCCAGTCTCTTTTATTGTTGAATAATGGGCCAGTGTCCAGAGTGAGGCCTGCAGTTCTTTAGATGTTGTTCTGGGTTTTTGTTTCTCATCTGTTCTTGAATTTCTTTAGATCACAGCATGCTGTGATCTAAAGAAATCACAGCTCTTTTAACCTACTTCACTTTGCCTGACAAGTTCTATTTAAGTGATTTCTTGATTCAACAGGTCTGCTATTAATCAGACCTGGGTGTGGCTAGTGAAACTGAACTCAGATTTCAAAAAAAATATATGGTTAATCACAGTTAATTCATGACATACCAAGGGGACAGTTACTTTTTTAAATAGGGCCAGGTAGGTTTGGGTAGCCTTTTTCCCCCTTAGTAAATGAAACCATCATCTAAAAACTGCATTTGGTATTTAGTCAGGTTATCTTTGTCTTCTATTAAAATTAATTCTTCTTCTTCTTCTTCTCGATTTGACTGGCAGTTCTGGAGCATTTAAATGCGACCAATATGCAAAAAAGAAATCAGGAAGGGGGCAAATACTTTGTCCAGCACTATATCCTGTAAAAACTTCTAGCACACAATAAAAAATTTAAAAAAGGTCAAGAGTGATAATAAGATGACGTGATCACTTTGGTTCCATTCTTATATGCAAATGTTTTAATTTGGAAAATTGTTGTTTTGCAGTTGCAGTTTTCCTGCTGATCATCTGAACTCCACTGAGATCGCTGGCCTTTAACCCTGTTAACGTTCACAAGCAAATTATTTGAATGAGTAAGGTTATCTACAAGTTCATGTCTTTGAGGTAAGAGCTGTGTATTTATGTATCTTTTTTTCTGTGTTTTGCTTTTCTTCTGCTTTGGCTTTTGTAACACAAGTACAAATGAATCGGTGAATTCCAAAAGGGCCCAAGGCCACACTTTTTCAAAACCCAGATATTACATGTTTAATGAACTTTAAGAGACAAGCTATCTGATTATGTGCAAAAACGTCCCAAGTCAACTTTAATGCATTGACTATTCACAGCATTGTTTATGCATTGAGTGCAAGAGAGACCCAAGTCCAGGACTTGGGCCCTTCCTGCATGGATTAAACTTAAAGTCATAGGTGGCAGCACAAATTTCAGAAATGATATAAAAGTTTCCGAAAATATGTCTGCTCAGGTCACATCCAGATTCCGCCTTCTAAAGCCATCGTGCAGGGTTGTTACATACCCAGAGGAGCCACTCTACAGCGAGCAACTTGGTGTAAAGGCAGCTAAAGTAAAGGATGTTCAGAAATTGGCGAAATATCTTTCACCAGAGGCTCAGCAGTTCCTCAGTAATTTAACAGTTTGTGATGCTAGGCGTGAAGATGAGTCTGACTTTGACTATTAGTTACCAGTAGATGGACCTCTATGTTAATCTGCCCACTTTTAGATGAAAATCTCATTTGCTGGCAGTTATCAAAACAATAGTTTGAATATAAAGTGATCATAAAAGGTGTTCAAAACATGGCATAATTAAAAAAAAAACGTTTTCATCATGTGAGAAATAGATGTTATGCGCTTCTTTTCATATGTTCTTATTGTTTAATTCAAGAAGGGCCCAAGTCCAGGGACTTTAGTTTGCCAATCCTCTGAAATTAAAAAAGTGAAATGCTTCATATTATAGCATTTCTAAGCTATGGCCTTGTGCTATATCTGAGTAAAGTATGAACCATCTGGCATAGACTACCTTTGAGATATGCAATTTATTTGATTTCCTGCAAAAACATATTTCTTGGACTTGGGCCCCTTTTGAATTCACCGATTCAAATGTATGCTTAAATATTACCAGCTATTCCAAATAACATTTAAATTGCATGATAGAATCCACATTAAAGGAGGAGTTAAGCAGAGAGCTATTTATGTACTCATCATCATCATCATCATCACAGCAGTCTGTTGGGAGCGACAATGACATTTAGGTCTGATCAGATTCCTCCACTCAGCTCTGTCCTTTGCCTTCCGCTGCAAGGAACTTCTGACCTTGTTAACCCGGCTATGAGTTGCTTTCTGACTGGCCATTTCATGAAACTGCTTGCAAAGTATTTGAGTACCGTTTGCTTTTGCTAGACTAGCGGCTAAGCAATGCTATTTTCATATTGCTGCAGTGACTCACGCTAACACAGCAGGAACAGCAGGTTTATATCAAGCAGGTGCAGGTAACTGTGAACAGAACAGACAAATAAGCCATCTGCTGGAACCACAAATGCATGTTAATCATCTAGCCTCCTTGGATTAAAAGCAGAAAACTGTTAAAACTGCAATCAGGTTTGTTTTCAACAACACATGTGTACCTCCATATTAAAGATTTAAGATTTATTTTTTAAATTGAATATTTATGTTGGAAGACTTCTTGGTACCTAGAAGTGGGAGGTCGTTCTAATGTGACAGCATAAACAAATAAACACTGGCTGCACTATGTCTGTTATTTGCTCATGAGGATAAATCTTTTTTTTTTTTTTTGGTGATTCTAATGCATTGCCCATTGAACGCAAGTATTCCCGGATGAAACAGGTATCCCAGTCAGGCTTTACAGGCCCAAATGTTGGCTGTGTTTGAAAATGGAATACAAAGAGGTGTATCCTATATATAGCTAATCACATGTTAGACTTTGACAAATATAAAAGGGAGTAAATGGTACTAAGATTTATTTGATTGTGTGAATATTAATTACAGAATACCTAAATATTGAAAATGAATGGGACATCCAATATTAGCGACTATTTCGGGTCTTTTGTTTATTTGTCATAGTGTGGCCGACACACATTGTGGGCTCACGCTGCCACAGAGACAGGACTGAATGTGTATTGTGGGGTGTCACGTCTGCAAGGACTAAGGACTCGAATCTACAGGAGGTAACAAGGAAGTGTGAGATTTGTCTCTTTGTCCCACAGAAGACGCCCCGGAGGGTTTTCCGGTTCATCAGGAAATGAGAGACAATGGTGAAGCTTCAAGGGGATGCTTTGTAACTGTATGTTGACTGAAGACACCATGTGACTTGAATTCTGATGCTGGAAATGTATAAAAGGGGGTTGAAGTATGATTCTTTCTCTTTCCTGCTTTGAGAATGCTAGAAGCTGCGTTCTGTCAAATAAAGCTAGTTTTATGACTGAAACTCAGCCTCGTTATTTGAGCATGCTTCTACACTGGTGACCTACGACGGAAAATGAGCAGACAGAATTCTCCCGAGCGGGGCTCGGTGGAAGCCAGCCTGATGGCCGCCTCCACGATCCGGCTGCCCGATTTCTGGCAGCACAGCCCGCGCTCATGGTTTAGCGCAATCGAGGCGCAGTTCAACCTCCGGAGAATCTCCAACGATGACACAAGATTCTACCACGTGGTAGCGAAGCTGGACAGCGACACGGTCCAGAGAGTGGAAGATCTGGTTAATCATCCACCAGACAGCGACAAGTACAGCACATTGAAGGACACGCTGATCAGCCATTTCACCCCCTCAGTCCAACAACGAGCAGAGGGGCTCCTGGCGCTGACGGAGGCCGAAAACGATAGACCTGCGGACCTGATGGTGAAGATGCTGCAGCTCAAAGCCTCTGAGGATGGCGAATTCATTTTCGCCCACCTTTTCCTTCGAACCCTACCACCAGCAGTGAGAGTGGCCCTGGCAGAGTCACCCCAATTGGCCAGGCGAGACTACCATGGGTTGAGCAAGGAGGCGCAGAGGTTGGTCGACGCCCACAAGCGGAACGCGGTCTCGGCCGCGGCGCCAGACGCACCAACGACGGCGGCGACAGGAGCCAGACGACGCGGAGCGGAGAACGGCTCGTGCTTCTACCACCGCCGTTTTGCAGAGAGAGTGCACAGGTGCGTCCCACCGTGCAATTTTAAGCGCCAGGGAAACGCCAAGACCGAGGGCCGGTAGCAGCTGCGACCCTCGGCAACGAGAACAGGCTGCTTTACCTGACGGATGCACGCTCGGGGAAACAGTTCCTCGTGGACACGAGCTCTCAGCTGAGCTTCGTCACACCCACCTACGCGGAACGGCTGTCGCCTTCTAAAGCCCCCTGGGTGTCAGTGTCAGCAGCGAACGGCTCCACGATTAAAACGTTTGGTGAGAGGACCATGCTTCTGTCCTTACAGGGCCGTTCATTTGAGTGGACATTTATTGTAGCAGCAGTCAGTTTCAACATGTTAGGGGCTGATTTTTTGTGCTCACATGGTTTATTGGTTGACCTTGCTAATAGACGTCTGATTAATGCACTGTCCTTTCATTCTATTCCCTGCACAGCTCGGGTGGCCCCGCCAGCTGCACATGCCAGCGTCTCAGCTGCGGGTGGTAAGTTTCACACTCTGCTTGCTCAGTTTCCAGCACTCACAGTCCCCATGTTTTCAGCAACGGTGGCCAAACATGGGGTAGAACATTTCATAACAACCACAGGCCCTCCCGTGTTTGCAAAGGCTCGGCGCTTGGACCCAGCTAAACTGGCCATCGCGCGCGAGGAGTTCACTAATCTGGAAAAACTGGGCATTGTTAGACGTTCCAAGAGCTCTTGGGCTTCGCCGTTACACATGGTCCCAAAAGCTGACGGCTCGTGGCGACCTTGCGGTGATTTCCGCAGGTTGAACAACGTTTCAGCTCATGACCGCTACCCGATTCCGCACATTCAGGATTTTTCTGTCCATTTGGCGGGGGCGCGCATTTTTTCTAAAATAGACTTGGTGCGCGGCTATCACCAGGTGCCAGTGCGCGCGCAGGATGTACCCAAAACAGCGGTCATAACGCCTTTCGGCCTTTTTGAGTTCTTGCGCATGCCTTTTGGCCTCAAGGGGGCCGCGCAGACTTTCCAACGCATGATGGATGCAGTTTTACGCGACCTGCCTTTCGTGTTCGTTTATTTGGACGATATTTTGGTAGCCAGCGCGTCCGAAGGCGAACATGAAAAACACCTCACAGCAGTTTTCCAGAGGTTGGCAGAGCACGGGTTAATAGTTAACCCAGCGAAGTGTCAGTTTGGGGTGGCGCAGATTGATTTTTTGGGACATCGCGTTTCGGCAGAGGGAGCAGTTCCCCTTCCAAATAAAGTGCGTGCCATAACGGATTTTCCGCAACCTCAAACGGTCAAGGCACTTCAGGAGTTTCTAGGGATGGTTAATTTTTACAACCGTTTCCTCCCAAGCGCAGCACGACTCATGCAGCCATTGTACACCGCGTTAAAAAGACAAAAGCCCGCAAATAAAGTTGAATGGTCTCCGGAGCGGGAGCGCGCTTTTGCCCAGGTCAAATCAGCCCTGGCAAACGCAGTTTTGTTAGCGCACCCAGTTCCAACGGCCCGCATGGCGCTCACCACTGACGCTTCCGATGTAGCGGTGGGGGCGGTAGTTGAACAGTTTGTGGCAGGTACCTGGCAACCCCTCGCGTTTTTCAGCAGGACCTTGCGCGATAGTGAACGGAAATACAGCGCGTTTGACAGGGAGCTTTTGGCCCTACACTTGGCCATCCGTCATTTTCAGTTCTGGTTAGAGGGGCGACGTTTCACCGCTTTTGTGGATCATAAACCGCTAACGTTTGCGATGGCCAAAATTTCAGAACCCTGGTCAGGCCGGCAACAAAGGCAACTAGCCGCCATATCGGAGTTCACTACTGATATTCAGCATGTCGCGGGTAAACACAATGTTGTAGCAGACTGCCTCTCGCGTGCAGTAGCACCGCCAAGCCCCATAGGGGCAGACTCTGTAGCCATGGCCGCGGGCCCGGGCAGCGACGCGGGAGCGCGCGCAGCCCCGGTCTGTGTTGGGTTAGATTATGCAGCTATGGCTGCGGAGCAGGTTAACGACGCGGACGTGCGCGCGCTCCAGTCTGGACCAACAGGGTTAAGGCTGGAGCACAGGGTGCAACAAAACGGTATGCCCCCGCTAATCTGCGATGTCTCCACGGGACGGCCCCGCCCTGTGGTGCCAACCACGTGGCGTTGCCGTGTTTTTGACTTGGTCCATTCTCTCGCGCACCCGGGGGTGCGCACATCGATTAAGTTGGTGGGGGAGAAATTTGTTTGGCCCGGGTTGCGCAAACAGGTCAAGGAATGGGCAGCAGCCTGCGTAGCGTGTCAGCGAGCTAAAATACACAGACACACTAAGGCCCCGTTAGAACCTTTCCACATCCCCGCTAAGCGTTTTGATCATGTGCATATTGACCTGGTCGGCCCGCTTCCATTATCACACGGGCACACACACCTTTTGACGATGGTAGACCGCACCACGCGCTGGCCAGAGGCGGTTCCTCTGGCATCAACCACAGCGGAAGAAGTTGCGCGAGCATTTTTAGCAGCATGGGTTGCGCGTTTTGGTGTACCGTCAGACATAACGTCCGACAGGGGTCCCCAATTTATTTCCGAGCTGTGGTCATCGACGGCCCGCAGCTTAGGGGTGAAGATTCATCGCACCACCGCGTATAACCCCCAGGCTAATGGTTTATGCGAACGCTTTCACAGGTCATTGAAAGCAGCCCTCAGAGCGTCGCTAACGGATACAAATTGGGTAGACAAACTTCCATGGGTTTTATTAGGGTTGCGTTCTGCACCTAAGGAAGATTTGCATGCTTCCCCGGCTGAATTAGTTTTCGCCCAACCGCTTCGTTTGCCCGGGGAATTTCTTCCTGATAATCCCGCACCTAGTGGCCCCCCCGCTCAGCCGTGGCAGAGCGGCTCAGGAGCAAACACACTTCCTGGCCCAATCCATCACAGTTTCCCACACGTTTTTGTGCCCAAAGCTTTAAAAAATGCAGAGTTTGTTTTTGTTAAACATGACGCCCAGCGTCCAAGTTTGCGGCCGTTTTACGACGGACCGTTTCGAGTGCTGGAGACCGGGCAGAAGCATTTTCTGCTAGATTTAGGGGGCAGACGGGAGCTGATTTGCATTAACAGACTCAAACCCGCTTTTGTTCTGGCTGACGAGGAGGTGCAGCTTGCGAGGCCCCCCCGCCGGGGCAGGCCGCTGAGGGGACATTCTCCAAAGTCTTCATAGAGAGGTGCTAACGGCTTTAATCCACAGGTGCAGAGAGATGTTGCAGGTGCAGCCAAGCCAGGTTGCAGCAGATTCGGCAGAAGATTAAAACCTAGGCAGTTGGTGGATTGATTAGCGATGTATGGAGTGCTTTGTGTTTTTCTTTTTGTTATGCCATTTAGATTTTGCCTTACTAGACGTGTGGGGGCGGGGGGGTAGTGTGGCCGACACACATTGTGGGCTCACGCTGCCACAGAGACAGGACTGAATGTGTATTGTGGGGTGTCATGTCTGCAAGGACTAAGGACTCGAATCTACAGGAGGTAACAAGGAAGTGTGAGATTTGTCTCTTTGTCCCACAGAAGACGCCCCGGAGGGTTTTCCGGTTCATCAGGAAATGAGAGACAATGGTGAAGCTTCAAGGGGATGCTTTGTAACTGTATGTTGACTGAAGACACCATGTGACTTGAATTCTGATGCTGGAAATGTATAAAAGGGGGTTGAAGTATGATTCTTTCTCTTTCCTGCTTTGAGAATGCTAGAAGCTGCGTTCTGTCAAATAAAGCTGGTTTTATGACTGAAACTCAGCCTCGTTATTTGAGCATGCTTCTACAATATCACTTATTTGTGTGATCTTTCATCACTTATATTCAAGATAATAGTGTATCTTGCACTTTGGGGAATGGGAGTTGTTCAGTGATCATTATAATTATTTTAGTTTATATTATCATCAATAAATTCATGCAGTACTATAACAGGACATGTTTACAAATATTTAAGACCCATTGTAGTGCATCATTTTATATTTTATCAATATTTTGTTATTAAAAGGTTTTCTAAAACAATAATGCTAAGATTGAGGTAGTGCTTATATTGTCGTGCTGGGGCGATACTGAGGCTAAGTAATGATCTTGAGGGCGTGAATGGCAAAGACTAACAATATGAGCGCTGCGGCTCTATTGTAAGCGGTTTGGTTTTTATTGATGCGAGATTATTTATTATTATTATTATTATTATTATTCCACCTAAATGACTGCATTTTTGACCCTCTAAACATTAACCAAAGCGCAATTTTTTTTCGCACACACCTCAGACCCGGTGAAAAATTTTATAAACTGGAAAAAATATGTGCCCCATGCTGACAATATTCAGACGTATCCAGCATATGGTTGATATGTCCCGCATTCGTAGAGCAAAGGTTGTAGGGAAGTTATGCATTTGTTTACACACATTACTTGTCAGTGACTCATAGTTACTCAAAAGTCAAAATACATCGAGATTAATGTCTAGCATACCCCAAAATTATTTCTAACATATGAGTAACACGCTTTGAACCTAAGTGTAACTTATTGAATGGGTTTCTAACTTGGAACTACCCTATAATGGCATATTTGGAGCACTGGTTCACAGGAAAAATCCATACAGAGCTCTGCTCAGCTGCTGCCTGCAGCGCATACACACACACACACACACGCACACACACACACAGAGCTAAACACACGTTGTGGAGATTGTGTGGAAAGGATGAGGCAGAGTTATTTCTCAGGTTCCATTTTATTCACAACACACTCTCCAACATTCAAAAGCAGAAGAAGGAAAAAACCCCAACATCTGCCAGTCTTATACCCCTGACATCAAAGTACAAAATCCCATTGTCTTTAAATCCCAAACACAATGCATCCCCCCTGCAGTTCCTCTCTCTTCCACCCAAACCTGGGTGGTCAGGAAATCATTCATGTCCATCTCTTTGCATATCAAAAGGCCAACTCTCTCGTCCTCCTCTTATCCCCAGGAGGTCCAGACCTTTTGTTCCTCTTCAGACGTGAAGCCAAAATAAGCACACAGGAATATACATGAGAGAATATGAACAGTCATATACATGTGAGCCCGTGAAACTATATATGTGCACCACAACGTACTTGTTCTTATAACGGGACCTGTTGGGGATGTGTCTGAGCACTTTCAAGCTACAGGATAAAGATCCAACTTGCTGTTTAGTTCTCCCCCCATGTTTTTTTTTAACCTTTGACTGCAGTCTACACCATCAGCTGTTTAGTGTTGTTCTGATAGATATGCCAAATGTCAGAACACCGGAGGAGGTGGATCCAATCAGCTGATCGCTTGAAGTGCAGAGCTCAGCTGTTTTCCATGATAAATCACACTTTGCTGTTGGCTGTGCCTCCGGGCAAAAGCACACTCTGTGCATTATTTAGGTTTTTTTTTTCCACTTTATTGAAAAAAACTTCTTTTTTTTTATCACCATCAGTTAATGTGCCTTTGAGCTAGGTTGTGTCAGGCCACTGCTTCTCCCGGCATGTTCTGTGTTGATATACCGGTGTTCTTTGTCAGACCCAGTCCCCACTGACACTCCGCTCAGTCTGCTCGCATGCCTCGTGTTCTCCACATATGCTGAATTATCCTCTAGACCAGTGGTCCCCAAACTACGGCCCACGGGCCGGATACGGCCCGCCTCCACATTTGGCCCGGCCCCCTGAACAATACCAGAGACGCTTACCCCCACCCCCTTCCACCCCCTCCTGCACAGAGCTTTTCCCACACCTCGCTTCAAGTCGGCCGAGCGCCGTCTCGTTCCCCTGCTGAGCGTGTGCTCAGCCATGCATTCTGAGCCATGGATTCTCTGTATCACTGTATAAAGAGCTGACTGCTCATGCCTCACTATCGCACTTAGAATTCGCTCTTCGACAACTGCTCAGAGCTCTCTCACAGAGCGCTGGGTGAGCCTCGTGATGGAGGAATAAAACACCTTTACTCTTCGGCTTGCTGTGTCCGCCTGCAGTGATTTTTCCTCCTCACTGGTAAGCGTGATGATTTTTTTTTTTTTTTTTCAGTCTGGCCACACGATCGAGACTAATACACGCATAGAACGTGACATTCTATTCCACCCTTCTGCAGTCTGTGCCCCTATCTGAACACCCCCCCCCCCAGAAAAAAAAAATCCTAGAGTCACCCCTGTCAAATAAAATGGAATAATGGTGAAAAGGTTTGGTAAGAGAAAAATTGATTCAGAATGCAGGGTATTTAACCTGCAGTGGACAAACGATTATTTTTTTGTTCAATGCAAAGAAAAGGCTGTTCAGCAGCGGTGTCTACAAGCCTGCTGGAACCTACAAAAGGATTATAAGGAAGAAACACAAGAACTTTGAGAGACTGCTCATATGAGTCATTTAAGGAAGAGATTCTGCTCTGACAACTAAGCTGAGCTTTTACCTGTTCAGATTGTCCCTGAATCCCTCCCCTCGTGAGGACGAGTGAGGACGCACAGGTAAGAGCTCCCTGTTCGTGACTCTTTAAAAGGCAGTTAAACGCAGTTAGACGCAGTTAGAACGCAGTTTAGAGCTGGCGTTTTGAGCTTTTTTTTGCTGCTGCCGCTGAGGAGTGAACCTGCTCGTGAAGAGTAACGAGGAATTTGCCAGTAGTAGCTGGTGAAACTTGTGAAGCGACCCCGCGCCCCCCGCCCCCCCCGCACCTCGCGCTCAAACAAAGAGATTACTCCCACGTGCGTTTTTTTTTTTTTTTTTCGAGCTATCCAAATCAGAGATCATCGGCCGGAATAATGGGTCCCAAAAGAGCTCTGCCAAATGAAGATGAGATAAAAAAAGCGCTGGATTTCTTGGCAGAAGAAATGGCTGCTCTAAAATCACAACAAAGAGGTATACTGGACCTCGTGGAAGAAATTAAAGCGCTGCGCAGCCAGAACGCTGAAAAAGACAAGAGGCTGGCGTATCTGGAAAGCAGATTGGCTGAGATGGACCAGAGAACTCGGGCAAACGACGTGATCATCACGGGGCTCCACATCAAACCCCGAACATACGCGAGAGCAGTGGCCGCAGACAGCAGTGGAAGTCAGCTGGATGAGGAATCCGCTGAGCAACAGGTGACGGCCTTCATGCAGTCAAAAGGAATCCAGCTGGACTGCATGAACATCGAGTCCTGCCACCCTCTGCCCAGGAAAAACGGCGACAAACCTGCTGTGATCATGAGGTTTGTAAACAGAAAACACAAGATGGCGCTAATGAAACAAGGTAAGAAGCTGAACGGAACTAACATCTTCATAAACAAGCACCTCACGAAAGAGAACGCAGAAATAGCCAGGAAAGCAAGATACATGAAAAAGCAGAAAAAAATTCAAAACACCTGGACATCAAACTGTAAAATATTCATCAAATTAAACGGATCGCCTGAAGAAGCCAAGGTCATTAACATCCGTAATATTATGGAACTGGACAAATACGATCTGGAGGCACAGCAACAATTCAGACAAATATAGGACACCGAAGGATTTTACTCATCTGCAACAAAACATTCTACAGTATGAATCAAAAAATCAACAAACAGGAACAACAGGAACTGAAAGTTTTTGAATACACAGAGCACAACCCACAGGACGCAGAATATGACATAGACCCTGATAATAATCTTTTTAACTCAATCAATAATGACTGTAATTATTACACAGATGAACAGTTTAACACAATGGTCACATCTGATTTCAATATTTCTATGATCCACTTCAACAGCAGAAGTCTCTATGCAAACTTTAATAACATTAAAGATTATTTAAATCAGTTTAAAGAGCCCTTCAATATTGTGGCAATATCAGAGAGGTGGCTCAGTGAAGAGAAAGGAGTGGATTTTACCATGGATGGCTATGAATTAAATTATATAAATAGAAAAGTGAAAAAAGGAGGAGGAGTTGCAATTTATGTTGACAAGAGCTTGCAATACAAGGTTGTTGAAAATCTGTCAGTAACTGTGGATGATTATTTGAATGTATTACAATAGAAATCTGTCTGGACAATGTGAAGAATGTAGTAGTGAGCTGTGTATATAGAACACCTGGATCAAACATTGACTTATTTAAGGACTGGATGGAAAAAATGTATGCAAAACTAACTCATAAAGTTATGTTCATCTGTGGTGATTTAAATATAGATCTGATGAACTCAAAACAACATAGTTTGACAGAAGAATTTATCAACACAATGTACAGTATGGGCTTACATCCAACAATTACAGGATCTAGCAGAATCACGTCACACAGTGCCACACTAATAGATAACATATTCACAAACATTATGGAAAATAATATCAGAAGTGGGCTTTTATTGAATGATATCAGCGACCACCTGCCGATTTTTGTTGTCTATCAATGTGATTATAGGAAGAAAAAGTATACCAAAAATATTAAATATAAAAGAATAAGAACTGAAGAATCAATGTATTTACTGACAAAGGAATTATTAATACAAGATTGGAAGATAGTTTATGATGAAAATGACATAAATGGAGCATATGATAAATTTTTACAAATATTTCAATCATTGTACAATAAATACTGTCCTATGAAACAATACAGTGACAGACAACAACAAAAAAATATTCCTTGGATCACCAAGGGGTTAATAAATGCATGTAAAAAGAAGAATACATTATATAAACAATTCATTAAATGCAGAACAGTGGAAGCTGAGATCAAATATAAAAGATATAAAAATAAGCTTACCACTATAATGAGGACCTGTAAGAAAGAATATTACAACAGAATACTAGAGGATAACAAAAATAACATAAGAGGAATATGGCAAGTACTCAAGGGGATTATTAGTAATCGTCCTAAGTATGCAAATTATCCAGAATATTTTATCGAGAACGACAGTTTGATTAATAATATGGAAGATGTGGTCAGTGGTT
Source organism: Pholidichthys leucotaenia (assembly GCA_020510985.1). Classification (NCBI taxonomy): domain Eukaryota; kingdom Metazoa; phylum Chordata; class Actinopteri; order Cichliformes; family Pholidichthyidae; genus Pholidichthys; species Pholidichthys leucotaenia. The sequence goes on along the minus strand of CM035843.1, from coordinate 104,347,546 downwards.
TCAATAAATTTTTTGTAAACGTTGGTCCTGAATTAGCAAAATCAATAGTGACTCCAGAAACAAACCACAGTGGGTCTGTGAATGAAATAGAGGATAGAAACCCAAACACAATCTTTTTGGGTGCAGTTACTGAAAAGGAAATTATCGAGACTGCGAGTAAATTTAAGAACAAAAAATCAACGGACTGGAATGAAATTGACATGACAATAGTGAAAAAAGTAATTGAGGGAATTGTTAAGCCACTCACCCACATCTGTAACCTGTCATTTCAAACTGGTACATTTCCAGACAAAATGAAAATGGCAAAAGTAATACCTCTTTACAAAACAGGAGACAGTCATTGTTTCACAAATTACAGGCCAGTCTCTTTACTCTCACAATTCTCCAAAATACTTGAAAAAATATTCACTAAGAGACTGGATGATTTCACTGAAAAACACAACCTCCTCACAGATAGCCAGTATGGTTTTAGAGCAGATAAATCTACATCTTTGGCACTGATCGAACTTATAGAAGAAATTACTAGTTGTATAGACAAAAAAAAGGTTGCTGTAGGAGTATTTATAGACTTAAAGAAAGCTTTTGACACCATTGACCACAGAATACTTCTAAGGAAACTGGAAAGGTATGGGATAAGAGGGGTAGGACTGAGTTGGGTGGAAAGTTATTTAAGTAACAGACAACAATTTGTACAAATTGGAGAGCACAAATCACCCTGCATGGACATCACTTGTGGTGTGCCCCAGGGGTCAGTTTTGGGACCCAAACTCTTTATCTTGTATATAAATGACATATGCCAAGTATCAAAAATTCTGAAATTTGTTTTGTTTGCGGATGACACAAATATCCTTTGCACTGGTGAGAATTTGCAGCAGGTTTTAGAGGTGGTCACAACTGAAATGGAAAAATTAACACAGTGGTTCAACAAAAATAAATTATCTCTAAATCTAAAAAAACCAAAGATTATGTTGTTTGGAAATTATAAAATAAATCATGAAATAATGATAACGATAGATGATACCAGAATACAAACAGTACAGGAAAATAAGTTTCTGGGGGTGACGCTAGACAGTAAAATCTGCTGGAAACCTCACATCAGTCACATCTGGGCTAAATTAACAAAATGTATAGGCATACTGGGGAAGACAAGACACATCGTGGACTATAAATCATTGGTCTTATTGTACAATTCACTGTTTTTACCTTATCTTAACTACTGTGTAGAAGTCTGGGGAAACACCTACAAGACCAACCTACAAGCAATATGCACATTACAAAAAAGAGCTATAAGGATAATAAACAATGCAGGATATAGAGACCATACCAATTTGTTGTTCTTGAAGTCACATGTCATAAAGTTCATCGATTTAGTTAAATTTAAGACAACACAAGTAATGTACAGGGCAATTAACAATCAACTCCCAACTAATATACAAAAAATATTTTAAAAAAGAGACAATGATCATAATTTGAGAGGAGACTTAAACTTCACAAAACCCAAGATACGTACAACCAAGAAAAGTATGTGCATATCTGTCTGTGGGGTGGATTTGTGGAACAGTCTGGAGCCGGAACTGAAACTATGTACAAACAGAAATCAATTTAAAAAGAGGTATAAGCACCATTTGTTGAAAGGATATATGTTAGAAGGGTAGAATTTATATGTACGATTCATTATGTTCACTCTGGGACATTATGGGACACTATGGAATGGTGGGTGGGACAGCACTGTGTGTATCTGTGTCGTTTGAGAGTGGTTTTGAAATATAGACTTCATTGTATGTCAGAATGGACAGGTGTTAATGTTGATCTGTAAAAAACACAGTAAATTGTTTACTTGGGGTATTAAAGGTAGTAATTTGTATAAAATTCACATGGGTGTATCGATGGAAAAGAGGAGTTGGAATTAATAAGTGTTCACTTCTTCCTTCTCCCTTTCGAACAGTGTATACTGTAACTTTATTGCATTTGCTATTTGCTTGTTTTTTGTTATATTTTTTGTGTTCGAAATAAACTATCTATCTATCTATCTATCTATCTATCTATCTATTGTGCACGGCACAACACAAAGTTAATGTTCCATGGACTTGTTTCTGTGAAGAACCCAGAGAGGGTTATTTGGTTATTATTTATTTCATAAATAGTGTTATTATTTATTTTCTGACTTTTTTTTCCTGTGAATATCCTGGAAAGGGTTATTAATATTTGGTCATTTGTGGCTTTCTGGAAAACAATAAATGTTTACGTTTAGGCACCCGTCCAATGGTCACACTTTTTCTGTTACCAACTGCCCCGGCCCCCATCAGAGAAGGCAAAAGTTATGTGGCCCTCACAGGAAAAAGTTTGGGGACCCCTGCTCTAGACCTACACAATCATAGCAATTTTATCGTATAATTTTTTTAAGCATTAAATCTTCAGTCTTATCTTTTTCGAGTCAAAGTTGTCATTTTTCACTTCCTTGTTTTGTCCAGCGAACACTGTGGTGACTGACAGGTCGTGATGCCACGTATTATCCAATCAGCATGGTCATGATGCCGTATATTATCTAATCAGCATGGCCGTGATGCTGCATATTGTCCAATCAGCACAGAGTCAATCCGAAATCCTGCCCACACTTCCTGAAGCCAGGGCATGAAGAGACAGAGTGGTGACAGAGCAGTGGCTTAACTTACGTATATTGATAAAAATTACATTTTGACTGAGCAACTTCATACTCAGGGATGGACACCCTCGTAACCTCAGCAAAACACTTATAAAATCAGTCTGATGAATGGTTCAAGAGATACAGTATGCGTGGAACAGACACACACACACACACACACACAGATTTCGTGCATTTATAGATAGATGTGGGTGGTAAATGGGAGCAAGTTTTACCATGAGTCACTCTTCCAGTTACAACATCACTACTGAGTGATTGAGCCACTGGTTAAGCATAGAATACCAGTCAATGGTTAATTATTTTCACTAGTTTGAATCCATCCATCTATCCATCCATCTTCTTCCACTTAATCCTTTTCAGGTCGCGGGGGGGCTGGAGCCTATCCCAGCATCTTTAGGCAAAAGGCGGGGTACACCCTGGACAGATCGCCAGTCCATCGCAGGGCTAACACAGATAGACAGACAACCATTCACTCTCACAGTCATACCTAAGGACAATTTAGAATCCCCAGTTTTGATGCCAATTAACCTAACTTGCATGTTTTTGGCATGTGGGAAGAAACCGGAGAAATCCTGGAGTAGACCCACGCAGACACGGGGAGAACATGCAAACTCCACACAGATCACTGTTGGTTGGGGGCTGGGATCGAACCCAAGATCCCCCAGCCAAGGGTGAGTTGCTGTGCTGCCACAGTGCTAACCACTCCGCCACCGCACTTTGAATCAGATTTAAACAGAAGAGTAGGGCTGCAACTATTACTCGAATAATTTGGTTACAAAAAATTTTTGATTCAAAATTTATGCATCGACATGTTGTTTAATGTAGCACTTCCAGTCTACTGTATATGACCTTCTTCCGGTGCAACCTTTGTCCGGTCACACTACCTAAACAAAACGCAGATTTGTTTAACGGTGCCATGTCAAAACGGCATAGTGATGGGCCAACAAAGATAAAGAAAAATTTTTTAAAAATGAAAAATTATTTCAAGTCTGGAATCATTTCAAGCTCAAATTGAAGGAAAACATTGTGCAGTGTGTACATGGTAAAGCCGAGTGGCGAGCTAGCATGCTACAATGTCAGATGTTACAGTGTCTCAGCAGAAAGCATCCCACATCATGCACAGCCAGCGCACCTGAGACAAGGTATGTGATTGAGATTTAAAATTAAGATGACCCGAAAAGCAGCGCGGTGGCGCAGTGGTTAGCACTGCGGCAGCACAACAACTCACCCTTGGCCATGGGATCCCTGGTTCGATCCCAGCCCCTGACCAACAGTGATCTGTGTGGAGTTTGTATGTTCTCCCCGTGTTTGCGTGGGTTTACTCTGGGATTTCTCCAGTTTCCTCCCACATGCCAAAAACATGCAAGTTAGGTTAATTGGCATCAAACTGGGGATTCTAAATTGTCCTTAGGTATGACTGTGAGAGTGAATGGCTGTCTCTCTGTGTTGGCCCTGTGATGGACTGGCGATCTGTCCAGGGTGTACCCTGCCTCTCGCCCAAAAAGATGCTGGGATAGGCTCCAGCCCCCCCACAACCCAAAAAGGATTAAGCGGAAGAAGATGAATGAATGTGAAAGGGTTAATGTAAAGTTAGTGCCAAAATAATAATTCTGTAGGTAATCTCCCATTATGCTCTACACATATTCCATACAAATTCTGTTTGCATGCTTATGAACAATTATGTTATGGTAAACTGATAAAACAGGAATGAGACAAAGCTATAGAGCTCTCTCTCTATCTTCTCTCTCTCTCTTAGGTCAGGTCTTTCACATTAGATACACACCCAAACTCAACACCCACGCACACTGTTGATAGCACATTCTAGAATGAAGTGGCGTGTTCAGTGGATGGCCTGTTCCCGCCATAGGTAGATTAGCCAATAAGATAGTTGCGTATAAGATAAGATAAGATAAGATAAGCCTTTATTAGTCCCACAATGGGGAAATTCCAGGATTGCAACAGCACAGGGACAGCAACACTCAGAGCAACAATCAGAAGGCAAGAAAAAACAAGAGCAGCTAGTATACATATGTACATATTACTATAAATATACATATATATATATATATATATAGACACACAGTGCGGAGCATTGTGGTTGGTGGATGTGCAGCAGAAAGTCTAAGCTCTCTCTCCGCGGATGCGGCGGGCCAGCTCGATGTCTTTGGGCATGATGGTGACCCTCTTGGCGTGGATGGCGCACAGGTTGGTGTCCTCGAAGAGACCCACCAGGTAGGCTTCGCTGGCCTCCTGCAGAGCCATGACGGCGGAGCTCTGGAAGGGCAGGTCGGTCTTGAAGTCCTGAGCGATCTCCCTCACCAGGCGCTGGAAGGGCAGCTTACGGATGAGCAGCTCCGTGGATTTCTGGTAGCGACCGATTTCTCTCAGAGCCACGGTACCGGGCGTGTAACGGTGAGGCTTCTTCACTCCGTCGGTGGCCGGAGCGCTTTTCCGAGCAGCCTTGGTGGCTAGCTGCTTCCTGGGGGCTTTTCCTCCAGTAGATTTACTGGCGGTCTGCTTGGTTCTTGCCATCGCTCTTTATTATTCTGTCTTATATTTCTTGCACGCCGCCTAAACTCCAGCCCGGCACCCGCGTCGTTTTCGCTTCAGTTTCCCGGTATGTCGAGTTTCTCCGTTAGCACCGGGTGGCGGTTGAGTGCTAGCTAGCTCTTCCCTGCTGTATCGTCTCCTGCTGTAAACAGTGGCTCCGTCCGCCGACTCGGGAGACCTTTGGGGCGATCTGTGTGTCCGTGATATATATAGAGTGAAAGGTGTAGAAAGAAGAAGGAAGATTAAAAAAAAAAAAAAAAAAGGCAGTTGCAAAAGGCAGCCAACTCGTGTGGCACCGGAACTGGAAGAAGCCCATCCTATTGTACTGGGTTGCCCCCCCCCCCCCAAGAAGATGAATGTAACCCACACCCGGAAGTCTGGATCAGTCGGACGACGTTCCCAAGGGGACAGCATCAAACTGATCCAGCGCTGCTTGCTTTACATGTGACTTCTAAATAAATGTTTTTTGGTGCACATGGGGAGTGCATAATGGTATAGCATCTTAGACAAGAACAAAGAGAAGAGTTTCCCTGGGAGATAACAGGGAGGTGTGAAGGATGAATGCAGTGTGATCTTTTGTGTGTTAGAAACTTCTAGAAGGATGTTAAAGGATTAAGGAAGTGAATGCAATGTGACCTTTTGTGTGTTTGAAGCTTCTAGAAGAATGCCATGCTTTTTAAGAGGAGAGTCTCTGCTGAGTATTCATTCTGACTATGCTTCTGTGTGAGATGTGTAATAAACTGTCTAAGTCAAATCCGCCTCGTTATTTACACGCTCCACAGTTTCATCTTAAAACTGAAGAAATCTCTGGCTTGTTCTTGGATCTTTCAATCAAAGAATCGGGTACTTTTCTAACAAATGAATGAACGAACGAAAAGGATTAAGCGGAAGAAGATGAATGAATGAATGAATGAATGAAATGTAGTCAGCTATGCTAATTATGCTTATATTGTGGGAAACCCACTCAGTAGTTTTCCCTCAAACTGAAGAGGTGCCAGATCAAAGGTGCTGGGGACAAGGGGAATTGTCATGGGGGGTTGATATGTAAATACAGCACCTCAGATAGTGGAGGAGGGTTAATATAAAAGAGAGTGCCTGCAACCTGTGTTTCTACTGTTTTGGATTCTGGTGGATGTGAGAGGAAGTGAATAAAGCTTCATCTGCTCTGAACGCTCGGCCTGATTATTCATCTCTCCACAATATAACCAAAAAACATATAGCCACCACCAAGCACACCCAAGATAAGGTATGTGATTGAGATTTAAAATTAAGATGAATAGAATGCAGTCAGTGTTATGTCTGGAAATAGGACAGCGGAGGCAGGAGTCAATCTGAACATGAACTTTATTACAGAACACAATAACAGTACACATGCGGCATCAATATAGCTATAAGCTAACACTGAACTGTACAGGCTCTTGCTGTGAATACAGCGGAGCACCAAAGACTATGGCTCCTGCCAACAGTCTCCCAATATAAGCACCGCGTGATGATGTCACCCATGCCTGCGTCCTCACGTCTGTGTTGCCCATTGTTAACATGACAACAAATCTAACACTTACCCCCCCCCCCCCCCGAAAAAGCTCAAAACATTATCGCACATTATAAACTCACAGCAGTTTCTTTTTTTTTTTAACAGCAAGCAGAGATAATAGAACCTGGGCCACCGGGTAGACTGCTGGTTAACCCTGCATGGCTGAGTGGGTTATTCTGCCACTATGTTGCAACCATGCTCTGCCTAAACATTTCAAAACAGAGTCATTTTCAACAGTTCACCTTCAGGGGCCTCAGTCAGGCCCGCAGTGGGCGTGCCCCTGGAGGCATCGGCTGCAGCGGACCTTGGTGAAATCTCGCTGAAGTCATGGCTCGCTTGTCAGCAACGTCCCAGCCTGGGTCCCATACTAGCTGGATCAGCTCCGGCGCTGTATCTTGATCCAAGGCAGCTGCTCCTACCTTCCGCAGACAGCTGGTGTGCCATCCCGAACCATCGGCCATCTGGACAGCGGCTGGCCTCTTTCATGCAGCAATTCTCATCCACGATGATGGGACCATCTGTGGGTCCGGGCAGTCGGATCGTTGGACCTGAACCCAATCAAGTAGTGCACACAGCAATCGGTTTGGCTGCACTCGGCGCTGCTGCTCTCTCATCTCTGATGCTGGGTGCTGCTGTGGCGGCATGCCATCTACACCAGTGGCAGGACGTGCCCTCGGTTGGCGTTGCTCTGCTGGGTGCTGCTGGGCCACGAACTCTCCATCCTGTTCTGCTGCAGTGGCTCCCAAGGCTGACACTTGGAGAGTATGCAGGATAAGCTCGGCTTCCTCTCTCTTTCACCTGGTGGTGGTTGTGGTCACGGTGATGTGTCACTGTCGTCGGCAATGGGACATGCGCCGGACTGTCCTCGGTCACTGGGGATCCCCTTTCTTGATGAACTCCCTCTCCTGCATCTCCATGGCGGCTGCCTGAAACCCATGCTGGTCAAGGATTGGAGGCAAATCCGGTTTGTGCTCTCTCTCTACGCTGTGCTCTCTCTCTGCACTGCGCCTTCTCTCCATCCTGCATTCACTCTTTGTGCTGTTTTCTCCGGCTGTACCCACATCCACAAAATCATACTGTCCCTCCTGCGTTGAGGCTGCAGCTTGAGAACGCTCGTGCTGCGCGGGGACCGGCTCCAGGTCCCATGTGGCTGCAGACTGGGGCTCCAGTGGCTGCTCCGGTTGTACTGGGATCTGTTCAGCGTGCGGTGGCTGCATCCATGTCTGCATGCAGCGGACTCGAGTTGTCATCCAGGCTGAGTTTGCCACTGGGTTGTTGTGCTGTGGTGTCCTGGTGTCCTGCTATCCTGCGGTGTCTACCTTGGGGCCCTCCTGAGAAGGTGCGGGGTCGGTAGGCTCAGCAACCGGGGCTACCATCTGTACCAGCAGATCTGACTGTGGGGAAAGCGGGCAGAGGCCCACCAGCCGCAATGCTACCAGAGCCGTCATCTCCAACTGGGCCGCCAACTCCATCGTGGTCATCTCCGATAGGCGGTGCAGCGTCCTCAACAGCGTCAACCGTAGCCAGTCCACCAAGCCTGCTACTGTCTGGATGTCCGGCCCCACCCGCAACATGTCCTGTATCACCGGATCCACGGCGCACTCCTCCAACTGACATTGTATCAGCCTATCCTCTATGTGCCCAAACTCACACATGCTAGTCAAACAACAAAGGGTGTCTACGTACTGTATGAACGACTCGTCATCTCGCTGTTGGCGCTGGTAAAACATGAACCTCTGGGCCATCACGTTCCCTAGAACACCGAACTGTTTGGTCAGCAACGCTACGCAGTCATCATACGTGTCCGCCTGTCTCAAAAGGTTGAATCTGCTGCTCCTCGGTGCCCAGACTGTAGATCAGGATTGCTCGCATCCTCTGCTTTCCGTATCTGCCCAGGTTCGCAGCTCACCTGGGGTTGCGAGGAACGGCAGCAGGGGATCTGTGCACGCTTTCATGACAGAATTGTTGGGGTTTATCCTCGTTGCCATTTGTTATGTCTGGAAATAGAACAGCAGAGGTAGGAGTCAAACCAAACACAAACTTTATTACAGAGCACATTAACGGTACACATGCTGCATCAATATAGCTATAAGCTAACACTGAACTGTTACAGGCTGTTGCTGTGAATGAGACAGAGAGCCAAAGGCTACGGCTCCTGCCAACAGTCTCCCATTATAAGCACGCTGTGGTGATGTCACCCGTGCCTGCGTCCTCACATCTGTGCTGCTCACTGTTAACCCTGGAGGATTTCTGTCGCAGATCAGCACCATCTGCATGCACCCCCTGGTGGCGAAGATTTTTTTCAAGAAAATATTCAGTTTAGATATCACAAATTCCAAAGGCTGCAACTTGAAAGTGGTAAGAGATAATGGCTTACTGTAAACAAGAAAGATGTAGAACAGGGGTCACCAACTAAAACTGCAAGAGGTCCGATAAGTCAGTCCTCCTCCCCAGCCGAGGTCCGAGCTCGGTGTGGGAATCTTTAGACACCTCATGATTCGATTGTGATTCAGAACTCAGATTTGATTCTAAAACCACTCTCAAAGCATCTTGATACATTTTTTTCTATTAAGGATTTTCCCTCCCACTGTGTGACAACTTGGTCCTTTTAAAGCACAGTATTTGCAATGACCCATGAATTTACTTCCAACATCTTTTATTAAAACAAATGGAAGATAAATCTGACACATAGACAAATTTATCTCAAAATGTGCTTTTAAAATGCCATCATTTCATGGGCATTCTTTCAGAAGACCACAGCTGTGTACAGACAGGCCAGTATCATTTAACTTGCTTTCACAAATTATTGTTATCATTGTCATGACTTTAATTAATCAAGATTGCCAGGGGAGATAAAAGGACGTAACATACAACTGGCTGCAGCACACAAGAAGAGAACCAACTCACAAAATAAGCACCAAGGGACTGCTGGGTATCAAAATAATAAGTGCAGATTTATTTACAAGCGAGAACCAAAACTAACAGAGGAGAACTCAGAATAAGGAGGAGGCGACAAAAGCTTCAGGGTTCTCCCAGGCCAAAATAACAAACAAAACCCCTCACTCTTTCTAGAAAGAAAAAAAAAACTACCCTAGTGAAAAAAAAAAATACAAAAGCTTACCTGCCTGGCTTGCCACAAAACAGGTGAAAAAGTGAATCAAAAAGAAAAGGCAGAGAACCCCTGCAGTCGCTCCTTTTACAATAAACACTTCAAGGTGCATAGTGTAAAAATAAATTTTTTGGACAGTTAGCAGAATCTTTTCAGTTAACCAACCAATAATCACAGAAGAAATACTATTTCTCAGCTTAACTATTGAAACACGCAAGGAGTCCACATGGCCACGGATCCCCCCCAGCTCTGTTTCCTGGGGTGGACCTCGAACAAAGGAAGTCCCTCCTACATATGGCTTCTGAGTGGATGGGCGGATCCCAACCACTCTCCAACAATATATGTCTATTGTTTCAAACTGTCCTCTTCCACCTCCTTCCTCTCAGTGGCTCCAGATGTCTTCCCTTTATGGCTTTATGGCACCTTTTAGTCCATTTGTGGCATTTATATCCTGTTTACCTATGCAACCCCCATGCCCACATGTGGATGCAGGAAACAGAGACTAGAGATTTTGTGTGTGTGCATGTATGTGTGTAGAGCTAAAGCACTTTTTTGGATGTGTGTGTGTGTGTGTGTGTGTGTGTGTGTGTGCGTGTATGTGTGAATCTAAGAGATATGTGCATGCAAGCACTTTGTGTAATATCTAGTTAACTAATCTTCACTATTTATTTATTATAACAATAGGCAGTAAATAGGCCTGCAAAATACTGAAGCCTAATGCACTGGTAAAAAAAAACAAAAAACAACTACACCACAGCAGTTCACACACTCTAAAGCCCAGTGGCCAAATGGCAAAGAACGCTGGATGCAGGATCTTCAAACAGGCTGTTTGGTAATGGGTTGATGCAAAGCAGCTGCAGTAGCCCAGGTGTGTGGTTCAGGGTCCCCTCGGGAGTGTAGGAGAAACCTGTACAGGGAAGAGAAGAGAAAAAAAAGAGAGAAAAGAGTGCCTCTCTTCCTAGAAGAGAGAAACACCTTTAGTACTCGTCACATTAAGCTCATGTTTTAGCTGTTTTTAACTTTATATTAATTTTTAAACAAAAAAATCAAAATGAATCCTTTGTTCAATTTCAAACAAAATATGTAATTTAAAATTTTATAATGCAGGTGAACACTAAATGTGTTTGTTGACTCCAAATAAATAGGTCTAAAATTCTAAAATCCACAACTAAAATCCTAAAAATGTTTTCCAGGAGAACACACTAAACTGTATTGCATTTGTTTTAAAAGACTGATATTGTGGAGTGTGTGAAATCACAGGCAGATTCATTTCAGACGATTTATTACACACTCACATCTTTCAAGCACAGAACAGAATGAATTCTTAAGCAGAAACTCTCCCGTTAAGTTTCATGGCATTTACATCACACACAACATGACATTTGCACCACACTGCATTCAACATCCTTCATCCCTGAAGGATGTTGGAGGACGTTGGACATCCTGGAGGATGTTGGATGTTGAAGGACGTGAGGTCCTAAGGCAGACTGAACATGCATTGGATCCTCTGCAGTTTGCCTATAGGCCTCACAGAGGAGTGGAGGATGCCACTGTCACTCTGTTTGACATGCTTTTTAAACATCTGGATTTTAATGGGACACACGCCAGGCTTTTATTTGTGGACTTTTCTTCTGCCTTTAATACAATCCAACCTCATATTTTAGTTGAAAGGCTCCTGCAACAATTTGATTTAAGCAATAATCTGGTGGGTTGGATTCTGGATTTCTTAACCAACAGGACGCAGAGAGTAAGGGTCAATGGCACATTGTCCGACCTAAAGTGCTCTTCTACTGGCTCTCCTCAGGGGTGTGTGTTGTCACCACTACTCTTCATCCTGTACACAAACATGTGTCGGAGCAGACATGACAACAGACACATTATAAAGTATGCTGATGACTCAGTCATTGTCAGTCTCCTCCAGGATGGTGAGAGTGGCCACGGCCCAGTAGTTGATGACTTTGTTCACTGGTGTGAGGATTCCTACCTGCAGCTGAATACAACAAAAACGAAAGATATGATTATTGACTTTAGGAGGAAAACTCCCAGGCACAAAGTCACCATACTAAAAGGCCAGACCACCGAATGTGTACAATCGTACAAATATCTTGGGACAATTATTGATAGTGGATTGAACTTTGAGGTGAACTGTGAAAGGGTGTGCAAAAAGGGTCAGCAAAATTTGCATTGTTTGAGGAAACTTGCACACTTCCAAATTGACCGAACCATAATGACTATGTTCTATCGGGCTTTTATTGAATCTGTTTTATCCTTTTCTTTAATGTCATGGTTTGGTCAGATAAAACTGAAACAGAGGAAATCCTTGGATCAGGTAGTCAGATGGTCCAGTCGTTTGCTTGGTGAGTCACAGCTGAGCCTGACATCCCTGTACACCAGACAAGTACAGAGGATGGCCGACTCGATTTTAAATGATGACTCCCACCCTTTGCACTGCAACTTTCAGCTTCTTCCCTCCAGACGGAGGTTTGCTGTCCCAAAAAGTAGAACCCAGCGCTACAAAAACAGCTTTGTCCCTGCTGCTGTCAAAGAGTTGAACAAGCTATAAAAATTATATTGTACATATTTTATATTTACCTATTTTGTAAGATGTGTGCCTGTGTTTGTGTCTATGTTGAATGTAATTAGTGGCTTGTAAATATGGATGTCACCAACTGCAAAACAAATCTACCTACGGGTACAAATAAAGTAACCTGAACCTGAACCTGAACCTGACTCCTTCTTGCGATCTCACCAGGAATCTTCTGCTCTTTGTTCTCCCAAGCTTATCACTGTCTCCTGTCTGAGATGCTAGATAATCTGGCTCACATAAGGTGCTACACCACCACCACCCCAGCATCTTAGATAGGACAATAGAATAACAGTCCACATGCTGGGATAGAACAATTGAACATCAGTCCACATGCTGCTTAGGCTTCCGTCTCCTCCCGTATCTGCTGTAACTAGGGTTTACCGCCTCCGCGGCACTGCTGTGCCGGTTGGGGGCTGCTAGAAGTGTGTCTGACTGCAGGTGGGCTGTTGCTGGGGGGGGGGGGCACTTCGGTCTGTCCGTGTGGCTGCTCTGGAGAATTGTCTCCCTGGGGAGCCCTCCGTGGGGGTCTTCCACGCCGAGGGGCCCTAGCCAACAGCACTTGCTCGTCCGCCACAATGAAAGCAGGTTTGAGTCTGTCTATGACAATTTTTTCCCTCCTACCCCCCAAGTCTAGCAAAAAATGCTTATCCCCTGTTTCCAACACTCTGAACGGTCCATCATAGGGTGGGCGCAATGGAGGGCGGTGGGCGTCGTGTCTGACAAACACAAACTCCGCGCTCTTCAAAGTTTTAGGCACAAAAAGACGCGGAAAACTGTGGTGGGCAGGGCCCGGCAGCGTGCCTGTGTTTGCGCTACGCTGCAAAAGCTGAGACGGTGAGCTGCCCGGCACGGGATTATCTGGCAGAAATTCCCCGGGCAGCCGTAGTGGCTGCGCAAAAACGAGCTCTGCCGGGGAAGCTTCCAGATCCTCTTTTGGCGCGGAGCGCAACCCCAATAAAACCCATGGCAGCCTGTCTACCCAATTTGCATCCGTCAATGAAGCCCTGAGTGCCGCTTTCAGTGATCTATGAAAACGCTTGCATAACCCATTGGCCTGTGGGTTGTACGCAGTTGTGCGGTGAATTGTAACACCCAGGCTGCGGGCCATCGCGGACCAGAGTTCGGAAACAAATTGCGAGCCCCTGTCGGACGTAATGTCCGACGGGACTCCAAAACGCGCCACCCATGCTGTTAAAAAAGCGCGCGCTACGTCCACGGACATGGTTGCCGCCAGCGGGACCGCTTCTGGCCAGCGCGTGGTGCGGTCCACCATTGTCAGGAGGTGCGTGCACCCCGTGATGGCGGGAGGGGGCCCATGAGGTCCACGTGAACATGGTCGAACCTCTTAGCCGGAATACGAAACTGCTCCAAGGGAGCTTTCGTGTGTCTGTGTACTTTGGCTCGTTGGCACGCCACGCAGGCTGCAGCCCACTCCTTCACTTGTTTGCGCAGGCTCGGCCAAACAAACTTCTCTCCCACCATTTTGACCGACGCGCGCACTCCTGGGTGCGCCAGAGTGTGAACCGACTCAAACACGCGCCGGCGCCACACGGCCGGGACCACCGGACGCGGGTGACCCGTGGAGACATCGCAGATTAGGGGGGTGGGGGCGCCATCCTGCAGCACCCTGCTCTCCAGCCTTAACCCTGTTGGTCCAGACTGGAGCGCGTGCACGTCTGCATCGCTAATCTGCTCCGCGGCCATGGCTGCGTAATCTATCCCCACGCAGACCGGGGCCACCACGGCTCGCAAGAGGCAGTCCGCCACTACATTCAGTTTACCAGACACATGCTGAATATCGGTAGTAAACTCTGAGATCGTGGCCAGCTGTCTCTGCTGCCGGCCCGACCACGGTTCTGAAACCTTGGCCATCGCGAATGTTAGTGGCTTGTGGTCCACGAACGCGGTGAAGCTGCGCCCTTCCAGCCAGAATTGGAAGTGGCGTATGACCAGGTGGAGGGCCAGCAACTCTCTGTCGAACGCGCTGTATTTACGTTCGCTGTCGCGCAAAGTTCTGCTGAAATAGGCGAGTGGCTGTCAAGCCCCGGCAACGCGCTGCTCCACGACAGCCCCTATGGCCATGTCTGAAGCGTCGGTGGTGAGCACTATGTGGGCCGTCGGGTCTGGATGCGCCAGCAGTGCGGCGTTTTTCCAGGGCCGCTTTAACTTCTGAGAACGCCCGCTCTCGCTCCGGGGTCCATTCAACCCTATCCGCGGGTTTCTGTTTCTTGAGCGCGGCGTATAATGGTTGCATGAGCTGCGTCGCACGGGGAAGGAAACGGTTATAAAAGTTCACCATCCCCAAAAATTCCTGCAGCGCCCTGACCGTCTGAGGCCGGGGAAAATCCACCACGGCGCGCATTTTGTTGGGCAGCGGAATCGCTCCTTCAGGAGAGACGCGGTGCCCCAAAAAATCAATCCCCGTCACGCCGAACTGGCATTTCGCCTGGTTGATTATTAGCCCGTGCTCCTCCAACCTCCGGAAAACCGTCGTGAGGTGGGTTTTGTGTTCGTCTTCGGACGCATTGGCTACCAGGATATCGTCCAGGTAGATGAACACAAACGGGAGATCGCGCAGCACTGCATCCATCATGCGCTGGAACGTCTGTGCCGCTCCTTTTAACCCGAATGGCATGCGCAGGAACTCGAATAAACCGAACGGAGTTATTACCGCTGTTTTGGGTATGTCCTCAGCGCACACTGGGACTTGGTGGTAACCGCGGACCAGGTCTATTTTAGAAAAAATGCGCGCTCCGGCGAGGTGAATGGAAAAATCCTGTATGTGGGGAATTGAGTAGCGGTCGTGCGCTGTGGCGTTGTTCAACCTGCGGAAATCCCCGCACAGTCGCCACGATCCTTCAGCCTTAGGGACCATGTGTAGTGGGGAAGCCCATGGGCTTTTGGAGCACCTGATGATGCCCAACCTTTCCAGGTTGGTGAACTCCTCGCGCGCTATGGCCAGTTTAGCTGTGTCCAAGCGCCGAGGTCTTGCAAAAACGGGCGGCCCGGTGGTGGTGATAAAGTGCTCCACCCCGTGTTTTGCGATGGCCGCAGAAAACGTCGGGACCGTGAGTGCTGGGAACTGAGTGAGCATTGTGTGGAACTTACCGCCTGTAGCTGTGACGTTGGCTTGTGCTGTTGGCTGGGTCACTCGAGCTATACAGGGGAGAGAGTCAAAAGACAGTGCATTAGCCAGGCGCCTGTTAGCAACATCAACCAGTAAACCATGCGCACACAGAAAATCAGCCCCCAGTATATGGTAATTCAGTGCTGCTACGACAAAAGTCCACTCATATGTACGGCCGTGTAGAGATAAGAGCAGAGTCCTCTCACCAAAGGTCTTAATATCCGAGCCGTTTGCTGCCAACATCCCAGGGCCGCTAGATCCTGCCAGCCGGTCAGCGTAGGTCGGCCGAATGAAGCTCTTCTGGGCTCCGGTGTCCACGAGGAAACGCCTTCTCGAGCGTGCATCCGTCAAGTAGAGTAGCTTGTTCTCTTCACCGAGGGTCGTGGCTGCTACCGACCCGCGGCCTTGGCGTTTTCCCGAGCGCTTGAATTGGCACGGTGGCGCACATCTGCGTGCCTTCTCTCCGAAGCGGCGGTGGTAAAAACAGAGCGTGTCTCTCTGGCGCTCCTTGGCCCCCGCTGCTGCTACCGTCGGTGGCTCCTCGCCTCCTCTGGTCGTCTCGCTGGGCTCCGCCGCTGCCACGTTGACTGTGATCGCCCTGGTGGTGATGATGATCCAGTCTGCCTCCTGGGCTAGTGCACGGTAGTTGCGCGCGGCCAGCCACGGCGAATTGGCAAGAACCACTCTCGCTACTGTCGGAAGGTTCCAGAGGAAGAGGTGGGCAAACCGAAAGTGCCATCCGTGCCCATCAACGCCAGCATCTTCTCCATCAGGTCTACAGCCGAACCATCTCCTAACTCGGTCCGCGTCAGGAGCCTCTCCGCTCTCTCACAGTCCGAGAGCGTGTAGCGCTGGATGAGTGCAGCCTTGAGCGTCTCGTATTTGCTGCTGGCTGGTGGCTGATCGAGCAGGCTCGCTACCTGCTGAGCTGTGCAGGCGTCGAGCGCTGCGACCACATAGTAGAATCTGGTATCATCTGCCGTTACTCCCTGGAGGACGAACTGGGCCTCGGTGAGGTGGAACCAAGAGTGCGGGTTGTGCTCCCAGAAATCCGGTAGCTTGACTGAAACCGCACACGCGTGGCTGTAGGTTCCAGTCCGGGCTGTCTGTGGGATGGCTGCCGCCTCGCTGTAGCTTCCTGACCGGGCCGGCTCCGGGGATCTTGCCTCGTGTTCCATAATACGTCTTGGGTCACCAGTGTGGAGTGTGTGAAATCACAGGCAGATTCATTTCAGATGATTTATTACACACTCACATCTTTCAAGCACAGAACAGAATGAATTCTCAAGCAGAAACTCTCCCCTTAAGTTTCATGGCATTTACATCACACACAACATGATGTTTGCATCACACTGCATTCAACATCCTTCATCCCTGACTCCTTCCTGCTATCTCACCAGGAATCTCCTGCTCTTTGTTCTCCCAAGCTTATCACTGTCTCCTGTCTGAGATGCTAGATAATCTGGCTCACATAAGGTGCTACAATATCTAAAAAACAAAATTTCACAAAAAGTCCACCTCTATACAATATTTTCATTGTAGAAAAAACTGTTTCAAACTAAGACAAAAAAAAAAAAACGGGCACAAAATATAATTCCGTACAACAGAATTCCTCCAACACTTTTTTTTTAATCTCAACAGTAAACTCTGTCAGATGGAGCTGTAACTCCGTGATTACAGGCAAAGGGGAGGTGGAACTTTTCATGTTCAGTAACACACTGAGCTTTTACTGAGTTTTTATGTGATATTGAAGGCTACAAAAAGGACTTCCATACCCAGCGACTTCACCTCTGCATCCCAGCACGGACAACTCTGGGCAGAATAGAGGAAGGAGTACCCCAATAAATAAATTCAATTTCACAACAGCGCTTCATTTCGGGGATACAGACCTTAAAACAAAGCATGTCTGTCTGGGGTGGATGTCTTGGCTGTCGGTCTTGTGTCGGGGGGTGGGGGGGGCACAGTGAACCGTGATTTTGTGACCTGCTGCATATATTCTGGAGCGATTGGAGCAGCAGAGTGAGAGCGGCGTTCATGGGACAGCAAAGGAAAATCTGCAGCAGGCCAGCGCCCAAGGGCTCGTGTAATAATCTGTCTGGGCGGTCGCTAATACAGGAGTTCAATTCTGTTTTTTTTCCGTCAAAACAAAACGGTTTCCCTTTTTCCCAAATTGTATCAAAAGGCTTCGGGGTCCGGACAGAGGACTCTCGGGAGTCCGGCTCCGGACCGAAGTCCGCCAGTTGGTGACCCCTGATGTAGAATATGATCCAAAGTTTATGATAGGAGTAAGTTTACGCATCTAATTTGTATAATGTGACAGCAGCCATATCGGATTACATAACTTTGTCAATGTGGACTTTGGACACAAAGGATGGTTTTGTTTGTTCGCCTTTGTTTTTTGTCATCTTATCTTCAAAATCTGTGCGCTGTGTGGGGATTTGACTCTTGGGGCTTGCCGTAGCCTGGCCGAGGGGGTTGGGGTAATGATGTCAGATGGGCTATGGCTAGAGAATATATTGTGTTGTTTTCCATAATAAAGTCAGTTCAGTGTTCAGTTGGATATGGCTCCAGTCTCATGTTATTCGGACATAACATTTGGTGATGAGGATAAACCATGGGAGCGTTTATCAGACAACCACCTCCATTTTTGCACTCTCCGGGTACACCAGCTATACCATGGGGCAGCTGGTGGGACAAGGGTAAGGACCTTGTCCCACCATGACTTTTGACCGATCGGTAATTACAACGGTGCGTCATGGCCACATGACGGACCGTTTTTTGTGCGCCGAGCTCCTCTGTAGCGGGGGGGGGGGGGGGGGTTGTTATCCTCTACATTGCAGATATTTTAGTATCATTTTTATTGCATTGTAGGTTATTTTTTCTTGTAAAAAAAGGCCACACATTTTTTACGTGGCATGTTTCTTTGTGTGTGGGGGGCTTGTTTGTTCATTCATTCATTCATGAATGAATAAACAACCCCCCCAACACACACACACACACACACACACACACACACAGCCCTGAGTGTCACCTTTCATTAGAGCCCAAGATGAAGCTTCTATGTTAAAGCATTCAAAAGTTATAGTGTGGCGACTTCCGGTCTGGACGCCATGGCGACTGCAGCTTAACACTGAAGCTCTCAGACCCAATCCAAGATAACACCTTGAAAATCAAACTTAACGGATTTTTGGAGGAGTGAAAATCAAAAGACAAATTCATCATGTCTAAAGGAAAACAGAAGAAACTGAAATTCTCCAGGCCAGGACACGTATCGGCCGGAGAATCTGAACTGGAAGATCTCCGTTCAGAAGACGAGGAACTGGTGATAGCTAACAAAAAGGTTAGCCTGAAATCACTATTTGAAGAGCTACGACGATTTCGCCGAGAAGTTACAGCCGAATTTCGGGAATTCAGAGAAGAATTGAAAAGGACAAACAGCAGAGTGGACCAGGCCGAGAACCGAATCTTGGAAACAGAGGAATGAATAAAAGTGCTCGAAGATTCTGTGCTGGACCTACGCAAAAGACAAGCATCTATAGACGCTAAGCTAGCCAACCAAGAAGGAAGACAAAGAAGAGACAACATAAGAATTCATGGTCTGATAGAAGGAGCCGAAAACGGTTTTAACTCAATGGCAGAATGCGTGGAATCCTTACTAAGAGAGAAATTGGATATTCCACAAACCACCGACTTGAAGATAGAAAAGGCACATCGTTCATTAGCCGCTAGGCCGGCGGCGGAAGTGCTCCCACGTTCGGTGTTGGTAAGATTTTCCAATTTCAAAATAAAACAAGAGGTTGTAAGACTGGCCTGGCAGAAAAAAGGATTTATGCACCAGGAGAGAAAAGTCTTCGTGGAACACGATTACGCCCCGGAGGTCCTTAAAAAGCGCAGGGAATACAATGACGCGAAAAAGGTGTTAAGAGAGAAGAAATTGCGCTTTCAAACTCCATTTCCTGCGAAGTTAAGGGTCTTCTACGGCGAAGAAACATGTCTCTATAATTCGGCGGAAGAAGCAACAGCTGACATGGCGAGAAGAGGCCTCCCGGTAACGGTATTTAAACCCGCAGCAGACCCGAGTGAGAAGATCAAAGCGCAAACATGGACAACACAAAGACCTTCAAAATCCACGGACCAGCAGCGGGAAACCCAGCGCCAGAGCGTCGCGGATAAACTGTCCGTTTTCAGGTTGGAATAGCGACCTTTTTTTTTTTTTTTCTCTTGAATCAATCCGCACATCCAACCCCCCTCATACAAGGTAACAAACATTAAAGGAGATGCGTATTCAGCATGTGGTAAAACATTTCATGGAACAGTCATAATATTTGAAACAAATAAGTCTTTTTAATAAAAAAAAAAAAAAAAAAACTTGTTAAAATAGAAATGTGACAATAATCCACATGTTCTCCTCATACTAACAAATACTGTTTTTGCGTGAATGTTTGATGAGATGGGGGTGGGAGGGTGCACACAATTTCACAGGGTTTAGGCATAAAAGGAAAAAAAAAATCATTACAAGTTTGGATTGGGTTCTGAAACTCACGTTAAAAGCATGGGACAACTTACAGGGGTAAGAGAGGGCCCTCAACACGTAACAGAGTTTGAGGAATTTCCCTCAGGGCCTTCACTCCATCAAGGCTCTTCCAGGGTCTTTAAAAAGACCTCAGCTCAGGAAGTTCTTCTGACAGCTTTTTGTTTTAAAGTTTTATACACTATGTTCTTAATGTTTTTCTTGTTTTTAATGTTCTTTCAGTTTCTGAGTAGCACAAAAGAGGGCCACCACACAGTTATACTAAACAAAACAACACAATGGAGAAACAGGGTGTAACCAAAATAATTTCATATAATGTAAAAGGAATCCTGAATCCAGTTAAAAGATCCAAGATTCTAGGCAAAATGAAAAAAGACAAAGCAGGAATAATATTTTTACAAGAAACCCACCTAACAGACGTGGAACACAATAAACTCAGTAGACAAGGGTTTAAAATGATCTCTTCATCTTCATATAAGTCAGGGAGGAGGAGGGGAGTAGCGACATTGATATCAACCAAAATTACATTTGAAAAAAATCAGAACACAAAGATAAAGAAGGGAGATACAGTTTGGTAACTGGGCGGCTAGAGGGAGAAGATATCACCCTGCTGAATGTGTATGCTCCCCCAGGGGCTAACTGGAAATTTTATAAAAATGTATTCGACCTAATGATAACTAAAGCTCAAGGTTTAGTGATATGTGGTGGGGACTTCAATCTTAGACTGAATCCATACTGGGATGCTTCTGGTAATTCTCCACATCAAAATAACACCCAAAACAGGAAGACTCGGATGCTACTAAAAGAAATGGGAATCTGTGACGTGTGGAGGGAACTCAACCCCAGTGTAAAAGACTATACATTTTACTCAACTCCACATTCATCTTACTCAAGGATTGACTATTTTTTTATGTTTAATAGAGACATTGGAAGAGTAAAAACATGTAAAATAGGACTGATGGATCTCTCTGACCACAGTTCGATCTACATGGACTTAAATATCCAAAAATACACAAATAATACATTTTCTTGGAGGTTAAATTCAAATGTCCTGAAAGGACCATTGAAAGATGAATTGGAATCAGATATTCTCAGATATTTGGAAGAAAACGATAATGGAGAAGTATCCCCTTTAATACTGTGGGATGCATGCAAAGCTGTAATAAGAGGAAAGATTATTGCAAAACTGGCAACCCAAAAGAAACTAAGACAAGAAAAACTATCCACATTAGAGTCAGAACTTAGGAACCTAGAAAAAGAACACAAAGGCAACACTCATTCTACTGACTCGCTCAAGATTAAGGAAATTAAAAACCAAATAAATGAGATCTACACAATAGAAATCCAGAAGAAACTTACATTTTTGAAACAAAAATACTATGAAGCAGGCAGTAAATCGGCAAAATTGCTAGCCTATAAATTGAGGAAACATCAAACAGAAAGAGCAATCTACAAAATCAGAGACCCAGTATCAAAGGAAATAAAATTCAGAATTCAGGATATTCTTAAAAGCTTCGAGAATTACTATAAGAACTTACAGTATACTCCCACAAAAAACATAAAAACGCATCCGAGGCATTCCTAAACACATTAAACCTTCCCCAACTTATGGAGTCACAAAATAAAACACTACTGTCAGAAATACATCCTAAAGAACTGGAAAAAGCAATTATGAAACTTAAAGCTAACAAATCCCCAGGAGCTGATGGCTATACAGCAGAGTGGTACAAAACCTTTAAACAGCAACTATCTCCTCTCCTCCTGAAAACATTTAATTATGTCCTCCACACAGGGGAAATCCCCCCCTCCTGGAGAGAAGGGGTCATTGCAGTTATACCTAAACCTGAAAAGGATAAACTAGAGTGCTCCAACTACAGACCAATCAGTGTACTAAATCAGGATTATAAGCTTTTTACCATTATCCTTGCCAAAAGGTTAGAAAATATACTGACAGACCTAATTCATTTAGACCAAACAGGTTTTATAAGACAAAGACAGACACAAGACAACATTTGACGCACTTTACACATAATTCATCATATAAAAAAATATAACTTAAATGCAGTCATATTGGGATTAGATGCTGAAAAAGCATTCGATTCGGTTGACTGGTCTTTTCTATATAGAATCTTATCCAGTTTCAATTTTCATAACAACTTCATTAGAACTATACAGGCATTATATAAAAAACCAACAGCTAAAATAAGGATTAACGGTAATTTATCATCATCTTTTGAACTGGAAAGAGGATGTCGTCAGGGCTGCCCCCTGTCTCCACTGCTCTTTGCAATCTTCATAGAACCTCTGAGCCAATGGATAAGACAAAATCAAAAAATTCAAGGTATTACACTTGGTCAGAAGGAACATAAAATAGCACTCTTTGCTGATGTCATTTTAATATACCTAGGGCAGCCGGACACTTCTTTACCAGAACTAACCTCAATTTTTTCAAAGTATGGAGATTTATCAGGGTACAAATTAAACATGCATAAAACCCAAATTTTAACATTCAACTATGACCCAAATCATTATTCACTAAGCAAACTCAAAACTAACTGGGAGTCGGAATCTATGAAATATCTGGGGGTCAATATCCCGAAACAACTCAACAAAATTATATCACTAAACTATGATCCACTGGTGACAAAAATAAAATCTGACCTAACAAGATGGAATATGATACCATTCTTGGGTACTGCACAAAGAATTGAAGCAGTCAAAATGAATATACTTCCACGTCTTCTATACCTTTTCCAAACAATACCGGTAGAACCTCCCAAAAAAACATGGCAGGAACTGGACAGAAGGATCTCTAGATTCATATGGCAGGGCAAGAGACCTAGAATCAGATATAGAACCCTACAGCTAAACAAAGACAAAGGTGGGCTCGCGCTGCCAAATATCAGGGACTACTTTAAAGCCGCACAAATTAAAACTTTAGTAGAGATATGTAACCCAGTCTACACTGCACAATGGAAGGAGATCGAATGCCAAATAACAAGTGACATCCCCCTACAGGCGATAATAGGGAACAATGCCTTACCTAAGCTTTTGAATAACACTAACCCGTGGATAGAGACCCCGCTAAAAATTTGGTTTAAGATAGTCAGAGAGAATCAAACTAAAGAGCCCTATCGACTTCTGCAATGGATTGCCTATGATCAAGACTTTACTCCTAATAAAACAGACTCCAGATTTAAAAAGTGGAAGGAGAAAGGGCTGATAAAATATTACGATTTTTTTAAAG
The DNA here is from genome assembly GCA_020510985.1 of Pholidichthys leucotaenia. Taxonomy (NCBI): domain Eukaryota; kingdom Metazoa; phylum Chordata; class Actinopteri; order Cichliformes; family Pholidichthyidae; genus Pholidichthys; species Pholidichthys leucotaenia. The sequence continues at coordinate 104,324,199 of CM035843.1, read as the reverse complement.
GGCAAATCTTAAGAAGTTTTGAAGATTTGAAAAAACAAGGCCTAATAAATCAAGACCTTTACAGGTTCTTCCAGCTTAGACACCACATAAACAATATACTTAAAAAGGAGGATTTGGAAAGGGCCCAGTCAGGTGTTCTGAAGGTCTTCTTAATGGCATATAAAGGGATCCCAGGGATCAGATACATTTCTAAAATATACCAAGGTCTTCAAGACTTAAAAGGAGACAACACATCTTATATAAAAGAGAGATGGGAAAAAGAGGGGAATTTCACTTTACAACTGGAAATATGGGAAAAGCTAAATAAACAGCAATGGAAAAGTACCTCATCCCTGCAGTGGAGAGAATTTGGATGGAAACACTTGGTAAGATTTTTCAGAACACCTGCACAAAACAAATTTACCCATAAGGGGTTGAACTGTTGGCGCTTGTGTGGTGAAAAGACTGCAAATCATTTTCATGTGTTTTGGTCATGCCCAGTTATCCACCAATATTGGACCAATGTACAGACAATATTGGGGAAAATATTCAAAATAACAGTTCCCTTTTCTTTTGTAACTTTGTATTTGGGTTTACTACCGGACTCACTGGAAAGACGAGGAGAAAAATACCTATTCAATGTTTTAACATTGGCAAGCAAAAAAGCTCTAACTAAAAAATGGATGTTGAAGGACTGCCCTACACCTGAAGATTGGATTAACGTGATCCAAGACATTTACTCGATGGAAAAGTTGACATTGGCACTGAGACAGGACAAGGATGGGTTCATGAACTTTTGGCAACCCTGGATCGCATATGTGTCTTCCATTAGATCTAATCTTTGACAAATACCATTTCAATAATGGTTCCGCTCTTTGTTCCAATGCTACTCAGATGCTCTTTTACCTTTATTTACTTACTTTTTCTTTTTGTTTGTTTTTTGCTGGTTTGTTTGGGGTTTTTTTGGTTGTTTTTTTTGTTTTTTTGTTTCTTTTTTTTCTCTTTAATTTCACTTTTTCTTTCACTTTAAAAAAAAAAAAAAGGGGGTGTTGTAAGAATTAATCTTCCAATGTTGTCAGGTATCAGAAAATAAGGGAACATGTGATGAAAATGTAAACAATGCACTGCTGTAACGACCTGTATACCCTTTACAAAAACTTAAATTAAAAAAAAAAAAGTTATAGTGTGGCGCAGATATTGAGTTCATATCTCCCCACAAATGTATGACTGTATGTGGATTGGGGACTCCACGTCTGGTGGGACAAAAGAGGTCTGGACCTGCAGAGATCTACAGGAGATGACGAGTAGGTGTGAGTTTTGGCCTTTGTCTCGGAGAGGACGTCCCAGGAAGATTCCCGGACCATCGAGGGATAAGAGACAATAGTGAGACATGAAAGAGTGCATTGTGACTGTGACTATGTGCCATGTAATTATATGTTTGCTTAAGTAACATGTGACCGAGGGTTGTGGCTCCAGCAGAGTATAAGAACGTGGTATTTGATTGCTCAGTCTCTTTTCCTGCCTAGAGATTGATAGAGCATGTGTTCACTCAATAAAGTTGACTCTGAGAAATAAACTCAGCCTCATTCTTGAACGCATTCTCTACACTGGTGACTCTACGACTAAGTATGGACGAACTTCATACAGCAGACTCATCAGGAGCCAACCAGGCTCGCGCAGCTACCGCAGTCCAGCTGCCCAAATTCTGTCAGCACAGCCCACGTGCCTGGTTCAACACGGTCGAGGCACAGTTTCACCTCCGGAGAATTTCAGCAGATGCAACGAAATTCTACCATGTGGTAGCAAAGCTGGACAGCCTCACAGCACAACGGTGGAGAGCCTGACTAACCATCCACCAGAGGTCGACAAGTACGGCGCATTGAAAGCCGCGCTCATCCGTGCTTTCACCCCCTCGCTGGGAGAGCGGGCAGAGAAGCTCCTGATGTTGACCGAAAGCGAAGCAGACAGGCCCGCTGACCTGATGGCGAGGATGCTGAGTCTGAGAGGCGAGAACGATGACAGCTTTATCTTCGCCCATCTCTTCCTTAGGACACTCCCGTTAGCGGTGAGAGTCACCCTGGCCAGCTCGCAGCTGCTGACCAACCGAGATTACCACGAGCTGGCCAGGAGGCACAGCGACTCGTCGACGCCCATAGACGGCACACGGCCACGACGGCGGCAGCAGAGCTGAGCGCAACGCCCGGAGACGGCAGGGGGCCAGAGGCTGCAACACCAGATGCACTGACGTCGGCAGCGGCGGAGACCAGGAGACGCAGGGCGCGCGACGCCCCCTGCTTTTATCATCGACGCTTCGCCGAGAGGGCAGGCAAATGCATTCCCCCGTGCCAGTTCAAGCGCTCGGGAAAACGCCAGGCCCGACAGTCGGTAGCAGCTGCTGCTCTCGGCGCGAAGAATAAGCTGCTCTACCTCACGGACGGGAAATCAGGGAGGCAGTTCCTGGTGGACACGGGCTCCCAAATGAGCTTCATCACACCCCTCCACGCTGATCGGTTGGCGCCTTCCAGCGGACCCCTGGTGTTGGCGGCGAACGGTTCGACGATCAAGACCTTCGGGGAGAAGACCCTCCCCCTGTCTTTTCACGGTCGGACATTTGAGTGGACCTTTGTCGTGGCAGCAGTCAGTCATAACATGTTAGGTGCTGATTTTTTGTGCTCGAATGGTTTATTAGTTGATCTTGCTAATAGACGTCTGGTTAATGCTTTTCACAGCATTTCCTGCACAGCCCGGGTGGTCCCGCCCACTGCACAGCCCAACCTCACAGCTGCGGGTGGTAAGTTCCAAGCACTACTCACTCAGTTTCCAGCACTCACAGTTCCAACGTTTTCGGCGTCAGTGGCTAAACATGGGGTGGAGCACTTTATAACTACTACCAGTCCCCCTGTTTTTGCAAAAGCTCAGCGCTTGGACCCAGCTAAGCTCGCCATAGCACGCGAGGAATTCGCCAACCTGGAAAAACTGGGCATCATTAGATGCTCTAACAGCCCCTGGGCATCACCACTACATATGGTCCCCAAGGCTGATGGCTCGTGGCGGCCTTGCGGTGATTTCCGCAGGTTGAATAACGCTTCAGCTCACGACCGCTACCCGATTCCACACATCCAGGATTTTTCGGTACATTTAGCGGGGGCGTGTATTTTTTTCTAAAAAAAATTGTTGTCGCAGGGGTGCACACACCTTTTGACGATGGTAGATCACACCACGCATTGGCCGGAAGTGGTCCCTCCAGCGTCAACTACGGCGGCAGACGTTGCACGCGCGTTTTTAACGGCTTGGTTTGCGCGTTTTGGAGTCCCGTCGGACATAACGTCCGACAGAGGTCCCCAATTCGTTTCTGAACTCTGGTCATCCATGGCCCACAGCCTGGGGGTGAAGATCCACCGCACTACCGCGTATAACCTTCAGGCTAACGGTTTGTGCGAACGCTTTCATAGGTCATTGAAAGCAGCCCTCAGAGCGTCTCTCACGGATACAAATTGGGTGGATAAACTTCCATGGGTTTTATTGGGGTTGCGTTCTGCACCTAAGGAGGATTTGCAAGCCTCCCCGGCTGAATTAATTTTTGCTCAACCCCTCCATTTGCCGGGGGATTTCCTCCCTGACAACCCCGCACCAAATTGCCCCTCCGCTCAGCTGTTGCAGAGCGGCACAAGATCAGACACCCTCCCTGGCCCAGTGCATCAGTTTTCCACGCGTTTTTGTGCCAAGCGCTTTAAAGAACGCAGAGTTTGTTTTTGTTAGACATGATGCTCAAAGACCAGGTTTGCGACCCCCTTACGACGGGCCTTTCAGAGTGTTGGAAACAAGAGAGAAACAATTTTTGCTTGATTTGGGAGACAGAAAAGAGTTGATTTGCATTAACAGACTCAAATCCGCCTTTGTTCTGGCTGATGAACACGTGCAGTTGGCCAGGGCCCCCCGCCGTGGCAGGCCGCCGAAAAGGCATTGTTCGTTGCCACCACAGAGATGTGCTAACAAGTCTGATTCACAGATGCAGGGAGCCGCTGCAGAAGGAACAAAGCCGGCTTACAGCAGATTTGGCAGGAGGTTTAAACCCAAGCAATTGGTGGATTAATTTGTATTATGTTGTGATGTTTCTGCCATACAGCTCTGATTAGATTTTGTCCCTGAATAGACGTTTGGGGGGGTTATGTGGCGCAGATATTGAGTTCATATCTCCCCACAAATGTATGACTGTATGTGGATTGGGGACTCCACGTCTGGTGGGACAAAAGAGGTCTGGACCTGCAGAGATCTACAGGAGATGACGAGTAGGTGTGAATTTTGGCCTTTGTCTCAGAGAGGACGTCCCAGGAAGATTCCCAGACCATCGAGGGATAAGAGACAATAGTGAGACATGAAAGAGTGCATTGTGACTGAGACTATGTGCCATGTAATTATATGTTTGCTTAAGTAACATGTGACCGAGGGTTGTGGCTCCAGCAGAGTATAAGAATGTGGTATTTGATTGCTCAGTCTCTTTTCCTGCCTAGAGATTGATAGAGCATGTGTTCACTCAATAAAGTTGACTCTGAGAAATAAACTCAGCCTCATTCTTGAACGCATTCTCTACAATAGACGTTTTTCCAAACTGTGCCATTTGGCACAATTTGGCACAGTTCAAAAACGCCTGGGAACAACCTGAGAAAAAAGCTGTGTAATATATTCATTTCTTTGTGGTATTGTTACAAAATTTTGACCTCAGCTTGATAACACTTGGTTCTACATTTCTGTTGCATTTTCCAGCCAGTATCTGACAGCTGTGTGTTATTTGCAAGCATTTGTATCTAAAAAAAACACCCAGGCGAACTTTATTTTCTTCAGATTCAGTATGTTTAGATGACTGTTACTCAGTGGCAGGAGTACTTAGAGAGATTATGACTGTTTTGCCAAAAAATTCAAAGTGTTTTCTTTTAAATGAGACCAACCCCATGAAGATGCTGCAAAGGGTTGAAGAACAGCTCTTGATTTACTTTGGGTATGTTATTTTTAGGCGCTTTTAGGGAAATTGACCAGAGTGCAAGGGGTTAAAGATGAACTGAGCTGTTGGAATGATGTGTGTGTGGCGAGGGGACACTGCACGCACATACCGGTGTCTCTGAGATCTCGAGTCCTAACGATGCTCCACGAGGGTCACTTGGGCGAGGTCAGGGTAAAGCAGTGTTGCAGGGATTCAGTTTGGTAGCCGGGTATTGATAAGGACATTGAAACTATGGAAAAAACTGTGTCCCGTGCTTGGAGAGTGGGAAGACTGGCGGACCCCCCCCCCCCCCCACATCCCACATCCCTGCAACCATTATCGTACCCATAGGGCCCTTGGAAGCACATCCAGTTAGACATCTGCGGTAAACTACAAACAGCACCCCCGAACAGCCGGTTCCTGCTTGTGGTCTACGATCTGTTCTCCAAATGACCAGAGGTGTTGCCCATTAATTCAGTCACGATGGATGTGGTTATGGGCTTCCTCTCGTCACTGTTCGCCAGGTGGGGGGTCCTGAATATAATCATGACAGACAATGGCCCACAGTTCACCTCTGGGGTGTTTGAGGAGTTTTTGTGCACTAAGTGTGTGGAACACATTAAAACTGTGTTCTACCATCCACAGGCCAATGGTGGCATTAAGCGTTTTAACAAGACCCTGAAAATGGACTGAGAGCCCACTTGGTGGATGGCTTCGCATTTCCAGATGCCCTCCAGAGCACACTCCTCTACTACAGGGCAATGGCCCATGCCATGACAGGATGCCCCCCAGCGGTTCTCATGCTGGGGCACGAACTACATCTGCCTTTGGATTGACTGAGACCACCCACGACCCCTGCTCCAAGGAGTATGGACTCTCCACGGGGCCGAGTTGCTGCTCAACAGCGTAAGATGAAGCGATGGTTTGACAGGAAGCACAGGGCGAGAGCCCACAGATTGAAGGTGTCGGATCAAGTGTGGATCAAAGATCCTAACTACATGCATAAACTGCAACCTTTCTGGATGGGGCCCCTGCGGATCACGAGGCGATGAGGCCAGGACACGTTCGAGCTTTCGGATGGGTCACGGTGGCACTTCAGTAGGCTCAAAAAGTCGCCGCCGGAACAGAGGACTGGAGCTACGGCAGGGCAATCTGGTGTGAGGTGGGACTTGTTGGACTGGGGTGGTGAGAACTCGCAGGTGCGGCCTACAGGGCCTGGTGCAGAGTCCCTGCCTAGGGGACGCCCGGCTAGAATACGTCAGAGGCCCAGGTACCTGGAAGACTATGTGTTGAAAACAATATTAGCTAATACGTGCTGGGGATGAGTGGCAGAATAGTCCGCTCCAACACGGTGAGGGGAGTTCTGGTATTCTACCTGGATGCCCATTTAGTTGACTGCATTTTGGCTATTCAGTTGAAAAACAAAAAAAGAGAAAAGACACAACACCTTGTTTGTTATTTATGTTCTGGGGGCTGGGGTTCTCTGACTTTGTGTGTGTGTGGGGGGGGGGGAGGGTGGTTGTATAGGGATTTGACTCTTGGGGCTTGCTGTAGCCTGGCTGATGGGGTTGGGGTAATGACGTCAGGCGGGCTACGGCTAGAGAATATATTGTGTTGTTTTCCATAATAAAGTCAGTTTAGTATTCAGTTGGATACGGCTCCAGTCTCATGTTATTCGGACATAACAATATGAACCAGAAAATCAGTAGAATGTAAACAAATAAAAACATCAGACCTACCACTCGTCATGTGTCACCATGCGTCCATGTGCTCTTCCCCGGTCCTTATTTTGTCTCCTGTCAGACATTTTCACTTTCTCTCCCACATCCAGTAACTCTCACATTTATCTTCTGATTTATTCCACCTCGATTTCAGTTAGATTACGCCGCGGAACTGATAGGATTGTCCTCTCCGTCACCTGCAGTTTCGTCAATGGCGGACAAAAAGTGTTTTGCTCTGATCTATCTTGTGCTGTCCAGAAGGTAAATATTTCCCTTCAGAAGCTAAATAATCCCTTATAGAATCATAGTTGGCAAAATTTGGAGCAAATGCTTCCTCCCTGTTGAAATATATGTATGTTGCGCAATTGTTTATACGTCTCTTCTTCTGCACCCCAGAAGTGATATCAGATTCCACGCGGTTCTGGTGGGCTGAACTGAGTCCTCCAGTGAAGAGCAGTAAGCTATATGTGTCTGCCATCTAGTGATGTGAAAAGCTTGGTACATCTGGGTTTATTTTGGGCAGTATGGTGGCGCAGTGGTTAACACTGCGGCAGCACAGCAACTCACCCTTGGCCATGGGATCCCTGGTTCGATCCCAGCCCCTGACCAACAGTGATCTGTGTTGAGTTTGCAAGTTCTCCCCATGTCTGCGTGAGTTTACTCCGGGAATTCTCCGGTTTCCTCCCACAGGCCAAAAACATGTAGGTTAGGTTAATTGGAGACTCTAAATTGGCCCTAGGTGTGAATGTGTGTGTGAATGGTAAAGGGATAGCGCCGTACCGTGGCTGCTTCATCCATCCAGGTGGATGCCCTCAATTTCCCCTCTGGGGATCTGGAAGTATACAAAATCCCCCCCCCCCCCCAAAAAAAAAAAAAATCAAAAAAATTTTGGTTTTTTTTTTTTTCATACTTTTTGACCAATCATGTGACAGGTGCGGATCTGCGACACCAGCCACAGGAGAGGTAGATCATGTAAACAAATTTAACCGTTTGACTCCCTGAGGCACTCGTTGCGCCGTCAGCCCCTAGTGGTCAAGATTTTTCTCAAGAAAATATTCTGTTCAGATGTCAGAGATTTCCAAAGCTATAACTTGAAAGTGATAAGAGATAATCGCTTACTGTCAATTTGAAAGATGTAGAATATGATCCAAAGTTTGAGATAGGCATCTAATTATGCATCTAATTTGCATAATGCCACAGCAGCCATATTGAATTACATAACTTTCAGTCAAAAGCAGACTTTGGACATATTTACACAAAGGATGGTTTTGTTTTTTGTCACCGTTTTTTGTTTTGGGGTTTTTGTTATCTTTAAAGTATATGAACCAGAAAATCAGTACAATGTAAACAAATAAAGAAATTTGTCAGACTTACTGCCGGCCAGGCTGCTCGCTTCGTCCATCCTGGTCATTATTTTGTCTTCTGTCAGTTATTTTCGCTTTCTCTCCCACATCCAGAAACTGCTATGATTATTCCACCTAAATTTAGCTTTTATTCCACCGCAGTTTATCTCATATGACGACCGGGAACTGGTGCGATTGTTCTGTCCAGACACATGGCACTGGGGGTTGATGGCAGGTGCAAATCAACCAGCTTCACCCACTTTCTGTTATAACAAAATGTAGATATTTACCTTCATAAGCTAAATAATCTCTTTTTAGAATCATAGTTTGCAAATTTGGGAGCAAACGCCTCCTCCGTCTTGCGATCGATCAACATTAATTTACAAACTCTTCTTCTCTAGCGTCCAGAAAGTGGGGGGGGGGGGGGGTATATGGGGGCCATAAGTCCTCCAAGGCAAGCGCAGTAAGTTATACGTGTCTGCCACCTTCTGAGGTGCAATACTTAGTACAACTGGGGATTTATTATGGTTTAAGGCCATGTCATATGACAGTCGCAGAACTGTGACACAGACACTCCACGGTGCTACCTGTGCAGGAACCAAAGGCAGTCAAAAAGTTAATCCTTACAGGGTTAACATGGGGACATATCTAACAGTCAGCTACACTAATTATGCTTATATGACCAAAAAATATATAGTCCCCACCATTAGCATCCAGATGCTAACGTGTCTGCTAGCAGATGCTAATGGATGTTAACGGATGCTAATGGCTAGTGAAAGGAACTTTTATGGTGTAACGTACCATTTAAAGTTACATTCTATGCAATAAACATTGCAGTAAGCATTGCAATACATGTGTACCTGTGTTATTGAGTGTTTGGTACAATTACTACTACTCTTTAGGAAAGAAAGTTCCACCAATGTTGGTCAAAGTCAAGTTTCTTTAAAAAAAGTGTCAAATTACTCGAGTAATCTTCAGTTAGAGAGGGTGATTACCCGAGCTGTAAAACAGTTGTTAGCTGCAGCCCTACAGAAAAGTCAAATACTTAAAACTGAAAAAAATCAGTGATATGGATGATAGGAATGTAACGGTACTTGTATTCGTACTAGGCTTTTTCGGTACACCACCCATGGTACGGTTCAGACGTGTACCGAGGTATGACATGGACTATATTGAGTGACGGACAGAAAGTGTAACTGTCATATCACGCCCCCTCTCCTCTCAGTTTCCCCGTGTCCGGCCGCCTGTCAGCAGACTTCTGCAGCGTTCTGCTCCAGTGAAGAATAACTGAAATTGGGCTACTTCTATACACAACACGGGTAAGGTTAGTTAATTTTTAGGGAATAAAGTTAGCGCTTCTTTTTTTCAGTGAGCAACTGTCTCAGCTTTAAAAAACTGATTAAACTGTTAGCATGTGCTAACGTTTCCTGTCGGACAATAATCTCTCTTGAATGATGTTTGTTGACAGCTGAGCTGTTTCATTTCTCCTGGTAATGTGTTAACTGCAGTAAATGAGTGAATTATGTATATGAGTAGCTTACCTTTTTTCATTATCTCTATTATTGTCACAGTAATAACCCCTCATTTTATTTTGCAGAGGACTGGACAAAGAATTCTGTTTAAAGAAAGACACATCATTTTTGGATTTGAACAAAAGTCAACAGACAAGGACTTTGTTTAGTTCATACAATTGCTTTTACTTAAAGGAAAGTTTCACATACACAAGAAGCAGACAGATTCCAGAATGAAACCAAACTTTGAACATTTATATACTGCTCAAAAAAATAAAGGGAACACTTTGAAAACACATCAGATTTTAATGGGGAAAAATAAGCTGGATATCGAAATTGTGGCAGGCTAGTCCAGCTTACTCAGATTAAAAAGTGTTCCTTTAATCTGAGTAAGCTGGACTAGCCTGCCACAATTTTGATATCCAGTTTATTTTTTCCTATTAAAATCTGATGTGTTTTCAAAGTGTTCCCTTTATTTTTATGAGCAGTATATTTTGAACTGAAACAATATGGCACAACTATTAGCAGTATAAAAAATAAGAAAGCTATTAAGATGTTTGGCATTCTTGAGAAATTTAATATTTGTACATAAATATGTATATATTATAAATATTTGGCTGCACGGTGGCGCAGTGGTTTAGCACTGTGGCAGCACAGTTTTTTCCCCCGGCCGGGGGATCGCGGGGATCATGAGATCGTGGGTTCGATCCCAGCTCCCGACCAACAGTGAGCTGTGTGGAGTTTGCATGTTCTCCCCGTGTTTCGCGGGTTTACTCCGGGATTTCTCCGGTTTCCTCCCGCACACCAAAAACATGTAGGTTTAGGGCGCTCGCGCACGCAGCGACCAGCAGCCGGTGGCTTGTCACCAGACTGCAAACCAAGTCTACCTACGGGTACAAATAAGTAACAAAAAAACATAAATAAATAAATAAATATTGTATTTTAATTTTATTTTTGTATTGCAACTGTGGTAGACTGCAAGTCTAACTTAAAACATTACTGGCACATGCCTCTAGGGGGAACTACCTGTGTTGTTCAGCACTACTACTAAGGGGACACATTAGAATAAGAGTGTGAAAACCCCGCGCAGAATCCATGTTCAGTCTTGTTGTGTGTGTTGCAGAATAAATGGCCAGAGTTAGCCAAAGAAATAACTCAAGTGTGATCATTGCTACACGGTAGGATATCACACAATTGGCGACGAGGATTAAAAGAAAAAAATCAGCGGCGAGAAACAGAGAACATTGCAAGTGTGGCGAACTCAAGTGACTCCAGTAGTTCGAGTGCAAGTTCAGAGGAGGAAAAACGAGGTTTCCCCACCACGACGAGCAATGGCGGCTGTAATCGGAACGGTAACCCCTTTTGATAACTCGACTCAGTCATGGGAAGAATATAGTGAAATGTTGGACTTTTTCTTCGAAGCTAATGATATTGAGGAGCCAGACAAAAGGAAGGCTGTACTGTTGAGTGGAGTTGGTGCAACTACTTACAGTTTGTTGAGAAATTTAATAAGCCCTGCATTACCGAAAGATAAAACGTACGACCAGCTTACTGCTGAGCTTCAGAAGCACTTCAGCCCCAAACCGAGTGAAATCGTGCAACGATTCAAATTTAATTCACGCATAAGGAGGAACACTGAGTCCATAGCAGAGTATGTGGCAGAATTGAGGAAATTAGCACTGCACTGTGATTACAAAGACTCATTGGAAGAAATGTTAAGAGACAGACTTGTGTGTGGAGTGAATGATGACCGAATGCAACGGCGACTTTTATCTGAAACAAAACTCACTTTTGCAAAGGCTTTGGAATTCTGCCAAGCGATGGAAACAGCATCTAAAGATGTGAGAGAAATGCAAGGGAAGCTAGCAGAGGACACAGCAACGCATGCTCGTGTGCCTAAGACCCAAGTAGGTGTCCACAAAGTGTCGACTGACAAAACTCAGCACAAATTCCCCAGTTGTTATCGCTGCAAAGGCCAGCACAATGCCGCCGAGTGCAAATTTGCCACTGAGCTGTGTCATAATTGTGGCAAGCGAGGGCACATTAAGAAAGCATGTAGAACAAAGGTGGGCAATGCACAGGTGCAGAAGGCAACAGTAAAAGGGCAAAAGAATGAAAACAAGGGCCCAGGAAAGGAACAGCGAGCGAATCAACTGAGAGGGGAGGGAGAAAGTGATACAGAAGACATGGGTTTTCACACAATTTACAACACGTCAGAGGAGCTGACCAAGGTAGCGCCCATCACGCTTACCATGAATGTTAATGGAATGAAAGTAACATTTGAAGTTGATACAGGCTGTGGAGTAACCATATTAAGTAAACAGCAATATACACAACTGTGGAAGAAAACAGACACAGCAGAATTAAATCCCTGTTCATTAAAATTAAAAACATACACAGGAGAGAAGCTAGACGTGCTAGGCATGGCACAAGTGAAGGTGCAACACAAAAACAAAGAAAAGGACTTACCTGTAGTAGTAGTTGGGAGCGAAGGACCAAATCTACTAGGGCGAAGTTGGCTACAAGAACTGGCCATGATTGATCAGTTGGTGAATAAGGTGGAATCTCAGCCCAAATTGCAGCTGGAGGAGATCCTCGAAAGACACGCTGAGGTGTTCAAAGAAGGCGTAGGACAGCTAAAAGGTGTCACTGCAAAGATTAATGTGGACAAGGAGGCCCAACCACGATTCTGCAAACCCCGACCGGTACCCTATGCAGTCAAGCCACTGGTTGAAAGCGAGCTACAGAGGCTGCTGGATGACAAGATCATTGAGCCAGTGCAGGTTGCAGAATGGGCGGCGTCCATAGTCCCAGTGAGAAAGCCGGATGGCTCCATTAGAATATGTGGAGATTACAAACTCACTGTCAATCGAGCATCATGGGTGGATCAGTATCCAATTCCTAAAGTGGAGGACCTCTTCGCACAGCTGAACGGCGGCCGACACTTCACGAAATTAGACATGAGTCACGCTTACCAACAGTTAGTCCTGGAAGAAGAATCAAGGAAGTATGTAACCATCAATACACACAAAGGCTTATATACCTACACACGCTTACCATTTGGAGTAGCTTCCAGTCCTGCTATATTCCAGAGAACTATGGAGGGCATCCTAGGTGGAATTCCGAATGTTGCCATTTATTTGGATGACATCCTTTGTACAGGACCAAATGAAAAAGAACATCTGAAAACGCTGGAGGAAGTGCTTCAACGGTTGGAGAAAAGCGGTCTGAGGTTGAAAAGAAGCAAGTATGAGTTCATGGGAAAAGAGGTGGTGTTCCTAGGCCACAAGATCAACGCCAGTGGTCTACACCCTCTAACAGACAAAGTGGAAGCCATTGCGGAGGCGCCTGAGCCACAAAATGTTACTGAGTTAAAAGCCTACCTGGGCTTGTTGAACTATTACCATAGGTTCCTCCCAAAGCTCTCCACGCTGCTGGCACCACTACATACCTTACTTAAGAAGGAAGAAAAATGGTCATGGGGGGTCAAGCAGCAGAAGGCGTTTGAAGAGTCCAAAGCGCTACTTCAGTCCTGTAGTGTGTTAGTGCACTATGATTCAAACAAACCACTCATCCTGGCGTGTGACGCATCACCCTACGGTGTGGGTGCTGTACTCTCTCATCGTATGGAGGATGGCTCAGAGAGACCCATAGGGTTCGTCTCAAGAACTCTTAGTGCAGCTGAGAAAAACTACTCCCAGCTAGACAAGGAGGGCCTTGCAGTAGTATTTGGTGTAAAAAAGTTCCACAAATACCTGTACGGGAGACAGTTCGCTATAGTGACTGACCACAAGCCACTAATTTCACTGTTCAGTGAAATGAGAGCCATACCCCAGATGACATCTCAGAGAATTCAGAGATGGGCCGTTACATTAGCAGCGTATGAGTACACCATCGTTTACAAAGCCGGACGGGACCATACGAATGCTGACGCGATGAGTAGGCTACCCTTGGATGGAGGAAGAGACAGCACGCCTGAGGAGGAGGAGAGAGTGCTATTGTTTGAAGATATCGGCGTGCCCCTGGTGAACGCACAACAAATAAAGAAATGGACAGACAAATACCCTGTTCTAGCAAGAGTGCGAGAATACATCTTGCGAGGATGGCCGAAGATGAACAGTCCTGAGTTCATTCCCTATGCCCGACGACAGGATGAGCTCAGCACCCAGGAAGGTTGTATCCTGTGGGGAGGACGCGTGGTTGTTCCACCACCTGGTAGGAATGCCTTACTGCAACAACTACACCAAGCACACCCTGGCATCACTCGCATGAAAGCGTTGGCGAGGAGTTACATGTGGTGGCCCAACATGGATGCAGAGGTGGAGGCGCTTGTGAAGTCCTGTGCGGCATGCCAGGAGAACAGGAACAGTCCTCCAGCAGCCCCACTACATCCCTGGGAAGTTCCAGATAAACCATGGAGAAGAATTCACATTGACTACGCAGGTCCATGGATGGGAAGAATGTTCCTGATCATAGTTGACGCATACTCAAAGTGGATCGATGCATATTCTGTGAGTAGCTCTACTTCTACTGTTACCATTGAATGTCTTAGAAAGAGTTTCAGCCAACATGGCATACCTGAAATCATAGTATCAGATAACGGTACATGTTTTACGAGTGAACAGTTCCAAGAGTTTTCTGAAAAGAATGGCATACATCACATCACGACTGCGCCATACCATCCTTCTTCTAACGGCTTAGCCGAGAGGGCCTTGCAGACGTTCAAGTCACTCATGAAAAAGATGACAGGAGACTCTATTGAAACCCGAATGTCGAGAGCTCTGTTCAGCTATCGAATAACACTCCAATCTACAACTGGCAAGTCACCAGCTGAGCTGTTGTGTGGAAGGAAGTTGAGGTCAACATTTGACTTAATACATCCAGACTTCAGAAACAAAGTGCATGACAAACAAGAGAAACAAAAAGGTTATCATGACATGCATACTAGAGAGAGAATACTGAGAGAAGGAGACGTGGTCTACACCCGCAACTTTGGCTCAGGACCAGCCTGGGTACCAGGAGAAATAACGGAAAAGACAGGCCCTGTGTCATTCAAGGTGACATTAGGTCATGGACAAGTGGTGAGGCGACACATCGACCAAGTTCGTGGTAGGAGCTCCATTCCCCTGCCGATGGCACCAGAGGTGTTGTCTGACACCCATCCTGAGGAGAGCATCAACGAACCACCACGTCAGGTGAAACCTGAGGTAACCGTCTCTGCAGATTCTACGGGCAGCACTGCAGCAGCCGAAACAGTGGAGCAGTCTGAGTCTTCACCTGCAGTTGGCTCACCCGCCGTGAGAAGATCTCAGCGAGCTAGGAAAGCTCCAGACTACTTGAAGGACTATACTTAGTCAGTAGTGAGTTCCCCAGCCACAGGACAAGAATGCGTCCTGGAACCTCACTGGGATGCGGTAGTCAAACCAATTCCCCAGTTAGACTGTTATGTGTGTTATACATGTGAAAAAAAAAAAAAAAAGAGAAAGAAATTATGTGTATGGCACATGTGTTTAAG
Source organism: Pholidichthys leucotaenia (assembly GCA_020510985.1). Lineage (NCBI taxonomy): Eukaryota > Metazoa > Chordata > Actinopteri > Cichliformes > Pholidichthyidae > Pholidichthys > Pholidichthys leucotaenia. Next base: position 104,309,152 of record CM035843.1, on the reverse strand, counting down.
AATAGTTTAATCTAGAGGGGAGGGATGTGGTAGACTGCAAGTCTAACTTAAAACATTACTGGCACATGCCTCTAGGGGGAACTACCTGTGTTGTTCAGCACTACTACTAAGGGGACACATTAGAATAAGAGTGTGAAAACCCCGCGCAGAATCCATGTTCAGTCTTGTTGTGTGTGTTGCAGAATAAATGGCCAGAGTTAGCCAAAGAAATAACTCAAGTGTGATCATTGCTACACGGTAGGATATCACAGCAACCTTGGCTTGAAATTTTCCAAACGTAAAAGTATTATTCCCCTAGTGGTAACAGTTTTGTTGTAAAAATTGTATGTATTCTAATAAAGTTTTTTTTTTTAAAAAGTCCCATATGTAGAGCTGTCACACAGACAGCAAAGCAAGTCCAAACTAGAAAAGCACTCGGAGAGCGCAGACCTCCGCCAAGCGCCACAATTCCCCCCATACAGTGTTTGTGTGTACGTTTTCAGATTCCTTGAGCATGTAAACATATGACTAGCAATTGGATTCACAGTGATTATTTGTTTATTTGACAGGGACAGTGCAATAAACACACAATTAATCAATGACAATCAATCTGATAGTGATAGGATTAGTGGTTCAGTAGTAAAAGCATTGCCTCCTTGGCGGAGGTAATAAACTGAAGTGTTGCTGTTGTGTCCATCTCCTCCACTGACGGATGCAAATTGGGTAGACCGGTTGCTGTGGGTTTTATATTATATTATTTTGGGGTTTCGCTCCGCGGCAAACGAGAATTTAGAAGCTTCGCCGGCAGAGAGCTCGTTATTGCGCAGCGCGTATGGCTGGCCGGGGAATTTCTGCCAAATGCGCAGCTCCTATGGCTGGCCGGGGAATTTCTGCCAAATGCGCAGCGCCTATGGCTGGCCGGGGAATTTCTGGCAAATGCGCAGCGCCTATGGCTGGCCGGTGAATTTCTGCCAAATGCGCAGCGCCTATGGCTGGCCGGGGAATTTCTGGCAAAGAATCCGTGGGCGGACAGCTGCCCGTGTGAGGTTTTGCAGTTGCGCGCAAACACAAGCACGCTGGTGGGCCCAGGCCAGCAGTGTTTTCCGCGTGCTTTTGTGCCTAAAACGTTGAAGAACGCAGAGTTTGTGTTGCACACACGACGACCAGCGCCCTCCATTGCGCCTGCGCACATGTTGAAAATGGCCCTATGTCACAGTGTTGAAAAATGCTTTAAAAAAATTCCTGTATCCAGACGGTGAACCGGATCACCCCCAAAATTTAATCAGTTCTTCCTTGTACCATTTCCAACAACGCCTGAAAGTTTCATGCAAATCCGTCCAAGACTTTTTGAGTTATCTTGCTAACCAACAGACAAACAGACAGACAGACAGACAGACAAACAGACAGACAAACAGACAAACACACAAACCCTGGCAGAAACATAACCTCCTCCTGGCCTTTTCGGCCTGGCGGAGGTAATAAGCAACTACACGTTAAAAAAACAAGCCCAAAACCCGCAACCGGTGACAGACGAGATTTGCAAGTGACCTTAGAGAAAACCAAGGCCAAAATCGTTTATAATAAGCAGACTTGGCAACAATGTCCTTTAGGTGTCAGGATTTTTTTAAGCAATTCATTTTTTCTCAGCTCTTTTCCACTCAGTAATTTTATGAGTGCCACTTTCAAACTTTTTTCTGGACATTTTGACGAGCTAATTACGTCTTACCTCTCATTGGTGTTTACATAGTGACATGTCAAAACAATTCCTCTGATAGGTTATTGTTACGTGGTGCCCAAATGAGGCACTTGTAAATTAGACCAATCAGCAGCCACACCAAGTGATGGACATAGAATTTGACCAATTAACAACAATGTGATCTTTTTCATTGGCTCATGATAGGCTCTGATCTTCGTAGGCCCCTGGGCTTCAGCCCAGCCTAGCCCGTTCACTAAGGCAGCCTTAAAAATATGGGACGACACACGTCCAGCTTGGGACAAACATATTTAGCCCAGTAAACGGGCCATCCCGGCTAAAATGGGACAGTTGCAACTCTAGCAGCCACATTTCCGTCAGTCTGCCCCAGGGCAGCTGTGGCTACAGTAGTAGCTTACCACTAGATTAGATTAGATTAGATTAGATTCAACTTTATTGTCATTACACATGTATGAATACAAGGTAACGAAACACAGTTTAGCATCCAATCAGAAGTGCAAAGGACAGCAGTGCAGTATATACGGTAATTAACAGTATGTGCAATTTAAGCAAATATATGCAAATATATGCAGCAGTGCAGAAAGTTAAGAGTACTGTTATGTGCAAATAATGTGCAATAAGTTAGATGTAGTTATGTAGTTATGCAGTTATGTACAGGTGAGGATGGTAAAAGATGATTGTAAGTGAGTCAGCGGGGAACTAAGTTCAATAACGTGACAGCTGTTGGAAAGAAACTGTTCCTAAACCTGCTGGTTCTAGTCTGAAGGCTTCTGAAATGTCTTCTGGAGGGAAGAAGCTGGAACAGTCCATGAGCAGGATGGTTGGAGTCCCTAAGAATGCTGCGTGCCCGGCGCAGACATCTTTTCCTGTAGACGTCCTCTATAGCTGGAAGTGGAGTCCCTGTGATCCGTTGGGCGGTTTTCACCACCCGCTGTAGCGCCTTGCGGTCAGCTACAGAGCAGCTCCCATACCAGAGTGTGATACAGTTGGTCAGGGTGCTCTCTATCACGCAGTGGTAGAAGTTGCCCAGGATGTCAGTTGACAGATGGTTCTTCTTCAATGTCCTCAAGAAGAAGAGGCGCTGATGGGCCTTCTTGATCAGGCTGGTGGTGTTAACTGACCAGGACAGGTCCTCTGAGATGTGGGTCCCCAGGAATTTGAAGCTGGGGACACGTTCAACAGCTATGCCATTGATATGGATGGGGTCATGTGTCTCTTCCCTCTCCTTCCTGTAGTCCAGTATGAGCTCCTTGGTTTTGCTGGTGTTAAGGAGCAGGTTATTGTCAGCGCACCAAGTAGCCAAGTGCTCAACCTCTGCCCTGTAATCTGACTCGTCGTTGTCCCTGATGAGTCCAATCACTGTGGTGTCATCTGCGAACTTTATGATGGAATTGGATCCATACATAGGCCTGCAGTCATGGGTGTAGAGGGAGTAGAGGAATGGGCTGAGCACACAGCCCTGTGGTACACCAGTGTTGAGTGTGATGACGGAAGAACGGTTGGGGCCTGACCTAACATGCTGGGGTCTGTTGGTCAGAAAATCCATGATCCAGTTGCAGGTGGAGGTACTGATTCCCAGGTCCCCAAGTTTGGTGAGCAACTTGGAGGGGATAATTGTGTTGAATGCTGAGCTGAAGTCAATAAACAGCATTCTTGCGTAGGTGTTCTTGACATCCAGGTGTGAGAGTACATAGTGCAGCGCTGTAGAAACCGCATCCTCTGTACTCCTGTTGCTCCGGTAGGCAAACTGATGAGGGTCCAGTGTAGGGGGCAGGCCTTTTTTGAGCTGTGCCAAGACCAGTCGCTCAAAGCACTTCATGACTATGGGCGTCAGTGCCACAGGGCGATAGTCATTTAGGCACGATGGTGTTGAATGTTTTGGCACTGGTACTATTGAAGTGGTCTTGAAGCACGCTGGTACCACGGCCTGGGCCAGGGACAGATTGAAGATGTCTGTGAAGACCCCTGCCAGCTGCTCAGCGCATGCCCTCAGCACACGCCCAGGAATGCCATCAGGGCCAGCAGCCTTACGTACGTTGACATGACTCAGTGCATTACGGACGTCGGTGTGGGTGAGTGTGAGGTGGTGGAGGTCATCAGAGGGTGGGAAATTGATGTTCTTTTCGTTGTTGTCCTTGTCAAAACGAGCATAGAAGTTATTTAGCTCATTGAGAAAGGGCACAGTCATGGCTATAGGTATGGAGTTGCTGGGCTTATAATCAGAGATAGCTTGAATGCCCTGCCACATACGTCGGGGGTCAGAGTCCCCAAAATGTTCCTCCACCTTCAGCTTGTAGCTGTGCTTGGCCTTCTTGATGCCTCTCTTCAGATCTGCCCTGGATGAACTGTAGGCCTGTGCATCACCAGATCTAAAGGCATTGTTACGTGCTTTTAGCAGAAGTCGCACTTCTCTGTTCATCCACGGCTTCTGATTTGGGTACGTGGTGATCTGTCTTTCCGTGGTGACACTGTCAATAGTGGTGTTGATATGGTCCAGGACTGAGTGGGTGTAAGAGTTGATGTTTATGTGGGAGCCACAGGTAGCCTGAGAGGTGAACATACTCCAGTCTGTGTTCCTAAACTTCTCCTGGAGTACAGAGTCAACCCCCTCTGGCCACACTTTGATGGTCCTCACTGATGGCTTCACCCGGTTGATGAGCGGTACATACTTGGGGGTAAGGAACAAGGATAAATGATCAGACTGACCTAGGTGGGGGAGGGGAGTTGCTGTGTAGGCTCCCACAATATTGGTGTAAACATGGTCCAATGTTTTGTCCCCTCTTGTGTGACAGGAGACATGCTGGTAGAATTTAGGAAGCACTGTCTTGAGGTTAGAGTGGTTAAAATCACCCGCCACAATAAATGCTGCCTCTGGGTGTGCAGTTTGTTGTTTGCTAATAGCTGCATGCAGTTCTTTCATAGCAAGCTTAGCATTAGCATCCGGAGAAATGTAAGTGGCTGTTATGATGGTACAAGTGAACTCGCGTGGCAGATAGAAAGGTCTACATTTAACCATGAGAAACTCCAGGTTAGCTGAGCAGTGTCTCTCAACAGTGACAGAGTTCGTGCACCAAGCCTTGTTAATATAAATGCACAATCCCCCCCCCCCTTGTCTTACCGGAGTCAACTGCTGCTCTGTCTGCCCGGAGCATGTGTAGGCCGGCTAGCTCGATAGCATTGTCGGGTATTCCACTGTGAAGCCATGTTTCCGTAAAAATCATGATATTGCAGTTCATAAGTTTCTTATTGTTGGTGATCCAAAGCCGTAATTCACTAGTTTTGCTCGCCAGAGACCGTACATTAGCAAGGAAAATACTGGGTAGCGATAGCCGGTGCGGTGTTAGCTTTAGCTTAGCTCTTAGCCCACCACGCTTACCCCTCCTTTGTTTACGGTCCTTACGCCGCCTGCGAGCACTTCCGGTCGGCCGGGAAGCCTGCCGAGCGTCGGGAGTTCTCCAGAGCTCCGGGATGAGACGTAGATTCAGACGTAGGTTGCTGATAAAAAGGTCGTTATCGTTGTTTTGTAAACCAATATTCAAAAGCTCATCTCGGGTGTAAGATGTAAAAGCAGAGCTGTTCTGAACGAACATACCCGAAATGAGCAGAAACAACACTGCTAGTCCCCAGAATCTGGTAGGACGCTGAGCCTCGCGTTGTGCACGCGCCGCCATCTTGCGCCTAATGCGCAAGATGGCGGCGCGCGCGTGCAATGCGCATCTTGCGCCACTACCATTGTCTTGTCAGGAGTGAATGAATAATGGACTCACTGTAAGCGCTTTGAGATGTCACTTGACATGTAAAGTGCCATATACTGTACATCTAATCAATTATTATTATTATTATTATTATTATTATTATTATTATTATAATAAAGGGGTCATAATATGCCCCCGAGACCATTCCCAGAAGTCTCAATGAAATATCTGCGTATGCTTTTGGTCAAAACACATCAAAATACATTAACCTCTTGAACTCCGGGATTCCGCGGGCGGTCACGTCTCTGTGTCATAGTGCGCCTCAGTGTGCACTGAAAAAAAAAAGCTACATTTCCGTTCTTCCAGTACAGACACAGCCGCGAACAGAAAGCCAAAGGAGTATTTTGATTGGCTTAGATTTGATTGACCTCTCATTTGACTAATAAGAGCCATGAATTGGGTTTCTGAAACCAATGACTGGAAACCTAGCAAGAAGGACCTGCCTACCAACGACCGCGAATACAACGAGCCAATTGAAGCAGAGAAGTTCGACGATTGAAACGCGTGCGTCCCGTGCGTAAAATCTGTTCTGTCTAAGCCGCTGGGTGACACTCATTGAGACCTGTGTGTAACGGTAGCGTTAGCCAGTCTTTTTTTATTACTACTGTTCTTATTTGTTTTGAAAAATCGTTCGCCAAAACCACAATCATGGAAGTGGAGATGGTTTGACCGGGTCGGGTGACCAGAACCACGAGTCCGTAACAACCGGACCAGCTTCATGTTCGTCTGACTATGAGGAACAGATGTTCGCCAACGACACTGCTGTTGTGGACAGGTAAGTGTTATAAGCTAAATTATTCTTTATCAATGAAAATAGTAATAAAAATGACTTTTGACCGATCGGTAATTACAACGGTCCGTTGTAACGGACCGTTTTTTGTGCGCCGAGCTCCTCTGTAGCAGGGGGTGGGGGGTGGGGAGGAAGTTGTTATCCTCTATATTGCAGATATTTTAGTATAATTTTTATTGCACTGTCGGTTATTTTTTCTTGTAAAAAAAAGACCACATTTTTTATGTGGCATGCTTCTTTGTGTGTGGGGGGCTTGTTTGTTCATTCATTCATTCATGAATGAATAAACAACCCCCCCCCCCACACACACACACACACAGCCCTGAGTGTCACCTTTCATTAGAGCCCAAGATGAAGCTTCTATGTTAAAGCATTCAAAAGTTATAGATGTTTTTCCAAACTGTGCCATTTGGCACAATTTGGCACAGTTCAAAAACACCTGGGAACAACCTGAGAAAAAAGCTGTGTAATATATTCATTTTTTGTGGTATTGTTACAAAATTTTGACCTCAGCTTGATAACACTTGGTTCTACATTTCTGTTGCATTTTCCAGCCAGTATCAGACAGCTGTGTGTTATTTGCAAGCATTTGTATCTAAAAAAAACACCCAAGCAAACTTTATTTTCTTCAAATTCACTATGTTTAGATGACTGTTACTCAGTGGCAGGAGCACTTAGAGAGATTATGACTGTTTTGCCAAAAAATTCAAAGTGTTTTCTTTTAAATGAGACCAACCCCATGAAGATGCTGCAAAGGGTTGAAGAACAGCTTTTGATTTACTTTGGGTATGTTATTTTTAGGCGTTTTTAGGGAAATTGACCAGAGTTCAAGGGGTTAACCAATTACCACCCAGAACAAACTTTAAGACTGTTAAGTTGATGTTTCTTTAAATGCCAATGAGCCCCAGTTCACCTCACCCTCAATCGTATGCACTGCTGAGATCTGTGGTTGAGATGAACATTAGCTAGCCAGCTTCACTTGTAAAATTGGCTGAATGTGAGAGGGTAAAGCTCAAAAGATAATTATAAAGCATCATCAGGAACAAGGGTTTGTGATTTGAGTAGTTAATATGATAGGTAGTGATGGGTCTGGCAACACCAATGCGTCGGCGCATGCGTCGAGCTCATAGAGCGAAACCCTGTGTCGGTGCGTGTCGGTGCGTATCGCTTTAAGAAAGTCGGCGAAACACTGACGCGCCAGCGTTTATAAGGAAGCGCATCTGTCAACGGGATGCATTTGCCCAAAGACTCTCGTATGTGTTGCGGACGGTCCTTGTGCAAATTTATCACAAATTATGGAGCACGAGCAGCCTCAAGGAAAAAGAAAGGTTTCCGCTGTGTGGGACCATTTTTAATCTGATATCGGAAAATAAGGTATTTAAAAATAGCATTTTTAAAATACTGTTTTCTTTGTTTTAATTTCCTTGTTTCCTTCTGTTCCTCTCAGAGTTTCCACTTGATCTATCTGAATTCAAATTCATTTGAAAGTGACTCTTAGTTTACTCTTCATATTTTCTGCAGGCTAAATGTCGCATTTGTTCGACAGAGCTGTCGTATTTAAACAAAAGTGCCTCCTCAGTGCTGAGACATTATAGGGCCAGGCATGAAAATGAAGTCCCGGATACACCCAGGATAGACCCAGGTATACAGCCCTTCTACTACTTACTTACAGTTGCTTTATTGATAATTAATTCCTATTAATTTATTCTTTACTTCATTTTTAACCATCAAGCTTCCAGGAAGCAGATGCTGGATGAAGCTGTGCTCAATTTCATCGTGAAGGACTGCCAGCCCCTCAGCACTGTGGAGAGTGAAGGATTCAGGGAACTGGTTCAGGCCCTTCAGCCCTCATGTTTTGCCAACCAGAAAGGTTTGTGGAAATTATCTAAAGTAGTAGTTGATATATCCAATTTATTTAATCTTTAATTTAAATATATGGATTTGCTTTTGGTTTGACTTGGTGTAATTTTCAGACCATCAAACAAATGGTGGCCAAAAAGTACGAGGAGGAACGGGAACGAGTGAAAATGCAAGTACAGCAAGCTGTGGCAGTGAGTATAACAGCTGACATGTGGACATCTGTGAACATGGAGGCTTACTTGGCTCTTACCTGTCACTACATTAATGAGAATTTGCAGTTGTGTACGTCTGTGTTGGGAGTGCAGTACTTTCCACAAAGTCACACTGCTGACAATTTGGCCCAAGTCAAAAGGGGCATGATGGAGGACTGGGCCATAACCAATAAAGTAAAGTGTTTTGTGACCGACGCAGCACCAAACATGATTGCATCCACTAGACAGCTCCAAATTCGGCACTCAATTTGCATTGCACATAGTCTCAATTTAGACGGGACCGTCTTCACAACAGCTGTCTGCACCCACTTCAGCCATGTTATTCAGCATTGTTTGTTGTTGTTTGGAAATCATGTACTAAAATGCCAATTTGTTGGGTTTTTTTAGATAATCTTTGGCAACATCTCAACATCGAAGTGAGCAGGCAGACCAAAAGTGCCACAGCTGATGCCATCCAGGAGGTGCAGAGATACCTGGCAGAAGGCAATATTGCCAGGTCCCAGGATCCTATGAGATACTGGGACAACCAAAAGACAAATCTATCCAAACCTCTTTCAGCTTGCCTTACAATTTCTCTGCACTCCAGCCTCATCTGAGCCGTGTGAGCGGGTGTTTTCTACAGCTGGAGAGGTTGTATCAAAAAAGCGTAACAGACTCAATTTCAAAACGTTGGAAAAGCTTTTTTGTTTTAATAAAAATTTGTAAAAAAAAAAAAAAATCCCAGTCCACAAGCATCTTCATTCACAACACGTTCACTTAGATTTTCACGTTATGATACATGTTCACATTATTTATTGACTGTATCTAAAAATATCAATGATATTTGAAATTAAAATGAAGATATGAAATAATACAATATAAAATACAATGACTTAAATTATATACTGCTCAAAAAAATAAAGGGAACACTAAACATCCTAGATTTGAATGAAATAGTAAATACTTTGTTCTTTACAAAATCACACAACAGCATGTGAAATTGATGTCAGTGTTGCTTCCTAAGTGGACAGTTTGAGGGACAGTGTTCCCTTTATTTTTTGGAGCAGTATATTGTATATACTAGGTCATCAAATCAGTGTCAGTTGAGTCTGTCAACTAGGTTGCCTGTAGGGATTTTTAAGGTCCAGCAGGTGTCAGTATTCAGTAACACAGTATCAATACAGTTTTGCAACGTGTCGAAACGCATCATGACGCCTCATGGACCCATCACTAAATAGGATTAGACCCAGGTATATCAATGTAGCCAACTCTCACTCTTTTGGAGTGAGTCTCACTCTTTTGCCCTCTCTCTCACTCACCACAAACCTTATTTCTCATTCCAAAATGAGGAAAATATTACCAATATTGTGTTGACTATCTTTAGATTTTTACAAAGTAAGAACTCTCAAGACAGCATAAAGCAGACTGAAATGTTCTAAAACTTATTCTGAGGTTAAAAAAAATGTATGCATAGGAAAAAAGATGTTTTGTGGAGATAGGAGACAGGCGAGGCAAAGAGCTGGGCAACACAGAAACTTTATTCTTCCTCCAACATAACTTACAACAAATAAAAAAATCCCAGGTCTCTGCATTCCTCTTTTATATCTTTAATACCATGCATCGAGATCCGGAACTTCCGACCATCATACATTATGTTTAGAACAAAGCCTGTGTGGCACATTAACATGGCATTACACCGGCGCTGCTCTCACACCCTTCTCCCAGCGGCTCCAGCATTTACTCCCCTCCCCGGGGGGGTGCATAGTGCTTACTGTCTTGTCTGATACTCCCCGGTGACACCTCCTCTTTTGGTCCATTGTTCCCTGGGTGGAGAAGTCCCACACCATGCCCCCACATAGCCCCCCCCCCCCCGAACACCCAGCAAGGGCACTAACACCCCGTCCTTTGGGCTTGAGCTGGCGCCCATAGCGGTTGTAACGGGGGGTCGCCAATCCAGTCGAACCACCCTGCTGGTGGGGTGTACAGGAGGGCACGTCAGTCTGTGGAGGGAAAAAGGGAGGGGGAGAAAACACATCAACTTCGCGAGCGCAGGTCCCTGCCGAGGGATCACCAACTTGCGGAGCCACCAACAGTGGGCGTCCGCACCGGGGAGCTTGGGCCAACACCACCTGCTTGTCTGCCAACACAAAAGTAGGCTTCAGCCTGTCGATGCAGACGGTCTCCCTACGTCCCCCCAAGTCTAACTCAAAATGCTTTGCCCCAGGTTCCAGCTCCCTGAGCGGTCCGTCGTACGGTGGGTGCAGCGGGGTCCAGTGCGCATCGTGCCTGACAAAAACAAAACTAGCATTCTGCAAGGTTTTTGGGACGAAGGTGCAGGGAAAACAATGGTGGGCCGGGCCCGGTACATTAAAAGCCTCCGTACTGTGCAAAAATTGTGCGGGTAGATCAGCCTCGGGCGCGGGGTTTTCCGGAAAAAACTCTCTGGGGTTCCGCGGTGGTTGAGAAAAAACGAGTTCTGCCGGGGAGGCTGCCAAATCCTCCTTAGGTGCGGAGCACAACCCTAAAAGAACCCAGGGCAGGCAGTCGACCCAATTTGCATCCGTGCTCTGAGTGCTGCTTTAAGCGACCTATGAAAATGCTCGCATAACCCATTAGCCTGGGGGTTGTACGCAGTAGTGTGGTGAATTTTGACCCCCAGGCTCTGGGCCCTCGTGGACCAGAGTTCCGAAATGAATTGTGGGCCCCTGTCAGAACTGATGTCCGACGGGGATTCGAACCATGCAACCCAAGCCGATAAAAGAGCACGAGCCACTTCTGCGGATGTGGTAGAAGCCAGTGGGACCACTTCAGGCCAGTGCGTGGTGCGGTCCACGATTGTTCAGAGGTGCGTAAAACCTTGCAACAGCAGGAGGGGTCCCATCAAATCCATGTGGATGTGGTCAAACCTCCTGGCTGGGATTTGGAACGGCTCGAGGGGGGCTCTAGTGTGCTTGTGTACTTTGGCCTGCTGGCATGTGACACAAGCTGCAGCCTACTCTTTCACATCCTTGTGCAAGCGTGGCCAGACGAATTTCGCCCCCACTAACTTCACCGAAGCGCGCACGTCCAGATGCGAAAGGGAGTGGACCGACTCAAAAATGCAACAGTGCCAAGAGCTCGGAACCATCGGGTGCGGGCAGCCAGTGGAGATGTCGTAGAGCAAGGGAGGGCACCCTTCTTGCACCACCCTGCTCTCCAGCAAGCGCCCAGTAGGCGCAGACTGGAGCACGCAAATGTCCACATCCCCGGCTTGCTCCGCGTCAATCACGAGGAAATCTATTCCCATGTAGACCAGGGAGACTAGCACGTGCACAGACAATCGGCCACGACGTGCCCTCTGGCCAAATGCAGTGGCCCAAAAAATCAATCTCTGTCATGTCGAACTGGCACTTCGCCGGGTTATCAGCCCGTGCACCTCCAACCTCTGGAAAACCATCTTGAGATGGGCGATGTGCGGCTCCGGGATCAGGCTCATCACCTGTTGGGTGGCGCTCGCATCCAGCGCAGCGACCACATAGTAATACCTGGTATTGTCCGTTGTTATCCCACGGAGTGCGAACTGGGCTTCTCTGTGCAGGAACCACGTGGTTGGGTTGTGAAGCTAGAAGTCTGGGAGCTCAACTGAGACTATGCACGCGGCACTGGTGCTCTCCCTCCAGGCAGTCTCCAGGGCGGTGCTCAGCTCATTTTACATGGCACGTCTTAGGGTCACCGATGTGGAGAAAGGAGGCAGGCAAGGCAACGAGCTGGACAACACAGAAACTTTATTCTTTCTCCAACATAACTTACAGCAAAAAAAAAAGATCCTGGGTCTCTGTGTATTCCTCTTTTATATCTTTAATACCATGCATCCAGACTTGGAACTTCCGACCATCATACATTATGTTTAGAACAAAGCCTGTGTGGCACATTAACATGACATAACGCCAGCGCCGCTCTCACACCCTTCTCCCAGCGGCTCTAGCATTTACTCCTCTCCCCAAGGGGCGCATAGTCCTTACTGTCCCTTCTGATACTCCCCCAGTGACACCTCCTCTTTCGGTCCATTGTTCCCTGGGTGGAGAAGTCCCACATCATGCCCCCATAGTGTGTGCATTGTGCCTATGCAGGTTCACCCCCCCCCCCCCCCCAGTGTCCCCCATGCACAATTCCCTTTCAATCTCACTAAAAGCTTTTCTGAAAAGTTGGCAACTCTGGATATATAAGGTGTGTCAGAAAAGAAACAGGACTGGGGTCACAAAAAAATCATTTCTTTATTTTTTACAATTTCCTGTTAATCAGCATGGCAAGCAGAACAGATATCTGCCTCCCTTATTGTGCCAAACAGATTTACTTTGGCAAAAGGAGTTCTGCTCATATTTGAAATATGCTGTATATAAATAGTCTTTATAGACTCCTTTTGCTGTGAAATAACTTTAATACTTTATTTAATTTGTCTTACTTATGCTGGACCTTACAGGGGGAAATACGGGAGGGAATTGAAAGGATATGAAGTGGTCGGAAGGGGTGGGGGTGGGGATGAGGGAGTGGGGAGGGGGAGAGAAAGAAAGAAGCATAAATGGGGAGAAAATACAAGAAACAATTACTGCTTTAATGAATGGAAACATTGGACACTGGATTTTTTCTTCTCATGTTTTTAAATGTCAAGACTTGCCCATAGCAGCTGATAGTGTCTGCTTGCTCAAGCCAAAGGGACACTACTAGATGTTGGATGAGATGGGTGAGTTATGTCAATTATGTCTTCTTTGTTAGCACACTAGAAATACCATATGCCACCTTCATCCCTTTCCCTTTTGTCCAATACACCAAATTCGAGATTATTATGCAAATGATATTTGTCTCTGGTTTTCCTAAATAGCCGATGCAAATGACAATCAGTATAGTTTTCAAGTCATCAACCGTTAGAGCATAATTCAGATTTTATTGAACAAACCTCCCAATGATAACTATTTTTTTTTTTTGCAAAAATAAAAAAAAAACAACTCAAAATGCACTGTTCCAAATTATTGTGCACAAGAGTTTCAAAACATTCTATTGGTTGTAAAGAACTGAAAATGGTCATTTGTTGAATTTACAGCATTAGGAGGTTTCAATCAAAAACATCTTAACAGGCCAAGTTACAAGTTAACATAGGACCCCTTTTTTGATATATCCTTCACAATTCTTGCATCCATTGAACTTGTGAGTTTTTGGAGTTTCTGTTTGAATTTCTTTGCAAGATGTCAGATTAGCCTCCCACAGCTATTGCTTTGATGGGAACTGCCTCCCACCCTCATAGATCTTTTGCTTGAGGATGCACCAAAGGTTCTCAATACGGTTGAGGTCAGGGGAGGATGGGGGCTACACCATGAATTTCTCTCCTTTTATGCTCGGGGAGGATGGGGGCTACACCATGAATTTCTCTCCTTTTATGCTCATAGCAGCCAGTGACACAGAGGTATTCTTTGCAGCATGAGATGGTGCATTGTGATGTATGACGATAATTTTGCTACGGAAGGCACGGTTCTTCTTTTTGTACCATGGAAGAAAGTGGTCAGTTAGAAACTCTATATCCTTTGCCAAGGTCATTTTCCCCACCTTCAGGGACCCTAAAGGGGCCTACCAGCTCTCTCCCCTTGATTCCAGCCCAAAACATGACTCCGCCACCTCCTTGCTAACGTCACAGCCTTGTTGGGACATCCACCAACCATCCACTGCTCCATCTGGACCATCGAGATGCACAGCATTCATCAGTAAACAAAAAGGGCCCACTGCAACCATTTCTGCTTGTGAGCATTGGTTAGGGGTGGCCGAATAGTAGGTGTATGCACAACTGCAAGCTTCTGAAGGATCCTACACCTTGAGGTTTGTGGGACTTTAGAGGCACCAGCAGCTTCAAATACTTGTGTGCTGCTTTGTAATGGCATTTTAGCAGCTGCTCTCTTAAGCCGATGAATTTGTCTGGCAGAAACCTTCCTCATTATGCCTTTATCTACACGGACCCGTCTGTGCTCTGAATCAGCCACAAATTTCTTCACAGTACGATTATCATGCTTACGTTTTTGTGAAATATCTAATGTTTTCATGCCTTGTCCAAAGTATTGCACTATTTGATGCTTTTTGGCAGCAGAGAGATCCTTTATCTTTACCATATCGCTTGAAACCTCTGGCATGCTTAATAATGTGGAACATCCTTCTTAAGTAGTTTTCCTTTAATTGGGCTCACCTGCCAAACTAATTATGACAGGTGTCTGAGATTGATATCAGTGATCCAAAGATCCTTGAGACACAATACCATCCATGAGTTTAATTGAAAAACAAAAGACTGAATGTTTGACACTAAAATTTTATTTGCATAATAATTTGGAACACAGTACTCCTGCGGGAGAGGTGGGTTTCACTTTTCAGTTTTGACGCATCCTATTCTTTCTTACTATTTTGTGTTTTTATATTGTAGCATATTAACATTAATAAAGTGGTTGTTTATGAGTTTCTTTTCTAGCAGGAAAGTTTCGGAGGATCAAGTTTATTTCTGTTCTTTTCTTGTAAGTTTACTGTTGTATGAGACCTGCAGTGGGCAAGCTGTGGAATAAGGCTTGAACCAGCAGGAACTGAATTTGAATTTGAATTATCTGAATTTGAATAACTGAATCTGAACCTGAATTAATTAGTTTGAATAATTGCTTTTAAAATTTGAATCTGAACTGTCTAATTTGAAATTGAATCTATTGGTTTGAATGTGTATTGCAATAAAATTGAAACTGTATTTCATTTACTTGAAAAATTTGGCTCCCTAATTCATTATCAGAGTTCAGTTTCACTTCTTGTCATACAAATTCAGTTTTTTATTTCAGGTTTTTGTTCCACACATCCGGGACCTAGCCTCAGTCAAAACTAGTCGAGCACAGATAGAAAGAACTCTGTTTTACGTCCGCAATTCTTGCTTTACATTGTGGAGAGTGTAAATAACGAGACTGATTCATGTAGCAGATGACTTTATTTGCTCTCTCATCAGTCATACACAGAAAAAGCATGTCTCAATACACCATGGGTTCTCCTTTTATACCAGCCGCTCATCTCACATTTGCATGACATTTCACATCACAATACATTCATCCTTTCTCCCCCCCAACTCGTTCTTCCTGCTATCTCACCATGATCTCCCTAGCTATTGTTCTCCTCTGTTTACCCTCTGCATCCAGTCTGAGATGATTAACCCAGTCTCTACACCACCACCCCTCCCCCCCGAGAATCTCAGACAGCGTTTCAGTCCTCACGTCCTTTTGGCTCCAGTCTCCTCCCATATCTGCTGTAACAGGGGTTAACTGCCTCCACGGCGCTGCTGTGCCGGCGGGGGGCTGCTGGGGGTGTGTCTGTCTGCGGGTGGGCCATGGTGAGGGGGGAGGAAACTTCGATTTGCCCGTGTGGCTGCTCTGATGAATTGTTTACCTGGGGAGTTCTCAGTGGGGGTCTTCCACGCCGAGGGGCCCGAGCCAACAGCACTTGCTCATCCGCCACTACAAAGGCGGGCTTAAGTCTGTCTATGCATATTTTCTCCCGATGACCCCCCAAGTCTAACAAAAAATGTTTGTCCCCTGTTTCCAGCACTCTGAACGGGCCATCGTAGGGTGGGCGCAATGGAGGGCAGTGGGCATCATGCCTGACAAACACGAACGCCGCAGTCTTCAAAGTTTTTGGCACAAAAGCGCGTGGAAAACAGTGGTGGGCCGGGCCCGGCAGCGTGCCTTTGTCTGCATTATGCTGCAAATGCTGAGACGGGCAGCTGTCCAGCGCGGGATTATCTGACAAAAATTCCCCGGGCAGCCGCAGTGGCTGAGAAAAAAACAAGCTCTGCCGGGGAAGCCTCCAAATCCTCTTTTGGTGTGGAACGCAACCCCAATAAAACCCACGGCAACCAGTCTACCCAATTTGCATCCGTCAGTGAAGCCCTGAGCGCTGCTTTCAGTGACCTATGAAAACGCTTGCATAACCCATTGGTCTGTGGGTTGTACGCGGTTGTGCGATGAATTGCAACACCCAGGCTGCGTGCCATCGCAGACCAGAGGTCTGAAACAAACTGAGGGCCCCTATCGGACGTGATGTCCGACGGGGTTCCAAACCGCGCCACCCATGTCATCAAAAAAGCACACGCCACGTCCGCGGACGTGGTTGCCGCCAGCAAGACTGCTTCTGGCCAGCGTGTGGTGTGGTCCACCACTGTTAGAAGGTGCGTGCACCCCTGCGATGGCAGGAGGGGGCCCACAAGGTCCACGTGAACATGGTCGAACCTCTTAGCCGGTAAACGAAATGGCTCCAAAGGAGCCTTCGTGTGTCTGTGTACTTTGGCTCGTTGGCACGCTATGCAGGCTGCAGCCCACTCTTTCACTTGTTTGCGCAGGCCTGGCCACACAAACTTCGCTCCCACCATTTTGACTGACGTGCGAACTCCTGGGTGCGCCAGAGCGTGAACTGACTCAAACACGCGGCGGCGCCACGCGACTGGGACCACCGGGCGCGGGCGTCCCGTGGAGACGTCGCAGATTAGGAGGGGCTTGCCGTCTTGCAGTAATCTGCTCTCCACCCTTAACCCTGTTGGTCCAGACTGGAGCGTGCACACGTCCGTATCGCTAATCTGCTCTGCGGCCATGGCTGTATAATCTTATCCCCATGCAGACCGGGGCCACTACTGCACGCGAGAGGCAGTCCGCCACCACATTCAGTTTACCCGACACATGCTGAATATCGGTCGTAAACTCCGAGATCGCGGCCAGCTGTCTCTGCTGCCAACCCGACCATGGTTCCGAAACCTTGGCCATCGCGAACATCAGCGGGTTGTGGTCCACGAACGCGGTGAAGCTGCGCCCTTCCAGCCAGAACTGGAAGTGGCGTATGGCCAGGTGGAGAGCCAGCAACTCTCTGTCGAACGCACTGTATTTACGCTCACTGTCGCGCAAAGCCCTGCTGAAAAAAGCGAGCGGCTACCAAGAACCAGCAACACGTTGCTCCACGACGGCCCCTATGGCCACGTCCGAGGCGTCGGTAGTGAGCGCTATCCGGGCCACCGGGTCCGGGTGCGCCAACAGTGCAGCGTTTGCCAGGGCTGTTTTAACCTCAGAGAACGCCTGCTCTCGCTCTGGAGTCCATTCGACTCTATCCGCGGGTTTCCGTCTCTTGAGCGCGGCGTACAATGGCTGCATGAGTTGAGCGGCTTGTGGGCCATGAACGCGGTGAAGCTGCACCCTTCCAGCCAGAACTGGAAGTGGCGTATGGCCAGGTGGAGAGCCAGCAAGTCTCTGTCGAACGCGCTGTATTTACGCTCACTGTCGCGCAAAGCCCTGCTGAAAAAAGCGAGCGGCTACCAAGAACCGGCGACACGTTGCTCCACGACGGCCCCTATGGCCACGTCCGAGGCGTCGGTAGTGAGCGCTATCCGGGCCGCCGGGTCCAGGTGCGCCAACAGTGCGGCATTTGCCAGGGCTGTTTTAACCTCAGAGAACGCCTGCTCTCGCTCCGGAGTCCATTCGACTCTATCCGCGGGTTTCCGTCTCTTGAGCGCGGCGTACAATGGCTGCATGAGTTGAGCGGATTGTGGTCCACGAACGCGGTGAAGCTGTGCCCTTCCAGCCAGAACTGGAAGTGGCGTATGGCCAGGTGGAGAGCCAGCAAGTCTCTGTCGAACGCGTTGTGTTTACGCTCACTGTCGCGCAAAGCCCTGCTGAAAAAAGCGAGCGGCTACCAAGAACCGGCGACACATTGCTCCACGACGGCCCCTATGGCCACGTCCGAGGCGTCGGTAGTGAGTGCTATCCGGGCCGCCGGGTCCGGGTGCGCCAACAGTGCGCCGTTTGCCAGGGCTGTTTTAACTTCAGAGAACACCTGCTCTCGCTCCGGAGTCCATTCGACTCTATCCACGGGTTTCCATCTCCTGAGCGCGGCGTACAATGGCTGCATGAGTTGAGCTGCTCGGAGGAGGAACTGGTTATAAAAGTTAACCATCCCCAAAAATTCTTGCAGCGCCCTGACCATCTGAGGCCGGGGAAAATTCACCATGGCGCACATTTTGTCGGGCAAGGGTATCGCTCCCTCCGGTGAGACACAGTGCCCCAAAAAATCAATCCCCATCACGCCGAACTGGCATTTCGCTGAGTTGATTATTAACCTGTGCTCCTCCAACCTCCGGAAAACCGTCGTGAGGTGGGTTACGTGTTTGTCCTCGGATGCACTGGCCACCAGGATATCATCCAGGTAGACGAACACAAATGGGAGATCGCGCAACACTGCATCCATCATGCGTTGGAATGTCTGTGCTGCGCCTTTTATTCCGAAGGGCATGCGTAAAAACTCAAACAAGCCAAACGGAGTTATTACCGCTGTTTTGGGTACGTCCTCCGTGCGGACTGGGACCTGGTGGTAACTGCAGACCAGGTCTATTTTAGAAAAAATGCGTGCCCCGGCGAGATGAACGGAAAAATCCTGAATATGGGAAATCGGGTAGTGGTCGTGCGCTGTGGCGTTATTCAATCTGCGGAAATCACCGCACGGTCGCCACGATCCCTCAGCCTTAGGGACCATGTGTAGCGGGGATGCCCATGGGCTGTTCGATCCCCTGATGATGCCCAATCTTTCCAGGTTGGCAAACTCCTCGCGCCCTATGGCCAGCTTAGCTGCGTCCAAGCGCCGAGGCCGTGTGAAAACGGGCGGCCCGGTGGTGGTGATAAAGTGTTCCACCCCGTGTTTAGCGATGGCTGCCGAAAATGTCGGGACCGTGAGTGCTGGAAACTGAGTGAGCAGTGTGTGGAACTTACCGCCTGGAGCTGTGACGCTGGCTTGTGTTATTGGCCCGGCCCCTTGAGCTGTACAGGGGAGAGAATCAAAAGACGGTGCATTTACCAGGCGCCTGTTAGCCACATCAACTAGTAACCCATGTGCACACAGAAAATCAGCTCCCAGGATTGGGATACTCAGTGCCACTATGACAAAAGTCCACTCGTACATACGGCCGTGTAGGGATAAAGTCAGTGTTCTCCCACCAAAAGTCTTAATGTCCGAGCCGTTTACTGCTACCAGCCCGGGGCTGCTAGGTCCTGCCAGCCGGTCGGCGTAGGACGGCAGGATGATGCTCTTCTGGGCTCCAGTCTCTACGAGGAACCGTCTCCCCAAGCGCGAGTCCGTCATGTAGAGCAGCTTGTTCTCTTCACTTGGCATTTCCCGAGCGCTTGAATTGGCACGGTGGCACACATCTGCGTGCGTTCTCTCCGAAGCAGCAGAGGTAGAAGCAGAGCGTGTCTCTCTGGCGCTCCCTGGCCCCCGCTGCCGCTACTGTCAGTGGCTCCTCGCCTCCGCTGGTCATCTCGCTGGGTTCCGACGCCGCCGCGTTCACTGTGAGGGCTCTGGTGGTGAGGATGATCCGATCTGCCTCCTGGGCTAGCGCACGGTAGTCACATGCGGCCAGCAACGGCGAATTGGCAAGAACCGCTCTCGCCTCTGTTGGGAGGTTCCGAAGGAAAAGGTGGGCAAACAGAAAATGCCTGTAGTCCGTGCCCATTAACGCCAACATCTTCTCCATCAGTTCGACCGCCGAACCATCTCCTAACTCGGAGCACCTCAGGAGCCTCTCTGCTCTCTCACAGTCCGAGAGCGTGTAGCACCGGGTCAGCGCAGCCTTGAGAGCCCCGTATTTGTCGTGGGCTGGAGGCTGTTCGAGCAGGCTCGCTACTTGCTGAGACATGTGAGCGTCCAGCGCTGCGACCACATATGCCTTATTTCCACCATCATAGTTCGCCTCAACTCCTTTCTTTTCGTTACTACTTGTTTCTGCCGCGGTTGTGCATCCATTACAACCGTGGAAAACCGTGTATAGCTGGGGTGGGCGGGATTTTTTTTACAGCAAGGCGGCGCCACACTCCCGTGACGTAAAACACGCAACCCAAGCCAAACACAACATGGCGGCTTTACAAGGCGACTCCTCGGTCTGTGGCTTTTTTCACCGTAAATGCCAAAAAGGACCGTCAGACAAGGGTACAGGCAGTGAGACAAAACACTCTGGAATAGTTCTGCAGCTTCTGGAGAGCGCCGAAGACGTGAGGATACAAACTAGGTCATATGTGACGGTAAGCTAATGGTTGCTGATGCTATTTTGCTATAAGTACGTCGTACTACACTGTAATCTCTGCAAGTTATCACTGTTTAGGTACTAAAATATGTGCGCTGTGTGTGTTTCAGATGGCTCTGTTGTGGGAAAATTACAACTTCAAACGGTCAGTCTGGCGTTCATGTACAGCCTGTCAACTGTCAACTGTCAGCACAGCTTCACAAACGATCAGTGGTTGTAGAGCTTAAGAATGTCTGGTTTATTTCCTGTGCAAAAATTGCTGTGATCTAAGTAATGTAACCCTATTTCACTGTTTATGGGAATGTAGAAAAATCAGAATGTTTTGGGAAGCGGTGAGGGTAACTGTATTGATATGTGAAGTTCATATGGAGTCACCACTAGAGGGCAGTATGACCCCGGCCATGACCTGACTATAAAAGGAGATGTACATGTGTCACTGTGTGGTTAGTTGTTAGTTGCACTTGAAGTGACAAGTAAAAAGTCCTAACTGACACCCGGTGTGTGCGCCTCATCACTACAAGGTTCCAGGAGAACATTACATGGTACCAGGAGTAAATTACATGGAACCAGGATAAAAACTACGAACCGACGGCGAAGATGAACGCTCTTCGACAGCCGGACGAGTTAAAGTTGACCGGTAACGTCAACGAGAACTGGAAAGTATTCAAACAGAGTTTTGAACTTTATTCGCTTGCTATCGGTCTCCGTGACGAGGAGAGGAAAATAGCATTACTGCTAACAGTAGCAGGGCGAGCGGCGCTAAATGTGTTTAACACATTCATCTTCACGGAAGAAGAAAAAGGCAACTTTGACACCGTGATGAAGAAATTTGACGATTATTGCACACCGAGAAAGAATGAAACGTACGAGAGGTATGTGTTCAGAAAAAGACTTCAGAAAGAGTCAGAGTCCATCGAGCTGTATGTCACAGACCTACGGTTGAAATGTCAGTCATGCAACTTTGGAACATTAAGTGAGTCAATGATACGGGACCAAATTGTAATAGGGGTCCAAGACAACAAATTGCGGATGCAATTACTGAAAGAGACTAACTTAACGCTGGAGAAAGCGATACAGATTTACCAAGCGTCTGAGAGTATAAAGGCACAATTCAAGACTTTTAGCAGCAAGGAAAAAGAGACTGCTGAGGTCGGTGCAGTGCAGCGCGCGAAGCCGAAAGGAACGTTGCAGGCAAGAAAAAGGGAGGCAAACCCAGAGCGCGCGCGCGGGAACTGTGAGCGGTGTGGAAGGCAACATGCGCTGAAACAGTGTCCAGCATTCGGGAAGGAATGTCGCAAGTGTGGCGGAAAAAATCACTTCGCAAAGACTTGCTTCTCAAAGAGGAGGGTGCAACTCGTGGAGAAAAAGAGCGACAGCGAGGAGGATCAGTTTTACGTGGACGCCATCGAGGGAGAGACGAGCACTGACGAATGGATAGTGTGCCTGGAGATGAATGGCACGGACATGTCACTGAAGCTCGACACAGGTGCGCAGGTAAACATCCTGCCAATGAAAGATTTTAAAAGACTGAAAAACAAACCGAAAATAAGAAATAAAAAGATTAATCTGAGAACATATGACGATAAGCCAATACCCACTAAGGGAATGTGCAGGGTTACACTGTCAAACAAAGGTAAAACAGTGAATGCATTGTTTGTACTTGTTGATGGAAATAGACAAGCAATTTTGGGTTTAAAAACATGCGATCAGCTAGGTCTGATCAAGAGGGTAAATGTCATTGATACAGACAAAGTGACAACATGAGAAAATACAGAGGCTACAACAAGTAGGCACAAACACACTGACTGGGTGAAAGAATACAAAGAGGTGTTCAAAGGAATAGGCCGCCTACCAGGCAAACAAAAAATTAGGCTGAAAGAGAATGCAGAGCCAGTCATACATGCAGCAAGAAAAGTGCCAATAGCTCTTAAAAAGAGGCTGAGGGAAACTCTAGACTCACTGATAGCAGACGGAGTGGTCAGAAAAATAGAAGAACCAACTGAATGGGTTAACTCACTAGTTATAGTGGAGAAGCCAAATGGAGATTTGAGATTGTGCATAGATCCAAAAGATCTAAATAAAGTAATACAGCGGGAGCATTACAGGCTACCAACAAAATCTGACATAACCAGCACAATGAGTGGAGCAAATTACTTCACAAAATTAGATGCCAAATCTGGGTTTTACCAAATAGTGCTTGACGAGGAAAGCGCTAAATTGTGCACATTTAATACGCCATTCGGAAGGCATTGCTTTCTACGAATGCCGTTCGGGATTAGCTCAGCCCCTGAAATTTTCCATAGAACTGTGCAGCAATTGTTTGACGGAATAGAAGGGGTGGGAGTTTTTCTTGATGATGTGGTAGTCTGGGGAAAAACAAAAGAGGAGCACGACGAAAGGTTGGCAAGAGTTCTCACACAGGCGCAAAAGTCAGGTATGAAACTGAATAAGAGTAAGTGCCAATTCGGGGTACGGGAGATTACATACCTGGGAGAGAAATTATCTGGGGCAGGCGTGTAACCAGATCCGGAAAAAGTGCGGGCCATAGCAGAGCTGCCAGTACCGCAGAACAAAAATGACTTGCAAAGAGCCCTAGGGCTAGTCAATTACATGGGAAAATTTATCCCAAATTTATCAGCTAACACAATAGCTCTTAGAAGCTTGTTAGAGACCAATACAATGTGGAAGTGGATGGCAGAGCATGCCAGAGAATGGGAGTGGCTCAAAAGCAGTCTAATAAAGGAGCCAGTGTTAAAATTCTATGATCAGGACAAACTGCTAAAAGTGTCCACAGATGCGTCCAAAGCCGGCCTAGGAGCTGTGCTATTGCAAAAACATGACACAGAGTGGTATCCAGTCGCATACGCATCGCGCACCATGACAAGCGCAGAAAAAAATTACGCGCAAATAGAGAAAGAGACTCTAGGTGCAGTGTTTGGATGTGAGAAGTTTCATGAATATGTGTATGGACGGTCAGTAATACTAGAATCAGACCACAAACCACTGATTGCGATCTCACAGAAGCCACTGGGTGACGCACCACCGCGCATCCAGCGTCTAATGTTAAGATTACAGAAATATGACTTGAAATTTGAGTTTACACCAGGCAAGCAACTAATTGTAGCCGATGCGCTGAGTAGGGCTAGCTTGAGCAACACCAGCAGCACAACAGAGGAAGCTGTGCAAATACATGTAGACTCTATTAAGGCACACATGCCAGTGTCAGATGCAAAATGGACGAAGATAGTGAAAGAAACACAAAAAGATGAGAAACTAAAAAGAGTAATGGAACAGATACATCAGCCAGGACAGGTTATAATTGGCAAGCCTTACCAACACTTTAAAGGTGAACTGTCTGTGTTAGATGGGGTTCTGTTAAAAGGTACAAGGATAGTCATACCTACCTCCATGAGATCAGAAATGGTTAAATTAGTGCATGAGGGGCATTTGGGTATTGAAAAGTGCAAAAGACGTGCACGTGATGTTTTGTATTGGCCCAGCATGCACAAGGACATTGAGGCATATGTGCAGCGCTGTGACATTTGCCAGCGCCACAGGTATCAACAGCCAAAGGAGCCTATGAGGCCCCATGAGAAGCCTCAAGGGCCATGGAGAAAAGTGGGCATGGATCTATTTCAGCTTAAAGGCAAGGACTATCTGTTAGTCATGGACTATCATTCCACCTACCCAGAGTTTGCAGGGTTGAGTGACACAACAGCAGAAAAGGTGATTGCACATACAAAGACAATGTTCGCACGCCATGGAATTCCAATGACTGTTGTAAGTGATAACGGACCACAATTCACGAGTCAGTGCTTCAAAGACTTTGCAGACACATATGGGTTCAAGTACGTGACCTCAAGCCCTCTGTACCCACAGTCAAATGGGTTAGCAGAGAAAGGGGTGCAAATTGTGAAGCGCATACTGAAAAAGGCTGCAGACAATGCAGAAGACCCACATCTGGCGATCCTGAATTACCGAACATCACCACTGGAGAATGGACTGTCCCCAGCAGAAATGCTCATGAACAGAAAACTCAGAACGCGACTTCCATCAGCATCTCAAGTGATGGAAAAGAGAGATGTGAGGCGTGAGGAGAGGCAAACTGAACTGTACAACAGAACAGCACGACCTCTGAGACCACTTGCACATGAGGACATAGTGCGAGTGAGATGTGATGGAGAATGGGGACCGCTGGCAAAAGTGGTCAAAGAAACAACTCCCAGATCATATGAAGTCATCACAGAGCATGGGAAAACAATGAGGCGAAACCGACGTCACTTACTGAAAGTGCCTCAGACAAAAATGAGAGTCACAGACAGTGAAACAAGCGACATGCTAATTTCCAGCCAAACCGAACAACCAGAAATGACTGAGAACCAAAACTTAGAGACAGACAATAACGAACAGACTGAGGTGACACAAATCAGAAGATCACAAAGGCAAATTGTGAAACCGAAAAGATTGATTGAGGAAATGTAAGGAGTACTGAAATGAAAAAAAAAAAAATAAAAAATGTGTTGATATTGAATTGTAAACAGAGAGAAAAAAATGTGTTGATGTTGAATTGTAAACAGAGAAAAAATTGAACTTGTGATTCAGTGTACAAGGTTGAAAAAAAAAAATGTAAATAGAAATGGAATTTATTTTGTTTATTGAAAGTAGAGAAACAGTTTAAGTTTATAGTAGGACGACCTTTTACTTAAAAAAAAAAGGGAGATGTATTGATATGTGAAGTTCATATGGAGTCACCACTAGAGGGCAGTATGACCCCGGCCATGACCTGACTATAAAAGGAGATGTACATGTGTCACTGTGTGGTTAGTTGTTAGTTGCACTTGAAGTGACAAGTAAAAAGTCCTAACTGACACCCGGTGTGTGCGCCTCGTCACTACAAGGTTCCAGGAGAACATTACAGTAACAATTGAAAAAATAATTTCAAAACAATTCACATTGAACCCTAAACTGTTTTTGTTGGGTCTGTATCCAGAAAAACATAACTTTAATAACAGTGAAAGAACATTCATAGACCTCAGTTTGCTTAATGCCAAAAAATGTATTGCATTACTGTGGAAAAAGACTCATAGACCAGATGTGACTCAGTGTTTAAGACAGATGTTAACAACCTTCCACTAGAAAGAATAACATACATACTGAAATCAAAGGAAAATGTGTTTGAGAATATATGGAGACCTTTCATTGATTATGTAAAGAAAGTAAACATAACTTCTGAAGAAGAATGTGAATATGTGTGGACCTTGCAAATTCAAAGCTGGTGAATGTACAGTATATTATGTATTCTAATGTAATAGATTACCTAGACTAAACAGAGGAAGGAACATTGTTGTTGACTTGTTTTTGTTAATGGCTGCTGTTTTTATTACCCTTTTTTATGTCATTTTATTGTTTTTAGTTTTTAAATTACTTTTGTGTTAGTGTCTGTGTGTGCTGTTTGTAAAAAAAAAAAAAAAAGGTTCAATAAAAATATTGTGGGAAAAAAAAATTGCTCTGATCTGCGTGAAAATCATGGACTGTTGAGACATCATGGACGTACCTGCTTCAGCTGCACTGAGTCTGAGATGTTGTCATAGCAAAAAATGATCAGCTGACAACTTGATCGCCAGGTTAATAACTATATTAGCCACAAAATGTACTGTATATTCAAAAGTAAACAGTACTGAGTTCAGTATAATAAGATGTATTTGACAGTTATGATGCATTTTAGGCCAAAACAAACTTGATCTAGGATTAAAAGCAATTAAAATAATGCAGTCACAGGGTTACATGGAAAATGCTTGATTTACTAGATATATACTGTAGAAATATACAGTATATTCTCTGCATCAACAATGTACTATATATGCATTCATGTAGTATTGCACTGACAAACCTCTGAAGTTTTTGCAGATGTCTCTTTTTTATATGTGAAGGTTACCACCATGTGACATAAATTTCTTAAAAATGAGCCATTATTTTCAAGGTCACCCATTATTGGTTTGTACTATTGACTCTTTTCCCACCAGTATATTAACAGACAAAAATAGAAATCATGATGCAAACACATAAGTCACTAAATTGTTTATTACAATCAGCAGCAAATTCCAGATTATTCAGAATGTGCAAAACTCAAACTGTAAGACTGGTTCACTCAGCAGCTGGGATGTGCAGCTCACACTGGTCTCAGATCAGCAGATCTTAGGCCTGCATCTCTGTAAATAATGACGCAAGGTCCAGTTTGGGGTGGATCGATCCTTTACCTCTTGCCTAGACAAAAGACAGAATTGGGTGGTGGTTAAATAAAGGAAGTTTAAAACATATTTGGGAAATACACTTGTTGCTAAAAGCCAGTGGTGGAATGTGAATGAATGAATCTTTATTTCGGATAGATTTAAAGAAAATAGAATATTATAACAAAGGCGAAAAAAAATGTAATAAGGTCGAATTAAACAATAACTCCTCTGATTACACAGTTCAACATAGGTTATCTGAAATGGGTGATGGCTGAAGCTGCAGCTTATATTGCCCACCATATTCCATCCAAGAATTCAAAAGAAAAACAAAACAGCAGCGATTCCAATTCCAATGTGACAATAAAGTACTTTGTTGTTTTATTTAACCACAATTTTCATGTAGCTGCACTGATGTCAAGTCGATTTTACAAGGGCTGGGTTACATTTAAAATCATCTGCTTATACTGTGGCCTCAGCAATCAGAATGAATTAATACATTCACTTGAATGGAATATAGTACTTTAACTGAAGGTGTGCATCACAGATTATGGAGTCGCTCAGTCAAAATATTGAGTTTTTATCAATAAAAATTTGTCTGGAATGTAAAAGTGTCTCTTCTTGCACTGGCTTCAAGTGTGGGCGGTGTTTTGTACTTTTATTGCTAAAATATAAAAGGAAGCACTACAATGGGTCTCAAATATTTGTAATGTGTCCTGTTACTGCATGAGTTTATTGATGATAGAGTATAAACTACACATATAAACTAAATTATATTGATGACTGAACAACTGCCATTCCCCAAAAGATACAGTTATTAACATAACTCACAAAGGATCACACAAGTGATCTGACAAAAAAATAAATACATTAACAAGTGGTTTATTTTACAGTTGATGTGCCATATTCACACAATCAAATAAATCTCAGTTCAGTCCCTTTTATATTAAGTGGAAATTGTGCTACTTTGGTTCTGACACTTTTACCTATAAAAGCAAAGGATTTCCAGTACTTTCCACAGTGGCGACGTCCGTTGTTGAGCGGCCGATTCCCTCCTCCCTAGACGAACGACAGAAATGGATGGTAGTTAGTTTCAAGCAAGTTCAACACTTATACAGGCACATCTCAAAAATTAGAATATCATGAAAAAGTTCAATATTTTTGTCACTCATTTCAGAAAGTGAAACCCATATATAGATTCATTACAGGGACAGTGATATATTGAAAGTGTTTATTTTAATATTGATGATTATGGCTACAGCCCATATTAACCAACACCTCAGCGGCCAACATTTCTATTTAAAAAATATTTTTTAAAGTTTATGTAATATTCTAATTTTTTGCCAAATTGAATGTGGGGTTTTCAGGGGCTGGAATGTGAATTAATGAATGAATCTTTATTTCGGATTGATTAAAGGTAAAGATTAAAAGAAAATAGAATAATATAACAAAGGGCAAAAAATCTAACAAGGTCAAATTAAACAATAACTCCTCTGATTATACAGTTCAACATAGGTTATCTGAAATGGGTGATGGCTGAAGCTGCAGCTTATATTGCCCACCCATATTCCATCCAAGAATTCAAAAGAAAAACAAAACAGGAGGGATTACAGTTTGAATGTGACAATAAAGTACTTCGTTGTTGTAGCATTAAATTGCACACAAATTAAAGCGCAGGACCAAAGTGCAATACAAAACACAAACCAGGATTTTAACCAGGATTAACATATTTCATCGTTTTGCTCTCAGGAGCGAATATTAAGATAAGATAAGATAAGATAAGATAAGATAACATAAGCCTTTATTAGTCCCACAACGGGGAAATTCCAGGATTGCAACAGCACAGGGATAGCAACACTCAGAGCAACAATCAGAAGGCAAGAAAAAAACAAGCAAGCAAGAGCAGCTAATATACATATGTACATATGTATTTAGGAGAAATATTTAGGAGAAAACAAGCGCGATTCAGCAGTTGGTACACTAGTATTCAGCAGTTTGCTAGCACTAGCAAAAAAAACGTTAGCCAGCACAGAACAGCACTGTAATGGGTCAAAAAAAGTGAGCTTACCACCAACAGGATAAATAAGCAAACATATGCACATTATTACAAATCACTCACCATCGATGGTTCTCTCACGTTCGTCTTCAGCTTGTCTATATAGTCCAGCCATATATATGGCCAGCCATCGGGTCCGGGTCACTCCTCACTGTGTCTCTGCCACCAAGCAGAGAAAACTCCGCACCTCTTCGTTGGACCGCAGTGTAGAGTTCCGCAAAACCTACAACGCTGTCTGTATTAATATCGTATTTACTCCGTGACCGAGTTAGTCCGTGATTGCAAATGGCGGTCGTAGATTTCAACGAAGACGGGCGCTTCGTGAAGTTACGCCCTGACCAATCAGTGGTTAGCAGTCGATTGATGTCAAATCACACCTCGCTTTTCGCTCGCTTATACCCTGCCTCTTAACAGGCACGAAAATAGTATCGGTTACAACGTGATGACTTTGGTGGAAATGGCGAGAAAGTGAATCAAGTAGAAACAAGTAAAGGCAAGGTGATACTGATGGAAATGGCCCATAAGAGGATGGAGACTGTAGTTACAGTGGTTGTCTGTCCTTTAAAATTAGATTTCAAACTAATAAAGCTGTTAGTAGGTTGGCAAGTAATTTAGTAGTGTTGTTAGCTTGATAACTAGCCACAGTCAGCGGGAAAGGTGCTAATGTCAGAAATCAGCACTTAAAAATGACTTTAGATATAATCTATAGATTATCCATCTAAATTGCCCCACTAGACTTGTAACAGCCTAATATTACATTTAATGTATTGATAAAAACCACTGTCCTAAAATTAACTAACTACACAGAGCTCATCCATATTGATTGCATGATAATTTATAATCTGTAACATATCACATGATGTACAGAAACACGATTGTATTAACATGATGGGCATATTCAGAGCATACTTAGAGCTTAATCAGAATAAATTATTATATATTTTTATGTCAGGTGAGTAAATCTCACTAAACATAAGCAAAAATCTGTGACATGTATACTGTATTTTATTTTTTAAACAAATGTGTAGTACATGTGAAGAGTAGACTGCTGTGGTAAAGTTTCACCCTTAAATACATTGAACTTAATTATTTTTTAAATATTAATTTCTGAAAAGAGAAGAACCAGGTTTATGAGTCTTTAAGTTAATCTATAATTGTATCTAATATAAATCAGTGTTCACATCATTGTCAGCTCAGGCTCAGGAAATATGCATTTCTTTTTACCATTTCTTATATGACAGGGGTCACAAAATTAAACTGCAAAAGGTCCACTAAGTCTGTCCTCCTCCCTAGCCAAAGTCCGAACTAGGTGTGGGAGTCTTTAGGCACCTCCTGATTTGATTATAGTTCAGAACTCCGACTTGATTCTAAAACAATTCTCAATGCATCCTGACACTTTTTTTCTTCTATTCCAGATTTTTCCCTCCCACTGTGTGACAAGTTGGCCCTTTTAAAGCAAAGTATTTACTTCCAACATCTTTTATTAAAACAAATAGAAGAGAAACCTGACACATGGTGGGCAGTGGTGGCCTATTACTTAGGGATGTGGACTGGTGACCAGAGGATCGCAGGCTCGTTCCCTGGCCCGGCAGGATAAGATTTGTGTGGGATAGATAACATAGCAGTGTTTACCCCACCCTCCTTAACCCCACTGTGGTACCCTTGAGCAAAGCCCTTAACCCCAACTGGAGCTGCTCAGTGGTCACAGGTCAGTCTGTGGTTGTACTGGGCAGCTTCCTGGTGTGAGTGTGAACAGAGCATCCTTGAAAAAGAGAGGTTGTCTCGCAATGGAACTACCCTGTATAAATAAAGGTAAAATAAATGTGGACAAACTTATCTCAAAATGTGCTTTTAAGAACTGTCATCCTTTCAGGGACATTCTTTCAGAAGACCACAGCTGTCTCCAGACAGGCCACGATCATTTAACTTGCTTTCACACATTATTTTATTAAGCTCATGTTTTAGCTGCTTTTAGCTCTATATTAATTTTTAAACACAAAAAAATGAATTTTGTTCAATTTCAAACAAAACGTAATATAAAATTTTATAATACAGGATGTCATGTTCGGGGTTGTTTTCAACCCTGTCCATGACCCGTGGCTGTAGGTTTTGAGCATTGCTTATTAATTCCAGCTGGCAGATTGAGCTTTGCTCTCTGTCAACCCTATGGCCACACCTCCTCCTCTTGCCAGACATTCACAGGCTGTTTTCCATCACCACATGCACGCACGCACACACACTCACACATGCACACATCCAATCTTTCACGCACCTGCTTGCCACACGGCTGTGTCCACTTGCCTTCGTTAGCGTATTGTGTACTTATAGGGAGGCAATGTGACCAGTCAGTGTGGCAGCTTAAGTCAACATTGGACATCCTGACTCAGTGAGTATTGGCTACCTTCTTTGGACTTCACCATGTTGTACCTCAGAGCCTTTCCACTCCAACATGTTTGTAAGTCTTTTTAATTGTGCCTTTCCTCTCCACTCCAACCCTGCCTGGAGCACGTAGGGCATATTATCCGAGCCAACTAAGTTTGTAGCCGGTTGTCTCATCCATTCCCAACGACTGTTATTTGGACATTTTTTGTACATTCTTCCTTTGGAAATAAACATGTTACTTTACTGCATTTTGGGCTCGCTGCCAATTTATATGTTTGCTGTGAGATTACGCAGCGGACATGACACAGGAGAACACTCCTCCTCCTCTTCTACCGAATCTTCACGACCTTCTCAATAAAGTTTTTGAAAAAAAAAAAAAAAAGAATCTTCACGACCGCCATTACTCAGCACGCAACCACTGTTGGCGGTTTATTTTCAGTGTATTGCTGTGCTATTTTCGTTTATTCTCTATCAAAAATGGCTTCGCGTAATAAGGGTGTTCCATGGACCAATAAGGAGGTGCAGTGTCTGCTCACTGCATTGTCAGACGAACGTATCCAGCGTGAGTTAGACGGAGCCGCCCGGAATGAAAAAATATACCGGGAGGTCTCGACATCGGAGTCCTTTAACGGTGAGTTTTAATTTTTTTTTTATTGTGCGTTTTTTTTGCAAATATATTCGGTAAGACGCTCAGTTTATTTATGCAATAAAAAAGCTGTTCATTTGTGGATGATGATCGCTGCTTTATTGCAGCACACTGCGGACTAAAGCTTTTATTTTAATTATTCATGTGAACAATACGCTGAAATAAGCTTATTTAATCTTGTTAAAAATTATTGTCTTTTCTGTATATCTTGCACTTTCGTGCTGTATTTTATTGTGTGCATTTTCCTTGTAGAATCATCCCACGCGTCCGCCGCGACAGCCCGCCTGGATTCATTCAACCGAGCCTTCCTGACCCAGTTTGGGAAGCTGGTGTAGAGGCACTCAGTGGTCGGCGTGTATAAAATGTCGATTAACCTTCATGTTGTGTTGCAAAGTTTTTTTTTTTTATTTTAATATTTTGTATATAATAAAATGGAATTGTTTTGGAAAGTGTGGTTTGTCTGTTATAACACTGAATTATAAAACAGTATAATTACATAGAAATTCCATTGCCTAGTCTGATGAAAATGATGCTGATCATCCTGTCAGGGGTCAACCATTGTAAAGGTAATGTAATTTTTAACTAGACCAAAAAACAAATCTTTTTGTAAGCTTTCTGTTCTTTTTATTGAAATATCATAAAAAATTAGCACCAAGTCAAAGTAGGTACAAGTATATGTAAATTGAATGTTCTATCGGCATTCCAAATTCATAGAATTACAATACTTTAGAAGGAGTGTAGCATCATCTAAACGGAAAATAATAATACTGTTGTTCCAAACGTTGACCTGAAGGTGAAAAACATGAATTTTTTTTATTCAGTACATCCAAAATGTCCTAGGATGTAAAAAATAATACAATTTGGTGTTGGCCAGTGTGCCACTGTCTCATTATTTAATACGAATAAAAACAAGTTTCAGCTCATTATTTCTAGGTCATTTGGCAGTTAATTCAAAACAAAAGTGACTTGTGTTGTTGCAGCTCAATTATGAGATAAAATTAATTGTGAGATAAAACCACAGAGCGAGCAAGGCAATAATCCTTGGATCCTCCATTTTTTGTCTCGTGTAAATAAGGACTCAGTCGGGTGCGTAACGTCACGGGAGTGTGGCCCCGCCTCGCTGGGAATCTGGCGCCGCCTCGCTTCTAAAACCTCCTAACACAAACCATCACAGCACAAGCACAACACCGTGCTAATGGAGACAGAAGCATTCCGAGCCGTACTGAAGTGAATCGAGCCGTACCGAGGTGTGCTGGGCTAGTGGAAAACAGGCTTAAATGTGTTTGTTGACTCCAAATAAATAGGTCTAAAATTCTAAAATCTACAACTAAAATCCTAACAATATTTGACAGGAGAACGCAAACTAAATTGCATTGCATTTTATAAAAAGATTAATGTCTGAAAAACTAAACTTCACAAAAAGTCCACCTCTATACAGTATTGTCATTGCAGAATAAACTGTTCCAAACTAAAAAAAAAAAAAAAAAAATGGACACAAAATATAATTCCACAGGTCAGAATTCCTTGACATTTTTTAAAAAAAATTTCAACAGTAAATTCTGTTCCAGCATGGATGGAGCTGTAACTCCATGGTTTTTATGTTCAGTATCACATAGAGCTTTTACAGAGTTTTTCCGTGTTGGCCTTGTGTGTGTGTGGGGGGGGGGGGGCAGCAGCGAACCTGCCAGTCTTTTGCAACCCACTGCATACTCTCTGGGGTGGTTTGAGCTGCAGAGTCTCTGCAGAGAGTGGCATTCATGCGACAGTGAAGAGGGCAGTCTGCAGCAGGAGGAGAGCGCCCAAGGGCCAAATAAATTATAAAAATACCCCCACTGGGAACTGATCACCAGCTCTTGAGATGCAAGACAGATATTTTACCTCTAGGCTTCCACTTAGCACTTAGCAATAGATATGGCTTTCTTGAAGACTTGAGCCTTTCCATCAAAATAGTTCATATTGATGAAGCCTCATGTGAAACTTCATTTGCTCTACCAGGCCATGTAGCCGACAAAAAGTATACAGCTTGCAGATTTTGGTTTAGTGTGTATTTTTTCAATTTAAATAAATGTGCTGTCTTTTAAGAAATATCAATGATCATAAGGGAAAAAAATAATAAAACTGGGGTGACTGTGCCTGTGCTACTTGGTATGTGTGTACCATTTTTATTAAGAAATAATAAATTTTTGTCAGTCTTATACTGTCTTTACCAGTATATCCAGCTCTTTCCTTATTCTCATGCAGGGCACAATGGCAATAGTGCCTCAGCGTAATGATGCGTAATAATGAGCCAAGCTCTTTGAAACACAACAGACACTTCACCTTGCAAATGAAAATAAAATTTCAAGAATGACTCAGCTGAGATTCAAACCCCAGTCTCCCACTTGTAGAGCATATGCTTTAATACTAAGCCATTACCACAGGTACAATAAATATTCCCTATTTGTAAAAAATACATCAATGGGAGAAATGCGCTCAAAATGTTCCCAAATGGTTGAAGTCCGTGTTTTTGGTACTGGCTGTGAAAATTGGCTGTGACAAATCCCTTACACAGTCAAACATGACAACACAAAACGTGAGGGATAGGGATTTCCATTTTGTATTGCTGCTCACTTTATTTCATGTTGCGTGTAAATTCATGAATGGCTTCCCGACCCAGTCACATGGTACGACGTCAGCAATACACGCCTCGAAACGCACTTCGCCAAATATTTCCTGGATAAGCTTGGCGCGCCGGCGCCTGCCATCCCATCACTAGCTGTAAAGTCTCCAAAGTTTTGAGGACATCGGCTTTGATGCCGCATTGACAAACGATGTGCTACTATATGCCTTTTGATGGGAAGGAGATCCTTGGGGCATGAAAAAGGACAAAACTGGTTTCTTTATTTTGTTTTAGTCACCTGCTCGTGTGCATCAAGACTTACCATCAGCATTCAAGATGTGTCACAAACCGAACCGGTTTTGTCCTTTAGGCTCCGTTCTGACAGTTCTCTGTGGCTCGGGTTATCGGTATATTTGTGTATTGTGTTGTCTTTTGAGTTCTTGTAGTTTCTTTGTTACTTGTTCGTTTTCCCATACCTGTAGCCACCGTTCTGGCCAGCAACTGTTAGGCAGCCTCCCTTGACCTACATTCGTGTGGGCATTGTCTGCCACCTGCCGATCCGACCACGGCCCCTCTCTCATGACAGCCAGCTCTCCACTCCGGTGATTGTTTTTCCCACGCCTTGCCCAGGTGCACCCAATCTGTTGTACCAGCAATGCTAGTACTTAAGCCGCCTTTGCCAGTCAAGCATTGCTGGTCCATTGTATTGTCTGTGAGGTATGTTGTGGCCACTGTTCACTGTGGTCTGCCCTCTGCACGTCATCGTGTGAGTCTAGAAGTGAACCCTGTCTGCTTTTTTGTAAGTCTGCTCAGTTTTTATATTTTTTTGTCTCGTGGCCACAGTACACTATGGTCTGCCCGCTGCACACTCGTTGTGTGAGCCATTTAGTGTACACACCATCATTTTTGTAAGTCTCTATTTTGTAACGATCTGCCTTTTCGTTAATAAATGTGTTGTGGTGTAACCCTGGGCTTAAATCCATCTTTTCTCCTCACTCCTCGATGCACTGCATAAAAGCACACGAGGAGGATCGTGACAAGACGTGCATTTACGAATATCTCTGAGGAGTGAACTGTCTTCCTTGTCACTGTTTTTTCCCCCTTTTTAAATCATGTTTGGGCCTTTTTCTTTTACATTTTATTTTTGTTTTTTGTTTAGGGAATAGTGTAATAGTACTCGGGCCATATGCAATATTTGGGCTCATCCAGTTGAGAGGGATTCGACTTTTATATTATGACCCCTTGTAAATGGTATTGTAAATATGGTTTTCTTCACCGGCTATTTTTAATAAGCTGTGATTCGTAGTTTGGTTTTTTATCGTGTGTTGGGTCTTGAGCAAGGTCTATTACCACTTGTTATAAGTTTACGGGTACAGGGCCTGAAAGTGCCCATGGTTTTAGTCTTGCACTATTTCAGTATTTCTGGTTTATGCTGTGCCTAACTTTTAAATGACACTTAGTGTTTTTTTTAATAAACTTGAATACTTATTATTAAAGAAACGTTCTCTTGTCCTGGTTATTCTGGACATTGTGTAGTTAGTGGATCAGAAGTTATTGTGGTGACTAGAGGACAAATTTTTTGGTCACTACAGTTGTTTCCTGTGATCTTCTGTGTAAGTGGAGATTTTCTCCTAAGGTGTCACAACAGACCATTATACTGAACTGACAAAAATACAAGACACACAGAGACAGAAAAACAGGACAAGAAAAAAAAGTCATATTTTCCAATGTGATATGTGGCATGTTTTCCTGATGCAATAATTGCCACAACCACTAGAGGGGACAATGACGCCATTTTAAAACTTTTTTTTCAACTGAACATACAGTATGGTATTATTAATGCAGTATTTCTTAGAATGTTGAGACTCATGAACGGTGGAAAACATAATTCTTCCACTCAGTGAGGGTTTATTTAACAGTATAAAGGACGTTTATTTGTTTTGAGTGAATCACATCATTCATACCTCCCTCCGAAAAGAATAACATCATCTCACTTAAGGAAGAAACACTTCTGATCCCACTTCTGATTCATCTCTTCAACAGGTGTAACTGATTACAATAAGTTTAAAATGTAAAGTCATGTTTGCTCTGATGTGTGTGACTAATTTCTTGAATTTCAACCGGGGTTGCTAGGGACCCCAGATGTGTGAAAAAAAATTGTTCCATTTAGGAAAACTGTCCAACTTCACCTGATTGGTCAAAAAATTGGCCGTTTTTTCATGTATCTTTGAGACTTTATTGTTATGGAAAATGCAAAAAGTTCACGCTACAGTGATGATATATCATGAAAGTAGGGCATTTAAATAGGAGCATGCAATGGTGATTTCCTCGTCTCAAACAATTTACTGAAACAAAAGCCAACAACAGTGGTGGGTATACCACAACAAAAAATGTCAATGTCTCAATAACTTGTCATGTGCCCTTGACCATCAATTACAGCTTGACAACGTCTCATGCTGTTCACAAGTCAAGTGTCTGCTGAGGCATGGCTTTCCACTCTTCTTGAAGGGTGGCCCTCAGGTCATTGAGGTTGTGGGGTGCAAGGTTATGAGCCTCTACACGGTGACTCAACTGGTCCCATAGGTTTTCTATGGGATTCAGGTCTGGAGAAAGTGCAGGCCACTCCATTTGAGGTACCCCAGCCTCCAGCAGCCGTTCCCTAATGATGCAACCTCGATGAGTTGGAGCATTGTTGTACATGAAGATGAAATTAGGCCTGTGTTGTTCATGCAGGGGCACAATGACTGGATTAATGATGCTATTCAGGTAGTATTGACTTGTCACTGTACCCTTCACAAGGTGTAGGGCAGTTCTATATTGACTAGACACACCTGCCCAGACTGTAACACCACCACCCCCAAAGACTCATCTAGTGACAACAGTGATTGATGCATAGTGCTCTCCTTGGCATCTCCAACATCATTGGTGGCCATCATTTCTATTCAACGTGATTCGACTTTCATCACAGAACAGCACTGAGGCCCACTGGTCCCTTGTCCAGCATAAATGCTCCCTGGCCCATGCAAGACGATGATGCCTGTGCCTGCTGGTGTGGTCAGGTACTCTTGCAGGCCATCTAGCACGCAGACCAGTCTGATGTAAATGGTCTCGAATGGTCTGACGTGACACTTGGGTGCCTCTCACCTCCCTTAAATGTGCCTGGAGTTGAGTGGCATTCATCACCCGGTTCCGCAGGTCATCAGCGTGGGATATGGCCAAAGGATGTCCACTTCTATGCCTTTCTGTGACTCCTCCAGTCTCTCTGGTGCAACCTGCTGGTTACACTCTATGACACTCTAAGCTCAGTGGCCATTTCTCTCTGGGAACATCCTGTTTGAAGCCTGGCAGTGGCGAGGTACTGTTGATCAATTGTGAGGTGTCGTCTTGGTCTCATGATGTCAAAATATGAACAGCATGATAAAGAGGACTGCTTAAATAGCAGTTCTAATTGACCAGAAAATTTATTGGTCAATTCATTGACCAAACACCTTATTATGCATTTGTTCAGTGTTCATATATCGTTCACATTGGAGCTCTTATTTGTGTGGTATGGGATGGAGACCCCGGTTTCCGGTTCCGCCATCTCCGATGGTATAAGAGGGGCTGCTAGTAGAGGGATGGTCTCTTCCGCTTTTCCCCTGCCAAGCAGCTGCATGTGTGGTCTGGTGTACAGAGCCCAGCTTGTTTAAAAAAAGCAGTGTTCAGCTCCACTCCTGGCCTCATCCTTGTCTATGAGTTATGACATAACACACCTGTTGTGAATTTTGCCATTAAGCACCTTGTTAGAGAACAGCAAGTTATGCAAAAAGTACTGAAACATTGAACAGTTGGACATGCGCATTCAAAAGGTTAGAGAAGGTCAAATTAAGTTCACCTGCAAAAGTTATAGTGCGTTTTAGGTGCATCCTGAAATTTTGCTTGGAAGCCGAATATCCCTAACTTTTTGTGAGTAGTGTATATTTCTTCCAACTTATGGATAATGTTGCTTAGACTACTGTGTGTGCACTGCTCAGTGGAGACATCTGGTGGGGCCCTGCCCCGCCGTCTCCTAATGCAGAGACGCCATTGCACGTCCGTGTCTCCAGCAAATATCATTATGAAGAATCAGTTTTTAAAAATTCAGACTTTTAATCCTCATAATTATGGCTGTGTAGTTGTGCATGTACATGTTGGACATATGCATATGTGATTTAACTAGTTGTGCATGTATATGTTGGACATATGCATATGTGATTTAACCTCACGATGAAGGAGCCGCAGAGTCTGAGACCCCTGCGACGCAGAGTCTGAGCCCCCTGCGGAGGACAGCGAGAGAAGACATAGGTGTGGACAGAAGACTTCCTGACCTCTGAGGCTCGAGAGGAGAGTAATGTAAATAAAGGGATGATGAATGTGAATAAAGGGATTATGATGGGGATGTGTGACCTCCCCTGCGAGGGAGATTCCTTTATGTGAGAATGTTTAAAGGTGAGGACTTTGGTGTGTTTCCTCTCTTTGTTCGCTGCTCAAGAATGAGAGCAGACTGTGGGAATGATTGCTTGAAATAAACTTGAATTAAATGTAATTCAGTTTCGTTATTCAAGGCTCCCCACAATTGGTGACCGACGACGTTGAGAATGACTGGAGAAGGTCTCAGGGTCCCGGACTCACAGAGTTCAGCTGCCTGATTTCTGGCAGGATAACCCACGGTCGTGGTTCCTGCAAGCGGAGTCGCAGTTCGCGCTCGCAGGAGTAACGGTGGATGACACTAAGTTCCACCATGTCATCGCTAAACTGGATAACAGCACAGCTCGGTGTGTGCAGCGCTTGGTGGAGCAGCCACCCGCGACCGGCAGGTACGACAAGCTGAAATCCACCCTCATTAAGTTTTTCACCCCCTCGGCCGAAGTGAGGGCGAGGAGGATCCTGTCTTTGCTAGACCAAGGAGGACACAGGCCGAGCGCCCTGATGGAGGAGATGATACAGCTGAGAGGGTCGGACAACGATGATTTCCTTTTCCAGTTCATCTTCCTCTCCAACCTCCCGACGCATGCGAGAAGCACGCTGGCCGGCAAGAAGTGTCACACCCTGGAGGAGTTCCGGGAGCTGGCCCAGGAAGCAGATGGGATTCTGGACGCCTGCGGCGGGCAAGCAACCACAGTGACGACCCAAGACAGCGGGGAGCCAGAGGCGGCAGACCCAGGCTGGCCGACGACGGCGGCAGCACGGCCACGACGAGGTGGAGCCAATGGTCCGGTGGCAGAGGCGCGGCCCCGACACAGCGGAGGAGAGGATCTCTGCTTTTACCATCGGAGGTTCGCTGAGAGGGCACGCAGGTGTGTGCCACCCTGCAACTTCAAGAGTTTGGGAAACGGCAAGACCGGGGGTCGCTAGCAGCTTCGACTCTCGGAGAAGGCAACAAGCTGCTCTACATCACGGATGCGAGCTCTGGACGAGAGTTCCTCATCGACACCGGAGCCCAAGTGAGCTTCATCACCCCAACATACGCGGACCGGGTGGCTGGACCCCGCGGTAGCGGAGCTACGGTGGCAAATGGCTCGAGCATCAACACCTACGGGAAAAGGACCTTGCCTTTATGCTTACATGGCCGCACATATGAATGGACTTTTGTAATAGCGGCGGTGAGTTTCAACATGTTGGGCGCAGATTTTTTGTGCTCACACAATCTGTTAGTTGATCTTGCTAATAGACGGCTGGTAAATGCACTCTTTTTACTCTCTCCCCTGTGCAGCTCGAGTGTCCCCGCCACCAGTACAGACCCACGTCGCTACAGCAGGTGGTAAGTTTCACACACTCCTCACCCAATTTCCAGCGCTCACTGTGCCCACTTTTTCAGCGGCAGTCGCGAAACACGGGGTGAAATATTTTATCCCTACATCTGGTCCTCCCGTGTTTGCAAAAGCTCGGCGCTTGGATGCAGTTAAGCTCGCCATTGCGCGCGAGGAGTTCGCCAGCCTAGAGAGGCTGGGCATCGTTCGTAGGTCAAAAAGCCTGTGGGCTTCGCCGCTGCACATGGTACCGAAAGCCGATGGCTCCTGGAGGCCGTGTGGCGATTACTGCAGGCTAAACAATGCTACGGCGCATGATCGTTATCCCATCCCGCACATGCAGGATTTTTCGGTGCACCTGGCGGGGGCGTGCATTTTTTCAAAGATTGATCTGGTTCGCGGCTATCACCAAGTCCTAGTCCAACCGGAGGACATTCCTAAAACAGCGGTAATAACCCCGTTCGGACTTTTCGAATTTTTACGCATGCCGTTTGGTCTCAAAGGGGCGGCGCAAACGTTTCAGCGGATGATGGATGCCGTGTTACGCGATCTCCCTTTCGTGTTTGTGTACCTCGACGACATTTTGGTCACGAGTACTTCAGAGGACGAACACGAAACGCACCTCACAGCAGTTTTTAGGAGGCTGGGAGAGCACGGCTTAATAATTAACCCAACCAAGTGCCAGTTCGGCGTTGAGCAGATCAATTTTTTGGGTCACCACGTCTCCCCAGAGGGAGCGGTTCCGTTACCAGATAAAGTACGCGCGGTAGCGGATTTTCCCCGGCCACAAACGGTCAAATCACTGCAGGAATTCTTGGGGATGGTGAATTTTTATAACCGATTCCTGCCCCACGCAGCTCAAATCATGCAACCGTTATATGCCGCACTCAAAATGCAAAAACCAACCCAGGCGGTCGAATGGTCCCCGGAGCGG
The DNA here is from genome assembly GCA_020510985.1 of Pholidichthys leucotaenia. Lineage (NCBI taxonomy): Eukaryota > Metazoa > Chordata > Actinopteri > Cichliformes > Pholidichthyidae > Pholidichthys > Pholidichthys leucotaenia. The sequence continues at coordinate 104,268,160 of CM035843.1, read as the reverse complement.
GAGCGCGCGTTCACAGAGGTTAAAAAGGCCTTGGCTGACGCCGCGCTCCTGGCCCACCCAGACCCGGCAGCGCGTATCGCGCTGACGACAGACGCTTCAGATTTAGCCATAGGGGCCATTATTGAGCAACAGGTCGCCGGGGTTTGGCAGCTGTTGGCTTTCTTTAGCAAATCCTTAAGCGCGGCTGAGCGAAAATACAGCACGTTCGACAGAGAACTGTTGGCGCTGCATTTGGCTATTCGTCATTTCCAGTTCTGGCTGGAAGGACGGTGCTTCATCGCTTATGTGGACCACAAGCCGCTCACATACGCCATGGCCAAAATTTCAGACCCGTGGTCAGGCAGGCAGCAGAGGCAGCTGGCCGCGATCTCGGAATTTACCACTGACATTAGGCACGTTGCGGGCAAATTCAATGTAGTAGCAGATTGTCTCTCGCGCGCGGTCACGACTCCACCACGCGCAGAGGCAGAACGGGCCACCGTGACCGCGCCGCAGGAGAGCGGCGCGGTGGCGCGCGCAGCCCCGGTGCACGTGGGTATAGATTACGCAGCCATGGCAGCGGACCAGGGGGCGGACGCAGACGTGCGCGCGCTCCAGTCTGGACCAACAGGGTTAAGGCTGGAGAGCAAGTGTTTACAAACCGGTATGCCCCCCCTGATCTGCGACGTGTCGACGGGGCGCCCGCGTCCGGTGGTTCCGGCCGCGTGGCGCCGCCGTGTTTTTGACTTGGTCCACTCACTGGCGCACCCGGGGGTGCGCGCATCGGTGAAAATGGTAGCAGAAAAGTTTGTTTGGCCGTGCCTGCGCAAGCACGTGAAGGAATGGGCAAAAACCTGCATTTCCTGTCAACGGGCCAAAATTCACAAGCACACAAGAGCCCCGTTAGAACCGTTTCGCATTCCAGCCAGAAGGTTCGACCACGTGCACGTCGACCTCGTGGGCCCCCTACCGGCATCATGGGGGTTCACGCATCTTTTGACAATGGTGGACCAAACCACACGTTGGCCAGAAGTGGTCCCGCTTGCGACGACCACAGCCGCGGAGGTGGCTCGCGTTTTTTTAACGGCTTGGGTGGCGCGCTTCGGGGTTCCGTCGGACATCACGTCCGATAGAGGACCTCAATTCATCTCTGAGCTGTGGTCAGCGATGGCCAACGGCTTGGGAGCCAAAATTCACCGCACTACGGCTTACCACCCTCAGGCTAATGGTTTATGCGAGTGTTTTCATAGGTCTTTGAAGGCAGCACTCAGAGCGTCGCTCACGGATGCAGATTGGGTAAATAAACTACCATGGGTTTTATTAGGGTTGCGTTCTGCGCCCAAAGAGGACTTAGACGCCTCCCCAGCGGAGCTGGTATTCGCACAACCTCTTAGGCTGCCAGGCGAGTTTTTACCAGAGCACCCGGAGCCCCCACCTCTCCCTGCTCTGGGACCGTTAGTTGGCACGGGAGCAGACACGCTTCCGGGTCCGGTTCATCACGCTTTTCCACGAGTTTTCGTCCCCAAGGCTTTGAAAAATGCCAAGTTCGTTTTTGTCAGGCGCGAAGCCCTAAAAGCAACACTCAAACCACTTTACGAAGGGCCATTTCAAGTGCTGGAGGCAGGTGATAAGCAATTTGTGCTAGATTTTGGAGACAGAAAAGAGACAGTCAGTATTGACAGACTAAAACCTGCTTTTGTCATGAAGGACGGGTCTGTACCGGTCGCAGTGGCGCCTCGACGAGGCAGGCCCCCACAGGGGGCAAATAATCACTCTCTCCCTCAGTCAACAGAGCCGGAGCAGAAAGGCGCCGCAGGCAAGGCGGGGCCAACTCACAGCAGATTCGGCAGACGGTTGAAGCCCAGGCGGCGCACAGACTGAATGTTGATGTTGATTATACAGTAGTCAGTAAGATGTTATTGAATTTTAGGGAATAGTCCGTTCTTCATCGTTTGGGGGGGGGGGGGGGGTTATATGGCTGTGTAGTTGTGCATGTACATGTTGGACATATGCATATGTGATTTTTAACTAGTTGTGCATGTATATGTTGGACATATGCATATGTGATTTAACCTCACGATGAAGGAGCCGCAGAGTCTGAGTCCCCTGCGGAGGACAGCGAGAGAAGACATAGGTGTGGACAGAAGACTCCCTGACCTCTGAGGCTCGAGAGGAGAGAGGGGGGAGTAATGTAAATAAAGGGATGATGAATGTGAATAAAGGGATTATGATGGGGATGTGTGACCTCCCCTGCGAGGGAGATTCCTTTATGTGAGAATGTTTAAAGGTGAGGACTTTGGTGTGTTTCCTCTCTTTGTTCGCTGCTCAAGAATGAGAGCAGACTGTGGGAATGATTGCTTGAAATAAACTTGAATTAAATGTAATTCAGTTTCGTTATTCAAGGCTCCCCACAATAATGATCATTTGATATCTATTTTGAAACCCAAAGGGGAATTACTACTGTTCCAGATTGTAAAAACAACAGTCAAGACGTTCCTTCTTTTATTGTAATTGATCAATTTATTTGGTACTCCAGTTGGTATTTATTTCTCTGTAGAAAAATAAAACAGCCTAAAATAATAGAAATTCAATTACAATATTTAAAATAGTTTTAAAAATATTCATTGTTTTTTTTTAACTTAAAAGGCTGTTAAAGCTTACAGTTTTAGTAAAAAATGTTGACTTTTTCAAAGGTCTGACTTAATAAATCAGGAGACATTAAATTCAAATATGCTTAAATTTGTTTTCACTATTTTAATAATGTTAAAATCCGTAAGTCCAAATGTAAGGTATGTCGGTTGGGTTGATTTTTTTTTTTTTTTATGTTAGGGTATAATACAGAAATTGACATTCTGGTTAAATTTATAAGTAAAAATAAATAAATAAATTAATCCTGTTTTTTTTGCTTTGACTTTCGTAATCCAGCCCTGTCTGCATGTCTACAGCGGTGATGGCTGATCTCATAAAGGCGATGTTGAGGGCGGCTGAGTCTTTGAATAGCTATGGAGGATTGTGGGAGAAGAGGACACACGTGATTAAATCCGGTGGCGCGCTGCACGGGGTCGGTGATGCGGCTGGAGACGGACGTGACGGATCCGTTGACAGGTGAGAGCCGGTTCTGTTTGTCTTCAGTGGAATTAAACGTCATTCTGGTGTGGCAGCGCTGCGTGTTTGTGTTTCTGCTGGATGGCGTCCGCTGCTGCTGTGCTCAGACTAACACATTATATCAGAGGCAGGACTGTTTCTGCACACCTGTCACACTATCACACTGCAGTTAGCCCACAGGAGCAGACAGCCTGCAGAAGATCACCTGTGGATTCCCACGGTGAGACCAGTGTGACCAGAACGAAGCAGCTGATTGGCTGTAGGATCAAATACGAGTAAACCAAACTGCTGGGAGGTTTGTTGGATTTAGAGCCATATTAGCTTTTGCAGACCACTCTTCCTGGGGCCCATACACTTCATGGTGACTATAGCCTGCAAGCATACGCAAACAAAGCATGATTTTAATTATTATTTAATATATTTAACGTTAACATCTAGTAAAAAAAATGAGATTCACTAAATAATACACAATTGATGATCATCTTGTGGCCAATAGATGCATTTCAGAAAGTTAAAACCTACAAAAACACAATTTTTCAGCCACTGACCCTTTTATAACACAGTAGTTTTTAAAATGTATTAAATAGTCATTGTTTCAGGCTGAACTTTGGAAATAACTAGCATTATTTGGCGATGAAGGTTTAAATATATCAAAACACTTATTTGTCTTTAAAAAACACAGCCTCTATATCATTTCTAATTAGCCTGTTTGACTCCTCCGGATTTGCCACTGGATGCCATAAAATGGTAACTCCACCCAGCGCCATCTTTTATAACTACCTGCTGCTGTATTATTGGCCGGCCTAGCTGTAGCTAACGGGCTTATAAGAAGTTTATTTGCCAAGGGTGGTTATATTGTCATTTTCTTTAGATTTCAGTCACCCTATTAGACATCCATGTTTCCACCTGGTTCACTAATCCACAGTTGATATAGCTCACGCCATTCTGGCTTATTTTTATATTTTCACTCTGATGCTACATTGATCTGTTAGCATTAGCTTGGCTAGGCAGTCGGCATTCATGTCAGAGGTGAGGAAGTCTATAACCAGTCTATAACCAGGAACAAAGGCAGCTAGCTGAATCTAGCAGTTTAACCACTCATTCACAAATGATTCTCTACTTTTTGTATTCCAGGGAGCGGTCATATCCTATTGACTACTGAAGTCACACACCCTGTACACTAGTGATGCATTATTTCACTCATTCTTTGAGACAAATTTACGTTAGTTGACTCAGGCTAGAGCCAAGCTCAGAACTAAGATTAGCAATAGTGACATAAGAGGGAGGGCAGAGTTGAATGCGGTCTTAGAGATTTAAAGAGACATGCACTGAAACCAGGCATTTGACAAAGGCTGCAAAAGATGATTCACAAATGATGCTGCAATAATGAAAGAAAACTTTACCAAAATATGTCACAGACATTTCATTAAGACATGTGTGAGCTGTTTAAATGTGGACAAAGTGCAGCCAATGACCCCTGTAAGATAATAAAGAGACGTCCATTGTTGCATAGCTCTACAAACCAGTCCAATACTGGAAGTAAAAAACGTGTCACTGATGTGGTGGTGTCTTACAGAGAAAGTCACCTGTCCTTACAACTGTAGAATTTCTTTTCATTTTCTCTTTTATTTAAAAGGCAAGTTTGTGATCCAATCCACACAGCCAAGCATGTACAGTAGAACTAAATTTACATTTCCTATCAGAGGGGTCGCTGCCATGCAAGGTGCTGCCACAGCTTTCCCTCTCCGCATTCTGTTATGCTGAGCACAGAGCTAGAAGGTGGGAAGTACCATTTTTCTATGGTCTTTTGTATGACCCAGTTGGGGCTTTAAACATTCCTTTTGCAAAAATGTTGGGAAAAGCAAAAAGACTGGCTGCAGTTCTGGGCTGCTTCAACTCCAGTGTTTTCAGTATCACCTTAAAAGGTGGGTAATTTAATGAAAAAAAACATTGTTTTTCTCCCTCACCTAAATGTATCCAATATACAGTATATTGTGAACATAGTGCTGAAACAGTGGCCTCAAACTGTTCTATTATGGTGTAGATAAGAAGAAATTGGATTATGGGGTAATCTTAAAGGCAAATTATGTGAAAAGTGTTAAGAAGGTCAAACAGAATCACGAGTTTGAAGCTAGAAATCAAAGGTGTGATGATTAGATTAGAAACTTTTATCTGTCCCGATAGAAAATTGTCTTTGGCATTGTTCAATACATAATAACAACACAAGATGAATCATAAAATAAGCAACACACAAACCTATTAACGTAACTTTAATTAAAAAAAAAATGACAACATACTAAATTATTGAATTCAGAACTCCATATCTGCCGATTGTTTGCTTGTGTTGAATATTGTCTGTGCTTATGCACCACAAGTTGGATGTCAAATAAAAGAAGAATTCTGGAGTAAGTTGGATGGGGTAAAAAGGTGATTGGACCTACTGGGCATGTAGGTGAAGGGATCAGAGGGGATGAGGAGGTGCTGGGTAGGTATTGTGTTAAGGAGAGCAATGTGGCAGGGCAGATGGTTGTGGATTTGGTTAAATGGCTGGAAATGTCTGTGGTGAAACCATATTTCAAGAAGAAGAGAGGAACATAGGGTGACTTACAAGACTGGAGCAGTGATGACCTAATGAACTGGTGTCAGGCGAGTCGCCGGTTCAATCCCAGGGCCGGCAGAATCAGATCTGGGTGGGACAGATAACATAGCAGTGTTTGCCCCACCCTCCTTAACCACACTGTGGTGCCCTTGGGCAAGGCCCTTAACCCCAACTGCTCCAGTGGAGCTGCTCAGTGGCCACAGGTCAGTCTGTGGTTGTACTGGGCAGCTTCCTGGGGTGAGTGTGAACAGGACATCCTTGAAAAAGAGAGGTTGCCTCTCAATGGAATTCCCCTGTATAAATAAAGGTTAAGTAAAAAAATCAAACTGTAAGAAGGTGCACATTATGTCTTATGCAGAAGGAGCAAACTGAAAGTGATAGGAAGTATAATGATTTTCAGAATTCAATTCTGATCCATAAGATCCTGCTGCAGTTTGATTTTTGGATTTAATTCAATTCAGTATCAACTCCGTCAGGGATATTGCTATTATAATTACACTGGTCAACACCAAATTTATTGTCTTCATTTTTTTTAGCTGATTTAGAGCAATTTTGATGTGCCGAATCCAAAAATCACATTGGTTTTGCTCAATCAGGTCAACTTTTTGAATTATGGCCACAGGTTTTATACGTTTTTGTTTACATGTACGGGTATTTTCGCTTTATATGATGCAAAATTCTTTTTTATGTCTTGAAATTCTCTGAATTTTGAACATTGATGACGTAACATTCAGTTTACATGTACTTGCCTTTATATAAAGGTAAGTACATGCACAGTACTAAGTAAGTACTAAGTAAGTACAGGTTTTTACTTAGCACCTGATTGAGAGAAACAGATGTCATTTTTGGATTCAGCAGTGCAAAATTTTCTTAAATCATTTGAAAAAAACACAGACAATTTACAAAAAAATTATTTTTGTAACTCTGTGTTGTATTATTGTAAGTTGTACCAAGAACCGTCTAACCTGGTGAATTAAATATACAACTCTGGGAAAGATTAAAAGACCACGGCAAAATCTTTCTTAAACTAGAAAAGCACTCGGAGAGCGCAGACCTCCGCCAAGCGCCACAATTCCCCCCATACAGTGTTTGTGTGTACGTTTTGAGATTCCTTGAGCATGTAAACATATGACTAGCAATTGGATTCACAATGATTATTTGTTTATTTGACAGGGACAGTGCAATAAACACACAATTAATCAATGACAATCAATCTGATAGTGATAGGATTAGTGGTTCAGTAGTAAAAGCATTGCCTCCTTGGCGGAGGCAAATTGGGTAGACAGGTTGCCGTGGGTTTTATATTATATTGTAACGTGCTGCTCGACATGGCGACGTCCCACCGGGAGGTTCGAACTCACGCCTCCCGCTCCGGAGTCCCACACTGTACCTGTGTCGCCAATAGGGTCAACCCACTTGGCAAGCCAAGTAGGGTGCTCATATTGAGTTCGCTACAATATTATTTTTTGGGGGGTTGCGCTCCGCGGCAAACGAGAATTTAGAAGCTTCGCCGGCAGAGAGCTCGTTTTTGCGCAGCGCCTATGGCTGGCCGGGGAATTTCTGCCAAAGAATCCGTCGGCGGACAGCTGCCCGTGTGAGGTTTTGCGGCGGGCCCAGGCCAGCAGTGTTTTCCGCGTCCTTTTGTGCCTAAAACGTTGAAGAACGCAGAGTTTGTGTTGCAGACACGACGACCAGCGCCCTCCATTGCGCCTGCGCACATGTTGAAAATGGCTGTATGTCACAGTGTTGAATGAAAAATGCTTTAAAAAATTCCTGTATCCAGACGGTGAACCGGATCACCCCCAAAATTTAATCAGTTCTTCCTTGTACCATTTCCAACAACGCCTGAAAGTTCCATGGAAATGCGTCCAAGATTTTTTGAGTTATCTTGCTAACCAACAGACAGACAGACAGACAGACAGACAAACAAACAGACAAACCCCGGCAAAAACATAACCTCCTCCTGGCCTTTTCGGCCTGGCGGAGGTAATTAGAATTTCTACATGTATGGTAACCATTCAGTTTGAGTATCCATTGAATTGCAACAAGGACACGTCAGTCTACTTAAGGAGGTAATAATTAGGAGATTATCTATGGTAAGATGCATGAAAGCTGTGAATAAAAGTCAGTTATTCCACAAATACAGATTTCTGAGTTCTTCCTACATTAAAACATAAGCATAAGCAACTTTTTTTCATTATTTAATCAAAAACCACATCTCAAAGCAACATCGTTTTTGTTGTTTTGGTCAGTTGTCATTTTCTATAAATACAGTGGTGTGAAAAAGTGTTTGCTGCCTTCCTGATTTCTCATTTTTTGTATGTTTGTCACACTTTAATGTTTCAGATTATCAAACAAATTTAAATATTAGACAAAGATCACAAGTAAACACAAAATGCAGTTTTAAAATGAAGATGTTTATTATTAAGGGTAAAAAAAAATCCAAACCTACATGGCCCTGTGTGAAAAAGTGATTGCCCCCCTGTTAAAACATAAATTAACTGCGGTTTATCACGTCTTTGGAAAGCTGAGTTCAATTTCTTTAGCCACATCCAGGCCTGATTACGGCCACAGCTGTTCTCAATCAAGAAATCACTTAAATAGGACCTGCCTGACAAAGTGAAGTAGACCAAAAGATCCTCAAAAGCTAGACATCATGCTGCAATGCAAAGAAATTCAGGAACAAATGAGAAACAAAGTAACTGAGATCTATCAGTCTGGAAAAGGTTATAAAGCCATTTCTAAAGCTTTGGAACTCCAGCGAACAACAGTGAGAGCCATTATCCACAAATGGCAAAAACATGGAAAAGTGGTGAACCTTCCCAGGAGTGGCCGGCTAACCAAAATTACCCCAAGAGCTCAGCGACGACTCATTTAAGAGGTCACAAAAGACCCCACAAAAACATCCAAAGAACTGCAGGCCTCACTTTCCTCGGATAAGGTCAGTGTTCATGACTCTACCATAAGAAAGAGACTGGGCAAAAATGGCTGCATGGCAGAGTTCCAAGACGAAAACCACTGCTGAGCAAAAAGAACACAAAGGCTCATCTCAGTTTTGCCAGAAAATATCTTGATGATCCCCAAGACTTTTGAGAAAATACTCTGTGGACTGATGAGACAAAAGGTGAACTTTTTGGGAAGGTGTGTGTCCCATTACATCCAGCATAAAAATAACAGCATTTCAGAAAAGGAATGTCGTACCAACAGTAAAATATGGTGGTGGTAGTGTGATGGTCTGGGGCTGTTTTGCTGCTTCAGGACCTGGAAGACTTGCTGTGGTAAATGGAACCATGATTTCTGCTGTCTACCAAAAAGTCCTGAAGGAGAATGTCCGACCATCTGGTTGTGGCCTCAAGCTGACGCACACTTGGGTTCTGCAGCATGATAATGATCCAAAACACACCAGCAAGTCCACCTCTGAATGGCTTAAGAAAAACAAAATGAAGCCTTTGGAGTGGCCTAGTCAAAGTCCCAACCTGAATCCGATTGAGATGCTGTGGCATGATCTTAAAAAGGCGGTTCCTACTTGAAAACCCTCCAATGTGGCTGAATTACAACAATTCTGCAAAGATGAGTGGGCCAAAATGCCAATTATTGCAAACGCTTGATTGCAGTTGTTGCTGCTAAGGGTGGCCCAACCAGTTATTAGGTTTAGGGGGCAATCACTTTTTCATATAGGGCCATGGAGGTTTGGATTTTTTTCCGCTTAATAAAAAACACCTTCATTTAAAAACTGCATTTTGTGTTTACTTGTGTTATGTTTGTCTAATATTTAAATTTGTTTGATGATCTGAAACATTTAAGTGTGACAAACATACAAAAAATGAGAAATCAGGAAGGGGGCAAACAATTTTTCACATCACTAATTGTTCTAAACGATGATATTTTGACTTGAAATTTGGTTGAACTGTTTTCAGTAGGTCAGAGAATAAAACAAAATTGTTAATTTTACTCAAACATATAGTAAAAATAGATGAAGTGATAATTTTGCTGTGATCCCTTTGGACTCTTAAGTTTTTCCAGAGTTGTATATGTAAATATATAAACATGAATGTTTAGCTACATGAAAACACCTCATTTAAAAATCTTGCAAGTTTCACACATGAGAAAAAGCATTATATTAAAAAAAATATTGTAGGGTTTTGTGACTCAATATCTCATCACTGAAATGAAAATCGATTCAATATCAATTAACCAATTTTTTTTAAACCCACCCCAAGCTAGGCAGCATTGGATGGTAGTCTGTACGATGACTAAAAACCAAGACGGGGAAGCGAGTGAAGACGGAACCAAATATGAAGACTTGCTATGATGTGTGTTTGGTTTGGAGATGGTGGCACTGAAAAAAAAAAACAGGAAGCGGAGCTGAAGATGGCATTGGGAGTGACTAGGAGGTTTTACATTTGGACACGTGCTGAGGAGGGATAGTGGATATATTGGTCAAAAGGATGTTGAAGCTGGAGCTGCCAGGCAGGAGGAAAAGAGGAAGACCACAGAGAAGATTCATGGATGTAGTGGAGGACAGGGAGAGGGTTGGGGTGAGAGAAGAGGATGCAAGGGATAGCACATTTTTAATTTAAAGAATGGAAACCGATTTTAGTGTCGGTTTCTGCAAAAGGTTGTAGAGGATGCCATTTATGAAGTGAAAAATCCTAAAATTCAATGCAACTTTCACATTTTCATTGCGAGTACCTGGGATCATTTTAGCCCCCAACCTGAAAAGTTCCTGAGCCTCACTCCATTCATTCATGAAAAGGTCTGTAGGGCAATGAATGGTGCAATTATGACTGCAATTGTCCTTGCAACCACAAGGAGTCACTAACATCTGAGGTTCCCAAACTACACAGCACCGTTTAAAAATGGAGAAAAAAATGTCTTTGGTATTTTTTCACCACGTGTTACTCACAAGAACAGCCTTAATTTGCTTCCTTGGCATTGATAATCCAAGTCTGGAACTGAAAGAAAGGAGTGTTGGTCTTCTAAAACAAGATATCAGCATGGTTTAACACGCTGATCTAAAATCTCCCTTAGGTGGTTTGGGTTCATATCTGGTGACTGAGAAACAAATTTTCATTTTCATGCTCATCAAACCGTTCATTGACTTCTTGTCAGTGGGAGTATTTTCATCCAAGAATGGGCTACATCATCTAATCATGAGACCTCGCAATAAAAAGATGGCCACTAAAACCAGAATTGTATTCATTTACTGTGAACCTTTCCTGTGAGAGTACCAAAATAACCAGATCTGTATACTGTGCAGTTTTGGGCGTCACATTTTTTTTTCCCCTCATTCTGTGGTCTGATCAGGAGAGCTCCTTTAGATATAATACTGCAAGTTGACATCAGAATTTTATTGCTAACAAAAAGTTAGTATCAGTCTTAACCTTTATACCTACAGTGGTGTGAAAAAGTGTTTGCCCCCTTCCTGATTTCTCTTGTTTTGTTTGTTTGTCACACTTACATGTTTCAGATCATCAAACAAATTTAAATATTAGACAAAGATGACACAAGTAAACACAAAATGCAGTTTTTAAATGAAGATGTTTATTATTAAGGGGAAAAAAGTCCAAACCTCCATGGCCCTGTGTGAAGAAGTGATTCCCCCCCCCCCCCCCGTTAAAACATAAATTAACTGTAATTTATCACATCTTTGGAAAGCCGAGTTCAGTTTCTCTAGCCGCATCCAGGCCCGATTAATGCCACACCTGTTCTCAATGTAGAAATCATTTAAATAGGACCTGCCTGACAAAGTGAAGTAGACCAAAAGATCCTCAAAAGCTAGACATCATACTGCGATGCAAAGAAATTCAGGAACAAATGAGAAACAAAGTAACAGAGATCTGTCAGTCTGGAAAACGTCATAAAGTCAATTCTAAAGCTTTGGGACTCCAGCGAACCACAGTGAGAGCTATTATCCACAAATGGTGAAAACATGGAACAGTGGTGAACCTTCCCAGGAGTGGCCGGCTGACCAAAATTACCCCAAGAGCTCAGTGACGACTCATCCAAGAGGTCACAAAAGACCCCACAAAAACATCCGAAGAACTGCAGGCCTCACTTTCCTCAGTTAAGGTCAGTGTTCATGACTCCACCATAAGAAAGAAACTGGGCAAAAATGGCCTTCATGGCAAAGTTCCAAGATGAAAACCACTGCTGAGCAAAAAGAACAAAGGCTCACCTCAGTTTTGCCAGAAAACATCTTGATGATCCCCAAGACTTTTGGGAAAATACTCTGTGGACTGACGAGACAAAAGTTGAACTTTTTGGAAGGGGTGTGTCCCATTACATCTGGCGTAAAGGTAACACAGCATTTCAGAAAAGCAACACCATACCAAAGTAAATCTGGTTGTTGTAGTGTTATGGTCTGGGGCTGTTTTGCTGCTTCAGGACCTGGAAGAGCTGCTGTGGTAAATGGAACCATGATTTCTGCTGTCTACCAAAAAATCCTGAAGGAGAATGTCCAACCATCTGTTTGTGGCCTCAAGCTGATGCACACTTGGGTTCTGCAGCAGGACAATGATCCAAAACACACCAGCAAGTCCACCTCTGAATGGCTTAAGAAAAACAAAATGAAGCCTTTGGAGTGGCCTAGTCAAAGTCCTGACCTGAATCCGATTGAGATGCTGTGGCATGACCTTCAAAAGGAGGTTCATGCTCAAAAATCCTCCAGTGTGGCTGAATTACAACAATTCTGCAAAGATGAGTGGGCCAAAATTCCTCCACAGCGCTGTTAAAGACTCATTTCCAGTTATTGCAAACGCTTGATTGCAGTTGTTGCTGCTAATGGTGGCCCAACCAGTTTTTTGGTTTGGGGGGGGGAATCACTTTTTTACATAGGGCCATGTAGGTTTGGATTTTTTTCCCCCCTTAATAATAAACACCTTCATTTAAAAACTGCATTTTGTGTTTACTTGTGTTATCTTTTTCCAATAGTTAAATTTGTTTGATGATCTGAAATATTTAAGTATGACAAACATACAAAAAAATGAAGAACACACTTTTTGACACCACTGTACTGAAGAGGTGGAGTGAGGACCCTAGGTTTGCTTTTCTTTAACCACATTTCAATAAATAAAAACAGTTCTTGCTTTGTGTTGAATGTCAGTGGTGTTCACCTTATCGTAATTGTTCTATTTATTTGAGCTGTGCACAGAAAGTATGAAAAGTTGCATTCTGTAATTTGTAGTGGGAGTTGAATATTCCTTACACAAACAGTCTCTGCTGGTTGCCTGGCAACCTCATTCAGTGCATTTTACATGCACTTTACACTGCAGTGGCAAAGCTAATTTCTCAATTGGCATCTGAATAAGAAACCAGGTTTCCATGATCAAGTGTGAGATTAGAAACGGTTAATTAACAGTAAGATGACTCCTGTGCCAGTTTCTTCACAAATATGTTGAAAGTTTTACAAAATAGCATCATGGCAGAATCAAAGGTCATTATGTAGCGATACACTAAGATAAGATAAGATAAGATAAGCCTTTATTAGTCCCACAACGGGGAAATTCCAGGATTGCAACAGCACAGGGATAGCAACACTCAGAGCAACAATCAGAAGGCAAGAAAAAAAAAAAAAAAAAAAACAAGCAAGCAAGAGCAGCTAATATACATATGTACGTATTACTATAAAATATATATATATACACACACACACAGACACACAGTGCAGAGCATTGTAGCTGGATGGAATAAATATATGAATATATGAACACACAGTGCAGAGCATTGTAGCTGGATGGAATAAATATATGAATATATGAACACACAGTACGGAGCATTGCAGCTAGGTGGAATAAATATGCAAGTATATAAACACACACAGTGCGGAGCAATGTAGCTAGATGGAATAATATGTAGATATATAAATATATAAACACACCCAGTGCTGAGCATTGTAGCTAGATGGAATAAATATGTAAATATATAAACACACACAGTGCACTATATTACAGCTTCAGCTTTGTCTTTATTAGTTAAGCCTGTTTTACTCTGTAATGCCCTTAGCACAGGGGTTGGCAACCTCTTCTACACAAAGAGCCACTTTGAGAGATTTTTGACCAGCAAAATCCACGTGGAGCCACAAAAATATGAGCTTGAAAACTAATGTAAAATAGCAACTTTACCAGTACAAACTGGCCTGACCCCATCAAGGTTTTCCCCATAAAATTACAAAAAAAAATTTCCAAAATTTGCGGGATTTTTTAGCATCGATTTTTCTGGTTTTCCAATAAATTTCACATTTTTCTTTGAAAATTTGCTGCTTTTTCAGGTAAAATTGCAGCCTCTATACATAATTTTTTGAAATTTTTTCTTGTAAAAAATGTAATGTTTCCAATAAGTTTGTGATGTTTTTTCTTATAAGATTTGAACTTTTCCCCCTAAACTTGTCATATTTCTGGCATACATTTTCTGCCTTTCTAATAAATTTGTCCTATTCTCCCTTGTAAATGTGTAGCACTTTTCACATAAATTTGGAACATTATTCTTAAATTTGCAACTTTTCTTGTAAATTTGTGTTTTTTTCCACAGAAATTTTATGACTGTTTCTTGCAAATTTGTCGTGGTATTTTCCTCATAAAACTGTAACCTTTCTCCTAAATTTATGAGAATTTTTGGCATACATTTTCAGCTTTTATCATAGATGTATTTTTCTCGTAAATTTGTAATTTTTTTCTTCAATCTGTGCTCTCTTTTCACTGAAAGTTTTGTTTTTTTTGTCAAAGTCTTAAGGGGGCCACTGGCTATGAGCAAAAGAGCCACATGTGGCCCCAGAGCTGCAGGTTGCAGACCCCCTGCCTTGGTATAACAATAGGTTTCTATACTCAAGAGACTTTGAAAGATATTTTTAATAAGACAGTCATTTTATAATCTATATTCAATATTTTCATTGTTTTCACCCCATATTGCCATGAAATGGCCATAGATGCTAGCATGGCACTGAACTCACTCACTCTAGTTGAAATAAGTTGTTTGCTACTTTTAAGGGGATTTCATGTCATGTACTCGCATTATAAGCATTTTATGCAAAAATGTCACTTTTTAAATACTGCACAGCACAGTGATATCACTGCTTTTCATATTCCATAGCTCTAAAGCACTCAGGAAGGCAGCTTCAAGTGAGATCATCTGAGTTTGATGGGTTGTTGCCCACCTTGCCTCACCTGACCTTAGCTCGGCTCACATGTGAATAGGACAACATGGATAAACATGGCTGAGCATCACATTTCATTCGGCCCCCCTTGGCATCTGCAGTGGCTCTGACCATCTCTGACTGCTGTTGAGACGAGACCAGCCTGTCCTGGAACAAATAAGCTATGGGAAGCAGATTGGTTTGTCCTGATAGTCTCCCTGTCCTTTGCTTTTTCTGTGACTGTACCCCTCCGAAAAAAAACCTTTTACAAAAAGCGACATGCACACATACAACCCCATTATGTAAGTACAAGTGTGCACAACCACATCATATCTCTTCATCCCCTCATTGAAAAAGACATTAATGCATAGTCTATATGCTCCTCACACTTACACGTATACACACACACACACTGTGTCTCTTCTCCCATGAAATCTATTCAGTGCCAATATGAAAAAAAGACAGTAGTTATGCAAAATGTCGGTTGCATTTCACAACCCTGTTCGTTAAAACGGAGGACAAAGAGCAGCAACCACTGAACTATATACCTAGATCAATGTATTCCAATCAACCACTGGTCTGCCCTCAATTTGACAGAGCGTGCATTCCTGTGACAGTGACGTGAAGACATGAAACCTGATACAGAGAGAGAAATACACAGTTATCTGCAGGAGTTCAGATCTGCATCTCCTTTAAGTTTGAAAATGTCACAGAGGGTTGTTGAGGTGTGAATTTATGCTAATCAAACCCATGACTGAAGTCTTATTCATGCTGCATTTCCCCTCTGGTCTGCTTTGGTCCGCGTACACTTTGGACAAACCTGGCGCGCAACGGCATTGTACATTCTTACTTTTTTTCATCTACCAGGTCAAGCGGTTGACACATGCGCACAACTGTTATTTATAGTTTTGCCCCAGCCCTATGGGTAGTGCAAATCAATCAGTCAATCAACCTTTATTGTCATGATGCTATACATACAACTGTAGTGCAAGCAAGATGAAATTGTGGTTCTCTGGGCATCCATATATATTAAAAGAACATAATTTAAAACACACTCACACCCTCCCTCACCCCCACCCCAACAGCCATTCACACATCCCTGAGACACATTTGGTTTTTACAGTAATATTAACTTATTACAGTTGCAATTTAAGGTGATAATAACTGCCTATATATAAAATACCAATTAAAATGGCTAAGTGAGTCAAGGTAGCTAAGTGAAATAAATACTTAAAACTAACTAGAACTATAATATACATATAATATACATAATGTCCATAAAGTGCAGTAATATGTATAAAAGATTCTGGATCAACTGTTCAGCATCCTAACAGCTTGTGGAAGGAAGCTATTGATCAGTCTGGTGGTTCTGCTTCTGATGCTCTAGAATTGTTTGCCAGATGGCAGCAGTTCATAGTGTTTATGCAGAGGGAGAGAGTGGTCCTTAATGTTCAGTGCCCTGCTCCTACAACGGCTCTGAAAAAGTTCTTGGACAGAGGGGAGGGAAACTCCAGTTACCCTCTCAGCTCCCTTAACTATCCTCTGCAGGGCTTTTTGTGTCTGACATACTGCAACTGGAGTACCATGTTGCAATGCAGTACGTCAGAACACTCTCCACCACACCTCTGTAGAAGGTCCTGAGGATGCAGATGGGGAGAGAGGCTTGTTTGAGTTTCCTCAAGAAGTGCAGTCTCTGCTGGGCCCGCTTCCTGATCCAAGGAATTCTTGCTCCAGGTCAGGTCCTGCAAGATCTGCACTCTGAGGAACTTTATGTTCTCCACTCTCTCCACCGAACGGCCGCTGATGCAGAGAGGGACATGTTCAGGCCGTGACCGCCGGAAGTCGATAATCATCTCCTTCGTTTTGTCCACGTTGAGCGCCAGATTGTTCTCCCTGCACCAGCCCTCTAGGTCTCTAACTTCTTCCCTGTGCTTAGGTTCCTCATTCCTCTGAATAAGTCCCACCACTGTGGTGTCGTCTGCAAACTTAATCTGTTTCCCCTCGTGTCTGGACACACAGTCATGTGTTAGAAGTGTGAACAACAGTGAGCTGAGTACACAGCCTTGAGGGGATCCAGTGCTCAGCGTGATGAAGTTGGAGATGTTGTTTCCAGCACGGACAGACTGGGGTCTCTTGGTCAGAAAATCCAGGATCCAGAGACATGTGGCGGTGTTCAATTCAGTTCAGTTCAATTCAGTTTTATTTATGTAGCCCCATATCACAACAAAAGTCATCTCATAGCACTACCAAATGCAGGGAAAACCCCACAATTACAGAAAGACCCAGCAATCAGACGATCCCCTGTGAGCAAGCACTTAGCGACGGTGGAGAGGAAAAACTGGAAGAAGCCTCTAGCAGAACTACGCTCAGGGAGGGGCAGTCATCTGCTGCGACTGGCTGGGGGTGAGGGGATGGAGAGGATGAAGAGAACAGACAGACCGAGAAGGAGTAACTTCTCCATCAGTCTCTGGGGAATAATGGTGTTAAAGGCTGAACTGAAATCAATGTACAGGAGTCTGGCATAGGTGTCTTTCTGATCCAGGTAGGTAATAACAGAGTGCAGGGTGGTGACTATAGTATCCTCTGTGGAGCGATTTGAACGATACGCAAACTGGAGCGGGTCATGTGATGCAGGGAGGCAGGCTGTGATGTGTGGTTTGACAAGCCGTTCAAAACACTTCATCACAATTGGTGTCAGTGCGACAGGACGATAGTCATTCAGACAAGACACAACTGGTTTCTTTGCCACCGGTACTATGGTAGAGGTCTTAAAGCATCTAGGAATGATGGCCTGACTCAGGGAGATGTTATAAATGTCAGTCAGGACATCCGCCAACTTGCTCGCGCTGACACGGAGCACACGTCCCTGGATGTTGTCCGGACTTACAGCTTTACGTGGGTTGACCTTGATTAGGGTCCGTGTGTCCACTGCGTTGATGGTGATAGCTGGCCCCACAGATGGTGGAGATGGGCCAGCCCTCTCTCTGATTGTCGGGTTTGATGCTTCAAAACGTGCAAAGAAGTTGTTGAGCCTGTCTGAAAGCGAAGCGTCGTCATCATCAACCCCCTGCCTAGACTCAATCCATCAACGCCCGAACTCCCTGCCACATCCGTTTGGTGTTCCCTGTGTCACAGAAATGTCCCTGAATTTCCTCCGCATAGGCGCATTTCGCCGTCTTAATTCCCTTTGAGAGCGCAGACCTGGCTGAGCAGAGGGCAGTCCTGTCCTCCGCTCTAAAGGCTGCATCCCTGGCTGTGAGCAGCGAGCCCACCTCTGCAGTCATCCAGGGTTTATAGTTTCCCTGTGCAGTGAAGGTCTTCACTATAGTAATATCCTCTGTGCACTTCGCAATGTAGCTGGTGACCATTTCAGCGTACTTCTCCACATCAATCCTGTCTCCCTGAGAGGCTGCTATTTTGAAAACCTCCCAGTCTGTGCACTAACATGCACGAACATGCCAGTTTGTTCACTGGCTATAAACATGAGTGATGGACATTTTTTTTGTCACAACAACAATGGCGTTGTTTCAAGGAAAATGAGGAATTATCATTTTCCAGTGCTGTTCTTCACTCAAGCTGCTGCTGCTGCAAAAGGATTCATGTATGTTTACTCTCGTCTTCCGCATCCTCATTGTCTTCCTCGTCTACTTTGTCTTTGTATGCTGTGTTGGTAGCGCTACCTCATGAATGGAACGTTCAGTCTTGTGCATGCTCTGGCAATGCGTTCAGGTCGTGGGCAGGCCACGTGGTCATAACGTTTGGGCTGCACGCAGTCGTCCACAGAAGAGCCCTGCAGATACTGCTGGACTGGAGAAGATGATGTAAATTTCATCACACGAGGTTTCCGGTTGCACGTACGCAGACTGCGGAGGTGCAGCATGAATCCAGCTTAAGGCTCAACAATTGTAGTTTAAAAGTCTCCTGTGGGAAACTATTACAGTGAAATGGGGATGTTTGTCCATGGCTAAGTTTGACCTTGTCCTGGGGAGTTCTGGCTATTGTGTGCCACCAGACAGTGGTGCATCTCAGTAGGTCGGAGGAACTCCATGCTCCCACTAAAAGAGACTCCTCCTCTTGTTTCACTCTAAAGTGTGAATTTAGAAATGTTATTTTTTCCAACTAATCATACTGCAAATAACGCATACTTGTTTTATTCAATGTTCGTTTCAAAACTCATTTCTCATCAGGGTTGCTAGAATAGGGGTGTATGCGTGCCATGCAGGTTCAGGGGAGGGAGCTCTGAGTGCTGTGAGATTTGAAAATAAAAGCCATTTCTCTTCTGCAGGAAGGTAGAAATGTTGCCTTGAAGTCAAACTGACGGCTGTGAACTAGGCCTATTGTAGTTAATCTGTGCCATACTATGTAATCACAGTAAACTAAAAAGAAAGCCATGACAGAAACTCCAATCTAGGTTGGCTGGGGATCTGTTTTGATGACTTCTGCATAGAGAACATATTGGTGAGCGTTTCGGTTTCTGCACCGGGCTACACGCCAGGTGCAGAGGGCTCTGTGATTAGCACAAGCAATGACAAGAATGTAGACAACTTCACAGCTTGGTGCCAGGTCTCCTCATTACTGTCATCGGTGTGCTGCTAAAACAACAAAACTCTTCTTTTTTCGAATGTTCTTCAGTATTTCACGCTCGGCGGCTGACATTGGAAGGTGCACAGCGTACATGTGCCATTCTTGTGTGGGAGGTGGATTTGAGAACCCATACAGGCTAAATGGGGTGCAGATTAAAATGCTCCAGAAGATGATTCTTCACTCTTTAAATCACACTTTCAGCAGAGGTTAATCTGTGTTAAATCGCACTTCAGATTCTGTCAGATTCAGATTAGATTGTGTCGAAATTCACTTGGAGGTTGATGTGTTACCAGCTTGAAGTGAAGAGCAGTTCAGACTCTCATCACCATGTTAATGTTGTCACAGAGGACTTTGACATTCTTCATCTGAATTCTTTGAAGATTTTCCTGGGAGAACCACCTTATTTTCTTCCAGCCTGTGCATTGTCTCAATTATAAACACATCTTTTACATACATTATGACCTGCTCTACATTACTGCACATAGATGTATGCTGCATGTGAGGAGTAAAAGTTAGATTCAGTTTATGATGAAAACATTTCACGGCTGATTATACGGTGAGGTAAAATATGTAGATGGTGGCTGGCAATTTGTGAAACTGAAGATTACATAATTATTGCAATTTTCAAGGGTTTTTGCAAGCTATCTGTGAATAATGTGGCAGTAATTTTTCTGATGTTTCAAGGCAATTTTCTACCCAATGTTCCAGGAATTTTAATCACTTGAACTTTTCCTTAGGAGTCCCTGCAGCATATTGTGCTTTTCAGTTTCACAGCAAGAGCAATGGCCAGGTGATATTAGACAAATTAGCTTACTAATTTATCAAAAGCATGATGGCACCAGTTCTCTGAATGTTAACTGCAAAAAAACAAAACAACAAAAACACTTAACTGGACTTGTTGGTCATTCACAACTATATTCTAAACAACTTCTATGTAGATGTGCACGTTGGTTGTATATCGTTGTTGCAGAAATGATAGAAGATATTTCATGCTAATCATGACATTCAGCACCACAAACCTCCCAGCCCATGGTTTAGTCCCATTTTTTTCTCGCTCTCGGTGAAAATAAAAGTAGCCAAAATTAGGTCTTCAGGTGGTTTACATGCTTCAAAGTCAGAATAACTCCAAACTTCAGTTAACTAAAAGTTTTTATTTTATTATTATCGCCTTTCACCCGAAACAGGTATATCCACAGTTCCTTCCTTACTTCTCTCCGCTCTGCGTCGAGCCCGTCTTTTCTTGTGAGCTATCACTCTCTTTGTATTATGCGCCCTGCAAACTTTCCTCGTGAGGTTCTTCCATTCCGCTCTATCATGTACTACCAATTGCCATTGATCTAAAACATTGGCACACTTCAATGCATTTTTGCATGTGTCCTTAAAACGGAGTTTGGGTCGACCTACTTTGCGAGAACCATGAGCCAGCTCACAATACAGGAGTTCCTTCACCGGCCTGTCATCATTCATTCGACAGACATGACCTAACCAGCGCAGGCGACTCATTACAAGCTTGATCTCGATGTCTTCGACATGTGCCCGCCGCAGCACCTCCTCATTACTGATGAAATCGTCCCACTTGATGTTTAGTATCAGGCGAAGATGACGCTGTTGGATTATGCGAAGCTGCCTGACTTCGTGCTGGTATAGGGTCCAGGTTTCGCTGCCATACATCAGGAGGGGCATAAAGCACTGATTGTAAACTGCGACTTTGGTAGAGACTGTGAGGTCATGCGAATCAAACACCCTCTTGCGCAGACGGCCAAAAGCACACGATGCTGCTTGAATGCGAGATGCAAGTTCTTCCTTCATAGAGCAGTCACTGCTGACATAACTGCCGAGATACTTGAAGCGAGTAATGTTGGCAAAACTAAAAGTGTACCACTTATAAACAAGTGATTATTTAAAAAAAAAAAAGCTAAAGTAAATGATTCATTTGTATCAGTTTTTCAAGTTGAATAGCTTTCTTTCTTGCCCTGCAACTAATGGGATGGATAATTGTCAGAAAATTGCAAAACTCACTACTTGCTTTTCTATCCAGTTTTCCTTCCCAGTAATTTAAATCTCATCAAAGAAGCATTTTTCTCCCTTATTTGGATCAGCAGACATTTTTTGAAGCACCCCCCCTCCCCAAACACATGTATGCATGTCTATACATGTATATTTGTATCCATCTACTGAGTTTTGTTGTAGAAACACCTACTACAAATTTGCTTATTCATGCAGTGTCTGGCATGGATTATGGTACAGTATACAGTGGTGTGAAAAAGTGTTTGCCCCCTTCCTGATTTCTCATTTTTTTGTATGTTTGTCACACTTTATTTCAGATCAAACAAATTTAAATATTAGACAAAGATACAAGAAAACACAAAATGCAGTTTTTAAATGAAGGCGTTTATAATTAAGGGTAAAAAAAAATCCAAACCTACATGGCCCTGTGTGAAAAGTGATTGCCTCCCTGTTAAAACATAAATTAACTGTGGTTTATCGCATCTTTGGAAAGCTGAGTTCAGTTTCTCTAGTCACACCCAGGCCTGATTACTGCCACACCTGTTCTCAATCAAGAAATCACTTAAGTAGGACCTGCCTGACAAAGTGAAGTAGAACAAAAGATCCTCAAAAGTTAGACATTATGCTGTGATCCAAAAAAAAAAAAAAAAATCAGGAACAAATGAGAAGCAAAGTAATTGAGATCAGTTAATCTGGAAAAGCTTATAAAGCCATTTCTAAAGCTCTGGGACTCCAGCAAACCACAATGAGAGCCATTATCCAAATGGCGAAAACATGGAACAGTGGTGAACCTTCCCAGGAGTGGCTGGCTGTCCAAAATTACCCCAAGAGCACAGCGACGACTCATTCAAGAGGTCACATAAGACCCCACAACAACATCCAAAGAACTGCAGGCCTCACTTGCCTCAGTTAAAATCAGTGTTCATGACTCCACCATAAGAAAGAGACTGGGCAAAAATGGCCTGTATGGCAGAGTTCCAAGACGAAAACCACTGCTGAACAAAAAGAACATAAAGACTCATCTCAGTTTTTCCAGAAAACATCTAGATGATCCCCAAGACTTTTGGGAAAATACATACTCTGTGGACTGACGAGACAAAAGGTAAACTTTTTGGAAGGTGTGTGTCCAATTACATCCAGCATAAAAGTAACAGCATTTCGGAAAAGGAACGTCATACTATCAGTAAAATAGGGTGGTGATAGTGTGATGGTCTGGGCTGTTTTGCTGCTTCAGGACCTGGAAGACTTGCTGTGGTAAATGGAACCATGAATTCTGCTGTCTGCCAAAAAATCCTGAAGGAAAATGTCTGACCATCTGTTCATGACCTCAAGCTGAAACGCACTCTGGTTTTGCAGCAGGACAATGATCCAAAACACACCAGCAAGTCCACCTCTGAATGGCTTAAGAAAAACAAAATGAAGCATTTGGAATGGCCTAGTCAAAGTCCTGACCTGAATTGAGATGTTGTGGCATGACCTTAAAAAGGCGGTTCCTACTTGAAAACCCTCCAATATGGGTGAATTACAAGAATTCTGCAAAGATAAGGGGGCCAAAATTCCTCCACAGCACTGTAAAAGACTCATTGCCAGTTATTGCAAACGCTTGATTGCAGTTTTTGCTGTTAAGAGTGGCCCAACCAGTTATTTGGTTTAGGGGGCAATCACTTTTTCACACAGGGCCATGTAGGTTTAGATTTTTTTTCCCCTTAATAATAAACACCTTCATTTAAAAACTGCATTTTGTGTTTACTTGTGTTATCTTTGTCTAATATTTAAATTTGTTTGATGATCTGAAACATTAAAGTGTGACAAACATACAAAAAAATGAGAAATCAGGAAAGGGGCAAACACTTTTTCACACCGTTGTACACTTCTCTGTAGGGCTGGGCAATTAAAAGAAAAAATAAAATGACAGACACTTGAACAAACGTAACTTTGTCAAATTTTGGTTATTTTATTCAACCCCCCCCTTCCCCCAGCAATACTTTTATCACTCAGTGTGTGTTCCTTCGCTGTCCCCTTATTTAGGTGGACTTGAATAAATGCTCTATTAAAGTCATTATGAAGTAATAGTGCTTTCTGACAATGAAAAACGGAGCAACAATCTGGTACAAGTTGGTATTTAATGTTTTTAATGAGTCTGTCCATTCAATGTGCAGCAGCAGTGGCGGCAGCTCTGTTTGAATCTCGCATCTCTTTTCCTTTGGATTTATCCTGATTAAAAACAAAAACAAGACCACCAGAAAATCAGGTGAAGTGATGGAGAGCTGTTTTAGTGTTAGTGATTCCTGCTTTGGCTTCTCATTATGAAAAAAAAAAAAAAATCATGAACTTAATGCACAGTTTCACCAGATGGAGTGGCTAATTCTGGCTTGATGAAATCATCCAGAGGGCTCAGATCACTTGACCCTTGACCTTGAGCACAGCTGAGATGCAGACCCACCTGAGGATCATTGTGAGTGAGTTTGGTGAGCATTGGGGCAATTGCCGAGGAGGAATAGCGATTTTCAGAAAATCATACAAGCTCTGAGATCACCTGACCTTTGACCGTGACTTTGAGCACAACTTTGATGCTGACCCACCCGATGATCATTTCATATGAATTTGGGAACAATTGCCAATGCCTAGGAGGAGTATTGATTTTTCGGAAATCGCATAAGTGCCCAGGGTCCTCATGTACAAAGGGTACTTACGCACAAAAACATGGCGTACGTCCTTTTCCACGGAAAATTTCAGATGTATCGAGAATGAAATGACCGTGGAAATATGCGTAGCCCCACGCCAACTTCATGGCTGGCGTATGTACGTTTCGACTGTTATTGGTCCGTTGGCGACACTTAGAGGTGATATTGGGAGACTGATAATGACATGAAAATGATTGCGCACACTTGGATGTTTGTTCATCATCATGCAGGTGTGTACAATTAGATGAGTGAATATAAAAGGAAGCGCACAGAAGTACAGAAAATGCCTCTAACAGAGGATTAGAGGATATTGCAAATCGCGCAGTGAGAAAAGAAAGGGTATTTTAGAGGCAGAAGATTTTCTGGCTCAGGATGATGACTGGCTTGTCAGGCGATTTAAGTTTCCATGGGCAGTCCTTGTGGGACACACCTGTGCACCCCAAATATCACCCTGTCTCCAAGGCTTCATTACAACT
Organism: Pholidichthys leucotaenia; assembly: GCA_020510985.1. Taxonomy (NCBI): domain Eukaryota; kingdom Metazoa; phylum Chordata; class Actinopteri; order Cichliformes; family Pholidichthyidae; genus Pholidichthys; species Pholidichthys leucotaenia. The sequence goes on along the minus strand of CM035843.1, from coordinate 104,243,596 downwards.
CATTGATCTGAGTATCGCAGTCTCTGAAACTTGGCTTAATGAAGAGCAGGCTCCTCTGATGGCAATAGAGGGATGTCAGATGTTTCATATTAACAGATCTCAAAAAAAGGGTGGTGGTGTTGCACTGTATATTGATGACCTGTGTGCACACGTGGACAAAATTGTTGGTACCCCTCTGTTAATGAAAGAAAAACCCACAATGGTCACAGAAATAACTTGAATCTGACAAAAGTGGTAATAAATAAAAATTCTATGAAAATTAACCAATGAAAATCAGACAATGCTTTTGAATTGTGGTTCAACAGAATTATTTTAAAAAACAAACTCATGAAACAGGCCTGGACAAAAATGATGGTACCCTTAACTTAATATTTTGTTGCACAACCTTTTGAGGCAATCACTGCAATCAAACGATTTCTGTAACTGTCAATGAGACTTCTGCACCTCTCAGCAAGTATTTTGGCCCACTCCTCATGAGGAAACTACTCCAGTTCTCTCAGGTTTGAAGGGTGCCTTCCCCAGACGGCGTGTTTCAGCTCCTTCCACAGATGTTCAGTAGGATTTAGATCAGGGATCATAGAAGGCCACTTTAGAATAGTCCAATGTTTCGCTCTTAGCCATTCTTGGGTGTTTTTAGCAGTGTGTTTTGGGTCATTATCCTGTTGCAAGACCCATGACCTGCGACTGAGACCAAGCTGTCTGACACTGGGCAGCACATTTCTCTCTAGAATACCTTGATAGTCTTGAGATTTCATTGTACCCTGCACAGATTCAAGACACCCTGTGCCAGATGCAGCAAAGCAGCCCCAGAACATAACAGAACCTCCTCCATGTTTCACAGTAGGGGCAGTGTTCTTTTCTTGGTATGCTTCATTTTTGCGTCTGTGAACATAGAGCTGATGTGCCTTGCCAAAAAGTTCCAGTTTTGTCTTGTGTGTCCATAGGACATTCTCCCAGAAGCTTTGTGGCTTGCCAACATGCAGTTTGGCAAATTCCAGTCTGGCTTTTTTATGATTTGTTTTCAACAGTGGTGTCCTCCTTGGTCGTCTCCCATGAAGTCCATCCATCCATCCATCTTCTACCGCTTTTCCGGAGGTCCGGGTCGCGGAGGCAGCAGTTCAAGCAGAGAAGCCCAGACTTCCCTCTCCCCAGCCACCTGCTCCAGCTCTTCAGAGGGGATACCAAGGCGTTCCCAGACCAGCTGGGAGACATAGTCTCTCCACCGAGTCCTGGGTCTGCCCCGGGGTCTCCTCCCAGTGGGACGTGCCTGAAACACCTCAAGTGGGAGGCGTCCAGGAGGCATCCTAATCAGATGCCCATACCACCTCAACTGACTCCTTTCAATGTGGAGGAGCAGCGGTTCTACTCTGAGCCTCTCCCAGATGACTGAGCTCCTCACCCTATCTCTGAGGGTGAGTCCAGCAATCCTACGGAGAAAGCTCATTTCAGCCGCTTGTATCCGCGATCTCGTTCTTTCGGTCATTACCCAAAGCTCGTGACCATAGGTGAGAGTAGGAACGTAGATTGACTGGTAAATCGACAGCTTTGCCTTAGAACTAAGCTCCCTCTTCACCACAACAGACCGGTACAACGTCCGCATCACTGCAGATGCTGCTCCAATCCATCTGTCGATCTCTCGCTCCATTTTCCCCTCACTCGTGAACAAGACCCCAAGATACTTAAACTGCTCCACTTGGGACAGGAGTCTGTCCCCAACCCAGAGAGGACAATCCACCTTTTTCCGGCTGAGGACCATGGACTCGGACTTGGAGGTGCTGATTCTCATCCCAGCCGCTTCACGCTCAGCGGCAAACCGTCCCAGCAAGAGCTGTAGGTCATTGCTGGATGAAGCCAACAGGACAACATCATCTGCCAACAACAGAGATGAGATCCTGTGGTAACCAAGCATGACACCCTCCATTCCCTGGCTGCGCCTAGAAATCCTGTCCATAAAAATTATGAACAGGATCGGTGACAAAGGGCAGCCCTGGCGGAGTCCAGCTCTCACTGGGAATGACTCCGACCGAGTGTTGGCAATACGAACCAAACTCTCACAACGGTCGTACAGAGACCGAATAGCTCATAACAACAAGCCCGATACCCCATACTCCCGAAGCACCCCCCACAAAAATCCACGAGGGACGCGGTCAAATGCCTTCTCCAAGTCCACAAAACACATGTAAACTGGTTGGGCAAACTCCCACGAACCCTCAAGAATTCTCGAGAGGGTAAAGAGCTGGTCCGATGTGCCACGGCCAGGACGAAAACCACATTGCCCCTCCTGAATCCGAGGTTCGACCAACGGCTGGACTGTCCTCTCCAGTACCTTGGCATAGACCTTCCCAGGGAGGCTGAGGAGTGTGATCCCTCTAAAGTTGGAGCACTGGAAGAAAAGCCTTAAAAAAGCATAAAAAAGCATTGGCTTTTTTATGATTTGTTTTCAACAGTGATGTCCTCCTTGGTCGTCTCCCATGAAGTCCACTTTGGCTCAAACAACGATGGATGGTACGATCTGACACTGATGTACCTTGACCTTGGAGTTCACCATGAATGTGTTTAGAGGTTGTTCTGGGCTCTTTTGTTATCATTTGTATTATCCGTCTCCTCCTGCAGCCACATCCAGGGAGGTTGGCTACAGTCCCGTGGATCTTAAATTTCTGAATAATATGTGCAACTGTAGTCACAGGAACATCAAGCTGCTTGGAGATGGTCTTATAGCCTTTACCTTTAACATCCTTGTCTATAATTTTCTTTCTAATCTCCTGAGACAACACTATCCTTTGCTTCCTCTGGTCCATGTTTAGTGTGGCACACACCATGTCACCAAACAGCACAATGACTACTTGTCACCCTTTAAATAGGCCGACTGACTGATTACAAGTTTGTAGACACCTGTGATGTTAATTAGAGGACACATCTTGGTTGAACATGTCCCTATGGTCACATTATTTTCAATCTTTTCTAGGGGTACCATCATTTTTGTCCAGGCCTGTTTCATGAGTTTGTTTTTTAAAGTAATTCTGTTGAACCACAATTCAAAAGGATTGTCTGATTTTCACTGGTTAATTTTCATAGAATTTTTATTTATTACCACTTTTGTCAGATTCAAGTTATTTCTGTGACCATTGTGGGTTTTTCTTTCATTAACAGAGGGGTACCAACAATTTTGTCCACGGCTGTAGGTGTAAACTTGTAAATGGAATGTTCTTTGCACAACCAGGGATTCTGGAATGTGTTACTGTTGAGATTGAACAAGACAAAACAAAAAATCTAATTATAAGCTGTATATATAGAATGCCGGGAACTTGCATTGAGACATTCAGAGATAAATTAGTCTAGCTGTACAATAATATAACTAGTAAGAAAATGGTTG